>JAQPPZ010000321.1:2500726-5001453 GCA_028583015.1 Wollemia nobilis
AACCTACGAATTTGACAGAGACCAGAGAACATTACCAGAGGGCCACTGCCATCAAAAAATTTGGACAATAAGCCACTGATTTGAATCAAACTAGAATTCGTCCCTGGGCAGGACGAATTCTACTGTAATTCATCTTCGGGTAGGATGAATTTGCCTGTGACAAAAGTGCCGAAGTGATGCTGCCCAAATGTTACATCTTGGGATCTCCAAAATTCTTGCAAACATAGGGGTTAGCTAATTGGGGGCATTTTGGGATGACCCAGATGGTCGGATTCTCCCAATTTGACCTCCATCAATGGGAATTTGATGTCGTTACCTGCAAGTTAGTGAAGACCACAAAATCGACAAAACATGATAATATTTGATCAAAGTCTTCTGAAATCAAAATTATAAACTATCTAAACAACATGAAATGAAATGGAATATAAAAAAGTGACAAAATAACAAAATTCAAATGAAACTAAGAAGTGCAGGGTGCCCGGGAGGGCCGCCTACCGTTGGAACTTGATTTTGGCACCAATCCACTTGGGATGGGCCCAAAATCTCTTGGAATGGGTTGTCAGCGAATTGGTGGATTAATATGATCAGATGTCAGGTTTAGGATCTAGATCCACACTTCCAATAACCACCCAATGACCTCTATTATGAAAGAGATCAAATATGTGGAAGAGGTGAATCAAAAGGGTAAAATGTGTGGTATCAATTTGGCAGCACTTCGTTGCTTGAAAATGCCTCCAACTTGTCTCCTTTTTGGGTGAGAAAGTTCACCATTTTATAGACCCAGGGGGTCTCTTTGGAGGGACATGCATAAGTGCCATGTGGCAGTCATGCCTTCCCATGAGGGAGGAAATTCCTCCATGAATTGGGCTTCCATGACTGCCCTTATGACAGTCCTCTAACGGCCAATCTACCCACCTACGCGCACATGCAAGGCAGGAGGCAATAATTGACTGTCTTCGGCTGCCACTTGGCACCATTCTTCTTTTTGCCCATTAAACTTGGAATTTGTCTTGACCCAAGACGAATTCAGAATTCATATATGGGTGAGACGGATCCCAATTGGAATTCGTCCCTGGGTGGGACGAATACTGAGCAAAGTGCCTGAATGTGCCAAATTGCATTTTGACCTTCCAAAATTGCTACAAAAGTGGTTAGGACAACTGTTTAACCTCTGAGGGCTACCCTGGGGGCTGTGTGTGTCAAAATAATCAGTGTTTGCAGTCACATAATCGGATTGGTACTGTTTTGGTGTCTACAGATGCCCCTTTTTGGGATGCGCTGTGCATGGCGTAGCACCAAGCAAAAATAGATAACCAAAGCACTAATGATTAGGGTTTCTTGGTAGCCTAACCAACTTTTGATGCCCCATGTATGAAAAGGGCATGCATTCTTGAATCCTTGCTTTTGACAAGCTAAGGAATTTGATTTCAAGTATTAACCTATTTTGGTGACGTGTGACTTGAGCTTGGACATTGATCAGTCATGAATAGGCAAAGGGCGCAACCTTTTGTCCACGGAGGGAACCTTGTGTTCATGATTCGAGAATGCAAAGTGTTTGATCAATTTGTGATTATTGCTTGTTTGCTGCCCCAAGCAAGAGCATGATTGTCTTTGTCAATGATTCTTTGAATGCATGTCATTGCCTTGATTGGGTGTGTGCTGGTTGATTGGTGACTAAGTGTGACTACCCCCTCAAGCGAAGAATCGATGAGGGAATGACCTTCGTGAGAAAAGTGACGAGTTGCTAGACCCAATATGACTTGTGCAAATGTTCCCTTAGATGGTTTATCATTAATCATATGCAATTTTTTCGATATTTAGACCTGTTTTTGGTGGGTGGTAACCCTTTTTGCGATGCTGTTTGGAGCTGAAATTGGCAAAAATCCATCTTCCCGTGGAGCGGTCCGGCTAAGATAGCCTTCTTAGGGAGTAGGATAGTGACAATTTGTGACCCCAATGTCTATTTTGTATGCCCGAGATGTCAAGTGCAATAGCACTCTCATCGGGCAAATTTATTAGCTATTTTTATTGCACTTTTGTTCATTTTTTGATGTTTGTGGAATTTTTGCCTTGAATTCGTCCCAGGGTGGGACGAATCCCAGCTTTAGAATTCATCCTTGGGTGGGATGAGCACTAACCAGAGTGGTCATTCCAGTGGAAGATGAATTCAAGCTCAAAAGGCTTATTTAAGGGCAAAAACTATGGTTTGGGCTCATTTGCATCTAATTTTTCTTGCGATTTGAAGCGAAGCACTGTCGAGATTTTCCCTGCCACCATGAGTACACAAACTGGATCGAGCGGCAGAGCCGAAGCGAGACCAGTAAGTGCTCCCAGAGTTATTACTTTTGAAAACTATAAGTGTTTTATTGAATTATTTTTGTGATGATGTTTTTCAAACTTTTAAAACTTAAACCTTGAAACTGAGCTGAAGACAACTAAGACTTATTGTACAACTAAACATAGTGCAAAACCTAAGTAAAGAATTTTTATTGCTTTAACTAAACCCTAGGATAAACGAAACGTAAAACCCTAAGACTTAATGTTTGTTGTTTTTTTAATTTTTGTGTTTGTTTTATTTTTTGGAATTTATCGGTTAGGATTAGGAACCCTAGAACTAAAAAATTATTTGAATTTTGAAGTTCTGTTTTTAAATTAATTAGTTAGGATTAAAAACCCTAGAACTGAAAATTTAATTTTTCTTTGAATTTTTGTTTGTTTGTTTTTGTTTTAAATTAATCAGTTAGGATTAGAAACCCTAGAACTGAAAAATTAATTTTTTGTTTGAATTTTTGTGTTTGTTTTTTTGCTGTACAGTTCTTTTTTCATGATTTTAATGTTTTTGAATTATTTTCTTTTACAGGTTGTTAGGAGCCGGTACCATGTACCCACTTCTTTTACTAAAGCATGAGGGGCACTAACTGAGGCTGACTGGGAGTGGCTTGATGCCCTTGGGCTCAAGCAGGTGGCTCGACTAGAGCTAGTGGTCGCGGATCAGGCCTATTTGATGACCCTGATCAATCTTTGGGATCTGCAGACCAACACTTTCCATCTCCCAATAGGGGAGATGAATGTTACCTTGGAGGATATCTATCAGCTTCTACAGATTTTTATAGATGGACTGCCCATCAGGACATCGCCGCGTGACCAGCGGACAACTGTACTGACAAGATGCTTTGGGCATGGGGAGGAGCTAGGTGTGTAGGATCCACTGGAGAGGGCGGAGGGCGACTTCCAGATTGGTAGGATTTTGGTTATATGGTGGTTGGAGAGTGGGGTGTTGGGTGTGAGGCACGCATTCCTTATGGGACTCATGTCCAACATGCTATTACCTAAATTTTTAGGCGTGAGGTTCCCATGGAACCTACTGGATTTGGTTTGGAAGTTGGTAGAGTGCCCGATAGAGGCACCGCTTATCTTGAGATGGGGACAGACACTGTTGGCATAGATCTATGGGAAGCTGTATGAGGTCTACTGTCGACAGCAAAAGGGTATCAGTTGTAGCTATCTATTGCAGTGCTAGGGTTGGCAGCACATAGCAGTTGAAAGGCTAGCCGAGTTACCATGGACGACTCGAGCGACAATGGAGGATAAGGAGATAGGGTATGCAGTTCTGTGACAATGGTCCAAAGAGCAAGGACAGAGTCGACGGTGAGCAGATGTCGTAGGGCACTATGCCGATGCCTTCTCTCAGCTCACTCCAGGGGAGGTGGTCTGGCACCCTTATCGGGACTATCCAGCCTGGCCAGAGGCTGGAGAGTGGCTCCGACAGGTACGTAGAGAGTGGTGGCTGATTGGGCGGCACGGGACCGAGCATGAGTTCTTCTCGTATAGCCAAGTTACACAATAGTTTGGCATGCACTAGGGGTTGCCTGGTGAGCCTATGGTCTATCGATGCTATGGGGATGAGAGGACTCTAGACCGACCAGTCATCGCGCCATTGGGCGAGGATTCGGATGTGGTGATCAACGTCCCTGATGTGGATGACGTCGGGACTACCGTAGAGTATGACCAGTGGTGGGCACTACGGCGATGGCGAGGAGAGGGGCCACTGGGAGGCGCAGAGGCGGTAGCAGCGGGCAGTGAGGGTGCTGAGGCACTAGGGGATGATTGGGGAGCTCCTTTGGAGGATGCAGACATGGTGGAGGTAGAGGGCAAGGATGTGGATTTGGGGGCTTTGGATCAGTCGAAGATGCAGGACATGGCGGAGCAGTGGGAGCCAGGGCAGGCTACTATTCCAAAGAGTCCCATGCCTCAGGCAGATGCAGAGGAGATAGAGTCTAGGGTACACACTGAGAATGCATGTTTGGTGGAGCTGCTATGGAGGCAAGACCAGGAGCTGGGAAATGCACTGTGGGAGAGGGATCTCCTACAGGTTCAACTAGCAAAGCGAGATAGTGTTTTGGCGTAGTGTGACGATGCAGTAGCTTACTACCATTAGTGGGAGGCAAAGTGGTTTCGACATTAGATAGATTTGGAGAGAGAGTTCATCCACCTTGGTGGGCGGCTACCTGAGCCGTCGAGAGGTGGATCTTCACATCGTATGAGGGACAGTGGTACTGAGCAATCAGCATCATCTCGTCGCAGGTGATTGGATGAGGGAGGCGGTAGCAGGCATGATGTGGGGGCTAGCAATAGCCGTCCTGAGGGGTCCCATAGGACCTACACCATGCGAGGTAGTTCCCGTCGCACCGATCCTGCATGATCATGGTGGTTGATGCCTTAGGCTGGGTTGTTTTGTTGTATGATTGTGGGGTTAGAGGACCAGTTTTGTAGCCTGCAGGCATTCTTTTGACGATATATATATATATATATATACCGACTTTATTTTGTTTATGCACATGTGATGATTTGATCTTATGCATGATAGTTGATGAATATGGATGTATGCATGTTAATTTATTTTGATGGATGCACATGTTATGATAAATGCAAATGTTTTTGATTTATATGTGATATGCAAAAATAAAATGGATGAATGGAATTTGTGATGTTTGGCTATGGCACCATAGACTGTTTAGAACTCTGTTATTTTGTTTTTAGGCGATTGCTATGATGAATGACATTGTATGTCTACATGTGGTTTTTCTTTTTTTTTGTATTTTTTGATGGTATCATAAGGATGAAAAGTAGCGCAGTTGTTTTAGAAATGTAGCTAAGCTTTTTTGAGACTCAGACGATTTTAACTCACTAGCCATGACTGTACTTTATCTTACAAGACTTTTGGACAAGGTATGAATCGGATTTGTTTTTGACCAAGCTATTTCAAATCCTTGTGTGTGCAATTGAGTTCATTTATGTGGTATTTGTCAGGATACCGCCAGTGCCAGATGGGCTTTCAACCGAACCTGTACTAAGGATCACCTAATTAGCTCCACTAACTCCTTTATTGTACTTAGATTAATCTACGATGTTTTCTAGGATACCATAAGCTAGCTCATCCACATGCAAACATTGATCTATACACAAGTTAATGTGACAAATATATCATCATGCGAGAAGTTTACCGCTAGTAACTGATAGGCTATCAACCAAACTGGTACTGAGGCTTACTTCATGACCTGTCGAAATGCTGAGAGTTCCAGGGATTCAAGTTCAACTCCCTTATTTTCTTCAATTGTATTGGGATACTTGCTCGTTTGTAGTGATAAAAATCACTGTTTTTTTTTGTATATTTTTCTTTTGAGCAAGGGATTTGGATATGGAGTGACGAAAATCACTATTGTTTGTGCTTTTTGACATGTGCATTGTGGGATGTCAAATTTTGGAGTTTTGATGTTTTGAAAATTTTTGATGTTTTGCAACTATTGAGAATTTTGGGATTCTAGGGGAATTGGGTAGGGAGGATGCTTGTATTTTTGCCAACTCTCAACATTCTTTGGGTCATTCGCACAAGGGGATGAGCAAGATAACCGTTTCGCTTATGGTGAACTTGATTACTATGCAGGTTTCATCCTTTGTTCACACAACTTGGGAATTTTTTTGTGTTTTAATTTGTGTTGGGATGCTACGTAACAAGGTGTATTTCAAGTATGACTCTACCTTCGTAAAATCTTTCTGACTTGGTATAGTACGTGGCTTAGAAAGCAAAAATTACGACTAAAAGATGAAAACTCTTGATACATTATAAGACCACTAACTCTAGTGTGGTAAAAGCAGTAAATGGCGTGTCTTTTGTTTGTTTTATAAAATGGAAAAATATGGAACAAGATGGACTAGCAGAGCAATTACAGCCTATGGTACCTTTGACATGTACGACCACAAATATGCAATGTATGGGTGTGATGCTTAATGCAGCTACATATTTTTGTATTTTTGATGGATTGATTTTTGTGAATATGAAGATGAGATGCGAGAAGAGCTTTTTATTGATGAATTTGAGCATGCCTAGAAATGAGATGCAAATTTTTGTTATTTTTGATGATTTTTGGATTTTGAATTTCTGACCAAGCGATTGTGAGAATCCTTGGAGCATTTTGGGGTTGACCAAGCAATTTTAGGAATCCTTGGAGCATTTTGGGATTGACCAAGAAATTTTAGGGATCCTTGGAGCATTTTGGGGTTGACCAAGAGATTTTAGGAATCCTTGGAGCATTTTGGGATTGACCAAGCAATTTTATGAATCCTTGGAGCATTTTTGGGATTGACCAAGCGATTTTAGGGATCCTTGGAGCTTTTTTGGGATTGACCAAGCGATTTTAGGCATCCTTGGAGCATTTTTGGGATGGGCCAAGTGATTTTAGGGATCCTTGGAGCATCTTGGGATTGACCAAGCGATTTTAGGGATCCTTGGAGCATTTTTGGGATTGACCAAGCGATTTAAGGGATCCTTGGAGCGTTTTGGTATTGACCAAGTGATTTTATGAATCCTTGGAGCATTTTGGGATTGACCAAGTGATTTTATGAATCCTTGGAGCATTTTTGGGATTGACCAAGCGATTTTAGGAATCCTTGGAGCATTTTGGGATTGACCAAGCGATTTCAAGAATCCTTGGAGCATTTTTGGGATTGACCAAGCGATTTCAGGAATCCTTGGAGCATTTTTGGGATTGACCAAGCGATTTTATGAATCCTTGGAGCATTTTTGGGATTGACCAAGTGATTGTAGGAATCCTTGGAGCATTTTTGGGATTGACCAAGCGATTTTAGGGATCCTTGGAGCTTTTTTGGGATTGACCAAGCGATTTTAGGGATCCTTGGAGCGTTTTTGGGATTGACCAAGCGATTTTAGGGATCCTTGGAGCATCGTGGGATTGACCAAGCGATTTTAGGGATCCTTGGAGCATTTTCGGGATTGACCAAGCGATTTTAGGGATCCTTGGAGCGTTTTGGTATTGACCAAGTGATTTTATGAACCCTTGGAGCATTTTGGGATTGACCAAGTGATTTTATGAATCCTTGGAGCATTTTTGGGATTGACCAAGCGATTTTAGGAATCCTTAGAGCATTTTGGGATTGACCAAGCGATTTCAAGAATCCTTGGAGCATTTTTGGGATTGACCAAGCGATTTCAGGAATCCTTGGAGCATTTTTGCGATTGACCAAGCGATTTTATGAATCCTTGGAGCATTTTTGGGATTGACCAAGTGATTGTAGGAATCCTTGGAGCATTTTTGGGATTGACCAAGTGATTTTAGGGATCCTTGGAGCGTTTTGGGATTGACAAAGTGATTTTATGAATCCTTGGAGCGTTTTGGGATACGGCTCTCTTAGATATGGATTGGTAATAAATGACTGATATTCAAGGGTTTTATTTCCTTGATTCCATCAAGAGAGGCTAGCCGGTACGTCTCGGGTCCTATTTTGCTATCAATGACATGTGGACCTAACCAATTTGCTGCAAACATGTCCCTTAGGTGGGATGACAAACTAGAGTTCTATTGGTTTTCCTTCAAAACCAAATCACCAACCCGAAAGTCCCTCAGGTGAACTTTCATGTTGTAAGCTTTCTTAAGTCACTCTTGATAGATACGTAAATGCTCGAGAGCATTAACGTATCGTTTGTCAAGCAACGTAAGATGGTCTAATTGGGCCTACCACGCATCATCATCATTGATGAACTCTTGCATTGATATGCGTAGGGAAGGAATTTCCAACTTTAAAAGCATGATTGCCTTGGAGCCATACATGAGCGAAAACAGAGTGGCCCCAGTGGGCGTCAGAATGTCTTTTTAAGGATGGCAACTAGCATTTTGTTTTATGCCTCTGCTTGCCCATTTGCCTGTGGATAATAGGGTGTCAAAAAACTATGCCGAATTTTATACTTTGTGGTCAAAGCACGCACGTTTTTGTTCTTGAATGGTGTCCCATTATCCGAGACTATTTTGGATGGAATACCAAAATGACATATGATGTTATGCAAAATGAACTCCACAATGCGAGGTCCTGTCGTAGAGGTAAGTGGAATTGCTTCCACCCACTTGGTGAAATACTTTGTGGCCATTATGATAAACGTGTGATGGCCTGACGATGCAGGGGAGATCTTTCCAATTAGATCAAAGCCCCACTATGAAAACGACCAAGCATACTGGACTGTCTGCAAGGCATGGGAAGGTACATGCATCAAATTGGCATGATGTTGACACTTCATGCACTTCCTGACATATGCGCAACAATCTTGCTCTAAAGATGGCCAATAATATCCTATGCGAAGAATGCATTTTGTGATGGCCATACCACTAAAGTGGCCACCACATGTACCATCATGCGATTGGGCGACTGCCCAAGTGGACTCTTGCTGGTCCAAGCAACTAAGGAGAATTACTTCATAGCTACGATGATACAAAATGTCTCCTATCAAGACATACTCAGCCACTTTTTGCTTGAATGCTCATTTTGTAGCATGCATCAATCCAAGCAGGAGATTACCTAACTTGAGGTAGTCTCGAATGGGTAAATACCAGTCCTAATGATCGAAAACCTCGATAGTATGAACAGCCAATCCCTCTTGAAGTTCATCCCTAGCAAATGCTAAGTGGGATAGAACTTGTAAGAATAGCGTTGTGTTGCTATTAATGGGAGTAGGGGAGAACAAGGACCCCCAATTAGCATGTTTCAGACGATCGTGGATTCGAGAGAACTTATCCGAGGATGGTTCAATCTGGATCATGTGGATTCCTGATGTCAAGTCAGAGCTTGCATGCTCCATCACGAATTGCAATAGGGTTTTGACTTGAATGGTTGTCATATCACTGAAAAGGTCTTGCAGAATTAGTGACCCCAATGAGGCCATTGTGTCCGCAAAATGATTCGATTACCGAGGGAGTGCTTCGATGTCATACCACTCAAGTTTTTCTAGAAATTTGTCCACAAGGGCTTTATAAGCCTGTAGAACTAGGCATTTGCATTGGAATACCCCTTTGAATTGATTGACAATTAACAGGGAATCACCAAAGATGTTCAGTCATTTGATGTTCATGGCGATTGTTGTCTGAAGACCTATGAGCAAGGCTTCATACTTTGCATTATTGTTGGTGCATGGGAAATTTACTTTAAATGACAGGGGTATTGGACCACCTTGTGGTGTGAAGAATACTATTCCCATGCCACCACCTTGCTCACATTTAGAACCATCAAAAAATAGAGTTATGTCAGCCTGTGACTCAGGCTCATCAGAATCTGGCGATTTCGAGACATGGAAGACCCCATCATCGGGTAGTTCTATGACCAGATGCTGATCATATTTGAGAGGAGCCTCTGCTAGTTGATCGGCTATGACCTGTCCTTTGATATATTTCTATCCAATAAACTATATGTCAAATTTCGTCAACAACATGATCCATTTTGTCGTGCGACTACTATGATAAATACGACTCATCATGTATCGCAATGGATTCTCCTTAGACACAACATACGTAGTGTTTCTCAGCATGTAGTGGTGTAGCTTTTTGATAGCAAACACCACTACCAAGTAGAGTTTCTCGACGTATGCATAGTTAAGTTCATAACTGACCAGGGTGATGCTAAGATAGTAAGTAGCCTGTTCTTTGTGAAGTTCATTCTTCTGGGCCAACGTGGTGCCCAATGCCACCTCAGTAGCTAAGATGTATAAGTAGAACGACACTCATGGTCTAGGTGGTGCCAATACTGGCGATGAATCCAAGTATTGTTTGATGTCATCAAAGGCTGACTAGCACTTGTCATCCTAGTGAAATGTATCCCCTTTGTGCAATAATTTGTTCATGGGTTGACACTTGTTAGATAGCTATGCTATGAAGTGCTTAATTGACATGACCTTCCCCTACAAACTTCTAAGCTGCTTAACGGTAGTTGGGGGAACCATTTCAAGGATTGCCTTGACTTTCTTTGGGTCCACCTTGATGCCTCGCTTTGAGACTATGAAACCCAAGAGTTTTCCAGATGTGATGCCAAATACACACTTCTTGGGATTCAGTCTAACTTTATGTTCCATGAGGCGATCGAGGATCTTACTTAAGTCATCGAGATTATCTGAGCGCAAAAGAGACTTGGCTAACAAATCATCCATGTAATCTTCCAAATTTTTATGCATGTAATCATGGAAGATGTATGTCATGGCACGTTGGTAAGTGGCACCAGTATTTTTTAGGCCAAAAGGCATGACCTTATAACAAAATGTCCCCCAAGGCGTTGTGAACGCCGTTTTTAGTTGGTCTTCGATATTGATATGAATCTGATTGTATCCCGAGAAACCATCCATGAGGGATAGCATTTCGTGACCTGTTGTAGCGTCTACCAACGCATCGATGCTTGGCAAGGGGAAATCATCCTTAGGACTCGCTTTGTTTAGATCTCAAAAATTAGTGCATATGTGAATCCTCCCGTCGGGCTTTTTGACGGGCACCATGTTGGACAACCATGGCGGATAATCCATGCAGATGACAAACTGTGCATCCAATAGCTTTTGCAATTTGTCTTTGACCATCAAGGCCACTGTTGGGTGCATCTTACGTAGTTTTTGATTAACTGGCTTGATTTTCGGATCAAGCGTTAGATTATGCATGACTAGCTATGGATCTAGCCCCGGCATGTCTCTGTATGACCATGCAAAAACCTCCTTCTTCTCTTTGAGAAGGGCAATGTAGTCAGCTTACTCTTCAGAGGATAAGCTTACCCTCATCTTGATAATATATGGATTCATTGGATCTAAGTCGATGTCTATGTCAGTCGTCTCCTCGACTGACATGTGGGATCCGTCCTCCAAATGATGTGGGTTCAGGATCAAATGGATATCATTAGCTGAGTTTAAATATACATTGGGAACCTCGGGTTCCTCTTCAGCCTAAAAAATATCCTGAGTTGTCCCTGGGGTAAAATGAGGCATCTTACCAAAAGTCCAGTACTTTGATGGGGAGAGGGGTGAATTGACGTGATCCCAGTTGATGGCATCTATGTCCAGATATTATAACCGTGCTGGATCAGCTAGATTGCGGATGGGTGCGGTCAAATCAATGGATATCATGTGGATGAAATGAATTTGGTCTCCATTACCGTAGGTGTGATAACTCAAACATTTTTGATGCTCCCTATGCTCTGGATCTGGCTCTAAAGGGACGGGCATGAACGGATCGACCCTATGTGCTGATAGGAGGACAGGGTCTTCCCTCGACATTGATGTCATTATAGGGTCTCAAGGTGGATGGTGCTCATTGTAAACTTGGAGCCACGGATCCAACACTTGGTCCCACCCTGCTGGGTCTACGTACCATTCATGCCCTAGTCTTATGCCTAGTTGTGCCATCAGTTCTTCATGGGTTACAGGGTGATTGTGTCATCGTGCATGATTGAGATATTCCATCTTAGTTTCATCTTCGTAATCATTGTCGGTGATCCAAAGGCCCTCGTTGGCCCCAACAGCTGTCTATGACATAATAGGCTCATCTTGTTTGAGAAAATTAATCTGATCCCATCACGGTTATTCCACACTCAGTGGGGGGACCTGATTCTCTTGACACAGCACTGGTTCAATTGGAACCTCTAAAGGGAATAACTTCAAAAAGATCTCTTGATACTGTTTATGCTCTCCTTGGAAGTTAGTGTCTGAAATTTCACTTCTCTCTAGCAAAGGAGAGGGATTATCGATGTTACCAAGGGTGGTTGTTGACCATGGAAGGTAATATCCCAAGGTATACATTGTGTTTGGGTTGGCATAAGGATCTGATGCCAATCCACCCTTGTTGCCTATTCCTAGGCCTTGCATGTTTTCCACCAAGATGTCTAACGGTAGGGGGTGGTTGAACCCTACTCCTGACTTATCATAAGGCATTTGGTATCTTGGCTGGCAAAGGACACGCAACCCTTGCTCATACCTGCCTAGCCCGTATTCGTGCCAATTGCATTGGCCTAGATATCTCAAAGCAAATTTTGGGTTTGACAGATAATTGAAATCCTCTACAAAAGGCTCTTCGTCTTCATCCTTTTGCTTGCATGGTTCAGCACCATGATCAAGGCCCCCATACACAAAATTGTTCTGGTTTGGTGGGTAGCCTAAAGGAACAACTATCCCTATGGGAAGGCGAGGTATCCCCATGTCTTGCACTGACTCTAGCACGGGCGTTGCTACAACATTCTGCACTAGATACTCCCCCAGGCCGGTACTGGCCATTTCAATAGTAATTGTTGATGATTGAGAGGGAGGGAATGGAAGGCCTTCCTGAGTCCATTCCATGTTGGGTGGATTAGGAGCCTTAGCTTCCATTGTGCTAGGTATCTCTTCTGTTGAGATGGTTGATATTGTTGGCAGCACCTCCTCCAGGGGTTGAGCCTCTTCCAATATTTGTTTCCTTTTGTCCTTCTATTTAGCCATGATAGGTGGCATTGGTAGTGAAGGAGCAGATGATGAAGATTCACCTGGATAGGGTTTTGATGGATTAGTCACCAGTGGTGCTCACGGCATTGGACCCTATCTAGATGGATTTAACTGGAAATCCAAGTACATCGATGGGAGGGTTGATTGCGGCATCAATTGCACCACATTGCAATATTTGAAGGGTTCTAAGTCCATCGGGACTACATGTACTTCTCTTCAAATGCATACTTCAAACACTGGTGAGCTATCAAAGGGACACACTTCATGTCCTTGATCCATGGCCACCCTAGCAATATGTTGTATGCCATCTCGCCTTCCAAAACATGGCACAATGTAGGTATTGTATTTTGTCCTACCTAGATGGGTAGAACAATTCTGCCAACTATTGAGCATATCGCATCGTTGAATGCTCGTAGTGTGTAAATGGAAGCGGTAATGTGAGAGGCTAGAAACTTCAGATGTTTCAATGCTGTTGTAGTAATGATGTTACTGGACGAGCCAGTATCTACCAACACCCTCTTATATGGGATCCCATTGACCCACACGATAACGTGTAGGGGTGGATTTGCCATGTCATTTGATATTGATTTAACCTCATCTTCTTAGAAGGTAATGAATGGCTTCGTACACCATTTTACATGTCCCACGAAGTTATTGAAGGAATTCGCTTCGTGGGGCTGCAACTCGATGGCTTTCAAAATTTCCATGAGAGCTTCCCGATGGGGTACTGATTGCTGTATGAGCTCATATATGGAAAGCCTAGCCGATGTGGTCCACAAACTCTGCATGATTTTGGTCTGTATCGTGACCTCGGGTCTAGGCAGAGGCAACTGCACAGGGTGCTATTGAGGTTGTGACGTTGTTGGAACTTCTCTTGTAGCTGCCTCGGGAGCAACTCCTGGGTATTTCTTGTTCCTGGTCACTATGCTGATCATTCCCACATACCCTTGCATGGGGAGATTCTGTCGCACCTCATTGACCTGAAGAGGTTTTGCCTATGCCTCGTGGGCAGGAAAAGGGTCCTTGAAAACCCCCATTTGCTAATTATTTGGCGCTATGGGGTTGTCCACTGCCAATGTTTTATTATCAATCAAATCTTGTATTAATCCCTTGAATTTCCAACATGCGTTCATGTCATGTCCCCTTCGCTTGTGGAACCTACAATACAAATCCTCCTTGTATCCCTTAGGCTTGGGAGCGTTAGGGTCTATGGTTTGGATTTCTAGAAGGGTTATTAAATTTGTCACTGACAAGCGATCAAATAGGGAGTCCTTAGACTATGTATAAGGGGTGTATTGTCGCTTAGGGTGACGCTACTGATTTTGCTCCTATTTTTTATTTTATCTTTCATAATTCTTAGGAGGCACTGCCTGATAATTAGCCTTTTGAGGTTGTATTTATTATGCAGGCTTGGGTACATTTATCGCAACTTGATTAACCGCAGAAGGTTTTGGTTGCGTAGTCCCTATCTTTGTATTTTTGTTCCACTCTTTCTTTTTAGGTTTGGCAATTTTGCCCTCCTGTATTTTGATCTCTTTGATAACTCTGGCTTGCGCCAGAGCTTCTTCTAGGCTGGCATATTGCTGCAGCTGCAATAGCCCAAAGATTGATCTCAGACAACTTTGTGAAAACATTTGTGTGAGGTCGAACATAGGGGGAAGGTAGGGTAGCTTAGAAAGCAAAGCCCTCCATCGATTCTCGTAAGCCACCATTGTCTCTTTCTCATATTGCCTGAGGCTAGCCAGATCACTCAGTGATGCCTTCTTCTTGGTGTTGAAGGCAAAGCGTTCAAGGAATGCATCCACTAATTGATCTAAATTATTTATGTTGTGCTTTGATAACTGTGTGAACCAATCTGAGGTAGGACCTACGAATGTGGTTATGAATGTCCTTAGAAACAACACATCATTATCCTAAATGCCAAAGCATTGGCTCAGGAATCTTATCACATGCTCTTGGGCATCCTCTTCACCCTTAAAGACTGCCAACTGAGGCAACTTGAAATGTTTGAGGTAAAGAGGTGTAGGCACTGACGGATGCACTGGATGACTACAGAGTTGACATAACGTGGGCTTTTGGTGCCCAGAATATTTGGTCTCCATAGACTCCAAATGCTCTATTAGCACTTTGTATGCATTGAAAGATTTAATCTCTTCCTCTTTTGTTTGCTCTCATTGCAAGTTGTGGGAGACTGGAGGCCTATGGGGGGGTGGTCGAATGGCAGCCCTCTCACCTTGATATGGAATTTTGGCCCGTTCTACTTATGGTTCATACTCCTCATAAACTTCTTGAGGAGTCTCTAGGCGAGACCTATGACCCTGAGTGAGTCCCCACTGAGGGTACCCATCGTTGTTTCGGGGATTGGCCTCCCTCTCAAGTCTATGGGGTCTCAGAGGAAAATCTTGATGAGGTAACGGAGACCTATCCTACTCCAAGGGATTATTCCTCTCATATTGTTCTACTTTTTGGGTGTGAGGGGTTGGCACCCTCTCAGGTAGTTTATAAAATAGCTTGTCCACTTTGTGTTGCATGCGCTCTTTATTAAGGCGATATAAGCGCTCTAACCGCTGATGACCTTCCTCAAGCCGTGTGATTCAAGCTTGGTAGGTGGTATGTCTAGCGACTGCCAGGTCAATTTGGTTTGCCATATTTTGCTCATAAGGCTTGAATGTTTCTCCTATGTATTTACCTTGGTCTTGATGATCTGAGATTCAATGGGTTGCTTCCCTCTGTCGAGGTTGGCGACATTTACCTGAGGCTCTGGCCTTAATGTGTGACCATGGTATCTAGCAGGTGCAGAAGCGCAAGGCTCCCACGTTGTATATTGCTCTCGAGGAATGCGATGGCCCTCATACTCCCTTTCATGGGTGTGAAAGGTGTAGGCGGAGTTAGCTCACCCTGTGTGGAGAGCCCTACGCTCTGGGTTTTGTCTTTCAGTTCTAACAATTATGGGAGGCAAAGGAGAGATGCCATACTCATGTTGTCTCTCCTCATGGACACTGTGCATCTCTAGCACTTCATCGCATTGTAGCCACTCACATCTAGCCTCTAAATGTGGTCTTCTATTTACATTGAGTGCCACATGTAAAGCTTCTTCCCGAAAGGGGCTATTCTAAATTGGCGTATCCCCCAGAGGGGTGTCCCTATAATTCCACCTTGACATGGAATGATGTGGACTCTCTTGTGGTCTAGACCGCCAAGGCGGTATGGCCAAGTCCTCAGGGCTAAAGCGAAGGCGGCTTGTGCCCGCTCCTTGTACACTTTCTAGAGCTTCTGCCCTTGATTGGGCTTGGCTATGGGTGTACACCATTGTGGTGCTCTTCTACTAGCTAAGCAGATTTTTATCTTTTTGTTTATGATTTATGATTTTTTTTTTTGTTACACTAAGCAGAAATGAACACACACATACACAAACAATGATTATCTCTTTTAAAGATTAATTGTGTGTCCTAGACTGGTTTTAGTGCATTTTGATGATTTTGTTTTGTTTTTGAAAGTTTTGAAGAACGTTTAAATGCAAAATTTTGGTTCATATGACTCCCATAAATGGTCGCCCCTTCAATATACCATTGTCGGACCGATATACTAACCTCTCTATATACCTGTCCTTACGAGAGGGAAACTATAGGTACGTGAGAGCAGATGGTACATGGAACATAGGCAGTACAGAAAGGGAATTGTCCTGTTAATGACACCTACCATAGAAGACTTATCCTTGCATGCTGGGAATCACCCCAGTGACACTCGATCAGCTTTTATCAGGATTTACGCCTAACAATAGTGACAATCGGGGGAATTGGATGCAAAAATAAAGCCAAGGTGGTGATGAACCCACCGTTGGTCTTGATCAAGGGCTGGGGTCTTACGACCAACTCCTTGGTTTAAAAATACCACGTGATGTGTGTGTGGTTATTTTTATTAAAAATTGAAATAGGCAGAAGCAACTACTTTCCTTAAGAAGGCAAAATTGACAAAAAATAGAAACAAAAAAGCAAAAAATAACAAGAACAAATTTAGGACCCTTACCTTTCTCTGCCTAGACCTATTTTTTCTGATCCTTGGCCCTAAAAATTCATAGACAGGAATTTTTCCCTGTGTGAGACAAATTATAGAACATAATTCGTCCTTGTTTGAGACGAATTGGAATTCGTCTCAGGGTCAAACGAATTACAGTAAAGTATTCACCACAGGCAAAGACGAATAACAGTCTGATTTTGAAGAATGGTACCTGTAAGCACAAATCATAAATTTTTTATCAGTTTCTTGATCTTAAAAACTAGGGGATAGGGTCCCACCGTGATCACCACTGAAAGCATGAGATTCCAAAAGTTTTGAAAGGAAAACAATTGCGATGCATTCAAAAATCAAACAAACGCTTAAGTCCTAAAATGTGAAATGCATGAAATGAAAGGGAAAAATTGAAACAAGATAAAAGAAAGTATAGAAAGCATAACCCTTTTTATTTAACTCTCTTAATCTTGGTTACAAATATGCCTCCTCCATTTTCAGGGGCTAGGAGCGTTAAATAAATGTTGGTTACAATTGTGACTTAGTATTCCTCCTTCCGCATGCCCACATGTAAAATGGGTGGGCAAAAGTGTTGCCACCACTGGTGTTGATGAATCCTTGATCCTTGCTACTCCTCCTATGATCAAAAAAACAACAAAGGCATTAGTAGCACCTACTGCAAATATGAAATGTTTGTTCTCTAAAATTAATGAAAGATGCATATAAAAGATTAGCTAAATCGATAACTAAAATGACTCCAAATAACCTGCAAATTTGACAGAGACCAGAGAACATTACTAGAGGGCCACTACCATCAAAAAATTTGCACAATAAGCCACTTATTTGAATCAAACTAGAATTCATCCCTGGGCAAGACGAATTCTACTGTAATTCGTCTTCGGGTAGGACGAATTCGCCTATGACAAAAGTGCCGAAGTGATGCTGCCCAAATGTCACATCTCGAGATCTCCAAAATTCTTGCAAACATAGGTGTTAGCTAATTGGGGGCATTTTGGGATGACCCAGATGGTCGGATTCTCCCAATTTGACCTCCATCAACGAGAATTTGACGTCGTTACCTGCAAGTTAGTGAAGACCACAAAATCGACAAAACATGATAATATTTGATCAAAGTCTTCTGAAATCAAAATTATAAACTATCTAAATAGCATAAAATGGAATGGAATATAAACAAGTGACAAAAGAACAAATTCAAATGAAACTAAGAAGTGCAGGGCACCCGAGAGGGCCACCCACCATTGGAACTTGATTTCAGCACCAATCCACTTGGGATGGGCCCAAAATCTCTTGGAATGGGTTGTCGGCAAATTGGTGGATTAATATGGTCAGATGTCCAGTTTAGGATCTAGATCCACACTTCCAATAACCACCCAATGACCTCTCTTGTGAAAGAGATCAAAGATGTGGAAGAGGTGAATCAAAAAGGTAAAATGTGTGGTATCAATTTGGCAGCACTTTGTTGCTTGAAAATGCCTCCAACTTGTCTCCTTTTTGGGTGAGAAAGTTCACCATTTTATAGACCCAGGGGGTCTCTTTGGAGGGACATGCATAAGTGCCATGTGGCAGTCATGCCTTCCCATGAGGGAGGAAAGTCCTCCATGACTTGGGCTTCCATGACTACCCTTGTGATAGTCCTCTAACGCCCAATCTACCCACCTACATGCGCATGCAAGGTAGGAGGCAATAATTGACTGTCTTCGGCTGCCACTTGGTGCCATTCTTATTTTTTCCCGTTAAACCTAGAATTCATCCTGACCCAGGATGAATTCAGAATTCATCTCTGGGTGAGACGGATCCCAACTGGAATTCGTCCTTGGGTGGGACGAATACTGAGCAAAGTGCCTGAATGTGCAAAATTGCCTTTTGACCTTCCAAAATTGCTACAAAAGTGGTTAGGACCACTGTTTAACCTTTGAGGGCTTCCTTGGGGGCTTTGTGTATCAAAACAATCACTGTTTGTAGTCACATAATCGGATTGATGTTGTTTTGGTGTCTACACCATGTTGTAGATCCTCTTTGAATATCTTGCAAATTATGATGGGGGTGACTATCAGAAGGAAGAAAACAATATGACTTGAATCTATACCACTGATTATTTCTACATTATTTGATTTATATAATAGGTTATAAATTTATTCACCTAATTTATGAAGTAGGAAACCATTAAATGCACTATCATACCTCCTGAGGTTGGAAAATTCAATGGATCTAAGATTCAATTTGCTAGCATCCACTGGTCATGAACCAAATATTTTAAATACTAGCTACTCATGTACACCTTCATAAATGAAAGAGGAAGGGATATTTTGCCTATAGGATTATTTTGATATAGATAAAATTCTATGATGGGTGGGTCTTTGGGATTTTCCCACTAATTGCTAAAAATACAAAAATCCATCCTCTATTCTAGGGTAAGGTTTTATATTCCTACCTCAATTTCCATCCTGGGTATACTTTTGGGATTGATCAAAGGAATGATAGATGTCCAAACCTCTACCAAATATAAACTTGTATGACCCTCCTTTTTGTCATTAGGATGGTATTTTAGGAAGTGACCCTGACCTACTACTGCCCATTTATCTGTCTGCTATGCCAGGATAGGTTTGTGGAATTTTTCTTCTCCACCCTTATTCTAGGGCAAGGATTTGGGATCCATTGGTAGGGTATGCCTATCCATTCACCTTCTTGATGCCATACTTAGGTAAAATTTATACTTTTAACTGGTGGGGCTCTACAAATTATTTCATAGTTAACAATGTTCTGCCCACATTGGCCATTTTTCTTTGGGTGGACTTTTAGGGATTGCTCGCCACTTCAAGATATTCTATTATTCCCCCATTTTTGGTATGGCCATATTTATTTTTGCCCATGTTACAACCTACTCCAACATATCTTGCCACATCGATGAGGCCCACTCTTAGCAATGAACACCCAATGGTCAAGGGGTTTCGCTTTAAAACCTTAGCCAATTGTAATGAAAATCATTATGTTCACTGAAAAAGGAAAGAGTAGGTGAGAGAAAGAAAAAAATTTACCCTCAAAAATCTTAGAGATCGAATGTGATCAGAGTGAAAATCAAACATGATCAGGTTATGCAATTAGGATGTGATTTATTATGATTTTGAATAAGGTCGATAATGGATGCAAAGTGGATTGAGTGGATAATTTAAAAGGTGACATAAGATCATCTCAAATTATGACCAATGTGGGATACCCTAATGATGGAAGTGATGAAAATCTTTGGAACTTGTCATTGACAAATTTGTGTGCACATTGAAACAACTATTTTAATCTAAACTAACAACTAAACTACTAAGTCATGATTGATTGTAGTGATGTGACCAAATTCAATGTGCTAATATGACCAAAGTCACGGTGCTAATGTGATTAAAGTTTTTGTGCTAATTTTATTGGATTTGCTATGCTAAAAATATACTATGATTAAGGAAACTAATTAATATGCATGATAGTCTCCAAAAAGGTTCTGGGATAGACATAGCTTCCAAAAATGGGTGTTTAGGCACTTGTTAATATTTGAGATAATATTGATTTGGTAGTGTCACTCAACATAAATAGTGAGGTGGTTTGTGATGAGGTGGTGTTGAATTTGAGATAATATTTATTTGGTAGTGTCACTCAATGATGATGAATTTTATTAATGATTGTGTGTGATATGTGGGTGGGTGTAGACTTAGTTGTGGGTTTGGACCATAAGCGGATGGATACAAGATAGAATTTCGAAGGGATGGAGGAAAACATAGTTGTGGAAATTTTTATGGTGGTTTAGAAGGGTTTTATGAGAGTGAGGTATGACCTACACAAAATAAAACCATGCATTCAATCAATCAAACAAGCAAACAATATTATTTTATTAATTTTTTTTACGTTTTTGATATTTTGTAATGTTTTTGTGATTTTTGATGTTGATTTTATAAAACATATTTTTGTTCTTTTTTTTAGAATGTGTGGGGGTGGTTTTGAGATGTGTGGGCTAATATGGAGGGAATGCTTTAAGTAAACGGGTGAGAGATGATGAGGTAGAAGTGGGTGAATGAATTCAATGGGTGGTTATGTGCAAGATAGAAATAGAGGAAAGAGGTTAATTGAGGAAGTGAGCAAAGAAGGAAGACAATGAAGGAATGTCATGCTAATAGAAGGATTAACTCCCCCTAGTAAATTATGTTTTCTACTAAGCGCTTGAATTGGTGATAATATTCAATGTCATGACTCACTTGATTATGCAATATACAATAATGGTTTTCATTGTACCACATAGACTTGGGTCTATTAGGATCTAGAGGAGTTAGAATAATCTACCAAATATAAGATATTTAAATATTGCCAGTGAAGGCTTGAAGGCTGATTAGGAAAAATGAGGTTATTGGTTTCTACGACAAAAAATTTAAGGTTCTAGAAGGAGAGGTTCAGCTACAATTTGGAGAAGTTTCCTACCAAATTAGGGATATTTGGGGATAGCATTTTGAAGGAGAAATTAGCTGCATTAGAATCTAAACATTTTAGAGTTATGGGTAGCAATTTGGAAAGCATTAATAGCCACTAAGTTTTAGATTTCAAGGGAGCGTCGTGAAGGATAATTGAAGCCGCAAAACTACATTTTTGAGTATCAATTTAGAGGAGTATTAAAATGCAAATTGGTTTTGGAAAGCAAGGATGAGTTGCAAATCCATCGAATAAAGAGCAACAACTTAGGTGAATCTAATAACCAAGAAATACATCATCATATAGATGTCATAAATGTATGTGAATTAGGTGCAAAAGGTTCATTACTTGAACACTTATATTAATTTCATTATTAGATTTCATTAAGCACCACAATAGAATTTAAAGTTGCAAAGAAAAAGGTTTCATATTAAAATATTCAAGGAAGTGTAGAAGGTGATAGTTACAAGGTTAAAACCTACACATAAGAAAGAGGAGTTAGATATATTTTTAAAGAAATAAAAATATCAACATCCTACCTTCTATTGAAAGTAAATAAGACACTATTCTAAAAGCATAGATTACATATACTATAGTGCAAATTTTAACCTTCCAAAGTTTAGCATTGCAAAGTTAACCAACCAAAAAAGATACTAGATATATTTTTCTAGTAAATAATGCAAAATTGAATCACCATTTACACCTGAGGAGTGCGGAAAGGAGCCACCATACTAAAGGAAGGAATAAACCTTTAAAAAGGATACTAAAATATCTCAAAGTACAAGGTGCAAATTAAGGTATTTTATCTTAATTATTGCAAAAAATTTTACATTACATACTTGCACCATACTCATCCTTTCCAATGTATCAGAAGGAGGATAGAATATAGAGTGTCTTAAGATATTGAAACAAAAAAGTATATTATAGTCATAAAGCGATTGTATCATTGAACTAGAAGAACAAACTTCAAAGCAGAGGAATAGAGCCAACTAATGACTCATTAGCATAGTTTTCAAGGTGTCTTAAGACACTACATTCAATGCCATAGATCTCATGAAAGCATCACTCATGGTGCAAGAAGAACCTGAAATTGAAAAGAGATAAACTTAGGAAACATAATGACATTAGCAAGGCAGTATAAAACAACACTAGTTGCAAAGAGAACAATGTAAAGAAATAATGTAAGAAGCAAAGGTCATGGTACAAGTAGAAGGTGCATTACCCAAGTGTACAATTATAATAGTTTGGATGAAAAACCACCTAGAAGATAGAATTGAAGCACCTTAGATCCACCATAATTGAAGTAGAATAACCTTTTGTTAGGACCCTCCTAACGTAACTCTTAATCATATTATATATTATATTGTATTATAAAGGGACACATCCATTCACCATTCACACCTTTTAGATAAGATGTAAATAGGACAAGGAGGATGCTCCAAAGATCATCAAAGAACATTAATTTATTATATTGTGGGTTTCTGCCTTTCAATACAAACTGCGATTATATTCAAACAACAACTATTTTCTGCATTCAATTCAGATTTCAAGTTGTAGGTTCATAACAACTGGATCAGAGTTAAAAAGACCTAAAATTTTTTTCCCCACCCCGCTCTAGTTACTGATAGGCCATTACTCGGTGACGTTTTCTTTTCAGCACACATTCTAACCATTACTGACGGAACTGTTACACAGTAGGCCATAGTCACCAACAAAGGTAGCATACCAAATTTTTTGGACAACATCACGCATTACCGGAGTTAGAAAACCCCAACAACGAGTACAAGCGAGGAAAATATCATTCGGTGTGAACAAAGAGCAACAAGTACGCAAAATTAAATGCAGTGAAGATAGACAATTTTTTTCGACAAAACTAATTTCTGCATATTCAACTCACTTATAAACCAACCACACCCTAAATGGCCGAGGGAAGATGATATCAAGACACAACGAAGGATATTGCGAAGGAGGTTTCAAAAGAAATTATGAAAGAACTCTCACAGTTTTCCAAGGAAATGAGAGACATGATGCAAGGAATGGCGTTTTGGAAGGACAATTTAGAAGATAAAATCGCTACCAAAATAGTAGACCTAACCATAAACATCACCAACTCGAATACAAATATATCCACTAAATTGGATGCTACAACCCATTCCATGGACTTAGTATAGCAAAATTTGTTGCTCATGCAAAATGGACAACAAAACACTATGCCACCACAACAAACATTAATAGGGGGACCACATACATCAATCCTTCCCCGTACCACAAAACTATATTTTCCAAAATTTGATGGAGGCAACCCCACAAATTGGATATATAGGGCAAACCAATATTTTGCCTTATATCAAATTCCGAAGATTCAGAAAGTCCATATCGCATCATTTCACTTGGAACAAATTGCTACCCAGTGGTATCAATGGTATGAGAAAAAAAAAGGTTTGCCCACATGGATTGAATTCACAAAAAAATTAATGTTGTGATTTGGCCCCACGAAATTTGAAGACTTCACATGAGCCCTCACTAAACTGCGGTAAACCTCCACCGTAAGGGAATACCAAGCACAATTTGAGAAATTGGTGAACCTTACAACAAGACTAGATGCATCATTCTTCCAAAGTTGTTTCATTAGTGGCCTAAAAGAAGACATTAGGATGGAGGTACAAATACAAAATCCTATCTATATGATGCATGCAATGGCATTAGCACAAATGATAGAAGAGAAGAACAATAACCAAAGGTGAATAGGAAGAGTTTTTTCAGGAAAAACACCAAATACCTACACCAGCCAAAAACTGAATAAGGTCATGCCAATTAAACGAATTAGCCAAGAAGAGCTAAAAGAAAGATGAGAAAAGGGCCTATGTTTCCACTGCAACAAAAAGTTTACCCCAACCACAAATGCATCTCACCAAAATTATATATTTTGGACACAGTTGATTGCACTCCCAAAGAGGAGGATGACATAGAAGTGGAAGTAATAATTGAGGTTGCAGAAGAAAACCAAGAAGATAAAACAAAAATATCCTTTAACGCATTAGCAGGATACTCAATTCCACAAACAATTAAGGTAAAAGGGTATTTTAAGAAATAAAACCCTATTGTGCTCTTAGAATTTGGTAGCACTCACAATTTTATAGACCCCATTTTGGCCAAACAAGCTAATTGCTTTATATATCCCTACAATAACTTCGAAGTCATGATTGGCAATGGAGGAAAAATTGCATGTAAAGGCAAATGCAAGAATATCAAACTCACGATGGGGGAATATAACATGAAAGCAGATATGTATGTACTACCATTAAGAGGATGTGATATTATTTTGGGAGTACAATGGCTACGAACGCTCGGCAAAATTCAATGGGACTTTGAAGAGTTATGGATGCAATTTATACAAAACAACCAACCATACACAATTCAAGGTTTAAAAACTGGTCCCACACAAATGGTAAGTTCCCATAGAGTGGAAAATATTCTTCAAAAAGGAGAAAGAGCAACCAGAGGCACTCGAATTAATAGAACTCATAGAGAAACATGATAAAATATTCAAAGAACCAGAGGGATTACCTCCACAACGAAGCCATGATCATGCTATTCAATTACTTCTGGGACACCAACCTCCAAATATTAGACCTTACCGATATCCATACTTACAAAATATGAAAATAGAAAAATTAGTACAAGACCTACTAAGGGTAGGGGTCATTCTACCTAGTAGAAGTCCCTGCTCTTCGCCAGTCATACTAGTAAGAAAAAAGGATGGATCATGGTGCCTATGCATGGATTTTTGCGCTCTCAACAAAATAACTATTAAAGACAAATTTCCTATTCCAATCATTGATGAACTAATCGATGAACTAAATGGAGCCGCATATTTTTCTAAACTCGATTTACGATTAGGTTACCACCAAATTCGAGTTAAGGAAAACGATATACCCAAAACTACTTTTCACACCCATGAGGGACATTATGAATTCTTGGTGATGCCTTTTTGCCTCACCAATGCTCCATCCACATTTCAAAGTCTTATGAATAAGGTCTTTTCTCCCTTCCTTCGAAAAATTATTTTAGTTTTCTTTGACGATATTTTGATTTACAACAAGACATGGGAAGAGCACTTAACACATATAGCGCAAGCACTCAAAATCTTGGAAGAAAATCAATTATACGCAAAGCGATCAAAGTGTTCCTTTGGGAAATAGGAAATTGAATATCTTGGACATATTGTCTCCAAGGAAGGAGTTAAAGTAGACCCTCGAAAAATTGAAGATGTGGAAAATTGGCAAATTCCAAAAACTCTAAAAGGGTTGCATGGGTTCTTAGGATTAACTGGTTATTATCACAAATTTGTTAAATATTATGGGAAAATAGTAGCACACTTAACAGCCCTACTTAAAAATAATGCCTTCATATGGTCTCCAAAAGTGAATGAAACTTTCATGACTTTGAAAAATGCCATGTGTACCACCCCCATCCTAGCTATGCCAAATTTTTCCCAACCATTCATTATTGAAAGCGACTCTTCCAGATTGGTAATGGGAGCGGTGCTCATGCAAAATGAGAAGCCCTTAGCCTTTACTAGTAAAGCATTTTCCAAAAATAATTTAGCACGTTCCACTTATGAAAAATAAATGTTAGCTATGGTCCATGCTATCCAACATTGGAGACCATACCTTATTGGAAAATATTTCATTATCCGCACCAACCACCATAGCCTAAAATACCTTCTTGAACAACGGATAACCACTCCAGAACAACAAAAGTGGGTAACAAAACTATTAGGCTATGATTATGAAATCATCTACAAAAAAGGGAAAGATAACATGGTTGCGGATGCACTTTCTAGAAATTTTGAAGAAACTTCACAATTACATGCTTTTTCCTTCCCCATCCCTACATGGATCGAACAATTCAAGGATGAATGGTATGTGGACCCTACTATACACACCATAATTCAACAACTACAACAAAATCCCATGAGTAAACCCCACTACTCTTGGCAAGGTAACATGCTCCGTTACAAAGAATGTCTGGTCCTCTCACCTACATCGGTTTATCATCCAAAGCTTCTACATGAGCTACATGCTACACCTACTGCAGGCCACTCTAGATTCCTAAAAACCTACAAAAGAGTGACTAAATCATTTTATTGACGAGGGATGAAAAATTGATATCAAGAAGTTTGTCAATGAATGTGAAGCATGCCAAAGAAATAAAGGTGAAACAGTAGCAACACCGGGCCTTCTTCAACCTCTACCCATAACAACCAGGACATGGGAGGATATTTCAATGGATTTCATTGAAGGTCTTCCAAAATCCATAGGAAAAACGATGATCCTAGTGGTGGTAGATCGTTTATCTAAATACGCCCATTTTTTCCAAGTAGCTCACCCTTATACCACTAGTACTATTGCTAAAATCTTCCTTGACAATATTTTTAAATTACATGGCATGCCTTCTACTATCGTTAGTGATCGTGATCCCAATTTCACTAGTAATTTTTGGAAGAAATTATTTAAACTCCAAGGTATGCGAATTCGGATGAGCTCCGCTTACCACATACAAACAGATGGTCAAACTAAAATTGTCAATAAGTGCTTAGAAACCTATCTCCGATGCTTTATTTCCACAAAACCCCTTCACTGGGTTAAATGGCTTCCACTAGCTGAATGGACGTATAATACCACATATCACACAACCATAAAAATGACCCCTTTCGAAGCATTATATGGCCAATCACCCCCATATCTAACCTGTTATCTTCTAGGAAGTACAAAAGTACCAGCTATAGATATGGAGCTAGTCACTCGAGATAATATCATTCATGCTCTGAAGGACAATCTACATATCGCTCAACATTGCATCAAGCAACAAGCGGACCAACATCGGACTGAAAGGGTTTTTCAAGAAGGGGATATGGTATTTCTCCGCCTCCAACCATATCGTAAAACTTTATTGAAAATAAAAGGGTCGCAAAAATTAGCACCAAAATTTTATGGCCCTTATAAAATTCTACAGTGTATTGGACCTATTGCATATAAACTTGAATTACCATAATCTTCCAAAATCCATCCGGTATTTCATGTTTCTTGTCTTAAAGCCGTAATAGGCACTAACATCGTTACGCAAACTCAACTTCCAAAATTTTTAGATAATGGAGCTCTTGTGGTTGAACCAGAAGCTATCCTAGACCGACGTATGTGCCACCTCCATAACCACACCATCACCGAGGTATTGATTCAATGGAAAGGTCTACCTCCAGAGGATGCTACATGGGAGATGCTCCACCAGATTCAACAACAATTTTTGCAATTCCAGCTTTGAGGACAAAGCTTTTTCAAAGGAGGGTGGCATGTTTGGACCCTCCTAAAGTAACTCTTAACCATATTATATATTATATTGTATTATAAAGGGACACATCCCTTCACCATTCACACCTTTTAGAAAACATGTAAATAGGACAAGGAGGATGCTCCAAAGATCATCAAAGAACATTTATTTATTATATTGTGGGTTTCTGCATTTCAATACAAACTATGATTCTATTCAAACAACGATTATTTTTTGCATTCAATTCATATTTCAAGTTGCAGGTTCATAACACCTTTTTTGTAGAGGAGCCACCTTCGTTAGAGAGGAGCACGACCATTCACTGGATAAAGCACTGTTGTTACAATCCAAAATAACTTGAAAAAGTTGGCAAGAGCGTTAAGTAAATAAAGGAGTTGAGAGCATAGTTAACTACAAGGGAGAGGTCTTCCACTTACCACCCTAAGTGAAGGAATCTTGTGCCAATTGGAACAAATAAGAATAAAAAGGAAGAGTGCTAGTGAATGCTTTGTAATACCTCTAAATTACAATACTTGCACAATGTAAAGAGCGCTTGAGTAATGCTCCATTCAAACTAACATGGATTAGTCATCATTACTCAACATTGAAAGGCTAGAATAACACCTAAATTACCAAGATCAACATCATCTAATATTCATAACTTATGTACACCACCTAGAAATAAGTCTCAAGATCAAAGGTAATGAATATGCCATGTGGCATGCATTTCAAATGGAGGTAAAGATGTATTAATACCTCTATCCAAGAGAACACGTAAACCATTGTTTACATATGTAAAATAACATTAAGATGAGGATAATACAGTCCTAACTACACCATAGAACAAATCTCATTTAATGCACAACATCATACCTCATAGATTGGAGAAGATACAACATTCAAATACTTGAAAAGTGTAGTCAAGGTCTAATTCGATCAGCACATAGCGCATTATAGAGAGGTATAGTTGCATTACTTTAATATTTTCTTTCTATAAGTGTAAATACGATATAAGGTTATTTATTTCTAATGTTAGTTAATTAATTGAAAGGAGATATAAGGAGCTAAAACCTTAGATAGATTATTAATGATTTAGAAATCCAATTAAAGTGATAAGTTTATATTAGTAAGTACTTATTCAAAGTACATTATTTGAGATTCTAATATCATAATATTTGCAAATAATTAAACTAGGAGATATAAGGTTTTCTACCTTAGAAAATTGAAACATTATTTTACAAATATTATCATTTTCTAAATTTCCATATTAGGGATATTTAAGGAGTACTACACCAAATTTTAAAACATTGGAATTTAGAAAACTAAACCATTGATAATTAAAGGGTAAAGGAAGGAAATCATTAATTGCTTAAAATTTGGAAATTACTTATTATACTAGTCTCTTATTCAAGTTAAAGGGACAAAGAAACCCAACTATAAGAGTCTTGAAAATAGAGAACATTATCAAATTTAAAGTACATATATCAATAGGGAGAAATAAGGTGAAATTAGGAGTTGAACATCATATTAAAATTATCTTCAAAGAATTAGGGATTCAGCTCAAATGAAAATCTAAAGGAATATAAGCACTTTATCAACACTATAGTTTACTCAAACACTTGGAAAATATAACGGATTCTAAAAAACTTGATAGTAATAAATACTTTATCAAGATTGATCATATACTCTAAACTAGGTATTCATGAGGTAGACTACTTCAAATATTCTATCAAAAGTATTTTCTAAATACTAAATATCTATAAATAATCCTATTGATAGATCATATACTACAAGAATTGAAGAAATAAAATTAGAATTTAATCATATTATAGAAAGATATAAAGTTTACAAGTGAAATTAGTCTATTAAATATAAATATGAAGAATGTCTATTTCAAACAATATAGTAAATATTGATATGGAAATCATCATTATAAAGGAAAGGGAAAGTGTAATAAAAATTGGAATCAAGAATCTACTTACAAAAATTGGAAACTTAGATCTTGCATCAAAAATGATCTATAGTGAAGCCTTAGAAGAAAACTTTACAACCTTGGAATATTATCTTCATGCTAGAATCATTGAAGCAATTTATAATGGAAAGGATGATATTAATTTTCCTCTAGAATTCAATAATACATGACTTTACTTACATTCCAATATTAAAAATAAGAGAGTGTAAAGCAACGAGGATTAATTGAATCACTTAAAGAGAAAACTAAAATAGATGAATCTTTCTTAGAGAAGATATGTCAATCATCTTGCAATATTGATACTTCAAGTTCTTCTAACTCAAGATCTTATCATGATGCTTTAATTTTTTGTGCATAAGATTCTATACTAAAGAATAATTGTGATGAGAAAGACAAATACAAAGATAAGGTTGTTTTGCATGAATATGATGATAGCATAACTCTATGAAAACTCAAATAGTAATTCTAATATTGAAGATATAGAAGAAGTAGAAAAGGAACATGACAAAGAAGGCATATAGTGAAAAGTAAATTGAATATATAATAAATACCACATTGAAGACTAAAGTCCTCGATACCCAAAAAGTATAATACATGAGGTTTGGTGGAGTATATTCGATTATTTGGTACATGCTATTGTACCACCTTGGATACATTATTATATTAGGAGTTTATCTTAGATTAAGGTTTAAGTATTTACTTCATGGAATGTAATAAATGCTCAAGTGTTAGAATATTCAATGATGTAAATGTGCATGTAGTCCAAATGCACATGAGTCATAGGATAGGTATATGAAGAGTCATAGGTATATGCAAGGCCAGGAAACATATATCTCTATATATAGGTCTTAGCAAGAGTGCAAGAGTGTTCATAGAGCAAGATAGATAGAAAGATAAATAGGTAGATACTAGCAAGTATGCTAGTAGAGTTTAGTAGGTACAATGTAGATATTTCATGAATTTTGGAGTGTTTATATCCTCTATTATAGTACATTGTACTATTTTTATGAGCTTTTATAAATGGCATATTTTTGAGGTATTGCAAAAGTTTCTCATATAGTTTTCCTGCATTTTATATTACCATTATAATATAGTTAACATTGCTTGCTCATTTTACATCTTGTGCTTGCATTTCCTATAATATATATCATCAAAAGATAATAATGAAATCCCAAAAATAGGCTAATCAAGCCAATGATATCATCCAAAGGTATAAATCACTCAATATCATGCAAGTAAACAATTGAAGACCATTCAAAGTTACAATGCATAATGGCACACAATTCATAGTGATGATATCAATAAAATGACAAAAGATCCAAGACCATGTGAGAAAGGAAAAATATCCAAGACTAGGATATGAACTAATAAAGCTAAAAGGATGCTCAAAATCATATCACCTTGACTAATGATGTCATAATTAACAAGGTTAAGCCTAGGATCACACTTACTAAGAAGATAATGTAAAAGAAAAGAGTTCAAGGCCAAAATTACTTGAAACAATGATTTCACTCCAAAAAGCTCTATGATCAAACAAAGAGCTTGATTATGAGCAGATTTTATTTATATGTCATTGCCAAACCTACAACCGCCATGGTGCTTGCCAGTGAATTCCAACTAAAGACAACTAAGCTAGAAATAAATGGCTCTAATAATGTAACCACTTGTAGAAGATAACTATAGGTCAATGGGATAAATTCAAAATCATACCCAAGATAAAATTTAAGGTTACCACATCAAAATTTCTAGTTTCTTTCCAAACTATAATCCAAACAACCATATAATTGTATTCCCACCAAGAATATTTGAAATTGTAAACTAAAAAATGAGTAAAGACCTCATTGCAAGGGTTGGATCTATAGTCTTTGCTTGGTATTGCATTGCAATTGTTGCTAATTAATGAAGTGATAGCTATTTGGTCTCCATTAATATGTTTTTGTAGGATTTATATGTATGTTTCTCTCTAAGTCATTTTTATTACACTTAATTGTTAGTGTATTCTATTAAAGTAATTATGCTATTTGGATTACCTATTAGACTGCCTATTATATTCAACACTTAATTTATTATGTTAAAGTGATATTTTTTTTTTGTAGATAAGATACTATAGCATTAATACCGGGTTTTACAGGTTGACCCAAAACCTTTTACAAAAATCAGCCCAGGGCTGTTGATGAACATGTCCTTACTAAGGATCCTATATATGTAAAATCTACATGCCGCCAAATCCATTACATTCGATAAGGCACATAGCCTGTTATCAAAAAGAAACTTCCCATACAATATTTTGGGTATACCCTGAGAAAACATACCTGCATCATAATTACAAAAAAAGAAACAGAAACGGATCCCTTCCTTTAAACAATGGAGAAACAAAAAGTTGTAGACACACATAATAGAGTTCTAAAAAAACTCCCACAAGCTCTGTATTGACAGTTACTCTTAATAATTATTTGGTAATTTATTTCTTTTGTATATGACATGCTTTGGGGCCACATCCCATCTTGGCCAATTAGCCTTGGAGAAGTGAACCCGTTGGCTAGATTTACGATGGTGGCTATCTGGTGGTCTACGTGGCTTTAGTTCGAAGTCTTATATTGTCATTTATTTCCTGCCCTGTGATTATCAACCAATCTCAAATTACTAAGATGACTAGGAGCCATGTTATTTGATATGTAATTGTCCCCATTAGTCTTTATGGTATTTCCAAGCAGCATCCACCAAGACTGACAACTTGGATAATTTTTATTGTGAGTCCATTTCAAAAAAGATATAGGAATACTCATAGCCTTCGAACTTACAATGCCTTCCCTATTGGTAAATTTGACTATCATTCTTGGAATTATTGTTGAATAAAATCCTCTACTTCGTTCGGGACACCGTGTTCCCATTTGAAAAGTACGTCACCATCGACACCCAAATTGGCCAGCTTATCAGCAACTTTGTTAGCTTCCCAAAATACATGTTGGGATTTTCTATCCTATCTTCCCTGGAAAAGGATCCTAGCCTCTTCAAAAATTGTTTTAATCCTCCAAGGAGGTATTTTCCAATTATTGAGGAGATTTATAACATGCATAGAGTCTCCTTCTACGATCAAATTGTCTTCTAAGTCTTGACTAATTTGAAGGCCTCTCCACATAGCTCTAGCTTCAACTTCGTTGTTTGTCCTTATGCCCAATTTTTTGGAAAATGCAAGCATCATATTCCCATTATTATCTCATACAATGCTGTCAGCGCCTGCTCTGTCACGATTGTCCTTAGATGCTCCATAAAAATTAAGCTTAAACCAACCCATAGGAGGTGGGGACCACTTAACATTGGCTTTGGGGTTGACTACCCTAGGCACAAACTCATCTAAAAAGGTTAAGCTTAAATATTGAGCAATCATGGTTTTCTGTAGATGAAGTTTATGGTTATCAAAAGGGATAAGGTTCACATTCTCGTTGGCAAAGGATAGGATCCTGGCAATGATAGTTTGATGATCATTGATAGACTCATTAAATATATATGGTTCCTTTCTAACCACACCTACCAAAGATAGTGATTGAGACAAATTTTCCACATGTATCTCAGTCTTTGGCTTGAAAAGGGGTAAGGCCACTAGACGAACAAATCAAATACGATGGTTCGTTTAACCTAGGAAATATTGAAGGCCTAAAAAACCCCACTTAGGAAAATCAAAGGAAAAGGGCACTCAAGGAAAATGTGATAAATGGTCTCCTAATCAGCCCTGCATAGATAACATTGATTAGCGATACAAATACCTTTACGCATCATATTATCAATGTTTAGAATTCTTCCTTGAATAACCAACCATAAAAAAATTGCAATTTTTGGAATTAATTTTTTTATCCAAACTAAGTCCTTTTGGAGGACAAAATCCTCGTCATCAAGTAGAAGCTTGTAAGCTGATTTAACAGTGAACTACCCATTTTTTGTAGGAGCCCAGGTCACTTGATCTTCCTTGGGTCTCATGGGGATAAACTATTGCCCGAGAATGTTACAAAGATTATTTTATTCTACTTGAAATCCATAAATCCTTATTTGTTTCCACTTCATTCTGCCTCTATCCTCAACCATATAATCAAAGACTTTTCTTCCAATGAGTTCTTTTGTGATAGATTCGGGATAAGTTAGGATATTGTGTCAGTGGTTCAAACTTAGCCCACCTATCATTTTAGCAATTTATCCTCTCACCATTGCCTAAAACCCATATTAAACCTTTTTTGATGATTTCCTTACAATTGAGAATTGCTTTCAAAAAAGCAAAACCTCTGATTTGAACTGTCACTTAGAAATTCCATATTTTGAAGATACTTTCGTTTGATGATAGTTGTCCATTACTTTTCTTCACAAAAAATGAGGCACCATGCCTTCTTAGCTAGTAAAGCTAAATTCATATGAGCAATTCTACTTAGATCTAAGCCCCCATTTTCCCTAGGTCTACACACTTTGGTCCATACTACAAGGTGTATCATTTTTTTCTCCTCTGATCTAGTCCATAAAAATTCTTTTTGGAGTTTCTCAATTTTCTGTAAAACTTTCACAGGGGCTTTGAAAATGGAGAGGAAATAGACTGGAATTCTCTGAAGAGAGGCCTTAGTGAGGGTCAACCTTCCTGCTTGAGATAGAAGATGACCTTTCCATCTAGTAAGTTTTTTTTGAATTCTTTCAATAACCCTATCCCACATTGACTCTCTCGGAGAACCAATGAAAAGAAGGAGACCAAGATACGAAGTGGGGAGGTTTGCTATATCACACCCTAAAATTTATGCAATCCTTCCTTGCATCTAAATGGGGTGTTCAAGAAATATAACTTTCTTTTACTAAAATTAACTTTCTGACCAACAACGTCCTCATAGAGTTACATGATGTATTTAATTCTTTTGGCCTCAACCATCGATGCCTTAGTCAATAGAAGGGTATCATCGACGAATTATTGGTGAGAAATAGCCCTAGTGAGAGATTTTGCCTTGATTCTTGATATTATCCTTGAACTACAAGCATTTTTTATGGTTCTGCCTAAAGCTTCTGCTACAATTATGAATAACATGGGGCTGATAGGGTCCCCCTACCGAATTCCTCTACGACTTTGAAAGTAACCAGTAGTTTTTCCATTAACCAGAATCAATAACCATGATTTAGAAATGCATTATTTGATAAAATTAATCCATTGGTGGTGAAAACCAAAATTAAGGAGGACAACAATTAGAAAGTCCCAATTTAGCCTGTCAAATGCTTTGTTCATATCAAGATTGAGGGCAAAAACAAACTTGTTAATCTTATGAGCAGAGTGCAAAGCTTCATGAACTGTGATAACTCCATCCAATATTGACCTGCCCTAGACAGAGCTTCCCAAGCACAGATTTATGATGTGGGGTATAACATATCTTATTCTATTTACAATGGCTTTAGTTAGGATCTTGTAAGAAACATTGCATAGATTTATTGGCCTGAAGTTAGCCATAGCCATAGATTCAGGGGTTTGCTTCTTAGGGATTAGAGAAATAAAAGTAGAGCTGAGACCTTTTGGGATATGATTGTTTTCTTGGAATTCTCTGATAGAAAAAATTACATCATCACTTACGATGTTCCAAAAATCTTGATATAAATGAGTGGGAAATCCATCGGGTCCCGGGGCTTTGTCTGGCTCCATGCTAAACAAGGCTTCCTTAATTTCCTCATCATAAAAGGGAGCTAGAAGCTTAAGGTTTATATCCTCATTTATTATGCTAGGATGGATTACAAGAGAATATATTTGGCCTCCTCATTGCACTGTGATTCCTAACCAAGGATAGAATTGAAATAAGTTACTGCCTCCTTTCTAATTTATGTTAAGTCCTAAGTAATAAAACCATCTACTTTTTAAAAAAAAATTATCTTGTTATTGCTTCTTTTTCTAAACGTGGTGACATGAAAAAAATTGGAATTTGAATATCCATATTTCAACCAAAGAGCCCTTGATTTCTACCTCCAATAATTTCCTCATGGGCCAAAATGTTATGAAACTCTTCTAGTTTTGTTTGTTCCTCATACCTAGTAGTTTCATCATCATCACCATGTTGAATCCTCTGATAAATTATCTTAAAATTTTCAACAACTTGTTTTTTATTTTCAAAGAGGTTACCAAAGACCTCTTTGTTCCAAGTTCGAAGCTTTTCCTTAACAAAATTTAATTTGGCAGCAATTTTAAAAGTTGCACTACCCCTGACAGGCTACTGCCACCACTGAATTAATTTATATCTGAAACTGGAATGTTTGATCCACACAAATTGAAATATGAAAGGTTTCTTGAAGGACATAGAGTTAGGGATCTCCAACAAAATGGGATTATTATCGGAGGTAATTTTAGGAAGGGCTTGCAGGGTAGAATCACCGAATAGAGTTGTAGCCTCCTTTGATAGAAAAAACCTGTCAAGCATTTCTTGAATGAGATGACACCCTATCCGTCGATTTCTCCAGGTATAATTTGCTCCTCCAAGTTTTACATCCATCAACATGTTGGAGTTCACAAAGTCATTGAACTCATCCATGTTCCTGATAGGTGGTCCATTTCCATCCATTTTGTCTGAAGGGTAAAGAGGAGTGTTAAAATCCCCAGCCAAAATCTGGGGGAAATTATGGAAGATTTCACTCAGATTGCCTAAGTACTCCCACAGTAGAGCTCTCCCTTGAATTGAATTCAAGGTATAAATATTTGAAAGGATCCATGACCTGTTGTTGTTTATTTCCTTAAATAAAACACTAATAACCCTATCATATTTCTGAATAATGGTACCTTCTACTATCCAGAGATCCCACAAAGTCATAAGGACTCTAGACGCTCCTCTGGATGATTTGCAAACCATATCCCCTTGATTTTAGTTTTTTTTTGCTACTTTTTTTGACTGAATCTCATTAGTTTATGTTTTTTGCAACATGATAATAGTTGGATTCACTTGATTTTTTATTGCACTGACTTCCCCGTGTTTGGGCAGTCCATTGAGGCCTCTCACATTCCATGAGAGGAACTTAATTTATATTTTTTGGGACTTCTTCCTCTCCCCCTCCCTTGAGGGGGTTTTCCTAATTTGTTTTCTTCAGAACCTAGAATAACCTGTTGAAACAAGGTTCTTTGTATTCCATTGTTAATGTCATTATTAGTTTTAATTTTTTGATGTTCAACATTTGATATTCTCCCTCTTCTTTTTTCACTACCAAAATCTATAGGAGACTTCATAGTGCTCATGGTTTGTTTAGGAATAAACTGGGGGGAGGCAATTTGTTGTAGAACCAATCTGTCATATTCCTCAGTCTGAAGAGTTTCACATATCTCCACCCCTACATCCAAATATTCTCTTTTTTCTTGTATTCCCCTAGTATGTGGGACGACCCCTTAGTAGGATTCACCTGGCTCCTAGTGATGATGTTAGGGAGATGAGATTTTTTATTTTACAATGCCTCAACTTTCTTCCTAAGTTCTTTAGAATTAGGATTTGGCTTTGGGATGCCCACTGGGCTTGAAGTATTTTTATCATTGGGATTTAAGTATTCAGACTTGTATGAGGATTCTATATATTGGGAATTAGGGTTTGGCTTTGTGATGCCCATGGGGCTTACAGTAATGTTGACATTAGGGTTTGAGGATCCTGACTTGGATGTGGATTCTAGAGAGTTAGAAAGGTTAGCCTAAAGGTTTTGGGCTTCCATATTTTTCGATAATCCTCCTACTCCCATATTGGATAGAATTGAAAAATTATTTGAAACTAGAGGATTGGAACTTACCTGAGTATTTTGGTTGCCAACAACCTGTTTTTTTCCTTTGTCTTGTTGGGACCCTACACAATCTCTTTTCTTTTTTTGGTAGACATATTTTACCTAATTTAAATCACCTCTACTAGGGAAAATCCTCAAATTTCCTCTATCTAGCATTCCCTGCTTCTGTTTTTCTCTATTCATTGCCAAGTTAGGTCACTGATTGCATAGATGTCCTTGATTTTTACATTCTGCACAGAATTTCGGTTTATTGTATTCTACCAACTATTTTCGATAGTATTCTCCATACTCTAGCTCCACAAACCTTGGCAATTCATTATCCAAATTAGCATTTATGCAAATTCGTGCATGAGTCATCCTTGTCCTGGCCAAGGTCTCATGGTCAATGGAGATCAGGTCCCCTATAGTTCTAGCTATGCCCTACAACCAATATTCATTGAATAAATGGGTAGGTAGACTCGAGAGACAAACCCAAATAGGGGAAATGTTAATATTTTTCTTTTTAGGGTCGAAATATTCACCCCATCATCTAAGAAAAAGGCTCCTTTTGCCCAAAAACCAAGGACCTCCTGTTAAAATACGGTTAGCATCCTCCATATTGTTAAAATAGATAATGAAGAACCCTCGAGTTAGAGCTACCAACTCCAAGCTGCCTACCAGTCACCATTTACCCATCGCCCAAGCCCTGATAGTCTCCATGTCCGGCCTACCTCCCAAAAACTTGCCTACCAGGGAGAATTATTTTGAAAGAAAAGGGCTCATGGAACTTTTTGGGGCCAAAATTTTATTATTTACTAGAACTAGGGGTGGAAGAGAAAGAACCTCCTTTATTTTTACTCTAAGAGTCTCAGCAAAAGACAACCATTTCTTAGGCCCTGCATTGTCCTTCATATATTTTTTTTGGGGGTCTTTCTAAAGAGGTTCGGTCCCCCGCATGATGCCCACCTCCAAATCTACCGCAGCTTGACCACCTTCCTCTAGATCCTTGTTTTATCCATGCTCAAGGTTCCCACCCACCCCTTTCGTACCTACTTTACTTCTGCTGCCTTGGATGAGATTCTTGCCCAAAAAATTCTAAACCTCACTCCGCCGCACCCGCTAAACCTCAGCTCACTCATTCCTAATGATAGATTGGAAATTTTATAAGCTTGAAACCCTACAGGTAGTTTCAAACCTATGACCTAATGAAACTAATAATTACATAATTAACATATTAATATTAGTGCATAAAAAACACATTGTTTTATCAATATGTTAAAGTGATATTCAGTTGCCTATTGGATTGCTAATTCTTGAATCCCTATAATGATTAAAGTGAATGTGATGAAATTTATGAAAATTTAATCATATTTGATAATGGTTGATCCTGTTAAGTGTCATATAAGTAGCTAGATAGTGTGTTACTCAGTGAGAGCTAATGTTGTTACACTATACCTTGACCATATTTCAAATCCTTTATCTTACCCTTACTCCTTACTAACCTTACTCTTTTTCTATATCTTTTCCCACATAATTATCTGAAAGGAGCGAACCTTATCCAAAGTTTGAAACATAGAACAATCTTGTTTCATCCAATTTTTATACTTTGGCTAAAACCAATGGATGCAATGCTTTAACATAAAAATGGCAGATTTTAGTCCAACAAAATCATAATTCAATCCCTCGAGTCCAAAATTGAAGTTCCCTATTTTTGATATTTGGATGATAATTTATCATTAAAATCCCTATCAACAATTCAGTCTAACTAGTCCCTCAAGATTCTAATATGATGCATTGCTTTCCATTGATGAATTTGACAATCTAGGTTTTGAGATCGATAAAAAATTATGATTAAAACATGCTCAATTTTCACATTGTTTCTAAAATGGGATGTGAGGACAACTCTTCAAGTTATATGTTCTATTTTTATCCTTTTGAGAGAGTTCCAAAAGGTAAATGTCCTCCTAATGCCCTTGGGAAACCACTCACATATGCCGCTCACCCCTTCAAATTTTCTTTATTGTTTTATACATGAGATATAGTGACATTTTTGTCTCCTATATAAGAAAAAACTTTGTTTTAATTTTCTCTAAGAGTATTCAAATAGGAGATTCATGTGTTTTTATTTTTAAACCCCTAATATTCCATTATTGTATAACCATTGGTTACCTTGATACAAGTAAGGGTTTATTATCCTCAATAATACCCTAGTGACCAATTTCTTCCCTTGATATGTTATCAGTTACTTACTTAATTTTCTACCCACTCCTTGAGAGATGATATTATTTGATCTTTTCTCCACCTGGTTGATCTCTAAAGTTAGTTTTTCTTTGTTTTCTTCTACCACATCCATGATGGCATCCTTTCCCATTGGTTGCTCTTGGTTATATACTATAAATACCCCTATAATATCTAATTATTGTAACTCACTACACTCTAATACCTACTCTATGATATAAGTCGAAATAGGGGATTGAACATAATTGTTATTGTTTTGATTATTCCCATCCACTTCTTCCATGAGTTTTTTTCTTATTTCTTCATTTATGTCTTGAATATATCATAACTATTTGAGAGCTTAGCTTAGGTTTTTTCTTTATTATATTTTTTATTTTTCCTTCTCCTTTTTTTAGGCTATTCAAAGTCATCTCCATGTGTTTCTCCTATTTTGAGAAATATTGGTTGCTTTGTTATTGACTATAGACTCATCCTTCTTAGGGAGATTTGGCATTCCCATAGGAGCCCCCATTTTTATGATCATATTGTTTGGGCATGACTGAGAAAAATACCCATATTTATGGTAGACTCTACACATGAAGGGTAGTGCCTCATAATCTAATTTATGAATCCAAGATAGTCCTACAATTTTGATTTCCACCTCTGGTGGAAAAGGCTATATGAGATATATTTCAATGCATAATCTAGCATAAAAATTTGTGTTTCCTTCCATTGTGTCTCTAAAGTAGGGTTATACATAAGGGGTCGATCCCAAAGTGTATTTATAAAATTAGGGTGAATCTAGTCCTAAGGTGTATAAACATTGGAGCGAATTTTTCAAATTTTTACAAAAAAATTATCAAATATTGGTGATTTTTTGAAAACTATGCAACAAATTTTTCAACCTTAAAAATGGTGACTGACAAAAGTGACTCGTCCAGAAGCGACTGTAAAGTAGCGACTATCAAGCGGTGACTTTCAAGTGGCGACTGTCAAGGGGCGACTACCAAGGGCGACTTTCATGTGGCGACTGCCATATGATGACTATCAAGAGGTGATTGTCAAGTGGCGACTGTCAAGGGGTGACTACCAAGGGTGACTACCAAGGGTGACTATCAAGTGGCGATCGCAATATAGTGACTGTCAAGTGGTGACTATCAAGCAATGACTACCAAGTGGTGACTGACATAGAGCAACTATCAAGAGGTAACTATCAATTGGCAACTATCAAGTTGCGATTGTCAAGTGGTGACTTATGAGTGGCGACTGTCACATGGCGACTATCAAGTGGTAACTCTCATATGATGACTATCACATGGCGACTATCAGGTGGTGACTATCACGTGGCGACTGTCAAAGACGACAAGAAAAATACATTCACTGAATACCATTAATAAGATGATATCACATGTCCTCTCCTTTTCCACATGTCACACATCCATCGACTTTAGGCATGCAAACTTCTATAAATAGAATAGCAACATCATTTTCACATTTTGAATGATAATTTCTAGAGAAATTTCAAATATTTTTCTAGTATTTTTAGTGCATTTTCTACAACGGTTTTAGACCTTTTCCACAGTTTTCTAAGCATTTTTTGATAATTTTCAGGTCATTTTCTTATCATTTTCATGGTATTTTTAGATATTTTTTAGGTGGTTTTCTGAGTATTTTCTAATCATTTTTAGGGCATTTTTCCAAAAAATTTCCCTCGTTATCAAAAATGGCTAGCGAATCCTCTCCTCTCCCTTCCAAGGTATCATTCAAGAGCTACTGTTTCCCAAACGTCAAGAATATTTTTAACATTTCTTAGAGAGATTCCAACTGGCTTTACACCTTCGAAGTTGCTGGAGTCATGAAGATGCCATAGTTAGATGTCAACATATCCCTAATGCAACATATTGTTAGTTCCTATGACTATGATGTATCCACTGTATAGATCCAAGTTGATAACAAGGATTTTGTTTTTACTGTGAACCCCTCAGATGTGTAGCGATAAATAGGACTACCATTTTCATATGGTCTCCTTATTAAAAACCTGTATGCATTGACTGAATCTAACAAATCAATGCCAGCATCCAAATATGGCATGAATCCAAACCATTTGAAAGGTAATTTTTTGAAAATTTGTTTTTGTTTATCCTTAATTTTGATGTATTGTTGTTTCCAATGTCCATTCTCTAATAATGTTCTCTCTATTTTTTAGTTAATTCTTCAAAATTGAAAAGGGGTTTGAACATTTCGAATGTTATAGATAAATTTAGTTATTCCTGTATTGAATTGTTCTAGGGAAGGCTTATTCTGCAGGGCTGACCTATAGAAATTCCATTTTGGGCTTTGTCATTGTTAATTCATTATATTTATGGAGGGAGATATGATTAGTCCACACTAATTTTAAACTACCTAAAATAGGACCTCCTTTCTATCCAAAAAATTCAATCTGCGTATATAGTAACCTCTAGCAACTATAATATTTATTTTTTTTATAAAGCATATTACAATATTCAATAAAAAAGTCCTCCAACTACATTGCACCCAGATTTGTTGTGTATTAGGTTAAATGAAAATGAAATACAGGTAAAATTATATATTGGAAGAGTCTTTCTTTTCTGTCTTTTCAAATTTCAATCAATCTTGTTATTTTCTAATTTTCTTTTGAAAATAGAGAAGAGCAGCTCACTCATCTAGTAAAAGGAATGCCACCATCAGAATTCAAGAAGCGTCTCACGATTCTAACTCATAGTCACAATCGTCATTAGTACCTTCCATTCGTAAATGTAGGAGGTCTCCTGATGGAAAATATACATGTACTACTCCTCTTAATTCTAGAGATGCATCTGCTACAATGAAAATTGAAGATGAAACCTCCATCTCACAAGGTAAACATATTTTTCAAAATTTCTAATTTTAATAATGTATTTTAACAATATTCAATTATATTTAGTTTGAGAAAATATTTTAACTATTTTTAGATCAAAGGATAATACTTGCACCATAAACGGAAATGACCACAAAGTCTGAGTCGGGTATGTTTAGTTAACATTATTATATTTTAATGTCATTTTTTTAAAAACTAGTTTTAATTTATAATTTTCATGTTAAATTTTGCAAAGGGACCGACTAGATTTAAAAGACTCAGAAAATATATGCTTCCACTGGGTGTATAATAGGAAAAGCATCCAGTCCTACGACAAGTCCATCAACACCAAGTTCATCTACAACAAGTCCAAAAATCACCACAACACACATCATCGATGAGGAACCAATCTCGCATGCATGGGAAACAGTTCCTCACATCGCCATATCAGCCACTTTAGGGAACCAACAGTCAGTAAAATATGTAGACTCAGACTGTGGGTCAGTCTATTTTTTTAGGGACACCGTTCCCAATTTTAACATTTAAAAAATTAAAAAATTGTAGAAAGCGTGTCTCAGATGCCCCCTCTAGATGCCAATCTGGATGATCATTTTATGTATCAAGATATAATAATTTGAATTTACCACTAAAAAAATGTGATCTGCTTCATGGTCTAGGGTTGGGTGATGAAGTACAGGAGAATGTTGAAGGAGATGCCACCGATGTTTCCTCTTTACCCCACTAGCATGTCGACATCGATCATCATCCGACCGATGATGATAGAATTAAAATTTTCAAAAAATATTTTATTAGCAAACAGATGTAGGGCTAATGTTACTAATAATCTTCTTGTAGATATTGATACATTAAGACAATCGAAATATTGGGCCAAAGTTATGATCAAAGCAATAAATGATCGATACAAAAACTTCGAAATGAGATAGCCAGCCGAAATCACTCGGACTAACATTTATGTTATAGATTATTTATTTAATATATTTTAAACCCTTTAATAATTAAAATATATAGATTATTTAAACTCATAAATGTGATAAGTCTGCATTTCAAACCCATATAACCAACTTAAAAAATATAAATCCAATATTCAAATATAAATTTTACTTAAAATGACTTTTATTTTAAACCTTTTAACACAATTAAAAATATAAATTATTTATATTTATAAAAATAATAAACCTCCATTTTAAACCCATATAATCAAATTAAAAAATATAAATAATTTACACTCAATAAATAAGAGAAGTGTGGACCCATTCGAGAATTAATAAGACTTCAACCCTTCTTCATCCTGGTTGCATCCTGCCAGTAGCCGCCGACTATATTTGTAATGGTTAATGGGTTTTGTAATTTTATGTTTATTTATTAACATATCTAACATGTTTTAGTACAATTTTTTATCTTAATTAAGGTACTATAGATTGTGCGATCCATCTTAATTAAATCATTTCGTATTTCTTTCTCCTGCGAGGACTCAATATGTCTACAATCGGTCATTGCCAGGGCAAAATAATGGGCAAAGATAAAAAAGAAGAGCATCTTGGAATGGCGGATGAACAAACCCTTGCTTACAGAAGAGATAGTGATGAACAAACCCTTGCCGACAGAGGAGATAGTGGCTCTCTTCCCAAATATGTGGTTTGTGAAATACTGCAGAGAGTTTCCTTGGCTCGGATAATTCATTTTGGAAAACTACATCGCCTCTGGCATGAAATGTTTTACTCAAGCAAATACCTTGGCAATAGATGGGACCATTTTCATAAGGACGAGTTGCTTGTGAGGTATCAGTACGGCATCCTTTCGCTCTTTAACATACAGCGGAGGCAATGGTTGGAGAAGACGATATTCCAAAAACACAGGCTAACTTGGTGTCTGAGAGGTGCAGGAGGAGGTCTCCTCCTTTTTGAAAATAAAATGCAAAGACTTCTGCTCTTAAATCTATTGACCATGCGAACTTGGCGTCTCAGAGGTGCAGGACGAGTAAGGCAAAAGCTTTTCAAGATGTTGAAAAGAAACCGTTTCTCACCTTATCCATCTCTCATTAAATTTGATTCAAGAAGCAATACTTACGAACTAAGTATTCTTCTTGAATCCAGGGATCGCATCAATACTCATAAGCTTTTTACATATAGGTCGGCAAATCGGTCCTTCAAAAGAAGAAATCTGGGCGGATTATTTGTCAACAATTTTTTCTGTAACCAAAAACTGTACTCTTTTGATTCATCTTACCATAAGATGAAGGTTGTCGACTTCAACTCCGATTCCTACTCCTCCAAATTAGCCATTTGTTCGACAAGCCTCAGCCTCTGGGGGAGGCAAAGGGTTGTTATTATTAAGAATGAAAGAATTATGAGGGTTGTTATTATTAGTATGAGGTTACATGTTTATGAGCTGCAGTTGCACTCGGGCATAAATGGGGAGGATGTATTTCAATGGAAGAACGTTTATGAGATAGGTGGCTTCTCTCACGGGAATAGTATATCTGATCAGATTCTCTTAGGCTGGGGTCCTTTGGCCTTGTGGAGTGGTGGTAATTGTATTTGCATTAAGTCTTTCACACAGCCACAGAGAGATAATGTCAATAGATGTGGATACAGGCGAGTATAGATTTTGGCCGGTGTTTCCATGCGAGGGACGAAGAGGTCATGCGGATTGGAATTCTACAGGTTTTTCGCTTTCTGCTTGTCCTTAGTAACTGTGGGATCAAGGTGTTTCTGTTCCAACTTGTTTATGATCTCTGGTGTGGTGTTTTATGTCTCTAAAGTTTTCATATTAGATGGTAGCTTTTGAACACAATTTTATTCTTGCCTTACATTAATATGGTTTGTATTTGGGTCTTTTTATTTTTAATAAGTTTTATTTTTTTCTTTGAAGCTTGAGAATTTACAAATAAATACATTTTTTATTTCAATCTCTATAACTTACATCATTTTATATAAAATATTTGAATTCTTGATTTTCATTGATTTCTTAAATCTATATAAAATATTTGAATTCTTGATTTTCATTTCTTTTCAAATCTATGTATAAATACAATTACTCTAAAATTTAATATCTTTTTTAATATCCAACAATTATTACTACTCTTATAAATTAATGTTTTTAATTTTAATTTTTTTTAATCTCATAAATAGAATATCTTGGCTTGCAAGGTATTTATTTCTTTATCAGTACCTATAAGAGGTTTGAAATCAAGGTTTATACTTACATGTATATTATTATCATTGATGGAAAAGCTTAAAAAAATATAAGTTATATTAATAGTTGTGACTAGTTATCCATTAAATTTTAAAATATTATTAATTAATATTATCTTATATATTTTTTCCCGGGAAAAAGTATTTCATATCTTATATATCTTTATACAAGTAATGCTTATTACTACCAAAAAGAAATTCTACAATTATTTGAAGAAAAGAGTTAAAAATAGTAAATGGAATATTATTAATTGATATTATCATACATATCCCTATGCAATTAAAACTACTTATGAAAGGGAAGAAATTATAAAACTATTTAAAGGAAATAGTTAAAAAAAAAAGTAAATGCGAGGAAAATACATTCATCCCTTTAGTAAGGCACATAGGAGATTAAGGAAACTAGCGAATAGTTAATCATATTGCTAGAATAAACCTCTTTCACTACATCCATCCCGTTAGTAAGAGGTATATGAGACTTCAAAAAAATTCAAAATTAATCTATTTTAATATTGTTTTTTAAACCATTCATATGTGTTTTATGTTTTTAAAGTTTTTATATTATAGTATGAAGAGTTGATCATATAGGTATCTTAAGAAAACGTAATAAGTAGTTGAGCTAACCATCTACTCTTAAATTAGCTATTATTAATTTACTTTTATGATCTTATATCTTCAAAAAAAAATTAATATTTTATTTTATTTTAAGATAGTTATTTGTCTAAGCTTAACCTTAATCTAACCTTAATGTTATATACACTTTTGATTAAATGCTAATGCTTAATTATTAATATGGCCTCCCATATGATTAATGCTAAATACTTATTTCTTTTTATTTTATCGATTTTACTGATAAATGAAAAGTAAAACCTATTTTACATGGACCAAAAATATAAATTATATTCCAAATACTTAAATGATAGAGTTACAAGGTAGAAGATCCTATTTTCTACTGTGGAAAAAATACTAGCAAAATACTAGCAAACCATAGAGTGTCATGAGTGTTATAGCCTATTGATGGTGCTATCGCTTCACCTACAAAATAGATAGAAAAATAGGTAGTCAATGATATAGATGCATATTTGAGCTAGGATATGATGGTTGCACTTCCTTGAAAATCAATTAGACCATAGTTTAGATGGACATAAATGATAAGAAGGATATAATACAAGAAATGAATGTCAAGTGGGAAAAGTGATACTGGATCACAATAGTACATGGAAGCTTGATTCAATTTGGTTGAGTAAAAGGCTAATTGATGAATAGATTTGTAAACTTGAAGATTAACTATATGTTCAAAATTGGGTATCTATATTTCCCCTTTTTAATTCATTTAACAAAATAAATATGTCAAAAACTAAGATAAATGCCCTAATTTTGAGACAAAAATATTATTTATTGCTTTTAATCAATGATTCTATATGAAAAATGATATAATTATTTGATTATAAGTAATGCTACAAATTATATTTTGGATAACATTAAATATTGTCATGCCCATGTGTGCTTCCTCAATTTTTATAGGGAAAATAATGTTGGACCAAGAAAATCCAACTTGATGATGATAACATTGGGATAAATATTTGATTTGGATTAATTAAAGGTTAATATGTGACTTGATTTAAAGTTGAAAATAGATTTAACGATTAGGTGAGGATGGTTTAATTTAGGATTAGAGATGCATAGATTAATATTAGATGTGTTAATATTTTTTAATGATGATGATATTGTGATTTGATTATGTTACAATGATGATGAATTGTGAATGCAAATATTTTGTCAAATGTTATTTATTTATAATTGATTAAAATATTTTAAAATATGATTAAGATAATGAAATGATTTGGTGTGATAAAATATTATGGATGAGGGCTATGGGATGTGCCAAATAAGGTGGAGCTATAATTCAAATATATGTACAAATATATACAATATATACATATAGATTTACCCAATGAGACATTAAGTAGATTTTGACTTACCCATGAGAAATTTAGTTATCTTTACTATGATACAAAGATATGTACAAGCATAAAAACATGATTATCCTTTAAAAATATATCCAAAAGAATATTAACTTACCCAAAGAACTTATGATTTACCATTAAAAAATGCTTAAAATACTTCTACTCTATCGTTAGAACTTTTGAGTTACCATTAAACAAATGTTTAATGGATATTTCCTTTATTTGTAGGAATTTTTAAAGAATTTTTAATTTACCTACATGAGTTTTTAACAAATATAATCGTTAGGATCAGTGACAATTATATATAAGTCATTCTCTTGTCATTCTGTCTTATCCAAATAGATTTCTTAAACCAAAATTTGAAAACAATTTGAACCAAAGAGAGAAGAATGACAAGAAACCTTGCAAGATACCAACTTACACATTTTTTGAGAAGAAAAGAGAACAAAAAATATTTTATCAATTGTAGATCAAGATGCATGAAGATGATTTTAAAATATTGGATGATATTACTTCAATATAAATATGGTAATAGGATTTCAAAAATTTTATACAAGGCTTAATAAGGAAGATGCAAATGGAAAGAATATTATTTTACAAGTATACAATATATTGATGTTAGGAGATAGTTGAGGAGAAAGGTAATAAGTGATTATTCTAATGGGAGCCAAGGATAAGTTGATTTAGGAGTTGAATAGCTTAGAAGAATACACAATAAGAAGTGGATATAATGTAAAGCACCAATAAAATAGGTATATCGCATGAATATAGAGAGATATTTGGAATAGCCCAAGAATTCCTAAAGTTAACATGGTTTTTTTTTTTAGAGAAAATCACTATATAAAATATAGAAAAGAAATTAGAGTATTTCAAAATTTAACAGCAAAATTAACAAAATAATACAAACACACAGTAGAAGAGACAACGATTTTAACGTGGTTCACCCAATGTGGGTTACATCCACCGAGAATTTTTAGTCTTTTCTTTCTCAATCCAAGCAATAGAGGGTTACAACCTACAACAAACATCTGCTGTAATTTCCTCTCTATATTTACAAGAAATCAACACAGTAATTTTTTCATTGTATACTCTGTTTTTCGTCACAACTATATAGAAGAATTTAAAAAAAAAAATAGCTTTTCTTAATACATTCCAAGATTAACATTGATAAAAACAAAAAAAAACTTTCCTTGGCTGTCCTGTTGTAAATCCAAAAACTTTATCTAGTAGACTAATAGACTGTAAATCTGGAAACTTTCCCTACCCGTCCTACAGTAAATCCAGAAACTTTCTCTGTTTAGCCTCCTCATAATTAGTATCCATTCCTAACAATCTCCCACTTGGAGACTAATTCCATTGCACCATACTACAACCAAGGACTAAAAAATTCTCATCATGGCCTCTTATTCCTTAAGGCCAACTGAAGTTGAGCAAAATCTCAACTTTTCTCTTGACACCGCTTTTGTAAGCATGTCAGCAGGATTTTTTGATGTGTGAACTTTCCTTAATTTCAAAGATCCATCTTCCACTATTGATCTAATGAAATGATACCTGAGTTTGATGTGTTTAGTTTTTGAATGGAATGCCGAATTATTTGCAATGTGTATAGTACTCTGGCTATCACTCCACAACCTATTATCCTCTTGCTTCTTCCCCAATTCTTCCATTAGCCTTTGCAACCAAACCATCTCTTTGCTTGCTTCTTCAACAACAACATATTCAACTTCAGTAGTTGAAAGGGAAACTACGTATTGGAGTTTAGAAATACAACTAACCACTCCTCATCCTATAGTAAAGATGTAGCCAGTAGTGCTCCTTCCACCATCAAGATCACCTGCCAAATCAGAATCTACAAAACCTTTCAAGCATATATTAGAGCCTCCAAAAATCAAAGAATAATTTGAAGTTCCTCTCAAGTACCTGAGTATCCATTTTACCACTTGTCAATATCCTTTTCCTGGATTACTCATAAATCTACTCACTACTCCCACTGCATGGGCAATGTCTGGTCTTGTACAAACCATTGCGTACATCAAGCTTCCAACCGCTGATGCATAGGGAACCTTAGCCATATGCTCTTGTTCCTTTTGTGTCTTGGGACACAAATCTTTGGTGAGTTTGAAATGCTTTGCCAATGGAATAGCAATAGAATTTGCATTGTTCATGTTGAATCTCTTAAGCACTTTTTCAATGTATTTTGCTTATGACAATTTCAGAGTGTGACTTTCCTTGTCTCTTGTTATCCTCATACCAAGGATTTTTTTGGCTTCTCCAAAATCCTTCATGGCAAAGGATTTAGCCAACTTCTTCTTGAGCATGTTTATATCTTGCATATTTGTTCCTACAACCAACATGTCATCCACATACAATAGCAAAATAACATAGTTACCATTTCCAGTTTGCTTAAAATATACATAGTGATCACTTTGACATCTTTCAAACCTTTGATTAGCCATGAAATTATCAAATTTTAAATACCACTGTCTAGGAGCTTGTTTTAACCCATACAAGATCTTTTTTAGTTTACATACCCAATCCTCTTTACCTTTCACCTGAAAGCTTTCTAGTTGGTGCATATAAATTTCCTCCTCCAAATCACCATGAAGAAATGATGTCTTCACATCCAATTATTCCAGATACAAATTTTCTATAGCTATAAGACTCAAAATAGCTCTAATAGAGGTCATTTTTACAACTGGAGAAAAAATCTCATCAAAATCAATACTTTTTTTCTGAGCGAATCCCTTGACCACTATTCTTGCTTTGTATATTTTATGCCCTTCATTCTCCTCTTTAATCCTATACACCCATTTATTGGTCAAAGCTCTTTTACCTTTGGGTAGCTCAACCAAATTCCAAGTTTGGTTGTGGAATAAAGAGTCCATTTCTTCATTCATTGCAAGCTCCCAATTATTCCTGGTATCCATCTGTAATGCTTCCTAAAAACATTCTGGCTCACCAGCATCAATATACAAAACATAATCAGAGAAACGTTGAGGAATTTTACTTATCCTGGTAGATCGTCTAACAACACTTTCTGGAGATTGAGGTGCTTGTTGCTGCTACTTTACATTTTGATCTTCTATCACTTTTGGAGTTACCTTTTCTATGTGTCCATCAATGTCTATGTATTTAGTAATTTCCTCTTTCTCTTTCTTTCCCTGCAACTGATCTTTATACAAGTTTTTTTCATTAAATATGACATCCCTACTTCTAATGACTTTTCGGTTATCACAATCCCATAATCTATAACCCAAGACATCAATACCGTAACCAATAAAATACCATTTTTGGGCCTTAGCATCTAACTTATTTTTTTTCTCTTTTTCTATATGCATAAAAGCCTCACATCCAAATACCTTAAGGAAAGAATAATTTACTAGTTTACCTATCCAAAGCTCTTCTAGAATTCCTCCATCCAAGGCACTAGACAGTCCTCTATTAATCAGATATACTACAGTATCAACAGCATGAGCCCATAAAAATAATGGTAAGCCTGCATGTATTCTCATGCTCCTAGCATGCTCTATGATGGTTCTATTCATTCTTTCTGCAACCCCATTTTCTTGAGGTGTTCTTGGAACTACCTTGATTCTTCTAATTCCATTTTTAGAACAAAACACATCAAATTATCTATTGCAATATTCTCCACCATTATCCGACTTTAGACACTTTAACCTTTTTCCAGTTTCATTTTCAACTAATGCTTTCCAATTCTTGAAGATATTAAAAACATCACTTTTATTCTTAATGCAATATATCCATGTTTTCCTTGTTGCATCATCAATAAAAATTACATAGTAAGAGGAACCTCCAAGAGAAGTTACCTGAGCTGGGCCCCAAAAATCTGAGTGCACAAGCTCCAATCTATATTTCTTCCTTTCATTGCCATCCTTGAGAAATCTAACTCTCTTTGCTTTACCATAAAAACAATACTCACAAAATTCCAAATCAATCTCTTTTAACTTAGGCAATAACTTTATTGAATGTACCCAGGTGTTGTAGGTGAGTTGGAGAGGAGAGGGCAATCCTCCAAGGGAGGTCCCAGGTTTGAATCTCCACCCTACCAAAAAGCTGAATTGGGTACCCAAAATCCAATTGATAATGTTGGTGCGAGTAGGGTCGGGTGCGACCCCCAGGTGACTTTGACGGTGTAGAACCCCCTGTTCATGGTCTCTTAGACTAAGGCAGCCCCACAAGGGATTTTTTGCTTAAAAAAAAAAAAAAAACTTTATTGAATGTAAAATTTCCATACCTTTTCCACTCATATGGCCAAGTCTTTGGTGCCACAAAGATGCACTCTCACCTGTAGAAACTAAATTCATGGAGCAGTGAGAAAAATCAGTAAGTAAATAAAGAGTACCCACCAATTTACCTCTAGCTACTATTAATGAACCTTTAGTAACTTTCCAAGAATTTTCTCCGAATGCAACCACGTATCCTTCACCATCAAGCTTACTTGCTGATATAATATTTCTCTTTAAATCTAGTATGTGTCTCACATTTTTAAGAGCCCATTGACATCCATTTGGGGATTTAATCAAAATCTTTCCAATACCCATGATTTTACATGGTTGGTCATTTCCCAACAGAACTTTTCCATAATCTCTGAAAATATAATCTATGAAGTATTCCTTGTGTGAGGTAGCATGGAATGAAGAACCACTATCAATTACCCAATAATCACTATTTTTATCAAGAGATAAGATTAAAGCATCTTGTAGAATTTTTCCAGTAATATTGGCTTCTGAAGTGTTACCATTATTATCATTACCTTCATTTCCATCACCCTTTCTTTGCCAACAGTCCTTCTTGAGATGACCCTTTTTGCCACAGTGCCAAAACTATAGCTTTTATTTTCCATGTGATTTGGATACACCTTTGGATTTGCCACGATGTGAAATCTTGCCTCTTTCTCTTCCTCTTCCTCTATTCTCAACAATTAAGGCGGTGCTAGATGATTCTCCTATGGTTTTTCTTCTCATGTCCTCACCGATTATCACACCAACCACATCATAAAATTCTAATTTATTTGAACTCGAAGCAAAGTTACTTACCGCCATTACCAAACTGTTCCAACTTTCCAAAAGAGAGCATAAGATTTCTTAAGGCCCTAAGCTCATCATCAAAATCCAATCCTACTAAATGCAACTAATTAGTGACAGTATTAAATTCATTTGAATGATCATGCATAGATCCTCCTTCACTCATTTTCATGTTAAATATCCTTTTCATTAAGAATACATTATTTGATGCTAATGTTTTCTCATACATCTTGGCCAACTTATCCATGACTCCCTTGGTAGTCTTTTCATCGAATATGTTGAAGGCTACAGTGGCTCCCAATCACAGACTCACAGTACCCAATACCTTTCTATCAAGGAGACTCCACTCCTCATCAGACATAGTTGAAGGTCTCTCTGTTTCTCCCTCAAGAGGTAAGTAAAGATCCTTCTGGTACAAGTAATCCTCCATATGCATCTTCCAAAATTGAAATTTTTGGCCATTGAATTTTTGAACTCTAAACCTCCCTTCTTCTGCCATTGCTCCCACTTGATCCAAAAATTCTCCTTCTGTCAAGTGCACCCAAAAAAACAAACGCTCTGATACCACTTGTTAGAGTAAATCACTATATAAAATATAGAAAAGCAATTACAGTGTTTCAAAATTTAACAGCAAAATAAACAAAATAATACAAACACACAGTAGAAGAGACAATGATTTTAACGTGGTTCACCCAATGTGGGTTACATCCACCGAGAATTTTTAGTCATTTCTTTCTCAATCCAAGCAATAGAGGGTTACAACCTACAACAAACATCTGTTGTAATTTCCTCTCTATATTTACAAGGAATCAACACAGTAATTTTTTCATTGTATACTCTATTTTTCCTCACAACTATATGGAAGAAAAAAATAGAAAAAAAAAAACTGCTTTTCTTAATACATTCAAGATTAACACTGATAAAAACAAAAAAAAAATTTCCCTGGTTGTCCTGTTGTAAATCCAAAAAATTTCTCTGGTAGACTAATAGACTATAAATCTAGAAACTTTCCCTGCCCATCCTGTAGTAAATCTAGAAACTTTCTTTATTTAGCCTCCTCATAATTAGGCTTCATTCCTAACATTTTTGTGTAGTAGGTCATAGAAGAATTTTATCTTGTGATAACCTTATGAAAAGGGATTTTTATGGCCTCTCATAATGTATTCTTTATAAAAAGGATGAGGAAAGTATAGACCATATCTTGGGACACTGCTCTTTAGAAACAATAGCAATGCAGTTTTAATATGTTTCGTAAATGAATGGTGTTGAATTATGGAATTGAAGAATGGTTAAAATAATGAAAAATAACTTTTAAAAGTGAGGCTTTATAGACAACATGGTATAAATCAAAAGTTACCATATTTTGGACTATGTGGCTAGAAAGAAATAGAAGAATACTTAAAGGAGAGGAAATCAGTTTTGAGGTAATGAAAAATATTTGTTTAGCCATAGAGGAGTCAAAACCAACCCTATCAACTCACTCAATACCTAGTTTGGAAGTAGAGATACTTATAGATGGAGTCAAGTCATCAAATGGAATTATGATGTTAGGTAGAGGAGAAAAAAAAAGAAGGCAAATAATACAAAGCAAAAACCAATAGATGTGGTGTTGATAAAATTATATTGTTATGGAGCATCTAAAATAAACTAGAAGGAGGAATAATTAGAAACTATAGAGAAAATAATTTATCTCAGTACACTTTCAATGGATTTAAAAAAATATTGTAGCTAAATATTGGGAGGTTTTAGAAGGGTTTAAAATATGAAAATAAATGAAATGGAATAAAGTATGGAGGTAATGTGATTCACTTATAGTAAAAAATGTAATTTTAAAGAAAACAATGGCTCCATGGAACATATAGGAGATAATTATGAAAATTCAAAACCTTGCTATAGAGTTTAAAACAATCAAATTTACACATATGTTAAAGGAAGGAAACAAATGTACAAATAGGCTATCCAATAGAGGGGTTTTAATTGAGGATTGTAAAGTTAAATTATTTTTTCCATGGTTAGACGAAGTAGTAAGTTTAGTTGAAGATAACATGAAAATATTGTTTTCCTAAATCAAATAATTATCAAGATTTACTTTAATGTTTTTCATTGGTAATATCTATTTTACTTTATGATATTGATGGGTTTTTATATAAACTATTTATTGTAATTTTTATGGTTGCACTTGTGTTTCAAGAAGATAACTAGTAATCTAAATATGGTAAAGTAGATTATGATAATGTGATGTTTTGAAATATTACTCTACTAAAATAAAATTAGATAATAGAGGTGAATTTTTAATATTGTAATTTTGTTGTAGGAAAATATCAAGAATGATATTGAATTTTGAAATATTTGTATTCACACAAAAAATTTAAAGAAGATTAAAAAAATGAAAATTAAGAATTTAGATCTTTTATGTAAAATGATGTAGGTTTCTAGCTATAACAACTCAATTGAGATGAGAAATGAATTTCTATGTAAACTCTCAAGATAAAAAAAAATAATATCTATAATTTTTCAAGGGTGGGGAACTCAAGCACAACCCCTTATTCTATAGAAAAAAATAATGCTTGAAGATGCAGCAAAAAAGGGTCATTAATATTGTTCCTTTCTATACCTGTGATGAGAATGATCATGATTGTGGAATATTGGAGGCATGCATAGTTTTTTAATTAGCATATTTGATATCTAATTCCTTTAAATAAAGTATTTTAGGTTCAGGATCAATCTTTAAAATGAATAACAATTATCATTTCTTGCATAACTAAGAAAGCAAAAGAAGAAAAAAATAGATATTTAAGTGCACTCGTAAGCACCATAAATAATCATTATATTTATGGACAATATTATTGCAACACTTCAATGAGAAAATAAGGAGTGGGATGGGGTATTTATAGCAATATAAAAACCCCTAATTACATCCTAAATTTTAACCTAATCCAATATCACTGGTTTTATTAGGCCATGAGGTAGGTCCATTTGCCTAACCATACCCGTTAGGGTGATTATGTGTTGTCTTGACACCGAATAATCTATTATTTTATCCTAGTTGGATCTAGCTCGAGTCATTGTGGCTCTATTTGGGTGGTCCTGGGAAGGTGTCCTAGCCTCTGTGGTTTGCTAAAGTTCAGAGCAATTATTTTTCTAAGCAAGTTTCTCAACTTTTGGTTTCAATGGTCAATTTTGAATGTTTGGTTGGGAAGTTCCGTGGAGTGCTGATTTTCCTCCCAGTGGAAGTGTACGGGTGGGGTCTACAGTTTCACTGAGGTTTTTATTCATAGGGGCCTACTACTCCTTATTGCTAGTTTTACCCATTTTCACTTTGATGGAGTTCTCTAGTTTAAGGAAAAACTGTTGGAGCAATGATTTTTAATTTTTAATTTCTTGTTTTTCCAATATGTATTTTGAAGTGGTGCTTTTTCCTTGCTATCATGTTATGAGATGATGTGCTTGAGGAGGGAAAATGTAGTTTGGAGTGGAATTTACAGCTTTAAATTTCAACTTATTCTATTCTACATGCTTTTGTGGACCAGATCAGTCGTTGGGCCTACTTTGGTGCTATCAACCCATTGTCTTTGGTTTAAATTTTGTACTTTAGTTGGTCAAGCTCGTGGTTTTTTATTTTTACTTCCATATGAAAGGATGGTGTGGTTTCCCATATTGGGAATGCTATTTAAATCCTTTAATGTATTCATTGTTGTACTATTTACAGGAGGGTTGGTGCTTGTATTTTCTGATTTTGCTCGTCGCTGGTTAGTTACCATTTTTTATTTCATCCTTTGAGAGCTAGATGTTGGGTAACCCTTTGGATCTTGTTGTATGGGTTATGGATCCCTCTCAAAACCCTCAATTTTGGGGATCCTTCAAACCCCTTCATTTACCTAATCAAAATTTTTTAAACTAATCCAATATAACAGAGGAATTTAGGTTAATTACAAGTTATAAAAGAAGATCTAGAAATTACAATATTAGTCACATCCCATAGTGATTACATATTAAAATATTATAAATAATTTATAAATTGTACAATAAAATTCCTTTAGGTCTATCCAAATACATTGTATAATGTTGGCCTCAGCCAAGAATCATATTACAATTTCAACACCTCCAATAATTTGAACTAAGGGACCAAGAAGAGAAGACATTAGTGATAGTAATATATTCCCCTCATAATTGGAACTGTAACATACCTCTACACTTGAGATAGATCCTTCTAAATCTCCCTCATCATGTGGATATGCCATAAATATCTTGGCTTACAAGGTATTTATTTCTTTATCAAGACCTTTTCTTATTATATGAGGTTTGAAATGAAGGTCTATACTTACATGTATATTATAAAATTGATGGAAAAGCTTAAAAAATATATATGTTGAATATTAATCTTTGCAATTAATTATCCGTTATATTGTGAAATGTTATTAGTTAATATTATATTATATATCTTTATAGAAGTAATGCTTCTTACTATCAAAATAAATTCTACAATTATTTAATGTTTTCTCTAAATTTTTCATATTAAATGGTATCTTTTGAACATGATTTTTATTCTTGACCTTACATTTTTATGGTTTTATGTTATATTATCAATAAGTATTTTTAATTTAATTTATTTGCATGTCCAAAAATGATTACTACTAGTGATTTTAGAGATGTAAAAGGTTTTAAATGATTGTGGTATGGTGGTTATAGGGGTGGACTATGTGGCAAACAATGCAGAATACTATGGTAGCCATAAAAGTTGGACAACCTGCCCAAATTCATAGTGGCTATCGACCCCACTATGTAAATAAAAAATAATAATACAATTATTATTACACTTATCAATTGATATTTTAATTTTTTTTTATCTCATAAATAAAATATCTTGGCTTGCAAGGTATTTATTTCCTTATCAAGACCTCTTATTATTATATGAGGTTTGAAATAAAGGTCTATACTTACATGTATATTATTACATTGATGAAAAAGCTTAAAAAATATAAGTTGAATATTAACCTTTGTGATTAATTTTTCATTAAATTTTAAAATAATAATAATTAATATTATTTTATATATTTTTATACAAGCAATATGTTTTTTTTTTTTTTTTGTGGAAAACATCCCAAAAGGGATGCCACTTTCGGGTAAGACCCAAGGAGGCAGGGGTATCCATTCCGCCAAAAACGCCCAGGACTCGGACCTGGCCTACCACCTTTGACACACTCAAGGAGCAAACAAACACACAAACCCAATTAAAAATAAGCAGATAACAACAAAAATAATAAAATAAAATAAAAAACATGCTCCTTGAGTGTGTCAAAAACAAAAGCACAACCAAACACGCACAATAAGATAAAAGAAACCACAACACAAACCACATAGAAAAACACAAGAAACACATAACAAAACACAAACAAGACAAAAACAACGAGAACACTACAAAGACATAACCCAAAAAAAAACAAGAAAAATAAACACAACCAAAACCTAAAAAATTAAAAAATAAAACAAAAATAAAAATAAAAAACAACCAACAACGAGACAATAAACAAAAACAAAAAATATAGAAAACACTCACCCATAAAAACACGAAATAACACAAACAAAGAGAAACCCAAGAACAAGAACGAAAAAAAACACAAGAACAATAACAAAAAACATAAAAAAAAAAACAAAACAACAAAAACACAAGAACAACAAAAAACAACACAAAGAACACAAAAACAAAACAAAATAAAAAAACCCACCCACCTTAAAAAACTAAACAAAAAAAACAAAAAGGAAAAAAGAAATAAAAAATGAACAAAACAAAGACCTATCTAGACCAGAAGACTATTAAGGCAAGAATCAACAGAGGAAACAAAATAAAGAATAGAATGAGCTAGGGAACTAAAAAAAACTGAATGAACCAAAGAGAAGCAAAAAAAAAAACAAGAAGAAACTAGGTACCTTTAAGCTGGAGCCATCCAAAGAAATGATAGAAAGAAGAGCTTCCCTAATTTGAGAAGCCCACCATATAGGAGGGTGGCCATAACAAGTAAGATCACCTTTGTCCAAAGCCCAATTAGCTAAAGCATCAACACTCTTGTTTTGATCTCGACCACATGATTGTAATCAACTTTCAAAAATCCCATACTGGATTAAGCTGAATCTTCTCAATAATTCTTTTTATTCTCCAATCCACCTTATGATTCTTAGAAGGATTCTTCAAGAGATTAATCATAAGTTGAGATTCAGACCCAACTAACACCTTTTCCCATCCAACCTTAGTAGCCTCCTGAAGACCTCTGAGGATACCATACCCCTCGACAAGGTTATTGGAAAGAATACCCAAATTCTCAGCAAAAGTAAAAACCAGGGAGCCATCGAAAGTCTACCAATTCCTCCCACTTGGCTTTTCCAGGGTTCCCTCTAGAGGCTCCATCGGTATTGACTTTTCCAAAATCCTTAGGAGGAGGTTGCCAATTTCTATTCCTATCCAATTTACTAATACTCACATTCCCTTTAAGATGGTTGCCCTTAGAAGGTTTAATCTTCAATCTTTGCATCACTTGATCCCATATTTGGTGGGAGTTTTGGGGGTGATTAAGGAGATGATGGACTGATTCAACTAAGTTGGCTATGGTCTTTTGCCAAATATAGTGAATATCCTTCCTATCTTGATTAAAAATTTGGTTGTTCCTTTCATTCCAAATATTCCAAAGAAGAATGGTAGAACCCATCCAAACTAAGCGCCTAATAAAATGATCAACACCCTCTTGATTAGGCCAATCCCTCCAAAGTTGTTCAAAAGTAAAAAAATTGGACCATTGTAAGCCAAGTAAAGTGGCCATTCTCCTCCATAGCTGAGAGGCTAAAGTACACTCAATAAAAATATGGTTGATATTTTCTACATTCTCTTCACACATTTCACATCTAAAAGGGCCATGAAAACCACGCTTCATAAGTTGCTCACCGGTAAGCACCCTACGATGCAATAAAAGCCAATTAAAGAACCTCACCTTAGGCCAGAGCTTTTGAGCCCACAATTGAGAAAATATGTCGGAAGAATGGTTGGGATTATTATGGCATAAGGTCAAATAACCTTGAGCAAGCTGAATACTCACCCTTAGTAGTGTTGTTCCATCCAAAACAATCTTTTTCATGGGACCAAGAGAGGGATCTCATATGAAGGATGCCTTGGATATCTTGTCTTTGCCTTTATGGGATTTGAATAGGCCAGTCCTCAATAGGGATCCAATATCTACCAACCTTTGAATTACCAGTATGGTACCGACAATAATTAGCCACCTTTATCCAATTAGCTCGGTGAAGCTCCTCCATCCAAGGCCTCCAATCGGGAAAGTGAGTTATCAAAGGCTTGTGACCATCCCAAGAATCTGTCCAAAAATTTGCATGTTGACCATTATGAATGATCCAAAATAATTTTTTCTTTATCAAATCCTCACCGAGTCTTAAGAGCTGCTAAAATGGGAGAACCTTTGGTAGGAAGTTGATAGCGAACAAGGTCTTCGGGACTTTTGTTCTCAGCATATTTAGCACGGAGATTATTGGCCCAAAGAGCATTGGGGTTATGCAACATCCTCCAATATAATTTAGCAGCTAAAGCTTTGTTGTTATTAATTGAAGACCGTAAACCTAACCCCCCTTCACTCTTAGGAAGACATAAAGTATCCCATTTCACCAAGGCCCATTTTCTTTTCTCCTTAGTACCACTCCAAAGGAAACGATGACTGATTTGATCCAATTCTCGAAGAACGGCCTTTGGAATATTCAAAATGGAAGAAACATAAATAGGAATAGCTTGAAGGACTGATTTTACCAAGGTGATTCTACCCCCATAAGAAAGCCACTTGTTGGTCCACTTTCCAATTTTCTTCTTGACTTTGTCCAACAACCAATTCCAATATTTATTTTTCTGCCTTTGAATATTTATGGGAATACCTAAATAAGTGATTGGAAGAGAGGTCTTCTTATATCTTAGCTTATCCAAGACCATGGATTCTTTCTAGCGAGAGCAGTGAAAGAAAATAACTTTAGATTTGTCTTCATTGATCAACTGCCCAGTAGCCTTAGAAAAATAGCTAATGATTTGCTTAATATTAGAAGCTTCCTTAACTGTAGCTTTACCTAAAATAGTAGAGTCATCCACAAATTGAAGATGAGAGATAGGTCTAGCTCCATGAGCAATGGTAACTCCCTCAAGGGTTTTGTTTTCCCTCTTTTTGGTTATAGTCCTACCCAAGCATTCAGCAAGAATGATGAATAAATAAGGGGATAGCGGGTCACCTTGCCTAATACCTCTAGAAGCTGGGAAAGACTGAGAAGGCCTGCCATTGATAAGAACTAAGTAGGAAACTGAAGAGATACATCCCATAATCCAATCCATCCAATCCTTAGAGAAACCAAATTGCCTCAAAACTTTGATAAGGAAGTGCCAATCCACTCTGTCATAAGCTTTGGATAAGTCTAACCGAATGAACATGGAAGGAGAATTTTGCATATCCATGGAATGGATGGCTTCCTGAGCAAGAACTATCTCATCTACTATTTGACGTCCTTCCACATAACCCCCTTGCTGCGGGAAATAATCTTATGCAAAAGAGGCTTCAACCTTTCTGCCATGATTTTAGTAATGATTTTGAGAAGAACATTACATAAAGCAATAGGTCTAAAAGCTGAGATATGATCAACCTCTTGAGCTTTTGGAACAAGAGTAATATAAGTTTTATTGATAACCTTCAAAATTTCTTTGGCTTTCCTGGCTTCTTCCACCACCTCTAATAAATCAACATGAAGGATATCCCAGAACTCTTGGTAGAACTCAATAGGAAAACCATCGGGACACGGGGTTTTCCCTTTTTGCATTTTAAAAAATACTTGATGAAGCTCATTGATAGTAACAGGAGCGGTCAAAATAGAGTTCTCCTCAGAAGTGATAAGAGAAGGGATTGCTTGAAGAACATTATATTGTGAAGCTGAGTCAAGGGGAGTAGCGGCAAAAATATTGGAAAAGTAATCAACAACAATAGAGTTCATGCCATCCCAAGTATAAACAACATCTCCAGAATCTGATTTTAAGGAAGAAATAAAGTTGTGAGATCTTCGAGCTAGAAGAGATTTGTGGAAAAAATTTGTGTTTCGATCTCCTTCTTTGAGCCATTGAATTCTAGATTTTTGCTTCCATAAGATTTCTTCTCTTTTTTCCCATTCCTCTAAGCGAGTTGTGAGTTTAATTTCATCTGCACTTCTCTTCTCTGTGAGGCCATCTAAACGGATTTTCTTATTCAAATTTTCAAGATGAGCAATAACTTCATGTTTTTTTTATGAACATCCCCAAACTCTTTCCAGTTCCAAGTCTTGATTTTGGATTTAATGTATTGCGGTCTTTTGACAAAACAGAACATCTTAGTCCCATGCCTAGGTTTACCTTCCTTCCACCATTGTTGCACATGAGGTCTGAAGGAAATGTCTCTAAGCCACATTAATTGAAAACGAAAAGGAGAGAAACTCACATTGGTTTTCCACATTTCCACCATGGTGGCCAATGATCCGAACCAACATTATTAAGAGTCTTCACTTTAGGAATGTGACCATGGATTAAGAAATTTTTAGAGAGCAAAAACCTATCCAATCTCTCCATTATACAAGCTAAGCCTTGCCTTCTGTTAGACCAAGTCATAAGGCCATTATATGGTTGGATATCCACAAGATGGAGGTTTGCAATATATTCGCTCATGAGGTCGGTGCTTTTGTCCAAATTTCTATTTCCCCCCCTTTTCTCATCCAGAGAGAGGATGGTATTGAAATCTCCTCCGATCAAGATCCAAGCTTTAGGAAAATGAGAGATAATATGAGTAATATCCTTCCATTGTCTTCTTTTTTCCTCCAAAGAAGTCGGAGCATAAACGGTAATGCAGAGCATAATCTGGTTGGAATGTCTACTTTGAATAGCTATAGCCAACAAACCCCAACTGCCAACCATATGGTGAATAACTACCTCTTTTGGATCCCAAAGACAAGCAATGCCACCCGAAGTCCCTTGGGAACTGAGGGAAACCACTTTTCTAGCTGGCCAAATTTTATTGGCAATTAAGTCCATATCCTCCATTGACATCTTAGTTTCTTGAAGGAAAACAAGATGTGGATGATTTACTGAATCATTCTTCTAATTTCATTTTGTTTTGAAAGACTCCCTTTGAGTCCTCTAATATTCCAAGTGATGATCTTCATTAATACCAGGGCTAAAAAAGTTGGGAAGGGCATTAATCTTACCTTCCTCTACAAGCTTTTCACCTTCTTTTACCATATGATATTGATTGGTCTTGCGACCTACTTTTTGATTAGAATCCATCTTCAATTTTTTTCCCTGTTTCTTGACTTATTCCAATTGAATCTGAGATGGCTTCTAACCTTGAAGAATGCTCGTACACAGCCAAAATTTTACTAGATGGTTCAATAGAGTCTATATTGGGACCTGCATTATTTGAAGTTTTGACATTTGAAATATTGTTTTTCTTGTGTAAATTTTCTCCTTTTTTTTTGTTGAAAACCTTTGATTTGTTGGTTTGTCTCCGAGTTCTTCCCTTCATATTTAAATTGTGTTTCTAAGATTTCAGTTTCCATTATTTCCTCTTCCTCACTTGGGACATCATTTGTGGAAAGGATTTCAAACATATTAGCGGATGATTTTGATTGATCCTTCATAACTGGTTTTTTTAGTGTTCTTCTTCTTAGGTATTTGGAAACTTGCTAAGTTTATATCTTCTTTCTTTTGATCGGGAATTTTATTTGGGCAAGCATTGGCCAAATGACCATATTCATCGCAAATTCTACAATGAAAAGGAATGTTCTCATAGTCCACTACTTGCTCCCAAGTGTCTTCCCCAAATTGTAATGTGATATTTTTAGGTAGGGGTTTGTCAAAATCCATTAAAACACAAATCCGAGCATAAATAATATGTTCAAAATTTTGAGTACAATCAGCGAGTCATCATAAAAGTTCCTAAAGAGTTTCCAATTGAAGAAAAAATAGTAGGATTCCAAAATTCAATAGGGAGGCCAAAGAGTCTAACCCACACGGGAGCAATAGAAGGCATCTCTTCTTCGGCTTTAAATTTAGTATGCCGGGGCTTCATGAAAAGCCCTGCCCTTCCAAAAAACCAAGGACCCCCTTGAAAAGTTTTCTCTCTATCTTCATTATTAGCAAATAAAACAAGAAAATAACCATTTGGATAAATAGAGATTTGTAACTCACCTTTAGTTTTCCAGACTTTTGCAGCCCAGACTTTGAAAGCGAGATAGACTCGGACGAAAACCCACGAGCAGACAAATTAGTCCTCTTTTTTCCAAATCTTCAATGCCGGTCTGAATGTTATCCATATCAAGCTTAACAATAGGAGTTCCATCAGCTGCTTTAAGACATCCTGACTCCGTTTTCCTGGGATCAATCTTAGGCATTCTTAGAGGTTTATGGGAAGCCCTAATATTGATATTAGCATTGGGTTGAGGCTGTCCACCATGAAGGGCATCCCTAAAATTCATTTTTGGGACTGAGTCTTCAAAATTCTTACCCTTGATAGGGGTTTTCACAGTAGAATTATTTTGTGGGTGCACCTTAGCACCAGATTCACTTGAGATATGAGCCATTTTTTGATCAACTGCTTGAAACTTGTTTCGTGATCTCTTTAATCCTTGCCCTAGACGTCGTGGAAAGGTATGGTTTTCACTTTTCTTTTGTGCAGCAAATTGGAAGCCGTTGTCACTCAAGTTCACAGTATGATCTGTTGAAAGACAAATTTCTAACCCATATTGTATCCCCTGCAACATTTCCTGCTAAAATATTGAGAATAAACCACAAAAATATTGGCCGCTAGGGCCCAAAGGCCCTAAAAACCAACCTCTGGAGCTGCTTGCACTCAACCCAGATGAAACCCTCGCATAGCCGCTTGCCAAATATGTCGTTCACACATAGGGATGCGCTAGGATCTGTGTTGCTCCAAATGATATGAAAATTGGTGGAGACGTTCTAGGGTTTTTCAGGCATCTACCCTCAAAATTTTAGCTCAATCCGAGTCCGGATGAGTGAGATATGACCGAAACGAGTTCGGCAGTTTGGGCAGTCCTACGAAAAACGTCTCCCTTCCCCTTTTATTCGATGTGAGATCCAAGCAATATGTTTTACTTTTAAAAGAAATTCTACAATTATTTAATGAAAGAGATAAAATAGTAAATAGAATATTATTAATTAATATTATCATACATATACTTATGCAACTAAAACAACTTATGAATTGGAATAAATTAAGGAATTAGTTAAAGGAGAGAGTTAAAAATAGTAAATGGAACACAAATGAGGAAAATACATCCATTCATTTAGTAAGGGACATAGGATATTAAGGAAACTAGAGAATAATTATAACCATATGGCTAGAATATACCTCTTTCACAACATCCATCCCTTTAGTAAGGGCTTTAGGAGATTTAAAAAAAATTAAAAATTAATTTATTTTGAAATTGTTCTTTAAACCACTGTTATGTGTTTTATTTCTCTGTAACAACCCAGGTCTAACTCTCATGGTTGTTCAAAATACAAAGTAATTTTTTTGACATAGATGTGGTTAAAGTCATAGATTGACTACTACACATACAATTTATTATTAGTACATAGATATTTTTTACGCACTCTAAGACCAATGACCATTGCAAGTGGTTTTAGGAGTGCTCGAGATTAGCCAAATCCTACAATAAGTGTACCATTTAGTGAAATCCTTCTCCTCACTTGAGTTCTGAGTTTACAAAAAGGGGTTGTCCTTCTAGGGCCCATAACACATAGAAATATAGATGCATAGTTTTCCCACCTCGTAGCATGGAGGACATATGTTTCTCTGACCTGTACTCTGTCCTTGAAAATTTTTGTTTGTAACCCATGCTAGAGATAGCATTGTTACACCTAGTGATTTTTGGTATCCCATCAACTTATGGATACCACAAAGGCCTGCCAATACTTTGGCTTTGAATCCAAGTATCCCAAGATATGTTACAACTTACAATGAGATATCCCATTCCATCCATTGTTGGATATTTTAATCCTAAGAACTAGAACTTATAGTATCAGGTTTTGCAAGTATTTTTATAACTGAATAGTATGCAAGATATTTCCTCATAGTACCACTAGTATGATAACCTAGAATAATATCCCATACTGTCATTCATTACTCTCCATCGTAGAAGGTCCACTTGACCCTTACACAACTGCTAGAGAACAACTATGTTCGAATCACAATAGTCACCACTTGCAAACTTTTAGAGTTGGGTGGATGCTTATCCTTCTGTATGTGCATCTTAATATACCATCCTCTTTGAGGGTTTAAAATATCTTTACTTCATATGGTTTTGTACCATCCTCTTCCTAAATATTTGGTTTGTGAAATGAGCAACAATATTGAATCTAGTTCAAAAAATTGGATTGGAGAATTAAATAAACTCTAATGACAACATAGTAAGAAGAAGATATAGTAGAAGAAATTTAGAATTACCAAAAGGAGTGGAAGAGAATAAATTTTCCCTATAGTTTAAAAATACTAGAGGCTTCAAAGGTACTTCCCATATGACTAGGTAATATTTGTGCACACTTGCTCTAATAACATGTTGGATATCACAATATTTTCTTAAATTGAATAAAAGCAAAATATTCACCAAAATATTATACAAAAATCAAAAGAAGAATGAAATATATATTTTGGGGATGCATTTAATAGCTTCAAGAAAAGAGAGAGTAATGATCTTAAAAAATGATTTGAGTGAAACCTATGGTAGGGTTGAATGGAATTTATTTTTTGTAGTATTAGAAAAATTTGGATTTGGTAAGAAATGAGTCAGATGGATTAAAGCTTGTGTTGCTTCAATTTCTTATTTAGTTATGGTCAACGGGTTAGTAATTGAATCATTTAGATCCAAGAGAGATCTTAGAAAAAGAGACCATCTATTACCATATTTGTTCAATATTATGGTAGATGTTTTAGGTAGGAACTTGAATAAGGCTAATAAATATGGGTTGATAATTGATCTTAAGGCTAGTAAGAATCAAAGTATATGATACAATATTTTTTGGGAGGGAAAGCATAATCAAGGCTAGAGGTTTCAATAAATTATTAAAGGAATACAAATTATCAAGGAAAGAAGTTAATAGGATAAAATCTAAAATCTACTTCCTAAACACCCCAATTAGAATCAAAGTAAGGATATGTGGGTTATTTCAACTGGAGGAGGTAAAATTACTAGCAACTTGTCTAGTGATACCCTTATTTTAGGGGAGAATGAAGATAGAATTATGGAATCCAAATACAAGTAAAGTTTAGAATAAACTATCGATATGAAAAGGAAGATGATTATCATTAGCAAGAAGAGAGAAATTAATTAAATCAGTTGTATAGGCCATTTCAACTTATTATATGCCCATTTATGATAAAATTGATAAAAACAATTTAATTTATATTATGCAGTCCTTTTTATATTCAAGTTTACATGACAAAAGAAAATACTTTTCCCTTAAGATAAAGGGCAAGTAGCCTTCGCCAGGTCAGCCCACATGCAGATGCTCTTATCCTCCAAATATTTATACCATAAAAATACTCTTCCCTTAAGAGAAAGGGCAAGTAGCCTGACCATCATGTATTCATATGTAATATTGTGGATGGTGGCTAGGAAGCCCACATCTTGACAATGCTCAAATGTACTCTTATTTGAGCCATCAAAGATAGTCAACATATTCAAATCCACCTTAGGGATATCATGCAAAGTTGAGATGCTAAGGAAGCCTACAACATTCCAACAATGGTAGCTCTATTGATCCATCGTGTGACTCATCCTTAAGATATTTTGGGTTATTCCTTCAGGTTGGAGTCATTAGATGAACATAATTTCTCCACTAGTGAGATCAAGGTTACTTCATCAAACCTTGAGTCCTCTGAGAAAGTAATATTTAAGAACAAAATAAAAAGTATAACCAATCATTAATCTCAGTTGATTCCCAATAGTGTAAAATATAAAGTCACCAAGCTTTGCTTTACTTCAAATGTAACTGATCACGAGAACCCAATTATTTATGCAAGGGAGTCACCAGGTGAATACATAGATAATGCATAGTATAGTATCACCATATTTTATATACAAATAGAGTGGGACCTCAAGGTTCCATTGAGTGTGTCAAAAATCGTTGGTGGTAAAATTTGACCTAACAAAAAGGAAAAGGTTTACATGACTGCAAACCTACACCAACATTGAATGATCATGGAGTCAGGATACGAGGTGATCAATCTCTAAAGAGGGCTAGTTTTTGGGAAGTCCTATCTACCTATGCCTAAGGGGGAAAAGGGGGGTATAAAGAAAGGAAAATAGGTTGTAGCTAATACTCACAAGGATGTATTTAGCTGCATCAAGACATATTCATGGTAAAATAACACCATCACCAAAAATGTAAGCAAACCACCTAATATATTAGCCAACCTTACCCTTAATAAACATTTAACACCCCTTGATGAAAGTAAATTCTAGAACTATAGAATGAAATGTGGGAAATACACATAGTAATTGCATACACATTCAACTAGATTTGATAAAAATAAACCTTCAATATTCATCCATACACATATGATTCAATCTAAATACCAAATAGTAAAATGCTTGTATTTATAGAGTAGCATAAGCTTTACATATGAATTATAATGGATAAAGAGTCACCCTTTGGAATACCTTACACTTTAGCATATATAGATATTATAATAAATGTTGCATTGAGGAGAGTAGGTGGTGGATGAGATAATTCAGGCTCACCAATAGGGTGTCCATGTTGTGGATCCTCTTTGAATATCTTGCAAATTATGATGTGGGGTGACTATCAAAAGGAAGCAAACAATATGAGTTGAATCTAGACCACTGATTGTTTCTACATTCTTTGATTTATATAATAGGTTATAAATTTATTCACCTACTTTATGAAGTAGGAAACCATTAAATGCACTATCATATCTCCTGAGGTTGACAAATTCAATGGATTCAAGATTCAATTTGCTAGCATACACTGGTCATGAACCAAATATTTTAAATACTAGCTACTCATGTACACCTTCATAAATGAAAGAGGAAGGGGGATTTTTCCTATAGGAGTATTTTGATATAGAGAAAATTCTATGATGGGTGGGTCTTTGGAATTTTCCCACTAATTGCTAAAAATACAAAAATCCACCCCCTATTCTAGGGTAGGGTTTTAGATTCCTACCTCAATTTCCATCCTGAGTATAATTTTGGGATTGATCAAAGGAATGATAGATGTCCAAACCTCTACCAACTCTAAACTCGTATGACCCTCCTTTTTGTCATTAGGATGGTATTTTGGGAAGTGACCCTGACCGACTACTGCACATTTATCCGTCTGTTATGCCAAGGTAGGTTTTTGGAATTTTTCTTCTCCACCCTTATTCTAGGGCAAGGATTTGGGATCCATTGGCAGGGTATGCCTATCCATTCACCTTCTTGATGCCATACTTAGCTAAAATTTATACTTTTAACTAGTGGGGCTCTACAAATTATTTCATAGTTAACAATGTTCTGCCCACATTGTCCATCTTTCTTTAGGTGGAATTTTAGGGATTGATCGCCACTTCAAGCTATTCTATTATTCCCCCATTTTTGGTACCTCCCCATTTATTTTTTCTCGTGCTGCAACTTACTCCAACATATCTTGCCACATCGATGAGGCCCACTCTTAGCAATGAACACCCAATGTTCAAGGGTTTTGGCTTCAAAACCTTAGCCAATTGTAATGAAAATTATTATGTTCACTGAAAAAGGAAAGAGTAGGTGAGAGAAATAAAAAATTTCACCCATAAAAATCTTAGAGATCGAATGTGAGCAGAGTGAAAATAAAACATGATTAGGTTGTGCAATTAGGATGTGCTTTATCATGATCTTGAATAAGGTCCATGATGGGTGCAAAGTGGATTGAGTGGATACTTTAAAAGGTGACATAAGATCATCTCAAATTATGACCAATTTGGGATACCCTAATGATGGAAGTGATGAAAATATTTGGAACTTGCCATTGAAAAATTTGTGTGCACATTGAAACAACTATTTTAATCTAAACTAACAACTAAACTACTAAGTCATGATTGATTGTAGTGATGTGACCAAATTCAATGTGCTAATATGACCAAAGTCACAGTGCTAATGTGATTAAAGTTGTTGTGCTAAGGTTATTGGATTTGCTATGCTAAAACTATACTATAATTAATGAAACTAATTAGGATGCTTGATAGTCTCCAACAAGGTTCTGGGATAGACAGCTTCCAAAAATGGGTGTTTAGGTACTTGTCAATATTTGAGATAATATTGATTTTGTAGTGCCACTCAACATAAATGGTGAGGTGGTTTGTGATGAGGTTGTGTTGAATTTTTATATGTAATGATGATGAATTTTATTAGTGATTGTGTGTGATATGTAGGTGGGTGCAAACTTAGTTGTGGGTTTGGACCACAAGCGGATGGATACAAGATAGAATTGCGAAGGGATGAAGGGAAAAATAGTTGTGGAAATTTTTATGGTGGTTTATAAGGGTTTTGTGAGAGTGAGGTATGACCTACACAAAACAAAACCATGCATTCAATCAATCAAACAAGAAAACAATATTATTTTATTAATTTTTTTAGGTTTTGATATTTTGTAATGTTTTTGTGATTTTTGTTCTTTTTTTTAGAATGTGTGGGGGTGGTTTTGAGATGTATGGGCTATTATGGAGGGAATGCTTTAAGTAAACGGGTGAGTGATGATGAGGTAGAAGTGGGTGAATGAATTCAATGGGTGGTTATGTGCAAGATAGAAATAGAGGAAAGAGGTTAATTGAGGAAGTGAGCAAAGAAGGAAGACAATGAAGGAGGGTCATGCTAATAGAAGGATTAACTCCCCCTAATAAATTATATTTTGTACTAAGTGCTTGAATTGGTGATAGTCTTCAATGTCATGACCCACTTGATTATGCAATATACAATAACGGTTTTCATTAGATCACATAGACTTGGGTCTATTAGGATCTATAGGAGTTACAAGAATCTACCAAATATAAGATATTTAAATATTGCCATTGAAGGCTTGAAGGCTGATTAGGAAAAAGAAGGTTATTGGTTTCTACAACAAAAAATTTAAGGTTCTAGAAGGAGAGGTTCAGCTACAATTTGGAGAAGTTTCCTACCAAATTAGGGATATTTGAGGATAGCATTTTGAAGGAGAAATTAGCTGCATCAAAATCTAAACATTTTAGAGTTACGGGTAGCAATTTGGATAACATTAATAGCCACTAATTTTTAGATTTAAAGGGAGCATCATGAAGGAGAATTTAATCCACAAAACTACATTTTTGAGTAGCAATTTAGAGGAGCATTAAAACTGCAAATTGGTTTTGGACAGCAAGGAGGAGTTGCAAATCCATAGAATAAAGAGAAACAACTTAGGTGAATCTAATCACCAAGAAATACATCATCATATAGAGGTCATAAAGGTATGGTAATTAGGTGCAAAAGGTTCATTACTTGAACACTTATATTAAGTTCATTATTAGATTTCATTAGGCACCACGATAGAATTTTAAGTTGGAAAGGAAAAGGTTTCATTTTAAAATCTTCAAGGAACTGCAGAAGGTGATAGTTACAAGGGTAAAACCTACATATAAGAAAGAGGAGTTAGATATATTTTGAAATAAAGAAAAATATCAACATCCTACCTTCTATTTAAATTAAATAAGACACTATTCTAAAATCATAGATTACATATACTATAGTCCAAATTATAGCCTTCCAAAGTTTAGCATTGCAAAGTTAACCAACCAAAAAAGATACCAGATATATTTTTCTAGTAAATAATGCAAAATTGAATCACCATTTACACCTGAGGAGTGGGTAAATGAGCCACCATACTAAAGGAAGGGAGAAAGCTTCAAAAAGGAGACTTAAAGATCTCAAAGTACAAGGTGCAAATTAAGGTATTTTATCTTAATTATTGCAGAATTATTTACATTCAATACTTGCACCATACTCATCCTTTCCAATGTAGCAAAAGGAGGATAGAATCTAGAGTGTCTTAATATATTGAAACAAAAAGTATATTATAGTCATAAAGCAATTGTATCATTGAACTAGAAGAACAAACTTCAAAGCAAAGGAATAGAGCCAACTAATGACTCATTAGCATAGTTTTCAAGGTGTCTTAAGACACTAGGTTCAATGCCATAGATCTCATAAAACCATCACTCATGGTGCAAGAAGAACCTAAAATTGAAAAGAGATAAACTTAGGAAACATAATGACATTAGCAAGGCAGTATAAAGCAACACTAGTTGCAAGGTGAACAATGTAAAGAAATGATGTAAGAAGCAAAGGTCAAGGTACAAGTAGCAAGGTGCATTACCCAAGTGTACAATGATAATAGCTTGGATGAACAACAACCTAGAAGATAAAATTGAAGCACCTTAGAACCGCCATAATTGAAGTAGAATAAACTTTTTTGGAGAGGATCCACCTTCGTTAGAGAGGAGCACGACCATTCATTAGAGAAAGCACATTGTTGTTACAATCCAAAATAAATTGAAAAATTTGGCAAGAGCATTAAGTAAATAAGGGAGTTGAGAGCATAGTTAACTACAAGGGAGAGGTTTTCCACTTACCACCCTAAGTGAAGAAATATTGTGCCAACTGGAACAAAGAAGAATAACAAGGAAGAGTGCCTGTGAATGCTTTGTAATACCTCTAAATTACAACACTTGCACAATGTAAAGATCGCTTGAGTAACGCTCCATTCAAACTAACATGGATTAGTCATCATTACTCAGCACTGAATGGCTAGAATAACACCTAAATTACCAAGATCAACATCATCTAATATTCATAACTTATGTACACCACCTAGAAATAAGTCTCAAGATCAAAGGAAAAGAATATGCCACGTGGAATGCATTTCAAATGGAGGTAAATATGTATTAATACCTCTATCCAAGAGAACATGTAAACCATTGATTACATATGTAAAATAACATTAAGAGGAGGATAATATAGTCCTAAGTGCACCAAGATCAAAGCTCATTTAATGCACAACATCATACCTCATAGACTGGAGAAGATACAACATTCAAAGACTTGAAAAGTGTAGTCAAGGTCTAATTCGATTAGCACATAGCACATTATACAAAGGTATAGTTGCATTGTTTTAATATTTTCTTTCGATAAGTGTAAATACGATATAAGGTTATTTATTTCTAATTTTAGTTAATTAATTCAAGGGAGATATAAGGAGCTACAAACTTAGATATATTATTAATGATTTAGAAATATAATTAAAGTGATAATTTTATATTAGTAATAGCTATTTCAAAGTACATTATTTGAAATTATAATATCATAAGATTTGAAAATAATTAAACTAGAATATATAAGGTTTTCTACCTTGAAAAAATTGAAACATTATTTTACAAATATTATTGTTTTCTAAATTTCCATATTAGGGAGATTTAAGGAGTACTACACCAAATTTTAGAACATTGGAATTTAGAAAACTAAACCATTAAGAATTAAAGGGTAAAGGAAGCAAATCATTAATTGCTTAAAAGTTGGAAATTACATATTATACTAGTCTCTTATAAAGGGACAAAGAAACCCAACAAAAAGAGTCTTGAAAATAGAGAACATTATCAAATTTAAAGTACATATATCAATAGGGAGAAATAAGGTGAAATTAGGAGTTGAACATCATATTAAAATTATCTTCAAAGAATTAGGGATTCATCTCAAAGGTAAATCTAAACGAATATAAGCACTTTATCAACACTATAGTTTACTCAAACACTTGGAAAATATAACGGATTCTAAAAAACTCGATAGTAATAAAGACTTTATCAAGATTGATCATATACTCTAAACTAGATATTCATATGGTAGAATACTTCAAAGTTTCTATCAAAAGTATTCTCTAAATACTAAAGAGCTATAACTAATCCTATTGATAGATCATATACTACAAGAATTGAAGAATTAAAATTAGAATTTAATCATATTATAGAAAGATATAAAGTTTACAAGTGAAATTAGTCTATTAAATATAAATATGAAGAATGTCTATTTCAAACAATATAGTAAAAATTGATATGGAAAACATCATTAGAAAGGAAAGGGAAAGTGTAATAAAAATTGGAATCAAGAATCTACTTACAAAAATTGGAAACTTAGATCTTGCCTCAAAAGTGATCTATAGTGAAGCCTTAGAATAAAACTTTACAACCTTGGAATTATCTTCATGCTAGAATCATTGAAGCAATTTATAATGGAAAGGATGATATTACTTTTCCTCTAGACTTCGATAATACATGACTTTACTTACATTCCAATATTACAAAGAAGAGAGTGTAAAGAAAAGAGAATTAATTGAATCACTTAAATAGAAAACTAAAATAGATGAATCTTTCTTAGAGAAGATATTTCAATCATCATGCAGTATTGATACTTCAAGTTCTTCTAACTCAAGATCTTATCATGATGCTTTAAGTGGTTGTACATAAGATTCTATACTAAAGAAGAATTGTGATGAGAAAGACAAAGGCAAAGAGAAGGTTGTTTTGCATGAATATGATGATAGCATAACTCCATGAAAACTCAAATAGTAATTCTAATATTGAAGATAAACAAGAAGTAGAAAAGGAACATGACAAAGAAGGCATATAGTGCAAAGTAAATTGAAGATAGAATAAAGACCACGTTGAATACTAAAGTCCTCGATATCCAAAAAATATAATACATGAGGGTTGGTGGAGTATATTAGATTATTTTTTACATGCTATTGTACCACCTTGGATACATTATTATATTAGGAGTTTATCTTAGATTAAGGTTTAAGTATTTACTTCATGGAATGTAATAAATGCACAAGTGTTAGAATATTCAATGATGTAAATGTGCATGTAGTCCACATGCACATGATTCATAGGATAGGTATATAAAGAGTCATAGGTAGATGCAAGGCTAGGAAACATATATCTCTATATATAGGTCTTAGCAAGAGTGCAAGAGTGCTCGTAGAGCAAGATGGATAGAAATATAAATAGGTAGATACTAGCAAGTATGTTAGTAGAGTTTAGTAGGTACAATGTAGATCTTTCATGAATTTTGGAGTGTTTATATCCTCCATTATATTACATTGTACTATTTTTATGAGATTTTATAAATGGCATATTTTTGAGGGATTGCAAAAGTTTCTCATATAGTTTTCCTGCATTTTATATTACCATTATAATATAGTTAACATTGCTTGTTTTACATCTTGTGCTTGCATTTCCTATAATATATATCATCAAAAGCTAACAACGAAATCCCAAAAATAGGCTAATCAAGCCAATGATATCATCCAAAGGTATAAATCACTCAAGATCATGCAAGTAAACAATTGAATACCACCCAAAGTTACAATGCATAATGCCACACAATTCATAGTGATTATACCAACAAAATGACAAAATATCCAAGACCATGTGAGAAAGGAAAAAATATCCAAGACTAGGATATGAACTAATAAAGCTAAAAGGATGCTCAAAATCATATCACCTTGACTAATGATGTCATCATCAACAAGGTTACGCCTAGGATCACACTTACTAAGAAGATAATGTAAATGAAAAGAGTTCAAGGCTAAAATTACTTGAAACAATGATTTCACTCCAAAAAGCTCTATGATCAAACAAATATCTTGATTATGAGAAGATTTATTATATGTCATTGCCAGACCTACAACTACCATGGTGCTTACCAGTGAATTTCAACTAAAGACAACTAAGCTAGAAAGCAATGGCTCAAATAATGTAACCACTTGTAGAATATAACTATAGGTCAAAGGGATAAATTCAAAATCATGCCCAAGATAAAATTTAAGGTTACCACATCAACATTTCTAGTTTCTTGCCAAACTATAATCCAAAAAACCATACAATTGTATTCCCATCAAGAATATTTGAAATTGTAAACTAAAAAAATTAGCAAAGACCTCATTGCAAGGGTTGGATCTATAGTCTTTGCTTGCTATTGCATTGCAATTGTTACTAACTAATGAAGTGACAGATATTTGGTCTCTGTTACTATGTTTTTGTAGGATTTATATGTATGTTTCTCTCTAAGTCATTTCTATTTCACTTAATTGTTAGTGTATTCTATTAAAGTAATTATGCTATTTGGATTACCTATTAGACTGCCTATTATATTCAAAACTTAATTTATTATGTTAAAGTGGTATTTTTTTTTTGTAGATAAGAAACTATAGCATTAATACCGGGTTTTACAGGTTGACACAACCTTTTACAAAAATCATCCCAGGGCTATTGATGAACATGTCCTTACTAAGGATACTGTATATGTAAAATCTACATGCCGCCAAATCCATTACATTCGGTAAGGCACATAGCCTGTTATCAAAAAGAAACTTTCCATAAAATATTTTGGGTATACCCCGAGAAAACACACCTGCATTATAATTACAAAAAAATAAATAAACACAAATCCCTTCCTTGAAACAATGGAGAAACAAAAAGTTGTAAACACACATAGCAGAGTACTGAAAAAAACTCCCACAAGATCTGTATTTACAATTACTCTTAATAATTCTTTGGTAATTTATTTCTTTTGTATATGAAACTGCTTGGCCAATAAGTGTTGGATAAGTGAACCTGCTGGATAGATTTATGGTGGTGGCTATCTGGTGGTCCACATGGCTCTGGTTCGAAGTCTTATATTGTCGTTTCTTTCCTGCCCTATGATTATCAACCAACCTCAAATTACTAAGATGACTAGGAGCCATGTTATCTGATATGTGACTGTCCCTATTAGTCTTTGTGGTATTTCCAAGCAACATCCACCAAGACTAACATCTCGGATAATTTTTATTGTGAGTCCATTTCAAAAAAGATACGGGAATACTCATAGCCTTCAAACTTACAATGCCTTCCCTATTGGTAAATTTGACTATCATTCTTTGCATTATTGTTTAATAAACTCGTCTACTTCGCTTGGGACACCGTGTTCCCATTTGAAAAGTCTGTCACCATCGACACCCAAATTGGCCAACTTATCAGCAACTTTGTTAGCTTCCCGAAATACATGTTGGGCTTTTCTATCCTGTCTTCCCTATAAAAGGATCCTAGCCTCTTCAAAAATTGTTTTAATCCTTCAAGGAGGTGTTTTCCAATTATTGAGGAGATTTATAACATGCATAGAGTCTCCTTCTATGATCAAATTGCCTTCTAAGTCTTGAGTCATTTGAAGGCCTCTCCACATAGCTCTAGCTTCAGCTTTGTTATTCGTCATTGTTCCCAAATATTTTCTAGTGCCTACTCTGCCAAGATTTTCCTTAGCCCCTCCATAAAAATTAAGCTTAAAAAAACCTGTAGGAGGTGGGGATAACTTAATATTGGCTTTGGGGTTGACTGCCCTAGGCACAGACTCATCTAACAAGGTTAATATTAAATATTGAGCAATCATGGTTTCCTACCGATGAGGTTTATGGATATCAAAAGGGATAAGGTTCACATTCTCGTTGGCAAAGGATAGGATCCTGGAAATGATAGTTTAATGATCATGGATAGACTCATTAAATATCTATGGTTCCTTTCTAACCAAACCTACCAAAGATAGTGATTGAGACAAATTTTCTACATGTATCTAAGACTTTGGCTTGAAAATGGGCAAGGCCACTATACGAACAAATCAAATATGGTGGTTGGTTTAACCTAGGAAATATTGAAGGTCAGAAAAACCCCACTTAGGATATTCAAGGAAAAAGGGCACTCAAGGAAAATGTGATAAATGGTCTCCCAATTAGCCCTACATAGATAACAACGATTAGCGATACAAATACCTTTACGCATCATATTATCAATGGTTAGAATTCTTCCTTGAATAACCAGCCATTAAAAGACTACAATTTTTGGAATTAAATTTTTTATCCAGACTAAGTCCTTTTGGAGGACAAAATCCTCGTCATCAAGCAGAAGCTTGTAAGCTGATTTAACGATGAACTACCTATTTTTTGTAGGATCTCAGGTCACTTGATCTTCCTTGGGTCTCATGGGGATAAACTATTGCCCGAGAATGTTACAAAGATCATTTGATTCCACTTGAAATCCCTAAATCCTTATTTGTTTCCACTTCATTTTGCCTCTGTCCTCAACCATATAATTAGAGACTTTTCTTCCAATGAGTTCTTCCATGATATCTCTAATTCGGGATAAGTTAGGATATTGTGTTAGTGGTTCATCCTTAGCCCACCTGTCATTCCAAAAATTTATCCTCTCACCATTGCCTAAAACCCATCTTAAACATTTTTTGATTATTTCCTTACAATTGAGAATTACTTTCAAAAAAGCAGAACCTCTGATTTGAACTGAGTCACTTAGAAATTTCATATTTTGAAGATACTTTCATTTGATGATAGCTGTCCATTCATTTTCTTCACCAAAAATGAGGCACCACGCCTGCTTAGCTAGTAAAGCTAAATTCATAGGAGCAATTCTCCTCAGACCTAAGCCCCCATTTTCCCTAGGTCTGCACACTTTGGTCCATACTATAAGGTGTATCTATTTTTTCTCCTTTGAGCCAGTCCATAAAACGGAGAGGAAATAGACTGGAATGCTCTAAAGAGAGGCCTTAGTGAGGGTCAACTTTCCTACTTGAGATAGAAGATGACCTTTCCATCCACTAAGTTATTTTTGAATTCTTTCAATAACCCTGTCCCACATTTACTCTCTCGGAGAACCAAGGAAAAGAGGGAGACCAAGATACGAAGTGGGGAGGTTTGCTATATCACACCCTAAAATTTATGCAATCCTTCCTTGCATCTAAATGGGGTGTTCAAGAAATATAACTTGCTTTTACTGAAATTAACTTTCTGACTAGCAGCTTCCTCGTAGAGTTGCAGGATGTATTTAATTATTTTGGCCTCAACCATCGATGCCTTAGTCAATAGAAGGGTATCATTGATGAATTGTTGGTGATAAATAGACCTAGTGAGAGATGTTGCCGTGATTCTTGATATTAGCCTTGAACTACAAGCATTTTTTATGGTTTTTCCTAAAGCTTCTACCATAATGATGAATAACATGGGCCTGATAAGGTCCCCATGCCGAATTCCTCTATGACTTTGAAAGTAATCAGTAGTTTTTCCATTAACCAAAATCAAGAACCATGCTTTAGAAATGCATTCTTTGATCAAATTAACCCATTGGTGGTGAAAACCAAACTTAAGGATGACAACAATCATAAAGTCCCAATTTAGCCTATCAAATGCTTTGTTAATATCAAACTTGAGGGCAAAAATAGACCTGTTAGTCTTATGAGCAGAGTGCAAAGCTTCATAAAATGTGATAACTCCATCCATGATTGACCTACCCTGGATAGAGCTTCCCTGGAATGGATCTATGATGTAGGGCAGAACATCTCTCATTCTATTTACAATGGCTTTAGTTAAGATCTTGTAAGAAACATTGCATAGACTGATTGGCCTAAATTCAACCATAGCCACAGATTTAGGGGTTTGCATCTTAGGAATTAGAGAAATAAAAGTAGAGTTGAGACCTTTTGGGATATGATTGCTTGCTTGGAATTCTCTGACAGCAAAAACTACATCCTCACTTACGATGTCCCAAAAATATTGATATAAACGAGGGGGAAATCCATCGGGTCCCAAGGCTTTATCTGGATCCATGTTAAACAAGGCTTCCTTAATTTCCTCATCAGAAAATGGAGCTAGAATCTTAAGATTTATATCCTCATTTATTATGCTAGGAATGGATTGTAAGAGAATATCTTTGGCCTCCTCATTGCACTGTGATTCCTAAGAAAGGATAGAATTGAAATAAGTTATTGTCTCCTTTTTTATTTCTGTTAAGTCCTAAGTAATAGAACCATCTACTTTTTAAAAAAAAATTATGTTGTTATTTCTTATTTTTCTAAGAGTGGTGACATGAAAAAACTTGGAATTTGAATCTCCATATTTCAACCAAAGATTCCTTGATTTTTACCTCCAATAGATTTCCTCATAAGCCAAAATTTTATGAAACTCTGCTAGTTTTATTCGTTCCTCCTGCCTAGTAGTTTCATCAACATAACCATGTTGAATCCTCTGATAAATTATCTTCAAACTTTCAACAACCTATTTTTTATTTTCAAAGAGGTTACCAAAGACCCCTGTGTTCCAATTTCAAAGCTTTTCTTTAACAAACTTTAATTTTCCAGCAATTTTAAAAGTTGCACTACCCCTGACAGGTTGCTACCACCACTGAATTAATTTATCTCTGAAACTGGAATGTTTAATACACATAGATTTAAATCTAAAAGTTTTATTGAAGGACAGAGAGTTAAGGATCTCCAACAAAATGGTATTATGATCAGAGGTAATTTTAGGAAGGGCTTGCAGGGTAGAATCATCGAACAGAGTTGTAGCCTTATTTGATAGCAAAAACCTACCAAGCCTTTCTTGAATGAGATGACACCCTATCCGCCGATTGCTCTAGGTATAATTCGCTCCTCTAAGTTTTACATCCATTAACATGTTGGAGTTCACAAAGTCATTGAACTCGTCCAAGCTCTTGATAGGTGGTCCATTTCCATCCATTTTGTCTGAATGGTAAAGAGGAGTGTTAAAATCCCCAGCCAGAATCTAGGGGAAATTATGGAGGATTTCACTCATATTTCCTAAGTACTCCCACAGTAGAGCTCTCCCTTGAATTGAAGTCGGGGTATAAATATTTGAAAGGATCCATGAACTCTTGCTGTTTATTTCCTTAAATAAAACACTAAGAACCTTGTCATATTTTTGAATAATTATGCCTTCTACTATCCAAGGATCCCACAAAGTCATAAGGCCTCTAGACACTCCTCTGGATTATTTGCAAACCATATCCCCTTGATTCAAGTTTTTTTTTTTGCTACTTTTTTTAACTAAATCTCATCAGTTTATGTTTCTTGAAACATGATAATAGTTGGATTCACTTGATTTCTTATTGCACTGACTTCCCTATGTTTGTGAAGGCCATTGAGGCCTCTCACGTTTCATGAGAGGAACTTCATTTATATTGTTTGGGATTTCTTCCTCTCCCGCTCCCTTGAGGGGGTTTTCCTAATTTGTTTTCTTCAGAACCTGTAATAACCTGTTGAAACAAGGTTCTTTATTTTCCATTGGTAATGTCATTATTAGTTTTAATTTTTTGATGCTCGGTATTTGATATTCTCCCTCTTCTTTTTTTACTGCCAAAATCTATAAGAGACTTCACAGTGCTCATGGTTTGTTTAGGACTAAACTGGGGGGAGGCAATTTGTTGTAGAATCGGACTGCCATATTCCTCAGTCTGAAGAGTTTCACATATCTCCACCCCTACATCCAAATCTTCTCTTTTTTTTTTGTATTCCCCTGGTCTACGGGATGACCCCTTAGTAGGATTCACCTAGCTCCTAGTGATGATGTTAGGGAGACAAGATTTTTTATTTTCCAATCCCTCAACTTTCTTCCTAAGTTATTTAGAATTAGGGTTTGGCTTTGGTATGCCCACTAGGCTTGAAGTATTTTTAGCATTAGGGTTTAAGGATTCTGACTTGTATGAGGATTCTAGATATCGGGCATTAGGTTTTGGCTTTGTGATGCCCATGGGGCTTACAGTAATTTTGACATTATGGTTTGAGGATCCTGACTTGGATGTGGATTCTAGAGAGTCAGAAAGGTTAACCTAAATGTTCTGGGCTTCCATATCTTCCAATAATCCTCCTATGCCCATATTGGATAGAATTGAAAAATTATTTGAAACTAAAGGATTGGAACTTACCTGAGTATTTTGGTTGCCAACAACTTGTTGTTTTCCTTTGTCTTGTTGGGACCCTACACCCTCTATTTTATTTTTTTGGTAGACATATTTTACCTAATTGAAATCATCTCTGTTAGGGAAACTTCTCAAATTTCCTCTATCTAGCATTCCCTGCTTCTACTTTTCTCTAATCATTTCTAGGTTAGGGCACTAATTGCATAGATGTCCTTGATTTTTACATTCTACACAGAATGTCAGTGTCTCATATTCTACCAGCTATTTTTAATAGTTTTCTCCATACTCTAGCTCCACAAACCTTGGCAATTCATTATCCAAATTAGCATTTATGCAGATTCGTGCATGAGTCATCCTTGTCTTGGCCAAGGTCGCATGGTCAATGGATATCAGGCCCCCTATAGTTATAGCTATGCCCTACAGTCAATTTTCATTGAAGAACTGGGCAGGTAGACTCGGGAGACAAACCCAAATAGGGGAAATGTTAATATTTTTCTTTTTAGGGTAGAAATCTTCACCTCATCATCTGATAAAAAGGCTCCTTTTTCCCAAAAACCAAGGACCTCTTGTTAAAATATGGTTAGCATCCTCCATATTGTTAAAATGGATAATGAAGAACCCTCAAGTTAGAGCTACCAACTCCAAGCTACCTACCGGTTGCCATTTACCCATCGCCCAAGCCCTGATAGTCTCCATGTTTGGCCTACCTCCCAAAAACTTGCCTACCAGGGAGAATTCTTTCGAAAGAAAAGGGATCATGGAACTTTTTGGGGCTGAAATTTTATTATTTACTAGAACTAGGGGTGGAAGAGAGATAACCTCCTTTATTTTTCCTCTAAGAGTCTCAGCAAAAGATAGCCACTTCTTGGGCCCTACATTGTCCTTCGTATATTTTTTGTTAGGGTCTTTCTGAAGAGGGTCGGGCCCCTGTGTGATGCCCGCCTCCAAATCTACTACAGCCTGAATGCCTTCCTCTAGATAATTGTTTGATACATGCTCAAGGTTCCCACCCGCTCCTTCTATACCTACTCTACCTCTGCTACCTTGGCTGAGATTCCTTCCCAAAAAATTCAAACCCTCACTCCCGTCGCACTTGCTAAACCTTAGCTCACTCATTCCTGATGATATACTGGAAAGTGTATAAGCTTGAAACCATGCAGGTAGCTTCAAACCTATGACTTAATGAAACTAGTAATTACATAATTAACATATTAATATTAGTGTATAAACAACACATTGTTTTATCAATATGTTAAAGTGATATTCAGTTGCCTATTGGATTGCTAATTCTTGAATTCCTATAATGACTAAAGTGAATGTGATGAAATTTATAAACCTTTAATCATATTTGATAATGGTTGATCATGTTAAGTTTCATGTAATTAGCTAGATAGTGTGTTACTCAGTGAGAGCTAATGTTGTTACACTATACCCTGACCATATTTCAAATCCTTTCTCTTACCCTTACTCCTTACTAACCTTACTCTTTTTCTATATTTTTTTCCCACATAATTATCTCAAAGGAGCCAACCTTCTCCAAATTTTGAAACATAGAACAATCTTGTTTCATCCAATTTCTATACTTTGGCTAAAACCAATGGATGCAATGCTTTAACATAAAAATGGCAGATTTTAGTTCAACAAAATCATAATTCAATCCCCTGAGTGCAAAATTGGAGTTCCCTGTTTTTGATATTTGGATGATAATTTATCCTTAAAATCCCTATCAACAATTCAGTCTAACTAGTCCCTCAAGATTCTAATATGATGCATTGCTTTCCATTGATGAATTTGACAATCTAGGTTTTGAGATCAATAAAAAATTATGATTAAAACATGCTCAATTTTCACATTGTTTCTAAAATGGGATGTGAGGACAACTCTTCAAGTTATATGTTCTATTTTTATCATTTTAAGAGAGTTCCAAAATGTAAATGTCCTCCTAAGGCCCTTGGGAAACCACTCCCATATGCCCCTCACCCCTTCAAATTTTCTTTATTGTTTTATACATGAGATATAGTGACATTTTTGCCTCCTATATAAGAAAAAACTTTGTTTTACTTTTATCTAAGAGTATTCAAATAGGAGATTCATGTGTTTTGATGTTTAAACCCCTAATATTCCATGATTGTATAACCATTGGTTACTTTGATACAAGTAAGAGTTTATTATCCTCAATAATCCCCTAGTGACCAATTTATCCCCTTGAGATGCTATCAATTCCTTATTTAATTTTCTACCCACTCCTTGAGAGATGATATTCTTTGATCTTTTCTCCACCTGGTTGATCTTTAAAGTTAGTTTTTCTTTGTTTTCTTCTACAACATCCATGATGGCATCCTTTCCCATTGGTTGCTCTTGGTTATGTACTATCAATGCCCCTATAATATCTAATTATTGTAACTCACTGCACTCTATTACCTACTCTAGGATATAATTCGAAATAGGGGCTTGAACATGATTTTTATTGTTTTGATTATTCCCTTCCACTTCTTCCATGAGTTTTATTCTTATTTCTTCATTTATATATTGAATATCTCATAACTATTTGAGAGCTTGGCTTAGGTTTTCTCTTTATTATATTTTTCTTTTTTCCTTCTCCTTTTTTTAGTCTATTCAAAGTCATCTCCATGTGTTTCTCCTCTTTGATAAATATTGGTTGCTTCGTTATTGACTATAGACTCATCCTTCTTAGGGAGATTTGACATTCCCATAGGAGCCCCCATTTTTGTGATCATATTGTTTGGGCATGACTGAGACAAATACCCATATTTATGGTAGACTCTATACATGAAGGGTAGTGCCTCATAATCTAATTAATGAATTCAAGATAGTCCTACAAGTTTGAGTTCCACCTCTGGTGGCAAAGGCTATATGTGATATATTTCAATGCATAATCTAGCATAAACATTTGTTTTTCCTTTCATTGTGTCTCTAAAGTAGGGTTATGCATAAGGGGTCGATCCCAAAGTGTATTTATAAAATCGGGGTGAATCTAGTCCTAAGGTGTATAAACATTGGGGTGAATTTTTCAAATTTTTGCAAAAAAATTATCAAATATTGGTGATTTTTTGAAAACTATGCAGCAAATTTTTCAACCTTAAAAATGGTGACTGACAAAAGCGACTATCACAAGGCGACTGACAAAAGCGATTGTCAAGAAGCGACTATCAAGTAGCGACTGTCAAGAGGTGACTTTAAAGTGGCGACTGTCAAGGGGCGACTACCAAGGGTGACTTTCATGTGGTGACCACCATATGATGACTGTCAAGAGGTGATTTTCAAGTGGCGAATGTCAAGTGGCAATGGTCAAGGGGTGACTACCAAGGGTGACTATCAAGTGGTGATCGCCATATGGTGACTGTCAAGTGGTGACTATCAAGAAGCGACTACCAAGTGATGATTGAAATGGAGAAACTATCAAGAGGTAACTATCAATTGGCGACATTGGAGTGCACATGGAATAGTTGATAGCCGCTGGCGATTTGGCGAGAAAATTTTTGTGATGGCGTCTGGTGTTGCTCGAGGGATTCTGGCTCGAAGATCTTGCCTGGGGCATTGGGGGTTGATTTTGATTTCGTCTGAAGGTTCATTAGTGGTCCCGGGAGGGCCCGATGGGGTCTCCTCCAGTTTCTCCTGCTGGGAGAAAGACTTCATACGCTGAGAAGTTGAAGGATATTCCCTCGCCTTCCACTGATGGAGCTCAGCAGAATGCTTTTCAAACATTACTCAAGAATGTTGCCAATGGCCCAAATGCTCACCACGTTAATGGATGCCTCCCGCAATCCACTTTCAGGCCTAAGATTGTAATAGAACCAATGCTGGTCGAAGATACAATCGTCTACCGAGCTAATCATGACTTGATCTGCAAATTCATGGGCATCCGACCCACATTGACTTTTCTGCATACCTGGGTTCGCCAGAACTGGGAGCCACATGGTGAGTACTCTTTATGGCCTATAAGCAATGGGTATTTCATCATAAGTTTCTCTTCTTTAGCAGATAGAAACAGAGCATTTGAATCAGAAAAAAGAAACCACGGACCAGCAGGGTTATTTGTCCAACCCTGGAGAGTGGGTTTCGACCCCCGCATCGAACCCACGGTTGTCCCGGTCTGGATCCGGCTGTACGCTCTCCCGATGGATTTTTGGGGTGAGCAGGTGTTGGAACTAATAGGTAATTCCCTAGGAAGATTTTTGGGAGTCTCCAAAGATACCATAGAGGGTAATACTGTTGTCTTTGCTAGAATATGTGTAGAGATGGACATTAGTCAGCCTCTACCAGCTGAGGTGGAACTTGAGCTTGCAGGAGTACCCTGGATCCAACAGCTAGACTATGAGGCCCTACCTTTCAGGTGTCGATTATGCCATAAGCATGGACATTTGGCAAGGTTCTTCCCAAACGTAGTGAGCACAAAAACGGAGGCTCCGAGCGGAATGTCAAACCGCCCTAGAGAGGGTAAGTCTAGTCCGGTCAATGAACCCTCTAGCAATTCTCCAGGTCCTGATGCTCAGTAGGATGGCTTTGAACAGGTGAAACGAAAGAGAAACAAAAAGAAAATTGGCAAGGAGCAGGTACAGCTCAAGCCAAACAATTGGTATGAAATTTTTAAGTCATTAGTGGATCTGGAGGACCAATCTATGGAGGGAGTGGTTGGGAATGGTGAGAATGTCAACACTCCACCTCTTTTTTCTCCTTCCTTCACTCCTGTAGTAGAACAGGTGACTGTGCCAGCTGAGAACCTGCAGTCAGAGAATCCAGGGGCATTGATTATACACTCCCCAACACAACTGTCTATCAAAGATGTCACCATGGGAAATGCAGATAAAAATAGAGAAAGGCCTGCTTTAGGGATTACCCAGGTGGAAAAGAGATCTAAAAACAATAACTCTCAAGGAGCGGGAAGAAAATCCAATAAGGAACTACTAACAGCGCAAGGAGATAAGCTAATCAATGGAGGATTGGTGAGGACCATTGATTCTTACTGCTCTCAAGGTTTTCAATGATTATTCAATCTTGGAATGTTATGGGTTTAAACAGTAGAACCCATCAATCTGCTGTTCAAAGACTATTAGAAAATCGTAAAACAGACTTTTTGCTTCTTCAGGAGACCAAAATGTCTTTAGATATTATGAGTAAAATTGCTACTAAAATCTGGCGGGGAGCTGGGTATATGGACGTGGCTGCCCAAGGAGCTTCAGGTGGAATTGTTACCCTTTGGAACCCTCCAGTGCGGATCTGCTTTAGAACATATAGCTTGCAGGGGTGTACTTACTTCTCTCTTCAGAAATAACTTCAATTCTGAGCAGGTCCTAATCACCAACTTTTATGGGGCCCAAGATCTTGATGGCCAGAGGCTCCAATGGGACGCTGTTCACAACATGAGAGCATACAGGGAGTGTTATGACTAGATTATTGCAAGGGATTTTAACGCAAAATTATCTGTTCGGGACCAGGAAGGTGGCACCCCTGTTTTGGATCCAGGGGATCGGCTTCTGATTGCCCAAGTTCAGGCCTTTAATTTAGTGGACGTTCAAGGCCCTAGTGTTTTTTTCACTTGGACAAATAAGAGAAAGGAGCCACATAGCAGGAAGGTCAAGTCAGATCGCTTTTTGGTCTCGGAGGAGGCTTTTGTAAAATGGACTTTTAAGTTCCAGATTTTGGAGGGCCCTATTTCGGATCATTTTCCCATTTTGCTTGAGGGAGGGACTTCGAGTGGGCAGCACCATCGGCCTTTTAAATTTGAGAATTTTTGGTTACAAAATGAGGACCTCCAACAGAAAATTACTCAATGGTGGACAGAAGGCCATCCACCTTTTGGGACAGCAATGTTCAAATTTCATAAACAGCTTCAATTTGTCAAAATTCAATTGAAACAGTGGAGGAAAGGAAACAAGTCGGATTTCCAGTCCCAAAGGGCCCCCTTGGTGGCTAGATGGGAGGAGGTTCAGAAAATTTTTAGGGAAGGATCAATTATTGAGCAACTCAAATTTGAAGATGATGAAGCTGCGTAAAGCGGTTGAGGACATTGACAACCAAGAGGAGATATCTTTGGAAACTAGAGGGCTAGAAATACTTGGTTATTAGAGGGGGACAGAAATACCAAATTTTTTCATCGGTCAGCTTGTGCTAGGAGACAGATGAACAATATGGAAGTTCTCAAAGATGAACATGGAAATGTCTTCGATACTCTTCCTGGCATGCATTCCCATGCTATCGATTACTTTTCTAAACTTTTTAAGGAAAGTATGCAGCAAGATGTTGAGGCTCAGAACGAAGTTCTTAATGTTATTCCTCCTATTATCTCTGAAGAGGACAATCAGGCCCTGCTTAGACCCATTGAAAGGGATGAACTGAGAAATGTGGTCTTTGGTATGAGCACTTGGAAAATCTCCTGGTCCAGGATGGCTTTCCTATTGAATTTTTTAGGCTTTCCGGGACACCTTGGAGGAGGATGTTACGGCTATTGCTGAGGAATCCAGATCCAATCGAAGAATGCTCAGGGCGATCAATCACACCTTCATTGCTTTAATTCCAAAAGGGGAAGCGGGGACTCATATCTCTGATTTCAGGCCTATTGCTTTATGCAATGTGATCTACAAAATCATCACTAAGATAATGGCTGAGAGGCTTAAACCCCTTCTTCACAGCATCATTTCTCCTGAACAGGGGGGCTTTGTTGAGGGAAGACAAATCTTGGATGGGGTGGTTTTGGCCCAGGAGGCCATCCATTCAATGCAAACTTCGGGCAACAAAGGAATGTTCATTAAACTGGATATGTCCAAGGCTTATGACCGGGTGGAGTGGTGCTTCTTGTCGAAAATGATGGCTGCCTTTGGCTTTTCTCAGGATTGGATTGATTGGGTTATGAGTTGTGTTTCTTCTCCCTCTTTTTTTGTTCTCATCAAGGGCCTTCCCTCGCATCCTTTCGGCACCACTCGTGGTCTCCGCCAGGGAGACCCTTGTTCTCCCTATCTCTTCCTTCTCTTGGCTGAAGGTTTGGGCAGACTATTTTTGAGGAGAAGGCAACAAGGTCTGCTTTCTGGTATCAAGTTTGGGGAGGAAACTCTGAATCACTTGCAATTTGTGGACGATACTGGCCTGGTTGGTGCGGCCACTCTTCGGGAATCTAGAGGAATCAGATATACTTTGAATTTCTACCTAAGGGCTTCAAATCAGGTTCTAAATGTCAGGAAGTCCAAAGTGGTCTTTTTCAATCTTGACCAACGGCTACAGGAGCATGTTGTTGAGATCCTGGGCTTCACAAGGACTTCTCTTCCAATTGTTTACCTGGGCGTTCCCCTTCATTTCAAAAAGTTAAAAATTGACATCTGGAAGAATCTGTTAGCAGGCATCAAAGACAGAATGAATCATTGGGCCCATAAATGGCTAAGATGTTAGCAGGAAACTCCTCAAATTTCCTCTATCTAGCATTCCCTGCTTCTACTTTTCTCTAATAATTTCTAGGTTAGGGCACTAATTGCATAGATGTCCTTGATTTTTACATTCTACACAGAATGTCAGTATCTCATATTCTACCAGCTATTTTTAATAGTTTTCTCCATACTCTAGCTCCACAAACCTTGGCAATTCATTATCCAAATTAGCATTTATGCAAATTCGTGCATGAGTCATCCTTCTCTTGGCCAAGGTCGCATGGTCAATGGAGATCAGGCCCCCTATAGTTATAGCTATGCCCTACAGTCAATTTTCATTGAAGAACTGGGCAGGTAGACTCGAGAGACAAACCCAAATAGGGGAAATGTTAATATTTTTCTTTTTAGGGTAGAAATATTCACCTCATCATCTGATAAAAAGTCTCCTTTTTCCCAAAAACCAAGGACCTCTTGTTAAAATACGGTTAGCATCCTCCATATTGTTAAAATGGATAATGAAGAACCCTCAAGTTAGAGCTACCAACTCCAAGCTGCCTATCGGTTGCCATTTACCCATCGCCCAAGCCCTGATAGTCTCCATGTTTGGCCTACCTCCCAAAAACTTGCCTACCAGGGAGAATTCTTTCGAAAGAAAAGGGCTCATGGAACTTTTTGGGGCTGAAATTTTATTATTTACTAGAACTAGGGGTGGAAGAGAGAGAACCTCCTTTCTTTTTCCTCTAAGAGTCTCAGCAAAAGACAGCCACTTCTTGGGCCCTACATTGTCCTTCGTATATTTTTTTTTAGGGTCTTTCTGAAGAGGGTCAGGCCCCCGTGTGATTCCCGCCTCCAAATCTACTACAGCCTGAATGCCTTCCTCTAGATACTTGTTTGATACATGCTCAAGGTTCCCACCTGCCCCTTCTATACCTACTCTACCTCTGCTACCTTGGCTGAGATTCCTTCCCAAAAAATTCAAACCCTCACTCCCGTCGCACTTGCTAAACCTTAGCTCACTCATTCCTGATGATATACTGGAAAGTGTATAAGCTTGAAACCATGCAGGTAGCTTCAAACCTATGACTTAATGAAACTAGTAATTACATAATTAACATATTAATATTAGTGTATAAACAACACATTGTTTTATCAATATGTTAAAGTGATATTCAGTTGCCTATTGGATTGCTAATTCTTGAATTCCTATAATGACTAAAGTGAATGTGATGAAATTTATAAACCTTTAATCATATTTGATAATGGTTGATCATGTTAAGTTTCATGTAATTAGCTAGATAGTGTGTTACTCAGTGAGAGCTAATGTTGTTACACTATACCCTGACCATATTTCAAATCCTTTCTCTTACCCTTACTCCTTACTAACCTTACTCTTTTTCTATATTTTTTTCCCACATAATTATCTCAAAGGAGCCAACCTTCTCCAAATTTTGAAACATAGAACAATCTTGTTTCATCCAATTTCTATACTTTGGCTAAAACCAATGGATGCAATGCTTTAACATAAAAATGGCAGATTTTAGTCCAAAAAAATCATAATTCAATCCCCTGAGTGCAAAATTGGAGTTCCCTGCTTTTGATATTTGGATGATAATTTATCCTTAAAATCCCTATCAACAATTCAGTCTAACTAGTCCCTCAAGATTCTAATATGATGCATTGCTTTCCATTTATGAATTTGACAATCTAGGTTTTGAGATCAATAAAAAATTATGATTAAAACATGCTCAATTTTCACATTGTTTCTAAAATGGGATGTGAGGACAACTCTTCAAGTTATATGTTCTATTTTTATCATTTTAAGAGAGTTCCAAAATGTAAATGTCCTCCTAAGGCCCTTGGGAAACCACTCCCATATGCCCCTCACCCCTTCAAATTTTCTTTATTGTTTTATACATGAGATATAGTGACATTTTTGCCTCCTATATAAGAAAAAACTTTGTTTTACTTTTCTCTAAGAGTATTCAAATAGGAGATTCATGTGTTTTGATGTTTAAACCCCTAATATTCCATGATTGTATAACCATTGGTTACTTTGATACAAGTAAGAGTTTATTATCCTCAATAATCCCCTAGTGACCAATTTATCCCCTTGAGATGCTATCAATTCCTTATTTAATTTTCTACCCACTCCTTGAGAGATGATATTCTTTGATATTTTCTCCACCTGGTTGATCTTTAAAGTTAGTTTTTCTTTGTTTTCTTCTACAACATCCATGATGGCATCCTTTCCCATTGGTTGCTCTTGGTTATGTACTATCAATGCCCCTATAATATCTAATTATTGTAACTCACTGCACTCTATTACCTACTCTAAAATATAATTCGAAATAGGGGCTTGAACATGATTGTTATTGTTTTGATTATTCCCTTCCACTTCTTCCATGAGTTTTATTCTTATTTCTTCATTTATATATTGAATATCTCATAACTATTTGAGAGCTTGGCTTAGGTTTTCTCTTTATTATATTTTTCTTTTTTCCTTCTCCTTTTTTTAGTCTATTCAAAGTCATCTCCATGTGTTTCTCCTCTTTGATAAATATTGGTTGCCTCGTTATTGACTATAGACTCATCCTTCTTAGGGAGATTTGACATTCCCATAGGAGCCCCCATTTTTGTGATCATATTGTTTGGGCATGACTGAGACAAATACCCATATTTATGGTAGACTCTATACATGAAGGGTAGTGCCTCATAATCTAATTAATGAATTCAAGATAGTCCTACAAGTTTGAGTTCCACCTCTGGTGGCAAAGGCTATATGTGATATATTTCAATGCATAATCTAGCATAAACATTTGTTTTTCCTTTCATTGTGTCTCTAAAGTAGGGTTATGCATAAGGGGTCGATCCCAAAGTGTATTTATAAAATCGAGGTGAATCTAGTCCTAAGGTGTATAAACATTGGGGTGAATTTTTCAAATTTTTGCAAAAAAATTATCAAATATTGGTGATTTTTTGAAAACTATGCAACAAATTTTTCAACCTTAAAAATGGTGACTGACAAAAGCATCTATCACAAGGCGACTGACAAAAGCGATTGTCAAGAAGCGACTATCAAGTAGCGACTGTCAAGAGGTGACTTTAAAGTGGCGACTGTCAAGGGGCGACTACCAAGGGTGACTTTCATGTGGTGACCACCATATGATGACTGTCAAGAGGTGATTTTCAAGTGGCGAATGTCAAGTGGTGACTGTCAAGGGGTGACTACCAAGGGTGACTATCAAGTGGTGATCGCCATATGGTGACTGTCAAGTGGTGACTATCAAGAAGCGACTACCAAGTGTTGATTGAAATGGAGCAACTATCAAGAGCTAACTATCAATTGGCGACTATCAAGTGGCGATTGTCATGTGGTGAATTACGAGTGGCGACTATCACATGGCGACAATCAAGTGGTAACTATCGTATGATGACTATCACATGGCGACTATCAGGTGGTGATTGTCACATGGCGACTGTCACATAGTGAAAAGAAGAATACATTCACCAATTACCATCAATAAGATGCTACCACATGTCCTCTCCTTTTCCACGTGTCACGCATCCATCGACTTTAGGCATGCAAAATTCTATAAATAGAATAGCAACGTCATTTTCACCTTTTGCACGATGATTTCTAGAGCAATTTCAAAGCTTTTTCCAATATTTTTAGTGCATTTTCTACAACGGTTTTAGACCTTTTCCAGGTGGTTTTTTGAGCATTTTTTGATCATTTTCAAGTCCTTTTCTTATCATTTTCAAGGTATTTTTAGACCTTTTTCAGGTGTTTTTCTGAGCATTTTTTGATCATTTTCAAGGTATTTTTCTAGTATTTTCCTAGCATTATCAAAAATGGCTAGCAGTTCCTCTCCTCTCCCTTCCAAGGTATCATTCAAGAGCTACTATTTCCCAAATGTCAAGAACATTTTTAACATTCCTGGGAGAGATTCCAACTGGCTTTACACCTCCGAAGTTGTTGGAGTCATGAAGATGCCACAGTTGGATGTCAACGTCTCCCTGATGCAACATATTGTTAGTTCCTATGACCATGATGTATCCACTATACATATCCAAGTTGATAACAAGGATTTTGTTTTTACTGTAAACCCCTTAGATATGTAGCGATTAATAGGACTACCATTTTCGTATGGTCTCCTTATTAACAACCTAGTATGCATTGACTAAATCTGACAAATCAACACTGGCATCCAAATATGGCATGAATCCAAACCATTTGAAAGGTAAGTTTTTAAAAATTTTATTTTTTTTTATCCTTAATTTTGATGTATTGTTGTTTCCAATGTTCATTCTCTAATAATGTTCTCTCTATTTTTTAGTTAATTCTTCAAAATCGAAAAGGGGTTTGAAAATTTCCAACATTACAGATAAATTTATTTATGTCTGTATTGAATTATTCTTGGGAAGGCTTATTCTGCAGGGCTGACCTACATAAATGCCCTTTTGGGCTTTGTCATTGTTGATTCATTGTATTTATGGAGGGAGATATGATTGGTCCACACTCATTTCAAACCGCCTAAAATAGGACCTCCTTCTATGTCCAAAAAATTCAATCTACGTATACAGTAACCTCCAATTCAACTATATTCTTTATCTTTTTTATGAAGCATATTACAATCTTCAACAAAAAAGTCCTCCAACTGCATTGCACCCGGATTTGTTGTGTATTGGGTTAAATGAGAATGAAATACAGGTAAAATTATATATTGGAATAGTCTCTCTTTTCTATATTTTCAAATTTCAATCAATCTTGTTATTTTCTATTTTTATTTTGAAAAAAAGAGAAGAGCAGCTCACTCATCCAGTAAAAGGGATGCCACCATCAGGATTCAAGAAGTGTCTGGCGATTCTGACTCACAGTCACAATCATCATGGGTACCTTCCACCCATAAACGTAGGAGGTCTCCTGATGGACAACATACATGTGCTGCTCCTCTTACTTCTAGACATGCATCTGCTACAATGAACATTGAAGATGAAACCTCCAACTCACAAGGTAAACATATTTTTCAAAATTTCTAATTTTAATAATGTATTTTAACAATATTCAATTATATTTAGTTTGAGAAAATATTTTAACTATTTTCAGAGCAAAGGATAAAACTTGCACCATCAATAAAAATGGCCGCAGAGTCTAAGTCGGGTATGTTTAGTTAAAATTATTATATTTTAATGACATTGTTTTTAAAACTAGTTTTAATTTATAATTTTCATGTTAAATTTTGCAGAGGGACCGACTAGATTTAAAAGACTCATAAAATAGATTCTTCCATCGGGTGCATAATAGGAAAAGCATCCATTCCTACCACAAGTCCATCAACACCAAGTTCATCTATAGCAAGTCCATCGATGAGGAACCAATATCGCATGCATGGGAAACAGTTCCTCACATCGCCATATCAGCTACTTCAAGGAACCAACAGTCAGTAAAATATGCAGACTCAGACTGTGGGTCAGTCTATTTTTTCAGGGACATCGTTCCCAATTTTAACATTTAAAAAATTATCAAATGTAGAAAGCGTGTCTCAGATGCCCCCTCTATATGCCAATCTGGATGATAATTTTATGTATCAAGATATAATAATTTGAATTTACCACTAAAAAAATGTGATATGCTTCATGGTCTAGGGTTAGGTGATGAAGCACAGGAGAATGTTGAAGGAGATGCCACCGATGTTTCCTCTTCCCCCCACTAGCATGTCGACATCGATCATCATCCGACCGATGATGATAAAATAAACTTTTCAAAAAATATTTTATTAGCAAACAGATGTAGGGCTAATGTTACTAATAATATTCTTGTAGATATTGATACATTAAGACAATGGGAATATCGAGCCAAGGTTATGATCAAAGCAATAAATGGTCGATACAAGAACTTCGGACATAGAAAGGAGCTATTTTCAAAGGTAGAGAATGAGCCACAAAAGCTCGATGCTCTATTACTAAAGGCCAAATATGGCACCATCAAGGCCGATTCTACAAGTAGTGATGAAGTTTTGGCCATTATACTTGATCGATTAGAGAACCTGAATGTCAAAGCCCAAGCATATTTCAATGAATGGGAACTAGATAAGAAGAAAGTAGCAATGGTAAAAACTGCAAGACTTACAACATATGTAAGTTTTACATATATCTAAAAAATATTTTTTTCTTTGATATATTTTTTAATTAATATTAATCTTTTTCTCTTGTATTTTGTAGTCTAATTATCAGCATTTAAAGTAGCAGGTGTCAGCCATGAAAACGTGGATCAAGACTACAAAAATCAATGTGACTAATGCTATTGAATTGAAGAAGAGACTACAACACACTATTCGAGAAAATAATTGGCTGAAGAAGCTTATCAGAGAACAAGGCCTGGATGTGGATGCTACAGTACAATAAAATGAGAAATAGATGAATGCACCATTTAAAGAAGATCCCACGAAGGAAGAAGGTTTATTTCTATTAGGGATAAACACTACAGTTGATAGTTTGGTACGGTCTGGTGCATTGGAAGCAAAGGATATTGAGGTAGATGCAGTTGACACTTTAGGCACTTTGCAACAAGAAAAATTAGAAAAGTAGAACCGTTATTTTCTTATTTGATGATTCTGGAATGTGGCATTGTGGTGAAAAGAAACATGGTTTCAAAGACTCGTATTTTAACATATTTTAAAACATATTATTTTATATTACATAAATTTTATATTACTTTTTAGTTTTTCTTTCAATATTGTAATGTTTTGATCAGTTGTGTGGATGCAATAAATAATTTTGAATTATGTGGATGCAATAATGGAGCACCAATATCTAGTTTGTTGTAAATGGTTTACTTAGTACATTGTTTTCAACACAAGGATTGCCATACATTGTTTTCAATACATGGTTTATTCAATACATGGTTTGCCATACATTATTTTCAATACATGGTTTATTGTATACATGGTTTCAATACATGGTTTGTATACATGGTTTCAATACATGGATTCAATCAATTTGATATTCAATACATTGTTTGCCATACATTATTTTCAATACATGGTTTGTCATACATTATTTTCAATAAATTGTATACTCAATACATTGTTTCAATCAATTTGATACATGGTTTCAATACATGGTTTATTGTATACATGATTTCAATACATGGTTTCAATCAATTTGATATTCAATACATTGTTTGCCATACATTGTTTTCAATACATGGTTTGCCATACATTGTTTTCAATAAATTGTATATTCAATACATTGTTTGCCATAAATGGTTTATTCAATACATGGTTTGCCATACATTGTTTTCAATACATGGTTTATTCAATACATGGTTTGCAATACATTGTTTTCAATACATGGTTTGCAATACATTGTTTTCAATACATGGTTTATTCAATACATGGTTTGCCATACATTGTTTTCAATACATGGTTTATTCAATAGATGGTTTTCCATACATGGTTTATTCAATAGTTGGTTTATTCTTTATTCAATACATGGTTTATTTAATACATGGTCTATACTTTATTCAATACATGGTTTTCAAAATATACGAAATCATAATATACACATATTCTTTTGACAACTGATAGCATAATATATGAAATCAAAATACATGTAAAAAATAGTAATATATGTGATTCAGTAATCAATATTATGTTCCAAAATACATGAAAACATGTCTCAAAATATAATAAAATATCCATATTTGAAATTAAATCAAATAAATGAATTAAATCCCAATATAATATTGGGAAATGAAAGCATATTTGCATCATAATGGTGAAATCTGGAACAAACTCTTTTTAGATTGTGCAAATTCTTCTGCACTCATTCCAAAAATATTTGTCATCACAGTGTCATCATTGTTACCATTATCCTGATCATCCATAGTATTCATGACACCTCTTCTCTCTACAAAATATTTCCAATATGACAAAGCTCTTTCATAAGGAAACTTCTCAACCTCATAGGTCGACACATATACTCTCAAAAAATTTTCTAAATTTTTGTCCAATCTATTTCGAAATTTAGATTTTACATATGATAATGCACTAAATACCCTTTCATCCTCAACAGATCCTAAAATCATCATTTGGCATAATTCATACAAACTAAAATATTCACTCATAGTATGTTGCAAGATACTACTGGGATATAAATGTTTCCAAAAACGTGGAATAAAACCCCTCTCATGGTGATTAGCAAATTGTGAAACTTGAGTAGACATTGTTGTTCCAAAATAGTTTGATTGGTTTGTCAAAAGATCTTTGTTGAGAATGCCATTGATTTCAATACCATTTAATACCACAGGTTTAGCGAAATGGCTAGCAATATTGCCCATGTATTTTTGAAACAAACCACTTATATTATGGTATTCATTACAAGGATTCCAAAATATCATGTTAACCACACCCATAGCCTCAAGCAATTCATCTCTTTGAAAATGATCTTTGATCTCTTTTGTCAATTATTTTGCTATTTGTTTTAGTTTAATTTTTGTATTTGTTACAACTACATAAAATTTATTGTATGTTATGGGTATTTCTTCAACTTCATTTTTTAGCAATATCCATTTGTTGACAAAAACAATATAAAGGAATTTCCTTTATGTGGACATTAATACAAAGATGATCATTTATATTGAAATTCAAAAAGTTTTGAGGATCATTCATGTTTGTCAATGCTCTCCAACTCTCAAACATGGGATCCATAAAAATTTCACTAGATACATACATCGTATCAATATGTAAGCAAATTTGTTTTCTCATTCTGATGAAATCCACAATATAAATTGATCTTTCTTGTGCAATTTTGATCAAAGTATTCATTTCTTCCAACATTGGAAGAATACCACACAATGTGAGAAGTGTTTCAAAGTCACTCATTCGTAATAGAAAATCCTTAGCCTTATCAATTGACCTACGATTTGCATACATAAACCCTACCAAGGATTGATATTCTTTGAAAACTCTATATGCCGGTTGATACATTGAAATCCACCTAGTATCCACATATTTTAAGAGTTTTTTACCATCAGTAACTCCAAGTGCAAACTATTGAAACTCTAAAAATATTTTTGGACTACGCAAAAAATAATCATGAATTTCACGGACAAGGTCTTCCACTCTAGCTACATTTGTAAATGTATCCACAATTTTATATGCAAGATTAATTCTATGAGCCATGCAATGAATAGGGATCAAATATGGGGTAATAGATGTTTGTAGTCTAACACAAAGACCATTCCTGTGTCCTTGCATTGTAGCAGCACCATCGGATCCGACACATATTAACTTAGTGGCTATTTCTATTTCATTCATTACTGTTATTTCCTTTAAACTAGAAACAACAACATTGTAGATGTTTTCTACATTGCAATTTTCCACCATCTTGCGTAGTCCAAGTAAATGAGGTTGCCTTAAATGATTTTCCAATATGTAAACATGCATGCAAATCCAAGATGTGTTGTCAACATTATTCACCTCATCAATTGAAAGTGATATGAATTTGGCCTTTTTTATTTTCTCTTTGAGGTCATCCTACTCAACCAATGACAAATATTTTGCAATTTCCCAACCACTTTGATCTGACCAATGGATGTTGGGTAAGTTTTGCACATCAACTAGTCGAAATAGAGATTTATAATCAATTAAATCTGACATAGGTCTACCCTTTTTAAGAATAGTGAGTACAACAACAAACTGTAAATTTTTTGAAGCTAAAGTGAAATTTTCCATTTTTCAAAATTGGGCTTGAATCGTTGCACCTTTCTCAACCAAAGTTTGTTTTTCTTTCATTGCTTTATCATATCCTTGTGCATATCTGATATGGGCACACTGTCATGCATCCTTCCACCTATAAATTTTTAGTATTGGTCCATCACTTTCTTTTGTTTTTATATAAACCTTTCCACAATTTTTTTCTACTGTATCTTTCTTAACTTGCAATCTATGATCTTTTCCATGCTTCTAGTTGCAAATTATGCATCTCAATTATGTTATTACCTCATTACTATTCTCTAGAAGCATTGGCTCAACAAATGGAAAATCTGAAACCCAATAAGGCTGAAATGATCTGTTAATTGTCCATCTAGATGACCTGGCATGTTTATGCTTTTTAGAAGAAGATTCTCCAAAAGTGGGTATTGCATAAGAACTATTACTTTGTTTTCCATTTGGCGTGTTTTTTTAAGGATTCTCTTCCTATTGTTGTTCCATTTCTTTAAGAAAATTTTCATCTATGGACTTTTCATTATCGTAGTTATGTGGAAGTGGATTCATACGAGGGTCAACAATGTTTTCTATAGAGATAATACTAGGGTCAATACCAGGGTCATTATCATTATTCTTTTTAAAAGCATACATTCTATTAAAAGCATACCTTATTTTAAAAATACAGATAAACAATGGACAAAGCCATACACCAAAAATCACCCTTCTTAATGAATGAAGACATTATATATAAAATTAACAATGAACAAAAATTAACTGGTTAGTAAGTAAATGCATTCATACCTTCAATTTGTGTAGATGTTGATGGCTAACTAAATTTTAAAATATTATGAAAGTATTTGAGGATACTCCTTTTATCTAAACTGGAAGACTGGCCTCCCTTATTTCCACTACCAATAGGTGATATTTTACCTATATAAACAGAAGAGTAACAAGAAAATCATTTCTTAATGGAAATAATTGGTTAAAGAGAGAACTACTATTCAAGACAACAGAATATCTGACCCAAGGAAGCTTGAGATTGGTGCCCAAATAATAGGAAAACCTCCTTATTGAGCGTCAATGAACAAAAATGTATAAAAAAGAAACATAATTGATAATAGAAACTTACCAAGTAAATGGTTGGCCCTGTATGTCAATCGTCGTGTGATAGTCACCTTGTGATAGTCACCGTTTGATAGTCACCCAATGCCAATCACCATATGATATTTACCTTTTGATAGTCATGACATGTTAGTCACCTTGTGACAGTCGTGGTGTGCCAGTTACCTTATGAAAATCATGGCGTGTCAGTCACCCAATGTTAGTCATGGTGTGTCAGTCACCCAATATCAGTCATGTCATATTAGTCACCTTGTGATAATCACAGCATGTTAGTTGCCTTGTGATAGTTACGATGTGTTAGTCACCTTATGACAGTCACGGTGTGTTAGTCACCCAAAGTTAGTCACCTTGTGTCAGTCGCCTTGTGACAGTCACAATGTGTTAGGCGCCTTGTGACAGTCGTGGCATCAGCCGCCTTGTGATAGTCGTGGCATCATCTGCCTTGTGATAGTTATGGTGTGTTAGCCATGATGTGTCAGTCGTCCAATATCAATCACTTTTGTCGATCACCTTTTGTCACTCGCTTCTGCTAGTCACTTTTTGCGGTCACCTTGTGATAGTCATATTGAGACTATGAGTGTCGCTCCTAGGGTTACCTATATATAGTGGGGGTACAAGAGGTGAATTGGGTGGGATAATTTTTTTTAAATAATTTTAGGGTGAATATTAGGTGGGAATACATATTGTACCAGGGTGAATTTACCCTAAAAAAATTAATTTCGTAATTTTCGGGCGAATGGGCCAACCTCTAGGGTCCCAAAATTAGAAAAATAAAAATTGTTAAAATCCTAAAATTTGTATAAATTGGGAAATTCACCCTTGTGCATAACCTTGCTCTAAAGACACCAAAATATCTTCCAAGGAAATTATCGATGATTTTTAATGCATGCTCACTCTAGAACTCCATTGGAGTGCATACAATTGGACCCAAACTAGAACAACAATGGGTTCAATTTGGAAATCAAATCCTACTCTCCAAGGTTGAACAAGTAATCCAAACTATGAATCTCTTTTCTTATTCGAATGCCCTATTTCTGTTGGCAAGTGAGGAAAGCTAACAATAAAATATCCTTTACTAATAAACCACAAAGAACACTCACCAAGAGGCTCCCAATTTTGTCGAACCCATAAATACAAAAAATTAGGATAGGATGAATAACCATGAATTTATAGATTAAGACATAATTAACTCTATATAAGACCATTTCTTCTATTATACTCTACTTAATATTGATATTTGGTATTTATTCTTATAGTGGCAAATACCCATTGACTCTTTGAGATGTTGATATTTTTATAGCAACCACAAAGAGCATTTTTTAGCATAGCTTTTATACTTATTCAGTCTCTATTGGAGGATTTTCCTTCAACAAATCAACAAACGAACTCTACCTATCTAAAAGAGGGTCTGGAGGCAACCCTATTAGACCCTTCTAAGGCAACATTATTGTCTTTGATTCTATAGAAACTTGAAAGTGCTTTGTCTACCTGACTAATGCCTTAGCTTTTCCTTCTAGAGGTATTTCTACTCATTCAATTTTTTCTTTTTGCATGAGTTCATATTTTTGCATATTGGTCAAATTAAATAATATTATTGTTAATGTTCATCACCTACTAATGGAGGTAAGCTCTTAGAAATGTGAACATATTTACAAAGATGAAATTTAAATTTTAGAAAATAACTCACCAAGAGAAATTTTATCTCTTAATCAAAAATAATGTTAAGGAGTTAATTATGAAAATAACATTACGAGTAAGTTGAAAAATATACTTAATAAAAAAATTTATAATTGAAAAACATACGTAAAATAACAAATTTAATATTTAATATTTTAATTTCAATAATCCCAATAAAAATAACATATATTAAATATAAAAATAAAAAATAAAATAATATGCAGATAAGCAACCAGCAGTAGCCACAACTGTCGTGTTCTAAATGCAAGCACAAGCCAAACAACAGTGCAGAGACTCAGAACATAGAGTTTAATGGTTTCTTGTTCCGCAACTAACGCGCAAGCTCACGTTGTTTTATTCTAAAATATATACAGTGCATAAGAATTCAGAAACTCTACCCACAGAGGTTCTATATACAGTACTTGATAATTGAGAAACTTTACCTACAAATATTTGAGGTGTAAATTAATTGGTTCTTTTAGATTTTGTAAGGAGGTGGAGGTCCAAGATTCAAACCTAAGGTTCTGGGTGTAGATCAATTGATTCTTCCAAAACCCGTAAGGGGAGGGAGGTCTAAAGTTTAAATCTCGGGCTTGGTTGGACTAACGCCTGTTCTTCAGGTGGACGTCCAAGGTTCAAATCTCAGGTCTGTAGTGTAAACCAATTGGTTCTTCCAAAACGTATAAGGGGCGTTGAGGTCTAAAGTTTAAATCCGGGGGGCTCGGTTGGACAAAACGCTTGTTTCTTGTCTGGTGTTTGGGTCTCATCCGGATTAAACACTTTTTTCTTTCCCGGTGCTTTTAGCAACATAAAATGTTTAAAATGATTTAAAATAATTGTGACATGGTAGTATAATGACTTATACTATCAAATATGTGCTTGGACCTAATGAAACTAAACTATTATTTTTTTGCTGCTTTCAACATTATTAAAAATTTAAAATAATTACAACATAATAATTATAAAAGCAAACTGCCCACATATACAATAACCAAACCAAGTCTATTCTTAACACTATTTTACAGCCCAGCTGTTTTACTTTTCAAAAACATGGGATAAGTCTATTCTATTTAACGAACTTCAAGAATAACTCAAGGCAAGAAGAGCAATTGCTAGATGAAATGAAACATGCTTAAATTCTTTTATGTTCATGCTTTAAAAGCTCAATCGAGATCGGGAGAAAAAGAGGGGATTTGACAGAACCATCCATTAGATCAGGAGGGAGAGAGCACTCTAGAGATGCACTCAACCGCTTAAAGAAATGAAGAGCGCCCTCTCCATCTATGGCAGTTCTAAGGCCTAGTTCTTCTCTTCGCATCCATCAGAAAGGTGAACCACCTCTATAAGCATCATTTCAAACCTCGATATGTGAAATCGTCTTGCGCCATATGTACTGCTAACGCGGGAGACATGGTCAAAGCCCGGCCCCCCCTTTTTAAAAACAAAAACAGTTTTAAAACCATCGTTAAGCTATTTTAGCGCTTTTATTTTATTTTGGCTTTTTCACTATTTTAAGAAATATTCGCGAATACTAATGATTGTAAGGGCAAACTGCCCAAGTACTGTTTTGCTACAAATATAAGAAATATTCGCGAGTACTGTTCTGCTATATACAATCACCAAATATATACAATGGTCCTCTGTTTTGTTTCGTTTTATATTAGGGTTCTTGATTTAGCCGAACTGCCCAACTTCTGTTCTATATACAATGACCAAATATAAAAAATATTTAACAAGAATTTCAATAGGACGCAACTTCTACATGATATCCATTAATTACACACAAAACCACAAATATTAAATCACAAAGGACATCTAGTACGAGGAGATGTCACTCCCAGTTTCATGAATTCTATCGCTGCATAATTATTTATATATAGAAATTCATGATATCAAGGAAAAATGGTATTTTGTCGTCCTTATGTGCTTCCGACCAGCAGCGTCGCTCTTCTATAGTAGCCTCTGAAAATAAAAAACAAGCCACAAACACGAATGCTAAAGTTAGTAGCCAACCCAGGAAATCGTAAGCTCGTAGGCAGGCCTAATGTGAAGTACAATAACCTAACTGATATCAGAGAAGGGCGTAGCATTCAGTGGAACCAGCGTGGATTTTGATCGATTGACACAAGAGGCGCCTCTTGTTTCTCCCTCTTTCTCTTTCAGTGGAACGATAGGAAGATTCTCACAGTTACAAATTTCGATCATGTAACCATCCGGATCGTGGAAGAAGATTTGGTTAACGTAAATTTCCTCTTCCTCCACGACCCGTTTTTCATACTTGATCGTCATTTGTTGCAGTTTTTTCTCTACCAACCGAACATCGATGCACTGCAACACAGACAACAAAACACATAAAAAAAATTGGGTACCATGAAAATAATCACCATACCAGCGAAGTGCAAAAACAATGTCAGTTCCTAATTTTAATACCTAACAACAACCTAGATCAGGTAAGGTAAGGGTTGAAGAATGGATTAAAAAACCTGAAAGGAGAGATGGTTATCCCTTGGATTGATCTCAGACTTTTGAGGAACATCGTCATCAGATTGACACTTCAAGAGGTGTATTCCGACGCCATAGTTATATAACCTTCATCACATGAAACCCACAGATTAAAATCATGACTTCTAAATACCACCCATCGACACCCACATTGCATCAAACATTCACTATCTTGAGAGAGACAGAGAGAAATACTCAGACGTAAAGTGTCTTACCAGGCCCCTTCAAAGTCGAAGCTTGAAGGCCTCTTGACTAGTTGAAATCCAAGGATATTCGCATAGAAATCCGTCGAAGACTTTACAGATGTGCAGACTAAGGAGACATGATTCAAAGACAGCAACGGTAGAGGGCCTGGAACATTTCTCTTCTCCATAGTTATCTTACAGCAGTTAATAACTTAAATGGGGATGCTTATTATATACGACAGAGACTGGTAAATATGCACTGCAAAGCGGCAGGCTAGCGATGCAACCAATTACAGGCAATTAGGTCTTTTAAACTATATGTCTGGATACATCTCATAACCATAGCTCCGTGTACTGTGCTCCGACAGAAGTATCGTGTTTCACGTTGGCAGTAAACAGGAATTTTCCACCGACGAAAATTGTGATCATTGATTCTGTATATAATCATTTGCAGATATTAAATATTCCCACTAGCTTTCTAGAAAGTAAATATACAGTAGAAAATGCTTTGTCATCCCTTGTACCATGTGCGCAATTATTAAGGTTTTGAGGACTTCAATAAATGTACACATTTTTAGGTTTTAAGGACTTCAATTCTGAACAAAGGACAGCCTACCTCTTTTATTTTTATCAATGTTTACTTGGAACCATTATTTTAATAAGTATTAAAACTTAAATCAATTTTTATAAATACTTTACCAATGAAACAATTTAAATTATTAAGGAAATCACTGTCTTTTCCTTACCTGATTTAGGTGTGGATATAAATTAAAAAATTAGACCAGTTGATGTGAGTGAAATATTTACTTATGAAGTATTTTCGTTGGATTCTTTGAAAGCTAGAACTTTTTATCTTTACAGCCAAATGATTATGCCATTGTAAAAGTTGCGTAGGTCAGGTGATATGAACGAAATATTTGCTTGTGGACTATTTTCGTTGGATTCCTTGAAAGGTAGAACTTTTCATCTTTTTACCCATTATGCTATTTTAAATGAGTTAAATATTTGCTTGTGAGCTATTTTCGTTGGAATCCGTGAAAGTATTAACTTTTCATGACTATGCGATTGTAAAAGCTCCCTCACAAAACAAAGTCTACAAGGATAAAATCTCATTAATCATTCAATTTATTAAAAGCACCTATATTCATTTTATATATAGGGTAGATAGGCGTTCAATAACATTTCACCCCTTACTGGTTTAGTGGATGGTTGCATTTTTACTTATCTTAAGTATTGTTTTTCCTTTAATAATAATATTTAAGTTAATATTTACATCTGGGTAGAGAATTTTCCCTTCACGTGGCAAGATTAAGTTATTTTTACTTATCTTAAGTATTGTTTTTCCTTTAATAATAATATTTAAGTTAATATTTACATCTGGGTAGAGAATTTTCCCTTCACGTGGCAAGATTAAGTTTGTTTGTTTTTCAAACAAGTGGATTGGTAAGTTGGGGCGTTTTTTGAGAGGAGACCTAGGTTCCAATTCCACGGGCTTGCACATGCACGGACAGTAGCCAAGATCCGATTACTCTGAGTGGTGAGCCAGATTGATGACGACGGTGCAACCCCTGTGCGTCCGACGGTCCCCATTTCACGCCAGGTTACCATGTGGTGGAAGTCCTGGGAGCCTTCGCAGATAGTTTGAACCCTACCAGTTATTCTGATAGTTACTAAAAATTGTGATTGTAACCATTGCTTCTATATATATATAAAAAAAAAAGTTTGTTTGTCAAAAGCCGGGAGAGTGAGACGATGGATAATAGAGAGTAGAGTAGATTTAATGTTGGTATTTATTTAACCACGCTAAAAAGTGGTTTATAGTTTGTTTTTATATTTAAATTTTAAATTTGTATTTAGTGATTTAAATGTTTAAGAATTAATTTTTGTTGAGTTATATATTTTAATTTTAATGTTTGTTTTTTTTTTTAACATGGTGGAATCAGTAGCCGTCACGAATCCGGTCCAGTTGTTCAGCTTTTTATGACCGTCATAGTATTTTGCGTTGTCAGCCCCAAAAGCCGTCACATAGATCTTCGCGCAGTCCGCCACCGACCATGCCACAATCATTTTAAACCTTTTAATTTACAAGGATAATGTTAAAAATATGTTTTATAATAAAAATAAAATTATATAATATAATTATTGAGTGGTATATAATTTTTTATATATTTATAATATTTATGATATATTAAAATCATATAATATTATTATAGAATTATAAGAGCTCATTTTATTATAATATAAAGGAAATTGAACCAATGTGATGTATATGAGTCAAATATTTTAGTGCTTAACATTACTAAGATATTTTTAATGAAAAGTGCAATAATTATATTACTTCAAAAATGAATTATAGTACATTAGTTCATAGAAAAAGTGGGTGGATAGAAAATCACACCTCAAAGTCAATGAATTAGAATTATTACACAAAAGTATACATAGTAGATCAACCACGAGCTATTTATGTAGCAAGATCTATGGAGCCAAAAGGAAGTTATGGATCATAAGATGAAGTGCTCTCTTCAACAAAAATGTGGATCTTGAGTGTCCGGTGGAGGATCCCAATCTAAGTTGACACGTTTTTTGATTGGTTCATCTATTTGATTATCTTTTGCATCCTTCTTCTAGGAGATGGTGAGGGTATGTGAAAACCCAGTCTACACACTGATTGCAACAACCTAGTCCGACTTAGAAGTTTAAATTTTAACAAACATTAACAAGGGATGAGTTTGACTAGCGTAATTTTTTTGTTTTTGCACCTGTTATGTAATTAGTAAATAGCATGGAATGCCACTTTTGGGTTATGACCATTGCAAATGGCCCCCCAAGTGTATGAGATTGATCAAATCCCATAATAGGTGTCTTTAGTGGTTCTATCTCTCTCACTCTTTGTCCTGGCATGAGAACCTATATGAATGCATCTACATGGGCTTCCATGTACCCTTGAGTCATTGGTAAATATTTTAATTTTAGGGTTATTTTGTCATTTGGCTAATAGTAAATATTTTATCATAGTGAGAATCTCCACCGCCATCATTTTTCATATTATCTTTCGAGGACCTGTACCTGCAATATGGATTTCATTAGTGTTGAGTGGATATTTTGCCCTATAGCAAAATGATCACCACAACTAGAGTCTCAAACAGGAAACTCTCGCTTGCAAAGAAATTAAGTAGCATTACTCATTTCTCCAAGGTTCTTGTGAAAAAACATTCATGTGCATGTAATCAATCAAGACTAAAGCAAATAAATGAATGTATGCCAGAATAACCTAAACCATGAAGTAATAGTTAACAAGGGGCATTTAATGATTCGAGTGAGTACTTTGCAACCATAATCCATTAAATCGATCAAATGTGATGATAGCTTCTTTTAATGTTCCTGAGATTAAAATGATCTACCCGAATCCCAGTTAGTATCCTCTTTTATCTTCAGCTTAAAAGGATTCCAAATGAGAAAGTGTGTGGTTTAAACCACTTCATTTTAAACTCCATGCCTTTAACATGAGGTTCATTTTTTAGAATTAGCGGATTCATTTTATCTTCGTTTAAAAGTGTTCCACTATCCCTATGTTAGAATTTGGTCGATTTAATGGATTATGGTTGCAAAGTACTCATTCGAATCATTGAATGCCCCTTGTTAACTGTTACTTGCATGGTTTAGGTTATTCTGGCATACATTCTTTATTTTCTTTAGTCTTGATTGATTACATGCACATGAATGTTTGTTCACAAGAACCTTGGAGAAATGAGTAATGCTACTTAATTTCTTTGCAAGAGAGAGTTTCATGTTTGAGACTCTAGTTGTGGTGATCATTTTGCTATAGGGAAAAATATCCACTCAACAATTAGCAATACCTTATACAAAATAGCTAAAGGGCTATTTTATCCTTTAGTGAATAGTAAATGTTTTATCATGGTGAAAATTTCCACTGTCATGATTTCCCATTTTTTCTTTCAAGGACCTGTACCTGCAACACATAGTTCATCAACAATACCTTATCCAAAATGTTAAAAACAATGGTTCATAAGAAATTAATACCATGTTCACATAGAAATAACAACATAATAAATTATGTTTTGGTAGGGTCATGAAATTATTCCCCCCTAGTTTTGACATATTCCCTTGTGTTTTATTTTATTTTAAAAAGAGATATATACATATATATTTCCTTGGACAAAAAATAAAAAAAATGATCTACTCTTTTTAGTAACACAATCATTGGAAAAATAGTCCTACTGGACCCTCCTCCTGTCCATTAGCACAAAAATTAAAATATTGAATTATTGATGAGTCAAGAGACTTTCTTACATATTAAACATATTCCAAGCTAAAAAAATATCAACAATATATTTTTAAATGAGGAAGTTGTCATGGACTTTTGACAAGGCAAGTCTATAGGCCACAAGACTGGTTTTTCCATGATCTGAAAGGGACTAGAAAATTTTAGGTTCTATCTTGGAGAATTTAATGGAAATTTTGTTAGGGCTAACCCTTAAGAAGACATTTTTCTCACAAACACTTCCTTCAGTGACCTTTCAAACCTACATAGCTATTTTACCGATCAATGGCTTCCTTGGGCCTTCGATGAATTATTTTCAATTGTTCCTCCATTTTCTTTACATTTTTTGATCCAGTCATTACTTGATCCTTTGGATTTTTCCAAGATATAGGAGTTTTGCATTTTTACCCATATAGGGCTTCAAGAGCCATTCCCAAAGAAGCATGATGGCTATGAATGTAAGAAAATTCTACCAAATGGAGATGATCCATCCATTTGGTTTTATGGTCCATACAATACATTCATAACATGTCCTCAAGAACCTAAATATATTTCACATAATTTTCTTGAATTTACCCTCATGAAGTCTCTGCCTCCCCATAAAGAATTATCTCAGTGATCTCTTTTAGGTCCTCAAAGTGTTTCTAGTAATTGCTCCCTTAATTATCTCCTAAATTGTTGAGTTATTTCTTTATGTTCTTGACAATATTTGGTCTGATCTTCCTGATCTTCCTGTCTTTCTCCTTGTATAGTAATATTAATCAAATAGAAGTAGTCTTGCCATGAGTTCTTCTAATCTATGTAATATATGTGAAATATGACTTTGAGAATTTGGTCAATTCTCTTTGGTTAGTTGTTTGTCTCTAGATGATAGTTAGAATTAATATTTTAGCATACAAGGCTTAATGCAAGGCTTGCTAAAATTTTGAGGTGAAATTAAGATCTCTATCTGTAATTATGACTTTACGAAAATCATGTAGTCACACAATCTGTCAAGAAAATTTTATAGTAATAGTATGTGTATCATCCTTGATATTTCCTAGAATAAAGTATGTTACTTTGGTCAATTTATCAACCACTACCAAAATTGCATCATGTTGAAACTTGGTTTTTGGTAGACCAACAATGAAATCCATGGAAATAACCTACCATTTCTATTTTGGAATATCATAAGGATAAAGTTTTCTAGTTGTATGTAATTTTTCAAATTTTACATTTTGGTATTCCACATAACTAGCCATAAATTTATTGATATATATTTTCATTCCTAACCAATAAAATATTTTTCTCATGTTTTCTCGCATTTTAGCCCTTTCAAGATGTGTAGAATAAGGAGTGTAATGGAATTTTGCAAAATAAGATTCTTTAATCCACCTGATTCAGGAATAACAAGCCCATCTCTAAATAATATCAAACCATTCTTAATTGTTAAATATTTTCCCTTACTAGGTTCTAACTCAACCCATGCTTGAAATTTACCGTAGTAAGTATCATATTGATGTTGTTCTTTGATTCTGTCAAACAAATCTACATGACATTTGGACATAGCAGGTATGTCTCTCCTTCTACTTAGGGTATTTGTTATCTTATTTTCCTTCCCTTTATTCAATTCTAAAGTCATACTTAACCAATAATTCCATTCATCAATGTTGTCTTGCATTTAAAAGAGGTTGGGTGAAAATATATTTTGAAATTTGATGGTTTATATTTAGTTTAAAAAGCTTCCCCCAAAAATAATGCCTCGATTTTTTAAGTGCATGGATGATAACTACCAACTCTAAATCATGGAGAGCATAATTTAGTTTATGATTTTTGATCTTCCAATATTCATAAGTTATGATTACCCCATTATGAGTCAAATTTCCCCTAACCCATAGAAGCATCGGTGCAAACTATAATTTTTTTTTAAGGATTATGTATCTTGAGTATTGGGGTAGTTGTTAGTCCTTTTTTTAACATATTGAATTCTTCCTCACACTATTATATCCATTTGAATACTTTCCCTTTCCTTTACAATTTTATAATTAGATAGGAAATTTTTAAGAATTTATTCTCAAAACGCTTGTAATATCTTGCCATTCCCATGAAATTGCATACTTTAGAAACATTGGTGGGTGTAGACCAATTGATTATGTCTTCAAATATAACCATCAACATATATGTCATTCCCTAAGTATTAGACTTGTGGGTCATAAAATTCATACTTAGATAGGTTACTATATAGTTGATTATTCCTAAGTATTTCTAGAACACTTTTTTTGTGTTGATCATGCTCTTCCTTAATTCATGAGCAAAGTGGTCTAGCTATTCTCAAAAGATATTATTTATAAGATTCATAAAGGCAATTGAAGCATTCGTTAACCCGAAATGCAAGACTATGAATTCATAATATCTATATCTTTTTCTAAAGGTAGTCTTGTGAGTGTCATATTATTTTATCCTCAACTGATGGTATTCAAATTGGAGATCAATTTTTGAGAAAATGGTAGCACATTTCAATTGATCTAATAGATTGTCAATCCTAGATTAGGAGTATCTATTATTGATAGTTACCTCATTAATCATACTATGGTCAATGCATAGTCTCAAATACCCATATTTCTTTCTAAAAAATAACACAGGGGCTCCCCAAGGTGACACACTTGTCTTAATCAACCATTTTATGATTAAGTCTTGAAGTTGTACTTTAAATTCGTGTACCTCGATGGGAGTCATTCAATAGGGTGGTCTAGAAATGGGTTCAGCTCCAGGTAAGAGTTCAAAAGAAAAATCAAACTCTTGTTGTGGTGGAAGACATGGTAATTCCCCAAGGAATACAGAAAACTTCCTAAAATGTTTTTAATTAGCTTCATTCTCTTCACATTTATTCATTTTGACTACATAAACCATTTCACTTCTTCTTATTGCCTTATTAAGTTGTAATACTGACAAAAAATGTGGTAAAAAAGAATCCTGATCATAGTGGATTCTTTTATGCTAGTTAGATTCTTCAGTAATTTATATCCATTTTTCTTAGAAATAAATAAGGATTCTATGAGCTTTTACCCAACCCATTCCAAGGATAACATCAAAATAATGCAAGGAGGCTACATATAGATGCCAATCCATTTTTTCATATGCAACCATTGAGCAGACACTAGTTAATTGAGTAATTTTATCTTGAACCATATTCTACCTTCCACCCATTTGCCAAAATCTAAATATTTTTGACATATCCCTAGTAATACTATCTGTAGCACTATTTACTAAGCAATTTACCTTTCAAAATAATAGAGGTGGGTTATCCATTTAGATTTGACTTTATAATTATGGTTTTTCCATCTAGACTTAAATTTGATGCTTTCTTTTGGTCTATTCTTATAAAAAAAATTATTAGCATATTGTGACCCTCCATAGATGAAGCAATCTGTATTGGTTCTTAAGATTTTTTTTCCTTGTTTTCACCAATATCCACTTTATGATTTGACCTACTTATTTTTTGAAGGAAGAGTTTTAATTTTTTTTTTCTTATTTCCTTTGTTTGTAGATTTTATCCTCAACCTTCCTTTAATCTTTTACCTTTGGGTTTTTGATCAATAAGTGCTTCCATTATATTTTGTTGCTACCCCATTTTTTTCTAGTAACTTAATTATAGATATAAGCTGTTCTATATGTCCTTGGAATGATTTAACTTTAGATGCAAGGTCATCCATTTCTTCCTTACCATGAAAGAGCTATGTCTATTTTAATGTTCTTTGCTAGGGGTATATGAGATTAAAGTTCCATTATGGAATTCTTCAGGCCCTATGACCTAGGAATATTACAACCTAATATCTGATACCAAATATGATAACCAAGTCTATGTAGAAATACGGATCAGTTTGTATTATTCAGCAATGCAGGTTTAAATAATAGTTACAAGTGCCGGGAATAGCACACCGGCGGAACGAAACTGTTACATGGTTGTAACAGTGTAACATCACATCTAAATAATGTAATACAGACAAATAAACAGTATGCTAACATCCCCCTTTATTACATTATTTGGGTAATGTAATAACTAATAGCTATACTAACATCCCCTTACATTATTTTGCAATACAAAGTGAGCTGCGAAACAATTCAAATTTGACACGTCCAAGTGCCTTAGTGAAAATGTCTGCAACTTGAGCATTGGTGGGAATGTGCTGAAGCTGAATTCGGTGCTTTGGAACTTCATATCGAATGAAATGACATTGTGTGTCAATGTGCTTTGTTCTTTCATGATGGATTGGATTCTTGACGAGGTTCAGAACACCCTGATTGTCACAAAACAAGTGTATTGGAGATTTTGATGGATGGCCCATACTTGTCAGAATGCGACGTAACCATATCACTTCGCACACGACTTCATGTGCGGCACGATATTCTGCCTCTGTTGATGAAATAGCAACCACCGTTGCTTCTTCTCGTGCCAAGAGACAGGACCGGATCCCAGATGAAAAATGTATCCGGAAGTTGACTTGCGATCATCAAATGATCCGGCATAGTCGGAGTCCGTGTATCCTTGCAAGAAGAATTTTTTGTTCCTCTTGTATTCTAGGCCATATTCCATAGTACCACGGACATAGTGAAGAACATGTTTTGTCGCTTTCCAATGAGTGGTCTTAGGCTCCTGCATGAACCTCGAAAGATAGTTGACAAGCAAATACGAGATCCGGCCTAGTATTGGTCGGATATATGAGACTCCCAATCAACTGTCGATAGAGAGTACCATCTCCCCGAGGTGAATCATCATATCATGATAACTCGAAGTCCATTCTCCATCGGAGTTGCCATTGGCTTGCAATCGATCATGCGATATTTTTCCAAGCAATGTCTTGGCATATTTTTTCCGAGACACTTTGATGGAGTGCTCCTTCCGGCTGAATTCCGGACCAAGACAATAATGGAGAAGTCCGAGATCTGTCATCTCAAAAGATTTGCACAAGTTTCTTTTGACAGTAGAGATCATAGTTTCGAAACTCCCTGTAATGAGCAGATCATCCACATAGAGTACAAGCAACACTATCTCATAACCCTATTTCTTGAAATAGAGGTTTGCATCTGACGGACATCTCTTAAATCCATGCTACATAAGGTGATTGTCCATTTTTATATACCAAGCTCGAGGAGCTTGTTTCAGACCATATAAGGATTTGACCAATTTGCAAACCTTCTGCTCTTGGCCTTCTGCTTCAAATCCTTCCGGCTGAGTCATGTAGACTTCTTCTTGGAGATCACCATTTAGAAAGGCACTTTTGACATCCATCTGGTGAACTTTCCACCCATATTGTGCTGCAATAGCACACATAACCCGAATTGTGGTCATCCGAGCAGTAGGTGCAAAAGTTTCCTCGTAGTCAATGCCTTCTTTTTGAGCATAGCCCTTTGCAACAAGACGGGCCTTATGCTTATCAGGCCTTGTACTTGACTTTATATACCCATTTGCAGCCAATGGGTTTCTTTCCATGCGGCAGATCAACAAGCTTCCAAGTTTTATTTTTCATCAAAGACTCATACTTTGTATCCATAGCGGCCTTCCACTGAGGCTCACTGAGAGCATCTTGCACTGATGCAGGTTCAAGATCATCTATGGTAGACATGAACGCCCGTCATCATCAACATCCATATCCTCTACTTCTGTACTTGGAGTTATAGAAAGTTCCTCAAAATATTGACAAAGATCATCAACCTCACCAGTTTCTTTGGCTTCTTTTTCCTTTTGAGCCATACTGCGTGTACGAGGTCTATCCAAATTCAAATTGGGAGGAGTGGATAAATTTGCATCTCTGATTGTATTTGTACACCATTTAGGATTCTTCTTCGGTGGAGTTGAAGAAGATGTAGAAGGACCTCCTGTCTATGTTGACGAAGGAATCTTCTCTTCCTTAGATTCCACAATATCTTGGTGTACTTTAGATGTGCTCTGTGATGTGAAAGCTTCATCAAAGACAACATCTCTGCTGATATGAATTTTCTTGGTCAAAGGATCTATCAACCCATATCCTTTAGAGTGCTCAGAATAACCAAGAAAAATACATCTCAGTGTTTTCTCATATAGCTTCTTCCTTTTCTCTTTCGGTATGTGCATGAAAGCGTGACATCCGAAAGTACGTAGATGAGATATGGAGGGTTTTCGACCACTCCATGCTTCCTGTGGAGTCATTCTTTTTAGGGCCTTTGTGGGTGCCCTATTCAACGATATATCTGCAGTGGTGACGGCTTCTGCCCAATATTGTTGCCCAAGACTAGCTCCTATGAGCATACAACGAACCATTTCCATGATAGAACGGTTCCTTCTCTCAACAACTCCATTTTGTTGAGGAGTATAGGCGATTGTTAACCTGTCTCTTGATTCCATGCTTATCTAGGAATGTAGAAAATTCATTAGAGGTAAACTCTCCCCCTCGATCTGAGCGGAGGGTTTTAATAGAAGCTCCTGACTCCTTCTCAACGGATTTCTTGAACTACTGGAAGAATGCGAAAGCTTCAGATTTTAGTTGGAGAAAGAAAACCCACATCTTTCGTGAGTAGTCATCTACGAATAATTGAAAGTACCTCTTCCATCCACAACTATTGGGTGTGAAAGGACCGCACGGATCGGTGTGAATTAACTCCAGAGGTTTTCGTGCTCTTGTTGAGCTCTTCTCAAATGGTACTCTATGTTGCTTTCCTGTCAAGCGATCAGAGCACACTGGCAATGTGGCAAAAAGGGAAGGAAGACCCTTTACCATCTCATACTTACTGAGCTCAAGTAAGTAGCCATAACTAAGATGCCCATATCTCTTGTGCCATAGGGAAGTTGCCTCCTTGGTAGAGATAGTCATGGCAACATGTGGAGTAGAGATAGCATCTAGTGCAAATAAGCCATGCTTATATGAAGCTGTTGCAATCTGCTTACCCTTCCTGGTAATGGTACAACACTTCTTTCCATTCTCAACACGAAATTTGACAACCATATTTCTATCCAGGATTTGTGTGACTGACATCAAATTGTTAGCCAATCCCGGAACATAGAGGACTTTGTCAATCTGACACTTGCCATCAGGAAGAGTGACTAAAACTGTACCCTCTCCCTGAACCTTGTAGGTTTTATCATCAACATTGGTGACTAGTTTGCCCTCTTTGGCCACAAATGATTCAAACCACGATCTGTCGCCAATCATATGTTTGCTAGCTCCAGAATCGACATACCAAATAGGATCCCTCTGTGTGGAATCTGTGGTAGTCATGAGCACCTTGTGTGCCCATTTAGAATCTGAGTCAGATTCTTCAATAGCAACATTCACCTGGGGTTGCTTGTTTTTATTTTGTGGTTTGTTTTGGCCTTTCTGCTTGTTCTTATGCCAACACCTGTTGGTGTCATGGTTGTCTTTCTCACAGATCTTGCACCACCTCTTCTTCTATTGAGGTTGTTTGCCTTTTCCTTTCGTATCTTGTTGAGAATTTCCTCCTTTTTGAAAGTTGCCTCCTTTTTGCCCATTACCTTTCTTCCTAGAACCCTGCCTGTTGGTGTATAGGGCTGTATTGGAAGAATCATCCTTGTGAAGTTGGCGTGCCTCTTGTTGTTGAAGCAGATTGACCAACTCGATGTAGGTAATTTGTCGTTGAGACACCTGGATGGAGGTTATCAACATATCAAATGAAGAAGGTAAAGCTCTCATCACAAGTAAAATGATAAGATTTTCGTCCACAGTATCTCCCAAAGAATTCAATTTCTCTTTCAATTCAGACACTTTGCACAGAAAGAGTTCAACTGTTTCACCCTGTCTCAAACTCAGGTTATGAAGTTGTTGTTGAAGATGAAGAATGGTTGAATCATTATTTCCCTCATAAATGGTTCTAAGGGCATCCCATGCCTCTTTACCACTTGCTTTGTCAGCTATATGAGGTTGCACTTCATCTGAAATAGCAAACAAAATGAGCACCTTTGCTCGACTGTCTTTCTTGTCAAAAGCTATCTGATCTACGGAAGGACCTATGGATCCTACTGTTGGTGAAGGCCTAGTTGCTACTCCAGTAACAATATCCCACAAATCTTCCATTTGGAGAATTGCCTTCATCTTATGTTTCCATGGTGTATAATTTGGACCTTTCAATAAATGATGCAGATCAGTCATCAACTTTGCAACAAAGGCCATAGTGAAGGTTCCTTATATCACCAATTGGTCCCCCTTTCGATATACCTTTTGCTAGGCCAATATACCATACAAAATACCCGCCCTTACGTGAGGGAAACTATAGGTATTTAGAAAGATCAACAAAAATCACCCGCCCTTACGTGAGGGAGACTATAGGTGAGTTTTAGAGATCATACGATACGTGGAACATAAGCGGTATTGAAAGGGAATCGCCTTGTTGATGGCACCTACCATAGAAGATTCTTCTCATGCGTGGGGCATAACTTCCCCTAAACACTATGAAGAATACTTCGTCAGGATTTACGCCTAAACACAAGTGCGATAAAGGGTAGTGGATGGAGTAAAAAAATGCAAAAAATGGCTAACTTATCTCTCCCCGACGATTTATAGAGAACAAGCTCAGACGTCGTTGTAGCAGCTATATTAGGCGACGGATACAGTAGCCAAATCATGATAGCTTTACCTGTAAGTGCTTGCCAGAGGTATCACAAATATCGAACACTGTAGTGCAATAAATTGCACGGATGGGTTTTAATTATTCCGGGGACTTAGGGAGTGTTTTGATTTTAATTTTTAATGTTATAGTGCAAAAATGAAATATGCAACATACAACAAAAAAAATGCCCACAAGAATAACCCACAAGGTGTCGGTCACAGCCGAAAATGCACCTTTTACAATTTGCCAAATTGCTATTTTTCAGAAAATTACTCACATTCCCCCTTTGATTTTTTGAAAAAATATCCCCCCTTAAGAAAAAAATCTCTTTAACAAAGCATTTTAATAATTATTATATATTTAAAATTAGTATAAATAATTTTAATTTATATAGTTTTAAAACTTATGAAAAAATAAATTAAAATTAAATTTTAATTTATAAAGTTTAAAAACTATAAAAAATAAATTAAAATTAAAAATTTTAATTAAAAAATAATAATTAAAAAAACTTTGAAAAAGAAAAAAATTTATACCTTAGGGGGGAGTCGGCGGGATTTGAACCCCCGACCTGCAGGCTCCCTGAGCCTTACCGCACAGCTCACTGCCAAGTGAGCTAGCGGGTTGATCCGAAGGGATCAGTGAGCCTCCTCCCTTTTCAACACCCTCTGTCGTCCGCCTGGTCCCTCTGTGGCTTCCTCTGCCCCCCCCCGCAGCTGCCTCTACCACCTCCGCAGCTGCCTCTGCCCTCTGTCCCCGAACGTCTCTGGGTTTTTTTTTTTTTTTTTAAAACCGTGCCTTTGGCCTTCAATAGGGGGGGCGCTGTGATGTCTGCGCAGCTGCACGTCGGCTCCCTGCGTAGCACGGATGTCAGCGTCCGTGCAAGGGCCGAGGGGGGCGTTGGGGAGCGTGCGTGGTGGACGTCACGTCTGCTCAATGGGGGGGGCGAGGGCTGCTCCCTTCTCATAGTCTATCGCAGCTGTGTCGTGCGGGCTGTGCCTACACAGTCTGTCCCGGCTGTGTTGCGCGGGCTGTGTCTACGCACTCCGTCACATCTGTGTCGCACGGGCTGTGTCTGCGCAGTCTGTCATGCCTGTGTCGCGTGGTCTGTGTCTGCACAGTCCATCGCGGCTGTGTGCAGTCCGCACAGGCTATGTTCTCCTCTGCGCAGTCCGCGCGCTCCTCCTCTGCGTCCAGCGGGGGGGGGCCAAGGAGGCCCCGTCCTATTCCATCCAGGGTGGGGGGGAGGGGCTGCGGGGCACGGGATGCCTACGTCCTGCGTCAATATATATATATTTTTTTCTTTGAAAAAATAATCACGCGATGGCGTGATTTAAAAATAAAAATCACGTCGCAAAAACTCGCACTGTTCAGGGAAATAATGTGCGTTCAGAGAAAGAAAAAACAAAAACGCCCAGCACTCAACTTCAGCCTCCACCCTTCTTTCTCACGCTCCCTGCAATCTGGATCTGATGCCATGTAGAAATACGGATCAGTTTGTATTATTCAACAATGCAGGTTTAAATAATAGTTACAAGTGCCAGGAATAGCACACCGGCGAAACAGAACTGTTACATGGTTGTAACAGTGTAACATCACATCTAAATAATGTAATACAGACAAATAAACAGTATGCTAACAGTCTAAACACTAATTGTAACAACCTAGTCTAACTTAGAAGTTTAAATTTTAACAAACATTAACAAGGGATGAGGTTTGACTAGGGATTTTTTTTTTATTTTTGCACCCGTTATATAATCAACACATGACATTGAATACCACTTTTGGGTTATGACCACTACAAATGATCCCAAGTGGACGATATTGGCCAGATATTTTAAGAGGTTCATTTAGTGGTTCTATACCCACAACATAGAGTTCATCAATAGTACTTTTTTCAAAATATTAAAATCAATGGTTCATAAGAAATTAATACCATGTTCACATAGAAATAACAATAGCATAAATTATATTTTATAAGGGTCATGATAGGTTAAGAAAATAAAACTTGTTGATGTTGAGTCATCTCTAGGATCTTCAATCATAGGAATGAGAGAGACAAGGTGGAAAGTGATATCAATCCTCAACTCTATGCTGAGGACTACTACGAGGAGCTTGTAAAGCTTAACTATGGTGACTATGGGATTTGATTCTATATGTAGGAGAGGTTAAAAGGATGTAAGCCACTATGCATAGGGTGTTAACCTAGCGGTCCATAAGAGTCTTTAAATGATCCACCTTCAATGTCACCTTGTTCACTTATACTTGGAACTATAAAAACATATTAGAAAAAATATTAACTTTGGAAATCAATGACAAATGGGTGTCAACAAATTCTATAGAAAATGAGATACATTCTTTCTAGATATCAAATAAAATATCCACTCTAAAATTATACCATAGTTGGGTGTATTTGGCTAGCATGTTGGGCTAGTCACCCAAAAGAACCATGTTCCAAAAGAAAGGCTTTGGTATAAAAGGCCTAAAGAAATAAAGAATTCATATACATGCAATTTGAGCCTTGATAAAAATCCAAAAGAGATGTTTAATATTTTTACATAATTCTTAAAATAGACATCATGGGTTAGAAACACCTAAATGAGCCAATTTGTTGCTAATAAGAAGACCTTAATAGAGAATATACCATGCAAAATAGACTAGATTGGGTTCCACAATGGACCAAACAATTTGAAATTTATGTTACCAAATTTTGTTAGTAGATTTTTACCTCCATCTATCATTGATTTTTGCACCATCGAAAGATGAGGTAAAATCCATTCATATCCTTTTTTATGATTGTACCTACAATATGGAATATCTAGAAACTATTTCTAGTCTGTCCATCAGTATCGTGAGGTTTTGATCCCAATTTATGAAGCATTTATGGAGTCACAAAGTCTACAACTACATGGAAGGATTCCATATCCTAATTAGCCAATTTGAATTTGGATTTGGCTTTAGGATTGGAAATCCAATTTCTTGCTGCATTAGAAATGAGGTATGAAACCACTTGAATCCTTCGACAATTTTTTTTTAAGCATGAATCCATGGGACCTTGGAAATGGGTCTGTCCTGGTTAGTGATTATATATAACCACCATAAAAAATGTTGATTAGCTGAAATTCTAGTACTAAATACATCTCCATTCTAAATTAAATAGGGTTTAATGGATTCCCAACATTTCTAGATTTTTTTAGCTACAAAGGTACCATATATTTGGACAGGCACCTTGACCGTAAGGATGGTTTTAAGGCCGAGCTTCTTCTAGGCTTATCGACCATATGGAGTGCTCGATATAATGCAGTGATCAAGTAAAAATTTCCAAGCTTCATTGCCTTCTAGGGCTTAAATGACCCATTTTACATAGAGGGCAAGCCCCTAAATATGTATTTATAGTAGTCCAAGATCTCCATAGTTGCATGGGAGACAACATAATTCTAAAATAACATGATAAAATTATTTTCCTTGCTCAAAGGAAACCCATAAAAATTCTCTAACAAAATTTTTAAGATTTTGGCAGGAATATTTGGAGGGAGCCTAGCAAGAGTAGTATACATGGGTCACAATGAGTACCTTAGAGAAAACTTAGAATTTATTTGCTAAATACCATGGTTTTGAAATACATTGTTGTAACTTCTTCTCAACTTTGGCAATTAAAATTGGTAAAGAGTATAGGAAGAAGAGTGAAAGGCAAAGGGAATTCCAAGAATCTTGAATATTTTACCATGGTCAATCCATTTCCAACAAAATTGATTAATCTAGGAAGGATTAGGTAAGAAGTATTGATGATAACATTACATCTTTTCCAATTGAATGTTAGATATAAATTCTAGGTAAAAAGTGTCCATAGATTGTAACTCCTATTTGACACTAGTTTTTTCCTCCAATAGAATGAGTAAGGAGTCATTTGTGAAGTGGTCATTAACTATATATTTAGTGGCATAGGAAATGGAGATGACCTTAACCTAACCTTGAGAAAATATGTGGGCAATTAAATACCTAAATCCCTCAATAGTCAACACATAATTTTTTGGATTAAGTGGACAACCTTGTTGAATAGACCAAAAGAAGCCAAAGGAGGAGGATTGTTTACCATTTATGGATAAAAAAGTAGAGGCATTTTAAAAAAACATCTTTATAGAGTGAATGAATTCTAATCCAAAACCAAAAGCCCTTAATATTATAATAATTAAAGGCCACTCAAAATAGTAATAAGTTTTGGAAAAATCAATTTGAATAAATAGGGCTTTCTATTGAGAGGTTTGAGCCCATTCTATACCTTCCCACATAGAAATTATGTTATCAAGAATATACCTTGTTTAGATGATACTTGTCTATTTAGGATGGATAATTAGAAGATGTAGGTTTTGCAGATAGATCATCAAAGCCTTAGTGATGATTTTGTTAGAAAAATTCAATATGATAATTGGCCTCCAATTGAAAATTTCTTCTAGATATTCCATTTTAGGTATGAATTTAATATTATCCTTGTTTATGATATAGACCAATTTATTGGTATGGAATACTTGCAAATAATCTTCAAGGGAAGCCATCATAGCTAAGGGCTCTATGATTGGACATGGAGACAATAGACTCTTGTAGTTCATATTTATTGAGTAGGTAGTTTCATAAGGCCTATTGTGAAGTGGATATCTTATAGGGGACCACATATATATGTTTTTATAGAGCTAAATATTGCTCAAGAATAGGAGGTTGAGCTACGAAAACTTGTTGATAATGTTAAACAAAGGCTTGTAGGATATTAGAGATTTCTAGTAAAACATGTTAACCTTCTTTGACGTGTTTGATATTTTTGGAGACTTGAGAAGATATCAAGGCTTAAAAAAAATCTTTGAAAACTTAATATCACATTACAATAGTAAATATAGGCCTTGACTTGGGCTCCCTAAGCTATTTGATAGTCAATAACTTATTTCTATTGGTAAATATTGACTACTCATAGTTGTAGAGTGGGTGAGAATGACATGGTTTCTAGATTAGTTATATCTTGTTTTAGCTTTGATATGGTATCCTTGTACGAGGAACGATGGTGAAGATTCAGTTGGATGCCATAAGTACAAAGAACATGTGATGTATGTTTTATCATACTATTCCACCATTGGATCCATCTGATCTCATAGCAAGGACAAGAATCAAGATTTCAAATGTGTTGAATGTGGGTCAACATGGGTGGATGTTCCAATAATGATGTGTATATAAAAAACTAATGTTATTCCTTCTTAGAAGTACCACTTAGCCATTTAATACCAAAAAAAATGGATAAGTGATCAAAGAGGATAATATCTGGTTGAGGTTCCTAATAATGGTTCTAAAATAATAATTGTAGATTGCATCACCAACTAATTCTAATATAGCATCAAGTACATAATAAATTATTTTCCAAATGATAATGAAAACTAAGTTCGAAAGATAACAAACAAGGAATTTCAAAACAAACACATAACTAATAACTATCAAATCTAGAATATATGCTAACAAACTATATCTAATGTGATATTTGAGAAGCTTCACATAATACATAGGAAATAATATAAGCTTAAAGTAAATTATTAATACCTAAGCATAGATATATGTCCTCATCATACCTCCCCATATTACAAGCATTAGACTCCAATGCTTCTTACAGTATAAAAATAATCAATTGGATATGGAAGAACTCTAGTGAGCTCATAAGATAGTGTGTTGAGTATTTGATCAAGATTTGATGAAAGTCGTAAAGTAGATATCGAGTTGATATGAGTATTATTAATATTAATGATGCCAAGAGGTTCCTTGTATGTAATGTATCTCTTTGTCAAAACTCTATCACCACCCTAAGAAGGAGGAGGAAATTGATGAGGAACCATGGCTTGTTATTGATGCTACTATGTCTTCTACAAAATGAAAACTTGTCTAACTAAAGGAGGCTATGAGGAATACGGTTGCTCAATGCTAGGAAACATAGCAAGAGGAGTAGGAGAAGTAGCTAGTAGTGAATATGGGATAGGTTACATCTAAGGAGGAGGTGCAACTCATGTTGTTGTGTCCTTATAATATGACCTGCTAAATATTGGATAAATCTTTTATGGTTGTTTGAAATGGAGTAAAAGTGTGATTTATTTTATGGAGTGGATTAAAATATCTTGTGCTCATGATGCAATGTGTAAGTATTGTGAAAATAATCATATTAAGTATTCCTATCACATTGATAGGGTTTGCCAAGAGTAGACCACACCATTCCATCAAAGCCCTCTCCCATTATAATAAATATAAAATTTTATTTCCTTTGAAATAAGGAGAATATTTTTTAGAGGAAGAAGAAGAAGAAGAGAAACAAGATAAGATCTTCTTTGCTTTAGATGATTGTTTTTGTGAGTTGGAAGTTCATATCAAAATTAAAGGTTGATAACCTCTCAATTGAGTAACATAATTCTCTTTAGAAATATATAAATGATTGTAGGTAACATCTAATGTATTAAGGGGAGTGTATTCTAAATGCCTATACAGGTGCTCCTACAAGTCACTCTTGAACTTGATAATGAGCATTGGAGCCATATTTTCCATACCAAACAAGATTCACAACCTATTAAATTGAACAATGTAGTCCTACATAGAAATGTAATTAATTTATCATAACCAAAACCATTTTACAATAAGATATTATTCATAATGAAAAGGATATAAATTTTCCTTCAAGGCCTTAATAAGATCATACCAAATATGAAGTGGGTTTTGGTCCTATTAATGTTACAACACAAATATTTTTGCTAACCCAAAAAGCTTGATTTTAGCAAAAGAAACTCACCCCTCTTTTGAAATTTGGGTGTAGGAGAACCATATCTCCATATATAGTATCTATCTACTCAATATGTTTGGTTCTCTAGAGCCATAATATAAGTTTACCTTGCACTTGGTCTTGGAGCAAAGGTCATTATTATAAATTTTATCACTTGGGCCACTTTGGATGTCTATTTCATTGACCTTGTCAGTCAAAGAACTCACTACATTAGCCAATTTAGTCATTTATTCTACTAAATTGGTGGTCATAGCAAAACGATTGAAATTATATGTACCTAAATAATTTTTCTAAGGTAACAAATGACTTACAAAAATGGTGTTATTTTAAGCAATTACTAGAAATATTTTTTCTAGGTTGATTAAACCAATTTGACCTAGAACTTGTGACTAGTGCATATAAATTATATAAATTATTTATTTAGGTACTTTTATAGTAGAAATAATTAATTAATTTAATTAATGGTTTAATTATATTAATTATATAGGAAAAACCTTATATGGTTGGCACAAATATGGCTTTGCCAATGGTCACCTTAGTATCCTTGTTTTCACACCAATAGATTATTTAGGTTCACCCACCTAGGCTTTCCAAGTTCCACTAGTGAGTGATAATGATCTAAGTGCCACCAATTAGGTCAACTAGACCTAGTCTTCAAGACATCCAAGACTACTTCAACAACAAAGTGGCATCCTTATGCCACATAGAAACATTTAATTTGAGCACCACATGGCATATTTTTTGATCACCCAAGGCACTCCTATGGCATATATAAAAATATGATGATGCAAGATCCAATCAAACATAGGCTTTAAAAAACACATAGGAGAAATTGCAAATACACAAGTTTTGTATATTTTAAAGAAAAATGTATTTTGCAAGGCATGCACCTACATCGAGTTAATGTATGGTGGCAATTGGACCTACATATTTATGTATCCCATGCTAATGTAGACTATGCCAAACTGTTAACCAACAAAAATAGGCATGATCAATGATGAATAGACTATTGTCATGCTTTGGATGTAGATGACCAAAATTAGAGAATGCTTAGGGTAAACAAGGAATGACAATACTAGACTTAAAAACCTACAATATGGGGTACTATAACATAGGAAAGTGGTAACAACTACCCACAAAATATGGATAATATTGTAGCAACAGAGGTGACATGAGTGGTGGGGATGTTCAAGATCAATTACCACAATTGAAACCATTGAGATTCTAGTTGGTAGTATCACTTTAGACTAAAAAACTTATTTTCTATGAGCCTTTCTAAGACTATCAAGACATCATTCTCATTCATAGCTTCCATAGTGGAAAGTTTCTCTTGTCAACTTGGTCTACTATAACACATCTCTTATGCATGAGTCGATGAAACTACCACATATATGCTAATTGGTGGGAGGTGGTCATACATTTAAGGGGGGATGGTTTCCACCTAGACTATCAATCACAATTGTAGGTTCTTAGGTATTCGAACATGCTAAAAATTATATGGTTTTACCAATGTGTTTGAGATTGTTTTGCATATCTCTAAAAATGGTTCTTGACATGTGACTACACTCTCTCAATCTTCACAAACCAAAAAATAGACCTTCCACATGGAGATCAATGGGTACCCAAAATATTATGCAAAGATAAATAGGTGAGGTTTATTTTTAGTGTGGGGTATTCCCTTTACCATATTATTCTTACTATATTTGTACAAGAGAAAATATTATAGAAGAAAGCATATTGTCCCTTGCATCTCTAAAAAAAAACCATGCTTAGTGAGGGGTGACAAATAACCATCAATAAATTAATGGTCCAAACATGTTCCAAAGGCCTAACCAAGCTAACTATATTTTTTACCACAACTATGCTTACCTAATAAGATACTCTATTTCAAATATCAAAGAAGGGTGTGATGATGTGGACCTGACATGTATTTGATATGCAATTGTATTCAAAATCCTACCTCAGACCGTTCAAGCACATTACTTTGTAAGAAAATAATCATGGCATTAGGTTCTAAGGATATAAAATATACATAGCAACCAAATTGGTAAATTAGATTGCACAAGTGCATTTATTGACCCCTCTAATTGATATAAAATAACTTGATTATAAATATCAATAAATCAACTCAAATTGTATTATTTTCTTCATGATTATTTTCCAAATTGTAGACTACAACATCGAGTGCATTTGATATATTTGACATAGAATATTTGGTAGGAAAACTATGGAAAATAATCTCAATATGGTAGAGTTGGATTGTTGGTTAAAAATATGCTTATGAGAACCTCCTTAATGTCATCTATGAAGAGAATTTATTGAAGCATCAACAAAACCAAGGTTTGTATGAGTTGTCTAATTATTTATTAAATTCCAACACATGGGTCTTAGTATAAAAAAATATTATGTTGTTATAAACTAAAATGTCATAATGATTTCATACAATAATTTTATTCCAAAAAGCTCTTTTAGTTCCATGCAACAAACATCAATGGAAAAGCAATATTATTCGGATATTGCCTTCTATATTAACCCTAATCCACAAAAAGTTTGATAAATTCTGTAATACTAGTGATAAAGGTTCTAAAATAAAATTGTAACTTGCATTACCAACTAGTTCTTATATAGCACAAATTATATAACATATTATCTTCCAAATGGTAATGACGACTATGTTTGGAAGATAACAAACAAGGAATTTCAAAACAAACACAACTAATAACTATAAAATCTAGAAGATAGGTTAACAAAATATATCTAAATGTGATTATTTAGAAGATTCATGTAGTACTAATACAAGCTCAAGATAAATTATTAATACCGAAGCCTAGATATATGTCCTCATTTACATCACTAGTATATAGAAACAATTAGAGAGGAAAAAATAAGCTAACCTATCATTATGGCTCTATCAAGCCATTTCATAATTCTTTTGTTCTGGATCCCATGTTATTTTATGTGAACCATATGGAACTAGAATAGTAATATTTAGTATTAGAGTAAAAAAATCCTAAGTTATTATGCACGTCATATCATGCAACCTTTTCACCAACTAGCTAACGCATTGGGAGGCTATCACATTTGTATAACATACATTCAATCATAATAAAATATTCTCACAATACCCAAGATGTAGTAGGCAATGCATCCATGATCCAATGCTATTGGTAAGATCATTCAATAGCATCATTGGAGACATAAACAGTAATAATACCAAATGAATGATTATTAATGTTGAAAAGAATCCTTAAGGCTTAGTAAGTGGGGTCACATCCATAGTCAATTAAATATGGCTACCACCTAACGAAGATGTTGGTGGTAACTTTCCTGTGTCTTGGATCATGATTGCTATGGAAGAAAAACCAATTGGCCATATATGGTATGACAAGATCTAGAGAGCAAAAAACTTAATATCTTTAATTCCAATAAATAAAGAATATAAATATAGGGACACCTCTATCACATTTCCCACCCAATATACTTTATTTTGGAGTCTATCAAACCCCTAATATTCCTTAAAATAAAATGCAAGGAATATGTTGATCAATATTCATATCCTTACTATTAAGCTTTGCCAAAATTCTATAATTGTTTTTATGTTTGAGTAGACTCTTGGTTAGGCCTATAACTTCCTAAATATATAGTTGGTATGAAATATGGATATTTTTCTATCACAAACCTATCATACTCCTTGCAAATTAGCTTGTGCAAGCATCTAGTATTTGTTGGATGATATGGTAAAGGAGAACTTTTTTGAGTGACTACTTGGGAAGAGATCACATTAGCATCCTATGGAGTTCTAATGTAACAAGTCTGGGCTACCTCTTTGGACTTATTTTTAGAAGGGGATGGTAGAGAAATTTCCTTCCTCTTGCTATCTTTCTAATGATCCTGGATGGGTGCTTGGATCTTAGCCCTAGTAGGTGTAGATACCATAGAATATTTGTTATAGTTATTACCCTAGTTTCTCATAATTATTCATCTCTTCTAAATATACTAAGGAGTGATTGTATTATCACGCTTTAAATCTAGTTTAGATCTCTAGATAACCATAGGATAATCATTGTTATTATGCTTAAAGGATTGACATCTAGAGTATGTATGAAATTCATGTATAACACTCTTTGCAATATGCACTAGGCATAAATATTGATAGCAATGGTATCCTTGAGATCCTTAGAGATATCTATCTCAACACAAACCCTTTTCTAAGGGTAAGCTACAAAGAAAAAATGCATCAACACAAACAATATTACTAAGGAATGTTACAATGTGAATAAGATAAGATCATAAAGGTAACAAAATTCCAAGGAAATTGACCTAAACTAAAACCTTTTTGGTGTGTTTCTTAGAAATAACATAATCATGGGTCCAAGGGAAAAATACAAGGAGAGAGTTATAGACATACCATGGGACATATTGATAAATGGCCTAAGCATGCTTCGGTTTAGTGAAGCCAAATAGTAAGAAAACTTTGGTAATATTTTGAATAAATTCCATCCAAATCCCATAGGGAACCTAGATAGAATTGATCAAAACCTTCAAAACACTTTCTAGTGGGATTCTACCCACAAAATATCCAACTAGAATATAATTCTCAAGCCACTTGCATATGGTATAAAACTCAGGAATGAGGATAAAAGCATTAGTAATAGAGGGTTCACCTTATGACCCCCTTTTCATATGAACTTACTCAATTATTTAAGAGGTGATATTTGTACATGTGTCCATCCCAATAATACCAACATAAATAATTGACTCATTAGGAATGGAAGCCATAATAAGGAAATTGCTCGAAGGTGATAGAAATACCTTGAAGGAGGTCAAAAAAAAATGTGGTAAGTTATTTGTCCTACTGAAAGGTGGTTTAACAAGGTGAAGCTGATCATGCAAACACTCAATAGGTTTTCACTAGAACTCTCCTAGTGTAGATTCCCAACAATAGTATATTATCTTGATTACTAAGATTTTAATTTCATAGGCAAATTTTCTTTTAAAAATATCTTACAAGCTAATCAAATAATCACATAATAAAATATCATTATCGTAATTGGTTAAATTTCTCAAATTTCAAAGAAGATACCAAAGTTCAAATATTTTCAAACAATATATGCATAATTATCAAGTTGTTGTAATACCACTATGAGGTCATGATGTATCATAGGTGGAACCCATTTTAATCCTTTATAACTGATTAAAGAAAAATAGAATAATCACATTTATAATAGTTTAATTCATATATATTATAAGTGTACATTTATTTAGAGTCAAAGCATGGAGAACAATAATAAAAGAGTTACACTAGGAAATATATTTTAGTGTTATCTAATCACATTGAATCAATAATCATTCAATCTATAATTTATTATATATGTCCCTATTTTATAAAAAAAAATTAATTGCATTTATAATAGTATAGATTAAAAAATAATAAAATATAAATATTTTATTTAATATATATATAAAATAAAGATTAACTACAATTCTTCATTCACTCTTAAATTGATAGAAAGTGTATAAATTATATAGAAATGAAATAAATTGTAGAAAGTGTAAAAGTAGAAATGTAAAAAAAAAAAAAACTATAATGAATACTAAACTGTGTGCTTTATAAATGAGCAATAATTGATAAAAAAAAGAAAAAACCTATGGGAGAACCAACTAACCTCACTCTTGCAATAATACCTTTCTCCAAGGAGTGAGTGTGGTTTCCCTACAATTATAGAAGAAAGAGTAAATGCTAAAAAAAGAATGAAACATATATTTGTATTTTATTAAATATCAAAACAAAATATATAAATATACATCTATACTATTTATATATAATTATTTTTTCCTCTATAGCCATTCTTAAAATTACAATCATTCTAAATGACTATTAAGTGGGCATCTAAATTCAAAAATAGGAATACTAACAATAACTAATAATCCTTAGGGTTATACTAAAACTAATTACATTCTAGATTAGTTAGAAGATAATAAATTAAAACAACCAATAGTTCTTATTATAAAAGACTAGTTTTAATATTTTTATGAATAAAACATAAAAGTCTTCTACATAAATTTTGATTCTTTTGTAGTAATTGTTATTTCTAGGTTTAGATGTTTCCCAATGGTTAATGTGTCCTATAGCTATCATAGCTATAGAATTTTATCTCAAACATGCTATTATGATTTTCTTGGCATAGACCTGGCCATAAAAGATATAGTTGAATGTATAATATCATTTTCCATATTAAGCTCTACTTATTTTATGGTTGGCTCTATTACTAAAATGGATGAGAATCAATATTGTTGTCTTCTTATTCCTAGCTCAATTAATAACACCATTTATCGTTAGCATACTATTCATAGCAACACAATCTATTGTGTACATTTGAACTTATATATGTAGGTTAACAAGATATGCTTCCTCAATCTACATAAAAATATCGGCAACCTATATCATTATAATATAGATAAAATTAATTAAAAGACATCCAAATAACCACAAAAAATATTACATTATATTTATAATTCAATAGTTACATAAATATAATATTTTCATCACAATCCATATGCCTAGAAAAAATTAAAATATACAAAATAACAAGGATTGTGGTCAAAATCAGCCATATAATTGTACATTAAAATATCTTAGATATCTTCCTTCATACTAACTTGGTTACATGTCGCTATACAACCACTATTTATATTATACTTATAATTCAATAGTTACATAGACATATTATTTTCATCATAATGCACATACTTAATAAAACCTAGAATACACAAAATAACAAGCATTATGGTCAAAATGATCCATATGATAATACATTGAAATGAATGATTATCTTCTTTCATACTAACTTGGTTGCATGTCCTATACTTTATAGTAACACCCCTTACAGTTAGCACACCATTCATAGCCACACGATCTATTATGTATGTCTAAACTTATCTATGTAGCTTAAATATATATACTTCTTCAATCTACACAAAAAAAATTAACAACCAATATCATTATAATATAAATAAAATTAATTAAAATATATCCAAATTACCACAGCATATTGCATTATACTTATAATTCAATAGTAACATAAACATACTATTTTCATGAGATACCTACAAAAATTTAAAATACACAAAATAACAATGATTGTAATAAAATACAATCATATAATAATATATTAAAATGACTTATCATCTTTTTTCATACTAACTTGATTACACTTCCCTATACAACAACCACCCTTTACATTATACTTATAATTCAATAAATATATAAACATATTGTTTTAATAATAATTTAAATACCTAAAAAAATCCAAACTACACAAACTAACAAAGATTGTGGTCAAAATGACTCATTATAATACATTGAAATAGCTTATTATTTCTTTCATATTAACTTGTTACACGTACGTACTATACAGTTATAACTAAATAGTTACATAAACATATTATTTTCTTCACATGCATAAGAAAATTCAATAACAAATATTATTGTCAAAATGACCAAACAACACATATGGCTCTTCATCTTCTTTCATACTAACTTTGGTTGCACGTCCCTATGCTACAATCACTATGTTCCTGACTCTCATTGTTTTTATCAGACTGATTTATCTATAGTTGGCACCAATCCCTCTCCAAAGGTACAACTAATACAGTGCAGCACAACACGTGGGCAACAAGAAGGGATTATTCTCTTATACAGAATGATCAAATATAACAACCTTTACACAAAATGAAAATAGGATTAGTAAAAGCCGTTTTTTTAATTTAAACTTTATATTTAGTAGAATTAATTTTTTTGAATGAAAGGAACTTATATTAATTTAAACTTCACATTTATCAGTTATAATATGATTGTGACCAGCTAAGAGAAAAAAATATTATTCTGCTTCGCTTTAACAAATCACCAAGGATATCTAACACGGATAGGAGATGCCACTCTAAGTTAGTAGCCAACCCAGGAAATCATATTAGAGAAGGGCGTAGTATTGAGTGGAAACAGCGGGATCTCTAAATAGCCTTTTTACCTCTCCGTTTTGGATGTGGATTTAGGCAAAGCGTAGTGCAGAGATTTTGATCGATTGACACAAGAGGCGCCTCTTGTCCCTCCCTCTTTCTCTTTTAGTGAAACGATAACAAAACACATAAAAATCTGGGTACTATGAAAATAATTACCATACCAGCAACGATAACAAAACACATAAAAATTTGGGTACCATGAAAAAAATTACCATACCAGCAAAGTTTATTTTAAGTAGCATCCGCCGTTACGTTCTGAATGGGTAGGGGCAAAAACATTGTCAATTCCTAATTTCAATACCTAACAAAAACGTAGATCAGCTAAGTTAAGGGTAAAGGAATTGATAATAAACCTGAAAGGAGACATGGTTATCCCTTGGATTGATCTCAGATTTTTCAGGGACGTCATCATCAGACTTACACTTCAAGAGATGTATTCCCACGCCATAGTTATAAAACCTTCATCACATGAAACCCACGGATTAAAATCATGAGCTCTAAATATCACCCACCCACATCTACACTGCATCAAAAATTACTATCTACCGAGGACTCTCAAAACGCAGTTTGATTGCTCTTTCTTTTCATACACAGTTATTCAGAAGTAAACTGTATTTACCAGGTCTCTTCAAAGTCGAAGCTTGAAGGCTTCTTGACTAGGTGAAATCCAAGGATCTTGGCATAGAATTCCCTCGAGAACTGGAACTGGAACATCTCCATTCCCCATACTTATCTTACAACAGTTTATAACTTAAATGGAGATACTTATTATCTAGCACAAAGACGAGTAAAGATGCACTGCAAAGCGGCAGGTCTTTTAAACTAGATGTGTGGATACATCCCATAACCATAGCACCGTGTACTGTGCTCCAACAGGAATATCGTAATTCACGTTGGCGGTAAGCAGGAATTTTCCACCGACGAAAATTGTGATCAATTATTCCGTATGGTCATTTGCAGATATCAATTATTTCCAGTAGCATTCTAGGAAAGAAATATAGAGGAGAAAATGCTTATGTCATCCCTTCTACCATGTCTGCAATTATATTTACAGATTATGATTTAAATATCCTAGAATTAGGTTTTAAGGACTGCAATGCTGAACCTCAAAAGGCAGCCTAGTTTATTAAGAGACATCTTAGATCATTCAAACCTCACGAGAATACTATTAAGAATTGATTTTAAAATCTCCGTCACCAGAATACTATTAAGAATTTGATTTTAAGAATCGGTTTTAGAATCTCCGTCTTTATCATCATGTCTTTCCCTTGCCTCTCTCACATTTCATAGTCTTGTGGGTAACAGTAGACATTACCGGTCAAACTCTACAAGACAAAATCTCATTAATCATTTAATTTATTAGCAACACATATTTTTCATCTTATATATATAGGATAGATGTTGTGTAGGCGTCGAATAACATTTCATCCCCTATGATGTTGCATTTTTTATTTTTTTTAATTATTTACATAAGATAACATTTTGTACAATAAAAAGTAGGTGTGTTGCATTTATTTTTAATAAAAAAATATTTACATCAAATTAAGATAACATTTTTTTTAATAATACATTCAGTGAGGAACGAAACTAATTTTTATTGATAAGGATTAGGAAACAAAACCTTCAACAAAACACAAGTTTATTAATCATCATTGATCAAAGAAAGCATATCAAATGGAATATTATGCTTTCCTACATAGACTACTAGTGATTATGGGATGGAAATCCACCCCTCCGCATCGCGAATCTGGAATCTGGTTAAGGTCTTCAGTACCTGCATCACTCCAACCAACAACTAGCCTAGGTGAAATTGGTTGAACATCATCCTACCCTCTACCTAGGGGGATGAACAAGCAATGTCAACATTAAACCGCTTCATATATGGCAAGGGTTGTAACTAGTGCCTACTTGCGTGAGCACTTTTTACATATGACGGAGATTGACCATGAGAGTGGGATCGAAAATGCTCTTTAAAAGAGTGATATGGAGAGATCTGGTTGACTGTACAAAGAGCATTAGTCCAGTACACCATAAAAATCCAACTCTATAACAACTTTGTTGACTTGAGTACATATCTATAACCATATAACCACATATCATAAAATCTAAAATTTGTGAATAAATGTGCCACACAAAGTGTATATATTGTTTAAATGAAAATAAATGTTTAGAAACATTTCACTTAAAGTGGTAAGATTAAAAGTGGTAACCATGGATAAGAGAGAGTAGAGTAGATTTTAATATTGGTATTTATTTACCTAAAATTTCACTTCAATTGGTAATATTACGAGTGTGAGACCATGAATAAGAGAGAGTAGAGTAGCTTTTAATGTTGGTATTTATTTACCTATGCTAAAATACGGTTTATAGACTTTTTTTTTTTAATCTTGAGTTTTTATTAAGAATTAAATTTGTTTAAGTTATATATTTTAATTTTATTTTTTTATATTCACAAAAATAATGTAAAAAATATATTTTATAATAAAATTAAAATTATATAATGTTATGATTAACATTAAATTGTATGGTTATAAATTTTTTAATATATGTGGATTGGAATTTCCATGGAATGTTTATGAGTTAAATATTTCATTATTCAAGATTACTAAGATTTGTTTTTCAAATTGATAAGTGTAGTAATTATATTATTTTAGAAAATAAATATAGTACATTAATTAAAAAAAGTGGGTGGATAGAAAATCACACTCCAAAGTCTATGTTAGCTAGAACCATTAAATTATAATTATTAAATAAAATTATACATAGTAGATCAATCACAAGGTATTTATATAGTAATAACTATGGAGCCAAAAGTAGGTGGTGGATCACATTATGAGGTGGGCTCCCCAACCAGAAGGTGGATCTTGAGTTTCCAATGGAGGATCTCAATCCAAATTGAAACTTTTTCTAGTTGGTTCATCTACTAGTTGGTTTATTTAAGTGGTTGTCTTTTACATCCTTCCTAAGAGAGATGATAAGGTTGAGATAGAAAAACTTGTTGTTGTTATGTCATCCCTATGATCCATAGTCATAGAGCTAAGAGGGACAAGGTGGAAAACAACTCCAATCCCCAAATTTGTGCTAAATACCTCTACAAGTAGCTTACAAAGCTTGACTATAGTGACTATGGGACCTGATAGAATTTCCCAAAATAGACATGCAAAGCATTACACAAAATATGAAGAAAAGAGTATAATTGATTGATTTATTCCATGGATCAACTTTGTATAAATAGCAAAGTTGATCATTGAGAGTCATTGGATTACAAAAAATTATCAAATATGATATAGACTATACTAAGAATTCACCTGACTCATGGAGGATTGGAAACTTAAGTATGTCTATCCTAATAGAACTTAAGAGAATAATTACTTATTCTAAAACCCCCCTTAAGTTATACTAGGGGTGTATGATACAAATGAGTCCCGAAAATAGGGCCTGATGAGGTACTCATGTACAATGATATTATTTGATGAGATGGTAAAAACCACATAGGAAAAAACCATCTATCAAAATAGAAAAAAAAAAAAAAAAAAAAGGCATGTCTTCAATTTGCGAAGATTGTCCTCATTGACAAAAAAAAGTATGAGTCCTGACAACAGGGCCTGATGAGGTACTCATTTACAATATATAAATGGTGGAAAAACCTTATGTAAAAAATCATCTGTCAAAAAAATAAATATAGAGGCATGTCTTCGGATGGCAAAGATTATTGTCATGAAAAAATGAATGAGTCCCGATGTAAGAAAGGACTTTTTACATCCATTTGAAAGACATGCCACTTTTGGGAAGCAACTAGAGCAAGAAACAGTCTAATAGAATCCATTTTGGCAACTATGCAAAAGTTTTAGAATAATCAATCCCTTCAATTTAAGATAAACCTTTGGCTACCAGGTAGGCTTTGTGTTTGTCATTTTCTCCATTAGGTCTATATTTCATCTTGTAAATCCATTTACAACGAACTAATTTCCTCCCTTTAGGTAGGGGAACTAAATCCCAAGTTTTTTTTTTATTAAGGAAGAGAATTCATTCTCCATGGCATCATCCCATTTTTTAATACCATTTGCTTCTTTGAAGGATTCGGGATCTATGGAAATGGACTGACAGGAAAGACCAGTACCTATGGAGTTGCCTAATCTGGATGATAGAATATTTTTTATGTAAGGAGTAGCTTCTTTAACAATGGTGTAGGCCCATTTTGGCATAGTGGAAGGAGTAGTAGGAGTGGCTAGATTTTGAGTTGGAGTTATAGGTTCCTCATATTGATCATTAATCTCTAAATTAATCTCTAAAACTAGTTCTTCATTATATTGAGGTTCTAATATTAGAGAAGGCCCAAGAGAACCAATGGTGGAAGAGGATTTTTGAGGATATTTATGAGAGAATGTTTCATCAAATTGGATGCTCCTATGAAAAAATACCTCATGAGTTGTGGGATCAAGGAGTCTGTATGCTTTCATTTCTTCACAATAACAAAAAAATATGAGCTTTCTACTTTTCTTATCTAGAGCCTTCCAAATATATTGAAGAAAGAGACATCAGATTTTGAGTCAGTCCATGCTTCCTCTGGAGAAAAATGACCAAGAGCTTTATGAGGTGTGTGGTTTTTAATATAGTTTGCATAGTTAACTGCTTCTACCCAAAACACTTTTGGAAGATCTCTTGAGTGGAACGTACAGTTTATCATTTCTTTTGGAGTTTTATTTTTCCTCTCTGCAATGCCATTTTTTTATGGATTATGGGAGACATCATGTTGATGAATTATGCCATGACTTGATAAAAAAATTGAGAACTCATTACTAAAGTATTCCCCCCATTATTTGTATGAATTTTCTTGATTTTGCAAGAGGTCTAATTTTCAACTAAGGATTTGAAGATTTTGAAGTGGGATAGAACATCACTTTTGTATTTTAGGAAGTATACCCAAGTTCTTCTATAAAAATCATCAATGAAGGTTAAAGTATATTTTTCTCCTTTGAAAGAAGGCTCTAGGAAGACCATCAAGTCACTATGGATTAACTCTAGAGGGGATGAAGCTTTTAGAGAACCACTTGGGTGGAAAGGATCTTGATGTTGCTTTCCAAGAGCACATCCAGGACATACTCCATCAATAGAAGAGACTTGTGGTAATCCTTTTACCATCTTATGGTTGTTCAATTCCTTTAGGTAGTTATAACTAAGATGTCTAAACCTTGCATGCCAAATTTTGCTTTTAATATCTCCATGTGCATTAAAATAGGAGGCCCCTTCTAAATTTTTTAATCATTTGAAGTGAAATAGGTGATTTTTGTGATCAATAACTCCTTTTTCTATGAGAGAGTTAGGATCTTGAAGGTCTCTTATCTCAAATCCTGATGGTGAGAAGATAATTGTTTTACCCTTTTCAAAAGTACAAATTTGATAGATAGAGAGGAGATTTGTTGCAATGTTTATAACATAGAGAACATTATTGATATTACCACCATCAATGGATATTTCACCTTTTCCTTTGATTGGAATAAAGGATGAGTCACCAACTTCTATGCTAAATGTTGAACTTGAGGATATTGAAGTAAAATACTCATCTGAGGAATTCATGTGATGAGTTGCTCCTGAATCTAGAACCCAGTATTTTGATGAAGTGTTTGTGGTCTTGCCTTGAACATTTAAGGCTTTTCCTATCTGCTTCTTAGTGTCTATATTTTTATCCTTCATTGTTGCCTCTAGTTGTTGTAGTCTTTTCCAACATTTGTTCATAGAATGACCATTATTTTTGCAGTGAGTACAAGTAATTGTAACTCCTTTCTTTCTTTTTGATTTTTTATTTAGTAGAGGTGGATACTACTAAGTATTTTGAGGAAGAGGAAGATATCTCATACTTTTCAAGTTTGGTTTCTTCTCTAGTTAGACTATCACAAAATTATTCTAAGGAGGGCATTTTAAAACTTGCACCAAGAGCATCTTTTGTAGATAAAAAAGTAGTTGTAAAATTTTGAAATACACCATTTAATTTAGAAAGAATTAGATAGATGCATTATTCTTCTATTTTATTCCTGCCACTACATTTGTATTGAGTGAGGACTTCTTTAAATTTGGTGATAAAATCAACAATGTTGTTGAAGTCTTCAGGAGATAATGCTATTAATTCTACCTCTAGTTGCATTGACCTTATTTGATCTACTTTTCCAAATAAGTTCTTTAGTTTCTCCCAACTTTCATAAGGAGTTTTACAATCCATAATGTGAAACCATAAGCTTTCATTTACATTAGTGCTTATAATACCCATTGTTTCATACATCTTCCCTTTATGAAAAAATATTTCATATTATTTTTCAAATTCAGGTTGCTTCTCTTCTAGCAGGTGTGTGAGCCTTTTTTGAGAAATGAGATTTAATATTTTGGGTTTACATGTATGATATTTATGAGGGGTGAGAGGATCAATTATATTCATTGTATTTATTTTTCCAAAGAAATTTTAAGTGAACCAATAATTCCCCCCTTAACTTCAAGTATATTATCTTAGAGAATACAATGTAGCTTTTAAGAAGGAAACAAAAGCCTGAGAGAAATACCAATCTCCTCTATTTACCTGCCCTAATTAGAGGGAAACTATAAGTAAATCATAAGGTTTGATATCTTTGAATTAGGCTAATGAAGAAATAATATTAGGCCAGGACTTTATACTTATTCTTCCCAATACCCACCCTTACGAGAGGGAGACTATAAGTAATGAGAGGAATGGTATGTGGAACTTTGGCTTTTGATCCAAATATATTCCACCAAACCAATATATTGTATTTCTCAATAACCCGCACTTACATGAGGGAAACTATAAGTTTTTGAGAAGTGTAATACTTGGAATATAGGTGATATTGGAAGTGCTCTAAAGAAAATAATTGAATCCTTTATTTTAAGATGTATTGAATTAAAAAAAAAAGAAATATTTAAGAAAAAAATTAAAATAATATTAATTTTATGACCAAGAAAATGTCAAATATTAGTTTATCATCCAAATATATTTCCTTTAGTTGATATAATTACGAATTTTTACTTAAAAAATAGAATAAAGCAAGAGGTGGCAAATAGAATTGCCACTAAAAAAATATAGAAGAGAGATTAAAGAAGATAGACACACAACCCCCCCTTCAAAATTCAATACTAAATGGTGCAATAATTAGCACCTTTAACCCCCACTCGAAAAAAGACCTTTGTATTTACTATAGTTAGAATTGACTATTTTTCACTCTTTGAAGATAGCCTTTGTAAAAAGATAAAGGCTTAGTGAAAAAGAGGTCATAATTTTTTTTAAGATAAATACAAAGCTTTAGTGTTTTTTTTGTAAGGCTACACCTTTGAAATTGAAGGGACTATAAAAAAATCATTAGAAAAAAGCCTAATCGAAGGATAGGAGGAAAATAGAAATGATAATTATTTTGCGTTAACAATATAGAAGGCACCTTGCATTCAGATCAAAACATAAAGACATGGTCAGCTCCTATCCCAAAGGACAAGGACAGAGTTGCACCATGAATAGGAATTAAGACACTCCTGAAAAAAGCTTCTTCAATGCTTAATGACGATGAGACCTCTGCATAAAATAAAGTTACAATAAAGAAGCCAAATTTTGATTCTTAAATACCTCTTTACCAAAAAAAATGGGTCCCCTGCAATGAAATAAATTTTAATTAAAAGTAATATTTATTTAACTAGTGTACACCATGAAACAAATAGTGAAGCTTGGAATGGATTGTTCACTTCAATGGGTTTCCTCTGTGTTGCACAGTCGCAGACCCAATGTTTTTTCTTCGAAAAACCTGTAGATGAAATTGTTAACAAAATAGGTGTAAGCAAAGTCTCCTCGAAATGTATTCTTCTTTTCGCTTCGTCTGTACTGTACAGTCAAAAAATATGTAGGTGGGTTCCTTCAAACAAGGTTGTTCCTCCTTCGTTGAGTAGTTGAAGACCTAGCGTCTTGATTTCAAAAATTATTTTAAACCTGCATATGAGATAGATAATAGAAGATGCATAATAGAGAAAAAAATATATGTCGATTACCTAGTAAGAATGCTTAATGAAATATTATCAAAAATTATTAGAGAAAATAATCGAACTGACGCATCGCCTATTGAGAACTAAGCAGAGATCAGTAAAACATAACCAAGCTTCTTAAGAAGAAATAACGATTGGAATACCAAAGGAAGAGAGTCTAAATTAGATAAATAGAAGCTTTTTATAGTCATTATCAATAGTGCCAATCAGGAAGAATAAATATTGGTGCTAATTGGAGATATATCTAGTAGAAGCGGACTCCTTTGAATAACGTCGATGAGTAACTAAAGAGGACATTAGATTTTACAACACATGAGATCAAACATTTTAAAAAAATTTATGTTGTGCAATCGAAGATGGTGTTCCTAACAATAGTGATAGATGTAATGATTTGCACCAAGATTTTTCTTTGAAGAGCACACAGCTCAAATCTCCAATGGTGGAGATATCGAACAGGAGTTGATTGGTGCGAAGAGAGGCATCACGAGGGGCGATGATGGCACCCAATTTTAGATTCTTTTTGCATGATTTGTGAACCTCAATAGGGCTTCTTTGAGAGCAATGATAAGATAGTGAAGAGGAGCTTTTTTCCTTCAAAGAAAAACACTAAATATATGGTAAATTAACCTTTATTTTCAAGCTATAAAAAAACGTTTATATTTTCATGAAAAAATGGTGTTCCTTTCTTTTAAGTAAAAATGAAAAAATAAATTAGAGGATAACTCTTTACACTAATTTCATACAAGTGAGCTATTCAAAGAGTTACCCAAAAGAACATATCTATGAAAAAATGGGCAATTTTTTTAATAAAAAAATTACACTAGAAGACAATGAATCTTCCCTTCCCCTTTTTTCTTGAGAAGGAGACAAATATTATTCAGAATAACCCAATATATATATATATATATATATATATATATAATATATATATATATATATATCAAAACTATAGCTGAAAAAAAACTATATACAAAAGCTTGTTGTAGACTTGAACCCCTAAAAAAAGAAGTCAACAAAGGATACAATGAACCAGCTCCTAGAACCTTCAAGAGAGAATTCTAGAAAAATCTATCTTGCTCTGGTACCATGTTAGAATTTCCAAAAATAGACATGCAAAGCATTACACAAAATATGAAGAAAAGAGTAGAACTGATTGATTTATTCCATGGATCAACTTTGTATAAATAGAAAATTTGATCATTGAGAGTTGTTGGATTACAAAAACTCATCAAATATGAACTAGACTATACTAAGAGTTCACCTGACTCATGGAGGAGTGGAAACTCAAGTATGTCTATCCTAGTAGAACTTAAGAGAATAATTACTTATTCTAACAGGATTGACTCCTAAATGGAGGATAGTTTGGAAGGATTCAATCCATTGTGCATGGGATTTTAACCTAGTTGTTCACAAGAGTTTGTAAATGAACCGCCTCCAATTCTGCCTTGTTCACCTATACCTAGGACTAGAAAATTACATTAGAACAAATTTAGATTTGGTAGTAAATGACAAATGGGTGTCATCAAATGTTCTAAAAAAGAGAGTTGTATTTCTATCTTTCTAGATATCAAATAAAATATCCACTCTAAAAGTATGTCATAGTTAGGTGTATTTGGCTAACATGTTGGGCCAATCATTCAAAAAAATCAAATATAACGAAGTGTTGCCAAAATAATTCATTAGGCCCTCTTGATACAAAAATTGATGTTGGTATATCCTCACCTAGGATTTGAATCTACATTTATCTCCCTTGCATGATTGCTCACACTACTTTGTTAATTATTTACACCCGTTCACTCATATTCATGCTGATAAAAAATAATTAGAAACAACATTACGCTTCACCTCAAAAATTATCTATATTTGGTTATGTTGAAGTGCAGACCCACGATAGCAACCGTCTTTCCCTAAGACAGTCCATAGATAGAAACCATATTGAATCGATATGGTCTCTATTAGGTATTAGTTTTCCTAGTTTTCTTTGCATCTTAGCTTAAATCTACTTGTTTATCATTCATGTGTTAGTTTAGATCTCAAATACTACATGCATTTATCTATTTTCTATTCAATTTTGTATTTCCAAATCGAATATGGGTCCAACCTCGGTGGACCCCACATATGCTATTAATTCATTGCTATTTTCTTTATGTGCAAGTTATAGGATTCTAGGATAGTGTAAGGCTCCATATCTAATCTGATCCAGTGATCCAAAAAAACTCACTCCCCCAACAATGTACTAGCATGGAAATCTTCACATTACACCCAAAGATGCTCTTTCTGATAAATAGGGGAATCACATCCCTCTTGTATCTATTGTATCATTGGTGAAATCCTCTCAAAGGGGATTCTTTTATAACACATTGAAAGATCAATACAAATACATATAAGATTCATTTTATTATTCAATCATTGTGTTTCATTCTATTTTTATGGTGCAAATTTTCATCCTTCAAATGGCGATCATGGTGGGACCTTTGGGTCCCCCTTTTTCATCATATTGTTGTTTTGTTACATCTACAAAATGACTAATTTTTGCTTATTTTTGGTGATTGTAGGTCCTCAAACTTAACTATATCTACCCAAGATGGTCTATATATTGAAACCATATCAACCCAAGATGATCTCCAAGTAGATTTAGAATAGTCATAGATCTGCAAGTCTACATCAAATGAAGGCTTTTGATGTGAGGGTTTGTGCCTCCTTGTCATTTTTCTTTCATTTTTTTGAAAACAAATTATATATGTAGTGTATATGCATGATTTTAGTTGTTAAATATGTCATACTGTAACCATATCAGGTCAAGAAGGTCTCTTGTCTATGACCATCTTAGTAAGAGACTATCTCTGCATTTCTTGCTAGTTTTCCAGCATTGTTGCCTATTAAAATATAGATCATCATTTAGGGAAAATAATGTATTTTTGCTTCATATCTTGCATCATTAAAATCATTGTGTGCTCTTTGTTTTCATTTTTGCAATAAAAGGAACTCGCACACACTTAGTATTTAAACATCGATCAGTTGGATTTCATCACCAACTATTGATAGCAATCATACGATGTGGGCTTTCATCTCCCACCATGGATTGGCCCCCTAAAAGCCATAGTAGCCCCCATGAGTGGTTTTTTGGATTTCATCACCGAGAAGCCCCCTACTCTTGGGTACATCCCAGAGTGGGTTAGGTTTAAATGCCCTTTAACCACAAGGCTTAATAATTAGTGGAATACAGCTATCGTTTTTATCCAAGCCTACCCGAGGGTGAAGCGAAAGGCTCGAATGGGCAAGTAGTAGGATTTAGATAGTGTGACCCCTTCTTTGAGGGGGTATTTTATTCCTATAAGGATACCTATCACCTATCTATCATCCTAGGAAGCTATATTGACTGTTTGTGTCACATTTCCTAATAAGGGGTTGTGCACAAGCTACCTTTTTTGTAGCATTCATTCCATCCACCTTAGTCATTTTAGGAATAGGATTTCAAATAAGCACTTCAAAAACACAAAAGAAAAAATAAAATCAAAATTAAAAATAAAAATAAAAAATAAAAGAAAAGATTTCACAAACAAACAACAACATTAACGATAAAATAATATTGCTTGTTTGCTTTGCTTGCTTTGTTTGTGTAGATTAGAAAGTGCACTCCATTTTCCTAGCTTATGGTCGTGACACGGAGTCAAGCTCAATCATGAGCAAACACTCCTAATCCATCACCAAGAGTCATGGATCATTTTCAATAGGACCAACAAGAGGATTGGCCTAATGAATCCTCTTACCAAGATCTTGATCCACCTGAGGGACAACATGTCCAATAGCCCCCCACTATCATCCCAACATACCGAGTATCACCATTCAAAATCTACCTACAGGCTTATATGTTGATCATGATATCGACTATCCGGACCATGCCACCCTATGTGCCCTCTATAAGGACACATATCTTCATACTAAGGCACCTAGGAAGATGTTACCATGTATTCACATTTTAACTCATCCTACAATACCACTAGATGAAGAATAGAGGTATACTCCACACCAAGATAGGGATGCCCAAGTTACTATAACTAAGCACCCCTGGATGGGCCATGAATATGATTTTTTGGATGCATATACTAATCAAAATCATGAAAAACCTTCCATGTCTACCCAAGTCCATTGTGCTTCAGCACCGCCTACCTACATAGAGCAAATCATTTACCCTCAACATCAAGTTAATGCAGCCTCACACGGTCCTAGGAAATAAATTATCGACCCTTCTAGGGTTAGGGCACAATGCACACCCATTCGCATCACCGAGACACATGTGAATCACCCTCATACAATTGATCCAATAAATCACTTTCATCAGATAACCAAACCAAATTTGGGTCATCAACAAAAGTTATAATGAATAATCCACCAATGGTTACCCATACCTGTGCATCAAAGGCAACCAACCCAACATCATCAAGAGCGCCCAACACAATAGCACAATCTTCCACCATGCCCGAATCAAAATCTTCCACCCCACACATGTCCAATTCCACTTCATCCCCAACACCATAGACCACCACCCACTCATTATCAAGAACCACTTCATCCTAAACAACATCAACTACACCCCTATCAACAAGAATACAAAACCTATGAGGAATTTCAACTAGAATATCAAGATCAAATCGATACATGTCCTGACATACCTTATGGTGAAATTCTCATTGATAACACACATCCACCACTACATCAACACCAAAATCTACCACCTCCACTTCGACAATATCAAAGGTGAGCAACCAACATAATCTCACTAGAAGCCTATAAATTATTGATTGATCAAATCAATTCATTGGAAAAACAAGCCTCTAGTGTGGGTTACCAAAAACCCACATTAAGGTAGCTCAACAATCAACCCATTCATCCATCTGTTCCATCACCTCCATATCCACCTCATTTTGAGATGCCCAAACTAGATAAGTTCAAAGGTGACGAAGATGCACAAGAGCACGTAAGTAGCTTTATAAATATCTATTTTCATCTTCAAGATAGTGATCCCCTAATGCTCAGAATATTTCTCATAACACTTGTTGGGGGTGCTTTGGAGTGGTACAATCATTTACCACATCATAGCATTTACACCTTTGAACAATTGGCCAATACATTTTTAGAACGCTTCTCCTTTAGCATCAAGAAAAAGGCTACCTTGACTGACTTATACAACCTTCACCAATTTGAAGATGAGCTAGTCATGGATTATGGTAACAGGTGGAGAGCAGTCATCACAAAATTACCCTTCACCTTACCCATTATGGAGCTCACTCGCATGTTCACTAGAAGTTTCTCAAAACAAATCTCACTCTTACTACAACTTCAACAATATCAAACTTTCGAGGAAGCCCTAGCCCAAGAAAAGGTCATTGAGGACATCAAAATTCAAGAAGGAGATATCAAAATCTGAAAGAAAGAATGGCCTAACAAAAATTCCAAGGGAAACCAAACCCAACCAAAGGTAGCTCCTATGAATCAAGTCATTTTGAGTGCCCCTGGGCCCTCGAATCGAACTCCACCACAACTGCCTAACTATCAGGCCCAACCTCCATCGACTCAATATCATCCACAACCAACTCATCAACCATTACAAAACCAACCTCCAACTCAACCATGTCATCCACCTCACCAATACACACCATTACCAAAACCCTTGGTGATCATATTTCATCGATTGTGTGAGGCACAAGCAATTTCCCTCCCTAAGATTCACCCACTAGATCCAAATTGACCAAAATCAAAATCTTATAGGGAGGATCACTACTGCATCTATCATAGATAGAAGGGTCATGATATCCAATCATGTTACTCATTCAAGAACTTAGTGTAGGACATGATCGAATGATAAGAAATTCAAATTGATAACCCTCTTGCCTCTTCCAACCAAAACATTGGCATCTACCAAGATCCATTACCTCAATGTGGAGCAACCACAATACCTACCATTACAATAGAACAACCCAAGCAGGTCAATCAGGTACATGCAGCTCCACATAACCAAGGTTTTATGGGAATGATAAACATTGTGACAAGGAATCAAAGATACCCAAATCGACCCACCCAACTAGTGGATCCATCAAATATTCCTTCAACATCACAGGCACCTCCATGATCAAATCCAATCACTCCTCTACCTCACCCAATACTTACACTGAGAAATAGACTTACTCAAAGTCTCAAAATGGCATCAACAAAACTCTCCATTTATGAGCTAATACAACAATCGACTCCACATCGTGAAGCTCTAATGGAGATTCTAAAATCTATTGAATTGCAACCACAAGATTCCAACGCTTTCACCAACTTTGTGGGACACATTCAAAATTGCAAAGAACCTATAATAACATTTCATGATCATGAAATCAAGACAATACCTATCAAAATACCTGATCCACCACTACATATCATGGCTAGTGTGGATGGGATTACTTACAAGTGTGTCTTGATTGATACAGGCTCTTCCATCAATATCATCACCACTTCCACCCTCAAACACCTCAATCTTCCACCATCACACATTGCATCATCCACCTTCACCCTGCATGCCTTCAATGATGCCTTGTGTTCCACTATTGGGATAGTGGTCCTTCCTATTCAGGTTGGACTAAAAATCATTCACACACTCTATCATGTCTTGGAAGGTGCCATGCAATACAACTTGTTGCTTGGTCAACCCTAGATCAGAGATATGAAGTGTGTACCTTCCATATTGCACCAAAGCATCAAATATGTGCATGAAGGTCAAGTCCATTGCATCCCCATAGATTTGGAACCATTTAAATTTTACCATATGGTTTCACATCCATATGAGTCCACCTTACCATCCACTCATTTGGACATTCAACCTAATCACCCCATCAAACACTCAAATCATCCACCAAAAGCCTCCATTCCTTCATCATCACAACCACCATCATAGCCACAATCATCAGCTTCCATGGGAATCCCTTCTGATCCATCATATCCTCCCATGAGGAACCCATCAAAGGCACCAATGCCATCCCCATCACATGAACCCTCACCACCTACTACATCCACATCTCACTCCTCCATTCCACCTCCTACACCTTCAATCTCAACCATCTCCACAACACCCACCCACATTTCTCCCATTCCTGAGGAACCACCCTCCACCACACATATCCCATCACAATCCACAAATCCATCTTCATCTACCCCTCCTTCACAAGTCACAATCAATATGACTAATCTGAGCCTTGGGGAGTATTTAGTGCAAGATGTTACATTCACCCCTCTCATTGAGTCAATCAGAGACTTTGGCAGACCTCACAATGCATCGCTACCCATAGGTACCATCATCCCCCTTGGGTCTTTTTTGAATCAAACAAATTTTATCTATGGAGGTATTGATGCCTCTACTGACACACCTCTTATACCAAAAGAGGAAGAGTCATTTCTTGTGAACATTGACTATCTATCAAACCTATCCTTTGCTCTATGATACTTTTATCGCTACCATTGGCACAAAAATGGCCTAGGTCACTATGAGCAGGGTCCTCGAACCCCTCTAGAACCATGTTATCAATTGTCGATAGATAAGTCAGGATTAGGATACTCCATACGTATGCTTGATGAACTTCTAGTAGATTCCCTTCAATACCTTAACCTAGGCCTTGAGGAGGACATAGATGACAATGAGTATGCTGATCTTGGCCATACTCATTTGCTTAGCGATCATATTCAAATCGCTATGCTATCAATGGATAATTTTGATTCATCAGATGAGGAGTCTGAAGATAATTTTGATGCGCTATCCATCACTTTAGATAGCTCAAAGGAGGATTCCTCCCCCATTGTCCCTATCACAAATGTAGATGAGTTTTATCTTTGCCTATTCCCTAGGTAGCTCCCCATTTGGTGATAACTTCTTCCACTAGAGGATCCTATCATCCCCATTCCACCTTGATCACACCCTGTCATCCCAATTCCACCTCAACCACCTCTCTACACATTTTTTCCACCATAGCATTAACCATCTCCTTCCACCCAAGAATGAAGGTCATTCACCATCCATCAACATGATCTCCATTGATCTTGCCACTCCACTTTTCTATCCAGGCAATCCTTCACAATATTTACCCCTTGATCCTGAGGCTATTAATTTTGATCAGGTTGCTCTCCCACCATCACCCTTTGAGTTTCTTCCCTTTGAGAACATGCTACAATCATATCATCTTTCATCGCAACCCCCCTTAGTAGTTCTCCAAGCTGAGATAGAGTCGAATGACACATCTAACTCCTTTAATCTAGTTGATGATATTCATCTGATCCCCACTCCCCATCAATTGGAAGAGGGATCTCACATGTTAATAGAAGAGACCATTGATATTGACATCAACACTGATCTTGAACATCCTTAAATTCTTAAATTGGGGAAAGGTCTCTCAGATACAGAACATGTTGCATTCACCACTCTTCTAACAGAGTATAGACAAGTTTTTTCTTGGTCATACAAAGACATGCCTGGTCTGGACCCAAACTTAGTGGTCCACAATTTGATGCTCAATCCAACGATCAAGCCTATCAAGCAAAAACTTTGAAAATTACATCCAATGATAGCTCTAATGATAAAATATGAATTACAAAAATTGTTGGATGTAGGCTTCATCCAACCCATCAACTATCCTAAATGGGTTTCCAACATGGTACCTATTAGGAAGCCGAATGGGGGGTTCGCATATGCATAAATTTTTGGGATCTTAACAAAGTGAGCCCTAAAGATGAATTTCCACTCCCTAGCATCGATACACTCATAGACATAGTTGTAGGTCATGAAATGCTTTCCCTCATGGATGGTTTCTTGAGCTATAATCAAATTTGAGTCAATCCTGATGATCAACCCAAAATAGCTTTTACCACACCATGGGGGACCTTTTGCTACAAAGTCATGCCTTTTGGTCTCAAAAAAAATGGTGCTACTTATCAATGGGTAATGACATACATTTTTCATGACTACATGCATAATATTATCGAAGACTATGTCGATGATCTACTAGAAAAGTATTTATTGCGTTGTGACCATATCAATGTTCTACATAAGGTCTTTGATCACCTCTTGGAGCATAACGTTCGGTTGAATCCTAAGAAGTGTGTTTTTGGTGTAACATCTAGAAAACTTTTAGGCTTCATTATTTCTAAACGAGGCATCAAAGTTGACCCAAACAAGGTCGAAGTAATCTTAAACATACCTCCCCCCACCAATCTTAAGCAACTTCGTAGCTTACAAGGGAAGATATAGGCCATCCTATTGAGTGGTAATTTTGCCCAATTGCAAAACCACGCCCATAGTTAGGATTTTGATTAGAAAACCCTCTCTTGTAAAGAAATAGAAATTTATCCAAGGTTCCTTTTACATAATGTGTGCTTGTATGCTTGTGAAAATGTGTCAAATAAGTGCTAGAATACCTTAGTGATTTGCAAGAAACTATTAACAAGGGGTATGTGTTGGTATTACTTTATTATGTTATGCTATTGATTGTTCATGAAACTTAAAAGAAAAGAAATTATAAATGTGATTAACCCTCATATGACCACAATGAAAATATGAAGTTCATTTTATCTTGAAGTATTTTAGATAGATTTGATCTTATTTTTTTAAGCATGTTTTAGCAAATTTTATTTGTCAAACTTTGTTTTGAGCATGCAATAAAATATTAGAACCTATCTCTAAAATTTTAACATTGAATAATTGAGCGGATTCATTTTATTTTGATTGATGAATGAAAAGAAAAAAAAATCTACATGACTAACTTTAAAAATTTAGTCTGTGGAATGCCATATATAATATTCCCCTTTAATGAAATTATAATTTTCATAAAGAGAAATTAATTTATGGCTTGAAAGAAAAAGTACAAAGCCTAAAATTTAGCTCTCCTTTAAAATGTGAAATCATGCTAAACTTGAAATTACAAAATTCCTTTTAAAATGCAAATTTTATATAATTTTTGGAATTTCAAATTTGCTTCAAAATAAAATCGAAATTGCTTAAAATGAAACTTTAAAGCTTATTCTTGGAATTTGTGCATCTATTTTTGGAATTTTAATTATATATATATATATATATATAGATATATATATTATTTTATTTGCAAGAGTTAAAAAAATGAAAAAGAGTTGGGTTAGAAAAATAAAAATAAAGAAAATCTGGAATATGGACTAGAATACAGAAAATTGCCAAAGAAATACTAATGAACCCTAATTTGTCCCATGTTGTAGAAAATGTTACATCTTGAATACAAAACACAACTAGGTTACTTGGATCAACACAATCTAAAATATAGTTATGGCAAGAGTCTAAGGGATAAAAATATGCATTAAAAATATATAAACGATGGTACCGTATTCACGCATAAACACCATTAAATAGTTCTAAGCATAAGGAGAAAGATGTGTAATAAATGCTTATATTATTCAAAACCTTGTTTTCTACATACAAATGAGAAACTAGAATGTTGATAGAAGTTTGAGAGCCTTCCAATATTCTTTCCTACATCCTATTCTAAAATTTCCAGCCCCTCATTTTGCATTCACCTATGTTTATAAAATTGCAGAAGAGACCTCTAACTCTTTGCTTCCTCCCATTTTCATTCATTTGAGTTTTTTAAAACTCTCTGATTTCCTCCCTTTTCCATGTAACCTCTACTTTTAATTTTTTGGGAAACACCTTTGATATGGCACAATATTGACATGGATTTTTATAATAAAATGTCCATGTGATTGACTTGCATGATCACCTCCTCCTCTTAGATATGGAAATAGACAAGATTTATATTAACATGGTGCCTAAAGGGTTTAAACTTTAGGTTCTTCATACATGGAACTCATTTCCATTTACATTAAAATCTTAGATTAACAATGCTTTATCATTGTGCAATTTGTCCCTGTATGCACCCATCCTTCGGAACCACTCCTTTCGAATCCTATCATGGGAAAAATGGACCCTAATCATACCATGTGGAAATGACATGTGCAAATATTTCCCGTTTCATTAGACTTGTCTACCGTGACCTCCGTTAGGTGACTGATGTGTCAGTCCCTCATCAATGCATGTATTTTTGAAGTTTGGTGCACATCCTACTGATCCTGTGCACTTCAAGTTAGAACTAGTTAAGGTGTAAATTTTGCCAAAAATCCCATAAGACTTCTATTTTATATGTTCCACAATATCTCCATGACATGATTATTCTAAAACCCATGATAAAATTATAGCTCTCGCCTACTACCAAATATCTCATCATAATTTAATGCAAAATCCACTATAGATAGTTGTGAGAAAATATTACTTGCAAAAGCACAGTGAATGTAGGTAGAATGCAGGTGCAAAATAAAATTGGTCCGACATGAAGTATTGGTCATGAATTTTCACTTTGAATCAGTAACGACAATCGTCTAATTGATATTTATTAATAACCTTTGCTCTATTTTTCTTTTGTAATATCAACCCCCACACTAAGGAGATCTTTGTAGACTCTGATACCACACCTAATATCGATGTTGATGACATCAGAATTTAGGACACCTAAAGCACCACGATGAATTTGGCATTCATCATCCAAAATCCCATGGCCTCTCCATTATTATTATTTAATTTTAGGACCACATAGCTTATTCTGCCATCGAACCAATCTCGTTGTTATTCCTTATTTTATTAGTAAAACAACTTGCCTATCATGATGATTTTGATTGTGATCACTCCACCCATTTCTTCGATGATGTACATGGCTCTCTTCCTCGATGATGAACCATGCTACCTCTGGCATCCTACTCTCTGCTTTCATCTATTGGAAATTTGAGTTAATTTGAGGCATTTTATGTTGTCATTGATGTCACATGGATCATTGATGTCACATTGATTTTTGGTGGCAAAAGCATTTCATAGATAATCATCTATGATATTTTGGAGAGCATGGATATTTACAGGGTTTTTATGAAAACCAAGGCAGGCAAAATAAAAGGTTTTATTTAAAACCATGGTGGGCTTATGTGGAAAGGGCTTTTCTTAAAAGCCAAGGTGGAATTTTGTTTCATCGAAAAAGGACCTCCGGTGATGAAGATATTAAAGTTTAAAGTTTAAGTTTAAATTAATGGAGGGCCGACCTATGTGCAATTAATGGAGGTTGGCATATATATATATGTAAAGGTTTCAATTTATTTTGAAATGGGGCATATTATATATCGTCGGAAAGCTTATTTCGAGGGCTATTTGACTAACTTATTTAGAAGGAGAAATAAGGTGTGTGTAAAGAGATATTTCTGATTTTGCAAAGGGGTTCCAAAAGTGAAGTTTGCCTTGTTCTTTTTCAAGAGGATTAATTCTTTCATGAGGTGACAAGGTATGCAATATTGTGATTTATTTTATTTTATGGTATAAGTGGTTTTGGGAGTGAAAAGGTTATGCAATGTTTTGATTTATTTTATTTTATGGTACAAGTGGTTTTAGGAGAGATAAGGAAGTTGTGCAATTAAAGGCCTTGGTGATGATTATTGAAAAGTGGAGTAATGTTGATTATTTTGTGATCTACTAACCCTTGTGAAGATTGGCAAAAGAATTTTGTGATTGTGGCAGATTTACAAAGAGGTTTTTTCATCTTCATAAAAGGTATGGGCACATTCTCCTATTGATTGTTTATGGTGGTTGATTTCTGAAATATCATTGGAGGGAAAAGGATTGTTTGTGGTTTCCTTTTCGAAAGTGGTTGGTTGAATGCTTCAAGGTTTTCTGAATTGAGAGTTGTGTTTAAACCTTGTTTTATAAGCATAGTTGTTGAAGCCCATTGGTTGTGAAAGAACTTGAGTTAGAAAAGAACATGAGTATCATTGTTATGTGAGATTTGTGGTTGAGCATTGTTGGAAACATTTGAGTTGGTTGATACATACTTGGACTAGGGTTGTGTGAGAAAGAGTTGTCCCTTGTGATGATTGGTTGAGTTGAGTTGATTGAGCCTAGTCAAGTGATGTGTGAAGTGATTGTTCAAGTTCTATGAAACAAACTATTCCATCATTCTATGTTGAGTTGAGATTAAGGTTAGAACATATTGAGTCTCTAACAATTCTCTTTATGGTTCTATAAGACTTGAATTGAGTTGAGGTTGATTTGAGTTGAGAGTGAGATTAGAACATATTGAGTCTCTAACAATTCTCTTTATGCTTCTATGAGTTGATTTGAGTTGAGTTGAGATTGATTTGGGTTGAGAGTGAGTTTAGAACATATTGAGTCTCTAACAATTCTCTTTATGCTTCTATGAGTTGAGTTGAGATTGATTTGGGTTGAGAGTGAGATTAGAACATATTGAGTCTCTAACAATTCTCTTTATGCTTCTATGAAGTTAATTTGAGTTGAGATTGCCATTCATTGTTGAGTTCATTTTGAGTACTACTTGAGCATGATTGATTGAGCCTTTGAGAAGGCCTTTGGGACAGATTTGAGGATAGTGTTGGGACAAATTTGAGGATAGTTTGGACAAGTTCTTAGTGAGCTTTTTGGAGCAGATTTGGGCAAGTTCTTGGTGAGCTTGCTAGAGCAGATTTGGGCAAGTTCTTGGTGAGCTTGCTAGAGCAGATTTGGGCAAGTTCTTGGTGAGCTTGCTAGAGCAAATTTGGGCAAGTTCTTGGTGAGCTTGCTAGCACAGATTTGACAAGTTCTATGTGAGCTTGTTAAGCAGGTTCTATGTGAGCCTATTGAGCAGGTTCTTAGTGAGCCTATTGATAGAGCTTTGGAGGTGATAGAGTATAGAGGATAGAGTCTCAGTGGATAGAGATCCAACAACCAACATAGTTGAAGATAAATCTGAGTGAGGAGTCTTCAAGTGGAGAGAGGTCCACCAGTTAGTGCAACAGAGAGACAGAGTCTTCTAGAAGATCACATAGCCAGAGCAGAAGGGGAAAGAGTTCTCCTATGGAAGAGATCCATAAACTTGAGATTAGGGGATCAACATCTCCTTTGGACAGAGATCCATAAACATTGTAATTGGGAGTGATTCCCAAAGAGATTGATTGAGAAAGTTTTAGTAAAATATTTTCTCCGTGGAGTAGCCCACATTGGGTGAACCACGTAAATTGTGGTGTCTCTATTGTGTATGGTTTTTGTGCATTGCTTTGATTACTACTATTGATACTGCTATCTTTACACAACATAATATTGAATTGGAAGAAAAAGTAAAAAGTGGTCTTATACTGTTCACCCCCCTCTCAATATAAGCTTGTGTTCTTCAATTGGTATCAGAGCGGGTTCCTTCAGAAAGGCTAACAACTTGAGGGAAGATTCTACAAGAACACACATGGCAAAGAAAGGCAAAAGAAGAACCATGAGATCTAAGAAGAAAAATGAATCCGATCTTGAAGCTCTAAGAAGGGAAGAAGAAAAATTAGTAAGATGTCTTGAGTGTGGTAAGCTTGGTCACATGGCATTTTATTGTCCACAAAATGGGTATAGCAGCAATAGAGAGGAAATGGAACTTGACTGGATTTTCAAAGATATTGTTGCTCAAAAGGCAACATTCAAGGTTTCAAAAGAAGAATATTCTGCTTGTGGTCAACTCGATCATGTCTCAGGTTACTGCAATGGCTTCAGTGATAGTGAAGATGAAATGGAACTCAAGGAAGACAGGCACAATCAAAATAGTGAAGATGAATGCAAGAATAAAAAGAAAAGGAAAACATGTATGAACAAGGCAGGCATGACAAGAAGAGCTTGTATATGGAAGAAGCAATCAGTGCTTCTAGAAGCAATAATGAAAGTCTCTCAGTCAATGAAAAAGAAGAAGCTCCTACTGAAGATCAAAAGCAGGAATCTCAAGTAAGAATTTATCATGAAGAGGAAAATAGGCACAATTATGATCATGAAGAAAAGAAAGTGTCAGAACAAGCTTTTGAAGAAATAAAAAGAGAAAACTCAAGACTAAAGGCTCAAGCACAAGAGGATGAGAAGATGAAGGTCAAAGCTCCTACAAGATCTCATTGATCTAAAAATCATGGTTGAAGAGGCAAAGAAAATTGAAGAAGATATGCTTGAACAATTAAAGGTAAGGAAGCAAGAATGTGAAAGATTAGAACATGAAGTTGTTTCCTTAAGGTTGGAAGTGAAAGACTCCAAGGATAAGTTGCACAAGTTTTGGAAAGGTTTCAAAGCACCAAAGGTCCCATATTTCAGGTTTGAGGAATCACAATCAAAAGGAAAGGAAGTTCTAAAATATGAAAGCAAAGAAGCACCTAAGATTTGTGAGGAAAGTTCCAAAGTTCCTATGGCTCCAAATATTCAGTTTGGTTCTTGTTTTGAGATAGGTGAATCAAGTTCAAAGGGAAAATAAATTCTTGAAGAGAAAGGCAAGGAAGAGGTTTTAGATGCTACAAAGAAGGTTCAAGAATGCAATGCACAAGTTGAAGATGATCATAAGGATAATGGTCAAGAAAGGATCCATGGATCAAAGAAGTTTGATTTTGCTAGAAGAAACTTCAAGGGAAGAAGGTATGGTTTTCAGGGACATTGCTTCTCATGTAACAGGATTGGTCATAGAGATTTTTAGTGCAAAGGAAATGAGCAACATGGTTTTGGTTTTAGAGCTACACAATTCAGAAGTCATGGTCATAATGGTCATGAAAACAGAGCTTCACAATACAAGGTTCAGGAAAGGAATGGATATGGAAATTATTTCAAGAATAATTTTAGGACATGGGCACCATCCAAAGGCTACAATATCAAGTGTTTTAATTGCAATAACTTTGGGCATATTGCAAGATGGTGTAGGACTCAATTCCAAATAGGTTCAAGGCAAGAAGGTCAAACAAGGTTCAAGACAAGAAGATCAAGTAATTCATCAAGAGAAGGATATCAGAAAAATATGGAAGGAAGTTGATAGAGGAAAGAAACAAAGTGATATGGGAGTAAAAGTACTCCCACCCCAAAATTAATCACCTCAAAAGAGAAGGGGGTGAGGGGGCTAAGCTTAAGAGTCATATCTTTTAGCCCCATAGGTGTCCCTTTTGCCATTGATGTCAAAGGGGGAGAGATTTGAGTAAGGGGGAGAGCATTGAGTTAGGGGGAGCAGCCTCCAAAGAGAGTATTGAGTTAGGGGGAGCAACCTCCATAGAGAGTATTGAGTCAGGGGAGCAACTTTGATTCTCAGAGATGGTTTTTGCAGTGATTGTGGTGTTTGCATTAGAGGTGTTGCCATCAATGACAAAGGGGGAGATTGTTGGAAATTTGAGTTAATTTGAGGTATTTTATGTTGTCATTGATGTCACATGGATCATTGATGTCACATTGAGTTTTGGTGGCAAAATATTTCATAAATAAGCATTTATGATATTTTGGAGAGCATGGATATATACAAGGTTTTTATGAAAACCAAGGCAGGCAAAATAAAAGGTTTTATTTAAAACCATGGTGGGCTTATGTGGAAAGGGATTTTCTTAAAAGCCAAGGTGGAATTTTGTTTCATCGAAAAAGGACCTCCGGTGATGAAGATATTAAAGTTTAAAGTTTAAGTTTAAATTAATGGAGGGCCGACCTATGTGCAATTAATGGAGGGTATATATATATATATAAAGGTTTCAATTTATTTTGGAAAGGGGGCATATTATATATCGTCGGAAAGCTTATTTCGAGGGCTATTTGAATAACTTATTTAGAAGGAGAAATAAGGTGTGTGTAAAGAGATATTTCTGATTTTGCAAAGGGGTTCCAAAAGTGAAGTTTGCCTTGTTCTTTTTCAAGAGGATTAATTCTTTCATGAGGTGACAAGGTATGCAATATTGTGATTTATTTTATTTTATGGTATAAGTGGTTTTGGGAGTGAAAAGGTTATGCAATGTTTTGATTTATTTTATTTTATGGTACAAGTGGTTTTAGGAGAGATAAGGAAGTTGTGCAATTAAAGGCCTTGGTGATGATTATTGAAAAGTGGAGTAATGTTGATTATTTTGTGATCTACTAACCCTTGTGAAGATTGGCAAAAGAATTTTGTGATTGTGGCAGATTTACAAAGAGGTTTTTTCATCTTCATAAAAGGTATGGGCACATTCTCCTATTGATTGTTTATGGTGGTTGATTTCTGAAATATCATTGGAGGGAAAAGGATTGTTTGTGGTTTCCTTTTCGAAAGTGGTTGGTTGAATGCTTCAAGGTTTTCTGAATTGAGAGTTGTGTTTAAACCTTGTTTTATAAGCATAGTTGTTGAAGCCCATTGGTTGTGAAAGAACTTGAGTTAGAAAAGAACATGAGTATCATTGTTATGTGAGATTTGTGGTTGAGCATTGTTGGAAACATTTGAGTTGGTTGATACATACTTGGACTAGGGTTGTGTGAGAAAGAGTTGTCCCTTGTGATGATTGGTTGAGTTGAGTTGATTGAGCCTAGTCAAGTGATGTGTGAAGTGATTGTTCAAGTTCTATGAAACAAACTATTCCATCATTCTATGTTGAGTTGAGATTAAGGTTAGAACATATTGAGTCTCTAACAATTCTCTTTTTGGTTCTATAAGACTTGAATTGAGTTGAGGTTGATTTGAGTTGAGAGTGAGATTAGAACATATTGAGTCTCTAACAATTCTCTTTATGCTTCTATGAGTTGATTTGAGTTGAGTTGAGATTGATTTGGGTTGAGAGTGAGTTTAGAACATATTGAGTCTCTAACAATTCTCTTTATGCTTCTATGAGTTGAGTTGAGATTGATTTGGGTTGAGAGTGAGATTAGAACATATTGAGTCTCTAAACAATTCTCTTTATGCTTCTATGAAGTTAATTTGAGTTGAGATTGCCATTCATTGTTGAGTTCATTTTGAGTACTACTTGAGCATGATTGATTGAGCCTTTGAGAAGGCCTTTGGGATAGATTTGAGGATAGTGTTGGGACAGATTTGAGGATAGTTTTGGAATTTTTGAAATTTGGGCAAGTTCTTGGTGAGCTTGCTAGAGCAGATTTGGGCAAGTTCTTGGTGAGCTTGCTAGAGCAGATTTGGGCAAGTTCTTGGTGAGCTTGCTAGAGCAGATTTGGGCAAGTTCTGTGTGAGCTTGTTAGAGATTTGGACAAGTTCTTGTGAGCTTGCTAGATTTGACAAGTTCTGTGTGAGCTTGTTAAGTAGGTTTTATGTGAGCCTATTGAGCAGGTTCTTAGTGAGCCTATTGATAGAGCTTTGGAGGTGATAGAGTACAGAGGATAGAGTCTCAGTGGATAGAGATCCAACAACCAGCATAGTTGAAGACAGATCTGAGTGAGGAGTCTTCAAGTGGAGAGAGGTCCACCAGTTAGTGCAATAGAGAGACAGAGTCTTCTAGAAGATCACATAGCCAGAGCAGAAGGGGAAAGAGTTCTCCTATGGAAGAGATCCATGAACTTGAGATTAGGGGATCAACATCTCCTTTGGACAGAGATCCATAAACATTGTAATTGGGAGTGATTCCCAAAGAGATTGATTGAGAAAGTTTTAGTAAAATATTTTCTCCGTGGAGTAGCCCACATTGGGTGAACCACGTAAATTGTGGTGTCTCTATTGTGTATGGTTTTTGTGCATTGCTTTGATTACTGCTATTGATATCTGCTATCTTTACACAACATAATATTGAATTGGAAGAAAAAGTAAAAAGTGGTCTTATACTGTTCACCCCCCTCTCAGTATAAGCCTGTGTTCTTCATCATACCTATGTGCTCTCTTCAATTTATTATTGCAAAATACTATGATTTAACCATGATTATTTTATAAATATAGGTTATGGTATTTCACTCGAGTGAGTTGTCACTAAGTGTACAAATACAATGGGTAAGCACAATAATTTTCATTTATTGTATGTCTTCACTTCGTCCATTGTAACCGATGAATATCCTTACTTTCCTCTATTTTAACCTATTTTTGGTATTGCTTCTATTTATTTTTTCATTTTTGTATTTATCCACTTATCCCAGTCTATGTCATCCATAGTAAAATCCAACATATTGCATTGAAGCCTTCGTTGATCCACTTTTGGAAATTCGTGTCTATGCAGCCATTCACATCAGCATCCATAGTGGTTTAATTCACTCTTTGTCATTCATATTTTTTGATATTTGTTGAAAGGCGCCAAGTCATTGATCTATACCTGTCTAAATGTCCATATATCATGTCTACACTATCCAACACTACCAACTACTATCTTATACGTATTCATTGTCCTCACTTGGTTTCACTAGATTTGAATCCTATTATAAAGTTTGTATTGCTCTATTAGACTGTAGAACCTTTCTATAGCTCTTCATGCATTTCAAAGACCCTTCCACTTTGCAATCACAGTGTATTTTTATGCCTAGTCAATCATATTCCAACTCACATCCAGTACGCTCATGTCATGTCATCGTTGCTCTAGGTTACCACCATGATCGATGTCTAATCCACCTTTGGTATGAACGTCAAAATATATCTCATTACTATTAAGAAGAACTGATAATTTCTCTATTCATATAATTAAATTTTGTAAAACATGATTGTCATCATCGAGTTTGTCCTAATGTCTTCATTCAATTCACCGTAACATCATCCTTAGACCTAGCTACATCAAACATCTTCGTTCCTTGTACACACCTTTGGTGTCCAAGTTGTCCTCCATGTAGGCCATGTATATCCTTAAATTCTATCTGCCATCTGTGTGCAACATAGTTATTTGTATTGCCATGCAAGCCCTAAACCTATCTCAGTCTATGTATAACCATCAGTTGTTGTCTTTGGAGTACCTTTGTAAATGATATCCTTTCCATAAACTTTCCATTGTATTCTGCTTCGCTTTGCAAACATTAGCCACTGTGAAATGCTACCAAACTACCACCATGTCGACTCTTTGTCCAATACCATCGTGATCACCAACGAAGACCATCTCTCTCTAGTTTCATTCCTGCATCAAATAGAAAGACCTAGCATTAGCAGGATCCTCAAAATATATATGTTGAGACTTTAGGCATGAAACATATTTAACACAATGATAAGCCAACCTACACATTAAAATAACACAATGACTAATATAAAACAATAAAATAAATAAAGACTAAAATGAAATAATAAATAAAACTACAATCTAGGAATATTTAAAAGGAACTATTAAAGTGAAACAAACTACCCACATATGTGAAGATATATAAGTAAATCATGATTTACTTTTATTTTTATTTTTATTTTTTTTAATCATATATGACATACGACTAGTTTCATTTTCATATTTTCTTCTTTTTATTTTGAACTTGATTAAATTAACTCCATGTTTGAATTAATTTAATTCAGAACATTAAAATCAACAATCACTACAAAACCTAACCTACCCTCAAAAACTAAACCCTTCAAGAGAAATTACAATAAGGTAGTAACCAACATTCCAACCTTGGGAGCTATCAAAAATTATCACTCAAATCAAACCAATAATCCCCAAAAATACAAAATTTAAGGTGGATCCCTAAATTTGGGGTAAGTTGTGCAATGGTCACAAAAAATAGCGGATGAAGAACCTGTTCTAAGACCAAGAAACTAAAGATCAGTGAAATAAGCATTATTTAGCAATACCCAAAGAAGATGGACGTAAACAACTTCAAATGAAAATAAATAAAATATTTACCTTTGCTCAGTGCGTGAATCATGATTCGTTTTACATTCTTGAAACAATCTAGATTCCATCACCTATTTTGCATTTAGGCTATACAATACCACTCATTAAAAATGTGCCTCTGCATTGCTCCACTACCATCCAGGAATTTATAGTCTCAGTGGAGATGACCTTGATCTCTTCTAGACCTTGCTCTACTACCAACCAGACATCTATAGCCCTGGTAGATATTATCTGAATCACCCAGGTATTAGATTAGTATTTCATTTCTTTGTTTTATTTTATATTTTTATTTTTTAGACATTGCTCCACTATCAATCAGGCGTCTATAGCCTTGGTGAAGATGACCTAGCCTTTTTATTGATTTGATTTTTATTTCCTTTTTTTTCTAGTGAGCATTGTATTGCTTTGCAAAATTCATCTACCACCTAGGTTAGAGACCATTCAAGGCTAAATATGAAGTATATTATATTTTCACCTTAATCTACAAACCAAAATGACTTCGTCCTTTAATCTGTGAGTTATACATGGAGCTTTAGTAAAATATTTCATTTTTACACCTTCAAATATCTTAGTCCACAATATAAGAATGATTACTAAATAATTTCATCCCCCTTATACTCAATTTCACCTAATTTCAAACTAGACAATCCAACCTACATGACAAAAATATTACCAACAAGAAAACCAGGATTTAGTAGATTGTGCCAAACTATACCTCAATCCGAGGGATCAACCTAAAGGTGCACATGCAAAAAAAGAAAATCAAAACTTGAAAATAAACCCAAAATCTAACCTAATGACGGCTGACAAGAAGGCAAAAAGCAAAACTCACCAAACAAGAAATTAGGGACAAAGCACAAAACATAAAAGCTAAATATAAAAACACAAAAACCAAAGTTATATACAATAATATACAATATATGTACAAGATGATGCAAAATTTAGGCCATCATTTCCCTGGATCCCAAATATGATTACCACAATTTAAAAGATATATATCATGATATGCATGCCAAGCCTTATAGGAATCTAGCCAAAACAATACTAAGCCATAAAATACAACAAAAATTATTTTATCTTTCTCACCCCACCAATTAGATTCAATCCCATTAAAGCCAAATATGACGTGTGATCCATTAAATACATGAATCCACAAATGGTTTTGAATTATTTTGTGATTATTGTGTGTGATGTTTATTATTGAATTTGTATCTTCAATCACCATTTCAACTAGCATGGTGGGAATTCCCATTTTCAATTCATTTTTCAAAATATTATCTTCCTTATCCAGGTTAGACACGAGTTCTTCCAATCTTGACCCTATTTGTGAAAATCTACATGCCAAACTGTTATGCATAGTTTTGGACCAATCACACTTATGTAATAGTTTGCAAGCATCTAGAATATCTTCTAAATGAGGATCATTATACGTTTGTATCCCAGATTCAATTGTTAATTGCTAATGAACTTGATTCAATAACTCAAGCATATCTATTTTTGTTTCATTCAAAAAATTAATCTTATTAGCGGTGTGAGTAGAAATCAACTCAAATTTGTTTCAACACAAATGGCATTTCATCATTAATAACATTCGAATCTAGTAGACAATTAAGCAAACATTTACATGGAGTTCGAATGGTTGAACACAAAAGATGAGATTCTACCTATGATACATTTATATTTACCAATACTTGGAGAGGATTTTTAACTTCTTCCTTTTCCCCATGATATCCATCATTGTCATCATGTAGCCCTTCATCTTCATCAATTACCTACTTTTCAAAGTAACCAAAATTAGGTACCTAATCAAAAATATGCCCATCCTTTTCAAACCATAAATCTTGTTGATCAAGGGGTGTGTCAAATAACACATCTCCCTGATCAATCACTTGAGTCTTCTCAAATAAAGAAATATTTTCATTAGGATCATCAATGATATAAAACCCAAACCATTCTGATTCTAGAATTTTCTCTATTTGAGGTAGCATAGATATTACAGGATCCTTAGGTGAAACAAGACTTTCAATTTATTATTTCTCAAATGGGAACAAAGTGAGTGAATAACATTCTTTGTCTAGAATAGTAGAATCATTATCCTTCTGAAACATTTGATGATATTCCATCCTTCTTTCATGCCATTTTTATATTGTATAGGATTTACAAGATATTCATGTAAGATAGCAATTTCAGTGTCCTGCATATCAAGTGAAATAGAAATTTAATTAGTAAGAGTGTGAGAAACCAATGATTCCTCAGATATTTACTAATCCTCCCTTGTAAAAAATGACTCTAAACCTTCTATTTCTATATTGTCATAACTTGGCTCATGTTGGCTTTCTTGATCATTATAACAATTGTCTTCTAAAAACAAGTGATGAAATTCTATCATGCCTTCCACACAATATTCAGATTCATCTATTGATTCCCCCTCAAATTCACTTTCAACCACTTTTGGTGGGTCAAGGGTTTCTTCAGTGGGATCAATTCTTGTATTCAACTTTTTATAATTATCCCAATCCTCACTTGTGAATAATGACTCTAAGCCTTTTATTTCTAAAGGTTCACATATTTCTAAAATTGAACCAATATCTATATTTTGAAGGGTGTTTACCATAATATTCATTGGTGGATATTGGCTTCAATTGTTTATACCTCATCTTGGATGATATATAAGGTGGTTGTGACATATGGATATTCAATTTTATCTTGTTTATTTCTCACACTAGACATCGATTTATTCAAGGGTGCCAGATTGGATGATTGGTATTGGTTGAAATCCATAACTCTTGAACCATGGTTCATCATGGGAGAAGGTTGAATGTTATCCTGAGTCATTTATGGTATCATATTGCGGGTCTTAAATCTAATTTGGATTCCATTAATACCTTTTGAAATCATTTGTTGTTGTAATATTATTACCTCATTATAGGCTCTAGGCAAGGATGTAATTTGAAGAAATTTCCCTTGAAATAGAGAAGTGAAGGGGTCTAAGTCTTCCAGGTATATTTGAGTGGCTCTTTATTATAAAACGATATAATGGGGCACCAATTTGATATAAAACCTATGGAATACATCATTGAATTGGCTCATGTATTCATTAGGCTCTTTACAGGTAGAGACGAACTAATTTAATAGCGTGATTGAGTCAACTAGTTTTCCAAAATGGCTAAGAAATTTTACCTTTAATTGATCCAAAGACATGATAGAATTTATAGGCAAGAAAATGTACCAATCAAATGCAACCTCATCCAATGTGTATGAAAACAACCTACAAGCAACATCTTCATGCATAATTTACAATTTATTTAAAATATTCTTATATCTCTGAATATGTTCCTTAGTTTGTCCCACATCATGCCTAAATTGAGGTAAATATTCTTCTGCACCTTTAGGGATTTTATGGGTAGGAATGTTTAAATAATAATAATAACCACCTATCCAGGATGCCATTCCTATTGGAGTAAACATTCCCATTAGTGGACCTTAAGGAATATAACTTTAGTGTCAATTTTTTTAGTCAAAGAAATATCTTGTAAAGAAGCGTAAAAAGACTAAAAATCCTCGAATGTTTCACATAAATATCATCATGTTTATCAATAATAATATGTGCATCAAGTAAACCATAGCAATAAAAAAAAAAATTTATTTTTCAAAGGTTGGCATTCATGCATCATCAATTAGAGGACTTTTCAAATTAATGAATATGATCACCTATCAACAAAACCTTGTTAGTCAAGATCAATACCTTCAAATAATATTTCAAATGAGAATGATAAATTTATAATTTATGTAGCAATAAAATGACCAATTTAGGCCCTCCTTCTAGCGCCAAAATGTTGAGTGGTAATTTTACCCAATTGCAAAACCACACTCACAATTATGATTTTGATTAGAAAACCCTCTCTTGCAAAGAAATAGAAATTTATCCAAGGTTCATTTCACTTAATATGTGCTTGTATGCTTGTGAAAGTGTGTCAAATAAGTGCTAGAATACCTTAGTGATTTGCAAGAAACTATTAACAAGGGCCCTATGTTGGTATTACTTTAATATGTTGTGTTATTGATTGTTAGTAAAACTTAAAATAAAATAAAATGTAAATGTGATTGACCCTCATATGACCACGATGAAAAGATGAAGTTCATTTTATCTTGAAGTATTTTAGATAGATTTTATCTTCTTTTGTTAAGCAAATTTTAACAAGTTTTATTTGTTAAACTTTGCTTTGAGCATGTGTAGACATCAAAACAGCACCAATCTGATTATGTGACTGCAAACATTGATCGCATTGACACACACAACCCCAAGGGCAACCCCCAGAGGTTAAACAGTGGTCCTAACCACTCTCACAACATTTTTGGATGGTCATAGATCAATTTGGCACCTTTAGGAACTTTGCTCAATATTCGTTCCACCCTGGAATGAATTCAAACTGGTATTTGCCCCACCCAGGGATGAATTCTAGATTCACTCCAGGGTGGGGCAAATTGCAGGTTTGACGAGAAAAAGTCAAATCTTGACAAATGGCAACTCAGATCCGCCACTTAATGCTTCCTTCATCGCATGGGAGTATGGGTGAGTGTTTTCGAGTGTTAGAGGCAATTACAAGGGCAGTCATGAAGTCCCTATTCAGGGAGGAATCTCCTTCCCCCTGGGAAGGCATGATTTCCAAGTGGTACCTCTGCATGCCAATTTCAAGAGACCTCCAGGTCTATAAATTGGTGAGTTTCCTCACCCCAAGATATACAAAGAAGGAGCATTTTGGAGCAATGAAGTGCTATCATTTTACTTTCACACCCACACCCTTTTGAGTTGTGTCTTTCACATCCTTGATCTCTTTTGGAGAAGAGGTCATAGGGTGGTTACTGGAAGTACAAATCTAGAGCCAAACCCGACATTTGGCCACAATATCCCACCCAATTTGTCGACAATACCCCACAAGAGTTTTTGGACCCATCCCAAGTGGATTGGTGCCAAAATCAGGCCCTAAACGACAGGTGGCCTGCCTTCGGGTGCCCCCTCCCGCATTGCTACAGTCCTAATCACCCCTCTTCGGAGCGATTGGAAATTTGTGGCAAGTAGCACCATCAAATTCCCATTTATGAAGGCCAAATTGGGAAAATCTAACCATTTGGGTCTTCCCAAAATACCCCCAATTAGCTAACCCCAATTTTGCAGGTCTTTTGGAGCTTCCTAGGCAGGACATTTGGGACAGTACCTTTTCGACATTTTATTACAGGTGAATTCATCCCTCCCCAGAGCAAATTCAAATCTGTGAGGAATTTCCTGAATGTTCCATTTGCAATATTTTCTTTGGGATGTCTTGATGCCCCTATCAAATTTTTAGAGCATTTGGATTCATTTTAGTCATAGTTTAATTCATTTTTCTCATTCACTTATTGTAGGCTTGGGGATTGCATGCTCTATTTTATCCACAAGTGCTACTGACTACTTCTTGTTCCTTTGAACGTAGGGTCTGGACATCGGAGGAGCAGCAAGGAGTCAAGACTCATCAACGCAAGTGGAGGTGATGTTTGGTCTGCCCATTTTACATGTGGGCACGCGAAAGAAGGAAGGGCATCCATGGATGTAACAAGAACGCATACTTAAATGCTCCTAGCCCCTAAAAGGGGAGGAGGCGCATTGTAACCGAGTTGTGAAACATATCAATAAAAATGGCTGTCTTATTTATTTGCATTTGTTTCATTTTGATCCGCTCATGCTTTCCCTCTTTTCATGCACTTTCAAATTCCTAGGATTTAGCGTTAAAGTTTGGTTCGGTTTGCATCGCATCTTCGCTTTCCTTTTTGCTTCTGTATCCTCGTGCTTCTAGTGGTGATCACGGTGGAACATTTTCCTCTATTTTTAAGATCAGATATCTGATCCAAACTTGGTTGTTTTTGCTTGTAGGTACCGAGTTTTCATATGTTGACTGTTGTTCGTTCCATCAGGAGGCGAATACAGAGCTGTAATTCATCTTACCCAGGGATGAATGGGAATTTGCCCCACCCTGTGATGAATGCAGTCCTATAATTCATTCCCCCCTGGGACGAATTTCAGTCTATGAAGTTTTTTGGAAGAAACTCAGAACCGACAGATTTGGGGAGAGAAGAGGTAAGGATTTTGAACTTTTCCTATCATTTTCTATCTTTAGTTTTTTTGTTTTTAGGTTACTTGTTTACTTAGGGAAAGTTTTATTTTACTACTTGGTTGATTCCCTTTTGCAATATAAAAAGAATCCTACACACCATGTGGCAAATTAAACACCAAGGAGCTGTTCGTAAAACCCCATCCCTTGATCAAGACCAACGGTGGATTTCATCACCACCTTGGCTTGAATTTTTGCATCCATTACCCGATCGCTACTGTTTCTAGACGTAAATCCTAACGAAAGCTGATTGAGTGTAGCTGGGGTGATTCCTAGTGCATGAGCATAAGTCTTCTATGGTAGGTGTCATAAAAAGGGCGATTCCCCTTCTGTACCACCTAGGTTCCATGTACCATCTGCTCTCACGTACTTATAGTTTCTGTCACGTAAGGGCGGGTATATAGAGAGGTTGGTATATCGGCCTGGCAATGGTATATCGAAGGGGAGACCATTTTTGGGAGTCATAAGAGCCATCATTTTGCATTTAAATGTTCTTTACAAAAACCTTAAAAAAAAAAAACAAAAACAAAAACCAAAACACACTAAACCAGGTCTAGGACACACTCTCAATCTTTAAATGAGATAATCACTGCTTTGTGTGTGTGTGCTCTTTTCTGTTTAGTGTAGCATAAAAATCATAAAAATAGATAAAAATCTACATAGCTTGTAGGAAAGCACCACCATGGTGTACACACGTAGCCAAGCCCAATCAAGGGCGAAAGTTATGGAAAGTGTACAAGGGGGTACAAGTCACCTCCGCTATAGCCCTAAGGACTTGGTAGTACTAACTTGGTGGCCTGACCCACAAGAGAGTCTGCATCATTCCATGTCAAAATGTAACTATAGGGACACCCCTTTGAGGGACACGCTCATTCATCATAGCCCCTTTCAGGAGGAGTCCTTACACGTGGTGCTCAACATAGACAGGAAGGCTCCCTTAGAAGCTCGATATGAGTGGCCACCGCGTGATGAAGCGCTAGAGTGGCATAGTTTCTAGGAGGAGAGGCCACATGATTATGGCATCCCTCCTTTGTGCCCCATCACTGTTAGAGCCAATAGACAAAACCCAGAGCGCAAGGCTCTTCAAGCAGGGCGAGCCAACTCTGCCCGCCCCTTTCACACATACAAAATGGAGCACGAGTAAGACCATTACATTCCTCGAGAGCAATGTAAAGCATGGGAGCCATGCACTTTCGCACCTACTATGTACCATGATAACCCACTAAGGCCAAAACCTCAGATAAATGCCGCCAACCTCGACAGAGGGAAGTGACCTATTGATATCTTGAATCATTGCGATCGAGGTAAGTGCATAGGAGAGGCATCCAAGCCTCCTAGGCTCAAGATGGTGGAAAAATTTGACCTAGCAGTCACCAGACATGCCACCCACCAAGCGTAGATCACGCGGCTTGAGAAAGACCAGAAGCAGCTAGAGCATCTATATCGCCTTAGGAAAGAACGCATTCGGTTCCAAACAGATGAGCTACTCCATAACCCGATACCTGAGAGAGTTCCAACCCCTCACACCCAAAGAGCAAAACCATATGAGAGGCATAATCCCTTGGTGTGAGATTGGCCTCTATGACCTTACCAAGTGCTGCCTCTGAGACCTCTTAGACCTGAGCAGGAGGCCACTCCCAGGGTCATAGGTCTCATCCAGAGACTCCTCAGGAAGCTTACGAGGAATATGATCAAGAAGAGAGCAGGCCAAAATGCCCTACCAAGGTGGAGGGGTTGCCATCCGGCCACCCCTCTATAGGCCTCAAGTCTCCCACAACCCACAATGGGAGCAAACTAAAGAGGAAGATATTAAATCTTCAGATGCATATAAAGTGATGCTATAACATTTGGATTCTATGGAAACCAAATCTTCTAGGCCCCAAAAACCCATGTTACGCCAACTCCGTAGTCATCCTGTGCATCCGTCAGTGCTTGCACCCCCTTACCCTGAACACTTTAAGCTACCTCAGTTGGCAATATTTAAGGGTGAGGAGGATGCCCAAGAGAATGTGACCAGATTCTTGAGCCAATGTTTTAGCATTCAGGACAATGATGAGTTATTGCTAAGGACATTTATAACCACATTCACAGGCCCTACCTCGGATTGGTTCACTCAATTGTCAAAGCACAACATCAGTAACTTGGATCAGTTAGTGGATGCATTCCTCGAATGCTTCACATTTAACACCAAGAAGAAGGCATCACTAAGTGACCTGGCCAACCTCAGGCAATATGAGGAAGAAACCATGGCGGCCTACGGGAATTGATGGAGGACCCTACTTTCCAAGCTACCCTACCTCCCTCCTATTTTTGACCTTACACAAATGTTCTCACCAATATGTTTGAGATCAATCTCTATGCTATTGCAACTGTAGCAATATGCCACCTTATAGGAAGCTCTGGTGCAAGCCAGAATCATCGAAAAGATTAAGATACAGGATGGCAATATTGCCAAACCTAAGAAGAAATAATGGAACAAGAACACAAAAATAGGGACTACGCAATAGAAACCCACTGCAGTCAATCAAGTTGTTATAAATTTCCCTAAGCCTACACAAGAAATACAGCCTCAAAAGGCTAACTATCAAGCACTGCCTCCTAAAAATTATGAAAGATAAAACTAGAAGCAAGAGCAAAATTAGCAACGTCGCCCTAGGTGACAGTACACACCTTATACGGAGTCTACGGACTCCCTATTTGATCGCTTGTCAGCGGTAAACTTGATCAACCTTCCAGAGATCCAAACCATAGATCCCAATGCATCGAAGCCTAAGGGATACCGGGAGGACTTGTATTGTAGGTTCCACAGGCGGACGGGACATGACCTGAATGTATTTTGGAAGTTCAAAGGTTTGATACAAGACCTAATTGACAATAATACATTGGCAGTGGACAACCCTGTAGCACCAAAAAACCAGTAGATGGGAGTTTTCAAAGACCCCTTGCCTGCCCATGAAGCACAAGCAAAACCCCTTCAAGTCAATGAGGTGCAACAGAATTGCCCCATGCAAGGGTATGTAGGAATGATAAGCATAGTGACTAGGAACAAGATATACCCAAGAGTTGCCCCCGAGGCAGCCACAAGAGAGGTTCCATCGACGTCACAACCTCAATAGCACCCTATGCAACAACCTCCTCCTAGACCCATGGACATGATTCAGACCAAACTCACATAGAGTTTGAGGACCACGTCGGTTAGGCTCTGCATATACAAGATTATACAGCAATCAACACCCCATCGGGAGGCTCTAACGAAGATATTGAAAGCCATCGAGTTGCAGCCCCACGAAGCAAATTCCTTCAACAACTTCATGGGACATGTCAAACGATGCACGGATCCAGTCATCACCTTTCGAGAGGATGAAGTTAAATCAATGTTTGATGACATGGTAGATCCACCCCTGCACATTATCGCATGGGTCAATGGGATCCCGTATAAGAGGGTGTTGGTAGACACTAGCTCGTCCAGTAACATCATTACCACAGTGGAATTGAAACATCTGAAGTTGCCAACCTCTCACATCATGGCTTCCACCTATACACTACGAGCATTCAATGATGTGATATGCTTGACAGTTGGCACAATTTTCCTACCCATTCAAGTAGGACAAAAGACGATACCTACATTGTGCATATTTTGGAATGCGAGATGGCTTATAACATCTTGCTAGAGCGGCCATGGATCAGGGACATGAAGTGTGTCCCTTCGATAGCTCATCAGTGTTTGAAGTATACATTTGAAGGGGAAGTACATGTAGTCCCGATGGACTTGGAACCCTTCAAATATTGCAATGCAGTGCAGCTGATGTCACAATCGACCCTTCCATCGATGCACTTGGATTTTCAGTTAAATCCATCTAGATAGTGTTTGATTCCATAAGCATCCTTGGTGATAAATCCATCAAAGCCCCAGCCAGGTACATCTTCATCGTCTGGTCCTTCACCAACAATGCCACCTATCATGGCTAAACAAAAGGACAAAGGGAAGCAAACCCTGGAAGAGGCTCAACCCCTAGAAGAGGCACTGCCAACAGTATCAACCATCTCTATCGAAGAGATGCCTAGAAAAATGGAAGTTGAGGCTCCTAGTTCACCCAACATGGAGTGGATTTAGGAAGAGTTTCCATTCCCTCCCCCTCAATCGCCAACAATCATCGTTGAAATGGCCAATACAGGCCTGGGGGAGTATCTGGTGTGGAATGTTGTAGCAACGACTACACTAGAGTCCATGCAAGACATGGGGAGACCTCGCCTCCCCATCGGTACAATTGTTCCTTTAGGCTACCCGCCAAACCAAAAAAAAATTGTGTATGGGGGCCTTGATCATGGTACTGAGCCATGCATGCAAGAGGACAAAGATGAAGAGCCCTTTGCAGAAGATGTCAACTATCTGTCTAACCCGGAATTCACTCTAAGATATCTTGGCCAATGCAATTGGCATGGATATGGGCTAGGTAGGTATGAGCAAGGAGTGTGTGTCCTTTGCCATCCAAGATACCAAATGCCTTATGACAAGTCGGGCATGGGGTTCAACCACCCCCTACCCTTGGACATCTTGGTAGAGAACATGCAAGACATAGGGATAGGCAACAAGGGTGGATTGGCATCATATCCCTATGCCAACCCGAACACAACGTATACATTGGTAGATTACCTCCCATGGTCAACAACCGCCCTTGTTAACCTCAATAACCCTTCCCCTTTGCTATAGAGAGGTGAAAGTTCAGGGACTCACTTTTAAGGAGGGTATAAACAGTGTCAAGAGGGATCTTCAGAGGATGAATCAGAGTATGAACCAGCATCATATGACCCCTTCGAATTAGATAGTGATCACTCACAAGTGATCCCCATGAATGACTATCAAGAGAGCCTCTTGAAAATGTTCCCTCTAGAGGCTCCAATCGATCCAGTGTCGTGTCAAGAGAATTAGGTCCCCCCACGGAGAGTGGAACAACCACAATGGGGCCAGATTAATTTTCTCGAGTAGGATGAGCCTCTAATGCCTCAAATAGTTTTCAGAGCCAACGAGGGATTTTGGATCTCTGATAGTGATTATGAAGATGAAACAGAAATAACATATCTTAATCACATGCGGCAGATGCAGCAACCATACCCCTTGGAGATTAACGACATATTTGAATAGCTGGGCATAGTTCTAGGGCATGAGTGGTACGTAGACCTAGCGGGGTGGGACCAAGTGTTGGATCCGCCACTCTAGGTATATGAAGAGCACCTTCCACCTCGAGACCCTAGAGTGATATCAGTTCCGAGGGTAGACCCTATCCTCCTATCAGCACATAGGGCTGATCCATTTGTGCCAATACCTCTAGAGCTAGATCCGGAGCACAGGAATCATCTAGAGTGTTTAAGCCACCACACCCGTGGTAATGGAGACCAAAATCATTTCATCAACATGATCTCCATTGACTTAACTTCCCCCATCCGCAATCCGACTGACCCAACACGGTCATTGCATCTAGACATAGATGTCATAGACTGGGATCACGTCAATTCACCTCCATCCCCATCAAAGTACTGGCATTTTGATAAAATGCTTCATTTTACCCCAAGGTCAACTCAGGATATCTTCCATGCTGAAGAGGAACCCGAGGTTCCCAATGCATATTTAAACTTAGCAAATGATATCCATTTGATCCCGACTCCACATCAGTTGGAGGACGGATCCCACATGTTGGTCGAGGAGACAAGTGATGTAGACATCGGCTTGGATCCAATGAATCCATAGATCATCAAGCTGGGGGTAAGCTTATCCCCTGAAGAGCAAGTCGACTACATTACCCTTCTTAAAGAGAAGAAGGAGGTTTTTGTATGGTCCTACAAAGACATGTCAGGGCTAGATCCGTAGCTAGTCATGCATAATCTAACGTTTGATCTGACAAGAATCCAGTTAAGCAAAAACTATGCAAGATGCACCCAACGGTGGCCTTGATGGTCAAATACAAATTGCAAAAGTTGTTGGATGCACAGTTTTTCATCTGCATGGATTATCCGCCATGGCTATCCAACATGGTGCCCGTCAAAACTCTTGATGGGAGGATTTGCATATGCACTAATTTTCAAGATCTAAACAAAGCGAGTCCTAAGTATGATTTCCCCTTTTCGAGCATCGATGCATTGGTAGGCACTATAATGGGCCATGAAATGCTATCCCTCATGGATGGTTTCTCGAGATACAATCATATTCGTATCAATCCTGAAGACCAACTAAAAATAGCATTCACAATGCCTTAGGGGAAATTTTGTTATAAGGTTTTTTGGCCTTAAAAATGCTAGCGCCACCTACCAACATGCCATGACGTACATCTTCCATGATTACATGCATAAAACTTTGGAAGATTACATGGATGATTTGCTAGCAAAATATCGTTTGCGCCCAGATCATCTCGATGACTTAAGCAAGATCCTTGACCACCTCATGGAACATAAAGTCAGACTGAATCCCAAGAAGTGTGTATTTGGCATCACATCTGGAAAACTCTTGGGTTTCATAGTCTCAAAGTGAGGCATCGAGGTGGACCCAAACAAATTCAAGGCAATCCTTGAAATGCTTCCCCCAACTACCATCAAGCAGCTCAAAAGCCTGCAAGGAAAGGTCACGTCAATCAAGCACTTCATAGCGCAACTATCTGAAAAGTGTTGACCCATGAACAAATTATTGCATAAGGGGGTAGCATTTCACTAGGATGGTGAGTGCCACTCAGCCTTTGATGACATTAAATGATACTTGGCTTCTCCGCTAGTATTGGCACCACCTAGACCAAGAGTGCCATTCTACTTATACATCTCAGCTACTGAAGTGGCACTGGGTGCCATGCTAGCCCAGAAGAATGAACTTCACAAAGAACAAGCTACTTACTATCTTAGCCGCACCTTGGTCAGTTATGAACTTAACTATGCATACATCGAGAAACTCTGCTTGGCAGTGGTGTTTGCTACCAAAAAGCTATGCCACTACATGCTGAGAAACACTATGTATGTTGTGTCTAAGGAGAATCCATTGCAGTACATGATGAGTCGTACTTATCATAGTAGCCACACAATGAAATGGATCATGCTGTTGACGGAATTTGACATAGAGTTTATTGGACAGAAATCCATCAAAGGATAGGTCATAGCCGATCAACTAGCAGAGGCTCCTCTCAAATACGATCAACCTCTAGTCATAGAACTACCCGATTATGGGGTCTTCCATGTCTCAGAATCACCAGATTCTGATGAGCCTGAGTCACAGGCCGACATAACCCTATTTTTTGATGGTTCTAAATGTGAGCAAGGAGGTGGCATGGGAATTTTATTCTTCACATCACAAGGGGCTCCAATTCCTCTGTCCTTTAAATTAGACTTCCCGTGCACCAACAATAATGTAGAATATGAAGCCTTGCTCATAGGTCTTCAAATAGCAATCACCATGAACATCAAACGACTGAACATCTTTGGCGATTTGTTGTTAATTGTCAACCAATTCAAAGGGGTATTCCAATGTAAATGCCCAGTTCTGCAGGCCTACAAAGCCCTTGTGGACAAATTCCTAGCGAAGCTTGAATGGTACAACATCGAGGCACTCCCTCAGTCATCGAATCATTTTGCGGACACTATGGCCTCCTTGGGGTCACTAATCCTACAAGACCTTTCTGGTGATATGACAACCATTCAAGTCAAAACACTATCGCAATCCGCGATGTACCGTGCAAGCTCTAACTTGATTCCAGGAATCCACATGATCCAGATTGAACCACCTCAAGATAGGTTCTCTTGAATCCATGATCGTCTGAAACATGCCAACTAGGGGTCCTTGTTCTCCCCTACTCCCATTAATAGCAACACAACACTATTCTTACAAGTTCTCTCCTACTCAGCATTTTCTAGGGATGAACTTCAAGAGGGATTGGTTGTTCATATCATCGAGGCTTTCGATCAGCAATATTGGTATTTACCCATGAGGGACTACCTCAAGTTCGGTAACCTCCCACTTGGATTGACGCATGCCGCAAAACAAGAATTCAAGCAGAAAGCGGCAAAGCATGTCTTGTTAGGAGACATTTTGATGCAGGAGCATCCAACAACACTAGCAGCAGAAGCATCGAGTTTCGGGAGAGACAGTGCTGAGGAGTCGGCCAAAGGAGAAAAAGCGGCTAAGGAAGATACCTGTCGCGATTTCGCGACGTGTCACGAAATCGCGACAGAAATTGGCAAGGGGCAAGTCGAGCAGAAGGGGCCATGATTTCATGACATGTCACGAAATCATGACGAGTTTGGAGGAGAGAGAAAGTGCAGCAGAAGGGGGCGCGATTTCGTGACATGTCGCGAAATCGTGACCCATAATTTCAGCGACATGTCACGAAATCGTGACAAATTTTGGAAGCAGGTGAAGAAGCAAAAAGGTGTAGCGAAATCGCGACGTCGCGATTTCGTGACGTCAAGGCAAGGAGGAAGAAGATGCAGCAGAAGGGGGCACGATTTCGCGACATGTCACGAAATCGCGACAGGTTTTGAAGCGGAGGACGGAGCGGCAGAATGGTCGCGATATCGCGACGCCACGATATCGCGACAAGTTTCAAAGCAAGGGACGCAGAGGCAAAATGGTCGCGATATCGCGACATGTCACGATATCACGACCAAAATGGGAAAATAGTGTAGGGAGCCAGAAACGTCGCGATATCGCGACATGTCACAATATCGCGACGGAGAGAAAAAGGCGTGGGAAGAGAAAAATATGGCGGGAACGGTTATTTCAAGGACTGTTCAAATTTGACACGTGGTAGAAGCTAAAGATAAAGCGGGGGATTCCAGGAGCGCGGGAGACGAGAAGGATGGGCACGCAGAATTTTTTTGACGAATTCAAAAATGACAGGGACCGTGCGGAGTGCGGGAATTAATCGGGTTGGTGTCCCGGTTTTTGAAATTGTAATTAATTCGGGTTGGTGAATCCTTTGGGCGGGATTTCATGCGTGAGAGGGTCGGGGCCTCTATAAAAACCCATTTTATTGTTTTTTTCGGGACGGTGGATCGAGAAATAGATGCAGAGTGTGGAAGTGAGATGACCAAGCCGAGCGCTGGTTATTTGTAAGCCTGCGGGCCGTTTGTAATGTGTTTTCAGATTAATGCAAGAGAAAATTCTGAAATTGCGTGAGTGTGTATGCGTGTATTTTCTGGTGCCCCGTCACATTTTGTACCATCATAGCTATGAAGGGATCCTCCTTCGGTGCTTGGACCAGCAAGAGTCCACTTGGGCAATCACCCAAGCTCACAATGGTACATGTGGTGGCCACTTTAGTAGTATGGCTATCGCCAAGCACCTTATTTGCATGGGCTATTACTGGCCATATTTAGAGCAATATTGTAGCGCATATGTAAGGAAGTGCATGAAGTGTCAACATCATGCTAATTTGATGCACGTACCTTCCCAGGCCTTGCAGATGATTCAATCGACTTGGCATTTTTTGCAGTGGGGTTTAGATCTAATCGAAAAGATCTCCCCTACATCGTCAGGTCGTCACACATTTATCATAATAGCCATAGAGTATTTCACCAAGTGGGTGGAAGCAATTTCGCTTACCTCTATGATAGGACCCCGCATTGTGGAGTTCATTTTACATAACATCATATGTCATTTTGGTATTCCATCCAAAATAATCTCGTATAATGGGACATCATTCAAGAACAAAGACGTGCATGCTTTGACCACAAAGTATAAAATTTAGCACAGTTTTTTGACACCCTATTATTCGTAGGAAAATGGGAAAGCAGAGGCGTCAAACAAAATGCTAGTTGCCATTCTCAAAAAGATATTCGTAGATAGTCATAAGGATTGGCACATTCAAATCCCACTTGCCCTGTGGGCTTATCCCACTAGCATTCGGATGCCCACTGGGGCAACTCCATTTTTGCTCGTGTATGGCTCCGAGGCAGTCATGCCTCTTGAGTTGGAAATTCCTTCCTTGCGCATATCAATGCAAGAGTTCATCGATGATGACACTGCATGGTAGGCCCGGTTAGACCAACTTACGTTGCTTGATGAACGACGCATTAATGCTCTTGAGCATTTACGTATCTATCAAGAGTGACTTAAGAAAGCATACAACATGAAAGTTCACCTGAGGGATTTTTAGGTTGGTGACTTGGTCTTAAAAGAGAACCAACATAACTCTAGTTTTTCGTCCCATCTAAGGGACAAGTTCATGGAAAATTGGTTAGGTCCCTATGTAATTGATAGTAAAATAGGACCTAGAACATACCGGCTAGCCTTGAACATCAGTCATTTGCGGCCATTCCATATCTAAAAGAGCCATAGCCCAAAAAAAATGCTCCAAGGATTCCTACAATCGCTTGGTCAATCCCAAAATGCTCCAAGGATTCCTACAATCGCTTGTTCAATCCCAAAATGCTCCAAGGATTCCTACAATCGCTTGGTCAATTCCAAAATGCTCCAAGGATTCCTACAATCGCTTGGTCAATCCCAAAAAGCTCCAAGGATTCCTACAATCGCTTGGTCAATCCCAAAATGCTCCAAGGATTCCTACAATCCCTTGGTCAATCCCAAAATGCTCCAAGGATTCCTACAATCGCTTGGTCAATCCCAAAAAGCTCCAAGGATTCCCACAATCACTTGGTCAAAAATAAGAAAATTCAAAAATAGTAAAATCATCAAAAATAACAAAAATTTGCATCTCATTTCCAGGCATACTCCAACTCACCACAACAATAAAGAGCTCTTTTGCATCTTCATATTCACAAAAATCAATCTATAGCTGCATTAAGCATCACATCCATACATTGCATATTTGTGGTCATACAGGTCAAAGGCACCATAGACTGTAATTACTCTGCCAATCCATCTTGTTCCACATTTCTCCATTCTATAAGCATTCCATCAAAAATAAATGCGATTCACTTCTTTTTACCATACCAGAGTCAGTGGTCTTCTAATGTATCAAGAGTTTTCATCCTACAGTCATCATTTGCTTTCTAGCCACGTACTGTACCAAGTCAGAAAATTTTTACAAAGGTAGAGTTCTACTTGGATCACACCTTGTTACGTAGCGTCCCAACACAAATTAAAACGCATAAAAATTCCCAATTTGTGTGAATGAAATATGAAACCTGCACAGCAATCCAGGTCACCATAAGCAAAACGGTTATCTTGCTCATCCCCCTATGCGAATGACCCCAAGAATGCTAAGAGTTGGAAAAAGGACAAGCATCTTCCCTACCAATTCCCCAAGAATCCCAAGTTCTTAAAAAGTTGCAAACATCATAAAATCTTGCAAAAATTCAAAACTCAAAAAATTTGACATCACCACCAAAGTGCATACATCAAAAGGCATATACAATAGTGATGAGCGAAATTCAAATCCCTTTCTCAAAAGAAAAATAAAAAAATAAACAGTGATTTTTATCACTACAAAAGAGCAAGTATCCCAATACAATTGAAGAAAAGAAGGGAGTCAAACTTGAATCCCTGGAACTCTCAGCATTCCAACAGGTCATGAGGCAAACCTCAATACCGGTTTGGTGGATAGTCTATCGGTCACTAGTGGTAAACCTCCCGCATGACGATATATCTGTCACATTAACTCGTGTACATATCAATGTTTGCATGTGGATGAGCTAGCTTATGGTATCCTAGATAGCACCATAGATTAATCCGACTAAATACAACAAAGGAGTTAGTGGAGCTAATTAGGTGATCCTCAGTACATGTTTGGTTGATAGCCTATCTGCATCGGCGGTATCCCGACAAATACCACATAAACAAACTCAATTGCACACACAGGGATGTGAAATAACTTGGTCAAAGACAAGTCTGATTCATACCTTGTCCAAAAGTCTTGTAAGATAAAGTACAGTTGTGGCTAGTTAGTTAAAACCGTCTAAGTCTCAAAAAACCTTAGCTACATTCTAAACCAACTGCGCTATCTTTCATCCTCGCATTGCCATCTAGAAAAAAAAAAAACCACAAAGTTATAAACAGTCTATGGTGCCCTCGCCAAACAACACAAATTCAATTCATCCATTACATTTGCATATCCTAAAATTTATAAACATTTACATTCATCATAACATATTCATCCATCAAAATAAATTAACATGCATACATCCATACTCATCACTCATCGTGCATAAAATCAAATCATCACACGCACATAAATAAAATAAAGTCATTTGTATATATCATCAAAAATGCCCGTAGGCTACAATGAACCGGTCCTGTGACCCCGCAACAAAATCCAAAAGCTCAAAAACCCCCAAGCCTAGGGCGTCGGCCACCATGATCATGTAGGATCGATGTGATGGGAACTACCCCCTCTGGTGTGGGTCCTATGAGACCCTTCATGGGGGCTACTGCTAGCCCCCGCATCACGCCTACTTGCCCCCCCTCATCCAGTCACCTACGTCGAGAGGATTCTGATTTCTCAGTCTTGCTCCCTCTTGAGCAATGCGACGATCTGCCTTCGTTGAACATAGGGACCCGCCCACCAAGTTGGATAATCTCCAGCTCTAACTACTGCTGCACCAAGTCCATCTCCCACTGGTGATACGTAGCCAAGTTTAGATTAGATCTCTAGTCTTAAAAATAAAGGACAAGGAAAACAACATAACAAAGAAAAATAAACAAATAACTTGCAGTTTTAAAACATATAACAAACAAAAGCAATAACGCTAAGGAGCAGTTACTAGTCTCGCTTCGGCTTCATCGCTCGATCTGATCTATGCACTCATGATGTCAGGAGAAATTTGGTAGTGCTTCGCTTCACAGAATTAACCTCCTCCTCAAAGCTCCAAATCGCAAGAAAATTCGAATGCAAATGAGCCCAAACCCTAGTTTTGGCCTTTAAATAGGTTTTTTGAGCTTATATTCATTCCTCCCTAGGACGAGTGCTCTGGTTAGCACTTTTCCCACCCTAAGATGAATACTAAGCTGGTATTCATCCCACCCCAAAATGAATTCAAGGCAAAAATTAAACAACAAAAATTGAACAAAAATGCACCAAAACAACTAATAAACTTGCCCGATGAAAGTGCTTTTGCACTTGACATCCCGGGCATGCAAAATGGACGTCGAGGTCACAAATCCTCACTATCCTCCTCCCTAAGAAGGCTACCATAGCCGGACCGCTCCACGGGAGGACGGATTTTTGAGAATTTCATCCCCAAATGGTGTCGTCAAAACAGGTCAAAATCTAATCAAAAATAGCAATAACATTTTCGAACGAAGGCGCATTCATGCCTGACATTCTTTGCATCCAAACAGACGTTGGGGTCACAAATTGTCACTATCCTACTCCCTAAGAAGGCCACCATAGCCGGACCGCTCCACGGGAGAACGGATCTTTGACAATTTTAGCTCCAAAAAGTGTCACCAAAAAGGGTTAACACCCACCAAAAATAGGTCTAAATGTCGAAAGCTACGCACGTGTAATGCTAAACATCTGAAGGCACCCTTGCACAAGTCATTTTGGGTCAATCGACTCGTCGATTTTCTCATGAAGTTCATTCCCTCATCGATTCATCGCTTGAGGGGGTAGTCACACTTAGTCACCAATCAACAAGTACACACCCAATTAAGGAAAACGACATGCATTCAAATAATCATTGACAAAGACAATCACTCTCCTGCTTGGGGCAGTAAAAAAGCAATAATCACAAGCTGATCAAATCACTTGGCATTTCATGAATCATAAACTCAAGGTTCTCACAGACAAAAGGTTGCGCCCTTTTCCTATTCATGACTGATCAATGTCCAAGATCAAGTAACACCTCACCGAAAAAGGTTAACACTTGAATTAAGTTCCTTCGCTCGTCAGAAGCAAGGATTCAAGAATGCATGCCCTTTCCACACTTGGGGCATCAAAATTTGGTTAGGTTATTGAGAAACCCTAATCATTAGTGCTTTGGTTATCTATTTTTGCTCGGCGTTGCACCATGCATAGCTCATCCCAAAAAGGGGCATCTATAGACACCAAAACAACACCAATCCATTTATGTGACTACAAACACTGATTGCATTGACACACACAGCCCCAAGGGCAACCCCTAGAGGTTAAATAGTGGTCCTAACCACTCTCACAACATTTTTGGAAGGTTAGAGATCAATTTGGCACCTTCAGGCACTTTGCTCAATATCCGTTCCACCCTGGAATGAATTCAAACTGGGATTTGCCCCACCCAGGGATGAATTCTAGATTCGCTCTAGGGTGGGGCGAATTTCAGGTTTGATAGGAAAAAAGTCAAATCTTGACAAATGGCAGCTTAGATCCGCCACTTAACACTTCCTTCATCACATGGGAGTATGGGTGAGCATTTTTGAGCATTAGAGGCAATTACAAGGGCAGTCATGAAGTCTCTATTCAGGGAGGAATCTACTTCCCCCTGGGAAGGCATGATTGCCAAGTGGCGCCTCTGCATGTCCATTTCAAGAGACCTCCAGGTCTATAAATTGGTGAGTTTCCTCACCCCAAGATATACAGAGAAGGAGCATTTTGGAGCAACGAAGTGTTGTCATTTTACTTTCACACCCACACCCTTTTGAGTTGTGTCTTTCACATCCTTGATCTCTTTTGGAGAAGAGGTCATAGGGTGGTTACTGGAAGTACAAATCCGAAGCCAAACCCAACATTTGGCCACAATATCCCACCCAATTTGCCAAAAATACCCCACAAGAGGTTTTGGACCCATCCCAAGTGGATTGGTGCCAAAATCAGGCCCCAAACGATGGGCGGCCTGCCTCCGGGTGCCCCCTCCCGCACTACTACAGTCCTAATCACCCCTCTTCGGAGCGATTGGAAATTTGTGGCAGGTAGCACCATCAAATTCCCATTGACGGAGGCCAAATTGGGAAAATCTGACCATCTGGGTCTTCCAAAAATACCCCCAATTAGCTAACCCCAACTTTGTAGGTCTTTTGGAGCTTCCTAGGTAGGACATTTGGGATAGTACCTTTTCGATGTTTTGTTGTAGGTGAATTCGTCCCTCCCCAGAGTGAATTCAAATCTATGAGGAATTTCTTGACTGTTCCATTTGTAGTATTTTCTTTGGGATGTCTTGATGCCCCTATCAAATCTTCAGAACATTTGGATTCATTTTAGTCATAGTTTAATTCATTTTTCTCATTCACTTATCGTAGGCTTGGGGATTGCATGCTCTATTTTATCCACAGGTGCTACTGATTGCTTCTTGTTCCTTTGAACATAGGGTCTGGACATCGGAGGAGCAGCAAGGATTCAAGACTTATCAACGCAAGTGGCAGCGACGTTTGGTCTGCCCATTTTACATGTGGGCACGCGAAAGAAGGAAGGGCATCCATGGATGTAACAAGAACGCATACTTAAACGCTCCTAGCCCCCGAAAGGGGAGGAGGCGCATTGTAACCGAGTTGTGAAACATATCAATAAAAAGGTTTGTCTTCTTTATTTGCATTTGTTTCATTTTGATTCGCTCATGCTTTCCCTCTTTTCATGCACTTTCAAATTCCTAGGATTTAGCGTTAAGTTTGGTTCGGTTTGCATCGCATCTTCGCTTTCCTTTTTGCTTCCGTATCCTCGTGCTTTCAGCATGCAATAAAATATTAAAACCTATCTTTGAAATGTGAACATCGAATAATTATTTGATTCATTTTATATTACTTTATGAATGAAAAGAAAAAAATCAACGTAACTAACTTTAAAAATTTAACCTTTGTAATACCATATAAATTATTCCCCTTTAATGAAATTATAATTTTCATAAAGAGAAATTAATTTATGGCTTGAAAAAAAAAAGTACAAAGCCTAAAATTTGACTCTCCTTTAAAATGTGAAATCATGCTAAACTTGAAATTACGAAATTCCTTTTAAAATGTGAACTTTATACAATTTTGGGAATTTCAAATTTGCTTCAAAATAAAATCGAAATTGCTTAAAATGAAACTTTAAAGCTTATTCTTGGAATTTGTGCATTTATTTTTGGAATTTTATTTTTTATATTTATTTTATGTTATTTGCAGGAGTTAAAAATTGAAAAAGGGTAGGTTAGAAAAATAAAAATAAATAAAATCTAGAATATGGACTAGAATATGGAAAATGACCAAAGAAAAACTATTGAACCCTAATCCAGCCTATGCTACAAAAAATGTTAGATATTGAATACAAAATACAACCAGGTTAGACCTACATCCACACAATCTAAAATCTAGTTATGACAAGAGTTTAAGGGATTAAAAAAATAAATTAAAATATATAAATGATGCTACCATATTCATGCATAAAACACCACTAAATAGTTCTAAGCATGGGGAGAAAGATGTGAAATAAAAGCTTATTTTATTCAAAAACTTATTTTCTGTATACAAATAAGAAACCAGAATGTTGGCAGTAGTTTGAGAGCCTTCCAATCTTCTTCCCTACTTCCTGTTCCAAAATTTACAACCCTTCATTCTGTATTTGCTTGTATTTTTAAAATTGTAGAAGATAGCCCTGACTCTTCATTTCCTCCCCTTTTCATTCATTTGAGTTTCATGATGCTCTTCGTTCACCCCTATTTTCCATTAGCAATTGCTAATTTTATCTCTTTGGGAAATACCTTTGATATGGCATAATATTAACATGGCTTTATATAATAAAGTGTCCATGTGATCAACTTGTATGATCACCTCCTCCCTTAGATATGGTAGTAGACAAGATTTATATTATCATGGTTCTTAACGAGTTCAAACTTTAGGTTCTTCATACATGGCACTCGTTTCCATTTACTTTAAAAATATAGCTTAGCAACACCTTATCATTACACAATTTATCCATGTATGCACCCATACTTCAGAACTGCTCCTTCTAGCTCCTACCATGGGCAAAATGCACCCGTGGAAAATGACATGTGTGAAGCTTACCCGTTTTATTAGACTAATCTATCGTGGCCTAAATTAGTCCCTCATCAATGCATGCATTTTTTAAGTTTGGTGCAAATCCTTATGACCCTATGCACTTCAAGTTAGAACATGTTAAGTTATAAATATCACAAAAAATACCATAAGACTTATATTTTATATTTTCTGCAATACCACTGTGACAAGATTATTCTAAAAACTATGACAAAAATATAGATCTCGCGTAATACCAAATATATTCTCATAATAATTTGATGCAAAACCCTCTATAGAATGCTATGAGTAAATATTACTTGTAAAAGCATAGTGAAAGAAGGTATGAAATCTGTTCGGCCCAATATGAAGTATGGGTCATGAATTTTCACTTTGAATCAACAACCATGATCAGTCATCCAATATTTGTGAATAACCTCTACTCTATTTTTCTTTTGTAACATTAACCCCCATGCTAAGACGGTCTTCATAGACTCTGAGACCACACCTAACACCAACATTGATGATGTCAAAATTCAGAACACCCGAAGCACCATGATGAATTTGGAATCCATCATTCAGAATACCATGGCCTCTCCATTATTATTATTTAATTTTAGCACCACACAACTGACCTTGCCATCAAACCAATTTGGTTTTTATTCCTTATTTCATTAGTTTAATAGCCCATATACCGTGATGAGTATTATTGTGATCACTCTGGTCGTCTCTTTCATGATGTACACGGATCTCTTCCTCAGCGATTAATAATGATACCTATAGCATCATGTTGTCTACCTTCATTTCTACACACTCTCTTTAATTTCTTATTTAAAACTACTATGATTTAACCGAGCTTATTTTATAAACATAGGTTATGGTCTTCTACTCAAGTGAGCTATCACTAAGCATAAAAATATCACCATGACTTGGCACGGGCAAGCACAATAATGTTCATTTATTTTATATCTTCATTTAACCCACCATAACTAATGGATATCCTTACTTTCCTCCATTTTGACCTATTTTTGGTATTGCTTCTATTTTTTTTTCACTATTGTATTTATTTTCCTATTTTAGTCTATGTCATCCATAATAGAACCTCAGATATTGCATTGAATTCTTCATCGATCCACTCCTAGAAATTTGTATCTATATGGCCATTTACATCAGCGTACATAGTGGTTCAAGTCACCCTTCATCATTCATCCCATTTATAAGGATTTGCCAAAAGGTACCAAGTCATTGATATATACCTGTCTAGATGTCCACATATCACACCTACACTATCAAACATTGCTAACTTCTATCTTGGATGTATCTGTCACTGTCACATAATTTTTCTAGATTTGAATCATTTTATAAAGTTTGAATTACTCTCTGGTTGTAGAATCTTCACATAGCTCTTCATGCATTTCGAAGATCCTACCACTCTGCATTCATAGTGTGTTCTGATGCCCAGTCATTCAGTTTCTAGCTCATGTCCACTATGTTCTCACCATGTCATTGTTTTTCTAGGTCACCATCGTGATCAATGTCTAATCCACCTCTGGTATGAACATTAAAATACCTCTCATTACTATCAATAAGAACTGACAATTTATTTATTTGTACAGTTAAATTCTATAGAACGTGACTAGCATCAGTGAGTCTACCCCAATGTCTTCATTCTAATCACTGCCATGTCAGCCTCAAATATAGCTACATCAACCATATTCATTCCTTGTATGTTTCTTCAGTGTTTAAGTTATCCACCATCATTCTTAGCTTTTATCTTTCATTCATGTGCAACCTAGTTACCACGTGATCCCTAAACCTATCTTAGTCTATGTATAATTTTCAATCACTGCCTTCTAGAGTACCTTCATAAACAACATCATTTCCATAAACTCACCGTTGTATCTCTGTTTTTCTTGGTCAATGTTACCCACTATGAAATACTACCAAACTGCCACCATGTTGACTCTCTGTCCAACACCGCCATGATTTCCAATGAATACCACCTCGCTTTGGTGGAATTCTTGCATAAAATATAAAGAGGTAACATTAGCGAGAGCCCCAAAACATATATGTTGAGACTTTAGGCATGAAATATATTCAACATGATGATAAGTCAACCTCCATATTAAAATAACATGATGACTAAGATAAAAAAATAAAATAAACAAATATTAAAATAAAACTATAATCTAGCAATATTTAAAAGGAACTATTAATGTAAAACAAACTACCCACATATATGAAGATATATACGTAAATCATGATTATTTTTTTATTATTATTTTATTAATCATATACAACATACAACTAGTTTCATTTTTATATTTTCTTCTTTTTATTTTGAACATGATTAAATTAAATCCATGTGTGAATTAATTTAATTCAAAATATGAAAATCAACAATCACTACAAAACCCAACCTACCCCAAACACTAAACCCTTCAAGATAAATTATGAGAAGATAGTAACCAAAATTCCAACCTTGGGAACTATAAAAAATTATCACTCAAATCAAACCAATAATCCCCAAAAATACAAAATTTAAGGTGGATCCCCAAATTTGGGGTAAGTTGTGCAATGGTCACAACACATCCAATGTTTCATTGCGCAACTATCATATAAATATTTACCATTTAATTATCTTCTACAAAAGGGGGTAACTTTTCATTGGGATCAATATTGTCAAAAGGTCTTCGAGGATATAAAACACTACTTGGTTTCTATACTGGTATTATCTCTACCTCAACCTAGTGTGTCTTTCCTATTATATATCTTGGCCACTGAATTTACCTTAGGGACTATGTTGACCCAAAATAATGATGTTAATAAGGAGCAGGTCATCTATTACATTAGTCACAACTTAGTCAGTTACAAAGTGAAGTATACTTACATTGAGAAGCTCTACTTAGCAGTGATTTTTACCATTGAGAAACATTGTCATTACATGATAAATCAAACAACTTATGTTATCTCCAATGAGAACTCATTATGATACATTATGAGTCATACATATCATAATAGTTGTGCCTCAAAGTAAATCATGCTTTTGATAGAGTTTGACCTCAAATTCATTGGAAAAAAATATATCAAGTGTTAGGTCATCACCGACCAATTAGCAGAAGCTCCCCTTCTTGATGATAAGCCTCTTATAATCGAGCTCTCAAATGATGCAGTCTTTGCATTATCAAACATGGAAGAACCAGATGAACCAAAAAATATAGTTGATCTCACACTATTATTTGATGGTCCTAAATGTGAACAAGGGGGTGGTTCTAGAATCATATTTTTCACATCATAAGGCACTTTATCTCCCTTTCATTTAAGTTTTATTTCTCATGTACAAACAATAATGTAGAGTATGAAGCTCTACTTTTGGGTCTCCAAATATCTCTTGCCATAACTATTAAATGACTTATCATTTTTTGTGATTTTGAGCTCATTTTCAACCAATTCAAAGGTATTTATCAATGCAAGTGCCCAGTATTAAAGAAATAGAAGACCCTTGTGGATAAATCACTTGCAAAATTGGAATGGTATGACATCAAGGCTATCTCTAATTTTTCTAATCATTTTGTGGATATAATGGCTTCATTAGGATCCTAAATTCTACATAACCCTTTAGAAATGTCACAACCATCTATGCTAAAACTCTCAATCAATCCACAATTTTGTGAGAGACTTCTACAGGAGAGCAAGATGTCCACCTGGTACAAGCAAAACCATACCAAGATTGATTATCTCAAATACAATATTTCTTAAAGCTTGGTAATCTCTCTTCTGGATTATCACATACTACCAAATTCACATTTAAGAAAAATTTGACTTGATATGTCTTTCTAGGATATATACTGTACCATTGAAGCTATGATGGACTTCTTCTTCATTTCTTAGAACCCCAAGAATCTACTTGGGTCATTTTTGAAGCTCATGATAATACTTGTGGTGGTTACTTCAGTGACTTGGCTATCACGAAGTGCATTCTCAAAATGGGTTGTTATTTGCCTACCATGGAATAGGATTACTATGCTTATGTCAAAAGGAGCATCAAGTGTTAACATTATGCTAATATATAACATGTACCTTTACAAGCTTTACAATTGATCCATTCATTATGGCCTTTCTACCAATGGTACTTTGATTTCATTGGTAAAATTTTATGTTCATATTCAGGTTACCACATGTTTATCATCATGGAAACTGAATACTTTACCAAATGGGTTGAGGCTATTCCCCTTACGACTATGATAGGATCATGTATTACAGAGTTCCTTCTTCATAACATCATTTATCATTTTGGTATTCCATCTAAGATCATATCAAATGATGGACCACCATTTAAAAATAATTATGTTTAAGATTTGTGCACCAAGTATCATATTCAAAATAACTTTTCAACTCCTTACTATCCATAGAGTAATGGATAGGCTGAGGCCTCGAATAAAATGATTATCACCATCCTTAAACAAATAGTTAATGACCATCATAAGGATTGGTATCTTCAATTTTTTGTAGCACCATGGGATTATAGAATGAGCATTCGAACACCTACAAGGGCAACCCCATTTTTATTAGTCTATGGCATTAAGGCCATCACACCCCTAGAGCTTGAATTTCCCTCATTGTACATATCATTACAAGAGTTAATCAATGATGAAACCACACGATAGGCTCACCTTGATCAACTTACTCTTCTTAATGAATGATACATTAATGCTCTTCAACATATTTGTATTTATCAAGATCACATTAAGCGAGCCTATGATACAAAGCTACATCTTAGAAAGTTTCAATTCGATGATCTAGTGTTAAAGGAGAACCAACAAATTCTAATTTTTCTTGCCATTTGCATGATAAATTTATGATAGATAGGCCCATTCATCATCACAATAAGCTAGGACTAGGAAATTATCGGTTAGCTACACTTTAGAGTGTCTAGAAATCCAAACCACTTAATATTATCCAACTGCGGGTATTTTACGCAAAAAACTAATACAACAAAACACAAAAACATAACACAAAATTTCATATCACCATCCACCACATTTTTCATTACACACCATTCATGCATTGCATATCACCATACATTACATATTTTATTTGATCATCATCGCTTATTCATGAAGTTAGTTAGTTGCATGTTTTGTTGCATTGTGTTAGGCATTTTGTTTGCCATAGTTGCATTCATCTCGTCTTTCGTTCAACATTTCATGTAGCATCACATTTGTACGAGGGTCACTTGTCTTGATGTAATATCTTTTATCTTGGGCATACACCCCATTTCATTGTTCATACACATTCACATTTCCATGTTGTCTACCCACCCCTTGCTTGGTCCTAAGTAGTTGTTGTAAGATATCTAATATGGTATTTTGATCATTCAACCATTTGCAGTTGCTCTTTCAAAAAAAGTCTAACATCTTAAAGGAATATCTTACAGGAACACAGATGGCTTCTCAAAATGGATCTTCAACATATAAAGCACCATTTTTTTATGGGAACAATTATGCTTTCTATAGCATAAGACTGAATATTTACTTGATGGTACAAGGATATGAGACATGGTAATCCATTGAGGATGGGTTCACACCTACAACTACTCCTCCCACAGATAAATATGGTAAGATGTTACATGTGAATAATTTCAAGGCTATGAAATAAATCTTAAGTGGATTATGTAAAGCAAAATTTATGAAAATTATGCATTGCAAATCAGCAAAAGAGATATGGGAAAAACTGAAGTAAACATATGACAGAGATAAAAATGTCAAGATGGTAAAAATACAAAACCACAAGAAAAATTTTGAATATTTGAAGATGGAATATGAGTAAGATATTGCTACATACTTGCTTCATGTGGATGAGGTTGTAAATACCATGTGTGGACTTTGATTCAAAATTGAAGACTCCAGTTGCTCAGAAAGTTCTAAGGTAACTTCCTATGAGGTATGATGGAAAGGTTTTAGCTATAGAAGAGATGAGATATATTGAAAAATTTACTATGGATGAGTTACATGGAATTATCATAGCTTATGAAATGATAATAGTAAAGGATATCAACTCCAAGAAAGAGGTAACTTTCAAAGCATCAAAGAAGACAAAAAATAAGAAACCAGAATCATGTAGTGAGTCAAGCAGTGATGAAGAAGATAACTATGGTAAAAGAAACAAGGACTCAAGAAAATACAAAGGTATGAAAACAATGAAATTTTTTGATTGTGGTAATTTTGGTCATTATGCATCTAATTGTCTAAAAGCTAGAAGCATTAGCATTGAAGAGAAACAAGATCATAAGAAAAAGGAAGGAAGAAAATCTAGGTATGAAAATAAAAATAGGTATGGTCAAGGTAAGCATGAAAAGAAGTTCTTTCAAAGGCACAAGAAAAGTTTATATGTTAATAAGGGAATTAAGGCTTCAAGTGAAAGTGATGAAAGACCCTCAGATAGTGAAGAATAGGAGATCCTATTTTTGGCAATAGAAGAAGAATAAAATACTCCTATTGAATATAAGATCGAAGAGTATGAAGATGTTCTTGGAGACCAAGAAGCAAAGAAATATTTAGAAAATAAAGAAGGTACATTGGATCTAGAAGCAGAACTTATTTTTGCTCTTAGAGAATTGAAAAATATTAGAAAATAGAATTCAATACTAAATACTCAAGTTCAAGAATGTGAGGAAGAAAAAGAAAATCTTCTACAAGATCTGACAAACTCAAAAGCTAAGGCAAGAAAAATTAAAGAGGTCATGAGTGGAAAGTTAGAGGTAAAAGATTCAAAATGTGAAAGACTAGAACATGAGATAATTTCACTAAGGATGGAAGTAAAATATTCTAAGGACAAGCTACACAGGTTTGGGAAAAGTTCAAAGACTTTGGATAATATTAATAATGCACAAAGATCTTCATTTATCAAAACAAGACTTGGTTTTGGATAAGGGAAACAAGAAGTGTCAAGCTCAAGATCAAAATAGGAAGAAGTTTAAGAGGAAGAGAGTGAATAAGTAATTGAGACTTATGAGGATAATTTGAAAAATAGAAGATTCACTAAGAAAGGAAACAATGCACAAACGAGAAACAAGGATCATCATAGAGAAGAAAGGACTAAGAGACTAGAAGGTTCAAGATATGATTTCTTCAAAGGACGTTGTTTTTCATGTAATCGATTTGGTCATAAGGATATGCATTTTAGGAATCATGGAAAGGAGTATGGCCTCACTAAAAGGAATGTCAAATATTTTAGATATGAATATTCCTTCCAAGGGTATTGCTACTCTTGTAATCGATTTGGTCATAAAGTAATCCACTGTAGGGTACATGACAGAAATCAGTATGGCTTCACCAGGAGGAGCTTCAAGATATTTGCACCTTCTAAGAACTACAAAATTAAGTGTTACAAGTGAAATAATCTAGGGAATAAGGCCAAGTGGTATAGAATAGAGCTTCTAGAGACAAGCAAGAACATGGAAACTCAAAAGGATCAAAAGGGTATGTTGAGAAATAAGATTGACAAATAAAAAGAGCATTGTATGCTAGGAGTAGAAATACTCCCACCCCAAAATTAATCACCTCAAGGAGAGGATGTGGGAAGGGGGCTGAGCTAAGAGTATTATATTTAGTCCCAAATTATTCCATTTTCCATTGATGTTAAAGGGGGAGATATTTGAGTAATGGGAAGATCATTCAGTTATGGGGAGCAGTTTCTCAGGGGGGGCATATTTGGAATCAAATGGTCTAGAAAAAGGAATTTTTTGAAAAGGGTTGCCATCAATGACAAAGGGGGATATTGTTGGAAATTTGAGCATGATGTGTTGTCATTGATGTCATTTTGATATCCTAAGCTGATGGTAATGTTTGTGAGAATATTCTTCAAATGGTACATGAGGCATGAGGCAACAAGAAGAAAGAAAAGCCTTCTCCATGAAGGTATTTAAAAAATAAAAGGGTAAAGATAATTTACCATGGTGGTATTTGAAAAATAAAAATAAAAGGGTCAAGTTTATTTACCATGGTGGTATTTTAAAAACGAAAAATAAAAAGTTATATCTGATTTATCTTGGTGGTAATTTTACAAAAGAAAAATGTTAAATTGATTAACTATGGTGGAAAAAGTTTTAACCTAAGAAAAGGCCCTAAGAGAAATTATAATATTTAAATCCCTTGGATTTAAATTATTATAATTAAAATATAATATTTTATTGGCACCAAAGGTTTGAAATTTGAGCATCGATGTCAAAGTCAATACCAACTATGGCATATAAATATTGCATGTTAAGGTGGTTAATAAATCATTCGAACTTTGAGAAAATCGTGCGCCCAAAATATTGTCGTTCATATTGCGGAGGAGAGGAAGAAGACATCGGTTTTAAAATTTCAAGTTAGTGTGGAGATTAAGACAGATGGTGCCCAAACACCATCTGATGTAGCATGTTAGCCTAGCTAGCAAGCTCATCTTGCAAAGCGCGTTGTAAGCGGTAGGTTCAATGTTTGATTCACATGAAGGCTTTTTGCATGATCAAAATATTTTGTGTCAGTGGTAGAGGACAAGAAGGAGCATGTGATCCTTGAGGATTGTGTGGGTAGCTAGCCCACATGGTTTTTTCCCTTGTGCTATTGCATGGAGGCTAGCGAGGTCGTGGGTTTAAGCAACAACGAAAATGCTTGAGGGCATTATTTAATTTTTTTAAAAGGTATGCATTTTGTTCTTGGTTAGGGAGTTATAAGGGTTAGTCAATTTTTTCATTGTGATATGAAATGGTTAGGGAGCTATAAGGATAGTAAAGTGATTTAATTTTTGTTTTAGAAAGGAATGAAAGGTGAAATTTCATATTGCTAGTGTCTGGTTGATGCATGAGATGAAGTGATAATTTCTTTGGTCTTATTAAATTTTGAAGTGCATTATTTTTATTTTCATAAGAAGAAGGTATAAGGTGTATATGTGAAATTTATGTGTGTAATTTATGGTTTTTTTGTTGAGCATTATTTTACATGAAAGAATATAAGTAATAAGGTGTAAAAGTGATTTGATATTTTATTGTAATTTTTGAATGGTGAAATATCTTTTGAGAAGAAAATTCATATGGATGTATTGAGAGAGTATTTTGATATCTAACTCTTGAAGTGGCACTAGAAATATCAATTGTTTGTGAGACATATTTTTAGATAAATATCTCCACAAGATCAATTAAGAGGTATGGGCACATCATCCTTTGTTTAAAGTGTTTTTTTGAATGAATGTTTTGGAACATAAGATGGATTGAAAAGGATTGTTTGATAAGCATTGTTGAAAATATTTGAGTGAGGTTTTTGTGCTTTATTGTTGGATATTTTGGAAATATTTGGGATAGAATTTGAGAACAATATGTTCTTCTATTTTTTAAAGGATTTGAGACATTTGAGCTAGATATTGTGAACTACTTGTTCTAGGGTTGAATATTAGTTAGTGTATCTTTGTGAAATATTTCAAGCATTTGTTTGAGAGATATTGATTGTGATTGTGAATGTGTTTGAGATAAATTTTATGAGGGAAATTATTCATTAATGTAATTGATCTTTTGAAGAAAATTTGCAAGAAAGTTAGATCAATTTTGTGAAACAAGTTATACATTGTTTTGAGTTGATTTGAAAGGGATTTTGCAATATAAAGAGATTGCTTGATTGAATACAATATTTTTGAGTGTGAAAAATATTGGATTTTGATAGTGCATATCATTCTCTATATGTTCCAGAGGTTAAACAAATTCTAAGTAGATTTTTTTTGTGTGAATAAAATATTTTTGAAAGAAATTTAAGTTGTTTTTGTATACAAGTCTTTAAGAAGGCTTGAGAATAGATTTGAATAAGTCTATGAGAAGGCTTGAGGATAAATTTGAGAAAGTCTTTGAGAAGGCTTGAGGACAGATTTGAGCAAGTCTTTGAGAAGACTTGAAGGTAGATTTGAGAAAGTCTTTGAGAAGGCTTGAGGACATATTTGAGCAAGTATTTGAGAAGACTTGAAGGCATATTTGAGAAAGTCTTGTGAAGACTTGAAACGTAATTGAGAGTAAGTTTGATTGCTGATTTGTTCAAGCTTTGTATTAAAGCTTGGGGAACATTTAGGATAGAGTTTGGTATAAATTCTTGAGTAGATTTAGAGCATATTTTTGCTCGACCTGTGATAGATATTGGTGTAGATTTATGAATAGAGTTAGAGCATATTTGTGCTAGACCTATGATATATATTGGTGTAGATTTGTGAGCAAAGATAGAGCATATTTGTGCTAGACTTGGAATAAAGTTTGATGTAGATTTGTAAGTAGAGTTAGAGCAGATTTATGATAGAATTTGGATAGATTTTGGTGTATATTTGAGATAGAGTTGAGAGTAGGATTTAGAGGTGATAGAGCAAAGAGTACAACAGTCTCTAGTGGATAGAGATCCATAAACTAGTGCATTAGGGACAAAGGTCTGCTATGGATAGATATCCACAAACTAGAGTAGTGGGGGTAAAAGTCTTCTAGAATATCACTATCCAGAGTAGAGGGGATAGAGTTCTATTATGGAGAGAGATCCATAAACCATAGCATAGGGGATAGAGTTCTCCTGTGGGGAGAGATCCATGAACTAGAGCAAGGGGAAAGAGTTCTCCTATGGAGAGATATACAAACCAAAGAAGAGGGGATAAATTTTTGCTATGGAGTGAGATCCATGAACTAGTTGGGGAGATATATTTCTTCTATGGAGAGAGATCCATGAATCAGTTGATGAAATAGAGTTCTCTTGGATCAAGTTCCACGAACCAGAGAAAATGGGAAAGAGTTCTCCTGTGGAGAGAGATACACAAATTAGAGCATAGGGAATTGATGTCTCCTTTGGACAGAGGTCCATAAACATTGTAATAGGGAATTTATTCTCAAGAGATTTGTTGAGAAAATTTAGAAAAATATTTTCTCCATGGAGTAGCCCACATTGGGTGAACCACATTAAATTTGTGTCTCTCTTGTGTGTGATGATTTATGTATTGCTTTGATTACTGTTGTTGATATTTACATTTATAATATTAGATAATATTATTTTGGAAAGAACTATAAAAATTTGATCTTATTCTATTCACCCCCCTTTCAGTATAATCTTGTGTTCTTCAAGGATCTCCTTGATGAAGGCCTCAAATGGCTCTCAATGATTGCGATGGAAGACCTTTGATTAACACTAAGTATGTTAGAGTAGATATGTAGCTCATGACCCATTCTATCCAATCCTAAGAGAAGCCAAAGGCTACCATCATCCTTGACAATAATATCCACTCCATTCTATCATAAGCCTTTACTATACCTATTTTATGAACATTCCTCTATTTCTTGAATCTTTCATTGAGCGGATTTCCTCCTAAGCTAGAACCACACCATATAATATCTTCCTACCCTCTATTAAACACCCTTGGTCCAAGGAGATAATGCTATCTAGGATATATTTTAGTCACTTATCCATTACCTTTATGATAATTTTATATATGAAATTACATAAGACAATAGGATTTTAGTCTAAAATTTGTATCCCCTCCTCCACTTTCAAAATTAATATAATGAATATATGATTTAATGTTGTAAGTATTATTTTACTACCTTGGGAATCCTCTATAACAACCATTACATCCTCCTCTAGGTTGTCCCAGAATATTTGAAATTTTTGATTAGAAATCCATCTAGACATAGAATTTTCTTGTACTCACTCAAAAAGACTACCTTATTTAGCTCCTCTTTATCAATGGTTTTAAGCAAGACCTAGTTTTATTCTTCAAATATGGTAGAGGATATTATAACAAGAGCTTCTTTCTAAACCTCTTCATCTTGCAACATGCCTTAAACAATTTTGAAAAATTATACATTGAATGGAAATAAAAACTTATTATTGTATCAAAGGAAAGCCTACTCTTATCTTGAAGAAATTCCATATTATTTTTCTATATCTTAGCACAAGCAACCCAATGAAAATATTTTGTGTTTTTGTCACCTTCCAATAACCAAGTGGTTTTTGCTCTCTATTTCTAGTATATCTCCTCTTTGTTGTCAATATCCTCAACTCCTTTATGTAATTCATCATCCTCTTCTTTGATTTGCTTTGTAATTTTTCCTTCCTTGAAGATTTTTTAAACCTCATCCCATTTTGCCACCAATGTAGCTCTTTCAACTTGGAAGTTTGACTTGTTGGCTTACCTCCATTATTTCAATTGAACCTTGGCATAATGAAGTTGCTTGTGTAAACTAAACATTGTTGTCTCACATGTTGGTCATCCCTCTTCCCACCACTATATGATTTTATTTTTAAGTTACTCCTTTTGTAACTAAAAGTTTTTAAAACTAAACGGTTTATGGTGTTTCCTTATCTTGATCTCCCTCCAATAGAATTTTAGATTATATTTCACAAATTCCTCCTCTAAAACAAAAAAAATATCTAACATCACCTTTATTCTATGTGGCTCCCTCATATTATTGGTCCAAGTATAGTTGGTTCCAATAAATATAATATTTACCAAGTATAATGCATGGACTTGGGAATCATAAGTCGATTCCTTGAGTCCAAAATTGGAGTTCCCCCTTATTGATCCTTGGATGTTAATTTAGCACTAAAATTATTAGAAACAATTCAATCTAACACCTCCCTTGAGACTATCATATGATGCACCACTTTTCATTAACAAATATAACCATCTACGTTTTGAGTCCCATAAAACATTATGATTAAAACCTACTCAATTTTTGCATTGTTCCTAAAATAAAATGTGAGGACACTCCTCTAAGTTATATGTTCTATTTTTTTCCATTCAAGAGAGTTTTGAAAGGTACCTATCACCCTATGACCCCTTGGGAAGCCACTTCCATATGATCAATATCCCTCCAAACTCTATTTATTGTTTTTTAAATGAGATCCAATGACATTTTTGTCTCCTAGATAAGAAAAAAAATTGTTTTACTTTTCTCTAAAGTCATTGAATAGTAGATTTATGAGCTATGCTATTTAAACCATTAATATTCCATGATTGTATAATCATTGGTTATCTTGATATAAGTAAGACTTGATTGTCCACACCAGTCCCCTAGTGACCAGTTTGTCTCCTTGAGATGTTATCAATTCATTATTTGATTTTCTACCTTTTCCTTGAGAGCTAATATTATTTGATCTCTTCTCCACTTGGATGATCCCTAGAGTTGGATTTTATTTGTTCTTTTTTGCCACATCCATGATGACATCCTTTACTTTCAACTGCCCTTGGTTATGTATTATCAATGCCCCTAAAATCTTTGATTGTCATAACTCACTCCATTATATTACCTACTCTAGGATAGGAGGATCCAAAAGAGGGGTCTCAACATGATTGTTGTTTTTAATTATTCCCATCCATTTATTCCATGAGTTGTTCTTCTTGCTCCACCAGTGTCTTGAAGATCTCATGCCTATTTGAGGGCTTGGGTTGTGTTTGCTATTTATCATATTTTTTCTTTTTCTTTTTGCTTCTTTTGTGTTGTTCCAAACTATATTTTTGTGCTTCTCCTCTTTGAGAAATATTGGCTTCTTCTTTATTGACTATAGACTTACCCTCCTTAGGAATATTCGATATTCCCATAGGAGCCTCTATTTTTGTGATTATATTATTTGGGAAAGACCAAGAAAAATACCCATATTTGTGGTAAACTCTCCACTTGAATGGTAGTGCCTTATAATCCAATTGTTGAATCCAAGATATTCCTACAAGTTTGAGTTCCACCTCTACTATAAAATGCTATATGAGATCCATTACAATGCATAATCTAGCATAAACAGTTGTGTTTCCTTCTATTATGTCTCTAAAGAAAATCAAATATTTTCCAAGGAAATTACAAAAGATTTCCAATACTTGCTCACTCTAGAACTCTATTAGGAGTGCATACAATCGAATCCAAACCAAACAATAGTGGGTTCAATTTGGGGATCAAATCCCACTTTCTAAATCTAAAAGAATAATAATATTGAGACATGATTCCTCTTTTTTTATTTGAATACCCTATTTATGTAAACAAGTGAGAAAAAACTAACAATAAAATATCCATTACTAATAAATCACAAAGAATATTCACCAAGAGTCTCCTAGTTCTAACGAATCCATGCATGCAAGAAAAATAAGGTAGGGCAAATACCCATGAATTTATAGATTAGGTCATGATTAGAAATCCAAGTATAGGAGGTATAATGAGTTTTCCATATCTCATTAAGTTTATAAACATCGAGGAAAATGAGACTAAGAAGTTGATAAAGCAAGGAAGAAGAGTATTTTTTGAAAGGAGTATCCACATTCCAACATCAATCCCTCCATAAAGAACTCGGGGTTCGAATGCCAAGCTTATGAAGCATGAAATTAGGTATAAGCTCTTGAATCTTAATAATAGAAGGAAAATCTAAATTCTAAATATTAAATTTATGTTTGAAATTAGGCCAAGGAATTGTGTCTAAAGAGTGCACTAAATATTTAATAAAGCAGATGCCTTTGCGAAACAACCTCAAAGCTTTAATCCCTAGCATATCAGCAAGAAGAACTAAAGAGTTAGACAGAATAGGAAACCACCAGATATTTTAATAATTAAATGAAATATCATTACGAAAACCATCACCAATCTAGTGAATATGAGGTTTCACCACCTCAAAATCCCAATAAATACTTTTAACAACAAAGGAACCCTAAATGTTAACTAGAGCATAAGTAATGATGAGAGTATGAAGGCCAATATTAGCTCAAGCTTTGCACTCATAAGGTATCCTTGAAGAAATACAATGGTGAATCAAAATCTTCCAGACTTCATGACCCTCAATAGCTTTAACGACCCACTTAGCACACAAAGAAATGCTTTGCCTATAAATTTCAATGATGCCCATCCCACCCTTATTACTATGCAGGCAACAAATATCCCAAGCAACTTGATGAAAATAATGCAAATTCTTCCCTTTGACCCAAATAAAATCCCTAAAGAGTCTGGCCAAATTATTATAAGAATTATTAGAAGGGGCCCAATAGGAGGAGTAATAAACATGGGTGGAAACAAGAATCTTTGTGCAAAACTGAAACTTACTAGCAAGAGAAAGTTGATGCGAGGCCTAATAATAAATATTTTTTTCAATTTTATCAATGACATACTACTAGAGTTCAAAGGGTGAGCTATCAAAATAGAAGGAGAATCCTAAGAACTTAAAACACTCACCCTTTGAAGCCAATGCCATGAAAAATATCTAAGCCAAGTAGGCACAAAATAAGAAACAAGGTAGAAACAAAGAGACTTATACCATTGGATGTTGGAACCCGAGGCCTTACAAAAAGTGTAAAAAACAAACCTAAGTAGTTAAAACTGAAACCTCATCCTCATTGATAGTGAGAAAATAATCATTCACAAAGTGCCCATTTATAAGCTGGGTGGACATGTCAAGAAAAGTAATACCTTTGATCAACCCCTTAGACGATTGGCAAGAATATAACCAAAATCTTAAACAATTATGTAAAGCAAGGGGGCCAAAGGACAACCTTGGAAAAGAGAACAAAATAAACCAAAATCCTATGATCTATGTTCATTAATAGTAATACAAGCTAAAGTAGCAGTAAAAAACATACTGACAGCCCTGATAAAAAAGGGATCAAAGCCGAGAGCTTGGAGCATGGCAAGAATGAAATACCACTCAATACAATCATAAGATTTCTCAAAGTCTAGTTTAAGAAAAAGGGTATTTTTCTAGAGAGATGAGCCCATTCTAAAACTTCCTAGATAGCAATAATATTATCCAAGATGTAGCATCCTTTAATGAAACATGTCTACTTTGGTCTGATAATCATAAGAAGAATGTTGTGTAGACAGAGATCTAAAGCTTTAGCCAAAATATAGTAAGAGATATTAAGTAGAATAATAGGTCTCCAACTAGTCATAAGGTCGGGGCTGCCTACTTTAGGAATAAATTTAATTTTTTCGTGATTGATGATATTGCCCAGAGTATTGTTGGCTAACACTTTATTGTAGACATTGAGCGGATTAGGCTAAGGAAAATTCCAAGTGGTTTTATAAAATTCATAATGAAAGCCATTAAGACCAGGGCACTTGTCATCTGACATAGTCATAAGAGCATTATGAAGCTCAACAAGTGAAAGAGGAGCCTCACAAATAAGTCTATCATAAGTAGACAACTTAGAAGGAACAACATCAAGACACTATTGGAGCACCATTTAATTTTCTAGAGAATCTTGTTGCACTTGAAATAGAAGATTATAATGATCCAAAAAGGTCGAAGCAATATTAGAAGTAAAAGATAGCCTATCATGAGAGACTTGAATAGCCTTGATCTAGATCCTGGCTTACTTGGAATGAAGATATTTGAAGGCTTTTGATAGGTAATCACCAACCCTTAACCAGTGTAGATGAGCCCAAATCTGAACCCCTTGGCTTCATGTCATTCATGGACTATAAGATGGTGGCAAAGACCAACAACCCTGGTTTTAAATTGTCGATCATACGGATCATTTTATAACAACAATAAATTTTGTTGATACTCCTTTATAATTTCCAAATGAATACACTTTATGACATGTGCACCTATTTTCCAAGATACTGCATGAAAGAGGTAGTACGAACAATCACCTCATTCCACTAATAAATCTGACTGATAGAGTGATGAGGGCAAAGTAATAAATTCTAGATTCTCGCAATCACAACATTCATGCTAGGGTAGGTTTGAGGTGTAGACCAATTAGTTCCACCAAATCCCATAAAGAGGGTGAAGGTCCAAGGTTCAAATCTTGTGCCTCACTAGACTAAACACTTGTCCCTTTCCTAGTGCTTTCAGTGGCATAAAATATTTAAAATGGTTGTGGCATGGTGATTATAGGGGTGGACAGTGCATGGTGGCCATAAAAGCTGAACAACCTCCTCGGATTCATGGTGGCTACCAATTCCACCATGTACATTAAAAAAATCATGCCAGGGTGTTGCAATAAAGAAGTATTTAAATAAAATTTATTGCATTGAAAATTAAATTTGTGACCACTCCACTCATTCTTAAAGGAAATCAAAAAATGATATAACAACAAGAATTGATCCTAGAATATGACAATCTTATTATTGATTGAGGATAATAAAAAAATTATTGCTCTAACATCATAAATCCGTCAAGGCACTTGCATACTCTATAATTAACCACACCATAGTTGGACCACATGAACTAGGGTGTGTGCAATTGCACCGATAAAAAAAGGAAGAAAAAAAGACCCCATCTACATTTAAGAAAAAACTAGGCCTCACGTTCTCCAAAAAAAAAACACATTGGGATGCAACCAGTTTTTTCTTCAGCATGCTCAACCATATTAAAATCACCATAAAAAATCCAATACACCATCAGTAAGTGATAAAAAAGATACCATAAAATGGTAGAGCAACTAGACACATCATTAGGTGCATAAATGTTAGCAATTTCTAGTGTGTTCTCATTAATATTCAGCAAAATCTAGACCACATGATGAGAAGGATCCTCACCAGATACAAGCATACAATCCTCAAGTTTTGAAGTGATAGAAATAGAAGCACCACCTCAACCATATTCATTGTGATTATTAAAATGCATAAAAGAACCTGCAATACAGTTGAGAGAAACATCTAACAGAAAACCAAAGATCTTAACTTCTTGTAAACAAATAACATCAACATGACCAATACTTTGCAAAGTAGATTGAACAAAAAATTTCTTGAGGAATTTGTAAGTCCTCAAACATTCCATAAAATGAAATTCATGGAGGAGGAATATCCATGGAGTCATCTCTCATAGGGTTCCCCCCACTGTCATACAACATTGAAGAATTATTAAATGCAAAGGTATGAGAAGGTTGAAATAATTTTCCAACAATTGAGTGACTACCTACACTATTGATCAACACTAATAATCTATTAAATAAAAAGGTATGAGAAAGTTGAAATAAGTCACCAACATTTTAAGGGTGATTCTTAGCCTCTTGGATTTTCCAAGATGATGGTGAGCCATCCTGAGATATACTACGTGAACACCTAGAGGATGGAGTTGTTGGTAGTGAATTTCCTTATTTTGAGATTGATTTATGCTCGATAGGTTTCTCAGCAAGTGGAGCCTACGAAGCCAAAATATGATGAACTAGAATAATAGGAGGTTGAGATGGTAGATTCACAACCTTATTTCTATTAGAAAGTATCAACTTAGGGTTGGTTTTCCCCTTCTTATTAGAAACTATTATCCAATCATCTTCAATAGAGGGTTTGGAAGGTGCAGGCGTAGTATGAGGAGTAGGGACAACCACTGGATTTTTTTGAGCAACTAGTGGATAATACTTGATACAATGCATGGTGGATTGGCACCAAAAATAAGTATTAGGTAAATTAAAGTAAACAATGTTTTGCATAAAATGCTCTATACCAACCTGAATGTCCATAAATTATCTAAGATCCTATGTGAGGTCAACCTCAACACAAAATATTTTATTAGGTCATGTTGAGAAGAACCACTCTTCTTCCCAATAGATCACCCGACCAATGGGTTTAACAATATCATCAATAAATACCCATAAGGGCAGTGAAATACCAAGGAGTTCAAGCCAAACCGACACTTTCAAGGCAACTTGCTCTAAAACTCGGAAAGGAGTCCAAGGAGAAAGGACCATCAAAGTATTGTGAAGAAACATACAAATGGACTTACCAACCACGATTTGCAATTGCGAGGGTTCTTTAAAGGAAAGCAAAAAAAATAGTAAGATTGCGAATACCTGCAACCACAATGTCATAATATTCCTATTGAAGTTGCAACCAATTTTGAAAATATTCTTACGATGGGATTCAACCAACAAAATAAGCTATAAGACAATGATTCTCATACCATTTTACAACTAGAGAAACAACATCAAGAGAGATCACAACATCTAGAGAAGAATAATTATCTCATCCACCACTTTCATAACAAACTTTCGAGCTCTCTTCAGTGCCATGAGTTCCACTATCTATAATAATTGTTCCATTTTTTAATCTTATATTTAAAAATATATTTTATAATAAAAATAAAATTATATAATGTTATTATTAACATTGAGTGGTATATAAAAAAAATATTGAGTGGGATGGTTATATAAAAAATATATATATATATATATATATATATATAGATTAAAATGTATGATATATTCAAATCACATAATATTATTATAGAATTATAAAAAGCCCACTTTGTCATAATATATTGGGAATTGAACCCCCATGGGAAGTTTATGAGTAAAATATTCCTAATTAAAATTATTAAGACTTTTTAATGAAAGAGTACAATTATTATATTACTTTATATAAAAAAGTGTTCTTGTCGGCTAAGGTTGGGAGAAGTCTCATCCCAACTTGTAAATGATATTTATTTTAATATAATTTGTTCAATTTTTTTTTTTTAAATATTATGCTACTTCATGAAAGAAATATGTTACACTACTAAAAAAGTGGGTAAATATAAAATCACACCCTGAAGTCTAATCTAGGTAGAGTCATTAAATCAAAATTATTAAAAAAAATTATCCATAGTAGATCAATCGATGTGTTATTTGTGTACAAGAGCTATGGAGATAGAAGGAGGTGGTGGATCATGGTATGAGGTGGTCTCCCCAACCAAAAGGTGGATCTTGAGTATTCAATAGAGGATTCTAATCTAATTTGATACTTTTACAAAGTGGTTCATCTACTCATATGTCTTTTGTATCCCTCCTTGAGGAGATGGTGAGGCTGAGACAAAAAACTTGTTGTATCATCCCTAGGATCCTTAAGCATAGTGCGGATAGGGACGAGGTGTCAAGTGATTCTAGTCCCTATATTTATGTTGAGTACCCCTACATGGATCTTGCAAACCTTGACTATGGTGACTATGGGATCAAATCCTACATGGAGAAATTGTTAACATAATGTAAACCATTGTGCATGGGATGTTAACCCAATGTTGCATAAGAGTCCATAAATTGTGCCTTCTCCTCTCTCCCCACTTTCCAAAATAATCCATATTTCACTACTTAACATCCTAACTTGGGTTCACTTGTCCCAAATATTTACTAGTTAAAAATTTACTTAATAAAGAAGTTGGTTGGGAGATCCCACTCTAGTAAATCTTTCCATCCAAAGCTTTATTATCTAGCTTTGATCTCCTTAGTCTCAAAACTCCCTTTGCATTGGGATGACTTACTTTATTCCAACCTACTAACACCCATTTCCTCTCTTCTTTTACTCCTTCCCATAAAATATTTCTAGCCATCTTGTTCAACTCTTTCCATATGACATGTGGGGCAGTAAGGATAGAAAATTTATAAATTGATATGGCCTAAATGAATGATTTTAAAAACATTAATCTACCCCAAAGGTTAACCATTTGTGAGACCAATTGTTAATTCTTTCTTTGATATGGTCCAAAAGATACATGTAGATAGCTATCTTCGATTTTTTTAAATATAGGGACCCTCAAATAGACCACTAGGAGCGATGTTCTTGTGATCTAAAGCCTTATATTAATATTTAATAACATTTTGGATTTCTTATCATTGATAACTTGATTTTTGGCCTTAAGATAAATGTTAAGAGTATCTATGATAATTCTTGCTTCCTTGAGGTTATCCACTCCCATCAATCCTATGTCATCTACAAACTATAGGTGAATAAAAACCTCCTCACCCACCTTGATACCTATTAGCAAACCCTATTGTCTTCTCATAATGACGAGTCTACCCAAACCTTTAGTTAATATGAGAAAAATTTAAGGCAACAAGAATCTCCCTGATGAAGGACTCAAGTGGCTCCAATGATTGTAAGGGAAGACATTTGATTAACACTGAGTATTTTGGAGTAGAGATATAGCTCATGATCCATTCTATCCAATCTTGAGAAAAGTCAAAAAATTCCATCATCCTTAACAAGAAGCTCCACTCCATCCTATTGTAAACCTTTAACATATCCTATTTTATGAACATTCCTCTATTCCTAGATTTTTACATTGAGGGTATTACCTCCTAAGATAGAATGACACCATCTAATATCTTACTTTCCTCTACAAAACCTCTTGCTTAGAGGAGATAATATTGTCTAGGAGAGATTTTAGTCGCTTAGCCATTACATTTGTGATTATTTTATATATAATATCGCATAAAGCTATAGGTCTATAATCTAAAAATTGCACCCCCTCTTACCCTCTCAGAATTAAGACAATAAATATTTGATTTAATGATTTAAAAATTCTTTTACTACCTCTTGACTCCTCTATAAGAACCATTACATCCTCCTCCAAGTTGTCCTAGAAGGTCTAATCAAATCTGATTAGGAAGCCATTTGGACATGGCATTTTTCTTGTACTCATTCCAAAGGCTACCTTCTTCAACTGCTCAGTATCAATAGATTTAAACAAGGCCTAATTTTTTTATTCAAAGATTATAGAGGGTATTACAACAACTTCTTTCTAAAACCCTTCCTCTTACAACATGCCTTAAATAATTTAGCAAAATAGTCCAATGAATGAAGTGTTAGAGTATATTACATCATTTGGGTTATGTAAATGTACCACCTTTGGTACATAGCTAGAGTAGGAGTTTACTTTAGAGTGAAGTAAGTTAGTTACTTCAAGTATTGTAATAAATGCACAAGTGTCAATGTGCAAGTTGTAAATGTGCATGTAGTCCACATGTACATAAGTCCTAGGTAGAGTAAGGGCCAAGGAATCTATCTTCCTATATAAAGGCCTCATAGTGAGTGTTTTATGAGAGGAAGTGATTATAGAGAGTGTGTGTTATAGTTTAGTAGTATGGTACAATGTAGTCCTTTCATATCTGTACATGGAGTGTTCATGTCCTCCATTATATAGCATTGTACTATTTTTATCACTTTCATTAATGGCATATTTTTGAGTTATTTGTAGATGTTCATCTTATTACTTTCTTGCATATTATTGTGCCATTAGTTTACATTCATCTCAGATTAGTTATTTTACATCTTGTGGTCATACTACCTCCCATAAAAAGCTAACAATGGTATCAGAGCACATGGTAGATCAGATAGAGAATAGGGAGAGCCACAAGTGAGACTGAGAGAAATCCAAAAATCTCATTTACAAAATTTTTGAGATTACATTTGGCTAGAGTCTTTCCACAGGGTTATAGGAAAACTCGTGAAGACTAGGACTCAGCGTGGATTCCACTAGATTGACAAATCAACTAGTGAAGATTAGTCATCTCTAGATTTAAGAGTGTCATACATTTCAGCTTCTAACATCTTGTTGTAGGAAAAGGAGATTCAAGAGAGTCGGGAAGCTTCCTACATAGAGCTAGGAAGAACATCTTCATTAGAATCATTCCAGCACTTGCAGCAACAAGTAGAAGATTGAAGATTTTAGAGACCTGAGAAAAGGTCCCATTACTAGAGATTGTAGACCTAAATTGTAGAAGAAGAAAAGGCCATAGTAGCCTTACAGCTGATTCAAGAGACTCCAGAGAAGAGTCTAGAAGAATATTGGAGGTTGGTGATCTCCATTAAAGACTACAGATAACAGATTAAAGAAATCAGCCTAAAGAAGTTGAAGAGACCCTTAGAAGGTCCAGTTACAAAACTTATAGTTCTAGAAGATTGGAGGTTGGTGATCTCCATTAAAGCCTACAGATTATAGAAGTAAAGAAGGACCAACAAGGTCCTATTCTAGAATTCTAGTAGCAACAAATTTTAGAGATCTGAGAGGAAGATCTCATTACCAACACTTCCATAGTAGAAGGTTGAAGGAAATGTCTCATTTGGAAGACCAGAGAAGCTATGAGATTGAAGACCTTGGTGAGGTCTCAAGGAGAAACAAGGAGAAGGCTTGGAGAGCCTTAGTTCAGAATTTAGAGAAGGCCATTAAAGGAGTTCCTAGGAGAACTCATTGGAGAAATCTACCAGCAAGGAGAAGTTACTGATAGAGCAAAATTTGGGATAATTGTCGCCATCCGACAACAAGCCCAAAAGGAGAAGAATTTGGCAAGGAGTGCCAAATTCTGGAGGAGATTGTTGAAGACCTCAAGATATTCAAATTCTTGAGAAGAGGGCTGAGATTGAAGTCAGAATTTGACAAGGAGGTTGAAGGAGATAGGAGCCTAACTTTACTACCAAACCTGAAAGGTTTGAAGATTGCCATTGAAGGCTAGAAGGCTCATTCGGAGATAGGGGTTTGTTGAATCTTTAGAAAAATATTGAAGGGTTCTTGAAGGAAAACTTAGCTATGATTTGGGGAAAGTCCCTACCAAATTTTTGAGTTTCAAGGACAACATTTCAGTGTAAAAATTGATTATGAGAGAGTAGCAATCAGGACAACATTACTAGTTGTAGAACTTTAGATCTACAGAGAGCATTCTGAAGGAGAATCAAAACCACCATACTACAGTTTCAAGCAACAAGATAGAGGAGTTACTAAGCTATGAATTGGTGAGTTAAGGAGCTATTGTAGACAACCAAGAAGAGTTGCAAGATCATCAAGTCAAGGGCAACAATTTGGTGAATCAAATCACCAAGACATCCACCATCCTTAGGAGTTATTAAAGGTAAGCAACTTGGGTGCAAAAGGTTCATTAGTTGAACTTTAAAACTATGGTTTATTTAGAGATTCATTAAGCACCATATTAAAGTGAAAGTTGCAAGGAGTGGATTCATTTTAAAGTCTTCAAAAAGGAGTGCAGAAGGAAGTTATTTTAAGGTTTATACCTGCACATTAAAATAGGAGTTAGATCATCTTCCTATTATTCAGTTACAACAAAGAAGACTATATTAAGTTACAAAAATTATAGTGCATTTAGGAGCAATTACTAGTGCATGATTTAAGGTTCATTTGAAGGAGTAATAAGGTGAAATCAATATTGCACTATACTAGTTGTTCTTAAAAGGTTTTTTAAGATGCACTGAATACATCAAGTTATAGATATTCAAGGTGCACTAAGTATTTTAAGTTATAGTGAAAATTAGTGCATACTTTGAGTTACCTTGAGAGTTCATTATTACTGCACTATACTTTAGTTAAAGTAAACAATAGTGCAAAGTTAAACCTCTTGAATAGCACATTAGTTGCATACTTGGATTCATTCTTACTAAGTTATCCAAGTGCAAAAATTAGAGGTTAGTGTTGTCTAGTAAGGAAGGCAACATAATTAGCTCTCAAGAAGTTACCTTATCAGAGAAGTTAGAGAGCTTGGAAAAGGAGACTTTCAGTCCAAAACTTGGTGCAAGTTAAGGTACATTATCTTAACTATTACAACTAATATTTATAGTGAGAAAGGAGCACCATTCTTATCCTTTAAACAACAATAGAAGGACAAAATTTATTGCCATTCAAAGGCATTACATTGGCCAACATTATACAGCCATCAAGTGATCACAACATCGATGTCAAGGGGGGTAGATATCTAGGTAGAGAAATCAAGCCATCAAAGGCTCATAAGTTGGTGTTTGAAGGTGTATAGAAGCACCAGATCAATACCTACATAATAAGAGCCTACAACACATAAAGGGAGGCATAGCACTCAGTGTAAGGTAGATAGCTCTAAGGTTAACTAAGCATAGATTACATAAAATCAAGAGGTGGATAAGGAATACATTACCCAACTAATCACGTGGACAAAATGCCAGTGAAATCTATCATCGATTAGAGATGAATCACTAGCTAGGAAAGGAGTGATCATAGCATCCAAGAGCAACCATCGATTGAAGCCATATCATCTACCAAGAGGGTAGTGTTGGAGCATCCTAGAAATACCATAGCTAGAGCCAACCTTGAGGAGAATACAATCATCATTTTTTAGAAAATGCACAAGCTTGCACTCACTGGCAAGAAGGAGAAAAGTATTGAAGCCAAGATTGCATAACTTGCACCCATTGGAGAAGAAATACTAAAGGAAAGGAGATATTGAAGATGTCCTCACATGCAAGTGCCACTTGGTGGATCAAAAGAGAGTATTACATAATGCCTGCATAGGGAGAGAGCATCTAAATAGACATAACACTCATCTTGGAAGTATTAAAGGTATATTTCAAAGGAGTGAAAGGTGTAATAATCATTTCAGCCAAACAAGAGCATTGAAGACTCATTGACCAATGTTCAAAGAGACTATAACATCTATCTACCATCCTCACATCCAAGCAATGAATACACCAAGTGTCAAGAGCATCAACGTATTACAAGGAGGATTAAGCATTGAAGAAACCTAATGTAACTCTCAAGTGACACTTGTCCAACAATCAAGGAGGTAAAAGTGTATCCATAGTGAGTTGAAAAGAGTATCCATATATAGTGAAAGAGGAGCAGACTACATTAAAGGACCGAGGTCAAGGTTACCAAAAGGGTCAAAGCAACATTAAAGAATCACTACCATTGTCATACGTCTACCATTGAAGGAGAGCAATGCATAGTAAGACAACATCCAACATTCATTACTTAGGAGTTGGAGCATTATAAAGGTAAGGGTTTTACCTTAATCAAATTGCTTTCATTAAGGAGTTATAAGGAGTATAATATAAGGTTGAAACTATTCTATTATTTACCTTGGAAATAATAGCAAAATCAACCATACATTTGAAAGAAAAATTAAAGGAGATTTATATACTTAAATAGTTTAATATTTGCAATTAAATACCATAGGAGTTATAAGGGTTTCTACTTGGAAAATTAAATTCTATTATTGCAAATATTATTGTTTTCTAATATTCCAAATTAGGGAGTTATAAGGTATACTACACCAAAAATATATTATTGGAATTTAGAAACATTAAACTATTGGATATCAAGGGCTATAAAAAGAAGTTCATCATTTACTTAAAGGAGTTGGAATTATATACTTAAACTTGTCTCATACTCATACTAAAGAGACAAAAGAAATCCAACTATAGAGAACTTCAAAATTAAGTGCATAGTTCATTAGGAGAGATAAGGTGAAATAAAAGTTGATTATTGTTATTTACAAAACATTACAAAATCAACTCAAAAGGTGAACTATTATTTACTAAGCACTTTATTAAGCTTATAGCTTATTCTAAATCACTAGGGAGACATAAGGAATCCATCAAGGATCATCATGACAATAAATAAATTCATTCTTATAGAATCTCAACTACTTAAAGGTCCAAATTACTCCTCATGGAAAAACAAAGTGAGGGCAATTCTAATAGTTGAGAAGCTTTGGGAGATAGTCAAAGGAATAACTACTAAACCTAATTCAAGTGATACAAAGATCCAAAAGTTTGAAGAGAATGATGCAAAAGCATTAATGATAATAACTTTTGCCATCACAGATGAAATACAACCTTACATCAGTTCAATAGGAACATCCATAGAAGCTTGGAAAACCCTAGAGAAAATATTTGAAGGGAAAAATAAAGCTACTATCCTAAATCTTCAAACTCAATTACATTCCCTAAAAATGAATAGTGGAGAAAATATAGAACTATTCCTAAGGAAGGTAGCAAACATTAAGGAAAAATTATTAACCTTAGGAGAAAAAGTTGAAGATAAATTCCTTGTTCAAGTTACCATGAGAGCACTTCCAGATAGCTACAAGCATCTAGTTACATATTTATAGGTTCTAAGTAAAGATACATCATTTGATGAGCTAATCAATATTCTTCAAGAATATGAGGTGGATAATACAGTGAAGGATGAAATGACTAACAATGCATTGGTTTCAAAAGATACTTCACAGGGAAATGTTGCCTCATCATCAAAAGGATGAAGACCATGGAATAACCGATATTGTCATGTATGCAGGAGAAAATGTCATAGTACTAATTACTATAGATTCAATCCCAGAAACCAGAATCAAGGAAATCAAACAAACCATGGAAGCCAACCAAATAGGGCATTCCAACCAAGGCAATATCAAGCTCAAATTAATCCTCATCAGCAATAGTTTCAGTGACCATACAATTATCCTCAATTGGAATATCGAGAAGGAAATTAGAAGGGACACATAGCTCAAAGAATTCAAGAAATTGAAGAACTAGAAGATCCTATAGATGATCATGAAGTCAAAGCTCTCTCAACAAAGATAGTATTTTATGAAGACACTAACTACTCACTTGAACAGGATACAAATAGCAAAGAAGGAGAACTCAAACTCCAATACCAGATAAAAGATCCATATTGAAGACTAAAGTCTTCAATACCCAAATAATGTAATATAGGGGGTGTTAGAGTATATTACATCATTTGGGTTATGTAAATGTACCACCTTTGGTACATAGCTAGAGTAGGAGTTTACTTTAGAGTGAAGTAAGTTAGTTACTTCAAGTATTGTAATAAATGCACAAGTGTCAATGTGCAAGTTGTAAATGTGCATGTAGTCCACATGTACATAAGTCCTAGGTAGAGTAAGGGCCAAGGAATCTATATTCCTATATAAAGGCCTCATAGTGAGTGTTTTATGAGAGGAAGTGATTATAGAGAGTGTGTGTTATAGTTTAGGAGTATGGTACAATGTAGTCCTTTCATATATGTACATGGAGTGTTCATGTCCTCCATTATATAGCATTGTACTATTTTTATCACTTTCATTAATGGCATATTTCTGAGTTATTTGCAGATGTTCATCTTATTACTTTCTTGCATATTATTGTGCCATTAGTTTACATTCATCTCAGATTAGTTATTTTACATCTTGTGGTCATACTACCTCCCATCAAAAGCTAAAATGGAAATAAATACCTTGGATCATACCAAAGAAAATCTTGTTCTCATCTTGAAGATATTCTATCTTGTTTGTCTATCTCTTAGCATGAACAATCCAATGGAAAAGTTTGGTGTTTTTTCAACTTCCAATAACTAAGTGGTTTTTGCTCTCTATTTATTGTAGATCTCCTTGAAAACACGAGGATACGAAAACAAAAAGTAAATGCCAAGATGCGATGCTAACGAAACAAAAGATAACGCTAAATCCTATGAATTGAAAGTGCATGAACGAAGGGAAACATAAACGAATCGAAACCAAATAAAAGCCAATATGGAATACAGCCCTTTTTATTGATATGCTTTCAAAGCTCGGTTACAATACGTCTCCTTCCATTTTCAGGGGCTAGGAGCGTTAAATATGTTTCTTATCACATCCATGGATAGTAATCCTTCTTCCGCGTGCCCACATGTAAGATGGGCGGACCAAAACGTCACCGTCGCTTGCGTTGATGAGTCTTGACTCCTTACTGCTCCTCTAATGTCGAGACCTTGCATTCAAGGAAACAAGAAATAGTCAGTAGCACTTGTAGATAAAATAAAACATGTAATCCCCAAGGCCTACGGTCAATGTATGCATGAAAATATTAAAACGATAATCGAAATGAGATCAGAATGACCTAAAAATTTGATAGAAGTAATAAAAACTTACCAAGAGGCCACTACAAAAGGAACAGTCCAAAAATTTCTCACATATTTGTATTCTCTCCAGGGGGGACGAATAGAACCTACAATAAATTGTCCAAAAGCCACCTCCTAAATGTCCTAGATCCAGAAGCTCCAAATCACCTACAAAGTTGGGGTTAGCTAAATGGGGGTATTTTGGGAAGACCCAAAAGGTCAGATTTCTCCAATTTGGCCTCTATCACCAAGAATTTGATGATGCTACCTGCAAGTTAGTAAAGGCGGGAAATGATAAAAACATGATCAAAAATCTCAGAATGAAGTGAAATTTAAACTACAGCCTATTTAAAAAACCTAGAATAAGATGCAAAAGAAAAAACAAGGAAATATACCATAGATTTCTAATCACTCCGGGGTGGGGCGATTAGGACTACGACAGTTTGGGGCGCCCGGGGGCAGGACGCCCACCGTTTGGGACTCTTTTCGGCACCAATCCACTTGGGATGGGTCCAAAACCTCTTATGGGGTTGTGTCAAAAAATTTGGTGGGATATTGTGGCCAAATGTTTGGGTTTGGGTCCAGATTGCGCTTCCAATAATCACCCAATAACCTCCCTCCAAAAGAGAGATCAAGGATGTGAAAGGCACAAATCAAAAGGTGTGTGTGTGGATGTAAAATGGCAGCACTTCATTGCTCCAAATGCTCCTCTCTATTCTCTTTTTTGGGTGAGAAGACTCACCAATTTATAGACCTAGGGTCTCTCTCTTTGAATGCGCATGCGAGGGCGCCACTTGAGTTGCTTGTCCTATTTTGAGAGAAAATATTATTCCCTGATTTAGAGTCTCCTTGCATGAGGCCTCCAAAATCAAAGACATGCATGACTGAAGTCTCTCTCCTTGATTTGAAGTCGTTCCTCGCAATTGCATGGCCTGAAGCTACAGTTAACTGGCGGACCTGTCGAGGTTTGACTTTTTGCCAGTCAAACTTGCTATTCGCCTCACCCTAGGGCGAATGCTGCTAATCGTCCCTGGGTGGGACGAATACCAGTTTGTAATCATCCCAGGGTGGGACGAGTAGGGAGCAAAGTGCCAAAAAGGTGCCAAATTGACCTTTGACCTTCCAAACTACTTTGGGAGTGGTTAGGACCACTGTTTAACCTCTGGGGGCTGCCCTGGGGGCTGTGTGTGTCAATGCGATCGATGCTTGTTGTCACATAATCGGATTGGTGCTGTTTTGGTGTCTACAGATGCCCCTTTTTGGGAAGCATTGTGCAAGGCGCAATGCTGAGCAAAAATAGATAACCAAAGCACTAATGATTAGGGTTTCTCAGTAACCTAACCAACTCTTGATGCCCCAAGTATGGAAAGGGCATGCATTCTTGAATCCTTGCTTCTGACGAGCTAAGGAGCTTAATTCAAGTGTTAACCTTTTTCGGTGAGGTGTTACTTGAGCTTGGACATTGATCAGTCATGAATAGGCAAAGGGCGCAACCTTTTGTCTGTGGGAACCTTGAGTTCATGATTCATGAATGCCAAGTGTTTGATCAGCTTGTGATTATTGCTTGTTTGCTGCCCCAAGCAGGAGCGTGATTGTCTTTGTCAATGATCCTTTGAATGCGTGTCATTTCCTTGATTGGGTGTGTTTTTGTTGATTGGTGACTAAGTGTGACTACCCCCTCAAGCGACGAATCGATGAGGGAATGACCGACATGAGAAAAGCGACGAGTCGCTTGACCCAAGATGACTTAGGTAAGGGTGCCTTCAGTTGTTTACCGTTGAATGCGTAAGTAGTTTCCGAACATTCTGACCTATTTTTGGTGGGTTTTAACCCATTTTGTGACGCATTTTGGAGCTGAAATTGTCAAAAATCCGTCCTCCCGTGGAGCGGTCCGGCTATGGTAGCCTTCTTAGGGAGTAGGATAGTGACAATTTGTGACCCCAACGTCTATTTTGGATGCCAAGAATGTCAGGCGCAAAGGCACCTTCGTTCGGCAATGTTATTGCTATTTTTGGTTGGGTTTTGACCCATTTTGTGACGCCATTTGGGGATGAAATTCTCAAAAATCCGTCCTCCCGTGGAGCGGTCCGGCTATGGTAGCCTTCTTAGGGAGTAGGATAGTGAGGATTTGTGACCTCGACATCTATTTTGCATGCCCAAAATGTCAAGTGCAAAAGCACTCTTATTGGACAATTTTATTGCTTATTTTTGGTGCATTTTGGTGCAGTTTTTGATGTTTTTGAAATTTTTGCTCTATAATCGTCCCTGGGTGGGACGAATACCAGTTTAGTAATTGTCCTAGGGTGGGACGAGTGCTAACCAGAGCACTCATCCTAGGGAGGAACGATTACAGGCTCAAAAATCCTATTTAAGGGCCAAAACTAGGTTTTGGGCTCATTTGCATTTGTTTTTCCTGGCGATTTGGAGCTCTGAGGAGGAGGAGGTCAATTCTACGAAGTGAAGCACTCCAAATTTTCCCACCACCATGAGTTCATGAACCGGATCATCAAGAGGCGAAGCCGAAGCGAGACCAGTGAGTGTTCTTCCTCTTTATTGTTTGTTTGCGTTACAATTTGAAAACCGCAATTTAGTTTCTTTTGTATTTTGTTTTTCAAATTAAAAATGAAACCTCTAGTAAAAAATTTACACTTATACTTAATTAAAACATAGTTTAACCCTAGTTTAAACAAAGTTTATTTTAAATCTATTATAAACTAAAAGAAACCCTAGTCTAATAAAAATCAAAACTTAACTTAAAAACTTAGCTTAACCCTAATTAAACAAAGATCAAAACTTAGGTTAAAAACTTAGGGTAAAACTAAGCTTAAAAACGTAACTCAACCTTAGTTTTTTGTTTTGTTTTTATTTGTTTTTTAATTTATCAGTTAAACTTAGAGTTAAAAACCCTAGGATACAAACAATTTTTTTTTTTTTAATAAAATAAAACCCTAAAAAATTATTTTTAATTTTTTTGTTTTTAATTTATCAGTGTAGACGTAGAGTTAAACCCAAGGACTGACAAACATTATTTTGAATTTTTTTTGTTTTGTTTTAATTTATCAATTTAGAGTTAAAAACCCTAGGAACTGACAAATTATTTTTGAAATTTTTTTTGTTTTTAATTTATCAGTTTAGAGTTAAAAACCCTAGGACTGACAAATTATTGTTTTGAATTTTTTTGTTTTGTTTTAATTTATCAGTTTAGAGTTAAAAACCCTAGGAACTGACAAATTATTTTTGAATTTTTTTATTTTGTTTTTAATTTATCAGTTTAGAGTTAAAAACCCTAGAACTGACAAATTATTTTATTTTTTGATTTTTTTTTGTTTTTAATTTTTATTAATTAGAGTTAAAAACCCTAAGGACCGAAAAATTATTTTTGAATTTTTTTGTTTTTTTTTAATTTATCAGTTTTAGAGTTAAAAACCCTAGGAACTAACAAATTTGTTTTTGAATTTTTGTATTTTTTTTATTTATTTGTCTGTTTTTAGCTGTACATTGTTTTATGCATTGTTGTATATTCATGTTATTGATGTACAATTTTTCATGGTTTTTAATGTTTTTGTTTTGTTTTCTTTCGCAGGTTGTGAAGAGCCGGTACCATGTGCCGACGGTTTTCTCTGAAGCGCGGGAGGCACTGACTTTGGATGACTGGGAGTGGCTTGATGCCCTTGGGCTCAAGCAGGTGACTCGACTAGAGCCTGTGGTCAGGGATCGGGCCTATCTGATGGCCCTGATCAACTTGTGGGAACCCTAGACCAATACCTTCCATCTCCCAATAAGGGAGATGACAGTGACCTTGGAGGATGTCTATCGGATTCTGTAGATTCTGATAGACGGACTATCGATCAGGACGACGTCGCGGGATCAGCGGACAGTAGTGTTGACATGATGCTTTGGGCATGGGGAGGAGATGGGTGTGGACAGCCCAGTGGAGAGGGCAGAGGGCGACTGCCAGATTGGTGGCATTTTGGTTCGATGGTGGCTAGAGAGGGGTGTGTTGGGAGTGAGGCACGCAGTACTGATGGGCCTCATTTCCAACATGCTGCTACTCGACTCTTCGGGTGTGAGGTTCCCATGGAACCTGCTGGAGGTGGTGTTCAGGTTGGTGGAGTGTCCGACGGAGGCACCTATGATCATGAGATGGGGACAGACTCTGCTGGCATAGCTCTATGATGAGTTGTACGAGGTCCGCTGTCGGAGGCGAAAGGGGATTGGATGTAGCTACTTGTTGCAGTGTTGGGCTTGGCAGCACATAGCGATGGAGAGGCCGATGGGGTTGCCATGGATGACTCAGGTGGAGATGGTAGACCGAGAGATCGGGTATGGGGCATTATGGTGGAGGTCGAAGGAGCAGGGATAGAGTCGGCGATGGGCAGGTGTCGTAGGGCACTATGTCGATGCCTTCGCTCGGCTTACTCTAGGGGAGGTGTTTTGGTGCCCCTACCAGGACTGTCCAGCCTGGCCTGAGGCTGGAGAGTGGCTCCGATGGGTACGTAGGGGGCGATGGCTGATTGGGCATCACGGGACTGAGCAAGAGTTCTTCCCATATGGTCGGGTGACATGATAGTTTGGGGTGCACCAGGGGTTTCCTAGTGAGCCCTTGATCTATCAACATCGGGGGGATGAGAGGACTCTAGTCTGGCCAGTCATTGCACTACTAGGTGAGGATTCAGATACAATGATTGATGTCTCGAACATGGATGACATCGGGGTTACCACTGAGTATGACCAGTGGTGGACTTTACGATGATGGCGAGGCGAGGGGCCTCTAGGGGGCGTAGAGGTGGCAACAGCAGGGGGTGATGATGCAGAGGCATCAGGAGAGGGTTGGGGGTTCCACTCGAGGATGTGAACATGGTAGAGGTGGATGATTTTGGGGGGGATTTTGGGGTTTCGGATCAGCCGAAGATGCAGGATGTCCTAGAGTAGTGGGAGCCAGAGTAGGCTATTGTGCTAGAGATGTCAATGCCTCAGGAAGTTTCGGAGGACATGGAGGCAGGGTTGTGCATTGAGAATGCATGATTGGAGGGGCTACTTTGGAGGTGGGATGAGGAGCTCGGGGATGCGCTACGGGAGAGGGATCTCTTATGAACGTAGCTAGTAGAGTGGGAGAACGCATTTGCGATGTACCATCGATGGGATGGGGATACCGATGCTGCATGGGAGAGGGATCTCCTACGGATGCAGCTGGCAGAGAGGGAGAAGGCATTGGTGCAGCATGATGATGTAGTAGCGATGTATCATTGGTGGGAGGTGGAGTGGTGTCGACATCGGATGGATTTAGAGGGAGAGATCATCCACCTTGGGGGGCAGGTACCTAAGCCCTCTGGAGGTGGGTCTTTGCACCGGATGAGGGGCAGTGATACTGAGCATTCAACATCATCTCATCACAGGTGATTGGATGAGGGGGGTGCTAGTGGGCATGATGCGGGGGCGAGCAGCAGCCGCCCTGAGGGGTCCCATAGGACCCACACCACGGGGGGTAGTTCCCGTCGCATCGATCCTACGTGATCATGGTGGTCGATGCCCTAGGCTTGGGGGTTTTTGAGGTTTTGCTTTGTTGCGAGGTCAGAGGACCGGTTCATTGTAGCCTATGGGTATTTTTGATGATATATATATACAGATGACTTTCTTTGTGTTTATACACTTGTCATGGTTTGTTTTTCTGTTTATGCATAGTTATTTATGATGATGTATGCATGTGGTATTATGAATGTGATGTTTCTAATTATATGATGTATGCATATGGAATGAATGAAATGAGTTGTTGATAACTTGTCGATGGCACCATAGACTATACAAGATTTACTGGCTTGCTGTACTTATGTGATGGCTTTGTGGAATGACTTTGCATGTGAGAACTTTGTTTTTGTATTTTTTATATTTTCTGATGGTGATGTACGTAATGAAATGTACTAGTTGTTTTAAAATGTAGTTAAGCTTTTTTGAGATTCAGATATTTTAACTAACTAGCCAAAACTCTACATTTATCTCGCAAGACTTTTGAACAAGGTATAAATCAGACTTGAGTTTGACCAAGTTATTTCACATCCCTGTGTGTGCAATTGAGTTCGTTTATGTGGTATTTGTCAAGATACCACCAGTGCCAGATAGGCTGTCAACCAAACTCGTACTTGAGGATCACCTAATTAGCTCCACTAACTCCGTTGTTGTATTTAGTAAGATTAATCCATGGGACAATCTAAGGTACCATAAGCTAGCTCATCCACATGCAAACATTGGTCTGCTCACATGCAAAGCTAATGTGATAGACATATCGTCATGCGTTTAGGATACCGCCATTGCCAGGTAGGCTGTCCACCAAACCCGTAATGAGGATCACCTAGATGGTTTTCGAATGCTAAGAATTCCAGGGATTCAAGTTCAGGCGTCTTTTATTTGCTCAACATGTTTAGGATACTTGCTCGTATACATAGTGATGAAAATCACTGTTTATTTTTCTCTTTTTGTTTTTCTTTTTGAGCAAGGATTTTGAATAGTGGTGATAACCACTATTATTTGATTTTGCATTTTGAGCTTCGTAAGGTTGAGCTTGTAGGTTTGTGGCTTATGAATGACCTTGATCCTTTTGGCCTTGGGGATGACTACCCATCCTATTCAGGGACGTGTAGTACGAATCCTTACGACTTTGGGAACCAAAGGGGATTAGGGATATTATGAAGTAAGGGCATTGATCTTTTAGGCCTTGGGGATGACTACCCATCCTTGTCATGGGCATGTAGTATGAATCCTTATGACTTTGGAGACCAAAGGTGATTGGAGATGGTCGTGATGATGGCTTGTGGGGATTTTGTTTTTGAATGGCATTGATCCTTTTAGGCCTTGGGGATGACTACCCATCCTTGTCAGGGGTGTGTAGTACGAATCCTTACAACTTTGGGGACCAACGGTGATTGGGATTTTTGCTAGTGGTGAAAACCACTATTTATTAGGGGGAATTGATGGGGAAGAGCTTGTCCTTTTGTCAATTCTCAACACTCTTGAACCATTCGCACAGGGGGATGAACTGGCTAATATTTCACCTATGGTACCCTAGACTGCTTTGTAGGTGTCTCTTGCATTCACACAACTTGGGAATTATTTTATGTGTTTTAACTTGTGTAGGGATGTTACATAACGAGGCGTGATCCAAGTAAAACTTTCCCTTGTAAAATCTGTTTAACTTTGTACAATTTTTGGCTAGAAATTTAAAGACAGCTGAATGACGAAAACCCTACATACATTAGGAGACAACTGACTATGCTAAAAATGGGGATGGTGTTATTCTGGATGTATGTGTTTATAAAATGGATGTGATGTGGAAAATGATGGAATTGCCGAGCAATTACAGTCTATGGTGCTTGTGACATGTATGACCAGCAAATATGCAATGTATGGATGCGATGCCTAATGCAACTTATATTTTTGTATTTTGATTTTTACGAGTATGCATGGAATTGAGATGCAATTTTTTTGTTATTTTTGATGATTTTATTGTTTTTGTTTGTTTTTGAATATTTATTTTGACCAAGCGGTTATGGGAACCCTTGGAGCTTTTGGTTTGACCAAAGGGTTTATGGATACCTTTGGGGCATTTTTGGGGTTGACCAAGCGATTATGGGAATCCTTGGAGCTTTTGGTTTGACCAAAGGGTTTATGGACACCTTTGGGGCATTTTGGGTTGACCAAGCGATTGTGGGAATCCTTGGAGCTTTTGGTTTGACCAAAGGGTTTATAGACACCTTTGGGGAATTTTGGGTTGACCAAGCGATTGTGGGAATCCTTGGAGCTTTTGGTTTGACCAAAGGGTTTATGGACACCTTTGGGGCATTTTGGGTTGACCAAGAGATTATGGGAATCCTTGGAGCTTTTGGTTTGACCAAAGGGTTTATAGATACCTTTGGGGCATTTTGGGTTGACCAAGCAATTGTAGGAATCCTTGGAGCTTTTGGTTTGACCAAAGGTTTATCACCTTACTTTTGGTTACCAAATTTATAGAACCTTTGGATTTTTGACCAAGAGATTATGGGAATCCTTGGAGCTTTTGGGTTGACCAAAGGGTTTATGGACACCTTTGGGGCATTTTGGGTTGACCAAGCGATTATGGGAATCCTTGGAGCTTTTGGGTTGACCAAAGGGTTTATAGACACCTTTGGGGCATTTTGGTTGACCAAGTGATTATGGAAATCCTTGGAGCTTTTGTTGACCAAAGGGTTTATAGATACCTTTGGGCATTTTGGTTTGACCAAGCAATTTGGAATCCTTGGAGCTTTTCATGTCTTTGTATGACCATGCAAAAATATCCTTCTTCTCTTTGAGAAGGGCAATGTAGTCGGCTTGCTCTTAGGGGGATAGACTTACCCCCAACTTGATGATTTGCAAATTCATTGGATCAGAGCCGATGTCTACATCAATCATCTCCTCGACCGACATGTGGGATCCGTCCTCCAACTGGTGTGGAGTTGGGATCAAGTGGATATCATTTGCTGAATTTAGATCATCATTCGAAACATCAAGTTCCTCTTCAGCATGGAAGACATCTTGAGTCTGTCCTAGGGTGAAATGGAACATCCCACCGCAAGGCCAGTACTCTGATGGGGATGGCGGTGTGTCAGCATGATCCCAGTCTATAGCATCTAGGTCTAGATGCAATGACCATGTTGGGTCGGTTGGATTATGGATGGGGGTGGTTAAATCAATGGAGATCATGTTGATGAAATGATTTTGGTCTCCATTACCATGGGTGTGGTTACTCGGACATCCTAGATGATCTTTGTGCTTCGGATCTGGCTCTGTGGGTACTGGCACAAATGGATCGGCCCTATGTGCGGATAAGAGGACAGGGTCTGCCCTAGGCACTGATGGCTCTATAGGGTCTCCAGGCGGAAGATGTTCTCTGTATACCTGGAGTGGCGGGTGCAGTAATTGGTATAACTATGCCTGGTTTAGGTGCCACCTATGCCTTGGCCCTATGTGTAGTTGTTCAAACATGTCATCTATGTCCAAGGGATATTGTTGTTGTATCGCATATGATTGAGATAGGCCATCTCAGTTTCATCTTCATAATCACTATCGAGAGATCCAAAGGCCTTCGTTGGCTCCAATAGCTATTTGCGACATATGAGGCTCATCTTGCTCGAGCAAATTAATGTGGTCCCATCGAGGTTGTTCCGCTCTTTATGGGGGGACCTGATTCTCTTGAGGTGGCATATGCTCAATTGGAGCATCCAAAGGGAACATTGTCAAGAAGCTCTCCTGATAATCATCCATGGGAGTCACTTGTGAATGATTGCTATCAGACTCGAAAGGATCCCAAGGTGCTACCTCGTACTCCGACTCATCTTCTGAAGACCCTTCTTGGTCTTGTCTATATCCCTCTTGTAGGTGAGTCCTCGAACTTTCTCCCTTTTTGACCGAAGGGAAAGGGTTGTTAAGGTCAACAAGGTTGGTTGTTAGCAATGGGAGATAATCCCCCAATGTATATGTTGTGTTAGGATTGGCATATGGATCTAATGCCAACCCATCCTTGTTGCCTATCCCTAGGCCTTGCATGTTCTCTACCAAGATGTCCAGGGGCAAGGGGTGGTTGAACCCTACTCCTGACTTGTCATACGACATTTGATATCTTGGTTGGCAAAGAACATGCACTCCTTGCTCATACCTGCCCAACCCATATCCATGCCAATTGCATTGGCCAAGATATCTCAATGCGAAGTCTGGGTTGGACAAATAGTTGACGTCCTCAGCAAAGGGCTCTTCATCTTCGTCTTCTTGCATGTAAGGTTCAATGCCATTATCCAGGCCCCCATAAACAAAGTTTGTCTGATTGGGTGGGTAGCCTAGAGGAACCACAGAGCCGATGGGGAGGCGAGGTCTCCCCATGTCCTGCATGGACTCAAGTGTGGGTGTTGCTACAATGTTTCACACTATATACTCCCCTAGGCCCGTGTTGGCCATCTCAATGGTGATCGTTGGTGGTTGAGGGGGAGCGAATGGGAGTTCTTCCGGAGTCCACTCCATGTAGGGTGAACTAGGCGTCTCGACTTCCATTCGACTAGGCATCTCTTCGGTAGAGATGGTTGAGACTAGGGGTGGTTCCTCTTCTAGGGGTTTCTTTCCCTTGTCCTTTGGTGTGGCCACCGTAGGTGGCATCATTGGTGAAGGACCAGATGAGGAAGATGGACCCGATTGGGGATTTGATGGACTTGTCAATGGGGATGCCTATGGAATCGGACCCTGGTTAGATGGATTCAACTAAAAATCCAAATGTGTTGATGGAAGGGTCGATTGCGGCATGAATTGCATCATATTGCAGTACTTGAAGGGCTCTAAGTCTGTCGGGACTACATGCACCTGTCCTTCAAATGTATACTTTAGGCACTGATGAGCTATTGAAGGGACACACTTCATGTCCCTGATCCAAGGCCGGCCCAACAAGATATTATAGGCCATCTCACCTTCCAAGATGTGGCACAATGTATGAATAGTCTTTTGTCCCACTTGGATGGGTAGGACAATTGTGCCAACCATCGAGCATATCGCATCATTGAATGCTCGAAGAGTATAGGTGGAGGCCACGATGTGAGATGCCGACAACTTTAGATGTTTCAATGCTGCTATTGTAATGATATTACTGGATGAGCCAGTGTCCACCAACACCCTCTTATACGGAATCCCATTGACCCGTGCAATGACGTGCAGGGGTGGATCCGCCACATCACCAATCACCGATTTCAATTCATCTTCTCTAAAGGTGATGACTGGTTCTGTACATTGTTTTACATGTCCCACAAAGTTGTTGAAAGAGTTTGCTTCATGGGGCTGCAGCTCGATGGCTTTTAATATCTCCATTAGAGCCTCTCGATGGGGCGCTGATTGTTGAATGAGCTCGTATATGGAGAGCCTAGCCGACGTGGTCCTTAGACTTTGGGTAAGTCTAGTCCGAATCATGGCCACTGGTCTAGGTGGGGGAGGTTGCGTAGGGTGCTGTTGAGGTTGTGACGTCGATGGAACCTCTCTTGTGGCCGCCGCAGGGGCAGCTCCTGGGTACCTCTTGTTCCTAGTCACTATGCTTATCATCCCTACATACCCCTGCATGGGGCAATTCTATGTCACCTCATTGACTTGAAGGGGTTTTGCCTACGCATCATGGGCAGGCAGGGGGTCTCTAAAGACTCCCATATATTGGTTGTTTGGTGCTACGGGGTTGTCCACTGCCAACGTCTTGTTGTCGATTAGGTCTTGCACCAAGCCTTTAAACTTCCAACATGCATTAAGGTCATGTCCCTTCCATCTGTGGAACCTACAGTACAAGTCCTCCCTGTACCCCTTAGGCTTTGGCGCATTGGGGTCTATGGTTTGAATCTTGGGTAGGTTGATCAAGTTTACCATTGACAAGCGGTCAAACAAGGAGTCCCTAGACTCTATGTAAGGTGTGAATTGTCGCCTAGGGTGACGCTACTGATTTTGTTCTTGCCTCTGATTTTCTCTATCATAATTGTTAAGAGGCACCACCTGATAGTTAGCCTTTTGGGGCTGTGTTGCTTGTGCAGGCTTAGGGACATTTATAGCAACCTGATTGACCGCAACGGGTTTCTATTGCGTGGTACCTATTTTGGTGTTCTTAGACCATTCTTTCTTCTTTGGCTTGGCAATCTCGCCATCCTGTATCTTGATCTCCTCAATGATTCTGGCTTGCGCCAGAGCTTCCTCTAAAGTGGCATATTGTTGTAGCTGCAATAGCATGGAGATCGATCTCAAACAACTCTTTGAGAACATTTGGGTCAGGTCAGACATGGGAGGGAGGTAGGGCAACTTTGAAAGCAACGTCCTCCATCGGTTCCCATATGCCACCATGGTTTCTTCCTCATACTGCCTGAGGCTAGCTAGGTCACTTAGTGACGCCTTTTTCTTGGTGTTGAAGGTGAAGCATTCGAGGAACATGTCCACTAGCTGATCCAAGTTATTGATGCTATGTTTTGGTAATTGAGTGAACCAATCCGAGGTAGGGCCTACGAATGTGGTTATAAATGTTCTTAGCAACAAAGCATCATTGTCTTGAATGCCAAAGCATTGGCTCAAGAATCTAGTCACGTGCTCTTGGGCATCCTCCTCCCCTCTAAAGAGTGCCAACTAGGGCAGTTTAAAGTGTTCAGGGTATGGGGGTGCCGACACTGACGGATGCACAGGATGACTACGGAGTTGGCATAAAGTGGGCTTTTGGGGCCCAGAAGTCTTGGTCTCCATAGACTCTAAGCGCTCTAGCAATGCTTTATATGCATCGAAGGATTTAATCTCTTCCTCCTTAGTTTGCTCCCATTGTGGGTTACGGGGAACTTGAGGCCTATGGAGGGGTGGCCGGATAGCATCCCCCCTACCTTGGTAGGGCATTTCAGCCCGCTCTTCTTCTTGCTCATACTCCTCATAGGCTTCTTGAGGAGTGCCTAGATGAGACCTATAAACATGGGTGGGTGCCCGTGGAGGGTGCCCATCATTGTTTCTGGGAGTGGCCTCTCGCTCAGGTCTAGGAGGTCTTGGAGGTAATACTTGGTAAGGTCGTGGAGACCTGTCTCGCACCAAGGGGTTGTGCCTCTCATACACTTCTACTTTATGCGTGCGAGGGGTTGGGACCTTCTCAGGCACAGTGTTCTGAAGCAATTCGGCTATTTGACGCTGAATGCACTCTTTGTTAAGGTGATATAGATGCTCTAACTATTGTTGATCTTGCTTGAGCTGCATGATTTGCGCTTGGCGGGCGGCATGTTTGGAAAATGCCAAGTCAATTTGTTCCATCGTCTCATGTTTAGGAAGCCTAGATGCCTCTCCTACATGTCTATCTCGGTCATGGTGATCCGAGATCCCTATGGGTTGCTTTCCTCTATCGAGGTTAGCGGCATTCACCCGAGGCTCTAGCCTCAATGGGTGATCCTGATACATAGCAGGTGTGGAGGTGCATCGCTCCCATGCTGTGTATTACTCTTGAGGAATGTAGTGGTCTTCCTCGTACTCCCTTTCGTATGTGTGAAAGGTGCGGGGAGAATTGGCTTGCCCTGTCTGGAGAGCCTTGTGCTCTGGATTTTGTCTAGTGTTTCTAACAGTAATAAGGGGTAGAGGAGGGATGATGAAATCATGTGGCCCCTCCTTATGGACCCTATGTTGCTCTAGCACTTCATCACTAGGCCACTCATAACGAGCATCTAAGGGAGGCCTCCTGTCTATGTTGAGTGCCACGTGTAGGTCCTCCTCTTGAAAGGATCTATGTTGAGTGGGGGTGCCCCTCAAAGAGGTGCCTCTATAGTCCTATTCTGTAATGGCATGATGTGGACTATCTTGTGTGTCAAGCCACCAAGGCGGGATGACCAAGTCCTCAGGACTATATCGGAGGTGACTTGTCCCCCTTTGTGCACTCTCTACAACTCCTGCCCGTGATTGGGCTCGGCTACGGGTGTACACCATGGTGATGTTTTCCTACAAGATGTGTAGATTTTTATCTCTTTTTATGATTTTTATGCTACACTAAATAGAAAATATCACACACACAAAGCAATGATTATCTCGTTTAAATATTAAAAGTGTGCCCTAAATCTGGTTTAGTGTGTTTTGATTTTTGTTTTGAAAGCTTTTGTAAAGAATATTTAAATGCAATATGATGGCTCTTATGACTCCCAAAAATGGTCGCCCCTTCGATATACCATTGCCAGGCCGATATACCAACCTCTCTATATACCCGCCCTTACGTGAGGGAAACTATTGGTACGTGAGAGCAGATGGTACATGGAACATAGGCGGTACGGAAGGGGAATCACTCTGTTTATGACACCTACCATAGAAGACTTATCCTCATGCACTGGGAATCACCCCGACTACACTTGGTCAGCTTTCATCAGGATTTACGTCTAGCAACAATCACGATCGGGGTTATGTATGCAATATCTCAAGCCAAGGTGGTGATGAAATCCACCGTTGGTCTTGCTCAAGGGTTGGGGTTTTACGACCAACTCCTTGTTTTTTTAAATTACCACGTGGTGTGTGGGGTTCTTTTTAATTTGCATAAATGAAGAAAACAAGCATTCAAACTCTCCTATGCAAGCAAATAACTAGAAAATAGAAAACAGAAAGCAAAAAAATGACAGAAGGTGTTTAGGACCCCTACCTCTTCTCTGCCCAAATCGGATGCCTCTAAATTTTTGCCCTAAAATTGCACAGAGAGCTATTCACTCCTGGGTGAAATGAATAACAGAATTGTATTCGTCATAGGGTGGGGCGAATTCCCATTCGTCCCTGGGTAAGACGAATTCCAGCTCTGTACTCATCACAGACTGGAACGAACAGTAGTCCAGCGTTTGAAAACTTGGTACCTGTAAGAAAAAACAAGCAACTTTTGATCAGAAAGTTAATCTTAAAATCAAGGGATAGAGGTCCCACCATGATCGCCACTGAAAGCATGAGGATACGGAAACAAAAAGGAAATGCCAAGTATGTGATGCTAACGAAACAAAAGATAACGCTAAAAGCCTATGTATTGAAAAGTGCATGAAAGGAAGGAAAAGCATAAACGAATCGACACAAGATAAAAGCAATATGGAAGTACAGCCCTTTTTATTGATATGCTTTCAAATGTCATGTTACAATATGTCTCCCTCCCTTTTTAGGGGATAGGAGCGTTAAATATGTTTCTTGTCACATCCATGGATGGTAATCCTTCTTCCGCGTGCCCACATGTAAGATGGGTGGACCAAAACATCGCCGCCACTTGTGTATATGAGTCTTGACTCCTTACTGCTCCTCTAATGTCGAGACCCTACGTTCAAGGAAATAGAAAAGGATCAGTAGCACCTGTAGATAGAATAAAACATGCATTCCCAAGGCCTACGTTAGTGTATGCATGAAAATATTAAAACGATAACCAAAATACATCAGAATGACCTAAAAATTTGAAAGACACAATAATAAGTTACCAGGAGGGCACTACAAATGGAACAGTCCAGAAATTCCCCACATAGATTTGTATTCGCTCCGGGGTGGGACGAATAGACCTGCAATAAAAGTGTCAAAAAGCCACCTCTTCAATGTCCTATCCGAGGAAGCTCCAAATGACCTACAAAGTTGGGGTTAGCTAAATGGGGGTATTTTGGGAAGACCCAGAAGGTCATATTTCTCCAATTTGGCCTCTATCACCCAGAATTTGATGATGCTATCTGCAGGTTAGTAAAAGTGGGAAATGATAAAAACATGATCAAAAATGCTCAGAATGAAGTGAAATTTAAACTACAACCTATTTAAATAACCTAGAATAAGATGCAAAAAAAAAATAAAGGAAATATACCACATATTTCTAATCGCTCCGGGGTGGGGCGATTAGGAACTGCGATAGTTTGGGGGCGCCCGGGGGCGGGACGCCCACCGTTTGGGACTTTGTTTCGGCACCAATCCACTTGGGATGGGTCCAAAACCTCTTATGGGGTGTTTTCGAAAATTTTGTGGGATATTGTGGCCAAATGTTTGGGTTTGGGCTCCAGATTTGCGCTTCCAATAATCACCCAATAACCTCCCTCCAAAAGAGAGATCAAGGATGTGAAAGGCACAAATCAAAAGGGGTGTGTGTGGATGTAAAATGGCAGCACTTCATTGCTCAAAATGCTCCTCTCTATTCTCTTTTTTTGGGTGAGAAGACTCACCAATTTATAGACCTAGGGTCTCTCTCTTTGAATGCGCATGCGAGGGCGCCACTTGAGTTGCATGTCCTATTTTGGGAGAAAATATTATTCCCTGATTTAGAGTCTCCTTGCATGAGGCCTCCAAAATCAAAGACATGCATGACTGAAGTCTCTCTCCTTGATTTGAAGTCATTCCTCGCAATTGCATGGCCTGAAGCTGCAGTTAACTGGCGGACCTGTCGAGGTTTGACTTTTTTGCCAATCAAACCTGCTATTCGCCTCACCCTGGGGCGAATGCTGATAATCCTCCCTGGGTGGGGCGAATACCAGTTTGTATTCATCCCGGGGTGGGACGAGTAGGGAGCAAAGTGCCAAAAAGGTGCCAAATTGACCTTTGACCTTCCAAACTACTTTTGGGAGTGGTTAGGACCACTGTTTAACCTCTGGGGGCTGCCCTAGGGGCTGTGTGTGTCAATGCGATCGATGCTTGTTGTCACATAATCGGATTGGTGCTATTTTGGTGTCTACACTCCTATTGGTTGTCAATGTCCTAAACCGCCACCAATGGATCTCTTTGGACCTAGAAGTCTAACTTGTTAGCTCACCTATAATGTTTTAGTTGATTATTAACGTAATAAAGTTGCTTGTGTAATCTAATCATTGGTGTCCTATATGTCGATCATCCCTCTTCCCACCACTATGGTATTTTCTTCTAAAGTTCCTCCTTTGTAACCAATTTTTTTCAAATTTGAATGTTTTTATGGTGTTGCATTGTATTGATCCACCTCCAATAGAATGACGAAGTAATCTAAGACCAAACCCTCCAAAATCTAAAATTTTAGATTCCATTTCACAAATGCGTCCTCTAAAACCAAAAAATAGTCTAACTTCACCTTCGTGCTATGTAAATCCCTCCTATTATTGGTCCAATTATAGTTTGTTCTAGGATATTTAATATCCACCATGTATAATGTATGGACATAAGAATCATAAGTCAGTCCCTTGAGTTTAAAATTGGAGTTCCCCCTTCCTGATCTTTGTATGATAATTTTACATTAAAATCCATAGCAACAATTCATACTAACTCCTACCTCAATATTATCATATGATGCAACACTTTCCATTGATGAATTTAACCATCTAGGTTTTGAGCCCCATAAACAATTATGATTAAAACATACTTAGTTTTTGCATTGTTCCTAAACTGGGATGTGAGGGTACCCTTCCAAGCTATATATTCCATTATTGTCTAGTTAAGAGACTTATAAAAGGTAAATATCCCCTTAAGGTACCTTGGGAAGCCACTTCCATATGACCAGCACCTCTTCAAAGTCTATTTATTATTTTATACATGAGATCCAATGATATTTTTGTCTCCTATATAAGCAAATACTTTGTTTTGGTTTTATCTAAGAGTCTTCAAATAGTAGATTTATGATTTTTTTTGTTTAAACACCTAATATTCCATTATTGTATAAGCATTGGTTACCTTAAGACTAGTAAGAGTCTATTGTCCTCACTAATCCCCTAGTGACCAATTTCTCTCCTTGAGATGCTATCAATTCCTTATCTAATTTTCTACCTACTCCTTGTGACCTGGCATTCTTTGATCTCTTCTCCACTTGGTTGATCCCTAGAGTAAGCTTTTCTCTATTCTCTTTTGTCACACCCATGATGACATTATTTTCCATCAATTGCTATTAATTATGTACTATCAATTCCCTACAATCTCTAATTGTCATAACTCGCTACACTCTATTACCTACTCTAAATTAGGACTCAAAAGAGGGGCTTGAACATGATTGTTATTGTTTACATTTTTTCCATACACTTCTTCCATGAGCTTTTCTTCTTCTTGCTCTAGTAGTGTCTTGAAGATATCATACCTATTTGAGGGATTGGGCTGGGTTTACTCTTTATCATATTTTTTCTTTTTTCTTCTCCTTATTTTGGGGTATTCAAAACCATATCCTTGTGTTTTTCCTCTTTGACAACTTTTTGTTGCTTCTTTATTAACTATAGACATATCCTCCTTAAGAATATTCAACATTCCCATAGAAGCCTCTACTTTTGTGATCATATTTTTTGGGAACAATCAAGACAAATACCCATATTTATAGAAAACTCTACACTTGAAGAGTAGTGCATCATAATATCATTGTTGAATCCAAGATAGCCTTGCAATTTTGAGTTTCACCTCTACTGGAAAAGGCTAGTTGAGATACATTTCAATGCATAACTTAGCATAAATAGTTGTGTTTCCTTCTATTGTGTCTCTAAATACACCCAAATATCTTCCAAGGGAATTACTAATGATTTTTAATATCCACTCACTCTAGAACTCCATTGGGAGTGCATACAATTGGAACCAAACTAGGATACAATGGGTTCAATTTGGGGATCAAATCCCATTCTCCAAGGCTAAAAAAATAATCAAAATCATGATTATTCTTTTCTTATTTGAATACCCCATTTCTATTGACAAGTGAGGAAAAATTAATAGTAAAATATCCATTACTAATCAACCACAAAGAATACTCACCAAGAGGTTCCCAATTCTATCGAAACCATGAATACAAAAAAATAGGGTAGGGAAAATACCCATGAATTTATAGATCAGGTCATGATTGTCTCTATATAAGACCATTTCTTCTACTATACTCTACTTAATGATGATATTTGACCTTGATTCGGACTGTGGTAAGCATCCATTGACTCTTTGAGATATTGATATTTTTAGTAACCACAAAGAGTATTTTTTAGCATAGCTTTTTGTGCTTCTTCAATATTTGTTGGAGATTTTTCCTTCAACAAATTAGCAAACAAACTCTATCTACCTAAGAGAGGATCTGGAGGTGACCCCATTGGGCCCTCTTGGGGCAACATTCTCATCTTTGATTCTACAAAACCATAAACTGCTTCATCTACCCAGCCAATGCCTTAGCTTTCCCTTCTAAAGGTGTTTCCACTCATTGAAATTTTTATTTTTTCATGATTTGATATTTTTGTACATTGTTCATATAAAAAATAATATTTTTTTTTGGTAATATTAAGATATGGGGGTTTTGACCAGGAATCCTCCAACCTGTTACTACAACTCCACCAGGAAGACACACACCCAACCCCTCACACACTCACCCATGCCATGGTTTGAACCATGAACCTCCCGAAGAAGAGCCAAAGCCCAAGCCGTTGCGCAGCATCCCCAGGTGCCAGATAAAAAAATAATATTATTTTTAATGTTCATGACATATTAATGAATGTAATCTCTTAGGAATGTGAATATATTTACAAAGTAAATTGGATAACAAATAAATTAGCTAATTACAGTGTTCATATTCATCTTGATGAAATTTAAATTTTAGAAGACAACTAACCAAGTGAGATTTTATCTCTTAATCAAAGTGATGTGGAAACATAGTATTTTAAGGAAATTCAAAAATATTATTAATTAAAAAATATATGATAAAAAAACATGTATAATGTAATCAACCTTACACGAAATTTAATATTTTAATATTTTTATGTAAATGAACTTAATAAAAACAAATATATTAAAAAAAAATTAAAAATAATAATAATATGCAAATCCAAATCCATTTCAGCGTCGACACTATTCTCCACCATAAAGACAAGGAACAAGCACTGGCACAAGCCAAACAACAGTTCATAGACTCATAAAATCTGTAAACATAAACATCTATCACCACTTTATAAAATTACATGTTTTTTCTTTGAACCAAATAATTTTCTCCGAAGCAATCCATAAATAAATTGATATTTAATAGTATAATTTTGACATAGTCAAAAAGTGTCTTTGCTAGATGATAGTGTTAGCCATGCTAAACATCATCTAACCTTTTCAAATTGATATTATGCATTTGACTATATATTTAGTGTCATCATTACACAATATAGGCATCATATCACTTGTCGTTCAAAAACTTTCAATGACAATGTACAATTTTTCTAGGTCTCTAGGAAAGATTTGTATGCCACCGTGTATGTTATTTTCCAATGATGGCACTACATAATCATAATAGATAAGGCGATTGCCATTCATTCTAATCATCCATTCATTCTAATCATCCATTCACTAATTCCAAATGTAAATCATCAAGTTAATTAGTAATATGAATCATTTAATGATTAAAAAATTAAATAATACATTGAGATAAAAGATAATAACAATGTCGAAAGATATAGCCCAATCATTTATATTTTTCAATTTTTAAGAAGGTTTTTTTGAAGCACCACATACATAATTATCAATGTATTTTAAACTATGTGATCATGATTTAATATGAGTGAAAATTGTTTCAATTCCTATAACTATTTAAAATATATATATATATATAACAATCTCAATAACATAAAAGTTTAAGTTAAACTACATTAAAAAAAAAATTAGCACCTTTGTGGTTGGGCTTTGGGCTCTCTTTTGAGAGACCCAAGTTCAAACCACAATGGTGCATAATATATGTATGTGAAATTGTGTAAAAAATAAGTAAATAAATAAAATAAACTATACTTAATAATAATAATCAACTTTTTGTTAATGATTATCATTCATTATTCTCACTTATTATATTGAGGTTATTTTATTTATTAATAAGGTCACCATGATACATTATTAATAATTGTAATGTTTAGTTATAATAACCATTTCTTTTTTTGATTGGTTACTTAAAAGAGTTCGTTATAATTGGTTACAACCACTATTTTTAGTACCTAGCAAGTGCAGGGTTCAAACCATATGAACTTCTCCCAAAAACTTTATTCATCTGTAGAGACTTCTTTCAAAAAAAAAACCTATATGTATCGTTCTTGTTGACTTGATGTGAGATGGGGATCACCATCTGCTAAGGTTTTGTATCGTCATCATCGATCTAACTAGTCTAAAATGCACTCAAAGGATTCAAAGTAAACAATACTACCTTTACAAAGGGTTGGCTTCCCCCAAGTTTTAAACGTAGGTCTCATCTTGGTAAATATGCACTTACCAATCCACCTAGCCCTTCCGGGTGTAATAACCATTTCTTTACATTTGGTTATTAAATCATTCTTATTATATTATTTTTTTTAATAATACCTTTTATAAACATCCATCGTGGGGATTGAACCACGTCACATCTTCGAAAATGCAAATGGTGTCCTTGTCTCACTCGCATAAAACAAAAATTTCATTTAAAATTTTATTTGAGTATAAAAAACCTTCAATCATTTACAATATTTACAAATTTAATATTTAATATTAAAATAATATTATATACTTTTTTTTTTGGATTTGGTCATAGTGAGAAACCCCCTATGAGAGTGGGCTAAGGATTCTAATAAAAATAAAATAATATTAGACTTTTTTTGGTTATATACTTTTTTTATTTTTAAAATTAAAATAATATTATATGTAGTTGGGGGAAAATATAACGGTTTAGGCTTTGGGTTTTCTTCATGCGAGGGATGGGTGTGTGGTGGCTGTGTTTTAAATTCCCTATTAATCATGGTTAAAAGGAGATTGCTCAACCTTATAGATTGGTGGTAAGGGTTTATCAACTAACCAAATATATATATATATAATTTAATATTTCTGTTTTTTAAAATAAATTTTTTATTAAAATAATATTTTGAAAAGGTTATTCTTTCCTTTTTACATTAATTATAATTTAAAAATAAAAATAATATAATTATTATTATTAGATTTGGTTGGTGGGCAGCTTCGTCAACCATGACCCTCCTAAATTCGAGATCAATAAGAAATTTAACACACACCCACCCCCTCACACACTTGCCTACACCCCCCACGCCCACGCCCACCCCCACACCCAGGCCACCGTAGTTTAAACCTTGAACCTCCCAAAAAAACCAGAACCCTACCCTTGCTTATAATAAAAATCAAGGTCATGGATTGCGCAAGCATGTTAAGATTATTCCATGACCCTTGTTTCAAGACCTTTCCCCCTTTCCCTTCGTACTAACACTTCATTCTCCCCCACATTGGTAAAGTTTATTATTCAAATTATTGTGAAACACAAAGCAAAGATTTTTACTCAGCCACATTGATCCAAGGCGTATCTCTTACCCATAAGACGATAAGACGATGAGAAAGGTTTCTCTCTTTACCCATGAGACCATAAGAAAGAACTTTGAAGTAAAACTATCTTCCTAAGTATATGTCTCTTTATGCGAGGACAAAGTCATAGCAAAACCCAAATATCTATAAATTGACTTTCTCTTTCACGTGAACAGGGATGGTTTCACTTCGAGGGAGAAGAGATCATTTATGATTGATAAGGAAAGCTCGGAGTCCACTTTATGATTGATAAAGTACATAACAATTCACAAACTCTATACACAGGTACAACTTGCACTAATACGGTGCAGCACAACAGGTGGTCAACAACAAGTGATTATTCTATTATATACAATGACCAATTAAGCCCTTAAAATTAATTACAGACAAAACCACAAATATTAAATCACAAAGGACATCTAGTACGAGGAGATGTCACTCCCAGTTTCATGAAATCTATCGCTGCATAATTATTTATATATAGAAATTCATGATATCAAGGAAAAATGGTTTTTTGGCATCCTTATGTGCTTCCGACCAGCAGCGTCGCTCTTCTATAGTAGCTTCAACCTCCTCCTCTGAAAATAAAAAGCAAGCCACAAACACGAATGCTAAAGTTAGTAGCCAACCCAAAAAATCATAAGCTCGTAAGCAGCCCTAATGTAAAGTATGATAACCTAACTGATATCAGACAAGGGCGTAGCATTCAGTGGAACCAGCGGGATCTCTGAATAACATTTTTGCCTCTGCGTTTTGGATGTGGATTTAGGCAAAGCGTAGTGCAGAGATTTTGATCGATTGACACAAGAGGCGCCTCTTGTCCCTCCCTCTTTCTCTTTCAGTGGAACAATAGGAAGATTCTCACAGTTACAAATTTCGATCATGTAACCATCCGGATCGTGGAAGAAGATTTGGTCGACATAAATTCCCCCTTCCTCCACGACCCGTTTTTCATACTTTATCTTCATTTCTCGCAGTTTTTTCTCTACCAACCGAACATCGGTGCACTGCAATACAGACAACAAAACAAATAAAAAAATTGTCAATTCCTAATTTTAAAACCTAACAAAAACGTAGATCAGCTTAGTTAAGGGTAAAGGAATTGATAATAAACCTGAAAGGAGACATGGCTATCCCTTGGATTGATCTCAGACTTTTGAGGGACATCGTCATCAGATTTACACTTCAAGAGGTGTATTCCGACGCCATAGTTATATAACCTTCATCACATGAAACCCACAGATTAAAATCATGACTTCTAAATACCACCCATCCACACCCACATTGCATCAAACATTCACTATCTAGAGAGAGAGAAAGAGATATTCAGACGTAAAGTGTGTTACCAGGCCCCTTCAAAGTCGAAGCTTGAAGGCCTCTTGACTAGTTGAAATCCAAGGATCTTGGCATAGAATTCCGTCGAAGACTTTACAGATTTGCAGACTAACGAGACATGATTCAAGGACAGCAATGGCAGAGGGCCTGGAACTGGAACAGGAACAGGAACAGGGACATCTCCATTCTCCATATTTATCTTACAACAGTTTATAACTTAAATGGAGATACTTATTATAGCATAGAGACTGGTAAAGATGCACTGCAAAGCGGCAGGCCAGCGATGCAAGCAATTACAGGCAAGTAGGTCTTTTAAAGTATATGTGTGGATACATCCCATAACCATAGCTCCGTTACTGTGCTCAGACAGAAGTATCGTGTTTCACGTTGGCACTAAACAGGAATTTTCCACCGAAGATGTAGCTATCTGGGAAATAAATATCCCTATTCCCATGTTCGCAATTATTTCGGTTTCAAGGACTTTAGTAAATGCTTATGTCCATCCCTTGTACCATGTCCGCAATTATTTCGGTTTGAAGGACTTCAATTAATGCTTATGTCATCCCTTGTACCATGTCCGCAATTAGTTAGGTTTTAAGGACTTCAATGCTGAACAAAGTACAGCTTACATTTTTTTCAAGTTGTAAATCTTAAGGTTACTAGTTTGTTTATAGCTAGTTTTTCTAAGATTTAGAATAGAGTATTACTTTTATAATTTTGCAACCATATTTTAAATTTAAAATTAAATCTCTTCTTAACATATATTTAACTAATTAAATAATCTAAATTATTAAAAAAAAAACAACTTAAATCATTCACACCTCATAAAAATACTATCAAGAACGATTTTAAAATTTCCATCCTTGCCTGATTCAGGCTTCATAGTATTGTGGGTATAGGTTAGAAAAAGATAAATTGATATGAGTAAAAAGTCCACAAGGATAAAATCTCATTAATCATTTATCCCATTAATCATTCAATTTAGTAAAAACACATATATTCCTCCTAGGTGTTCAATAACATTTCACCCTTTCAGCCCCTACCGGTTTAGCGGATGGTTGCACTTTCACTTATTTTAATTATTTTTCCTTTTAATAATAATATTTAAGTTAATATTTTAATCATTTTATATTCATCTTATATATAGGATAGATAGGCGTTCAATAACATTTCATCCTTTCACCCCTACTGGTTTGGTGGATGGTTGCGGTTGTTAAGTATTTTTTATTTTTTTTTAATAATTATATTTAAGTTAATATTTAAACCAAACGAATGGTTAGAAAATTTTCGCTTTAAAAGTCGGGAGAGTAAGCTGATGAATAATAGAGAGTGAAAGAACACGCACAAAAAATTGCTTGCGCGCAGGAGATGGAGCGCAACTCCAAATCGCTCACGATTCATCGGATCGCTTAAGAAAAAGAGCGAAGCGCGTGTTGACCGGGGTCAAATTCTCTTGCGGGAGAAATAAGTCCCAAAGCCTTTTCGCAATTATTTAATTGGGCAACGCCCTTTCGCATATTATTTGCTCAAAATACGTGCAACGCCTCTGCGCAATGAATTGTGCAATGATATTTGACCGAAGTCAAACCTTATTTCCTATTAATTGAAAGGCGTAGGATTAAAAGCGTTGGCGCTTATAAAAACAACGCAACGACTATTTGGAGGGAGAACGGGTAAAATATCCTTTTCGCAAGGGAACTTAAGGCGAAGTGGTTATTTAGAGGAGCAATGGCAGAAGATAGGTAATTTACTGGTGAAAAGAAGTTTTTTCAAGGTTTTTATAAATTGAAAATCTTGCATATTATATTAATAATAAGAAAAGATTACGAATAAGTTTTATTATAGAATCATCACTTACAAAGCTAAGGACTAACAGCAACAGTCACTACATATCCTAATAACATTGTTGATCATATAAAACACTGAAAGCATAACGACAAGACTAAAAAAAGTAACAGTTACAGTCATATAGGCCATATACATACTATAAAATCATTACATATTTTGTAAATTATATACATTATCAGATTTTATTTGGAACATTCTTAAACAAAATTGGACAAAACTAAAATAAACATCACCACAAGTGGTACTAGAAGGCACAACGCCACGAACACCATGAACCTGCTCCTGGAAGGCATCAAATAGCTGAGAGAACCTATCTTTGTAACATATCATCGATCGGGCCACCTGAAGGGAAATTTTAAAAATTGTGAGTCTCCTAAGAGACCCAGTAAGAGTCCTCTGACAATCCTGAAAAATGTCCTGATTTCTAGCCAACCAAATATACCATAATATCTCAGTTGATAGCAATAACCAGAAATAATTATAACATCTTGGCAGATTAGGAATGTAACCAAACAAAATATATTGCCTGTACATGTTAACATCTATATCCCAGCCAGTAGTGCTGAAAGAAAATAAACACCAAATTTCTTTTGCAAAGAAGCAATCAAAAAAGATATGACTGATGGTTTTTGGCACCCTGCATAATGAACATGTCATAGGAACTTTAGGATTCATAGAGATAGGCAACCTCTGAAGCAACAATAACCAATGAAAACACGTTTTTTTAGGCTCAAGGAAATTGGACCAAATATACTGCAAGATATTATGCCCAAAATTAGTGAAAATATCCAAAGACCAACTGCTATTTATATGATTAATAATATCATCTGAACAGTTAAGCAAATTATAAAGTATCTTTGGTTTAATCTTGAAAATTTTCAAACCATTATGCCATTGAATCTTCTCATAAAAAGTCTGCTCATTGTCAATTAACACAGGACTGTTAAGCTGCTTGAAGGATTCACAAATCAAGGAATAGGTCCTCCAATGTGTGCGAGGAATATCAAACTGTGAGCAAATAGAATCCCAATATTTTAAAGAACCATTTTCCATAATATCAGCAAATGAAACAATTCCTTTACTTGCCCATTTCCTAGCAGAACAACCTTGTGTTAATGCAAGCAACTTATTTCTGTTAGACAAATTCCACCATATAGAACTGTATTTAAACAAAACTGTATTATTCATATTTTGAGAATCAACAACAAACAAAACTCCTCTAACTCTTTCCCAAGCCTTCCATAGGCTCCTAAAGACAGCTGAACCAGCTGGAACAACCGAGAACTTTCCAAAAAGAACATCAATGATGTGAAAACCTTTCCATGAATGAGATTTTTTCGGAACAACATTAACAATATTGTGCCTAACCAAAATTTTCCAAGGCTCCTCCCCTGAAATGCAGTTAACAATCCATTTAATGGCTAAAGCCATGCCTTGCACCTCTAGATTTTTTAAGCCCATTCCACCTTTACATTTATTCAAAGTACACCACTACCATTTGACATTATGTTTTTTCTTATCCATAATATTACCTGCCCACAAAAAGTTCCTAATATGCTTCTGAATAACATTAATTTGATAAGAGCAGAAAAACCAGGCAGAAGTAAAATATATACTGTATGATGAGAGAATTTTCTGACATATTTGAAATCTGCCAGCTAAAGATAGGTGCCTGTTATTCCATTTATTAAATTTATTAACAATTCTATCCTTGACCCAAATCCACATGTCCTTAAGACATGGATCAACAACAAAAGGAATGCCTAAATATCTGACCTGTTTGGAAGGTCCTCCCCACTGCAAATCAAACTTAGATAACCATGGAGGAGCCACAAAATCCCAAGTCAAAAGTATAGATTTGGAATAGGCTATTTTAGCACCTAAAGCATTGCAAAAACGAGCAAGTTTTTCAAAGAGAAACAAAATTTTCCTCAACTAGCTTAACAAATAAAGAAGAGTCATCAACAAAATGAATGTTAATTAGATCATTGCCATTTGGAAGATAAATACCCTGTATAGGCAGATTGATTGAACTTTCCCATAATAAGTAGAACAAAGCATCATTAGCAATAACAAATAAAGCAGGGGCAAGTGGGCAGCCTTGGTGAATAGATATTTGCAAAAAAATAGGATCAGAAGTGAACCGTTGACCTCCACAAAAGCAACAACATTTGTGAGAAGAACTTTAACCATTTTACAAAACATCATGGGAAAGCCAAAAGCTTCAAGAACCTTCATGATGTAGTCTCATTCAAATACACAACAATGTAAATACGCGAAGGTTCAAATATGCAAATGCAAATCTATCTTATATTTTATCCAACAGTTTTACAATGCAAAATAACAAAACTTTTGCACAATAATCTACAAGCGAAGTTGTAGGTTCAACTTAGATGGGATACTGTGAATGCTAAAACTTCACCTTCTCGTTTTGTGTTCCTTCGGGTTCTCTTCATGCTTCTTCTCTTCGCTCTCCTTCGATCTCTCTCTTTCATGTGATAGACTGCACCACCTTATATAGTTAGGATAATGAGAGAATAAGGCTTATCTTCTCACATGGGATAAGTCTTATCATCGAACATTTTAGGGTTTCTTCCTTATCTTCAAATGTTGGTATTAATTGCGAACAATAGAATTTGCGGCACTCCTTCTATCTCTCTCTCTTTCACGTGATAGATAATGAGAGGATAAGGCTTATAATATCACATGGGATAAGGTTTATCGCCTAACATTTTAGGGTTTCTTCCTTATCTCCAAATGCCGATATTAATTGCGAACAATAGAATTTGCAAAGCTCCTTGGATCTCTCTCTTTCACGTGATAGACTATGCCGCTTTATATTACTAAGATAATGAGAGAATAAGGCTTATCTTCTCACATGGGATAAGGCTTATCGCCCGAGAGAATGAGAAGATAAGGCTTATCTTCTCACATGGGATAAGGCTTATCGCCCAAGAGAATGAGAGGATAAGGCTTATCTTATCACATGGGATAAGGGAGAATGAGAGGATAAGGCTTATCTTATCACATGGGATAAGGCTTATCGTCGAACATTTTAGGGTTTCTTTCTTATCTTCAAATGCCGATATTAATTGCAAACAATGGAATTTGCAGCAATCGGATCTGATTTTCGGTGAATTTTCAAGAGATCTTTTTCAAGCGTCAAATCTGGTTTAATAGGGTTTCTTCCTTATCTCCAAATGCTGGTATTAATTGTGAACAATGGAATTTGTGGCGATAGAATCAGATTTTCGGCAAATTTTCAACAATAAGATCCATCAGAGATCTTTTTCAAGCATCAAAACTGGTTTAATTTTCTAAAGAGAGGAGACTAGATTCTAATAAAAATTGGTTTATAGTTTGCTTTTATATTTAAATTTTAAATTTTTATTTAGTGATTTAAAAGTTTAAGAATTAAATTTATTTGATATATATTGATTTGGTTAGTATGAGAAATCTTTATCATTAAAGGAGATGATTGAGCAATCTCCTTTCAACCATGACCTCTCCGCCGAGAGCTATGCTTATCAATACAACAGTCTCCTTTCAACCATGACCTCTAGTAAAAAGTTCTAGAGCTATGCTTATCAATGGAAAATTTAATAATTGATCCTTATGGACTGATCCAAAGGAACCTCTTTCACCAAAACTGCTCCATTACTCTCACTTTTATCTCCAATTAGAGAATGGATTGATCACTACTCAAAAATATAACTTGATATAGATGTCCCACAGCCTCAGGTTTCGTCTAACTCAGCTACGAGTTTGCCTCCACCAGCTGCGTATTGAGATAGATCATCACCTCCCTAGAGATTAGCGTATTTGCAGATTGTGCAGTCTTGATGTGGAATCCGAGGAGCATTTCATTTTCATCTGTTCTGTCTACTACGAGATATGAGGTAGATATTATTGCTTATTCAGAGACACCCATACACTAAACTTAAACCTTATGAAGAAGAGCCAAAGCCAACTTTGAGATATATAACTGAACTATTTGCGATATATAATTGAACTTTAATTTTTTTTTTGGTTTGGTTAGTGTGAGAAACCCCTACAAAACACAGGGATGGGCAAACTCCCCCAACCATGATCCTTCCTAACGCCCAGAACTATACTTATCAAACTAAAGCTTGAAGGCCTCTTGACTAGTTGAAATCCAAGGATCTTCGAATAGATTTCCGTCGAAGATTTTACAAATTTGCAGACTAAGGAGACATGATTCAAAGACAGCAACGGCAGAGGGCCTGGAACTGGAACAGGAACATCTCCATTCTCCATACTTATCTTACAACAGTTTATAACTTAAATGGAGATGGTTATTATATACGACAGAGACGCGTAAAGATGCACTGCAAAGCGGGAAGCAATTACAGGCAAGTAGGTCTTTTAAACTAGATGTGTGGATACATCCCATAACCATAGCTCCGTGTACTGTGCTCCCACAGAAGTATCGTGTTACACGTTGGCAGTAAACAGGAATTTTCCACCGACGAAAATTGTGATCAGTCATTGCAGATATCAATTATTCCGAGTAGCTTTCTAGCAAAGAAATATATAATAGAAAATGCTTATTTCATCCCTTGTACTATGTCCGCAATTATTTAGGTTTTAAAAGACTTCAATAAATGCTTACGGCGTCCCTTGTACCATGTCCGCAATTATTTAGGTTTTAAGGACTTCAATGCTGAACAGCCTAGATTTTTTTTTTTTAATATATAAAGGAATCAAGTTTTTATTATTAAAGTAAGGTTTAAATTTGAGGTTGATTGTTTGTTTACTCAGGGTTGGTGTTTCGTATAAAATTTTTAACAAACATACACAAACCTATATCTTTTAAAAATACTTAATCAATCATACCACTAAATTATTAAACAACATTTTAAATCATTCAAACCTGGTAAAGAAGTGATTTTAAAATCTGTCTTCCTCATCATGTCTTATCCTTGCTTGATTTAGGCTTCATAATATTCTATGTATAGGTTAGAAAAACATAGATCTACGAACTATTTTCGTTGGATGCTTTCAAAGGTAGAAATTCTCATCTTTATAGCCACTGATTAAAGCTAGAACTTTTTATCTTTATAGCCAACTGATTATGCCATTGTAAAAGTTCCCTTTGATATGAATGAAATATTTGGTTGTGAACTAATTTCGTTGGATTCCGTGAAAGGTAGAACTTTTCTTTTTATAATAATATTTAAGTTGCCATTGTAAAAGTTACCTTTGATATGAATGAAATATTTGATTGTGAACTAATTTTGTTGGATTCCGTGAAAGGTGGATCTTTTCTTTTAATAATAATATTCAAGTTAATATTTAAATCAAAAGAATTTTGTTGGATTCCGTAAAAGTACAACTTTTCTTTTTAATAATAATATTTAAGTTAATATTTAAATCAAAAGAATGGTTAGAGAATTTTCCCTTCACGTGGTAAGAGTAAGATTAAGTTTGTTTGTTTGTTTTTCAAAAGCCGGGTGAGTGATGGATAATAGAGAGTAGAGTAGATTTTAATGTTGGTATTTATTTACCCACGTTTTATGTTTATAGTTTGTTTTTTATTTAAATTTAATTTTTTTAAAAAGTTAGATTAGATTATATTATTAATTGGAACATTACAATATTTTGGTGTTAATATTGTTCACCAACTAAAAAATAAAATGAGGTGGATTAGGAGTAAAGTATTCATAACTGAATATATATAAGAATAGAAGCTAATATCAACAAAAAGCCTATAGTTATATCTTGCTGCAGTACACCATATATCAGTATTCATCTGTGGAAGAGTTTGTTATATGAAAAAATTCTAGGCATGTCTTCCGTGTTGTCTCCTGTAGTCTTCAGAGAAGAAAAAGAAGTAATCAAACCCTGAACCTGCTTATCATTGTTAACTGTATTCTTCTTAGCTTTTTGTTGGACTTTTTGAAGATCTTGAATCATATGAGAAAGTTGATGAAGTCTATCAATAACATATCGAGGCGTGTTGGAAGGACCATATACTTGGGAATGAATGTGTCCCACATGTAGCAAAAGATCAAAGTTCAAGTCTTCTAGAACTATATCCCATGGAAGAGCAGATCCAGTAAACACCTTTTTGCATCTGTACTTCCAAATGTGCTTAAGAAGGATGAGTCTACAAACATCCCAAAGTTTGGGGCATTGATCCAGTTGAGAAAAAACAAGCAGTGAAAGCTTCCAAGATCTAGCAAAAGAGGGAAAAAGAAAAGAGTAGAAGATATCCCAAAATTGTTTAGTCATGCCACAAAACCAAAACAAGTGAATAAGAGTTTCTAAAGCATTACAAAAATTGCATTGAGGGGGAATGTGTAAAATCATAGCCAAACTTTCAGTTGTTGGCAATTTTTGATGCAAAATATGCTAACCAAAAAGTTGTGTTTTTGATTCAGTAGGAGCTTTCCAAATTTGAGTAGCAAGAAATTGCCATTGGGCATTGGTAAAATTTACTTGCCACCTAACATTGAGCTTAGAGTCTAAAGAAGCTGGACACAAAAGATTTTTGTATAACCAACTAGAAGTAATAGAAGAGATTTTATGACCATTAAGCCATCTCCAGTCATTCCAAATATTATGGGCAGTTGTTACCAACTTCATAAGGACCTCACAAGGGATGGAAGCCACAATTAAACCATAAGACTCTTTGAACCTAGAGGGAAGGGAGCAATTATTGTAGATCTAGTTCTAGGTAAGAATTGAGCAGCTACCCGGATCCCAGATATCTCTAATTCTATTAATTCCTTAAAAAAAACTAGCCCATGAATAGCATTGCATAAAGCTAAAGGTTTATCATTATGGAGAATAAGTTTATTCCACCAAAGACTGTTAAGACCGATGCTCATACCATACCATGTCTCAAGGAGTAAGACTTCCAAGCCAATAAATGAGAAATAGCCATTATTGGTGATGAAATTGGAAACACCTATCTCTCACAAAGGTAAATGGAAAGGAACCCTTGGGAGGATAAGGTTCTTAATGCACCATATTTTACAGTTAAAGGTTTTATTCCTAAATTTAAGTTTTTATTTTAAGAATTAAATTTATTTGACTTATATATTTTAATTTTAAATTATATAATATTATTTACTAATTTTTGTTAATGAGGGTTAGTTTGATTTTTATGGGGTGTGTTAACTTTTCTATTTTTTTATTGTAAATACTGTTATCATATATATATTATAAAAAAAAATATGTTTTATAATAAAATAAAAATTATATAATGTTATGATTGAGTTGGTATAATTTTTTTATATATTTATAAAATTTATGATATGTTACAATCACATAATATTATTATAGAATTACAAGAACTTATTTTATTATAATATAAAAGGAAATTGAACCGCATGTGATGTATGTGAGTCAAATATTTTAGTGCTTAACAATACTAAAAAAAATAATAATGAAAAAGTACAATAATTGTATCACTTCAAAAAATAAATATAATAAATTAGTTCACAAGAAAAGTGAGTGGATAGAAAATCACACCTCAAAGTCAATGATAGGTAGAGTCACTAAATCAAAATTATTACTCAAAATTATACATAGTAGATCAACCATGACCAATTTATGCAGAAAGAGTTATGGATCCAAAATGAGGTTATGGATCATAATATGAAGTGGTCTCCCCAACCAAAAGGTGGATCTTGAGTGTCCTATGCAGTATCGTAATCAAATTTAACATATTTTTTGATTGGTCCATCTCTTTGATTATCTGTTGCATCCTTCCTCAAGGAGATGGTGAGGCTATGTGACAACCTAATCTCTGGTCTGACTTAGAAGTTAAAATTTTAATAAACATTAACAAGGGATGAGGTTTGACTAGGGTCATTTTTTTTGTTTTTGCACACATTATGTAATCAATGCATAGCATTGAATACCGCTTTTGGGTTATAACTGCTGCAGATGGTCCCTAAGTGGACGAGATTGGCCAAATCCTATGAGAGGGGCCTTTAGTGGTTTTATCCATCTCACTCTTTGTCTCGGTATGAGAACCTATATGAGTGCATCTACATGGACTTCCATGTACCCTTGAGCCATTGATGAATATTTTATTGCCAAGGCTATTCTATCATTTATCTAGTAGTGAATGTTTCACCATAGTCAAAATCTCCACCACCATCATTTCTCATTTTATCTCTTGAGGACCTTTACCTACAATACAAAGTTCATCAGTAATACCTTATCCAAAATAGCTAAAGGGCTATTTTTCCCTTTAGCTAATAGTGAATGTTTCACTTTGGTGAAAATATCCACCACAATCATTTTTCATTTTATCTTTCAAGGACCTATACATGCAATACAAAGTTCATCAGCAGTACCTTATCCAAAATGTTAAAAAAACTGGTTCATAAGAAATTAATACCATGTTCACATAGAAATAACAATAGAATAAATTATGTTTTGGGAGGGTCATGACATTCTTTCCCATATTTTTAACAGAGTTCCTTATATTTTGTTTTATTTTAAAAAGAGATATATACATATATTTCCTTGAGAAAAAATATAAATTTTTATCTACTCTTTCTAGTACCACAGTCATTGTAAAAATAATCCCACTAGATCCTACTCCTATCCATTAGCACAAACATTAAAATATTAAATATTCAAGAGTCAAGAGACTTGTTATCTACATATTAAACATATTCCAAGCACAAAAAAGACCAATAATATATTTTTAAATGAGGAAGGTATCATGGACCTTTGGAAAGAAAAGTCTATAGATCACAAGTCTGCTTTGTCCATGATATCAAAGGGACCAAAAAATTTGAGGTTCTATCTTGGAGGATTTAATGGAAATTTGTTTGGTTTAACTCTTAAGAAGACTTTTTTTCCCATAAAATATTCCTTCGGTGACATTTTCAAACCTACATAACTGTTTTGCCAATCAATGACTTCATTGAGCAATCATGGAATTATTTTTAATTGTTCCTCCATATTTACATTTTTGATCTAATCATTACTCAATCCTTCAGATTATCCCAATATAGAGGAGTTTTGCATTTTCACTCATATAGGGCCTCAATGGAGCCATTCCTAAATAAGCACGATGGCTATTAATAAAAGCAAATTCTACCAGATGGAGATGATCCTTCCATTTGGTTTTATGGTCCATACAATACATGAATAATATGTCCTCAAGGGACTAAATATATTTCACATAATTTTCTTGAATTTCACCATGATGAAGACTCTACCTCTTCACAGAGAATTCTCTCGGTGATCTCTCTTAGGTCATCATAGTTTTTCTCGTAATTGCTCCCTTAATTCTCTACTCAATTGTTCTAAGTTGTTCCTCTATGTCCTTGATAATATCTGGTACGATCATTTTCAATATTCTAGTCTTCCTCCTCACATAGTAATCTTAATCAAATGTAAGTAGTCTTCTCATGAGGCCTTCTAATCTATGTAATACATGCGAAATATGACTTTGAGAATTTGGTCAACCCTCTTTGATTGGCTATCTATATTTGGGTGATAGTTATAACTAATATTTTAGCATCCAAGGCTCAATGTAAGACTTGCAAAAATGTTAAGATGAAATTAGGATCTGTATTTGTAACTATAAATTTAGGGAAACCATGTAGTTGCACAATATCTCTAGCAAATTTTCTAGTAGTAGCAATTGCATCATCCTTGACATTTCCTAGAATAAAGCATACTACTTTGGTCAATTTATCAAACACTATCAAAATTACATCATGTTGAAACTTAGTTTTTGGTACCCCAACAATGAAATCCATGAAAATGACCTACCATTTATGTTCTCGAATATCATGAGGATAAGTTTTTCTAACTGGATGTAAGTGTTCAACTTTTATGTTTTGGCATTCAACAAAACTAGCCACAAAACTATTGATATCCCTTTTCATTCTTGGCCAATAATTTTTTTTCTCATGTCTCCCGTATTTTAGCCCTTTCAATATGTGCAAAATAAGAAGTGTAATGAGATTATTGCAAAATAAGAATTCTTAATGCACCCGATTTAGAAATACCAAGCTTATCTCTAAAGAATATCAAACCATTCTTAATAGTTAAATATTTTCCCTTACTAGGTTCTAACTCAACCCATGTTCAACATTTACCATAGTAACTATCATCTTGATGTTGTTTTTTGATCTTGTCAAACAAATCTACATGGAATTTGGACATAGTAGTTAATAATGAAACATTCACTATTAGATAATAATTTTTTTTTTTTTTTATAGATTGAGATAAATCACCTCCAGTTTGTGGATGATACAAATCTTATTAGTCAAGTCAATCTCCTAGTAGCAAGAAACATAAAATATATTATAGATGGGTATACTCAAGCTACAAGGCAAAATTTTGGAAAAAAAATATCAATTAGTTTTTTTCAATACAACGAAGAGGGTGAGAGATAAAATAATACAAATTTTGAACTTCATAGAAACTCCTTTACCCATACAGTATTTAGGAGTACCTCTATCTACAAAGAAAAAAAATGAGTGGAAAGGGATCATTGACAAACATTAAGCTAAGTTGAGCAACTGAACATACAAATTTCTAAGCTTGGAAGGAAGTATTACAATGATTAAAGTTGTGCTACAAGCTCTCCCGATTTATAAATTTTCTACACTTCAGGCTCCAAAGAGAATTCTAAAAGATATTGATAAACACACAAGAAATTTGTGTGGTTAGGTGCAAGGGAAAAACAAAAATTAGCACTGGAGAAGATATGCCAACTAAAGAAACAAGGAGGATTGGGTATAATATTAGCATCCCAAAGCAAAAAATCACTATAAAGAAATTTATATTGGATATGGATTACATTGGGGGCTTATACTAGACTGTTATAAGATAAATATTACCCAGGAGTGGCTGAGAAAGACATCCTAAGACACAGAGTGTAAGGAGAGGGATATATAGTATGGAAAATAATGTAAGCAGGCCGTGAGTTAATAAAGCCACACCTATATTGGTAGTTATGGGATGGAAAGTATGTTCTATTTTAGGAGGATTGATGGAATCAATCTCAAACAATTATTCAGAAATTATCAGAGATTGAGAGTTGGAAAGCAGAGCTCCAAAAGGTAGGGTGGTGGAAAGCCTCTTCCTATATGAAATCATGGAGACAACATGATCCATAATTACTACAGTGGAAACATCCTCAATAATATCCAGTGAGGGGACATAGGAACTAACTCAAAAAATATGGAGACATATCCAAAGACACCCAATTCAGGATGGTTCTACGAGGGATATGCTTGGATAGGAAGGAAGCAAGTTGGGAATCTATAAGTCAAAGGAGGAATACAAGGTATTTTGTGGATATGAGATTACCCCAACACCACTTCCATGGACATTTATCTAAAAAAATAAAGGATGGATAAAAATTAACATTTTCTTATGGTTGATTAACCATAGAAAATGCTTGACATTTGATAATATGATAAAAAGAGGTTTCTACGAGCCTTACAAATATATTCTGTGGAAACATAGAGGAGACCTTGAATAACCTCTTTTTTGGGTGTTCTTTTGCTAAAGATATATGGATAAACTGGTGGAGGCATATAAGACAACATTGGGAAATTTTTGAGAGCTAGGAAAGCTTTTATGAGAAATGGAAACAGTGCAAAATTAAGACTAAAACAATGAAAATGGCATGAAATCTGAGGCCTAGTTTCATATGGTGATAGTTATGGCTAGAATGAAATGTATTCATATTTAGATCAAAGGACAAAATAAGAAAGCAAGTATGGGAGAGGATTATGAGTAAGGTAACGAAAACACTGTCTATTATATTACAAGAGGAAACAAACATAGAAATGGATGAAGTGACTATTTTACGGAGCTTTGAAATAACTATAAAATAAAAAACTAAGGTTTGGATGCGCAGGTGAGATCTCCTCAAATAATATAGAGTGGAGACCTCCTTCCAAATAATGGGTGAAGGTAAACATATATGGGGCTTCTATTAAAAACCTTAGAACAGTTGGTTTTGGTATTATCATACAAAATTGAAAAGGAGAACATATTTACTGGAGAGCAGAAGGTATGGGGAGACAAAAAATAATGAAGTAGAAGGATAGACGATCTTTTCAGCATCAATGGTAGCTGCAAATCTACATTTACATAAGCTATGGATAGAGACAAACTCTCAAATATGGGCTAGAATCTTGGATCCTATAAGACCTTTTCAAGTGCTAGATATTGGAAAGAGAAGGAAGGTGGAAGCAGTTCAAAATATTTCAAAGGTTTTTTAGGATGTTTTTATTACACATATCAAGTGATAGAGAAATAGGGTGGTAAATTATTTAGAAAAATGGAGAAAAGAATTGGAGTAAGGGCAATATGTGGACTCTTAGATGGAAAATCAGATAAGTTGGTACCAAAGAATCCAAGGGATGCAAGAGGTGGTACAAACACATAGTAGAATAGGAAGAGAAACCAGTGATTCTAATGAATCTATCACAGTTAGGCCATAGAGCGAAACAACAAGAAGATAGAGAGATGGGTAATTTTTAAGCCAGGAGGGATTGGTGGAGGGTTTTGTTTTCTTGTATTTCCTATCTAGCTCATTTTATTTTGTAATATAGTTTCTATAAATATAATAATTTTTCAAATTTTCAAAAAAATAATAGAATAAATTATGTTTTGGTAGGGTCATGACATTCTTCTCCTTAGTTTTAACATAGTCCCTTATGTTTTGTTTTATTTTAAAAAGATATATATACATATATTTCCTTGACCAAAAAATAGAAATTTTTATATACTATTTCTAGTAGCACAATCATTGGAAAAATAGTCCTATTGGATCCTACTCCTATCCATCAGCACACACATTAAAATATTGAATATTCATGAGTCAAGAGACTTGTTATCATATTAAACATATTACAAGCACAAAAAAGATCAACAATATATTCTTAAATGAGGAAGGTCTCATGGACTTTTGGAAAGACAAGTCTATAGACCACAAGACTGCTTTGTCCATGATATCAAAGGGACCAACAAATCTGGGGTTCTATCTTGGAGGAATTAATGGAAATTTTGTTAGGTTTAACCCTTACGAAGACTTTTTTTTCCACAAAAAATTCCTTTAGTGACCTTTTCAAACCTACATAGCTCTTTTACCGACCAATGGCTTCCTTGAGCCTTCAATGAATTATTTTCAATTGTTCCTCCATCTTTAAATTTTTTGATTCCTCAATCCTTCGGATTATCCTAAGATAGAGGAGTTTTACATTTTTACCCATACAAGACCTCAATGGAGCCATTACCAAAGAAGCATGATGGCTATTAATGTAAGCAAATTCTATTAGATGGAGATGATCTTTCCATTTCTTTTATGGTCCATACAATACATGCATAGCATGTCGTCAAGGACCTAAATATATTTCATATAATTTTCTTAAATTTTACCCTGATGAAGACTTTGCCTCTCCACATAGAATTCTTTTGGTGATCTCTCTCAGGTTCTCATAGTTTTTCTGGTAATTGCTCCCTCAATTCTCTACTCAATTGTTTTGAGTTGTTCTTCTATGTTCTTGATAATATTTGCTCCAATCCTTCCTGATATTCTAGTCTTCCTCCTTGCATAGTAATCTTAATAAAATGTAAGTAAACTTCCCATGAGGCCTTCTAATCTATTCCATACATGTGAAATATGACTTAGAGAATTTGGTCAATCCTCTTCGATTGGCTATATATCTTTGGGTGATAGGTAGAACTAATATTTTAGCATTCAAGGCTCAATGCAAGGCTTGCTAAAATTTTGAGATGAAATTAGGATATCTATTTGTAATAATGATTTTAGGGAAACCATGTAGTCACACAATCTCTCTAGAAAATTTGATAGCAATAGTAGGTGCATCATCCTTGATATTTCATAGAATAAAGCATGCTACTTTGGTTAATTTCTGTTTTGGAGTATCATGAGGATAATTTTTTCTAGTTGGATGTAAGTGTTCAAATTTTACATTCTATAATTCGACACAACTAGCCACAAAACTATTGATATCTCTTTTCATTCCTGGCCAATAAAACGTTTTCCTCATGTTTTCTCATATTTTAGCCCTTCCAAGATGTGCAAAATAAGGAGTGTAATGGACTTCTTGAAAAATAAGATTTCTTAATCCACATGATTCAAGAAGGACAAGACTATATATAAATAATATCAAACCATTCTTAATAGTTAAATCTTTTTCCTTACTAGGTTCTAAGTCAACCCATATTCGGTACTTACCACAATAATTATCAACTTGTTCTTTGATCTTGTCAAACAAATCTACATTGCATTTGGACATAGTAGTTATGTGCCTCCTTATACTTAGGGTATTTGTTGCCTTATTTTCCTTACTTTTATTTAATTTTGAAGTGATACTTGACCAGGAATTCCATGCATTGATGTTGTCTTACATTTAAAAGAGGTTAGGTGAAAATATATCTCAAACTTTGATGGTTTATATTTAATTCAAAGGGCTTCCCCAAAAATAATACTTCCAAATTTTGAGTACATGGATGACAACTAGCATGATTTAGTTTATGCTTTTTGAGCTTCCAAGACTTGTAAGCTATGATTACCCCATTCTGAGTCAAATTTATCCCAACCCATAGAAAATTTGGTGCAAACTATAAATTTTTTTGAAGGATTAAGCATCTTGAGTATTGGGGTAGCTATCAATATTATTTTTTAACATATTGAAAGCTTCTTCACACTGTTCTATCCATTTGAACACTTTCCATTTCCTTTGCAAATTTATAATTTGATAGATAATTTTTTATAAGTTCTTCTCAAAACACCTGCAATATCCTACTATTCCCATGATATTGCGTATTTTAAAAACATTGGTGGGTTCAGACTAGCTGATTATAGATTCAATAAATTCCATCAACAGATATATCATGCTCTAAGTATTAGACTTACAAAGCATAAAATTTATACTTAGATATATTACTATATAGTTGATTCTTCCTAAGTATTTCTAGCACAATTCTTATGTGTTGATCATGCTCCTCCTTAGTTCATGAGCAAAGTGGTCTAGCTATTCTTGAAAGATATTGTTCATAAGATTCATAAAGGTATTTGAAGCATTTGTTAACCCAAAAGGAAATACTGTGAATTCATAGTACCCATATATTATTCTAAAGGTAACATTGTGAGTGTCATCTTCTTTGATCCTCAACAAATAGTATCCAGATATGAGATCAATTTTTGAGAAAATAGTAGCTCCTTTCAACTGATCAAATAGATCATCAATCCTAGGTAAGCAGTATTTATTCTTGATAGTTACCTTATTAAGCATCCTATAGTTAATGCATAGTCTCAAGGACCCAGCCTTCTTTCTCACAAATAATACAAGCGCTCCCCAAGGTGACACACTTGGCTTAATCAACCCTTTTTTGATGAAGTCTTGGAGTTGTACTTTTAATTATTGTAGCTCAATGGGAGTCATTTGATAGGGTGATCTAGCAGTGGGTCTCCAAGTAAGAGTTCAATAGAAAAATCAAAATCTTGTTGTGGTGGAAGACTTCGTAAGTCCTCAAGGAATACATCCTCAAATTCTTTTAATATAGGAAACTTCCTAAATGTTTTTGAATTAGCTTCATTCTCTTCATGTTTATTCATTTTTACTACATAAACCATTCTACTTCTTCTTATTTCCTTTTTAAGTTGTAACGTTGACAATAAATGTTTTAAAAAAGAATCCTAATCACAGTGGATTCTTATCCACTGGTTAGATTCTTTAGTAATTTCTATCCATTTTTCTTGGAAATCAATAAAATCTGTTCCAAGGAAAACATCAAAAGAATGCAAGGGAGCTACATAGAGATGCCAATAAATTATGTCATATTTGAACATTGAGCAGACACTTGTTAACTAATTAATTTTATCTTGACCCATATTCTACCTTCCACCAATTTACCAAAATCTAGATCTTTCTGACATATCCATAGTAATACTATTTTTAGCACTATTTACTAAGCAATTTACCTTTCAAAATAATAGAGGTGGCTTATCCATATAGATTTGAATTTCTAGTTGTGGCTTGTCCATCTAGACTTAAATTTGATTCTTTCCTTTGGTCTATTCTTATAGAACATTTATTAGCATAATGTGACCCTCCACAGATGAAGCAAACTATATTTGGTGCTTGAGATTTTATTTCTTTGTTTTCTCCAATATCCACTTTATGATTTAACCCACTTATTTTCTGAAGGAAGATTTTTAGATTATTTTTTTTCTTATTTCCTTTGTTTGTAGATTTTATTATCAACCTTCCTTTACTCTTTTTGCCTTCAATTTTTTTATCAACAAGTGCTTCCATTATCTTTTGTTGTTTCTCCATTTTCTTTGGTAGCAAATTAATTATAGATATAAGTTATTCCATCTATCCTTGGAATGATTTAACTATAGATGCAAGGTCATCCATTTCTTCCTAACCATGAAAGATCTATGCTAATTTTAATGTTCTTTGCTAGGGGTATCTGGGATTAAAGTTCCATTATTGAAGTTTTTTGGCCCTATGACCAAGGAATATTACAACCTAAGATCTAATACCAACTATGACAACCCAATCTAAACACTAATTGTAACAACCTAGTCTGAATTAGAAGTTTAAATTTTAACAAATAGTAACAAGGGATGAGGTTTGACTAGGGTAATTTTTCTTTATGTTTGCACCCATTATGTAATCAACATAACACTAAATACCACTTTTGGGTTATGACCGTTGTAGATGGCCCTCAATTGGATGAGATTGGCTAGATCTAGTAAGAGATTCCTTTAGTGGTTCTATCCCTCTCACCATTTATCTTAGCATGAAAACCTATATGAATGCATCTACATTGGCTTACATGTAACCTTCAAACATTGGTAAATATTTCACTACTAGGGCTATTTTTCTCTTTAGCTAATAGTGAATGTTTCACCATGATGAAAATCTCCATCGCCATGATTTCCCATTTTACCTTTCAAAGACCTATACCTGCAACACAGAGTTCATAAATAGTACCTGTTGGCATTTTTGCCACATTGATTCTCATTGATTAATGCATTAGTGTATTGTTGGAAATCTGACCTTTGATATCAGCTTTGATGCAGCTTGGGCGAAAAAAGGAGAAAAATTGAGCAAAAAATGGTTAAGTCAAAAAACTGCGACGATGCGCTGACATGTTGCAGAATCGCGGTCAACGCGATCCAACGCGAGCGGGTTGGGCGGAACCGTCGCGATATCGCGACGTGTTCCAGAATCGCGGGTCGGTCGGCTTCAAAGGCACAAAGTCGAAAACTTGCAGCGCGTCGCTGACATGTCAGCGAATCGCGACACTGGCGGCTTCAAAGGCACAAAGTTGAAAACTTGCAGCGCGTCGCTGACATGTCAGCGAATCGCGACGGAAAATGGCGATTGGTACGGAGAGAAGAGGCAGTAGCGATATCGCTACATGTCTTAAAATCGCGGTCGCTACGGTCTAAAGGGCAGTAACATAAAAGTGTAGCGATTCGCTACAAATTTTGATGATAAGACCAAGCAAGACAATATGCAGCAAAATTGCGACAAGGAAAAGTCGAAGGCATGCGAAAAGCAAAAGGCGTCGCATTTTCGCGACCCATCCATAAGGCCGTACAAGGTGACAGAAACATGTAGCGAAATCGCTACATGTTCCGTTTTCGCGAGGCAGAGCGCAGGGAGGAGCCAACGACAGAAACATGTAGCGAAATCGCTACATGTTCCGTTTTCGCGGAACAAGCTTGCGATGGAGAAGAGGAAGCCGAAGACGTAGCGATATCGCTATAGGTCCCATTTTCGTGGGTTAAAAGCGGCCAGGGTGTACGGCGTAAAAGACGTCGCGATTTCGTGACCCGTCGCGTTTTCGCGACCTGCAACTGTTTTCCCGCCAAGTGCAGTATGAACGGCCGAGGAGATATTTTTGGTTTTCGATGATTTAATGCTGCCCCGAATTAAATGATTCATGGATTTCCAAGGCAGTCAAGGTCGAAGAAGCGCCCAAGCCACCAAAATTGAAGGATTTATTGGTTCAAAGCTGCTTTTCGTGGATTAATTCAACGGTTTTCATGCACATGTTCGAAGAATCGAATTTAATGAAGGACCGCGAACGTTTCATTGCATTTAAATTTTTGTTTCTTCGAGACTGCAATTAAGGGGATCATGTTCCTCGTTTCCTTCGCATAATTGTAGATCTCAAGAAGGTCGGTTTAAAATATTTAATGCTGCAAAGAGGACGGACCTCTATAAAAACCAATGTAATTCTCATTTCGAAAGGTTGGAAGTTTTGCTAAAAGCTGGAAGTGCATTTGCGAGAATAAAGTATTGGCTTCAGATTTTTCAAGCGGTTGTTTGGGTGATTGTCTTTTCTGTTCCTTTTGCATTTCTAATCGAATTTATATTCCTTAAGTGTTGTTACATTCAAATTCTTCATATTGGATTTGAATCTTGCTTGTAAGGATATGATTCCTGGAGTGTAATCTTGGAGAGATTTTCTGCATACAGTTGTGTGAGAGTTGAGTCATTATCTTCTGTTGCTTGTTGTTGCTGCACTTTAAGTTTTCTGTTGTTGTTCTTCCGATCCCATAACTCCGGCCTGCGGCCATATTTCCATTTCTTTCTGCAACTTTTAATTTCTTTCCAGCAACCCTTATCTTCAAACAGAAATTTAGATTAGTAAAGGGAACCAGCCCACTCTGGAGATTGGTCTGGGAGCCATTTCTTGCTTCCAGCCTTTCAATGTTGGCCGAGGTCTAGGGTGCATTTGTAAAATCCTTTCCTGTGGCAGATTTTGGACCAACAGTTTTTGGCACGCCCGGTGGGACAGATTTTATTTGTCTCTAAAAGATCCCATAGGGTCGAAGGTTTAATGTTCGCCTTCAGACTGTAAATTAGAGCATTTGGTGACTCTGTTGTTTTTGGTAACCCTGCTGAACCCAGAAATACTTCATGATCACAAGATCACAGTCAAAGAAATTTGGCGATCTTGTTCAATTTTTTGAGCTTGATAGTTCGAGAAGTGGTGAGCATTCTAGATTAGTTTCCTCGTCCCTTCCATCTTCTGCTGTACAAATACCCAGTATTGTTGCTAGTGTTGCACCCCTACAAGTTCCACCAATGGCACAATTTCCTCCACCCAGAAAATTCTTGGCATGGAACAGCACTGGAGCCTTGAATCTGCAGGCTCAGAATCCAGTACCACAGGCTGCACTGAAGGCTTTGCCCACTTACGATGGTACTGGTAAAACAGCCTATGAGCACATAAATGATGTGGCTTCTCTGGCTGCTATCCATGACATTACTGATGAAGATGTAATGATCAAATTGTTAGTGTGTTCTTTGAGAGGTAAACTGTTGTTTTGGTACAGAACTCTGCCTCCCGGCACCATAACATCATGGGATCAATTTGGTGATTTCTTTGGTGAAACATTTTCATGAACAGGCTGACCCTTTCTCATTGTTAAATCGGTTTACTGTCATACAGAGACATCCACAAGAAGAGATACCTGATTTTAATGTCCGGTTTACCAGAACTTGGCAAAGGATTCCTGATGGTATTCGGCCTCTTGATGAATTAGCTGCGATGTACTACCTCAGAGCGTTTCACTCAGATATCGGTTGGGCGGTTCGGCAGTCTAATGTGGTAACGTTTCCAGAAATCTTTGAACAAGCAATTAAAGCAGAAGCTGATCTGGTTGTTGTAGGAAGACTGCCTCCAAAGGTAACTATGCCTCTTATTCCGGATTTGCCTCAATATTTATATGGTTCACAACCACACCCCATGCCAGCTATGTATCCTACACCATCATGGAGTTCTAAAGCACCTCGGGTTGCAACTGTTCCAGCTCCTCAATTGCTTGCTTTAACTCCTTTACCGCTCCTCGCACCCGACATTCAACCATCTCCCGTTTCCATTGCATTTCCAGCTTTGCCAGCACCACCGACTCCTTTGCCCTTACCAGCACCTCCTGCACCTGCAAACCCTGATCCATATACAACATTATTGCAAGAGGTTAAGTCTGCAAATTCTGCCATTAGAGCCATGGGAAATAAGATCACACTCATTGAGAGGAAGCAAGCTGAGAGAGATTTCCAGCCAAGGAGATTTCAACCTCCTCAAATTACTAGAGATCAAGCTGCCTCCACAAGCAAAGCACACGAAAAGGGCTTAAGCTGTTCTAGCAAATGAAGATGCAGCCCATGCGGATGGAGTATATTGGTGCTCGACTTGTAATGATCCTCACGGAGAGGATACATGTATGGTTCACTTAAATTATGTGCGAGACCTTGGCGGCCAGCTCTTCAGGTGACCATGTTAATATGATCTCAGAAGCTGGTTATAATTTGATGACTGCAGTGGAAGATCAAGTTTCAGTTCTAACAAGGACTGGAAAGAAGCCTATGAATGTTGATCCTGCTGACTTAGAGCCGTTAAGAGTACCGGCTGAAGTGAAAAGGCCAGTGAAAGCTCCTGTGCTAGCTCCAAAGCCTTTGCCCAAAGATCCAACTTTTAACAGAGTTCAAGAAAAGGCAGCAGCTGCACCAGTAAGGTCAGAAGCAGAGGAGCGAGCACGTGAAAAATTGAAGTATCCATCACTGACCAAGAGGTTAAGAGTGGAAGCTACACAACAGTACAGAACCAGATTTGAGCAACCTGCTGAGACGAAAAATTCTGTTGCAGTTTCATACAACATTGTTGATGATCTTAAAAAGACCCCTGCTAAGGTAAGCCTTTATGACGCTTTGCAATTACCTGGTCAAGTAGATTTATTACAAGAGTCATTGAAATCTGTGAAGGAGAGTGAAAAAGGGCCTACCCAGACCGTCTATGCCCAAACTTTAACCACCTCTATTACTGGTAAGAACAGACCTCCTCCTTTTTACTTGTCATTGCAAATAGAAGGTTGGGTTGTACACAATTGTATGATTGATTATGGAGCTGCAACCACTGTCATGCCCAAGGGAGTCTGTGAAGCTATGGGAATGGAGTATACCCGGAGTAGTCCTGGAGTTCTGCAATTGGATGGTACACCTGTAAAAATAGTAGGTGTCATTAAAGATGTACCCATTGTCCTGCATACAATGCCCCAAATCACTGTTATTCAAGAAATTGTTGTAGTAGATTTAGAGCCCTATTTTAGCATGTGTTTATCCAGGGAATTTACCGCAAAATTAGGGGGTTATCTGGCATTAGATTATTCCCATCTGGAAATTCCTTTTAAGAATAGACGTCTCAGAATACGAGAATGAAAAGCCTTCCCCTTTTCACATTGAGAAGTTGGAAGATGTTGGAAAAGACATGCGGTCGGTCCATATGCTCATCGAAGAGTCCGAAGATGCTTGTTTTAATGAGTGAAGTTTTAAACAATCTTCGGTTGGAAGACCGAGTTTTCAATGCTTAACTTCAATGCCATGATGGAGACGAGAGATTGGCTGCTATGCCATTCGAAAACACGAGGCCGAGACAAAGCGGGAATTGTCTAACCCGGTTGATCGAGGTCGAGGTTACGAGATCGGTTATGGCAAGCTGTATTTCGATGGAGCTAGATGCAGGAATGGTGCCGGAGTAGGTATTGTGTTAATTTCTCCTTATAGTGTACAGAGAACTTATTCATATCGGCTTACATGGAGTTGTACTAATAATGCTGCTGAATATGAAGCATTGTGCTTGGGTCTGAAGAAAGCAAAGAAGTTAGGAATAGAACAACTCAATATTTTTGGTGATTCCGAGCTTATTGTAAATCAGGTCACAAATAGATGCATCTCAAAGCAGCATTATCTGAAAGCATATCGTAATCAGGTTTGGGATTTGTTTGAACTTTTCACTGCGCTTAATATTCAAGCTGTTTCCAGAGAGATGAATAAACATGCTGACTTATTAGCATCTCTTGGAGCGAACTTTTCTCCTGCTGATCAAGTTGTGAACAAGCCCAAGACAGTGAGAATGGTATACAGACCCAGTGTGCCAGATAAGGAAAATTTTTGGCAGGTCTTTGAAACCGATGAGCAGATTGTGAATTTCCTGATACATGAAGCTGCAGCTGTTGAAGGCAGAACTTTGGAAGATGAGGAAGCCGAAGGTCTTATTCAATTAAGGAATAACCATATTCCAAAGGGTCTAATAACTCTGGAGAGCTTGTTTGACCAACATGATCATTCCAGAAAGCCTCGAATGGAGATTGATAGAAAGGAATTCATGGAGTTAGAGCTTCAGCCTGACAAAGTGATTAAGGTTGGCATTGACTCAACCCCAGAAGAACTGCGAGAAAATCGAGCGACTATGTAAAGAGTTTTTTGATATTATAGCTTGGAGCTATAAAGACTTGAAGGGTTACAACAAGCAGATTATACAGCATACAATTGAACTGGAAGAAGGAGTTAGGCCTTTTCGGCAGAAGCAGAGACCTGTAAACCCAAAGATTGAGGCATTGATGAAGGCTAAGCTTGTTAAAATGTTGCAAGCTAAGATCATCTATCCGGTCAAGCATTCCACATGGGTCGCCAATCTGGTCCCCGTCCATAAGAAGAATGGAGATATTAGATTGTGCGTTGATTTCAGGAATTTGAACCGTGCTTCATTAAAGGATCATTATCCTTTGCCAAGAATAGATCAAGTATTGCATGTTGTGGGTGGTGCACGGCGTTTTTCTTTCTTTGGATGGATTTTCGGGTATAACCGGATCCGGGTAAAAGATGAAGATCGGTTTAAGACAGCATTCACCATGAAGTGGGGTACTTTTGCATATCAGCGAATGCCCTTTGGACTGTCAAATCCTGGAGCTACCTTCCAAAGAGCTATGGACATTGCTTTCAAGGATTTGTTGAACAAGATCATTGTAATATACCTTGACGACATGACAGTCTTTTCACATAGAAGGGAAGACCATTGTTCTCACCTGAGGCTGATTTTTGAGAAATGCTAGAGAATTCAGAATCTCCATTAATCCAAAGAAGTCTGTGTTTCTTTGTAAAAGAAGGTAAGCTTCGGGTCATGTGATTTTTGAAGATGGATTAGCAATTGATCCGACCCGTGTTGAAGCCACTGAAGAAATTGTCACTCCTCGCAAACAAGAAGGAACTTCAATCTTTCTTTGGACGAGATAAATTTCATTAGAAAATTCATTGCTGATTTTGCTCGGGTTGTTAAACCAATGACTGAATTGTTGAAGAAAGATGCGGTTTTCCAATGGACGGCTCAAAGAAAGGACGCATTTCGGGAGATCAAGGAAAGAATAGTGCGAGCCCCTGTCTCGATTAATCCCGACTACTCCAAGGATTTCATCTTATATGCGGTTGGAGAAGATGACGGTTATGCTGCGGTTTTGACGCAAAAGGGAGATGATGGGAATGAAAGGCCCATTGCTTTTATGAGCCAAGTCATTTTACCTCACGAAGCAAAGTACAATTTTATTGAGAAACAGGTATATCTTTGTGATGAAATCCCTGAAGAAATTCAAACATTTTATTTCCCGAGAGCGGGACATTTGTTTATGTGCTTCACCCAGATGTGAGAAATTTCATTCTTCAAGGAGAGTTGGGTGATAAACGTGCTGGTTGGGTCACCAAGATCGAGGAATTTGATGTAGAAATTCACCCAACTAAATTAGTGCGTGGTAAAGCTCTGTGCCAGAAGTTAGCAAAGATGGCGAAATTTGATGTATGTGAAGATCAGGGAGAGGCTCTTGCTGGTAATGACAATTTAATGAATTTCTTAATTATGGAAAAAGATTGGACAGAGGATCTGATTGATTACTTCACAACTGGAAAATGTCCATCACAATTGACTGCTTCTCAGAGGAGGAGATTTCGGTTGCAAGCTCTGCGGTATGTTTTGTTTTCAGATGGTTTATTTTTTAAAAATATTGATGGTGTTCTTTTGAAGTGTGTTAAACAAGCAGACAAGGATAGGATCTTGGAAGAGTTCCATTCCGGTCTATCAGGAGGACATTTTGCAGGAAGACCGATGGCCTTGAAAATCATCCGAGCTGGTTACTACTGGCCGACCCTGTTCTCAGATTCTTTCAAGGTTGCACAAGCCTGTGATAAGTGTCAAAGATATGCAGGAAGAGTAAGGAATGCAGCTCTGCCTTTGCATCCAATTCAAGTTGAAGCACCCTTTCAGCAATGGGGGTTGGATTTTATTGGAATAATTGATCCTAATTCCTCAGGTGGTCACAGATACATCTTAACAGCTACAGATTATTTCACCAGGTGGTCTGAAGCCATACCCACAAAGATGGCCAATCAATCTGTAGTGATTTCTTTTGTTGAGAGTTTGATTACACGTTTTGGTGTTCCAGACGCCATCATTACAGATAATGGAACTCAATTCATTGGAGCTGAACTAGGTGAGTTTGCTAACAAGTTTGGCATTTTCCTTAAGACGTCTTCCAATTACTATCCACAGGGAAATGGCTTGGCAGAGTCAACGAACAAAAATTTGCTCAGAATTTTGAAGAGGTCATTGGGAGAGAACAAAAGATCATGGCACTTGTTATTGAATCAGGCGTTATGGGCGGACAGGATTTCCGTCAAGAAGTCCATTAAAACCTCACCATATGCCCTAGTCTATGGCAAAGAAGCAAGGTTGCCGGTTCATCTTGAGTTGCCGAGTATTACAGCAATTGCGATCTTTTCAAGATGATGAGACAGACCTGAGTTCCTTGGATCTGCGAATAGCACAGTTGTTGGAATTAGAGGAGCAGCGTTCCAAAGCGTATAATGAATTTGACAAGCACATACAAGGGATTTCGAAGTGGTTTTATAAGCATTCTGCAGCCCGTCCATTCAAGACAGGAGATTTGGTGCTGAAATGGAATGAGAATAAAGCTAAACCTGGCAATCATAAGAAGTTTGATGCATTCTGGGAGGGTCCGTTCCGTATTTCCAGCACTGGTGCAGCTAATTCTTTCTATTTGGAAGATATGGATGGTAGCCCACTTCCAATTTCAGTTAATGGCTTTCATTTGAAAGCCTACTTTTCATGACTTCGCAAGTTCAATTTGAGTTTGTATATAATATAAAAAAAAAACAAAAAAAAATATATATATATATATATATATAAAAAAAAAGAGGAAGTGAAGAAGAAGAAAAGAGTATGTATATATGTGTTGCCTTTTGTTGTCACCTTGGCTCTTGTTGCTTGTGGGCTGTAGGTGTTTGTTTCCCTTTTGTCCTTCCTTTCCCAGCAGTTTGTGGCTTCCAAAGAATTCTTCTTTTCCCTCCCCGCTTTCTATTTCCTTTCTTCATCTTCCTCTTCCTTCTTTTGTTTCTTTCTTCCTGCAATATAAAAAAACAAAAAGAATAAGCCACAGCTGTTGTTTCTTCTCCCCTTTTCTATTTTTCCCATTTCTTCTTATCCCTTTCTTCTCAGTTTGTTTTTGTTTTAAAAAGCATTTATTTTCCAGCTTAGTTCATTTTCATTTCACGCTTCAAAACTTCCACTTCTGTTCCATCCATTCGTTCATTCCATCTATTGCCACTGGTAGTGTATCAACATGATGTTGTTATGTCTATCACATCACTTGCTTACTTCCACATCACTCCATTGCAGTCATCGCCTGCGCAATCGCAAGAACTCACTCCACCATCACATTCCATTTCTTCAGTTTATAACCGCTTCTATGCAGGTTCTTCCGGTTCTAGTTTTCAGCAGCAGAAGAAGTTTTGCAGCAGTCCCCTGACATGTACCACCGCAGCTAGTTTACAGTTCCAATATGACTCTGTGCCCAATGGACTAAGGCCTGGATTCTTGCATACAGCGAGCTGTATACCCCGCGAGCCGCCAAGAATGTTGGCATTTTTGCCACATTGATTCTCATTGATTAATGCATTAGTGTATTGTTGGAAATCTGACCTTTGATTGATGCAGCTTGGGCGAAAAAAGGAGAAAAATTGAGCAAAAAATGGTTAAGTCAAAAAACTGCAGCGATGCGCTGACATGTTGCAGAATCGCGGTCAACGCAGGCAGGTTGGGCGGAACCGTCGCGATATCGCGACGTGTTCCGGAATCGCGGGTCGGTCGGCTTCAAAGGCACAAAGTCGAAAACTTGCAACGTCGTCGACATGTCGGCGAATCGCGACACTGGCGGCTTCAAAGGCACAAAGTTGAAAACTTGCAGCGCGTCGCTGACATGTCAGCGAATCGCGACGGAAAATGGCGATTGGTACGGAGAGAAGAGGCAGTAGCGATATCGCTACATGTCTTAAAATCGTGGTCGCTACGGTCTAAAGGGCAGTAACATAAAAGTTGTAGCGATTCGCTGCAAATTTTGATGATAAGACCAAGCAAGACAATATGCAGCAAAATTGCGACAAGGAAAAGTCGAAGGCATGCGAAAAGCAAAAGGCGTCGCATTTTCGTGACCCATCCATAAGGCCGTACAAGGTGACAGAAACATGTAGCGAAATCGCTACATGTTCCGTTTTCGCGGGGCAGAGCGCAGGGAGGAGCCAACGACAGAAACATGTAGCGAAATCGCTACATGTTCCGTTTTCGCGGAACAAGCTTGCGATGGAGAAGAGGAAGCCGAAGACGTAGCGATATCGCTACAGGTCCCATTTTCGTGGGTTAAAAGCGGCCAGGGTGTACGGCGTAAAAGACGTCGCGATTTCGCGACCCGTCGCGTTTTCGCGACCTGCAACTGTTTTCCCGCCAAGTGCAGTATGAACGGCCGAGGAGATATTTTTGGTTTTCGATGATTTAATGCTGCCCCGAATTAAATGATTCACGGATTTCCAAGGCAGTCAAGGTCGAAGAAGCGCCCAGGCCACCAAAATTGAAGGATTTATTGGTTCAAAGCTGCTGTTCGTGGATTAATTCAACGGTTTTCATGCACATGTTCGAAGAATCGAATTTAATGAAGGACCGCGAACGTTTCATTGCATTTAAATTTTTGTTTCTTCGAGACTGCAATTAAGGGGATCATGTTCCTCGTTTCCTTCGCATAATTGTAGATCTCAAGAAGGTCGGTTTAAAATATTTAATGTTGCAAAGAGGACGGACCTCTATAAAAACCAATGTAATTCTCATTTCGAAAGGTTGGAAGTTTTGCTAAAAGCTGGAAGTGCATTTGCGAGAATAAAGTATTGGCTTCAGATTTTTCAAGCAGTTGTTTGGGTGATTGTCTTTTCTATTCCTTTTGCATTTCTAATCGAATTTATATTCCTTAAGTTCTGTTACATTCAAATTCTGCATATTGGATTTGAATCTTGCTTGTAAGGATATGATTCCTGGAGTGTAATCTTGGAGAGATTTTCTGCATACAGTTGTGTGAGAGTTGAGTCATTATCTTCTGTTGCTTGTTGTTTCTGCACTTTAAGTTTTCTACTGTTGTTCTTCCGATCCCATAACTCCGGCCTGCGGCCATATTTCCATTTCTTTACGCAACTTTTAATTTCTTTCCAGCAACCCTTATCTTCAAACAGAAATTTAGATTAGTAAAGGGAACCAGCCCACTCTGGAGATTGTTCTGGGAGCCATTTCTTGCTTCCAGCCTTTCAATGTTGGCCGGGTCTAGGGTGCATTTGTAAAATCCTTTCCTGTGGCAGATTTTGGACCAACAGTACCTTATCAAATATGTTAAAAATAATGGTTCATAAGAAATTAATACCATGTTCAAATAGAAATAACAATAACATATATTATGTTTTGGGAGGGTCATGACAAGATAATGCAAGAAAACTTATCGATGTTGAGTCATCCCTAGGATCTGGAATCATAGGACTAACAGGGACAAGGTGGCAAGTGATTTAATTCTCATATTTATATTGAGGACTCCTACAAGGAGTTTGCAAAGCTTAACTATGGTGACTATGGGATTGGATTCTACATGGAGGACAGTTTGGAAGGATGTAAGCCACTATGCATGGTGTGTTAACCTAGTAGTCCATAAAATGCTATAAATGAAGCACCTTCAATGTCACCTTGTTCACCTATACTTGAAACTATAAAATCACATTAGAAAAAATCTTAACTTTGGAAATAAATGACAATTGGGTGTCAACAAATGCTTTAGAAAATGAGTTGCATTTTTGTTTTTCCAGATATCAAATAAAATATCCACTCTAAAATTTGCCTTAGTTGGGTGTATTTGGCTAGCATGTTATGCTAGTCACCCAATAAAATCATGTGCTAAAAGAAAGGATTTGGTCTAAAAGACCTAAAGAAATTATGAATTCATGTCCATGCATTTTTAGCCTTGGGAAAAAACTAAAAGATATGTTTAATATTTTCACGTCATCCACAACATGGACATTATGGGTTGGAAATCCTTAAATGAGCCAGTTTGTTTTCAAGGAGAAGACCTTGATAGGGGATACACCAAGCAAAATGGACTAGATTGGGTTCCATGATGGTGGACCAAATAATTTGAAATCTATGTTGCCAAATTTTGTTGGTATATTGTTGCCTCCATCTATCATTGAGTTTTTGCACCATTGAAAGATGAGGAAAAAACTATTCATATCCTTTATTAGGACTATCACAACCCAGGTCTACTCACTTGGTTGTCAAATACATAAATTTAAAAAATTTCTAAATACTAACATAAATGTTTCACATTTACATAGTCATTCCCAACTTTGTATTAGTACTTTGGTATTAAGGAACACACTTCAAGTTTTATCACCACTATAGTTGGTGACTTAAGTGCTCGGGACCGACCAACTTCCCATGATAGGTTACCATTATTATTAGATCCTTACCCCTTTCTTGGGTTTCTCTTGATCTTGGCATGGGGTTGCCCTTCTAGGGCCCATAACACCTAGAAGGGTGGATACACTAATTCCCCATATCAAAGCATGGTGGACTTGGATTCATAATCCTATTCTTGTCCTTAAGGGTCAACTGACCTATGTAATCTTAATGATTGTACCTATAAAATAGGATATCTAGAAACCATTTCTAGTATGTCCACTAGTGTCATGATATATTCATCCTAATTTATGAAGTATTTATGGAGGGACAAATTCTATAACTACATGGAAGGATTCCATATATTGATTAGCCAATAATAATTTGGCTTTGGTTTTAGGCTTGGAAAACCAATTTCATGCTGCATTGGAAAAGATGTATGATACCATTTGAAACCTTTGATCATTTTTTTTAAGCATGAATCCATGAGACCTTGGCAATTGGTTGGTCTTGGTTAATAATTATATATGACCACCATAAAGAATATTGATTAACTTAAAGTCTAGTACTAAATCCATCCCCATTCCAAATTAGATAGGGTTTAATGGATTCCCAAGCTTTCTAGATTTTTTTGGATACAAAGGTACCATATATTTGGACAAGCACCTTGAACATAATTATGGTTTAAAGTTCAAGCTTCTTCTAGGCTCATTGACCATATGGAGTGCTTGAAATAAAACAATTATCAAGTTTAAATTTTCAAGCTTCATTACCTTGTAGGGCTTAAATGACCCATCTTACATAGAGGGTAAGCCCCTAAAGTTGGATTTCCAATACTCCAAGATCTCTAGAGTTGCATGGAAGACAACATAATTCCAAAATAACATGATAATATTCTTTCCCTTGCTAAAAGGAAGCCCATAAAAGGTCTCTAAGAAAATTTTCAAGCTTTTGGTAGGAAGATTTGGAGGTATCCTAGCAAGAGTAGTACACATGGGTCATAGTGAGCACCTTAGAGAAAAATTATAACATTCTTGCTAAAGACCATGGTTTTGAAATCTATTATTGTAACTTCTTCTCAACTCTGGCAATTACAAATTGCTAGAGTATACAAAGAAGAGTGAAAGGCAAAGGGGATATCAAGAATATTGAACATTTTACCATGGTAAATCCATTTCCAACCAAATTTATTAAGCTAAGAAGGATTAGGGAGGAAGAATTGATGATAAAATTACATCTTTTCCAATTGAATTTTAGATCCAAATGCCAGGCAAAATGTTTCCATGGATTGTAATTCCTATTTGACACTAGTTTCTTCCTCCAATAGAATGAGGAAGGAATCATCTATAAAGTGGTCATTAACTAGTTGTTGAGTGGTATGGGAAATGGATATGCCCATAACAAAACCTTGAGAAAATATGTGGGTAATTAAATACCTAAATCCCTCAATAATCAACACATAAATTTATGGAGTAAGTGGACAACCTTGTTGAACAGACCAAAATAAGTCAAAGGAGGAGGATCGTTTACCATTTATGGTCAAAAAAGTAGAGGCATTTGCAAAAGGTATCTTGATAGAGTGAATGAAGGTTGGCCCAAAACCCAAAGCCCTTAACATTACAATGATGAAAGGACACTCAAAATAGTCTTAATTTTTGGAAAAATCAATTTGGATAAATAGGGCTTTCTATTGAGAGGTTTGAACCCATTCTATACCTTCCCACATAGAAATTATATTATCTAGAATATACCTAATTTAGATGACACCTGCTTGTTTAGGATGAATAATTATAAGATGTAGGTTTTATAGATAGATCATCAAAGCCTTAGTGATGATTTTGTAAGAAACATTCAATACGATAATTGACCTCCAATTGCAAGTTTCCTCTAAATCTTCCATTTTAGGTATGAATTTAGTATTACCCTTGTTGATGGGATTGCCTAATGTATTGGTATGGAATTCTTGCAAATAATCTTGAAAAAGATAAATTGAGCAATAGCGTACCTTAAAAATTTGTAAATTTTACAAGGGAAGCCATCATAGCTAGGGGCTCTATCCTTGATAATGGAGAAAATAACCTCTTGTAGTTCATATTTATTGAGTAGGTAGTTGCATAAGGCCTATTGTGCAGTGGATATCCTATAAGGAACCACAATTATATGTTGTTATAAATCCAAATATTTATCAAGAATATGAGGTTGAGATGTGAAAACTTGATAATGTTAAACAAAGGCTTGTAGGATATTAGAGACTTATACTAAAATATGTTGACCTTCCTTGATGTGTTTGATATATTTGGAGATTTGAGAAGATATCAAGGCTTAAAAATTCTTTGGAAACTTAACCTCACATTACAATAGTAATGATATGCCTTGACATGGGCTCCTTGAGTTGTTTGACAATCAATAATTTATTTTTATTGGCAAAGCTTAACTACTCATAGTTGTAGAATGGGTGAGAATGGCATGGTTTATAGCTTATTTATAGCTTGTATTAGCTTTGATATGGTATCCTTGTAGGAGCAATGATGGATAAGAGTCAGTTGGAGGTCATAAATGCAAATAAAATATGATGTATATTTTATCTTACTATTCCACCACTAGATCCATTTGATCTCCTAGCAAGAGCAAGAATCAATATTTCAAATGTGTTGAATGTGGGCCAAAATGGGTGGATGTTTGAGCAATGATGTGTTTAGAAAAACTAATATTATTCCTTCGTAGTAGTACCACTTAGCCATTCAATATAGAAAAATATGGATAAGTCGTCAAAGAGGACAATATCTAGTCAAGGCTCCTAATAATGGTTCTAAAGGAAGAATTGCAGTTTGCATTACCAACTAATGCTAATATAGCACAAAGTGCATAACAAATTATCTTCAAAATGGTAATGATAACTAAGTTTGGAAGATAACAAACAAGGAATTTCAAAATAAACACATAATTAATAACTATCAAATCTAGAAGATAGGCTAACAAACTATATCTATTGTAAGCTTTTAGAAGCTTCACATAATACATATGAAATAATACAAGCTCAAAATAAATTATTAATACCTAAGCCCATATAAATATCCTCATCATACCTCCCCATATTACAATCATTAGACTCCAATGCTTGTTATAGTACAAGAACAATCAATTGGATGTGGAAGAACCCCAATGAGCTAAAAAGATAGTGTGTTGAATACTTGATCAATATTCGATGAAAGTTGTAAAGTAGGTATCGAGTTGATAAGAGTGTTATTGATTTCAATGATACCAAGAGTTTACTTGTATGAAATACATATCTTTGTCAAAACTCTGTCACCACCCTAAGAAGAAGAAGGAAATTGATGAGGAACCATGGCTTGTTATTGATGCTACTAATTCTTCTACAAAATAAAAATTTATCTAGCTAAAGGAGGCTATGAGGAATATGGTTGCTCAATGCTAGGAGGAAATATAGCAAGAGGAGTAGGAGAAGTAGCTAGTGGTAAATATGGGATAGGCTCCATCCAAGAAGTAGGTGCAACTAATGTTGTTGTGTCCTTATAATATGACCTACTAAATGTTGCAGTAATATTTTATGGTTTTTCAGAATGGATCAAAAGTGTGGTTTATTTGATGCAATGGATGAAAAATATCTTGTGCTCATGATACAAAGTGTAGGTATTATGAAAATAATCATATAAAGCCTTCCTATCTCATTGATAGGGTTTACCAAGAGTAGACCACAAAATTCCATTGAAGCCCTCTCTTACTATAATAAGTATAAACTTTTATTTCATTTGAAAGAAGGACAAGCATTTTTAGAGGAAGAAGAAGAAGAGAAAAAATATAAAGGCTCTTTGTCTTAGATGATTGTTGTTGTGAGTTGGAAGTTCCTACAAAAATTAAAAATCAACAAACTTCTCAATTGAATAATATGTTTCTCTTCAGTAATATGTGAATGAGTGTAGGCAACATATAATGTGTTAGGGGAGTGTACTTTAAATACCTATAAAGGTGCTCCTACAAGTCACTCTTGAACTTTGTGATGAGCATTGGAGCTATATTTTCCACATCAAACAAGATTCACAACCTATTAAAATTAAACAATGTAGTATTGTATACACATGTTATTAATTTACCATAACCAAAACCATTTTACAATGATATGTTATTCATAATTAAGAAGATATAAATTTTCCTTCAAGGCCTTAATAAGATCATCCCAAATATGAAGTGGGTTTTGATCCTATTAATGTTACATAACAAATATTTTTGCTAACTCACAAAACTTTAGTTTATAAAAAATAACTCTCTCCTTAGTGGCCATAATATGGTTTTGCCAATGGTCACATTAGTGGCATTCTTTGCACACCAATAAGTGCCACTAGTGGGTGATAATTATCTAAGTGCCACTAGTTAGGTCAACTACCCTAGTCTTCAATATATCCAAGACTACTTCAAACACCAAGTGGCATCCTTATGCCACATAAAAACATTTAATTTGGGTACCACATGTGTATATTTTCTGATGACCCAAGGTAGTCCTATGACACATACAAAAAATATGATGATGTAAGATCCAATCAAACATAGGCTTTAGAGAACACATAAGAGTGATTGTAAATGCATAGGTTTTGTGTATTTTGAAGAAAAAATCATTATGAAAGGCATACACCTACATCGAGTTAATATGTGGTGGAAATTGGACCTACCCATTGATGTAGCCCATGCCAATGTAGACTATGTCAAATTATTAACCAACAAACATAGGCATGATCAATGATGAATAGACTATTCTATGCTTTGGATGTGGATGACCAAAATTGGCGAATGCTTAGTTTGAAAAATGAATGACACAATACTAGACTCAAAATCCTATGATATGGGGTAGTATAACATAGGAAAGTGGCAACAAATACCCATAAAATATGGAGAATATTATAGAAACAAAAGTGATATGAATTGTGGGGATGTTCAAGATCAATCAACACAATTGACACCATTGAGATTTTAGTTGGAAATATCATTTTAGAGAAAAAAATATATTTTCCATGAGCCTTGCTAAGACTATAAAGCCATTATTATCATTTGTAGCTTCCATAGGAGAGATTTTCTCTTATTAGCTTGGTCTACTGTAACACACCTCTTATTCATGAGTCAATGAAACTACCCTATACATGTTAATTTATAGGAGGTAGTCATACATTGAAGTGGGGATATTTTTCACCTGGACTATCAATCATAGTTATATATGGTTGGGTCTTCTAACATGCTAAAAATTAAATGGTTCTACCAATCTATTTGAGACTATTTTCTTGAGATTTTTTTACATCTCTCTAAAAACATTGCTCTTGACATGTGACTACACTCTCTCAATCTTCACAACCCAAAAAATAGACCTTCCACATGGAGATAAATGGGTACACAAAATATTATGCAAAGATCAATAGGTGAGGTTTCTTTTCAGTTTGGGGTATCCCCTTTACCATATTATTCTCACCAAGTTTATACAAGAGAAACAATTCTAGAATAAAGCATATTGCTCCTTATAGATCTTAAACAAAACCATGCTTAGTGAAGGGTGATAAATAACCATCAATAAAATAATGGTCCAAACATATTTCAAGGGCGTAATCAAGTTAACTATAGTTGTCACCATAACTATGCTTGCCTTATAAGATACTCCATTCCAAATATCAAATATGGGTGTGATGATGTGGACTTGATGTGTATTTGATATGCAATTGTATTCAAAATACTATCTCGGATCGATCAAGCACACTACTTTACAAGACAATAATCATGACATTAGATTCTAAAGAAAAAATACATCTAACAACCAAAATAGTTAATTATATTGCACAAGTGCATTGATTGACCCATTTAATTGACATAAAATGACTCGATGATAAATACTAGTCAATAAACTCAAATTGTTTTATTTTCTCTATGATTGATTTCCAACCTGTAGTCTATAACATCAAGTGTATCTGATATGTTTGAAATAGAATATTTGGTAGGTAAACTATGGTAGAATATCAACATGGTAGAGTTAGATTGTTTGTTAAAAATTTGCTTATAATAACCTCCTTCACCCTCATAATAATATCTATGAAGAAAAGTTCTTGAAGAACCAATAAAACCAAGGTTTGTATGAGCTATCCAATTCTTCATTAAAGTCCAACAAATGGGACTTAGTATCAACAAACATTATGGTGTTATACACTAGACTGACATAATGATTTCATATAATAATTTTGTTCCAAGAAGCTATTTTAGTTCCATGAAAAACACATAAATGGAAAAGCAATAATATTTGGATGTTGCCTTCTATCTTAACCCTAATCCACAATCAGTTTGATAAATGCTCTAATACTAGTGATACAGGTTCTAAAAGTAGAATTGTAACTTGAATTAGCAATGAGTACTTATATAGCACAAACTACATAACATAATATATTCCAAATGGTAATGAAAACTAATTTTGAAAGATAACAAACAATAAATTTCAAAACAAACACATAACTAATAGTTATCAAATCTAGAAGATAGACTAACAAACTATATTTAAATGTGAGCTTTTAGAAGCTTCATGCAGTATTAATACAATCTCAAGAGAAATTATTAATACCTAAGCCTAGACAAATGTCCTTATTTACATCACTAGTAGATATAAAAAAATAGAGAAGGAAAAAATAAGCTAACTTATCAGTATGGCTTTTTAAAGCCATTTCATAATTTTTTTGTGCCAGATCCCATGTTATTTTATGTGAACCATATGGAATTAGAATAACAATATTTAGTATTAGAGTTAAAAAATACTAAGTTATTATGTACATCGTATCATGCAATGCTTTCACCAACTATCTAACACATTGGGAGGCTATCACATTTGTCTGATATACATTCAATCATAATAAAATATCCACACAATGCCCAAGATGTAGTAGGCAGTGCATCCATGATCCAATGCTAGAGGTGAGATCATTCAATAACATCATTGGAGGCATAAATATTAATAATCCCAAATGAATGATTATTAATGTTGAAAAGAATCCATAAGGTTTAGTAAGTGGATTCAAATTTATAATCAATTAAATATGGCTACCACCTAACGAAGATGTTGGTGGTAACTTTCTCATGTCCTGGATCATGATTGCTATGGAAGAAAAACTAGTTGACCATATGGTATGACATGATCTAGAGAGAAAAAATCTTAAGATCTTTAATTACAATAAATAAATAATATAAATATAGGGATACCTTATCATGTTTCCCATATGATATACTTTCTTTTGGAGTCTACCAAACTCCTAGTATTCCATAAAATAAAATTTATAGAAGATGTTGATCAATCTTCATATCCTTGCTATTGAGCTTGGAAAATCTCCATAATTATTTTATGTTTGGGTAGAGTACTCATGGTTAGACCTTAAACTTCCTAAATATACAGTTGGTGTAAAATATGGGTATTTTTTTATCACAAACCTATCTTACTCCTTGTAGGTTAGCTTGTGCAAGAATCTAGTATTTTTTGGAGGAGATGGTAAAGAAGAACTTGTTTAAGTGACTAATTGAGAAGAAATTATATTAGAATCCTAGGGAGTTCTAATGTAACAAGTTTGGGCTGCCTCTTTGAACGTATTTTTAGAATGGGGTGGTAGAGAAATTTTCTTCCTCTTCCTATATTACTAATGAGCTTGAATGGGTACTTGGATCTTAGCCCTAGTAGGTGTAGATCCCATGGAATATTTTTTATAGTTATTACCCTAGTTTCACATAATTATCCATCCCTCCTAAATGGAATAAATAGTGATTGTATTATTAGGCTTTGAATCTGGTTTAGCTCTCTGGATAGTCAAAGGACAATCCTTGATCTTATGCTTAAAGGATTGACATCTAGAGTACGTATGACATTTAGGTATAAAACTCTTTGTGATATACACTACGAATAAATCTTGATAGCAATGGTATCCTTAAGATCCTTGGAGAGATCTATCTCAACACAAACCCTTTTCTAAGGGTAGGCTACAAAGAAAAAATTGGATCAACACAAACAATATTTCTAAGAAAAGTTGCAATATGACTAAGATAACGAATGTCTAAGGAAATTGACCTAAACTAAAACCTATTTGGTTTGTTTTTTAGAAAAACAAAATCATGGGTCCAAGGAGAAAAGACAAGGAGAGAGTTATAGACATACCATGGGACATACTGATAAATGACCTAAGCATGATTTAGTTTAGTAAAGCCAAATAGCAAGAAATATTTAGTAATATTTTGAACAAATTCCATCCAAATCCCATGGGGAACCTAGGTGGAATTGACCAAACTCTTCAAAACACTTTTTGGTGGGATTCTACACACAAAATATCCAACTAGGATATAGTTCTCAAGCCACTTGCATAAGGTATCAAACTCAGGAATGAGGATGAAAACATTAGGAGAAAAAGGTTTACCTTATGATCCCCTTTTTGTATGAACTTACTCAGTCATTTTTTAATTTAACAAGGTGAGATAAAGACCTAGAAAGAGGTCAAAAAAAAAGTGGTAAGCTATTTTGTCCTACTAAAAGGTGGTTTAACAAGGTGATACTGATCATGCAAACACTCAATAGGTTTTCACTAGAGCTCTCCTAGTGCAGATTCCCAAAAATAATAGTTTATATATAGATAACAAATATTAACTATAATTCATCATTCACTCTTAAATTGATATAAAGTGTGTAAATTCTATAGAAATGAAATAAATTGTAGAAAGTGTAAAACTAAAAATTTAAAACAAAAATACTACAATGAATACTAAACTATGTGCTTTGTAAATGAGCAATAATTAATACAAAAAGAAAAAACTTATGGGAGAACCAACTAACCTCACACTTGTAACAATCCCTTTCTCCAAGAAGTGAGTGTCATCTCCTAAAATTATAGAAGAAAGAGTAAATGATCAAAAATGAATAAAACATATATTTATATTTTATTAAATATCAAAACAAAACATACAAATGAACATCTATACTTTTTAAATATAATTATTGTTTCCTCTATGACCATTATTAAAATTATAATTGTTCTAAATGATTGTTAAGGGGGCATATAAAGTCAAAAATACGAATACTAACAATCCTTAGGGTTAGATTAAAACTAATTACATCCTAGATTAGATAGAAAATAGTAAATTAAAACAATCAATAGTTTTCCTATTATAAAGGACTAATTTTGATATTTCTATGAATAAAATAAATATATTCTCCTACATAAATTTTGATTCTTTTGCAATAATTGTTGTTCCTAGGTTTAGATGTTTTCCAATGGTTAAGATATCCTTTAGCTATCATATCTATAGAATTTTGGCTCAAACATGCTATTGTAATTTTCTTGGCATAGAACTAGCCATAAAATACATAGTTGAATGTGCAAATTCATTTTCCATATTAAACTCTACTTATTTTATGGTTGGATCTATGACTAAGCTAAATGAGAATCAATATTGTTGTCTTAGCTCAATAGTAACACCCTTTATAGTAAGCGTATCATCCATAGCCACACAATCTATTGTGTATATTTGAACTTATATGTGTAGCTTAAAATTATATGCTTCCTCAATCTACACAAAAAATATCAGCAACCAATATCATTATAATATACATAAAACCAATTAAGAGATATCCAAATAACCACAAAAATATTGCATTATACTTATAATTCAATAGTTACATAAATATAATATTTTCATCACAATCCATATGTCTAAAAAATTTAAAATATACAAAATAACAAATATTATGGTCAAAATCAACCATATAATTATACATTAAAATAACTCATCATCTTCTTTCATAATAACTTGGTTACATATCCCTATACACCCACTATTTACATTATAAATATAATTCAATAATTACATAAACATCTTATTTTCATCATAATACATATACTTTAAAAAATCTAAAATACACAAATTAACAAGAATTGTGATGAAAATAACCCATATGGTAATACATTGGAAAAACTCATTCTCTTCTTTCATCCTAACTTGATTGCATGTCCTACACTCTATAGTAACACCCCTTACATAGCCACGCGACACGTCTAAACTTATATATATGTAGCTTACAAATATATGCTTCCTCAATCTACACAAAAAAACTAGCAACCAATATCAATATAATATAAATAAAATTAATTAAAATACATTTAAATAACCACAAAAATATTATATTATATTTATAATTTAATAGTTACATAAATATATCAATTTCATAATAACCCACATACCTAAAAATATTTAAAATACACAAAATAACAAAAAAATATAATAAAAAACAATTATATAATAATACATTAAAATAACTCATCGTCTTTTTTTCATACTAACTTGATTACACTTCCTTATACAACTACTCTTTACATTATACTTATAATTCAATAAATACATAAACATATTATTTCATCGTAATTTACATACCTAAAAAAATCCAAACTGATCAAAATAACTCATATAATAATACATTGAAATGGCTCGTTATCTTCTTTCATATTAACTTGGTTACAGTACTATACAAATATATAGTTATAATTAAATAGTTATAATTTCAAGGGGATGGTTTTGATTTTTTTGAGAAGGTCTAAGGTTTAAATAAGGATGTGTAGGTGAGTGTGTGAAGAGATGGGTGTAATGGTTTTGTGTTGATAAATATAGTTTTCACCTTTCCAAAAAATTATGATTAAAAGGTTGAAAAAAAACTACTCAATCTTATATGTTATAAAAATTCCTTGCACTGAAAAAAATTAAATAATTACACAAATATGTTATGAATGAAAACTCAATAACAATGATTCTTGTCAAAATGACCAACAATACACTAAAATGGCTCTTCATCTTCTTTCTACTAACTTTGGTTGCACGTCCCTATGCTACAATCACTATGTTCCTGACTCGATGGACTTGCCCTCATCTGATTGTTTTACCAGACTGATTTATCTATAGTTTGCACCAATCCCCTGTCCAAAGGTACAACTAATACAGTGCAGCACAACACGTGGGCAACAAGAAGGGATTATTCTGTTATATAGAATGACCAAATATAACAAATGTTTAACAAGGATTTCAACAGTACGCAACTTCTACATGATGTCAATTAATTACAGACAAAACCACAAATATTAATATTATTCAGCTTCGCAGCAACAAATCACCAAGGATATCTAGCATTGTGTGGAAACAGCTGAATGGGTAGGCAAAAACACTGTCAATTTTTAATTTCAATACCTAACAAAACGTAGATCAGCTAAGTTAAGGGTAAAGGAATTGATAATAAACCTGGAAGGAGACATGGTTATCCCTTGGATTGATCTCAGATTTTTCAGGGACGTCATCATCAGACTTACACTTCAAGAGATGTATTCCCACGCCATAGTTATAAAACCTTCCTCACATGAAACCCACGGATTAAAATCATGAGCTCTAAATATCACCCACCCACACCCACACTGCATCAAACATTACTATCTACCGAGGACTCTCAAAACACAGTTTGATTGCTCTTTTTATCATACACAGTTATTCCAAAGTAAAGTGTATTTACCAGGCCTCTTCAAAGTCGAAGCTTGAAGGCTTCTTGAATAGGTGAAATCCAAGGATCTTGGCATAGAATTCCGTCGAAGACTTTACAGATTTGCAGACTAACGAGACATGATTCAAAGACAGCAACGGCAGAGGGCCTGGAACTGGAACTGGAACATCTCCATTCCCCATACTTATCTTACAACAGTTTATAACTTAAATGGAGATACTTATTATATAGCACAGAGACGAGTAAAGATGCACTACAAAGCGGCACGTCTTTTAAACTAGATGTCTGGATACATCTCCATTCCCCATACTTTATCTTCCTGAATATATCATAGTTTGATCTTCAAACTTCAGTAAGAAAAACCAAAACCGTCACTGTCAGACAAGGACAGGCAAGTAGGTGTGGATACATCCCTTAACCAAGTAGCTCCATAGCTCAGTGTACTGTGCTTCAACAGAAGTATCGTGATTCACGTTGACGGTAAGCAGGAATTTTCCACCGACGAAAATTGGGATCAATTATTCCATATGCTCATTTGCAGATATCAATTATTTCCAGTAGCATTCTAGGAAAGAAATATAGAGTAGAAAATGCTTATGTCATCCCTTGTACCATGTCCGCAATTATATTTAAAGCTTATGATTTAAATATCATAGATTTAGGTTTTAAGGACTGCAATGCTGAACCTCAAAAGACAGCCTAGATTATTAGGAGGGATCTTAGATCATTCAAACCTCACGAGAATACTATTAAAATCCCGTGCAGCGTAGATTATTAATAGGAATCTTAGATCATTCAAACCTCACAAGAATACTATTAAAATCTCGGTCACGAGAATACTATTAAGAATTGATATAAAATCTCCGTCTTTATCATCATGTCTTTTCCTTTGCCTTAAGATAACATGGGATATAATTGGGTTAGGTAGATTGGTAAGTGTTTGTTTGGTCACACATTTATTAAGAAGACACTCAGATTCAAATTTTGAGGTAGTCTCTTTGTAAAGGTTTAGTGGAAGCAACCCTTGTTTGAATTCTGCTCTTGTTCAATTACTAAAATAATATAATTGTGACCAACTCTCCTATGTAACCAAAAACACACTAGACATTACCAATCAAACTCTAAAGATAAAATCTCATTAATCATTTAATTGACTAAAAACACATTTTTCATCCTATATATAAATAGATGGTTGTGTAAGCCTTGATAACATTTAACCAAAGATAACCGAGGAGAATATCCACATCATCCATCTCAATAATATAATATAATATAATAAACCTTGGGTTATGTGTGGCCCATACCAACCCTTATACAATATAATATCATGTCCTTATATATCTATTCCTAGATACCCTAACAATCAATTTCTTGTCACATTGGAAAAGATGTTTGAAATCACTTTATTTCCTTGATAAAAAAAATTTAAAGCATGAATTTGTGGAAGTTTGGAAAGGGGTTGGTCCTAGTAAGTGATTTGACCACCACAAAGATTATTGGTTAACTAAAAGTCTAGTACTGAATCCATTTCCATTTAAAATTAGATAGGGTTTAATGGCTTCTTAGGCTTTATAAATGGTTTTTGGCCACAAAGGTACCCTAGATTTGGATAGACACCTTGAGAGTAAGGATGATTTGAAGGCCAAAATACTTTTAGGCTTATCGACCAATGTAGTGATGAAAAAACTTTCCAAGATTTCTTGCTTTTTGAGGCTTAAATGACCCATTTTGCATAAAGGGAAAGCCCTTGGCAATGGATGTTCAATAGTCTAAGATGTCTAGAGTTGCATGGGAGGCAACAAAATTACCAAGTGACATGATGAAGTACTTTTCCTTTCTTAGAGGAAGCCCATAAAAAATCTCTAAGAATTTTTTTAAGCTTCTAATAGAAAGCTTTGGAGTGATCCCAAAAAGAGGATTTAGTACATATGGGTCACAATTTGAACCTTGGAGTAAACTTAGAATTTTCCTGCTAAATACAATGGTTTTGAAATCCATTACTATAACTTCTTATCAACGCTAACAATTACAATTTGCCAAAGAGTAGAGGAAGAAGAGTGAAAGATAAAGGGGATGCAAAAAAACCTGAAAATTTCATCATGGTGAACCTATTTCCAACCAAATTGATTAAGTTAAGAAGGCTTGGGGAGGAAGGATTGATGAAAATATTGTATCTTTTTCCAATGGATGTTGGAGCTAGATTCAAAGCAGAATATGCCCAAGCATTGTAATGCATGTTTGATGCTAGTTTCTTCCTCCAATAGAGTGAGGAACAAGTTATTTGTGAAGTGGTTGCTAACCTAAGCTTGAGAAACTATATGGGTAATTAAATACCCAAATCCCTCAATAGTCAACATATAAAGTGCTAAAGCAAGTGGAAAACCCTATTGAATAGACTAAAAGAGGCCAAAGGAGGAGGATTGTTTACCATATATTTTCAAACATGTAGAGGCATTTGCAAAAAACATATTGATAAAGTGAATGAAAGGTGTATCAAAGACCAAATCCCTTAACATTGTTTGTATGAAAGACCATTCAATATAGTCATACATTTTTGGAAAAAATAAATTTTAATAAATAGGGCTTTCTATTGAGAGGTTTGATCCCATTTTATACCTTCTTGCACAGTAGTTATGTTATCTATAATATACCTACTTTTGGCTACACTTATATGTTTAGGATGAACAATTAGTAGAAGTAGGTTTCATAGATGGCGTATCAAAGTTTTAGCGATGATTTTATAAAAAATGTTCAATAAGGTAATAGACCTCCAATTGTAGATTTCATTTGGACCACCCATTTTCGGTATGAAATTAATATTACCCTTATTGATTAGATCTCCCAATGTATTGATGTAGAATGCTTTCAAATAGATCTAAAACAAATTTTGACCAATAGTGTCCCATAATAATTTTTTAAAATTTACAAGGAAATCCATCATAGCCAAGGGCTTTATCATTGGCCATGGATAAGATGGTCTCTTGTAGTTCATATTTAGTGAGTAGTTGGTCACATAAGGCTTGTTGTGAAGTGGATATTATATAGGGAACCACATTTATATGTTGTTATAAAGACAAATCTTCCTCACACAAAGGTGGTTGGGTCATGAAAACCTATTGATAATGTCAAACAAAGTTTTATATGATATCAGGGAGTTCTAGTAAAACATGTTGACTTTACCTTATACATTTGATCTTATGGAAGACTTGATATGCTTGCAAGACTTGAAATAAATCTTTAAAAAATAAATCTCATATTAAGCTGGTAAAGATGTATCTTGATTTGGGCTCCCCAAGTGTGTGATAGTAAACAATTTGTTTATATTGGTAAAACTTGGTTACTCATAGTTGTAGATTGGGTGAGAATGAAAAAAATTATAAATTAGTTGTATCTTGGATTAGATTTGAGGTGGTAACCTCATAGGAGAGGTGATGGAGAATCATCTACTAGTAGCCATAAATGTGAAGAAAATGTTTACGTATATTTTATCACATTATTGCACCACAAAATATAGAAGATCTTGATGCAAGGGTAAGACTCAAGATTCTATATTTGTTGAATATAGACCAACATGGGTGGATGTGACAACAATCATGTGTTTAGAAAAATTGATATTTTTCCTTCTTGGCAATGTTACTTGGTCATTCAATGCAAAAACAAATGGAAAAATGGTTAAAGAGGACAATATTTGGTAGAGGCTCCTAATAGTGGTTCTAAAATAACTACAACTTGCATTACCAACTTGTACTTATATAACACAAAGTAAATAGCATATTATCTTCCATCTCCATCTCAATAACCAAGGAGAATATCCACATCATCCATCTCAATAATATAATATAATATAATATAATATAATATAATATAATATAATATAATATTATAATATAATAAACCTTGGGTTATGTGTGGCCCATACCAACCCTTATACAATATAATATAATATAATATCCTTATATATTTATTCCTAGGTACCCTAACAATCATTTTCTTGTCACATTGGAAAAGAGGTTTGAAATCACTTTATTCCCTTGACAAAAAAATTTTAAAGCATGAATTTATGGGAATTTGGAAAGGGGTTGGTCCTAGTGAGTGATTATAGATGACCACCACAAAGATTATTGGTTAACTAAAAGTCTAGTACTTAATCCATTTCCATTTAAAATTAGATAGGGTTTAATGGCTTCTTAGGATTTATAAATGCTTTTGGCCACAAAGGTACCCTAAATTTGGATAGACACCTTGGGAGTAAGGATGATTTGAAGTCCAAAATACTTTTAGTCTTATCAACCAATGTAATGATGAAGCAAAAATTTCCAAGATTTGTTGCTTTTTGATGCTTAAATGACCCATTTTGCATAAAGGGAAAGCCCTTGGTAATGGATGTTCAATAGTCCAAGATGTCCAGAGTTGCATGGGAGGCAACAAAATTACCAAGTGACTTGATGAAGTATTTTTCCTTTCTTAGAGGAAGCCCATAAAAAATCTCTAAGATTTTTTTTAAGATTCTAATAGGAAGCTTTGGAATGATCCCAAAAAGAGGAGTTAGTACATATGGGTCACAATGAGAACCTTGGAATAAACTTAGAATTTTCCTGCTAAATACAATGGTTTTGAAATCCATTACTATAATTTCTTCTCAATGCTAACAATTACAAATTTCCAAAGAGTAGACGAAGAAGAGTAAAAGATAAAGGGGATGCAAACAAATCTAAAAATTTCACCATGGTGAACCTATTTTCAACCAAATTGATTAAGCTAAGAAGGCTTGGGGAGGAAGGATTGATAAAAATATTGTATCTTTTATCAATGGATGTTGAAGCTAGATTCAAAGTAGAATATGTCCAAGCATTGTAATGCTTGTTTGAAGCTAGTTTCTTCCTCCACTAGAGTTAGGAACGAGTTATTTGTGAAGTGGTTGCAAACCTAAGCTTGACTATATGGGTAATTAAATACCCAAATCCCTCAATAGTCAACATATAAAGTGCTAGAGCAAGTGGACAACCCTATTGAATAGACTAAAAGAGGCCAAAGGAGGAGGATTGTTTACCATTTATTTTCAAACATGTAGAGGCATTTGCAAAAATCATATTGATAGAGTGAATGAAGGGTGTACCAAAGCCCAAAGCCCTTAACATTGCAAGGATGAAAGACCATTCAATATAGTCATACATTTTTGGAAAAATAAATTTTAATAAATAGGGCTTTCTATTAAGAGGTTTGATCCTATTTAATACCTTGTTGCATAGCAATTATGTTATCTATAATATACCTACTTTTAGCTACACTTATATGTTTAGGATGAATATCAAAGCTTTAGCGATGATTTTATAAACAAATGTTCAATAAGGTAATAGACCTCCAATTGTAGATTTCCTTTGGACCTCCCATTTTTGGTATGAATTTAATATTACCCTTGTTTATTAGATCTCCCAATGTATTGATGTAGAATGCTTTCAAATAGATCTAAAACAACTTTTGACCAATAGTGTCCCATAAGAATTTTTTAAAATTTACATGGAAATCCATCATAACCAAGGGCTTTATCATTGGCCATGGAGAAGAAAGCCTCTTGTAGTTCATATTTAGTGAGCAAGTGGTCACATAAGACTTGTTGTGAAGTGGATATTCTATAGGGAACCACATTTATATGTTGTTGTAAAGCCAAATATTCCTCACACAAAGGTGGTTGGGTCATGAAAACCTATCGATAATGTCAAACAAAGTATTATATGATATCAGGAATTTCTAGTAAAACATGTTGACTTTCCCTCATACATATCATCTTATGGAAGACTTGATAAGCTTGAAAGGCTTGAAATAAATGTTTAAAAAAATTAATCTCATATTAATCTGGTAAAGATGTGTCTTGATTTATGAAACTAAAAGAAAAAAAGGCTCTGCTAGGGTTTGATGAGGAAAAAATACTATGCTAGGGTTTGATGAAGAAAAATTGCTTTGCGGGGATGGCAACAACTTTCGGAGGAGGTCTGAAAAATTGGAGGAATGTCATGATGGCATCGGGTCTAGCACAGAGAGTGCATGCTTGTGATATTTTTTCATCTGAAAATGACTAGAAGGAACAAGATTTTCCAGTGCATGTTGGGAACCACTTGTTAAAGAACAATGGATGTTTGGAATGATGTGAATCCAGGCTAGTTCTAGTGGTTCAACTAGACTTGGTGGAAGAAGATGTGGAGTATCTAACCAAACATACCCTTATTGGTAAATTTTTGGGCATCCAAATTTCTCTCCCATTTGTGGAGGCTTGGTTCAGTAAGACTTGGAATCCTGAAGGCGATGTGGAGGTGATGCTGAGTGTGAACAACTATTTTATGGTGGTTTTCTCTTGTATTGCAGATTGTAACAAAGCATTTGAAGGGGGTCCTTATTTATATAACCAAGTGGGACTCTTTATTAAACCATGGCATTTGGGTTTCAACCCATAAGAGGAGCAGTCGTCACATGTTCCAGTATGGGTGCGACTTCCATGGCTCCCGTTGGAATTCTATAGAACTGATATCTTGCATAAGATTGCAGTTCTGCTTGGGAAACTGGTTGGACCGTCACAACAAACAATGGATAAAAATGTAATCTCTGTTGCTTGTATTTGTGTTGAAATTGACTTAAATAATCCTATTCTAGATTCTATTGAAATACAATTTGGATCAACTACATGGGTTCAAAAACTTGACTATGAAGCTCTTCCATTTCGTTGTTAGATTTACCATGAATATGGCCACCTGCAAAGAAAATACCCTAATTTTGTCTCGCCTATGGCTTCAAATATTAGGCCCTATCGTTCTGGACAATGTTTGGATAAAGGAAAAGCCTCGATAAAGGAAGGGTAACGGGATAAGGAAGGTTTTGTTTCGGTAAAAGCTCAAAATAGAGGACGAAGGGTAAACAAAGACCTTAAGGATAGCCAGCCAGATGCTCTACTCAACCATTTTGAAATATTAGATGATCTTGATCAATGCATGGAGATATCTAAAACGTCGCTACCTGATGCAAATACAACAAGGCCAAATCAAATGTCTCTTTTTGGGGGAGAACTTAAGGAATCAGATCTAGGGGGTTTAAATGAAGAATAAAGAGCTTTGGATCTGAGTATAGGGGACATGATTGGGTCTAGCCCTATAAGGGAAACTATTTTTGAAAGTGGTACGGATTTAGTTATGCCCTTTCCTACTTAGGCACTGATGCAATCATCCTTGGACTGTAAAACTCCTACGTTGTTGGGATTGCAGCAAAAAATAATTAAAAAAAAAAATTCGGATAATATGAAGGTGGGTCGAAATAAGGACCAGGATAAAATTAAGTTAATGGGGGAGACTTTGGTGGAGTTAGGCTTGGTGAGAAAATTGGACTCCCATTTTTATAACCCCCAAAAATGATTATCCTCTCATGGAATGTAAGGGGGTTGAATACCATCCCTAGACAAAAAGCTATTCGTGATTTGGTTCGCGTGCATTCTCTGAATGTGGTGTTTATTAAAGAGACTAAATTGGCTATTGATAGTATGTTCAATATTGCTCCCAAGTTGTGGAGAAGGGGGTAATGCCAGTGTATTGGTGCATGTGGATATGCTGGTGGCATCGCTTGTTTATGGGATCCGGTTAAGATATCCCCTCTTACTTGGATTTCCAATTGATGGTCTATTTCAATGGTTGGGCATGCTAATAAATTTGGTGAAATCATCCTACTTACAAATGTGTATGCTCCTATTGATTAAAATGGTAAAGTGAATTTGTGGAAGCACATTTACTTTGTGAGAAGTTTGGTTCCCCTGTACCCATGGATTTTGGCTGGAGACTTCAACTCTATCACTTTTCTAGAGGAGAAACATGGTGGGGTGGACCGTCTCGAGCCTTTTTCTTCTGTCTTAAGTGCTCATATCCAGGCCCTAAAATTTGTTGACATCAAGCCATATAATGGGATATTTACTTGGCATAATAGAAGGTGCGGGGAAGCTTCCATCTCAGAGAGACTGGATAGGTTTTTGATATCCAGTTATTAGATGGATAATAACAGAGGTGCTAGTTCTTTGAATCAGGAGGGTAGGGGATCTGATCATTGGCCTATCAAACTCTCTACTTTGGAGTTAGGGCTAAAAAATAATCCCTCATTTAAGTTTAAAATTATGTGGCTTCGTGATCCTAAGCTTCATGATTTCATGTGAGGCTGGTGGACCACTGGTAAACCTCCTCATGGCACCACTATGTATTCCTTTATGAAGCGACTACAATTTGTAAAACATAAACTGAAGAGATGGAATAGACTAAATTTTGGGAATCTTTCCTTGGATAAGCTGGCAGCTCTTAGGAGGGTGGAAGAAGCTTCAAGGAAGATTAGAGATTAGGGATTCACGAAGGAGCTTCTTGTTGAGGAATCTGAGTCTACGAAAGACCTTGTTGAATGGGAATTGAGGGAAGAAATTTTTTGGAAACAAAAAGCTCGAGTAGATTGGCTTCAGGAAGGGTATAGGAACACAACCTTCTTTTATAACTCAGTTAAGACCCACCGTAATGGTAACATGATTACCTCTCTTATGAATTCTTAGGGTGCCCTGCTATCTTCTTTCAGGGATATTTCAGAAGAGACTAAGAGGTATTTTTCCTCTCTCTTCAAGGAAGACTCCCTATCAGATGATGAAAATGAAAAGCTTATTATAAACTATATTCTAGTGATTATTTCTAAAGATATGAATGAGCACTTGATGGGTTCAATTTCCCTTGAGAAGTTGGAAAATGTTGTATTCAATATGAAAATTTACCAGGATTTTTACCAGGAGTTTTGGGATTTAATCAAATTTTATCTTTTGGAGGTGGTCCATGAGTCCCAAAAGAACAAACGGATGCTAAGGGCCCTAAATGCTACCTTTGTGGTGCTTATACCCAAAAAAGAGGGAGAAAATTCCTTGGATATGTTCAGGCCTATTGCTCTCTGCAATGTTGTGTATAAGATCATCACAAAAATTATTGCTGAGAGGCTAAAGATATGGTTGAGCAAAATCATCTCTGAGGAGCAAGGAGGATTTGTTACTGGCTGATAAATCTTGGATGGGGTTGTTATTGCTACATAAGCTATTCACTCGATGGAAACTTGTAAGGAGAAAACTATATTCATTAAGTTTGACATGGTCAAAGCCTATGATCAGGTCAGATGGTCCTTTCTTCAAAAATTTATTGTTGCTTTTAGATTTGAGGAGGAATGGATTATATGGGTGATGAGTTGTTTTTCTTCTTCCTCATTCTCTGTTCTTGTTAATAATGAGCCATCGGAGTTGTTTGAGGCCTCAAGGAGATTGATGCAAGGAGATCCTTTATCTCCTTATTTTTTTATCATTATGGCGGAAGGGTTGGGAAGATTTCTCAAGTCTCAAGTCATGCAGGGTCTCATTCAGGGGTGGAAGTGGGATAGTAGTTTGCCACATCTTTCCCACCTTCAATTTGTTGATGATACTACTTTGTTGGGAGTTGCCACTATCAGGGAAGCTGATAATATTATACAGTCTCTTGACATATATATTGGTTCTTCTGGATAGTTGATTAATGAGGATAAGTATTCTATTTTATTTTTCAATACCCCTCCTCTTATTCAAGCCAATATTGCTCGCATTCTAAGATTCCATGTTGGGACTTCCCCCTTCATTTATCTTGGTATTCCAATTTCATCTCACCCTCTACCTAGATCTTCTTGGCAGTCTATGCTTGATAAGTTTAGAAGGAAGGTGAATCACTGGACTTTCATATGGCTATCCACTACAGGTAGAGTGTTGCTTTTAAAAACTATTTTTCAAGCTTTACCCATTTATAGATGTTTTGTACAAATAACTCCCTCTCACTTCATCAAGGACATGGATGATTTATCAAGATAGTTTTTATGGTCTGGAAAACTTGATCAATCTAAATGGAGTTTGGTTAGGTGGGATTCTATATGTAGGCCGGTGCAAGAGGGAGGCCTTGGGTTGTGATAGACAACTCTTTCTGGGCAGGCTTTGGCTGCAAAAATTTATTGGAGATGGTGTACCTCTCAAGATCAAATTTGGGCTAAAATATTATCTTGTAAATACTTGAGAGGTATTTTTGAGGCTGAAATCCCTAGAGTCATTTTGGTTGGGAAAGGTTCAGTTATCTGGGACACTCTGAAAAGAGGATCTAATTTAATCAAGCAGGGTTTGTTTTGGATTTACAATCAGGGATCAAATGCTATTTTTTGGGAGGATTCTTGGGATGGCCACCCTCCTATATTGAATCAATATCCTAGGTTACGTTCCCTAAGTATTTTTTTCTTGGAAGAAGGCTGGTCTCATGTGGAGGACTTTAAAATAATTCAATATTTTGGAAATATGGAGATGTACAGGTGGAAATATTCACAAGAATTGCCCCATGGGGGTCTGTCCAAGGAAAGAGAGGTACTTGCTCTTATTCTTAGGGAGGCCTTGTTCTTCATTGAGGGGTAAAGATATTCTGACTTGGAACCCTGATCCTAAGGTAACATACTCAGTAGCCTATGGTTATCAGGTTCTTGATAAGCAAAAGTATGGGAGTCTTCCTGTCACTTGGTGGAAAAAGGTGTGGAACAAATTTTCCTGACCAAAAAGTAATTTCTTTCTCTGGTTGGTAGCTCGTAATAAATGCCTCACTTGGGATAATGTGAAGAAGAAGGGATTTCAGGGTCCCTCTTTTTGTGTCCTTTTCAATAATAATGAGGATGACTCTTCTCATTTATTTTTCCAATGCTCCTTTGCCAGAGACATTTGGCACCATTGGTGGAGCATCTAGAACCATCCATGTTTTCATGTGCTGTCCCTGGTGGAGTTTTGGAGTAGTTTGGGTAGACCTTCGGCCAAGGCCCCCTTCCTTCGGGTGGCTTGGAATTTGGTCCCTTCTTGCATCATCTGGAAAATTTGGCTCAAATAGAACCAACGCATATTTTAGGGCAGTTATTTGGATGTTCAATAGATCTAGCAAAGGATCTTGTATATGGTTTAGGAAACCATCCATAGCAAATATTATGTGGACCCTATTTTGGATTCTAGGGAGGATAAGGCACAGTAAGCCCTTGGTCTCTTTGGGGATGGTGTGAACTCTTCTAGCCCTAGTAGGGTTCCTCAGATCAGCAAGAAGATTAGGAGAGATGGTAGGTGGAGGCCACCCCTAGAGGAGTTTTAAAAATCAATATTGATGGATCGTCCAGGGGTAATCCTGGACATGCTAGCATTGGCAATGTTGGGAGAGATTATACTGGTGGTGTCAATCTTTTCTTTTCCATTTATAAAGTTGTTCACTCCAATAATTTAATGGAAGCTCTTGCAATTCTTGAGGGCTTACAAAGGGGTTTTTATCTTGGCTGGCATAGGATTATCTTTGAGTATGACTCTCAAATTGTGATTAATCTTTTAAACAGTAAAAGGATGGAGGAAGTTAATTGGTAGTTGACCTCTGTAGCCATTCAGATTATTAGAATGAGTTAAGAGTTCTAATTTATATCCTTTGTGCACATTCCAAGGGAATGGAATGTGGTTGTTGATTACCTGGCCAAAAGGGCTTCTGAGCTGCTGGATCCTTGGAGTATCGATAATTGGGAGAGTCTCCCATCTAGGGACACTAAAATTCTATGGGAGTTGATCCACAAGGATGTACAGTATTAAAGTGATTTATTCTTGTTGTCTTTTTTGGGTGTCATTCTTGTCTAGTGGTTTTAGCCTGTTTGGCTGTTTATTTGAGTTATGGTTGGAAGCTCAGTTGTACTCTATAATCTAGAATTTTTATCAATAAATTTTTACCCATTTATTAAAAAAGAAAAAGAAAATATGTGTCTTGATTTGGGCTCCCCAAGTGTGTGATAGTAAAAAAAATGTTTATATTGGTAAAACTTGGTTACTCATAGTTGTATAGTGGGTGAGAATGAAAACATTTCTACCTTAGTTGTAGCTTGGATTAGATTTGAGGTGGTAACCTCATAGGAGAGGTGATGGAGAAGCATCTACTAGTAGCCATAAATGTGAAGAAAATGTTTACATATGTTTTATCACATTGTTCCACCACCAAATATAGAAGATCTTGTTGCAAGGGTAAGACTCAAGATTCTATATGTGTTGAATATATACCAACATGGATGGATGTGACAACAATCATGTGTTTAGAAAAAAATGTTATTTTTCCTTCTTGGCAATGTTACTTGGTCATTCAAAGCAAAAACAAATGGGAAAATGGTCAAAGAGGACAATATTTGGTAGAGGCTCCTAATAGTGGTTCTAAAATAACTACAAATTGCATTACCAAGTTGTACTAATATATCACAAAGTAAATAGCATATTATATTCCAAATGGTAATGGAAACTAAGTTTGCAAGATAAAAAATAAGGAATTTCAAAAAACACAACTAAAAGCTATCAAATCTTAAATATATGCTAACAAACTATATCTAACATGAGATTTTAGAAGCTACACATAGTACATAGAAAATCATACAAGTTCAAAAGAAATTATTAATACCTAAGGTAGATAATCCTAATACCTCCCCATAATAGAAGGATTGGAATCCAATGCTTGTTACAATAGAAGAACAATCGATAAAATGTGGAAGAACCCCAGTGAGTTGAGGAAGCAATGTGTCATCAGGATTTGGTGGAAGCCACAAATCAGGTACCAAGTTGATATGAGTACTAATGATATCAATGATACCAATAGGTTCCTTTTATGCAAGATATTTCTTGGTAAAAATTTTATCGCCAACCTAGGAAGGAGGAGGAAGTCAATGAGGAACCATAGTCAACTACTAATGTTATTAAGTCTTCTACAAAATGAAAATTTATCTAGCTAAAGGAGACTACATGAAAGATGGCTGCTAAATTCTAGGAGAAGTAAGAGAAGTATCTAGTGGTGAATATGGGATAGGCTCCATCCAAGGAGGAGGTCTAGCTGGTATTGTTGTGTCTTAATAGTATGGTCTTCTAAATATTAGAGTAATATTTTATCATTTTTAAGAATGGAGTAAAATTGTGTTATTTTTATGCAATAGATAAGACATTTATCATGCTCATGATGCAAAGTTTATATGTATGAAAAGCATCATATTTAGACTTCCTATATTATTGATAGGGTTTTCCAAGAAGTAGACCATAAAAGTCCATCAAAGTGACATCACAAGTGAATCGATCCACAAAATGTGAACCAAAGGCAAAAGACACTTTGTAACTTTGTGTGATTTATGAGGTGGAACAATTATCCTTCCATCCAAGTGAGTATGGACAAGGATGATATTTATAACTTATTAACAATGGATCTCACAATCAAAATATTTTGTGAGCTAGTGTTGATTATATAATCCACTAAAAAATTGAGTGATGTGATCTCTCATGGCAAAACTATTTTCATGGTCACCTTCAAACAAATGATGAGACATCAAGATGACATTTTTTTTATTTTACCCTTTAGCTTATCAATCTCCCTATATTCTCATATAACCTCAATGGAAATATTTTGTGGTAGTTCCTCAATATGAGGTTTTACAATCAGAGTTTTTTTCTTTGTAAAACATAAATATTATTCATACCCTATCCTATTACAATAAGTAAAAATATTTATGCCATTGAAAGAAGGAATTTTTTTTTGAGAAGAAGAAGAATAAGAAGAGAAGGAAGACAAATAATAAGAGAGATCAAGAAGAAAAATGATTGTTTGGCTTAGATGATTGCTATTGTGAGTTAGAAGTTCTTTTATAAAATGAATATTGAGAACCTCTCAATTGAGAAACATGTTTCCTTGGCATGTTTTGCATGACTATAGGTAGCATCTAATGCATAAAATGAAGTTTTATTCAACTTACTATATAGGCACTCCTAAAATAAAATGTTGAACTTGATGATGAGCAATGGAGCTGCATTTTCAACTTACTATATAGGCACAGACATGTTACTTTATCTCAACCAAAACCATTTTACAATGGAATCTTGCTCATAATTGGAAGGATAGAATTTTTTTTTTCAAGGCTTTAATAAGGTCATACCAAGTGAGAAGTTGGTTTTGGCCCTCTTGAATTTCCATCACAAAGGTTTTTTCTAGCCTAGAAAACTTGATTTTAGCAAAAGGAACTCTCCTCATCTAGAATTTGAATGTAGGAGAACCATGTCTCTATATCAAGGATCTAGTTACTCAACATGTATATATATTTATATTCATCATATAACTTGGCCTTACACTTGGTATTGGAGTTAAGATAATTATTATAAATTTTTACATCAGTTGGGCCACTTTAGACAACTGTGTCATTGATCTTGTCAGCCAAAGCACTCACTACATTGGCCAATTTAACCATTTGTTCCACTAAATTAGTGGCCATAGTGAAACAATTGAAATTTAGATGTGCCTAAACAAGTTTTCTAAGGTGAAAAATGACTCACAAAAAAGGTTTTATTTGAAGCAATTATCAATAAGCTTTTTTCTATGTTGATTCAACCAATATGACCTAGAAATTGTGATCAGTACATATAAATTGTTTATATAGACACTTTTATAATAAACTTAATCAATTTGATTAATTAATTTAATTAATGGATTAATTAAATTAATTAAATATGGAAAAACTTATATGGTAGACACTCTTGGTATGAAATCTACCTAAGTAGATGAGATGTTGTGCCTTGGATCTCAGCCAAGACTGGAAGACTAAAAAATAATTGAGTCAGTCTCCATAAAAGGTTAATTCCTTATAAATATAATTAAATGAAATGGGTTTTAATACTAAAGGAAGGGATTTGAAGGTTAAAAGAGGGTCCAAGGATAGAAATTAAAATAAAATTAATTGATATTCAACCAACAACAATGAGCTATGTTGCATGAGAGTCGTAGACACATATTATAAACCAATGCCTAATAGACCAACCAACATACAATATCATAAAATTTCATTCAAACCAATTAACAAAAATGCAATTAGAAGAACAACTCACATATTCATAAATTATGTAACGCCTTCTATAGAAGGTCAAACAACATAGTATTTTTATTGATATGAAACAATCACTATACAACATATACAATATTACAAATGCTAAAGAGCCAACTCTCATTTACAAGTACATTGAGCTATTTATAGATTTACATTATATTTTGTTAGCTCTCATTATCATGTAAAAAATATTTGTAGGTGTAATAAAGTTGAGTGTAGAGCATGGTCATCAATTTCCATCTCAACTTGGTCTAACTACCTTGATGTGATTGCACTGATGTTTTGTGTTATAATATTTTCCATAAGTGTGGTTTCCACATGCCTCTAATAGATCTTGAGCATCCTCTATTAGGTTCACTTTTTGCCACTCTAATTTATGACTAGGATAGTTGTATAGGGGTAAGTGTGTGATGGGGGAGTGCTTAGGCTATTCATATTTTTGACAACAACAATTTTTCTTGACAAGGATAGATCTAGATATTTTTTATTAGTGTAAAGGCCTTGACACTTTGCCAGGCTCTATGCCTTAGCAAAAACTTGAGACCAACTTTCTTCTATGCTAGAATTTTTTATGCACTATGATGTTGTCAACACCTCCGAAATTCTGGTCATATTCCTTTATTCAAATCCCAAATATAGAATTAGGAAATTTGGTGTGACGTTACATGCTAGAATTTTCTTGCTCCTACAATGACATAGGCCTCTCAAAAGTACAACCTTCTCTTAAGCCCGGATATATTCCTTAAAAAAGTTTTGAGTTCATAATCAAGATGAAATGTTGGATGCTAGATTTTTCTTTCCCTTATGCTTACATTAGCCTTCCAAAAATATGGCCTCCTTCTATTCCTTAGTTAATTTTTTGGGTCTAGCCTCCTTGAGTGATGGATTTTTTTTCTCATTAGGATGACATCAATGTCTCCAAAAGTTTGGCTATCCCTCTTGAGACTTAGTCAAATTTTAATTTTGGCACTACCAAAAAATGCTAGACTTTATTGTCTTAGCCAAAAACTTAGCTTGATAATATTTTCAATGCATTTGACTGCTCTACTCTCTACCAACTTGACTTACTTTAGGAAAATTACTCTAGAAAAAATGTTTGGTGTAATTTATTATGTTGGTCTATATTATTGGTGCCTCCTAAGGATTTATGCTTACAAAAATGGAGAACCCATACTGCCTTATTTATTAGGCATGGAGTCACATAAAAACATGTGGAAAGAGCTATAAGATAAAATGAAGAATATTATAGCTTTAGGAGAGTGATATGGTACATGAGAAGGAATATTAATAAGGTAGTTTTTTCAAAGTATAATTTGGAATATGAGTGAAGAAAATGGTGGATTAGTGGATCAATGCATGATGAATGAAAGCAAGATGATTAGGGATAAATAATACAAGAAAGTAGGAAATAAAAGAGCAAAAGAGTATAAGACAATGTAGGTTACCCATTTTTTCTTGATGCCATACCATATCATTTATCAGTTTTCATCTTTAAGGGCTACAACCATTGATGTTCCATTAGTTTCATCTTGTTCCTCCTATGTTTGGGTTACTATTTTTGATGTTTCACCTTGGTGATATTCACTAGAGTTTTTTTCAGTAGAGGCACCTCTTGTAAGTTAAAATGCTTGAAAGACTTTATCCCAAGACATATTTATGGGGAGATCAAACCCTTGAATCTTGTGGAAGATGTTTTTCAATTGGAGGGTCTTTTTATAGGAAATATTTCTATATTTTTGGGCTAATTAATAAATTATTGTATATATTGTAGACATACCATTAAAAATATAAAGAATTTTTCCTATTTGATTGATATAAACCAAGAACCAAGCTTCTCTTCATCATTAGAAATGGACTAAACTTGAGATCTAAGTTGTTCCTAAGTGTATGATTTATCCATGTCAGCCCCAAAACATGGGAATTTGAAACCCATGACTTCAACAACCAAAATGCTTACCTTTTATTCCTTTCTACCTAATGCATAGATTTATTCTCCTCCTTGTTGTACCAGCTAAAGGATCTCTTCTTTCATCCAAGAACCTATTTGTGAATGATGAAAATGGAGGGTTTGTTCTCTTCTTTAGGATTTTTACAATTGTTTCTTCCTACTCTACTTTTTTAGCTATCATTTCATTTATTTTTTGAATTCAATTTTAAATGTTTTACAATCGAAAATTCCTACATGGTTGTATCAATAATTCTACCCTAGTTTTCCTTTTTATTTACATCAATACCTCTTGGGAGAAGCTAGGAACTTTTTTTTTTTATCATTTTCCTCTTCTAGCTTTAATTTTACTATTGCCAACCATTCATAACACTTAAGTATTGATTCTAAATTTTACAACTCATCCTCTTAATTTTGGATTTTTATATCCCTTTGTTGCAGTAATTCCTTTAGATCATAAATCCTTTCATCATTTTGCTATAGTTTCTCTAGATTTTGTGCCTTACTCAACTATTGTTTTAGATATTTGATTTCATTTTTTAAGGTATTATTTTCCACCTCTTCTTGATTCAATCTTTTAGATAAGTGATCAAATTTTTCTTTCATAGATCTATATTTTGATTTTGACTTATTCCCCTAGTAATACAATGTATCCAATTCAATGTGGATACATCGAATTGTTTCTTCCCTCAAGAGCTTTGATAGGTCAAGCTCCTATACCTTGATATTATTATATGCTACTATCATTTATGAGGTAAGCTTGTTGATAATTAAAATCACAATTGCTTTTATTTATTTGTTGATAATTACATCCACTACATCAAACATCAAGGGTTTTTCCTTATTCATTTCTTGTATGGATGGTTATTCTTTTTTTTATTTTTAATATTGGTCTTCACTTCTTGGAACATAGTGAAATCTTATGGCAATGGATAACTAGAAATAGGGGATGCGACAATGGAAATTTTGAAAGAGGAGAATGATACCAGGGGATATTTTAGAGATAAGATGCCAGTATTTATAGTGGCATGAGAATGTAAAATTTTGGGATTTTGGCTTTCTAGCATAGGAGTATCAGGAATTATGGTTGTGGCTAGTGAAGGATTTTGTGAAAGTAGTATTTCTTGTGAAGGGGAATGCAACAAAGGTAGTCATGATAGAGGGGAATATGGATGTGGATAAGAATTAATGGAGATAATATTAGGAATATATTCTATAGCTAGTCCTTGTATTTTTGGGGTATGCTCTTGGGCTATCTTGTCGAATTGTTAAATTGTTGTGTCTATTTTTTGAGCCTCTAGAGTCAACTATTGAATCTTGTCCTTCTTGCAATTTTGTTTTTTTGGATTATTGTTGTAGATTGAGTCTCAATGATGTTTGGTTGCATTCTATATTTCTTTGCAATAATTTTCTACAAACTTGATGAGGATTTATTTCTCTTTGTCCTTTCCATAGCTTTTTTATACTAAATATACTCATAAATATCAAATTGAGTTCATTTACACTAGGAGTGATTGGTTCAATTCTCTCTTGGATGAGCTCCATTCCTTGCATTATTTTTCCACTATTATGTGGTCAATTTATAATTCTCTAGTAATTATTGGAAAGCTTTCTTATTATCATGTTGAGCTCTCTAACATTAGGTGGTGCTGAGATAGACTTACCTCTTTCAAATTTCTCTTTTGTATCATATACCCAAATGTTTTCTCTAAATTTGAATCCTCATTAAACTATAAGTTCACTATGAGATGATGGTATTGGGTAAGGATTTTCTTTTTGACCTCTTTCTCTTCTTCGTAGATGTATTCTCCTTCTTCTTCTATGATCCAACTATGGATTTCTTCTTCTTTGTGTGGATATCCATTTAGTGTATTTGTTATCAAAATTTTCTAACAAAATATCTAATTTATTAGGGAATACCTTCTATTGTGTTCCTCACTCACACTTCGAAATCCACCACACTTGAATATTTTATTTTGGTCACATTTTCTCATTTATAACATTTTATATGAGCTAACTATTTATTTCTTGTCCTTATTTTTGTCTGGATCATATGGTCAGATAAAAGTATAACATTTTTGTTAGGGTAACTAGGTTATTCTATATTATCACATTATTTAGTGATAATGATTAGCATATTATTGTTAATTTTTGTTAGAGTATACTTGCAGATAGATTAGCATTTATTTGTTTAGCATATTATTGTTAGCATCTTTTTATTTTGGGTTCTAAGTTGTTTCTTAGATCCGATATCTTTGGGCTATTCTAATTCTGCATTGTATTATATATTTAGAATTTTATTAATGGAAATACTAATGACTTTTGCACCTATCAATGGTATCAGAGCTTGTCAATTTATCTAGCTCAATTTCATAGCCAAACGACCTAGAGGGCTTGTAGACCAAGGCTGACTGGACCTGGGCATGAATCCTAAGGTGACACTATATGAACCTACAAACCTAGATGAGGTGTATCAATACTCCTAGTAGGACCCAAAGATGAGCATACCAAAGTTTATGCATGATCTGCACTGAAAACTAAATCCAAGGAGGGCAGAGATCTGACTTTAATGCATGTACAATCCATGATCTAATGTATAATTCCTGTGACAACCACTAACATTAAGTCAGATTTGATAGTCTAAAAATATCAGACCTAAACATGCACTGATGAAGTCTGATAAATATCTACCAATATTTGGTTCACCGAATTCCATACCTCCTAACCTATTGAAAACCATGTGGGTACCGATATGAAAACCTATAGATGTTGCATGGAAACTAGAGGATATGAAGTCAAACTAGAATGCATTATGGAGTAGATGATATGACACACCTATAAGACTGATCAAGCACATTTTTGGAGGGGTCACCTAGCAAAAATGTGGTATGGATATGGAGGCTGATCTGGCAGGTTTGAACCCTAATATCTAATGTGGCACATGCTAATCTAGATTCTAACATGATAGCACACATTTCGAGGTTGATCTGGATGCTGATGTGGCACTATGATGGAGTGTCTGATGTGTCATCATGTGATTGGTCGATAGGGGAAAAATGATTGGTCTTCTTGATTTTCCAAAGGTAATCATTTACAAGGGAGACAATTCTAGTTTTTGTAGACACTAGAATTGGGTAAATCGGATAAGACTACCAAGGTGCCACTCTTATCGACACCATATGGCCCCATTGGGTAACCCTCAGGGATTAAATAAGGGGTCCTAACCAATTTTGGGAAGCTTTAACCCACTTTTGGGAGGTTTTGGACCATGTAGCCATGGTCATCCCACCCTAAGACAACCATAGTTCATGGTTGTCCCACCCAGGGATGGACATAATAAATATTCCTAGGTGGGACGACCATGTTCCAAGCTCCCCAAAAATACAATGGCAGGATAAATGGTAATCAATTTATACCATTTATCCCACCCAATCACTCATGATAGATTGGAATATTGTCATGGCCATTAGGGACTACAAATTGGAGGCCCAAATGGGAATCCTCTTCCATCCTATACATGGTAAAGGTGTTGAAAAGTGGTGACACTTGCCTTGCATGCCCTAACTTTCTACTTTACCCGCTTTGCCCTCTTAGGATATAAATTGGAGTTTTTCCACTCAATTTTAGAGAGAGACTTTTGCAATTATTGACCACGAAGTGTTGCTGATATTTTCCCACACCTTTTGCCCTCATATTTTCCCTTGGAAACCTCATCAATCAAAGGTATTTTTAAGGCATCCCCAAATATGTTCATCCTTTTCAAAACCTATCAATTCCTATGATTTAATTTACCAAATATGATGACAACATCCCTAGGAGGATTCTAGACCAGATCCAAGTGGAATTGGTGGTAAAAACCACCATGTTTTGTGGTCGTCCCCACCAAGGATGGTTAATAGTCCCAGTTGGAACTCTCAGGGATGACCATGAATTGGCCCACAATTTTAATCCAATTTTAGTATAGATAAATTTAATAACATTATATTAGTATCATATTCAATTTTGGTGAAGTTTGGAGTGGTTTTGATTTGGTAATTATGGTTTTTGTGATTACATTCCTTGTTGGACCTCTCAGGTATGGCCAAAGGTTCTACTCATAATATTACATCAATTTCTACTCAAATATTTACAAAATAATATTATATACATCATACTAATTTTTCATGTCATTTGGAGTAGTTTAGACCTATCGATTGCACTTTTCACATTCAATACTACATGCATTTCATGGTTTTTATCATAATACACATATGCTATTAACATATTTTAATTCCTTGTGTGTAGGTACATATATTCCAATGCATGAGGGAGGAACTAAATAGTATAAGGAAGATAGCTCAAACCAACATAATCACAAGCCCACTCTATAATTGTGTGTGCGAGAGGAACATTGAAAGCGTGACATAGGTTCATGGAGGGATTGGATCCTTAAAAATTTGTAACTTGAAATATATCAAATTAAAATCCCTCAAGGGGATGTATTGTAACCTCTTATTTGACAAATTAATAAATACAAGGAGAACCCCCCATTTTCTTAACTTATTTTTCACTTATTTTCTTACTTTATCGTCTCTTTTGCATGCTAGAATAGAAAATTAGATGCATTTCAATTCCTATTTCTAGGTGAGCCATTTTTTCATGCTTTTTAGTGGTGATCATGGTGGGACCCTTGTCATTTTTCAATTTTGCTGATTTTTACCTTATTTTTGCACTTTGGATATTGTAGGTTCTGGCCGTTTTGAGTTGAAACGACCCTTGAATTCCTAATTGGAACTCTCAAGGATTGCCAGAGTGACCATCCCACCTAGGGAGGGCCCCGAAATTGGTATTCATACCACCTAGGTATGGCCACAAAACCAAGGTTTTTTTGCTCAAATTTCCAAAAACAACAACTTCCAGAACACATAAGGTAAGTGGCTAAACATTCAATTTTCATTAAGGTTGTTTAGAAAAGGGTAATTTAAATTTTTTCATGTCTTTTCTTAGGTGATTAAAATCTATATTTTCCCTTTCCTAAATTCCAAAATAATAAAATGAAGAAAAATAGGTAAAAAAACAATCTTAGATATGCATTTGAGTGGTTTTCCTACGTATGATCTGCCTAAGGGATAGGTTTTTATATAGGTTAAATATTTTAAGGTTCCTTAGTTATTTATGCATCTAATTATGAAATTAAAATGCTTCTTATGCATTTAGTGAAGATTCGGTGAATGCTACTTTATTTAATTTCATTAATTATAAAAGGAACCACACACACCATGTCCCTTTTAAATGTTAGTGAGTTGGAATTCATCCCCAACCACTGAAAAAAATCAACTATGGTGGGTTTCATCTTCGTCCATTGTCTCAAATCCTAAGAACCCTATTTTTTTCCAAGGTCATCTCCAATAACCATCTCATCTATGGAAAATTGCACACACTTCTCTTTTAAGGGTGTATCATTGCCCACGGTCAATATGGGTGAGGACTGGTAGGACCTATGCTCCTTGATCGGGTATGGGATTCATCTCCATACTTTGGTTGGTTCACGTGACCAAACTTTCATTTATGGTTTTTGAGCTATGAGTATACAAGTGAAATCATTTAAGCAATTGAGAGTTACATCAACAACATTTAAAACACGTGAAATAGATTCTTTACAAAACAACAAATCAAGAACACACTAAATAGTTTAGGAACACATATCAATATTTAAAAGAGATAAACATTTGCATTATTGTGTGTTTCTATTTTTTTGTGATTGAATCATTAAAATTTGTAAAGGATATAATCACGTAGGGGTTTAGATAAATTAGTCATGGTATATGCCTATAGCCAAGCCCACTTAAGGGCTGACGCTACGGGGAGTAGGAAAGGATACATAGATCATATTAACCCCAAGTACATTATTATCCCTCCTTGGCAACCTCCTACTCTCCCAAGTCTTAGAGTATCAGATAAGGGACCTAGCCTACAAGGTACCCCTACACGGGGCACCCATATAGGTCACAGTCCTAATTAGGGAAATTACTTCCCAATATGTCAAGCGCCTTATTTCAATAAAGGTAACTGGGAAATGATGTGCCTAAACATAGAGAAATACCATGCATTTGCATGCCTGCTCGGTCTACCTTGCACACTTGTGTGCAGGATCAAGACTATACACCAAGGGTAGTGCTAAATGATCATATTATGATTTCAAATTGCCCTTCTCCAAATTACAAATATCCAGATGAGTATGATCCTCATAACATAGGGTGAGCCAATTGTTTCCTTGCCTTCCTCATCGATGAAGAGAAACATGAGGAAAGTCTTGTCTATCCTCAATATAATTACTCTATGCAAGCACGATGTACCTCTGCATCAACAGAATACCAAGAACATATGTTTAGGAGTGAACATCAAGTAAACGTGACTTATCTCAATCAATGGAAACTCGTATTAGACCTCAAAAATCCTCCTTAATAGGATAGGTATCAGGGCAATAGTGCTAGGGCACATAGGCCTCATAAAGTTGAACAAATAAACCAACTAGTCAAAAGGTATGTTGATCGTCAAGCTAAGTTTAATAAATTTTAGTTAGATAAACAATGCTTGGATCTCTTAGATCATCAATAGTAGTTAGAAAGACAAAGAATTGAATAGTAGATTCAAGAAACATTACATAATGGGGTTCCTACCCCAAGCACACATAGAGAAAAGGCTCGTCATAGGTAACCCACTTTCCATCAAAATAGATCTCCTAGGCCTAACCAAATGTTTCCACCTTGACCTCCTAGGCCTGATCATAATTTACCTACTAGGTCTAACATAGATCACCTTCAACAAACATTAGCTCCTCCTTGTATGCCCATTTGAGAAACATCTTACAGGGCTTATGATAATTTGGAACAAGATGAGGAATACCTAGAAGCACCTTCTGGAGGCATGGTTGATGAAAATCAGCCACCTCAACATATGCTTAACATTCCTTGCCCCTCTCCATGGGTCCAAAATAAATAATAGGATATTAAAGCCTCTGATGCGTATCGAGCATTACTTGAGTGCATAGAAACTATAAATAGTAATATGGCTAGGATTGAACTTCAAATCCCACCTTGCACCAGTTGTGAAGTCAACCACTACATCCATATATACCTTCCCCTACACACCCTAAGCATTTTAAAATGCCTAAATTGGATAGATTTAAGGGGAGGATAATGCATAGGAGCATGTCACTAGGTTCATGAACCAGTGCTTCAACATTTAGGAGAATGATGCATTACTCCTAACAATATTTTTGATCACCCTCCTGGGTCCAATCGTAGAGTGGTTTAATCAACTTCCAAGATACAGTATTTATACCTTTGAACAATTTGTAGATGTGTTCTTAGAATGTTTCACCTTTAATACCAAGATAAAGGTAACCTTAATAGACCTCACGGGGTTAAAACAATATGAAGATGAGTCTATCACAAACTATGGTAATAGGTGGCAAACGCTTCTAGCTAAGCTACCCTACCTATTACCAGTGTCCAAGTTGACTCGAATATTTTCAAAGAGTTATCTAAAACCAATATCCTTATTTTTACAACTCTAGTAGTATCCCACTATTGAATATGCTCTAGCACATGCTAGAACCATAAAAGAGATTAAGATTCAAGAGGGGGAGATATCAAAACCTCGCAAGGAGTGGATTAAGAATCCAAAGGGTAATCTCGTACCATCAAAGCCAAAAATGATCAATAAAGTGGCCATCAATGTCCCAGGTCCTGTGCAAATAATACCTCCTCAAAAGGTACATTATGAGGTCCAACCTCCTCCTACTAGTTACAATAATAATACCCAAGCGAATCAAGGGTAAAATCAACAACATCATGCTAGGCGATAATATACGCCTTTCACTAAGTCAATGGAATCCCTATTCAATCATCTGTGGGCTTCCAAAGTGACTACTTTATCAGAAATAAATCCTATAGACCCAAATACAGGAAAACAAAAGCCTATGGGGTGTCAAGAAGATTTATTTTGTAGATATCATAGGCAGATTGGGCATGACTTACATACATGCTAAGGTTTCAAAAACCTAGTGCAGGATATGATCAAGAGGAACGACCTTCAAGTGGATAATCCGCTTGCCATAAGCAACCAATAGATGGGTTTTTTCAAAGACCCATTACCCACTCATGAGGCACAGACAACTCCTACCAATAAAATGAATGAGATAAAGGTGGTACTCCCTCTACATGGGTTCATTCGTATAGTTAGTATTATGACTAGAAATAGACTCTATCCATGTCAAGTTGCACCACCTACAACATCAAATAATATTCCATTAATATCATAGCCTCCACCATATCTAGCACAAATCCTTCCTCCTCATCTAGTGATGACAGTAAAAAGTAAGCTTGCTCAAATCTTATGAACAACATCGGCTAGACTGTCTATATACAAGCTCATTCAATAATCTCCACCTCATAGAGAAGCTCTTATGGATATTCTTAAGTTGAATAAACTGCAAACCTAGGATTCTAACTCCTTTATCAATTTTGTAGGGCACATTCAATAGTGTAAAGAACCAGTGATCATGTTTCATGAGCACAAACTCAAACCGATAGCAAGTGATGTGGTTGATCCTCCTCTACACATCATTGCATGTGTGAATGGAACACCATATAAGAGAGTTTTAATTGACATTGGTTCGTCAAGTAACATAATCACCACTAATTATCTCAAACATCTAGGACTCCCAACATCTCATGTTGTTCCATCCACCTACACCTTCTAAGCATTCAATGATACAATATGCTCGACAATCGACACTATAGTCCTACCCATTTAGGTGGGATGCAAAACTATACCTGTATTGTGTCATGTTTTGGAGGACACAAAGGCCTACAATATATTTTTGGATAAACCTTAGATCTGGGACATGGAGTGTTGCTCACCAATTTCTAAAGTATACTTATGAAGGGTAGGTACACTGTGTCTCTGTAGACCTTGAGCCCTTTAAGTACTACAAATTGGTGTAGAAAATCCTTGAGTCAACATTACCATCGACTCATGTGGACTTGCAACTGAACACACCCTTTTAGGGTCCACTTCCATCACCATCGCCTTCCATTACCCCATTATAATCTTCTTCCATACCATCATCATTATTGGCACCTTCTAAAAAACATTTTTTCATCATCCAATCCTACGTAGAGGATTATGATGAAGAGGCTAATCGATGAGATCCATCACATCATTTCTACCATATCTATGGAAGCTATCCCTAGTATAGCAGATGATAAACCATATTAGGAGGTACACATTGAGTCATCTCAAGTCTCACTTTCATATCCTCCACCTTCACCATCCCAGGTTATAATCTAGTTGGCAAATACAGGTCTAGGGGAATACCTAGTGAGGAACATCACAATAGTTTTAGCCATTAATATGGTGCAAGATATGGGATGACCTTGTCTCCCCATAGGTAGCATCGTGCCTCTAGGTATATCACCTAATCAAATGAATTTTATATATGGGGGTATTGAATATGGAACATTTCTAGTTCCTCAGCAAGAAGAGGATGAGGAACCTTTCTCTAAGGACATAAATTATATGTCAAATACCAAATACACCTTGCAATATCTACATAATTTTCATTGGTATAGCTATAATATAGGGTTATATGAACAAAGTACTTGTATTCTTTGCTAGCCATAATATCAATTACTATATGATAAATCTAGTTTGGGATACAAAAATACAGTACCTTTAGATGTCCTCACAGAGTTTAGAATGCCTAGGTCTGAACTATAGGGATTATCTCACATATATGTTAGATCATGTCTATTCATTGGGAGAATAATTTCCCACATATATGTTAGATCAAGTGTTATCTCACAATTTTACCCAATCTCCAGAAGTGGGTGAAGGTTCGCATACCCTTCCATCTGATAATGAGAAAGAGGATTAAGGACCTCCTCATGAATAGACAATAGATGATGAATCGTACTATGTTATAGCACCCATCACCTACCACATAGACCACCTTTGGTCATTCCACCACCATCATAGCCACCCTTGTGATTCGTGAGACAACTTGTTGTTTTTATACCCAATAGCCCATCCACTAGAAATCACCCATCCATCAACATGATTTCCATAGATCTTAATGCACCATTATATGATTTGAATAACCCATAAAATCCACTACACATAGACCTTGAGGTAATTTACTTTTATCGAGGAGATTCTCCCCCATCTCCATCAGAGTATTGGCCTTGTGATGAAATATTACAACCATTTCATTTTTTTCCAAGATCTACTCACAATGTCTTTCACACTGAGTTTGAGCATGATTTTCCAATTGACAACATAAACCCATCTGATGACAATCATTTTATCCCTACTTCACACCAATTGGAAGAAGGATCTCAAATATCAATTAATCCAATGATTGACACGGACATCCGCACAGATCCTGATAATCCCCAATTTATCAAGCTAGGGTAAGGTTTATCCCCTACTAAGCAAGATGATTATAAAAATATTTTAAAAGAGAAGAAGATAGATTTTATGTGGTCTTATAAATATATTCTAGGACTAGATCCCAATTTAGTCACGCATAATCTTACAATTGATCCAAATGCAAAACCAATTAAGCAAAAGCTATGCAAGATGCATCCAACAGTCACCTTAATGTTAAAAGATGAATTTAAAAAATTATTGGATACCAAATTTATTATATCATTTTATTATCCACCATGGGTGTATTATCCACCATGGGTGTCCAAAACGGTACCTATCAAGAAACCTGATGGGAGGATTCACATTTGCACTGATTTTAGAGATCTCAATAAAGCGAGTCCTAAGGATGAGTTTCCTTTGCCAAACATTGGTGTGTTGGTAGACGCTACAATAGGACATGAAATGTTATCCCTCATATATAGTTTCTTTGAATACAATCAAATTCACATTAATCTAGAAGACCAACTCAAAACGGAATTCACAACACCTTGGGGCACATTTTGTTACAAGGTAATGCCTTTTGGTCTCAAAAATGCTAGCGCCACCTACCAACGAGCTATGACCTATATCTTCCATCACTACATGCATAAAATTTTGGAAGATTACATAGATGACTTATTGGCCAAATCTCTACTAAGCCATGAGCATATTGATGTATTGCACAAGGTTTTAGATCATCTCATTGAGCATAATGTTAGGCTAAATCCCAAGAAGTGTGTATTCGGTGTCACATCTAGAAAACTCTTGGGATTCATAGTCTCTAAATGACGCATAGAAGTAGACCCAAATAAATTCAATGTAATTCTATAAATACCTCCCCACACTACTATCAAACAACTATGTAGTATACAAGGAAAGGTCGCATCCATCAAGAAATTCATAGCACAATTGTTAAATAAATGTCTATCGATGAATAAATTGTTACACAAGGGGGTCATATGTAAGTGGGATGATGAGTTTCAAGCTATCTTTGATGAGATTAAAAAATATCTGGATTTGCTACCAGTATTGGCTCCTTCTCGACTAGGAGTCTCGTTCTATCTTTACACCTCAGCTACTGAGCTTGCATTGGGCACCATGTTGACCCAAAAAAATGAATTGCACAAATAACAGGCTACATATTATATTAGCCACACCCTGGTCAGTTATGATATAAATTATGCATACATTGAGAAGCTATGCTTAGCAGTGGTTTTTACCACTAAAAAGCTATGCCATTACATGCTCAAGCATACCATGTATGTAGTATCAAAAGAGAATCCATTGTGATACATGATGAGTTGAACTTACCATAATAGTCACACGGTGAAATGGATTATTTTTTTTATGGAATTTGACCTAGAGTTCATAGAAAAAAATCAATTAAATGTCAAGTCATAGCCAATCAACTAGAAGAGGCTTCCCTCTAGGATGACCAGCCTCTTAGCATAGAGCTTCCTAATGATGAAGTTTTTCAGGTGTCAAAATTACCTGATCCTGAAAAGCCTAAAGCAAAGGCTGACATAACTCTATTTTTTGATGGCTCTAAATGTGAGAAAGGGGGTTGCACAAGAATTGTATTCTTCACACTGCAAGGGGATCCCATACGCCTATCGTTTAAAATTGATTTCCCATGCACCAATAATAATACCGAGTACGAAGCTCTTCTCATAGGACTTCAAACGAAAATCGTCATGAAAATAATGAAGCTCAATATTTTGGCAATTCCTTGCTCATAGTGAATCAAGTCAAGAGGTTATTCCAATGTCGATGCCCAATATTACAAGCCCATAAAGCCCTAGTGAATAAAATTTTGGAAAAATTTGAATGGTATGATATTGAGTCACTCCCTCAGTCATCTAATCATTTTGTGGATACAATGGCCTCCTTAGGGTCTTCAATCCGACAAAACCCTTCCACTGCATCCATATATACCTTCCCTTCCATACCTTAATCATTTTAAAATACCTAAATTAGATATATTTAAGGGGGAGGAAGATGCATAGGAGCACGTCACTAGGTTCATGAACTAGTGCTTCAGAATCCAAGAGAATTATGCCTTACTCCTAAGAACATTTGTTATCACCCTCTCGGGTCTAGCCAAAGAGTGGTTTAATCAACTTCCAAGACACAGTGTCTATACCTTTGAACAATTTGCAGACATTTTCTTGGAATGTTTCGCCTTTAATATCAAGATAAAGGTGACCATAATAGACCTCACGGGATTAAAAAAATATGAATATGAGTCTATCATAAACTATAGTAATAGGTGGCAAACACTTCTAGATAAGCTACCCTACCTATTTCCAATGTTCAAGTTGACTTGAATATTTTCATGGTGTTGTCTAAAACCAATATCCATATTGTTACATCTCCAACAGTATACCACTCTTGAAGATGCTCTAGCACATGCTAGAACCATAGAAGAGATTGATATTCAAGAGGGGAAGATCTCAAAACCTTGCAAGAAGGAGTGGATTAAGAATCCAAATGGCAATATAGCACCATCAAAACCAGCAACGGTCAATCAAGTGGCCATCAATTTACTAGGTCCTGTGAAAACAATACCTCCCCAAAAGGTAAATTATCAGGTCCAACCTCTTCATATGAGTTACAATAATAATACCTAAGCGAATTAGGGGTAAAATCAGCAATGTCACCCTAGGTGAAAATATATACCTTTCGCTGAGTCTATGGACTCCCTATTCGATCATCTGTGGGCTGCAAAATCAATTAATTTACAAAAAATCAAACCTATAGACTTGAATACAAGTAAATAAAATTCTATGGATGTCGAGAAGATTTATTTTGTAGATATCATAGGTATATTGGGCATGACTTGCCTACGTGCTACAGTTTCAAAAACCTAGTGTAGGATATGATCGAGAGGAATGACCTTCAAGTGGATAATCCTCTTGCCACAAGAAACAAATAGATGGGTGTTTTCAAAGACCCATTACCTACTCATGAGGCATAAGCATCTCCTACCAAGAAAATGAATGAGATCAAGATGGCACATCCTTTGTAAGGGTTCATCGAGATGGTTATTATTGTGACTAGGAATAGACGCTCTCCAAGTCAAGTTGCACCACCTATAGCATCAAGTGATATTCCATCAATGTCATAGCCTCCACCACATCCAATACAAAGCCTTCCTCCTCATCCAGTGGTGATGGTAAAAGGTAATATTGCTCAAATATTATCAACAACATCGGCTAGACTGTCCATATACAATCTCATTCAATAATCGCCACCTCATATAGAATATATTATGGACATTCTTAAGTCAATTGAACTACAACCCTAGGAGTCTAACTCCTTTATTAATTTTGTGGGTACATGCACCAGTTTAAAGAACTAGTGATCATATTTGATGAACACAAACTCAAACCGATAGCAAGTGATGTAGTTGATCCTCCTCTAAACATCATTGCATGTGTGAATGTAAAACCATATAAGAGAGTTTTAATTGATATTAGTTCATCAAGTAACATAATCACCACTAATTATCTCAAACATATAGGAATCCTAGCATCCCATGTTGTTGCATCCACCTACACCCTTCGAGCATTTAATGATACAATATGCTCGATAGTTGGCACTATACTCCTACCCATTCAGGTGGGATGCAAAACTATACTGATATTATGTCATATTTTTTAGGGTGTAATGTCCTACAATATATTTTTGTACAAAATTTGGATTCAGTATATGAAGTGTGTCCCCTCCATTTCTCACCAATGTCTAAAGTATACTTATGAAGGGTAGGGACACGTTGTCTTTGTAGACATTGAGCTATTTAAGTACTGCAAATTTGTGCAAAAAATCCTTGAGTCGACATTACCATTGAAACATGTGGACTTCCAACTAAACACATCCATTTAGGGTCCACTTCCATCACCACACCTTCCATTACCCCATTATCATCTTCTTCCATGCTATCATCATTATTGGCACCTTATGAAAAACCCTTCGTCATCGTCCAATCCTCTGCATAGGAATATGTCAAATATGCCAATTGATGAGATCCCTCCCATCATTTCCACCATATCTATGAAATAGATTCCTAGTCTAGTAGACAAGGAACCATCTTAGGAGGTACACATTGAGTCATCTCAAGCCTCACTTCTATCTCCTCCACCTTCATCATCCCAACTTACAATCCAGTTGGCCAATACGGGTGTAGGGAGATACGTAGTGAGGAACATCACAACAGTTCCAACAATTGATACAGTGCAATATATGGGACAATCTCGTATCCCAATTGGTAGCATTGTTCCTCTATGTATACCACCCAATCAAATGAATTTAATATATGGGGGTATAAAATATGAAACATTTTTAGTTCCTCAGAAAGAAGAGGATGAGGAACCTTTCTCTAAGGATATAAATTACATGTCAAATATCGACTATGCCTTGTGATATCTACATCATTTCCATTAGCATGGCTAAGGTATAGGGTTATATGAACAAAGTACTCATGTTCCTTGCCAACCACAATATCAATTACCACATGATAAATCTGGTTTGGGACACAACAAGTTGATACCTTTAGATTTCCTCATAGATATTTTAGAACACCTAGGTATAAAGTACAGGGATGAGCTTTCACATGATCCCTATGCTAATCCAAATAATGTCTACTCATTGGGAGATTACTTTCCCACAAATGTGTCAGATCAAGGATTATCTTAGGATTTCACCAAATCTCAGGAAGTGGGTGAATGTTTGCATACCCTTCCATCTGATAGTGAGGAAAAGGATCAAGGTCCTCCTCATGAATGGAAAAAAAATGATGAATTGTACTATGGTATATCACCCATAAATTACCCAAGTTTAGATGAGAAAAATGAGTAGGTTATCCCATTGGATGATGAAGAAGAGTTTTATCTACATATATTCCCAGTACAACATCCCATCTGGTGATAGATTTTGTCACGCAAGGAGGAATATCGTCACCTACCCCATAGACCACCTCCAATTATTCCACCACCACCGCAACCACCCCCGTGAGTTGTGAGACAACCTGTTGTCTTTAGACCCAATGGCCCATCCACTAGAAATCATCCATCCATCAACATGATTTCCATATATCTTACTACACCATTATATGATTTGATAACCCATCAAAGCCATTGCACTTTGACCTTGAGGCAATTGACTTTGATTGAGGATATTCTCCCCCATATCCATCAGAGTATTGACCTTGTGATGAAATATTACAACCATTTAATTTTTGTCCAATATTTACTCACAATGTCTTTCACACTTAGGTTGAGAATGAGTTTCCAATTGATGATGTAAACCTAGCTGATGATATTCATTTGATCTCTACTTCATACTATAGACACCAAAATAGCACCAATCCGATTAAGTGACTACAAACACTGATCGCATTGACACACACAACTTTCAGGGCAGCCCTCAGAGGTCAAACAGTGGTCCTAGCCACTTACACAGCAGTTTAGAAGGTCAAAAAGTAAACAAAGAAAAGCTGGTCGTTTTAACAAGCCTTAAGCAAGCAAGCAAGCCTTAAGCAAGAGCAAGCCTTAAGCAAGAGCAAACTTTAATTAAAAGCAAGCCTTAAGCAAGAGCAAACTTTAAATACAAGCAAGCCTTAAGCAAAGGGGAACCTTGGCCGAGGGTGTCACGAAATTGCGACGTCGTGAAATCATGACAACTAAGGCCCAAAGGGGAGCCTTGGCCGAGGGTGTCGTGATTTCGTGACGTCGCAAAATTGCAACACCTAAGGACCAAAGGGGAGCTTTGGTCGAGGGTGTCGTGATTTCACGACGTCGCGAAATCACGACACCTAAGGCCCAAAGGGAGATTAGGCCGAGGGTGTCGCGATTTCGCGACGTCACAAAATTACGACACCTAAGGCCCGAAAGGGAGATTTGGCCGAGGGTGTCGCGATTTCACGACGTCGCAAAATCGTGACACCTAAGGCCCAAAAGGGAGCTTTGGCCGAGGGTGTCATGATTTCACAACGTCGCAAAATCGTGACACCTAAGGCCCAAAGGGGAACTTTGGCCGAGGGTGTCGCGAAATCGTGATGTCGCGATTTCACAACGTCATGAAATCATGACACCTAAGGCCCAAAGGGGAGCCTTGGACGAGGGTGTCATGATTTCGCGACGTCGCTAAATCACGACACCTAAGGCCCAAAGGGGAGCTTTGGCCGAGGGTGTCGCGATTTCGTGACGTCGCGAAATCGTGACACCTAAGGCCCAAAGGGAGCTTTGGCCGAGGGTGTCACGATTTCACGACGTCACGAAATCGCGACACCTAAGGCCCGAAAGGGAGCTTTGGCCGAGGGTGTCACGATTTCGCGACGTCACGAAATCGTGACACCTAAGGCCCAAAAGGGAGCTTTGGCCGAGGGTGTCACGATTTCACGATGTCATGAAATCGTGACACCTAAGGCCCAAAGGGGAGCTTTGGCCGAGGGTGTCACGATTTCGCGACGTCGCGAAATCGTGACACCTAAGGCCCAAAAGGGAGCTTTGGCCGAGGGTGTCACGATTTCGCGACGTCACGAAATCGTGACACCTAAGGCCCAAAAGGGAGCTTTGGCCGAGGGTGTCACGATTTTGCGACGTCGCGAAATCGTGACACCTAAGGCCCAAAGGGGAGCCTCACCCGAAGTGTCGCGATATCGCGACGTCGTGATATCGCGACGAACTTCACATTTTCTAGGCGGACATTAAAATACTCGAGCAGACATTCAATCAATCAAAGGCAAATTTAATCAATCAAAGGCAGAAGTCAAGCATTCAAAAGTGCCATTAAAGCCATCAAAGCAGACATTCAACAAGTGGCAGCCGAGGACAGTCAGTTATTGCCGTCTGCTGTGCATGCGCGCGTAGGTGGGCAGATTGGCAGTTAGTGGACTGTCACAAGGGCAGTCAGGTAAGCCTTAGTCAAGGCGGAGTCTCCTCCCTTTTGAGAAGGCATGGCTGCCATGTGGCATCCCTGCGTGCCCCTTCCAAAGAGACCCCGTGGGTCTATAAAACGGCGGACTTTCCCGCCCAGAAAGGAGGTTAACAAGCATTTTCTTAACGCAACGAAGTGCTGCAAAACCAGAGACCCGATTGCATTCCTTTCGAATTCATTCTTCTACACCTATAATATCTTTCGCAAGGGAGGTTATTGGTGGCTGTTAGAAGGTGGATCCGAACCATCAGATCCGACATTGGACACAGTAAACCACCAATTTGCTGACACCACATTATCTTAGATTTTGGGCCCATTCCTAGTGGATTGGCATCAAAGTCGAGTTTTAACGGGGGCGGCCCACTTGGGCACCCCACGTACGTTCTTAGTTTTAATTTAATTTATGCTATTTTTGAATATATCTTGCAGTTAACAGTATTTAAATAGTTTACGTTTTTATGTTCGAATATATCTTGCAATCAACAGTGTTCGAATATATATATCATAAGACAGTCATCGAATATATCATGTCTATGTATATGTTTGGTTCTCTATCAGAGTAGCAGGTTGCAGTGATTAGTTTGTCGTATATATGCAGCAATTAGTTGCAGGCAGCAGCTTTTTGGTGATGCTCGACAGCAGAGACTAGTCATTACGAATATATTTTGCATTACGTTTTAAACTGTTAAATAGTTTAGCGAATATATCTCATATCACACTTTAGACGTTCTACACTTGCATTACATTTTCAATTGCATGTTATCTTGCATTACGTTCTATTTTCTTGTTACAAGTGCTACTAAACGGTTTGTTATTTCTTTGAACATAGGAAGAACAACAAGGAGCAAGGATTCATCGGCATAAGCGGCGGCAACACTTGGGCCCGCCCGTTTCAAACGTGGGCATGCAGAAAAGAAGATCACTATTCATTTGTTGTAATGGAAACATGCTAACTCTCCCAACCCTTGAAAAGGGAGGAGACGTATTGTAACCGAGTTGGAACCACATGAATAAAAAGGGCTGTGCTCTCACTTTTGATGTGATTATATTCGTGTTATTTCATGCATCAAGCTAGTTGTTTTCATTGTAATTAGTGTTTTATTTTCCGGAATCTCATGCTTTCAGTGGCGATCACGGTGGGACCCTGTCCCCTTTTTTTTTAAGATTTGGAAACTGATTAAAATTTACGTTTTTTTTTTGCTTAAAGGTACCGGGCCGAATCAGAAACAGTCGATTTGGACGGAAAAGACAGCCGATTTAAGCAGAAAAAGGAGGTAAGGAGGTAAGGTTCCAAAGTTGTACCTGCATTTTTTTTATTATTATTATTTTATATTTCTATTTTTTTGTCAACTTTTACTTGCTTAGGGAAAGTTGTTTTTGCTTGTTTCATTTTTATTAAATAAAATGAACCCCACACACATCACGTGGTAAAATTAAACCAAGGAGCTGGTCGTAAGACCCCAACCCTTGAGCAAGACCAACGGTGGGTTCATCACCACCTTGGCTTAGCTTTGCATCCATTTCCTCGATTGTCACTATTGTTAGGCGTAAATCTTGATGAAAGCTGACCGAGTGTTGCTGGGGTGATTCCCATGCACGCGAGGATAAGTCTTCTATGGTAGGTGTCATTAACAGGACAATCCCCCCTTTCGTACCGCCTATGTTCCATGTACCATCTGCTCTCACGTACCTATAGTTTCCCTCTCGTAAGGGCGGGTATATAGAGAGGTTGGTATATCGGTCCGACAATGGTATATTGAAGGGGCGACCATTTATGGGAGTCATATGAGCCAACATTATGCATTTAAACGTTCTTCAAAACTTGCAAAAACAAAACAAAACATCAAAATGCACTAAACCAGCTTTAGGACACACTATTTAATCCTTAAAAGAGATAATCACGGTTTGTGTATGTGTGTGTTCATTTCTGCTTAGTGTAAACAAAAAGAAAAATCATCATAAATGAGATAAAAATCTGCTTAGCTAGTAGAGAAGCACCACAATGGTGTGCACCCGTAGCCAAGCCCAATCAAGGGCGGATGCTACGGAAGGTGCACAAAGAGGAGGCACAAGTCACCTCCGGTATAGCCCCAAGGATTTGGTCATACCACCTTGGCGGCCTGACACACAAGGCAGTCCCCTCCGTGCCCCGATGAAATGGGACTATAGGGGCACCTCTTCGAGGAGCACTCCTATTCAGCATAGCACTCAGCACACACCCTTCCATGAGGGGTACATTCATAGGAGAGCTCCCTTAGATGCTCGCTATGAGCGGTCACCGCGCGATGAAGCGCTAGGTCAACATAGGGTTCAACGGGAGGAACCACATCATTACACTATCCCTCCTTCACCCCCTCTAGTTGTCAGGACTACAAGGACAAATCCAGAGTGCAAGGTTCATCCAGAGCACAAGGCTCTTCAGGCAGGGCGAGCCAATGCCACCCGTCCCTCTTTCACTTATGAAAGAGAGCATGAGGAAGACCCTTACCTTCCTCAAAAGCAATATACATCACGAGAGCAAGACGCCTCCGCACCTGCTATCTATCAGGACCACTCACTGAGGCCAAAGCCTCGAGGGAATGCCACTACCCCCAACAGAGGGAGGCTGCCTATAGAGATCTTGGATCACTATGACCGAGATAGATATCTAGGAGAGGCATCTAACCCTTCTAGACATGAGGCGGGGAGACCAACTATCTTAGAATCTATCAAGCATTTCGCACACCGGATGCAACTCACGCAACTTGAGCTAGAACGACAATAGTTAGAGCAATGGTATCTTCTAAATAAAGAGCACCTTCAGCACCAGAAGGATGAGTTGTTCCAACACACTATGCAGGAGAAGACTCCAACCCCTCACACACATAAGAAAAAACATTTTGAGGGGCACAACCCATGGGGGCGAGACAAGTCATCGCGACCTCATCAAACGCTACCCCCAACACCTCCTAGACAGGAGCGAGAGGCTACTCTCGATGAAGAGACATGAGCGGGAGGCCGCTCCTATAACCAATGACGGGTGCCTTCCTCGGACATCCACCCGGGTTTATGAACCACCCTTAGAAATTCATCAAGAAGCTTCTAAGGAATCTGAGCGAAAAGAAGAGCGGGATGAACCGCCCTACCAAGGCATGGGGGGTGCTATCTGGCCACCCCTCCATAGGCCCCAAGTTCCTCAACAAGAACCAACCAAAGAGGAGGAGCTCAAGTCTCCCGATACATGCAAAGCACTAGAGCACTTAGAGTCGGTAGAGACCAAGATTTTGGAGCTCCCAAGGCCCAACTTACATGAGGCTCCTTTCGAAGAGGATCAACCTTTAACCATAGGGCTACCTGATGATGCAGTCCTCCATGTCTCAGAATCTCCAGATTTTGATGAGCTGTACTCACTAGTCGAAGGTGAGGATAAAATAGAGATAGCCCACAACAATCACATGCGACAACATCGACATCCCATAAATATCGATGAAGCATGTCAACAGATAAACATAATACTAGGGCATGAGTGGCGCGTTAACCCACCACAGTGGGACCAAGCATTACATCCGCCACTTTGGGCACACAAAGATCAATTTCAACCCAGAGACCTCATAGCAACATCAGTACCGAGGGTAGACCCTGTCCTCATATCCGTGCATAGGGCCGATCCATTCGTGCCAATCCCTCCAGAGCCAGATCCGGAGCGCAAAGACCATCAAGCTGGGGGTACCTCTATCCCCTGAAGAGCCATAGTCCAAACCAAAAATCTCCAAGGATTATCGCAATCGCTTGGTCAATCCCAAAATGCTCCAAGGATTATCGCAATCACTTGGTCAACCCCAAAATGCTCCAAGGATTCTACAATCGCTTGGTCAATCCCAAAATGCTCCAAGGATTATCACAATCGCTTGGTCAATCCCAAAAATGCTCCAAGGATTATCAAAATCACTTGGTCAATCCCAAAAATGCTCCAAGGATTATCGCAATCGCTTGGTCAATCCCAAAAAGGCTCCAAGGATCCCTAAAATCGCTTGGTCAATCCCAAAAGGCTCCAAGGATCCTTAAAATCGCTTGGTCAATCCCAAAATGCTCCAAGGATTTCCACAATCGCTTGGTCAAAAATCAAGAAAATTCAAAAACAACAAAAATCATCAAAAACAACAAAAATTTGCATCTCATTTCTAGGCATACTCAAATTCATCAATAGAGAGCTCTTCTCGCACTTCATCTTCATATTCACAAAAATCAATCCATCAAAAATACAAAAATATGTAGCTGCATCAAAGCATTGCATCCATACATTGCATATTTGTGGTCGTACAGGTCAAAGGCACCATAGGTTGTAATTGCTCTGCTAGTCCATCTTGTTCCCCACTGTTCCATTTTACAAAAACAACAAAAACACCATGCATTGCTTTTTACCACACTAGAGTCAGTGGTCTTTTAATGTATCAAGAGTTTTCGTGATTCAATCATCATTTTGCTCTTTAGCCATGTAATGTATCAAGTCAGATAGATTTTACGAAGGTAGAGTTACACTTGAAATACACCTTGTTACGTAACATCCCAACACAAATTAAAACACATAAAAATTCCCAAGTTGTGTGAACGAAAGATGAAACCTGTACGGTAATCCAGGTCACCATAAGTGAAACGGTTATCTTGCTCATCCCCCCGTGCGAATGGTTCTAGAATGCTGAGAATTGACAAAAGGACAAGCTCTTTCCTATCCATTCACCTCCATATACAGTGGTTTTCACCACTACCAAATCCCAATCATAGTTGGTTCCCAAAGTTGTAAGGATTTGTACTACACGTCCCTGCCAAGGATGGGTAGTCATCCCCAAGACCTAAAAGGATCAACACCATTCACAAACAAAATTCCAACAAATCATCATCCTAACACTTTCCATTCACCTTTGGTCTCCAAGTTGTAAGGATTCATACTATCCGCCCCTAACCAGGATGGGTAGTCATCCCCAAGGCCTAAAATATCAATGCCCTTACTCCATAATCTCCATCACCCCCTTGGTCCCCAACGTCGTAAGGATTCGTACTACACGTCCCTACAAAGGATGGGTAGTCGTCCCCAAGTCCACAAGGATCAAGGCCACTCACAAGCCCAAACTCACAATACTCAAAATACAAAATCAAATAACAGTGGTTATCACTACTATTCAAAATCCTTGCTCAAAAAGAATTAATAGAAAATAAACAGTGATCTTCATCACTATATAGACGAGCAACTTTCTAAATCATTCAACCAACAAATATCCTGAACTTGAATCCCTGGAATTCTCAGCATTCGAAAACCATCTAGGTGATCCTCATTACAGGTTTGGTTGATAGCCTATCTGGCAATGGTGGTATCCTACCCGCATGACGATATGTCTATCACATTCGCTTTGCGTGTGTGCAGACCAATGTTTGCATAAGGATGAGCTAGCTTATGGTATCCTGGATAACACCATAGATTAATCTAACTAAATACAACAAAGGAGTTAGTGGAGCTAATTAGGTGATCCTCAATACGGGTTCGGTTGAAAGCCCATCTGGCACTGGCGGTATCCCGACAAATACCACATAAATGAACTCAATTGCACACACAGGGATGTGAAATAGCTTGGTCAAAAACAAGTCCGATTCATACCTTGTTCAAAAGTCTTGTAAGATAAAGTACAGTCATGGCTAGTAAGTTAAAACCGTCTGAGTCTCAGAAAACCTTAGCTACATTTCTAAACCAACTGCGCTACATTTCATCCTTACAATACCATCAAAAAATACAAAAAAAAAAAAACCACATGTATACATACAAAGTCATGCATCACAACAATCGCCTAAAAGACAAAATAATAGAGTTCTAAACAGTCTATGGTGCCATAGCCAAACATCACAAAGTCCATCCATCCATTTCATTTTCCGCATATCACATATAAATAAAAAACATTTGCATTCATCACAACATATGCATCCATCAAAATAAATCAACATACAACAATCGCATTTATCATACCATATGCATCCATCAATATAAAGTAGCATGCACCCATCAACATCAATCATTGTGCATAACATAAAATCATGACATATACACAAAGAAAGAAAATCAAAACAACAAAAACATCCCAAAAATGCAACACAAAAACATAAGCAATAAGCATTGCCGGACACAAGTGCTCTTGCACTTAACCTCTTGGCATAAAAAAATCGATGTCGGGGCTCAAATTGTCACTCTCCTACTTCCCCAAGAAGGCTACCATAGCCGGACCGCTCCACGGGAAGACGGGTTTTTGATGATTTCACCCCATTATGGCATCACCAAAAGGGTTAACACCCACCAAAAATAGGTCCAAATGTCGGGAAATTGCACGTGCTTAAATGGTAAAACATCTAAAGGCACCCTTGCACAAGTCATCTTGGGTCAAGCGACTCGTCGCTTTTCTCATGAAGGTCATTCCCTCATCGATTCGTCGCTTGAGGGGGTAGTCACACTTAGTCACCAATCAACAAGCACACACCCAATCAAAGCAATGACATGCATTCAAAGAATCATTGACAAAGACAATTACGCTCCTGCTTGGGGCGAGTAAACAAGCAAGCAATCAAATTGATCAAACACTTGGCATTCCCGAAGCATGAACACAAGGTTCCCCCTGTGGACAAAAGGTTACGCCCTTTGCCTAATCATGACTGATCAATGTCCAAGCTCAAGTCACACCTCACCAAAATAGGTTAACACTTGAAATCAAATTCCTTAGCTCGTCAGAAGCAAGGATTCAAGAATGCATGCCCTTTCCATACTTGGGGCATCAAAAGTTGGTTAGGTTACCAAGAAACCCTAATCATTAGTGCTTTGGTCATCTATTTTTGCTCAGCACTGCGTCACCCGCAGCGCTTCCCAAAAAGGGGCATCTGTAGACACCAAAACAGCACCAATCCGATTAAGTGACTACAAACACTGATCGCATTGACACACACAGCTTTCAGGGCAGCCCTCAGAGGTCAAACAGTGGTCCTAGCCACTTACACAACAGTTTAGAAGGTCGAAAAGTAAACAAAGAAAAGTTGGTCGTTTTAACAAGCCTTAAGCAAGCAAGCAAGCCTTAAGCAAGAGCAAGCCTTAAGCAAGAGCAAACTTTAATTAAAAGCAAGCCTTAAGCAAAGGGGAACCTTGGCCGAGGGTGTCACGAAATCGCGACATCACGATTTTGCGACGTCGTGAAATCACGACATCGTGATTTCACGATGTCGCGAAATCGCGACACCTAAGGCCCAAAGGGGAGCCTTGGCCGAGGGTGTCACGATTTCGCGACGTCACGAAATCGCGACACCTAAGGCCCAAAGGGGAGCTTTGGCCGAGGGTGTCACGATTTCGCGACGTCGCGAAATCGTGACACCTAAGGCCCAAAAGGGAGCTTTGGCCGAGGGTGTCACGATTTCGCGACGTCGCGAAATCGCGACACCTAAGGCCCAAAAGGGAGCTTTGGCCGAGGGTGTCGCGATTTCGCGACGTCGCAAAATCGTGACACCTAAGGCCCAAAGGGACCTTGGCCGAGGGTGTCGCGAAATCGTGACACCTAAGGCCCAAAGGGGAGCCTTGGCCGAGGGTGTCGCGATTTCGTGACGTCACGAAATCGCGACACCTAAGGCCCAAAGGGGAGCTTTGGCCGAGGGTGTCACGATTTCGCGACGTCGCGAAATCGCGACACCTAAGGCCCAAAGGGAGCTTTGGCCGAGGGTGTCGCGATTTCGCGACGTCGCGAAATCGTGACACCTAAGGCCCAAAGGGGAGCTTTGGCCGAGGGTGTCACGATTTCGACGTCGAAATCGTGACACCTAAGGCCCAAAGGGGAGCTTTGGTCGAGGGTGTCATGATTTCGCGACGTCGCAAAATCGCGACACCTAAGGCCCAAAGGGGAGCTTTGGCCGAGGGTGTCGCGATTTCGCGATGTCACGAAATCGCGACACCTAAGGCCCAAAAGGGGAGCTTTGGCCGAGGGTGTCGCGATTTCGCGATGTCACGAAATCGCGACACCTAAGGCCCAAAAGGGAGCTTTGGCCGAGGGTGTCACGATTTCGTGACGTCATGAAATTGCGACACCTAAGGCCCAAAGGGGAGCCTCACCCGAAGTGTCGCGATATCGCGACGTCGCGATATCGTGACGAACTTCACATTTTCTAGGTGGACATTAAAATACTCGAGCAGACATTCAATCAATCAAAGGCGAATTTAATCAATCAAAGGCAGAAGTCAAGCATTCAAAAGTGTCATTAAAGCCATCAAAGCAGACATTCAACAAGTGGCAGCCGAGGACAGTCAGTTATTGCCGCCTGCTGTGCATGCGCAGCGTAGGTGGGCAGATTGGCAGTTAGTGGACTGTCACAAGGGCAGTCAGGTAAGCCTTAGTCAAGGTGGAGTCTCCTCCATTTTGAGAAGGCATGGCCGCCACGTGGCATCCCTGCGTGCCCCTTCCAAAGAGACCCCGTGGGTCTATAAAACGGTAGACTTTCCCACCCAAAAGGGAGGTTAACAAGCATTTTCTTAACGCAACGAAGTGCTGCAAAACCAGAGACCCGATTGCATTCCTTTCGAATTCATTCTTCTGCACCTGTAATCTCTTTCGCAAGGGAGGTTATTGGTGGCTGTTAGAAGGTGGATCCGAACCGTCAGATCCGACATTGGACACAGTAAACCACCAATTTTCCGACACCACATTATCTTAGATTTTGGGCCCATTCCTAGTGGATTGGCGTCAAAGTCGAGTTTTAACGGGGCGGCCCGCTTGGGCACCCCACATACGTTCTTAGTTTTAATTTAATTTATGCTATTTTCGAATATATCCTGCAGTTAACAGTATTTAAATAGTTACGTTTTTATGTTCGAATATATCTTGCAATCAACAGTGTTCGAATATATATATCATAAGACAGTCATCGAATATATCATGTCTTTGTATATGTTTGGTTCTCTATCAGAATAGCAGGTTGCAGCGATTAGTTTGTCGTATATATGCAGCAATTAGTTGCAGGCAGCAACTTTTTGGTGATGCTCGCAGCAGAGACTAGTCATTACGAATATATTTTGCATTACGTTTTAAACTATTAAATAGTTTAGCGAATATATCTCATATCACACTTTAGACGTTCTACACCTGCATTACGTTTTCAATTGCATGTTATCTTGCATTACGTTCTATTTTCTTGTTACAGGTGCTACTAAACGGTTTGCTGTTTCTTTGAACGTAGGAAGAACAGCAAGGAGCAAGGATTCATCGGCATAAGCGACGACAACACTTGGGCCCGCCCGTTTCAAACGTGGGCATGCGGAAAAGAAGATCACTATTCATTTGTTGTAATGGAAACATGCTAACTCTCCCAGCCCTTGAAAAGGGAGGAGACGTATTGTAACCGAGTTGGAACCACATGAATAAAAAGGGTTGTGCTCTCACTTTTGATGTGATTATATTCGTGTTATTTCATGCATCAAGCTAGTTGTTTTCATTGTAATTAGTGTTTTATTTTCCGGAATCTCATGCTTTCACATACCAATTGGAATAAGGATCTCATATGTCAATTTAGACAACTATTGATAGGGACATCAACACAGATCTTGATAATACCCAATCTATCAAGCTAGGGGAAGGCTTATCCCCTACTAAGAAAGCTGGTTATATAGATCTTTTAAAATAGAATAAGATAGCTTTTGCATGGTCTTATAAATATATGTCAGGACTAGATCCCAATTTAGTCACATAATCTTACAATTGACCCAAATGCCAAACAAATTAAGCAAAAGTTGCGCAAGATTCATCCAACAATCACCTTAATGATAAAATATGAATTGCAAAAATTGTTGGATATCAAATTTATTATATCAGTTGATTATCCACCATGGGTGTCCAACTTCGTACCTATCAAGAAATCCTATGGGAGGATTCACATTTGCACTCATTTTAGAGATCTCAATAAAGTGAGTCCTAATTATGAGTTTCCTTTCCCAAATATTGATGCATTGGTAGATGCTACAGAAGGACATAAAATATTATCCCTCATGGATAGTTTCTATGGATATAATAAAATTCTCATTAATCCAGAAGATAAACTCAAAATGGTGTTCAAAACACCTTGGGGGATATTTTGTTACAAGGTTATGCCTTTTGGCATCAAAAACATTGGTGCCACCTACCAACGAGCTATGACCTATATCTTCCATGACTACATGCATAAAATTTTAGAATTTTACATAGATGACTTATTGGCCAAATCTGTACGATTCCATGAGCATATTGATGTATTGCGCAAGGTTTTAGATTACCTCATTGAGCATAATGTTATGTTAAATACTAAGAAGTGTGTATTCGATGTCACATATAGAAAAATCTTGTGATTCATAGTCTCTAAATGAGGTATAGAAGTAGAACCAAATAAAGTCAAGGTAATTCTAGAAATGCCTCCTCCACTACTATCAAGTAGCTGCATAGTTTGCAATGAAAGGTCACATCCATCAAGTGCTTCATAGCACAATTATCAGATAAATGTTGATCGATGAATAAATTATTACATAAGGGGATCACATTTAAGTGGTATGACGAGTGTCAAGATTCCTTTGATGAGATTAAATAATATCTGGCTTTGCTGCCAATATTGGATCCTCCCAAACCAGGAGTCTCATTCTATATTTACATCTTAGTTACTGAGATTGCATTGGGCACCATGTTGGCCCAAAATATTGAATTGCACAAAGAACAAGATACATACTATATTAGCCGCACCCTGGTTAGTTATGAGATAAATTATACATAAATTGAGAAGATATGATTAATAGTTGTTTTTAACCACTAAAAATCTATGCCATTACATGTTCAATCATACCACGTATGTAGTATCAAAATAAAATCCATTGTGATACATGATGATTCAAACTTACCATAATAGTCGCATGGTGAAATACATTATGTTGTTGACGAATTTTGACCTAAAGTTCATAGGTAAAAATTAATTAAAGGTCAGGTCATATCTAATCAACTAGCAGAGGCTCCCCTCTAGGATGACCAACCTCTTAGCATAGAGCTTCTTGATGATGGAGTTTTTCGGGTGTCAGAATCACCTGATCCTGAAGAGCTTGAAGCAAAGACTAACATAACTCTATTTTTTGATGGCTCTAAATTGAGCAATGGGGTGGAACGAGAATTGTATTCTTCACACTACAAGGGCTTCCATACCCCTATCGTTTAAACTTGATTTCCCATGCACCAACAATAATGCTGAGTACGAATATCTTATCATAGGACTTCAAACAACAATCGCCATGAAAATAACAAAGCTCAACATTTTTGATGATTCCTTGCTCATAGTGAATCAGGTCAAGGGTATATTCCAATTTTGATGCCCAATATAGCAATCTTATAAAGCCCTAGTGGTTAGACTTTTGGAAAAAATTTAATGGTATGATATTGAGGCACTCCTTCACTCATCTAATAATTTTACGGATACAATGGCTTCCATAAGGTCTTTAATCCTGTAGAACCATTCTAATTAAATAAAAACTATTCAATTTAAAATGCTATCACACTTTATGACTAAGCGTGAGGAGCTTAAATCCATGCTAGAAGTCCATATTATTCAAATTGAACCTTCTCATGAATGGTTCTTTCAAATTCAAAATTGCTTAAGTAATGCTGCTTGGGGGATTTTTTTCCCTCAAAATCCTTTTGATAGTAGTACAATGCTATATTTACAAGTTCTCTCCCAATCCGCATTCATGAGAGAGGAACTTCAAATGGGTCAAGCATTCATGGAGAGATTGGATCCTTCAAACTTTATAACTTGAAATGAATCCTTCACGCAATAACCCATAAATAGGGGGTCTATAAACAGGGGGTCCATAATATAGGGGGTCCCTCCAAAGGTTTCTACGAGCCCTTTGGTCACCCTAAAATGATCCAAAGGTTTCTATGATTCCTTTGGTCACCCTAAAATACTCCAAAGGCATTTATAAGCCCTATGGTCATCCTAAAATGCTCCAAAGGTATCTATAAGGTCTTTGGTCATCGTAAAATACTCCAATGTGGTGTATGACCCCTTTGGTCACCCCAAAATTATCCAAAGGTGTCTACGATCCCTTTGGTTACCCAAAAATTCTCCAAATGTGTCTACAATTCCTTTGGTCACCCCAAAATGCTCCAAAGGTATCTATGATCCCTTTGGTCACCCCAAAATTCTCCAAAGGTGTTTACGAACCCTTTGGTCACCCCAAAACACTCCAAAGGTATCTATGAACCCTTTGATCACCCCAAAATGCTCCAAAGGTGTTTACAAACCCTTTTGTCACCCCAAAATACTCCAAATGTATCTACGAACTCTTCGGTCACCCCAAAACACTTCAAAGGTGTCTAAAAACCCTTTCGTCATCCCAAAATTATCCAAAGGTGTATACAAACCCTTTGGTCACCCCAAAATGCTTCAAATGTGTCTATGATCACTTTGGTCACCCCCAAATGCTCCAAGGGTGTCTACAATTCGTTTGGAACTCCAAAGGTATCTATGATCCCTTTGGTCACCCCAAAGTGATCCAAAGGTGTCTACGATACCTTTGGTCATCCCAAAATGCTCCAAAGGTGTCTACAATCCCTTTGGTCACCCCAAAACACTCCAAAGGTGTCTACAATCCCTTTGGTCACTCAAAAATTCTCCAAAGGTGTCTACAATCCCTTTGATCACCCTAAAATGCTCCAAATGTTTCTACGATCCCTTTGGTCACCCTAAAACATTCCAAAGGAGTCTACGAACCCTTTGGTCACCCTAAAATGCTCAAAAGGCATCTATAAACCTTTGGTCACCTCAAAAATCCCCAAAGGTATCTATAAACTCTTTGGTCACCCAAAAAGCCCCAATGACATCCATTAAACCCATTGGTCACATGTATATATATATATATATATATATATATATAAACATCATAGAAATATCAAAAACACAAAATATTGCATTGCATTGCATTTCATATAGTTGCATCATACTATCATTTGTATTAATCATACCCATCATTGCATTTTTTAGAGTTGATCATACATGTCTAGCACCAGGTATGTACACTAGGCATATGTCAAAATCAATATTGTCAAAGATAAATTTTACCACATGTTTGCATTATATCTATCATTTCCATACACATTCCATACCGTGTGTCTATTTCCCTTCACTTAGCCATTTTTTATAAGGTATATTTAGGATTTTTGATCACTCAACCGTCTCTAGTTTTATTTTTAGATTTTGTAGAAAGCTATCCTAATTTTTAGAAGGTAGAATCCTGCTTAGATTGTACCTTGTATATGTCAAAATCCCAACACATTTTCACACTAATAAATCCAAGTATTGCACAAGGAAATATGAAACCTACAAAGTGGTACGTGTTACCCTAAGAAAAAAAATTACCTTGCTCATCCCCCTGTGTGAATGGCTCAAAAATGCTGAGAATTGATAAAATGACAAGTTTCTCCTTACCCCAAACAATTAAAATCCCTTGCTTTACACCAAATTGGGGTAAGTATCCAAATATACAAATAAATAGTTTTTTTCACCATTAATAAAATAAAAAAGTAAAATAACCAGTGGTTCTCACCACTACCAAAACTCCTTACTCACCAAAACAAAAATGAGCAATTCCCTAAAGCAATTCAAAAATAAAAGAAAATAAGGGAGTACCAAACTTGAATCCCTAGAATTCTCAACATTTGACAACCATAAGGTGATCCTCATTACAGGTTAGGTGGCATCAAGCCTACCTAGAAATTTTGGTATCCTTATGGATGATGATATATCTATCACATTAGCAACCTTATTTTGTATAGAACAATTTTTGCTTACGGATGAGATAGCTTTTGGTAGCCTGTATTGCCTAGAGGTCTAATCCAACTACATACAAAACTCAGAATAATGATATTCACAGGGTGATATTCAATACATATGGACTACATTAATCATGTTTGGCACTGGGGTAACTTTATGTGTTATCATAGCAATGAAATCACATGCACACAAGGATGTTAAATATCTTTGTCATCCTAGCAGATTTATACCTTGCCAAAAAGTCTTGCACGATTAATATACAACTTTTGATTAGGTAACTAGAGTGTTTGAGTCTCCTGAAAATCCCAAACACATCATATAACCTTATATTATTTAGTCCATTACATACCATTCTATCACATGTTTGATAGTTTTCATTTACATAATCCATTACATAGTCTGATGATAAAGTCAAAATGAATAGATGAATTTTGTACAGTCTATGGTGCTAGCATCTAATATGTCAAATAGTATTCGTAATCCATCATACAAATTAATTTTACATTTTCATAATCCATTACATAGTCTGATGATAAATTCAAAATGAATAGATGAATATTGTATAGTCTATGGTGCTAGCATATATTATATTAAATAGTATTCATAATCCATCATACAAATTAATAAATCATCCATTTCATTATGCATACACACATGTACATATCATCAAATCACCTCATATTAAAATACATGCATACATGATAAGCATCCATAAAAGCATAATTAAAATAAACATAAGTATTACTGACTGTCCCACCCTAGGATGACAACAAAAAACCTCACAAAAACAATTAAAAAAGACCCAAAAGGGCCCAAAAGCCACCAAAAATAGGTCAAAATTGGTGAATTTCACAAAATATTAAGGTTGTATTTAAAGTGTTAACGGATGAATGAAAATGTCTTTACCTTCATCCCTAATAAGGCCACTGTGGTCGGACCACTCCACGGGAATGAGGTATTTGGTTCTATTTTGCCATGAAATATCAAAGAAACCATCAAAATCTTCACAAAATTGATAAATCTTATAATGGGTAAAATTTACGGTTATCCCAATCAAGTCATATGGGTCAAGTGACTCATTGCTTTCATCAATTTTCATTCCATCATTGACTCATCGCTTGAGGGGGTGGTCATAATAACGAATGCATAATCAAAATAAACACTTAAAAACTCAAAAGAATCATTGTCAAAGACAAATTTGCAAGCCCATGCTAGGGAAAATAATTCAGCAAATTCAACAAAACAAAGTCTTGGTCTCCTTGAAGCCTTGGTAATTTACCTAGAAAAAGGCTTATAAGTGAAACAAGGAACCAAGACCAAGTATACCCTAAGCCCCTACGATTGCCATTGTAGAGTGGCTGAAAGGTATACCAAAATAAATTCTTAAAATATGTCAAAAAGTAAGGATTACAAGAATGTATGCTCTTTCCGCAATGTAGACATCTATATTTGGTTATTTTACTAAATAACCTTAATCATTTGATGATTTAGTCATCTATTTTGCTCAGCGCTCTATTGCACACAACACATATCAAAAAGGGCATCTATAGACAATAAAATCATGTAAATCAGATGATTGCCAAGGCACCACTCTTATCGACACCATATGGCCCCATTGGGCAACCCTAAATGGTTAATTAGTGTTTCTAACAACTTTTGGGAATGTTTACCCTACTTTTAGGAGGTTTTGGGCCATGTAGCTATGGTCGTCCCACCCTAGGACGACCAAAGTTCATGGTCATCCCACCTAGGGACGACCACAAGAAACCATCTCTAGGTGGGATGGCCATGGTCTAGGCCCCTTAAAAATTCAAGGGAAGGAAAAATGGCAATAAATTTATGCTATTTATCCCACCCAATCACTCATGATAGATTGGGATACTGGCATGGCCATTAGGGATTACAAATTAGAGGCCCAAATGGGAAGCCTCTTCTACCCTATAAATGGCAAAGTCATTGACAAGTGGCGGCACCTACCTTGCATGCCCCAAATTGCCTCTTTGCCCCATTTTCCCTCATGGGATATAAATTGGAGTGTTTCCACTCAATTTCAAAGAGAGACTTTTGCAATTATTGACCACGAAGTGCTGTCAATATTTACCTTTGTATTTGCCCTAGGAAACCTTGTCAATCGAAGGCATTTTCAAGGCATCCCAAAATATGCTCATCCTTTTCAAAACCTATCAATTCCATTGATTTAATTAACCAAATTTGATGACAACACCCCTAGGAGTATTCTAGACCAGATCCAAGTGGAATTGGTGGAAAAAACCACCCTATTTTGTGACCATCCTCACCAGGGACAGTTAATAGTCCCAGTTGAAATTCTTAGGGATGACCATGAATTGGCCCACAATTGTGATCCAATTTTAGTATAGATAAATTTAATAGCATTATATTAGTATCATATTCAATTTTGGTGAATTTTGGAGTGGTTTTGATTTGGTAATTATGGTTTTTGTGATTACAGTCCTAGTTGGCCCTCTTAGGGACGACCATAGGTTATTCTCATAATATCACTTCAATTTCTACTTAGATATTTATAAAATCATATTATATACATCATACTAAGTTTTCATATCATTTGGAGTAGTTTAGACCTATCAATTGCACTTTTCACATTCAATATTGCATGCATTTCATGGTTTTTATCATAATACACATATGCTATTAACATATTTTAATTCCTTGTGTGTAGGTATAGATATTCCAATGCATTAGGGAGGATCTAAATATTAGAAGAAAGATAGATCAAAGCAGCGAAAGTGCAAGCCCGCTTTACAATTGTGAGTGCAAGAGGAACATTGAAAGTGCATCATACGTTCATGGAGGGATTGGATCCTTCAAACTTTGTAACTTGAAAAGTATCAAGTTGAAAGCCCTCAAGGGTATGTATTGTAACCTCCTATTTGAAAAATTAATAAATACAAGGAGAACCCCCCATTTTCTTATCTTATTTGTCACTTATTTGCTTACTTTATCATATCTTTTGCATGCTAGAATAGAACATTAGATGCATTTCAATTCCTATTGCTAGGTGAGATGTTTTTCACACTCTTCAATTTTTATTCTACTTCGGAAGCACCTACGCGGCGCATGTGGGGAAATTTCCCAAAGCCTTTCAAAGGCTTTAGAGTGTGCACGATTGCGCATGCACGTGAGCACGTAAAGATAAGGAGAACCTCCTGCGCTATTGCTTCCAACTGGGAAGCTAACCCACCCGGTTGATTGGGCTAGGCTAAGGCGTTGTTCGATAGAATATCGGGGGATCAAATCCCGCCAACCACAAAAGGTAAATTTTTAATTGTTTTCTAAGCAATTTTTTTTAATGATTTTTTTTTAATAATTAAAAATAATTTTCATTATTATTTTTTTAATAAATTTAATTAAGACATTGTTATATTTAATTAGTATAATTTTTTTTTATTAAAATTTATTATTTCTTTTGAATAACAATTTCTAAAACCTTTGAAGCACAAACCCCAAACAAATTTCATCCTCATCTATTTTGCAAAACCAAGGGGGGACATTTGTTTTATGTCATTTTATTGCAAAATTCTCAAAACAAGATGAAAAGGGGGGAATAGAGAGTGAAATTTCAATTTTGAAAAGCAATTTGGCATTGTAATTAGGTGCATTTTTGGTGGAAACCGACACCTAAATTTTCAATTTTCTTGTGGGCACTTTTTGTTGTATGTTGCATTTACATTTACATTACTGTTTTTGCACTACATTATTAAGTATAAAATCAAGCACAATTAAGTCCCCAAAAATTGAATCCATCCATGCAATTTATTTGCATAGTAGTGTTTGGTATAAATGGTACCTATAGCCCACACTTATAGGTAAAGCTATCATGCTTTGGGCTACTGTATCTATCACCTAACATAGCTGCAAAAACAACGTCTGAGCTTGTTCTCTAAAAATAATTAGGGAGATATAATTATAGTATTTTGTTGTTTTTCACTCCTTTCACTACCCTAATAGTTATTGTTGTTATATGTAAATCCTGATGAAGTATCTATCCAAAGTATTTATAGGAAGTTAGGCCCCACGCATGAGTAAGATGTTATATGGTAGGTGTCATAAAAAAAATGATTCCCTTTTAGTACCATCTATGTTCCACGTATCATTTTACCCTCATGTACCTATAGTCTCCCTCATGTAAGGGCGGGTATCTCGAGAGGTTTGGTATAAATTCCTGGCAGGTATAAATAAAGGGGGACCATTTGGTGATATAAGAAACCCTCATTATGGCAATAATACACAAATATCTATCAAATACTTAGTTACTAAAAGGTTCCAATTATGCACCATGGAATATGAATATGAAGTCTATTCTCAAGTAGAAGAATTATGGGATGTTGTTTACTGCACAAAAAAAGTCCTACAACACCAGGTGTAGATATGATTGCATATGATAAGAAATATAGTAAGGCAAGAATGCTCATCTTGCTTGCTATCACAAATTATTTTCAACCTCACATAGATGACAAAAAACATGGTAAAGATGCATGAGATTCACTTAAGACCATCGAGGGTAAGAATAATTCCTCCATTCTCAACCTTCAATCTCAACTTGACATTTTTAGTATGAGGTATGGAGAGACCGTTGAACTATTTCTATGTAGAGTGATCGAGTTGAAGTCAAGATTGAATTCTATGGGAGATACTGTAGAATCTAAGCTCCTCACTTCAGTGATTTTGAGAGCTTTACCTGATTCATACAGAATGTTGATAACTTCCCTTCAAGTGTCACAAAGACAAGTTACCTTTGTGGAGTTGGTCAATCTGCTTCAAACGGAGGAGACTATTCACTTCAAAAAATATGAACCTTCTAATACAACCCTCTATTCCAACAAGAAGGGTTCTAAGAAGAAAGATCATTTTCAAAATGGAGGATCTTATTCCACAGATTCCAAGAGGAAACAACCTCAACAACAGAAGAGATATTGCAAAATTTGTGATAAAGATACCCATGACACCAATCAATTTTGGTACAAGAATAAACAACCTAATAACAAGGGCCATAACAAAAAATATAACAAAAATAAGTAATCCAAGGTGAATGTTGTTATTCAAGAATCATACTCAATTTTTGAGTGGGCACACAAGGTGCTCATGACTAACACAACCTCCAAGCAAAAGGATCATGTGTGGTATATTGATTTTGGTGCCAGTAAACACATGACTGGCGATAAGTTATGTTTTGAAATATTTGAAGCAAAGACAGGCAAACCAGTAACTATTTTTGATGATGATACCTACCAGGTTCAAGTTGAGGGTACAGTTTTGATCATACTTCTAGATGGAAAATATCATATTGATAGAGTTCTATATGTTCCAGGATTGATGAACAATTCATTATCAGTCTCTCAAATCCTAGATAAGGATATGGTTGTTGATTTTCATGTTGAGGATGGAAAGAAGTGTTGCTTTACCACCAAGAGGGGTAAACACACCACAACAACTTCATACAAGCATTACTTATTTTCATTAGATGTTATCTCCACCCCTCATATTGCCATGGCAATCTCTATAAAGGAGGCTACTTCACTTTGGTACAAGACATATGAGCATCTAAATTCTGGATATTTACTTGAGCTAAGTAAATATGATATGGTAAAGGGTCTTCCCTCCCTTTCATCTATATTTCCAATGTGCTTTGATTGCTTAGCAAAAAAGCAACATAGAATACCATTTTAAAAGAGCTCTTCACGAGTAAATAAATATTTGGAGTTAGTTCACACCAATATGTGTGGTCCTATGTCGAACAACTATGGAGAAAATAGGTAATTTCATTTTTTTGTGGATGACTACTCATGAAAGATGTGGGTTTTCTTTCTTCATTTGAAATCAGAAGCTTTCAGTTACTTCGAACAATTCAATAAATCTATTGAGAAGAAGTCAGGGAATTTTATAAAGACCCTCCACTTAGATAGAGGGGAGAGTTCACCTCTAAACAATTTTCCTCATATTTGACTGCATATGGGATCAAGAGACAACTCACTACTACCTATAGTCTACAGCAAAATGGAGTTGCTAAATGAAGGAATCGTTCCATCATGGAAATGGTTTGATGTATTCTTGCAGGAGCCCATCTAGAGCAGTAGTTTTAGGAAGAAGTTGTCACAATGATAGTGTACCTGCTGAATAGGGCACCCACAAAGGCCCTAAAGGATATAAATCCAAAATAAGCATGGAGTGGTCAAAAACCCTCCATTTCTCATCTCCTCATTTTTGGATGTAAGGCTTTTATGCACATACCAAAAGTAAATAGGAAGAAATTAGATGAGAAGACCTTGCAATATGTTCTTCTTGGTCATGATGAGAATTCGAAAGGATATCGGTTGCTAGATCCTTTCACCAATAAGATTCATGTCAACAGAGATGTGGTATTTGGTGAAGCTTTCACATCACATAGCACATCCAATGTATACCTTTATTTTGAGGAGTCTAATGTTAATAAGTCTCCTTCTTCTTCATCACATAAAAATATTCATAAGTGGTATACAAGTAATATAAGAGACTCAAAGATATTAAAACCACTAGATATAAATTTGAATAGACCTCGTACTCGTAGTATGTCTCGACAAGAGAGAGCAGCAGCAGAGACTGCTAAGGTTGATTATCTTTGTCAATCCTTTGAGGAGCTTTCTGTAGATCCAGCAAGAGAAACATAATATATGGATGTGGATGATGATAGGATTTTTGTCTTCACTAGATGAGCATGAACCCACCATAGTACAAGATGCTCTTAGTGAGATACAATGGATGGCTACTATGGATGCAGAGTACATGTCTCTAAAAAAAATTAGACTTGGATTTTTTTTGATCTGCCACATGGAAAGAAGCCCATTGGCTGCAAATGGGTGTACAAATTGAAGTACAAGGTATATAGAACAATTGATAAGCATAAGTCCCGTATTGTTGTAAAGGGCTATGCACATAAAAAAGGTATTGACTATGAGGAAACTTTTGCACCTACTGCTCATATGACTACCATTCAAGTTCTTTGTGCTATGGCAGTACAGTTCAGATAGAAAGTACATCAGATGGATGTCAAGAGTACCTCCTTGAATGGTGATCTCCAAGAGGAGGTCTATATTTCACAACCTAAAGGATTTGGAGTGGAAGGCCAATAGTAAAAAGTTTGTAAATTGGTCAGGTCCTTGTATGGTTTGAAATAAGCTCCATGAGCTTGGTATATTAAGATGGATGATCACCTATTATAGCATGGATTTAAGAGAATTCCTTTAGATGCAAATCTCTATTTCAAGAAACAAGGTTCTGAAATAGTGTTACTTGTACTCTATGTGGATGATTTGATTATCACAAGCAGCTCAAAAAATTTATAACTACCATCAAAAGTGATTTGTGCAAGTCTTTTGAGAAGACAAATCTTGGACTTCTCCACTATTGTCTTGGCTTGGAAGTGAACCAGAAGAAGCATCAAATCAAGCTATCACATAAAAAGTATGACAAGACATTGTTAGAAAAGTATTGCATGGCTGATTTTAAGCCAATGGTAACTCTGGTGGAATCAAGACTTCAGGTATCATGGTATGCTGATTCACCTTAGGTATATGGTACTCTCTATCACCTGCTAATCGGGAGTCTCATATATCTAACCAACACTAGACCAGATATCATGTTTGCTGATAATTATCTTTTGAATTTCATGTAGGAACCTAAGGTTATTCATTGAAAAGTAGCAAAACACATTCTTCACTATGTTCATGGTACTATTGAGTATGTCATAGAGTACAAGAAGAATGATAAATTATTTTTGTAAGGATACATGGACTCTGACTATGCCAGATCATATGATGATCGAAAGTCAATTTCATGATATATTTTTCATCTTGGATCTGGTCTTGTCTCTTAGCACAACAAGAAGCAACAGGTGGTTGCTATTTCATCTATAGAGGTAGAGTATCATGTTGCATGTGAAGCAGTTTGTGAGGTGATATGATTGCATCGCATCTTGACAAGTATGGGTCTTCCATCCATATCTCCAATTCACTTGTTTTGTGATAACCAGGGTGTTTTGAAGCTCGTTAAGAATCTAGTGTTTCATGAACAAACCAAACACATTGACACTCAATGTCACTTCATTCGAGATGAAGTTCCAAGGCACCACATTTAGCTTCAATACATTCCCACCAATGATCAAGTTGCAAATATTTTTACTAAGGCACTTGCACATGTCAAATTTGAGTTGTTTCACAACTCCCTTTGTATTTCAAAATAATGTAATCTAGGTTATTATATATTATCACAATATTTAGTGACAATGATTAGCATCTTATTGTTAATTTTTTGTTAGCGTATACTTGCAAATAGATTAGCATTTGTTTGTTTAGCATATTATTGTTAGCATCTTTTTATTTAAGGTTCTAAGCTATTTCTTAGATCTAATATCTTCAGGCTATTCTAAGTCTGCATTGTATTATATATTTAGTATTTTATTAATGGAAATACTAATGACTTTTACGCCTATTAATTATATCCATAAAGACCTTATTTGGAATTTATTTACATCTAATTTAAGATCCTACTCATTGGGATTATTCTTGATTGCTTTTATATCGAGCTAGGAAAAATGATCAAATGTTAGAGCTTTAGTGTTTATATCTTTCAACTTAGCCTTAAACTTTCCTTCTAGATTGTAATTTCACCTATGCGACAATATTGTAAATTGAAGGTTGTTAAGCTTACTATCTAGATTTTTACCTTGGCTTCGAGTCATCATATTGATCGGGCCATTATTGAAAGAAAATTGATATGTTTCTATCTGTTTATATCAACCCCAAAGCTTTCATTCATCCCATCATTTTTTTGACATAATTTCATTACAAATACCTAGTCTATCACATAATAAGGTAATAGATATGGATACTCCTTAAATCCATAAACTCTAATGATGTTGTCACTCTTTAGAAAGCACTAATATCCTAATTCATACCTATAACCATGGAGCTTATCCCTTCCCTCCAGATATTGTGAGGGAGTTCTACCATATATTCAAGCTACCAAAGGTCCCAAAAATAATCTGTTAAACTCCAAATAAGGGTTAGTCTCTTTGAGCATAGGTGTCTAGTCAACTATATGGATAATTACCCCATTTTTTGCACATGTTCTAACTTGTAATATTGACATGTTAATTGACATGAAGTATAAAAATAACCAGGCCAAATGTGATCTGAAACAAAATTTCTTCCTCTCCTTTGCTTTAGGGAAAATAATTGAGCATGAATTTGAGAGCTTAGAAAATGGGCCCAATAAAAGAAGAGGGGAGGCTTTTATTGGTGCCATCATAATTATGCATATTGGTTACAACATATATCATAACCACTTGGTAGTCATATATATATTCATAATTATATAGAACAAATATGACAACTAACATGGAAAATATTTCGTGATGACTTTTTAATGCAAGCCTAATTGGATTTTTTGGGAGGCTGCCAAGTATTTTTTCTAATCACTTATCAAGCCATTTTTTTACCAAATAACCTTTATAATAATTCACTTAGACTTTCATAGAGAATTTTTTAGGATTTGTACCAAAGAAACCTCTTGTTATGAAACCCATTGTTATGGCATCAACTGTAATGTCAAAAAATCTTTACCCCATTATAGTACACACTCTTCTAGATTTTGGGTTGTAGTATTTAGCCACTACTATAACAATTTTTGGGTAGGGGTGTACAAAACTAGGCATGTAAATGACAAGAAGTAATTCCATGTGATCACTTGTACCTTATCAGGTGAGAACTTCTTGTTGAGTGGAAAATTTTGCCCAATTACAAAATCACCATCATAGTCAAGATTTTGATTAGAAAATCCTCTCTTGCAAAGAAATAAAAATTTCTCCAAGGTTCATTTTACTTAATGTGTGCTTGTAATCTTGTGAAGATGTGTCAAATAAGTGCTAGGAATACCTTAGTGATTTGCAAGTAACTGTTAACAAGGGGCCTGTGTTGGTTTATTTTACTATGCTATGCTATTGATTGTTCATGAAACTTAAAGAAAAAGCAAAAATGTGATTGGACCTCATATGACCATGATGTAAAGCCTTAGTTCATTTTATCTTGAAGAATTTTAGATAGATTTTATCTTCTTTTGGTTAAGCAGATTTTAAACAAGTTTTACCTTCCTTAAATCCTGCTTTGAGCATGAAAGAGAAGACTAAAATATATCTTTTGAAATGCAAAGTTTGAATGATGATTGGATTCATTTAATGTTGCTTTGAACATGAAAATAAAATAATCTACATGAATAACTTGGTAAATGAAATAGCCTCTGACATATCATATAAATTACCCCTCTTTGATGAAATTATGATTTTCATAAAGAGAAGTCAATTTATTGCTTTAAATGTAATAGATTTGAAATGCCCTATAAATTACCTCCCCTTTAATGAAATTGTGATTTTAAAAAATGAAAGTTAATTTATTGCTTGCAAAATGAAATGCACAACTTGAAATTTGATTTACCTTCAAAATGTGAAATTATGTCAAATTTCGAAATTATAAAATTTCTTATAAAACAACAACTTTGAACAATTTTTATAATTTCAAAATGGCTTCAAAATGAAATTGAACTTGTTCTAAATAGAGTGTTAAAGCTTGTTCTTCACATCTGTGCATTTGTTTTTGGAATTTTAATTTTTTCAATTTTAATTTTAATTGCCCAAGTTTAAAAAGAAACTGCAAAAAGGGAAGGGTTAGAAAAGAAATTAAAACTACTGGAAATGGAAATAAAATGCAAAATTTACAGCAAACAAACTACTATCAGTTTCAATGCTACCCTATCCTACAAAACTAGAGATGATGAGAAGTTTTGAATATAAACTCAATTTAGTCGAAGCTGTATCTACATGGTCTGGACTGAACTAAGTGTGAGCTTCTAAGGAATATAATAAGTTATGTATTGAGACAATCAATGATGCAACCAGTACCCTACATTAAACACCATCCAATAATATGAAAACATAACAAAAAAATGTATGTGCAATAAAAATCAACGACATATATTAATGATAGTCAATGATGCAACAAATACCCTACATTAAACACCATTTAAAACCACTAACACATGCAGGGAAAGATAAACGTGAAAACATGTATTCAAAACTTCTCCTCTATTCGTGCTTACAAGGTGCAAAAATCCTGCATCATGTCTAATACAACACATTTCTAGCATTTTTCAAATAAGATCTAACCTTTGTGCCTGCATTTCGATTGGTTTTTAAGGTTTTTCGAAAAAAACTCTCCATTTTCTTTTCACTTGGTCTTCGGCTTCTAAACACCACCTCTCCTATCCCATTTTACTTGTGTCCTCTTCCGCTTCTAAACACCTCCTCTCCTATCCCATTTTACTTTCCATCAAAACGCATGTGTTTCTTCGTGTAACACTTTTATGCTTATTCAATAATAGATAACGGTTCACTTCATACCATCATGCACTCATGGCAACGTCCACCAAATTCGTCCCCATACATGACTCGCGTATCTACAGCAAAATGAGTCGAGTAACATTTTTCACTTGAAACCACTCTCGAAGTTTATGCATAATTTTCTAACTGAAAAGCGAAATTGCACGATTATAGTTCGACAGAATTCAAACACCACCGGATTCAAATTTTGATGTCTATCATTGTAATTCTGTCCAATATTCATGGCTCATCAGACTAGTCGTTATCTTCATCATATGACTAGCCGACAAACAAGGCGTTTCCTGCTCCGGTAGATGGATACTGCCCTTCACCTTGCAATCAAAACAAACATCGGACATCGTCCTTTCTCATACGTCAGACTCGCCTTCGATGGTGACTTGGTGCCTTGGTGGTTTTGAATTCGGTTGGCCTACTGTACACAAAAACATGGCATCGGTAATTAAATGAATTTACAATCACTGCCCACTGTATAAAAGTCATGAGACTACTTTCGAGAATTGGTAACAGTCACTATTTTTTATAATTGGTAAGGGCATGATTCAAATCACAGGGACTGCAACCACCAAATCTATCTGTCTTGTTAATTGTTGGCTTGGCGTGAGATGGGACCTACTACCTTTGCAAACTGGCACCACCAAATTTTGAACCCAAATCTCTTCTTATAAAATACCCATCCAAACTAGCACTTACCAATTCACCTAACCCTTGCTGCTTTTTCGAAGCGTATATCTTTTCGGCTATTTTCGTGACCTGTGGATGGATGTAGAATGAATTAAATAGGTGACGCAATGCCATATTACTATATACTAGAGCCACCCATTGCAAGAGGATTCGTCACCTCGGATTACCATACCTTGAACACCTTTGGCTACGTATTTTGAAGTGATCTGCCGTCCCTGTCACCCATTATAATTTGCACCTACTCTGTCACACTACCACTTCCAGGTTTCATCAAGATGTATAATGCCATTGTCATCCATCGCCGCCACGGTGCTAGTTCCAGTGTGAGAATTCTAATAACAAAACTCTTTGAAGCTTCATTTCCACCTGCATGTTTGTGCTCTGTGGGGAGTCTTCATGCAAATATTGACCACCATCATCCCTTTACCATTGGCTCAGACGTGTCAACAGTAACCTCAATCCCACACCGCTCGAAACACCCCTTGTTTTTTAAACGAATCGCAGAGTCGAGCATGTTCTATTTGCATGCGATGCATACTAAATCATGGTTCCAATGGCAAGCAAGGCATGGCTATTTCATAATATTTCAAAAACAGTAATATGCGCTTAGTCATCAGGTCCCGGGTCTTGACCATACGATCGTTCATATCAAACCACGTCCTCCCTCTCATCCAGGTAAGGTCCACTGAGAATCCACGTGTGCAACCACCGCGTCTGAGTCGGCAGGTCCATTACCAACTCATCCACCGCAATCCGGTCCTTGTTGTTCCCGATCGATTGATCCACGTCACCAAAATCATGGCTGATTATTATATATGCTATTGCCAACTCACCCAGATTTGATCCATCCTGGGTGGTCCCCATGTCAGCAGGACTACCACGTCTTTGAAGTACACGCATTCACTTGCTAGGATTTACTCATCATGTTATCATCGACTGCATCCTAATCAGCAGGTTCTTTTGTGACCTAGCCACCTACATGAAATAGACAAAACAAGAGCATGGCATGAGTATAAAGTGGTATTATAAGGCATAACAAAAAAACAACAATGTCATATAAGGCCAAAGACACACATGGTTCACCTTTATTTAATCGTAATTATATTTAATGTTTTATGAATTGGATCAATCCATTTCAAAAATTTGAATTATTGAAATTTCAAAAGAAATAACAAAGCCACATTAAAACCCACATTTGAAATTTGAAATCCAATCATAAACCAAAGCATAAACACTATGAAATAAATACAATGAGGACACTCGACACCACACAAGCCTACAATGCAACCATGGAGACTACAAAGCAAACTCAAGGGGAGGAACCATTATTGCTCCAAGGACACCAAGACTCCCCAAAAACCAAAATTTTAAGGTGGGTCCCCAATCTTTGGAGTAAGTTGTGCAATGGCCACAACACTTCTTTCCTTTTCCTATACTACATTTATGATATTCTTGTATTTCACTTTGACTATGATCAACATGTCATAGATTCTACTCATATGATCCTAAAGTTCCTTAGTGGTCCTTTGAATCTTTTGGTCCCTCTTTCTATGAACCATAGCTACTAAATTTCATAGATTCAATGCCAAATACAATTATTATAATAAGTACTACAACCTGTCAACCTTGCATGAATTATTTGTACTCACTTTTCAAGAATACTTTATCCTTCAAATGCTCAACTGCTTAAATGTGTAGAGTATGTTCACAAGCCCTAATTTTATAGAGAGAATATTAATCATTGATGCATTTAATTCCAAATATTTCATGTGCTTTTCTTTATTGCCAAAATATTTTCTTGAAACTTCAACTGTGTATGAGCATTTGGATTGCATGCCAAGTTTAAATATTGCTTCATTTTTTAGCCAATAGAATCACTTGAATTTCAAATTTTGGTAGCAACTTTTATTTTAGCCAATTAGATTTTATCAACTCAAAACTTTCAAGACCACTTATTTTTTATTTACATGTGCTACTATAAACATATAATACAACTTAGGGCACTCCTCCCTATGCATAATGCTTTTAATAATAGTTACTTATCAAAATTGATAAAATACGATCATTTATATCTATTATCTCAAATGCATTCAACTTGTGCTTTCCTAAAATTTAATAGGGTCTTGACTATAATGATTTAAGCTTCTCTTGCTTTCCCAGCTTGGCCTTATCTTCATCCCATTTTACCACTAAGTCACCAATTTCAAGTTTCTTGGGAGAAGCATTTTTGTCAAACCATATTTTAACTTCTAATTTATGTTGCCAAAATTTATTATATACCTTCTCTCTTTATTCTTCCAACAAAAATAGCTCTACTATTTTAGCTTCAACCAACTCCACATCTCGGAATTTTGTTTTATCTATAAGCTTCATAGCTAGCAATTCCAATTGTAGAGGTGATACAACTTCCTTACCATAAACAAAAGAATATGGGAAGGCTTTTAAGACTTTCTTAACTATAATTTTATCCACCCATAGAGCTTGATTGAACATCAAATGCTAGATCCTTTGAATTTCCCTAGTTGTTCTTTTGATGATTCTCAATAAATGTTTATTGGTGGACTCAGCTAGCCCATGACATTGTGGGTAATAATTGGAAGAAGGTTTCTAGTATATACCATATTTGCTACTAAAATTAATGACTTTGGTGCCTATGAAGGTATACAATTATCTCTGACAATAGTTGTTAGAATATCAAATTTGGTAATCAATATTTCCAAAAATATTATGACTGTTTCTTGATCTGCCTACATGATAAATTCTACTTTAGACCACTTGGTAAAGTAATATGTTGAATTAAAGAAAAATTTAAAACTAAGAGACGAATTTGGATTAATCATTCCAATGAAATCAAGCCCCCATTTCTAAAAGGGCTCCTCTACAATTACTAGTTGTAGAGGTAGTGCCATATTTTTCCTTCTTCCCACAAACCTTTGGCATTTATCACATTTTTTAGCCACCTTGAAGAAATTGGAAACTAATATAAGCCAATAGTAATCAATCCAAAGGATCTTAGCAGTTATTGTATGTCCAAAATAGTGCCCACAAAAAAAAACTTGAATGGAATTCACTTAGGACCTCATTTTTTGTTTGGGTTATACAATGTAGGAAAACTCCATAAAAGTTCTTTTGGTATATGTTGCAATCATTCATCACATAATTCATATTCTATAGTCTATAACTTCATATTTTGAAAGCAATAAAATCATCTGGACACTTGTCGATCTAAAGAAAATAAATTAAGTGGGTAATATAGTTACTCTATTTATTCTAGCTCTCTACTGACTATAATTTTTTAGTCTCCTCAACTAGCATGTTTATTTTTGGCATTGTAGAATTAGTAAGATGCTCACACTAGGATTTTCCTCTTACTAAATTAGTAGACTAGATATCTATATCATACTCTTGGATCATAGTAATCTATTTGACTCTCTTCTCACCATGCACTCTTTGCATAGTAAAATTTTGGACATCTAAGTGGATAATATAACTAAGTTGTTACTTTGTGAAATATAGTGCCTCAATATTTTTAGATATTTCATGAGAGACAGAATATTTTTTTTTCAATGGATTTGTAGTTTTCCTCGTAGTTGTGCAACATATGGATCAAGGAGGCTAATGGTTGCTCATTATAATATTTATCCTGTTGAGTAAGCACAACCACAAAGCTTTCCTCAACACCATATACGTATAGGATGAAATATTTTTTATATTCTAATTTAGCTAGTCCTAGAGCTTTAGTTATAGCTTACATGATTTTTTTGAATGCTTCTTTTCTTACCTTCATTCAAGTAAAATTTGCATCCTTCTGTAGTAGCTTTATCATTGGTTTCACTATCTGACCAAAATTAGATACAAACATTTATATAAAATTAATTTATCCAAAGAAGGATTGTAAGCCTTTCTTGTTCTATAGAATATGGAGTGTTAGGATTTCCTTGAGACTATTTGGATCAATGGATAGGCCTTATTTTGAGACTACATGCCCCAGTAAATTATCCTCAAGGACAAAAAAATATTGATTTCTTTGGATTTAATGATACTCCAAATTCTTTGTATTTTTGGAACACAAGCCAAAGATGATCAAGATGCTTCTCCTTATGGTGAGAAAATACTATCATATCATCCAGATAAATTAATATCACCTTGTTCTCCAATTCTCCAAAATCCAAGTCCATAGCCCTATGGAATGTAGCTTTGGCATTAGATAAACTAAATTTAATTATTTGGTAAGCAAAATTTTCCCATTTTTTGGTAAATGCAATCTTAAATTGATATTCATCCCTTAACCAAGTTTTATTAAAGTCAAAAAATCCATCTAGTAAAGAAAATATCTCTGCTCTAGCAATTGTCTATAGAATCCGATCAATTTGAAGTAGAGGATAATGATCCTTTAAGGAAGATTTGTTTAAATTTTTGAAATCCATACATAGATGGATATATCCATTCTTTTCTCATAGGCACAAGATTGCCCACCCATGTTGAGTGCTTGATTGGATATATAATTTTGCATTGAGTAACTTTAGCAACTCCTTCATGAGTGATTCTATCTTTGGATTGACTAGTTTTTGCTTTTGTTAAAATAACTTAAAATTGGGTAACAGTTCTATTGTGTGTTAAATACTATTCCTATTATAGACATTGAGGTCATCATAACTCCATTCTATAATGTCATTAAATTCCTTGCATGGTATCATAAGTTGTTGAAATTCTTTCTCTAAATAAGGCACTCCAATCTTTAAATTTTTATTGAGCTCAATCTGAATTCCCTTGAACTCCTATTTATCAATTTTTATATTTTGACCAACTGTTCAGTCATTATTGTCAAAGATACTTTCAAGGATAATCAATCCTTTTGGAATGTGATTAATTTTAGCTAAATAAAATCTTCTTGATCTATGCTCTTAGGTGTTTATTCATGCATATTTACATAGGTTTATTGAACTAGAAAGTTTTATATCTACTCATCATCATGAAATACATTCCAAAAGGTATTTTTATCCAACATTTAAGGCATCAAAGCTAACTTGAATTTCTTTGAATTATTCTAGATATCAGAAGTTAGGCTTAAATTTTCTCCCTAAGAAGCTAGTGAATCAACTTATGCAATCTTGTTTTGGGGAATGACCTTACTATTTATGGCCTCAAAAATCTCTAGTAGATTCCAAAATTTATTCATATTATCTTTGAGGTAATGTTGCTTGCTGCTATATTTCTCTATAACGTAGTTCACCACTAGTCTAGATTCAACATAAATATTTAGCAACTTAATTCCTAGTTTCTCAACTTTGAGTAACCCTAAGCACAAGGCTTCATACTCCACAATATTATTGGTGCAAATCCAATTTAATCAGTATGAAAACCACTATATACCTTTATAAGGGGATACTAATACTATTATATCTCTAACATCATTCCTGCATCTAGCTCCATCAAAGTAAAGCTTCCGGATCCTTGTTTTTTGGAACTCCTTATTTTACAAGGCTAGAAGCTTTTTATCTTTAGGCTTCCTTATAGAATAAGTTCATATCCCACTATTAACCATAGCATTGAAGTCTCTAAGGGATAATTAATATTCTATCTATAATTCATCTATGATTATTTCTCAATTCATTACTTCATAACTGATTAGAATGACATGATATTCCTCAATTATCTCTATGTGATAGGGAGTAGTATTTTCTACATAGATTTTACCTTATTGCCTTTATGAGATATTTTTATGTGAGAGTAATCGAAGGAAAGGTAATCACCCAACTTGGTGATAAATTTCTAGGAAAGGAATTTATCAAATTATTTCTCCAGACCCACCACCACCACTTCTTCTATGATATTTATATTTGGCACTTTCTGGAGGACTATAGGTATATCTTTTATCACTCCAATAGTTTTGATTGAGGTATTATATATTTGCAAAAATATAGGATTGGACTAGGTGTACTCCACTCCTATGGATTCACAAATTGCTTTAGAAATCACTATGGTTATTACTTCAAAGGTTACCATATAATTTTGTACAACCCACCTTTCCATGTGCAAAGACATATAGAAGGGATGTGGCATATTCTTGTCCATTTCTAAAATAGGATGATATTGAGCTAAGTTAAGCTCTAGCTATGATTTACCTTCAAGATAATTTTTTTTTTCAATGCCTAGAGATACGCAATTTGTCTTGGAATCATTAAGGCATTATACATACTTGCTTTAAAAAGAATTTTCTTAAATTCTTCAATAATATTGAAACCTAATGATTCTAGCTACTCCATTTATTTCTTCCTTGGTTTATCAAACCTCAAATAATCTTGTATCACCTCTAGCATTTATCACTTCATCATGGAGGGGTATGATATTTTTTTTAGGGCTTGTTCTTGAGTCTCTATTGCTTGTTCTAGCCTTGGTTGCTCCTTCAGATTCTCTATTGGAAGTTGTTCTTATTTTCTAGCAAACTAAGGTGATTCTTTCTCTAGATTATTTATTGGTTGCGATGGTACTTTAAATGTATCCAATATTTGAGGATCAACTTGCAAGGTTTCTTTTCCAGATATTGTTAAGACAAAAATAGATTCTTTGTCTAGGAAATCTTGCATAAGCATAATTTGATCTAGTTCCCATAGCATATTCACTTGACCTTTCTTCACTTTATTAGGCTTTTTCACTATGGATAACTAGGCTTGGTTTTGATAGATCATATAGGTGTTTGCACCATGTGGGTCATTGCAAACTGAGAACCAATAGTTCACTTTAAACAAAGTAGACGATCCTTCTTTGTATTTATTATAGACAACATTGGATTTTTCAACAACATTGCTTGTGGAAGTTCTTTTATATTTTTCATGTAAGGGAATCTTCAGGGTTGGTAATTTCTTTTAGAATATCTTCTCTTCATAGTAGTTATGTAATTTCCCAAGTTATTTAGCTCTATAAGTACTTCTCACATATAGGATATTCTTTAGGCTCAAGTGTAGGCAATGTAGGTATAGTAGGTAATGTAGGTACAATGGGTTTTGTAGGCAAAGGTAAATATTTTACAGTGGATAATGGGTATAATGTAGGTATGGACATGAATATGATCATATTTTGTGTTTCCTATAGGGGTTGAGTAATTTCTAGAAATTATGACATGAAAACCCTTGCTGGAAGCTTTCCCACAGAGATTAAGGCACTCTCAACAACTATTATAGCTTGAAATAATTATGGGAATGTTACTTTGTTTGATTGTTGTATTTGCAATCCTAGATATAGATTAAAATTGTAAATATAGTAAATAAGTGTCTGACCATTTGAGGGTCTAATCTCTTGTGGGATTCTATTTACTAAAATTGATGTTGAAAATAGTATTTACCTCTTAGGGATGTCTCTAAGTAGCAATGAAATATGTGAGTAGTGAGAATGGGCTTGCTAATTCATTGAATTATCTAACAACCGATTTAGAAATTTCAACCCAAGAATGAATACTTTCATCATTAAGAGTTTGGTACCAATGGAGTGTATTTACCTTAAACAATAACACAAGGATTATTACCATGACATCATCATCTCAAATATTGTCAAAAGTGGCCAACGATACCACATCTTGATAGTGTTCATAAGTTGTTTTTATAGTTCCATCATATGTGGGTAGATATTTAAGATTTTATTGTGGAATATCATTAATACTTTCCAAATTGAGTGGTTTTATATTATTCCAGTTAAGAAAGATTTATGGAGCTTGAGCTATTTTTTTGAGCTAGTGGAATTGGATAAATCTTGAGAACTAGAAAATATGGATTCAATACTTGCTATAGAAGAATATAGTGAAGGAGATCTAAATTTACATCTTTTGGATATAAATGGTGGTACTTCAAAAAAATGCAAAGGTTGATCCAAATTTTGGGTTTCTGATCTTATGATCATAATACTTTAGACTAAGTTGTGACTAGGTTTTAAACAAATAATTCATCCTCAGTGGAGTCACTAGGTGATAGGAAATTCAATCTAATAGAGAAAAATTTCACCAGGATCCTACTCAATCAGGAAGGTGAGATTTGCATCTCATCAGGTGTGCCAAACATCTTGGTCCAAAATATTTCGAAGTGGATGATATGATCTACCTTGGATCTTATCCAACATTGGAAGACTAAAAAATGCTTCTAATTCAGCCTAAAAAAAAGGTTGGTTCCTTAAAAAGCTAATTAAATGAAATGGGTTTTAATACTAAGGCAAGGGATGTGAGGGTTAAAAGAGAGTGTAGGGATAGAAATTGAAATAACTATGGTCCATATTTAGCTAAAAATAAAGAGCTATATTGCATGAGAGTCTTACACACATAATATAATCCAATGTCTAGCAAAGAAACAAACATACAATCTCATAAAAATTGATTAAAAACAATTTACACACTTCTAAGTATTCCAAAAACTAATTGAATAGTAATCCAACCAATAATCTAGATAGAAAAAATAGGCCTAAAAAATTCATTATTCACCAGGCATTAATAAAAATACAATTAGATGCACAAATTACACATTCATAAATTTTGTAACACCTCTTATAGAAGGTCAAATAACATAGTATTTCTATTGATAGGCAACAATAATCATACAAAATACACAATATTTTAAATTCTAAAGAGTCAACCCTAATTTAGAGGTACATTAAATTATTTATAGATTTACATTACATTCTGTTAGCTCTTATGGTCATACAAAATCTATCTACAAGACTGATAGAGGTGAGTCTAGGGAATGGGTGTCACTTTCTATCTTAGCTTGGTCTAATTATATTAATGTGGTTAGTTTTGGTATTTTTCACAAGTGTGGTTTCCACGAGCCTATAACAGATCTTGAGCATCCTCTGACAAGTTCACTTTTTTCACTCTACTTGATGACTAGGTCAACTATACAAGGATATATTTGTGGTCGGAGAGTGCTCAGTGAAGAGAAATAAGAAGCCTTGGTTAACTAAATCATAAAAGTAGTAATAACAAAATCAAAATAAGAAGATCAAAGATTCACACATTACACAATATTTTTCTCTTCATCAACACTTTGGTGGCCTTTCCTTAACCCACTTAAACAACTCACCCTCGACTCCATTTTGCTTTTCTTAGGTTCTAGATGACTAAACCTTAGCCTTGAACTATCTTGTCTTAACCTTTGATGGACATTCTTCTCCTTGTATGGTTTCTATTTGTATGATTTCACCTTGTATAGTTCCAATATATACGATTTCACATTGTATGATTCCACTATATATAATTTTTCCTTGTACTATTTTACTTTGTATGACTTGACATTGTACGATTCAACCTACAATCATACAATCTATGTCAACTATATGATTTTCCTCACTAGTTGTATAATTTGTACCATCTATACAATTTCACCCAAAAATTGTATAGTTTCCTTTCTCACAATTGTACAGTTCCTTTCTTCCTTGTATGGGTTTTCTTATATGACAAATTGTTTCAGTTGAATGATATCCTTTATTTGTATGATTGTAAGTTCCTTTTGAACAACATCCTTCAATTGTAAATTATATTATTCCATTTGAATAACATCCTCCAATTGTATGGTGACTTCACTTGTATGACATGCACTTGAATGAAAACACTTCTCAATGCCTTCCATTTGTATGTTAGACTTATCCATTTGAATGATAGTTTATTGTACACAATTGTCTTAGATAATGTTTTGTGCTAGTTTATTCACTTGTATGGTAGTATGTTGTTCTTTCTTGGTTGCATCATTTACTTGGGCAACTTCTTCTTGCATAGTCTTGACTACCTATTGTATTTCTACCTCCTCCATTGAAATCAAGTTCACTTCCTCAATTCTAATCATGATTATCAAGTTCACCTCCACATCTATTATTTCTTGTCAAGGGCTATAACTCTTCTATGATGCTTTAAATTTTGTATGCATAATTAGATTATCTTTATTTGTAGAACTTTTATAGTCATGTGCAAAGTGTCCCTACAAGTAGCATTTCCAACATTGTACAATGGGTCTACCATCAGTGTCAGACAATATTTTACTTCTTTTATTTTACTCACAGTTGTCACAAACTACATCACTAGTGGCATCCTTCCTTTGTACAACCTAGCTTTGGGTTGCATATACATGTGGTGATGATTTTGCACTCTTCAAGTGACACTCATCCTCAGATTCAACATTCTTTTCTTTGAATTCACTTCCTTCCTAAATTTCTTAGCTACAAAACTTAAACAAGTGACTACTCTCCTACCCAAAATCATTGCTTTCATTGTCTGGGTCATCTTCAATATTAAAATAACTTTCATCCTCAAATTTACTCTTATCTTCATGATGCCAATTCATTTTTGCATCACTTTCCCAACTCAAGGAATAATGCAAATCTTCTTGGTATGATATTGTAGGGAATATCTTCATATTTATTTGATACATAGGAAGAAGTCCATTTATGAACCATATTATCTTCTATGCCTTTGATTGGTCTTTTTCCAAATGGTCAAACAACCCGCTCAACTTTTGATTGTAAGAATTAATAGACTCCTTCTCACTCTATTATGTTCTATAAATTTTAGTAATGACCTCATTATCATTATTGTACAATAAAAATTCTTTCACAATGTATCACACAATTCTTCCCATGCATGGTACTTGTCCTTTGATAATGTCATATACTAGTCTATTACAAATCCATAAAATATCATAGGAAATAACCACCTCCATTCTACATCATTTTTCCACCCAATCACTTTCCATATCTTGTGATAAATTCTCCAAACCTAATTGGGTCTTCTATTGATTCTCCATGAAACAATGGATATTTACATGATATGCCCAAATTGGCCTTCGATTTGATAGGCTGGCTATTGGAAATATTTGTTTATGCATAGTTGTAGGTGCATCACCTTCCAATTGCTCTTTCATTACACTCCATTTCTTCTCACTAGATAATGTTCCAACCTATAATTTCTCTAATTCTGGACTCTCATCCCACTCACTATCGAGTACACCAATCTATAGTTTTTCTAATGTTAGACTCCCATATTGCACACTATTGGACATGCTATCTTCCATTTACATTGATTTTAGACTCTTGTCTCACTCACCATTATACATAACTACTTGTAATTAATTTAGTGTCAAACACTCTTCTTCGACATGCAATTCCTTAAAAACCTTGGCTAGATGTGGTTTGTATGATCTTTGAGCCCATTTGTATAATCACATGCACTTGTACTATTATATTGGCAATCATACAGTTTACCCTACAATTATACAATTTTATTAGCAATTGTACAATTTGCCTTACCATTGTATAATTTGCCTTACCATTGTACAATTTACCTAGTAATCATACAATTTTCCTCCTAGTTGTACAATTTTTCTAGCAATAATACGATTCTTCCTTTGATTGTATGGTCTTTTCCAACAATTGTACGATTCTTTTCAAACTAGTGTATTCTACCAACAACCATACAATTTTTGCTTTTTTGTACGACTGTGCAATAATTTCATCCATTTGTATGGCTCTCTTTGCATGGTGCACACTAATTGAACATTTCAATACTTTTAAAAGGTAATAATTTGTACATTTATCAATTTTATAACCATAAAAAATCTTTATAGTTGACCTTTCACCTTCATTTTGTGCATCAACCATACATATATCATTGTACGGTTTGTCATGAATATCAAAAAAATATTCTTAATTTGTGTATATGGCTATAATCCATGGTATTTTTTCTCCTTTCCAAGGATTTTATTGTTCAAAACTCCATATTATGAGACTTTACCCAATAATAGAGGCAATATATCCATGATGTAGAAATTTAATAGAACATACTTTCCCACATCCTTGATAAATTCATTATCATCTACCTGTCTACGATCTTTTCCCCCATGTCTTTGTAGACTTGTATGTATCATCCACCCCTATTTCCTCCATGATACTCACTATTCCAAATCCCCCATATTCTCCACAAGGACAACATTGCCAAATGTAGCATGAGTGGAGTGTTCCTATTGAGAGGGGTAATATTAGAGATTTTGGAATGATTCTAAAGGATTTGCATTTTAATTTTGGATGATCATACAGTTGTATGATTACAAATGTACAACTCCCAACATGTTTAATTGTTGATTGTGTGATTAAAAAATATTCAATTGTATGGTTTATTCAATTATATGGTTACAATTGTACAATAGCACTCAAATTGTATGGTTTCTCCAAGTATGTTGGAATTGTTCAATTGACAATCACTTTGCAATTGTTCACTTGGAAATTCATTGATCTAACTTTGGAATGCTCAATCATGCAAATTCATACCATAATTGATCAACTATAAAGTTTGATAAACTAACTGTACAGTTTGATTAAAATCAATTGTATGGTTTGATAAAACCTTGATATACCCATCAACTTAATTCTGAAAGTTACCCATATGCATGTTGCTTATATAAATACTCTTACCAACAAGCATAATATCAATTAAGGGCTATATTCTTACTAAATATTTTGTACAATAATATACTTCCAATTGTATAGTTCTACATGTACATAGATTGTAGATTGAACTCTATGGTTGTTCACTTGAGTGGAGGAAATCCTCATTCTTGCATGCATATCATGCGCATGATGCCACCCTTATCAATTCTAAAAATTATACACCCTCTCTGCCCCCATTAATCATCAAGATGGTATACACATTGAATAACTCTTAAAAAATTGAACAAAGTTTTCATCACACACCTCGAGTAATTATTTATAGCCATCCTCATATTGTGCTAGACATTGATCATGTTGATTACAAGTCTAGATCCTAGTTTTGGTACTGGTAAGATACCACAAGTTTCAACCGTCTAAACCCAGATGACCATAGGGCATATCCATCCTACTGCCAAATGATATTCAAATGCAATTGTCATCCCCCTAGACGATCGATATCCATAGGTGAATTGCATGCAAATTTTCCAAAAACAACACAACGTAACATAGTAAGAAGGTAAGAGAGGTAATATCCTAGATCTTGGACATAAGTTTTTTTGCATTGTAATTTCTTGTCTTTATATATCTTGAAATCACTTTAGGAGGTCCAACATATGCTATTGATGATTTGTAGTGAACATGTGTGCAAGTATCTGGTAGAAGTAGAAGAAAGAAGATCCAACCTAGATCTAAAATATCCAACCTAGATTCATAGATCCAGCTAGCCCAAATATAGATCCAGATCTAGACTCAAAGATCTAGCAAAACAAAGTAGTGGTCATGAAAAATCGACCTGTTGAATATTGTAGCGAAAGAATATAGTTGCAACATTTTAATTTTTAAAGAGAATCAATTCCCTTGATATTTATACAACTTGTGAGGGTTTCTATGTAATAAAAAGGACAAAAAGTATAAAATCCATATTTATTTAAATTTATTTTTTCTTTGGTGCATTTTTTTCTTGTCTACAACCTCTTTTTGTATCGTGTTGTGTGAAAACATAATGTGATGCAAAACATTTAAAGTATGAATTATATCAATGCTGACAAGGATCTTACACCTACAAGTCACATCTAGAAACATTTTTTAATTTTACATATGCAATTGAGCCTACACAATGTATGGAAATACTTTTAATATATTATAATTATACCTTTGTTTTGAAAAATGATGGGAATAACCTTGTTGAGGGGTATGGTATCCTCAGAGGCCTTCAGGAGGCTACTAAGGTTGGATGGGAAAAGGTGTTGAGTCTGACTCTCAACTTATGATTAATCTCTTGAAGACTCCTTCTAAGAATCATAAGGTGGATTGGAGAATAAAAATAATTATTGAGAAGATTCAATTAATCCAGATGGGATTTTTAAAATTTTATTACAATCATGTGGTTAGAGATCAAAACAATAGTGCTAATGCTTTAGCTAATTGGGCTTTGGACAAAGGTGATCTTACTTGTTATGGCCACCCTCCTATATGGTGGGCTTCTCAAGTTAGGGAAGCTCTTCTTTTTATCATTTCTTTGGATGGCTCCAGTTCTGAAGGCACCTAGTTTTTTTTTGTTTTTTTTTTTTGCTTCTCTTTGGTTCATTCAGTTTTTTTTAGTTCCCTAGCTCATTCTATTATTTATTTTGTTTCCTTTGTTGATTCTTGCCTTAATAGTCTTCTAGTCTAGATAGGTCATTGTTATGTTCATTTTTTTTTTGTTTATTTTTTTAAGGTGGGTGGGTTCTTTTGTTTTATTATTTTTTTTTGTGTTCTTTGTGTTGTTTTTTGTTGTTCATGTGTTTTTGTTGTTTTGTTATTTTTTTTAATGTTTTTTGTTATTGTTCTTGTGTTTTTTCGTTCTTGTTCTTGGGTTTCTCTTTGTTTGTGTTATTTCGTTTTTTTATGTGTGAGTGTTTTCTATGTTTTTTGTTTTTGTTTATTGTCTGTTGTTGGTTGTTTTTTATTTTTATTTTTATTTTATTTTATTTTTTATTTTTTAGGTTTTGGTTGTGTTCATTTTTCATGTTTTTTTTGGGTTATGTCTTTGTAGTGTTATGTTGTTTTTGTCTTGTTTGTGTTTTGTTATGTAGTTCTTGTGTTTTTCTATGTGGTTTGTGTTGTGGTTTCTTTTATATTATTGTGCGTGTTTGGTTTTGCTTTTGTTTTTGACACACTCAAGGAACATGTTTTTTATTTTATTTTATTATTTTTGTTGTTACTTATTTTTAAATTGGTTTTATGTGTTTATTTGCCCCTTGAGTATGTCAAAGGTGGTAGGCCAGGTCCGAGTCCTTGGTGTTTTTGCAGAATGGATACCCTTGCCTCCTTGGGTCTTACCCAAAAGTGGCATCCCTTTTAGGATGTTTTCCACAAAAAAAAAAAAAAAATGATGGGATATTTTGCAAAAGCTTATCTTGTGCCTCCTTATCTTGCATAGTATCTAACAAAATATTTTTTAAATAATTAATTATTTTCTTATATATTCTTCTTATTTAATATTTATTCCATCCAAATTTAAAATATTTTTGATGTGACAAAAAGAAAATTTTGTTTTGTTGTAGTACAAAAATATTTTTTATTATATCTCCTTGAGCTATTTTTCCCTAGATTTTTGGAACCAATATGACTCCTCATTTTTCAAAGCATTATGATAATTAGAAAATAATTTTTTTTATTTCACATAATTGTCATAATCCATTTCATTAGTTTCTCCTATATATTGTAATTTTTTTACCTTGGATTCAATTTCTTTCTTTTCTTTAAAAATGTTACCATAATATTTAGCATTCAAAATATTCATTTGCTCCTTTAAATATTTTATATTTTGAATAAACTTGTACATACATGATCCCTTAAAATTTGCTTCATCCTAATATAACATATTGTAGACACCTAAAACGCGTCATGTCGAGATGACTACTCATATGGGACATGCTAGAATACCATATGAAATATCTTGGATAGATTCCAAGATGAAGCAGTGGTTCTAACCACTCAATTTAGGTATTTTGGACTAGTTAGTGTTGGCCACGACTGACACCCATGATTAACAAGTCTGACAATACCTCAGAGTTGTGGTTAACTTCAAAATTAGTTTGATCTCAAAAGACCCAAAATTGGTTACAACGGCCAAGTTGTTTGAGTTTAAAATGGGTTTAGGTGCAAAAGCCTCTAGAAATTTTCCTCCAACTAATCCAGCTGTAGTTTCCTGATCTTGGCTTCTCCATGAAGCTAAGATAAAGCCTTCTCATGTGTTATAAAACCCCCCTCTAAATTAGGAATAATCTTAGAAGAATATTGAGTTGAAGAGCAACAAAGCCCTATCAAATTGTAAAATCACTTGTATCCATTGAGAGGAATACTTTTGCTGCCTAATTGGATATCACATGGCACTTGCAACCAAGAAGGCTATGGAGGGCTAGGAGGAATAAAGAAACTCAATCGAGTTGATTCCATCACCAATCTGAGCAATTCAACTACTAAAAATGTCAGAGGACATTGTGGTGACCCTTGATCATCAATTAATCAAGGAGAATTGGAGATCTAAGACCGGTATTTGAGAGCAACTACATATTTAGCTTAGTCGCAGCTGTCAGTTGCGACTAACAGTGCTAGTTGCACTGTAAATCCACTGTCAAGTTTAATTTCCTTTTTCCCTTGGTTTTAGCAGTAGTTTATCTTTTATTTGCAATATCTTATATGCATTTGATCTAGATTGGTTTCATTAGAGACAATTGTGCAATAGAAGTAGGAATTTAAGACTTGTTTCCTTCATTTCTTGTCATTTGGAAGATAGATTAGTTGTGGCTATTTCTTATGTTTTCATGCTTCCAATTGTTTAAATAGGACATCAATTGGATTGATTTATGTTTTCTTCATATTTCTTGATGTCCAATTATCATGTTTAGTGTAGATTGCCATGCCTTATGCATTTTCTTGATTTCAAGGTTTCATGACATGTTATATGCAAGGATCATCTGAAAGCCTCATTAATAGAGGCCTCCTTTACTTTTAATTGTTTCTTGTTGTTTTTTGAATGCAGGGTTAATAGGGTCTTGTCATTCAAAATAAAAAATACCTCTAATCATGGAGAAGAAGGCCACATTTTCCTTGGAGCAGTTTGTGTCAACCTAGGAAGCCTATGGATTACACCTACCCTTGTGTGGGGATTTTATATGATTGTAATAATTGTATCACATTGGGTATCCCTAAGAGGGATGGATTTGTAATTGATTTTCATTGTAAATTTAATAAAATGGAGTCTTTATTTGTGATTATTTACAAATTCGTTTCTTATTTTATGCTTTATGTGATCTTTTCATTATTATTAGCTTAGGTGTATGCATCCTATATTGCTACAGAAGGCAATTACAGTAGAAACATCATATTTTATGCCATAGAATACTAACTTACTATGTTTTGTGATGATAGGACTTAGCCACGGCTGAGAGTCATGGTTAACATTTATCGTCGTGCCATAGAGTCATGGGCAACTATTACAGCTGCACTTGACAGACGCGGTCAATAAATAATAGAGCATACAACAAGCATCCAAAAATTCATCAGACTTGGATCTGAGGTAGGCTTCATTGTCCTATGTTTTTTTCTGTCTATGTGTGTTTTTATTTTCTAGAATGTAGAAATGTTAGGTTAATTAGAAAACTTAATGAAAGGTAGAAATTGGAAAATACTAGTTCATTTTTAGTTTTCTACTAGCCGCTGCTAGGAATAGCAGATCTCTAATTGCAGTCCACCCTAGTATCCAAAATTCTAGGCCATTCTATATTTTGAGTTTGCATGTATGAGGCCCAATTAGTGGCCATTTTCTTCATAGATAATTGCATTCTCTAAAAAATCATCTAGCATAGTCGTGCATTCTCTTAAAATAAAACATTCTTTTGAAAAGCATGTAGGGAAAATCATGTGAATGTTTTTTTATGCATTTTATTTTCATGCAAAGTAAAAATAACCACAAACATCATGACACATTGTAAATGCTAGTGAGTTGGAAGTCACATCCAAACACTAGTAGGATTCAAAAATGGTGGTAATGATTTCCATTCGTTGTCCCAACTCCCTCGATCCTTTTGTTACTAGACCAATATCGGATCCAAGATGTCATCATAGCCCATGGAAAATTTGCACGTATCTCTCTTCGGAGAGGTATATCGCTGACTACGGGTGAAAAATATGAGGAATGGGAGGACATGTGCTCCCTGACCATGTATGGAATTCATTACCAGACATTATAGGTGGGATTACGTAGCTTGGAGTTCATGGCCAAGTTGTCAAACTGTGAGTATACATAAAAACCATTAAATAATTGAGTATATCATCAACTTATTGACAATATGATGAGAGTTAATTTTTGATACAATAAATATCAAAACACCATCAAAATAGTTTATGGCTCACAAAAAAAAATTTAAAAGAGATAATCATAATTTTTTACTTTGTTTGCCTTAAAATTTACATACGAGATAATATAATATCATGGTATAAACACAAAGAATTTAGTTCGGGCATAGACCCGATGTCGAGGTTGAAGCTCCACCCAATGCACAACAAGACGCGTAGAACTCTCAACCATAGGATCCTCCCGAACGTCATTCAACGAGTATTAGATGGGACAATTCTATGCACGAGGATCCTATTGATAATACCCCAGTTAGAGGATCCACTAGACACTCCTAAATACACATATTAGAGCATGGTACTTGCCAGCATGGGGGCCCTAAACATGGTAGCATTTACCATGATCGCACTCTACATGCATCCACAAGATTTAGTGAAGAGTATGTCATAGAGGAATCCAGATTTGTACCCCTTTGACCTGTAGCTAAGGGAGGCTCAAGGCCACCACATTTCGAAATTATAAAATTCCTTATAAAATAACAACTTTGAACAACTTTTATAATTTCAAAATGGCTTCAAAATGAAATCAAACCTGTTATAAATAGAGTGTTAAAGCTTGTTCTTCACATCTGTGCATTTGTTTTTGGAATTTTAATTTTAATTGCCCAAGTTTAAAAAAACTGCAAAAAGCAAAGGGTTAGAAAAGAAATTAAAACTACTGGAAGTGGATGAGATGATTTACCTTGGATCTTATCCAACATTGGAAGACTAAAAAATGCTTCTAATTCAGCCTAAAAAAAAGGTTGGTTCCTTAAAAAGCTAATTAAATGAAATGGGTTTTAATACTAAAGTAAGGGATGTGAGGGTTAAAAGAGAGTGTAGGGATAGAAATTGAAATAAATATGGTCCAGATTTAGCTAAAAATAATGAGCTATATTGCATGAAAGTCTTACACACATAATATAATCCAATGTCTAGCAAAGAAACTAACATACAATTTCATAAAAATTCATTAAAACCAATTTACACACTTCTAAGTATTCCAAAAACTAATTGAATAGTAATCCAACCAATAATCTAGATAGAAAAATAGGCCTAAAAAATTCACTATTCACCAGGCATTAATAGAAATACAATTAGATGCACAAATTACACATTCATAAATTTTGTAATACCTCTTATAGAAGGTCAAATAACATAGTATTTCTATTGATAGGCAACAATAATCATACAAAATACACAATATTGTAAATGCTAAAGAGTCAACCCTAATTTAGAGTTACCTTAAGTTATTTATAGATTTACATTACATTATGTTAGCTCTTATGATCATACAAAATCTATCTACAAGACTGATAGAGGTGAGTGTAGGAAATGGGTGTCACTTTCTATATTAGCTTGGTCTAATTATATTAATGTGGTTAGTTTTGGTCTTTTTCACAAGTGTGTTTTCCATGAGCCTCTAACATATCTTGAGCATCCTTTGACAAGTTCACTTTTTTCACTCTACTTAATGACTAGGTCAACTATACAAGGATACATATGTGGTGGGAGAGTGCTCAGTGAAGAGAAATAAGAAGCCCTGGTTAACTAAATAAAAAATTAGTAATAACAAAATCAAAATAAGAAGATCAAAGATTCACACATTACACAATATTTTTCTCTTCATCAACACTTTGGTGGCCTTTCCTTAATCCACTTAAACAACTCACCTTCGACTCCATTTTGCTTCTCTTAGGTTCTAGATGACTAAACCTTAGCCTTGAACTATCTTGTCTTAACCTTTGATGGACATTGTTCTCCTTGTATGGTTTCTCTTTGTATGATTTCACCTTGTATAGTTCCAATCTATACGATTTCACATTGTATGATTCCACTATGTATAATTTTTCCTTGTACTATTTTACTTTGTATGACTTGACATTGTACGATTCCACCTACAATCATACAATCTATGCCAACTATATGATTTTCCTCACTAGTTGTATAATTTTTACCATCTATACAATTTCACCCAAAAATTGTATAGTTTCCTTTCTCACAATTGTACAATCCCTTTCTTCCTTGTATGGGTTTAATTATATGACAAATCATTTCAGTTGAATGATATCCTTTATTTGTATGATTATAAGTTCCTTTTGAACAACATCCTTCAATTGTACATTATATTATTCCATTTCAACAACATCCTCCAATTTTATGGTGACTTCACTTTTATGACATACACTTGAATGACAATACTTCTCAATGCATTCCATTTGTATGTTAGACGTATCCATTTGAATGATAGTTTACTGTACACAATTGTCTTAGATAATTTTTTGTGCTAGTTTATTCACTTGTATGGTAGTAAGTTGTTCTTTCTTGGTTGCATCATTTACTTGGGCAACTTCTTCTTGCATAGTCTTGACTACCTATTGTATTTCTACCTCCTCCATTGAAATCAAGTTTACTTGCTCAATTCTAATCATGATTATTAAGTTCACCTCCACATCTATTATTTCTTGTCAAGTTCTATAAATCTTCTATGATGCTTTAAATTTTGTATTCATAATTAGTTTATCTTGATTTGTAGAAATTTTATAGTCATGTGCAAAGTGTCCCTACAAGTGGTATTTCCAACATTTTACAATGGGTCTACCCTCAGTGTCATACAATATTTTACTTCTTTTATTTTAGTCACAGTTGTCACAAACTACATCACTAGTGGTATCTTTCCTTTGTACAACCTAGATTTGGGTTGCATATACATGTGGTGATGATTTTGCACTATCCAAGTGACACTCATCCTCAAATTCAACATTCTTTTCTTTGAATTCACTTCCTTCCTGAACTTCTTGGCTCCAAAATTTAAACAAGTGACTACTCTCCTACCCAAAATCATCGCTCTTATTTTTTGGGTCATCTTCAATATTAGAACTTTCATCCTCAAAGTTACTCTTATCTTCATGATGCAAATTCATTTTTGCATCACTTTCCCAACTCAAGGAATAATGCAAAGCTTCTTGGTATGACATTGTAGGGAATATCTTCATATTTATTTGATACATAGGAAGAAGTCCATTTATGAACCATATTCTCTTCTATGCCTTTGATTGGTCTTTTTCCAAATGGTCAAACAACCCGCTCAACTTTTGATTGTAAGAATGAATAGACTCCTTCTCACTCTATTTTGTTCTATAAATTTTAGTAATGACCTCATTATCATTATTGTACAGTAAAAATTCTTTCACAATGTATCACACAATTCTTCCCATGCATGGTACTTGTCCTCTAATAATGTCATATACCAGTCTATTAAAAATCCATAAAATATCATAGGAAACAACCACCTCCATTCTACCTCATTTTTCTACCCAATCACTTTGCACATATTGCGATAAATTCTCCAAACCTAATTGGGTCTTCTATTGATTCTCCATAAAACAATGGATATTTACATGATATGCCCAAATTGGCCTTCAATTTGATAGGTTGGCTATTGGCAATATTTGTTTATGCATAGTTGTAGGTACATCACCTTCCAATTGCTCTTTCATTACACCCTTTATTCTCACTAGATAATGTTCCAACCTGCAATTGCTCTAATTTTGGACTCCCATCCCACTCACCATCGAGTACACCAATCTATAGTTTTTCTAGTGTTAGACTCCCATATTGCACACTATTGGACATGCTATCTTCCATTTACATTGACTTTAGACTCTTGTTTCACTCACTATTTTGCATCACTACTTGTGATTAATTTAGTGTCAAACACTCTTCTTTGACATATAATTCCTTAAAAACCTTGGCTAGATGTGGTTTGTATGATCTTTCAACCCATTTGTATAATCACATGCACTTGTACTATTAGATTGGCAATCATACGGTTTACCTTGCAATTGTACAATTTTATTAGCAATTATACAATTTGCCTTACCATTGTACAATTTACCTAGTAATCATACAATTTTCCTTCTAGTTGTATAATGTTTCTAGCAATCATACGATTCTTCCTTTGATTGTATGGTCTTTTCCAACAATTGTATGATTCTTTTCAAACTAGTATATTATGCCAACAACCATACAATTTTTGCTTTTTTGTACGACTGTGCAATAATTTCCTCCATTTGTATGGCTCTATTTGCATGGTGCACACTAATTGAACCTTTCAATACTTTTAAAAGGTAATAATTTTTACATTTATCAATTTTATAACCATAAAAAATCTTGATAGTTGACCTTTCACCTTCATTTTGTGCATCAACCATACATATATCATTGTACGGTTTATCATGAACATCAAAAAAATATTCTTAATTTTTGTATTTGGCTATAATCCATGGTATTTTTTCTCCTTTCCAAGGATTTTGTTGTTCAAAACTCCATATAATGATAATTTACCCAATAATAGAGGCAATATCTCCAATATGTAGAAATTTAATAGAACATACTTTCCCACATCCTTGATAAATTCATTATCATCTACCTCTCTACGATCTTGTCCCCCATGTCTTTGTAGACTTGTATGTATCATCCACACTTATTTCCTCCATGATACTCACTATTCCAAATCCCCCATATTCTCCACAAGGAAAACATTACCAAATGTAGCATGAGTGGAGTGTTCCTATTGAGAGGGGTAATATGAGAGATTTGGAATGATCCTAAAGGATTTACTTTTAAATTTTGTATGATAATACATTTGTACGATTAGAAATGTACAACTCCCAACATGTTTAATTGTTGATTGTGTGATTACAAAATATTCAATTGTATGGTTTATCGAATTATATGGTTACAATTGTACTAGCACTCAAATTGTATGGTTTCTCCAAGTATGTTGGAATTGTTCGATTGAAAATCACTTTGTTTGCTTGGAAATTTAGTGATCTAACTTTGGAATGCTCAATCATACAAATTAATGCCATAATTGATCAACTATAAAGTTTGATAAACTAATTGTACAGTTTGATAAATCAATTGTATGGTTTGATAAAACCTTGATATACCCATCAAATTAATCCTGAAAGTTACCCATATGCATGTTGCTTATATAAATACTCTTACCAACAAGCATAATATCAATTAAGGTCTATATTCTTACTAAATATTTCATACAATAATATACTTCCAATTGTACAGTTCTACATGTACATAGATTGTAGATTGAACTCTATGGTTGTTCACTCGAGTGGAGGAAATCCTCATTCTTGCATGCATATCATGCACATGATGCCACCCTTCTCCATTATAAAAATTATACACCCTCTCTGCCCCCATTAATCATCAAGATGGTATACACATTGAAGCACTCTTAAAAAATTGAACAAATTTTTCATCACACACCTTGAGTAATTATTTATAGCCATCCTTGTATTGTGCTAGAAGTTGATCATGTTGATTACAAGTCTAGATCCTAGTTTTGGTAGTGGTAAGATACCACAAGTTTCAACCGTCTAAATCCAAATGACCATAGGGAATATCCATCCTACCGTCAAATGATATTCAAATGCAATTATCATCCCCTTAGACGATCGATATCCATAGGTGACTTGCATGCAAATTTTCCAAAAACAACACAACGCAACATAGTAAGAAGGTAAGAGAGGTAATATCCTAGATCTTGGACATAATTTTTTTTGCATTCTAATTTCTTGTCTTTATAGATCTCGAAATCACTTTAGGAGGCCCAACATATTATATTGATGATTTGTAGTGAACATGTGTGCAAGTATCTGGTAGCAGTAGAAGAAAGAAGATCCAACTTAAATCTAAAAGATACAACCTAGATTCATAGATCTAGCTAGCCCAAATATAGATCCAGATCTAGACTCAAATATCTAGCAAAACAAAGCAGTGGTCATGAAAAACCGACCTATTGAATATTATAGCGAAAGAATATAGTTGCAACAATTGAAGTTTTAAAGAGAATCAATTCCCTTGACATTTATACAATTTGTGAGGGTTTCTATGTAATAAAAAGGACAAAAAGTATAAAATCCATATTTATTTAAATTTATTTTTTCTTTGGTGCATATTTTTCTCGTCTACAACCCCTTTTTGTATCGTGTTGTGTGAAAACATAATGTTATGCAAAACATTTAAAGTATGGATTATATCAATGCTGACAAGGATCTTACACCTACAAGTCACATCTAGAAACATTTTTTAATTTTACATATGCAATTGAGCCTACACAATGTATGGAAATACTTTTAATATATTATAATTATACCTTTGTTTTGAAAAATGATGGGAATAACATTGCTGAGGGGTATGGTATCCTCAGAGGCCTTTAGGAGGCTACTAAGGTTGGATGGGAAAAGGTGTTAGTTGAGTCTAACTCTCAACTTATGATTAATCTCTTGAAGACTCCATCTAAGAATCATAAGGTGGATTGGAGAATAAAAAAATTATTGAGAATATTCAATTAATCCAGATGGGATTTGTAAAATTTTATTACAATCATGTGGTCATAGATCAAAACAAGAGTGCTGATTCTTTAGCTAATTGGGATTTGGACAAAGGTGATCTTACTTGTTATGGCCACCCTCCTATATGGTGGGCTTCTCAAATTAGGGAAGTTCTTCTTTCTATCATTTATTTGGATGGCTCCAGTTCTGAAGGTATCTAGTTTTTTCTTGTTTTTTTTTTGCTTATCTTTGGTTCATTCAGTTTTTTTTTAGTTCCTTAGCTTATTCTATTCTTTATTTTATTTCCTCTGTTGATTCTTGCCTTAATAATATTTTGTTCTAGATAGGTCATTGTTATGTTCAATTTTTTTCTTTTTTCTTTTTTGTTTTTTTTGTTTAGTTTTTTTAAAGGTGGGTGGGTTCTTTTGTTTTATTTTGTTTTTGTGTTCTTTGTGTCGTTTTTTCTTGTTCATGTGTTTTTGTTGTTTTGTTTTTTTTTTATGTTTTTTGTTATTGTTATTGTGTTTTTTTCGTTCTTGTTCTTGGGTTTCTCTTTTTTTGTATTATTTCGTGTTTTTATGTGTGAGTGTTTTCTATGTTTTTTGTTTTTGTTTATTTTTTGTTGTTGGTTGTTTTTTTATTTTATTTTTATTTTTAGGTTTTGGTTGTGTTTATTTTTCATGTTTTTTTTGGGTTGTCTTTGTAGTGTTCTGTTGTTTTTGTCTTGTTTGTGTTTTGTTATGTAGTTCTTGTGTTTTTCTATGTGGTTTGTGTTGTGGTTTCTTTTATCTTATTGTGCGTGTTTGGTTGTGATTTTGTTTTTGACACACTCAAGGAGCATGTTTTTTATTTTATTTTATTATTATTTTTGTTATTTACTTATTTTTAAATTGGTTTTGTGTGTTTGTTTGCTCCTTGAGTATGTCAAAGGTGGTAGGCCAGGTCCGAGTCCTTGGCATTTTTGGTGGAATGGATACCCTTGCCTCCTTGGGTCTTACCCTAAAGTGGCATCCCTTTTGGGATGTTTTCCACAAATAAAAAAAAATAAATGATGGGATATTTTGCAAAAGCTTATCTTGTGCCTCCTTATCTTGCATAGTATCTAACAAAATATTTTTTAAATAATTAATTATTTTCTTATATATTCTTCTTATTTAATATTTATTCCATCAAAATTTAAAATATTTTTGATGTGACAAAAAGAAAATTTTGTTTTGTTGTAGTAAAAAATATTTTTTATTCTATCTCCTTGAGCTATTTTTTGCTAGATTTTTGGAACCAATAAGACTCCTCATTTTTCAATGCATTATGATAATTAGAAAATAATTTTTTTTATTTCACATAATTGTCATAATCCATTTCATTAGTTTCTCCTATATATTGTAATTTTTTTACCTTGGATTCAATTTCTTTCTTTTCTTTAAAAATATTACCAAAATATTTGTCATTCCAAATCTTCATTTGCTCCTTTAAATATATCATATTTTGAATAAAATTGTACATACATGATCCTTTAAAATTTACTTCATCCCAATATAACATATTGTAGACACCTAAAATGTGTCATGTCGAGACGACTATTCATATGGGACATGCTATAATACCATATGAAATATCTTGGATATATTCCAAGATGAAGCAGTGGTTCTAACCACTAAATTTAGGTATTTTGGACTAGTTAGTGTTGGCCACGACTGAAACCCATGATTAACAGGTTTGACCATGCCTCAGAGTTGTGGTTAACCTTCAAAATTAGTTTGATCTCAACTGACCCAAAATCGTTTACAATGGCCAAGTTGTTTGAGTTTCAAATGGGTTTAGGTGCAAAATCCTTTAGAATTTTTTCTCCAACTACTATAGCTACAGTTTCTTGATCTTGGATTCTCCATGAAGCTAAGATAAGGCATTCCCATGTGTTATAAACCCCCCCTCTAAATTAGGAATAATACTGGAAAAATATCGAGTTGAAGAGCAACAAAGCCCTATCAAATTGTATACTCACTTGTATCCATTGAGAGGAATACTTTTGCTACCTAATTGGAGATCACATGGCACTTGTAACCAAGAAGGCTATGGAGGGCTAGGAGGAATCAAGAAACTCAATCGAGCTGATTCCATCACCAATATGAGCAATTCAACCGCTAAATATGTTAGGCTATTCTCAATTTAGGTATTTTGGACTAGTTAGTGTTGGCCATGAATGACACCCATGATTAATAGGTCTGACAATGCCTCAAAATTGTGGTTAACCTTCAAAATTAGTTTGATCTCAATAGACCCAAAATATGTTAGAACAACCAAGTTGTTTGAGTTTCAAATGGGTTTAGGTGCAAAAACCTCTAGAAATTTTCCTCCAACTACTCCAGCTATAGTTTCTTGATCTTGGATTTTCCATGAAGCTAATATAAGGCCTTCCCATGTGTTATAAAACCCCCCTCTAAATTAGGAAAAAATATCGAGTTGAAGAGCAGCAAAGCCCTATCAAATTTTATACTCACTTGTATCCATTGAGAGGAATACTTTTGCTACCTAATTGGAGATCACATGGCACTTGGAACCAAGAAGGCTATGGAAAGCTAGGAGGAATCAAGAAACTCAATCGATTTGATTCCATCACCAATATGAGCAATTCAATCGCTAAATATGTTAGAGGACATTATGGTGACCCTTGATCATCAATTAATCAAGGGGAATTGGAGATCTAAGACTAGTATTTAAGAGCAACTACATATTTAGCTCAGTTGCAGCTGTCAGTCGCGACTAATAGTGCTAGTTGCACCATAAGTCCACTATCAGGTTTAATTTCATTTTCCCCTTGGTTTTAGTAGTAGTTTATCTTTTATTTGCAGTATCTTATATGCATTTGATCTAGATTGGTTTCATTAGAGACAATTGTGCAGTAGAAGTAGGAATTTAAGACTTGTTTCCTTCATTTCTTGTCATTTGGTAGATAGATTAGTTGTGGCTATTTATTATGTTTTTATGCTTCCAGTTGTTTAAATATGACATCAGATGGATTGATTTATGTTTCCTTTATATTTATTGCTGCCCAATTATCATGTTTAGTGTAGACTGCCATGCCTTATGCATTTTATTGATTTCAAGGTTTCATGACATGTTATATGCAAGGATCATCTGAAAGCCTCATTAAGAGAGGCATCCTTTACTTTTAATTGTTTCTTGTTGTTTATTAAACATAGGGTTAATAGGGTATTGTCATTCAAAGCAAAAAATACCTCTAATAATGGAGAAGGCCACATTTGCCTTGGAGCAGTTCGTGTCAACCTAGGAAGCCTGTAGATTACACCTACCCTTGTATGGGGATTTTATATGTTTGTAATAATTGTATCACATTGGGTATCCCTAAGAGGGATGGATTTGTAATTGAGTTTCATTGTAAATTTAATAAAATAGAGTCTTTATTTGTGATTATTTACAAATTCATTCCTTATTTTATGCTTTATGTGATCTTTTCATTATTATTAGCTTAGGTGTATGCATCCTATATTGCTACAGAAGGTGATTACAACAGAAACCTCACATTTTATGCCATAGAATACTAACTTACTATGTTTTGTGATGATAGGACTTAGTCGTGGCTGAGATTCATGGTTAAAATTTATCGTCGTGCCACAGATTCATGGGCAACAATTACAGCCGCACCTGACAGACACGGTCAACAAAGAATAGAGCATACAACAGGCATCCAAAACTTCATCAGAATTGGATCTAAGGTAGGTTTCATTGTACTATGCTTTTTTTTGTCTATCTGTGTTTTTTTTTTCTAGAATGTAGAAATTTTAGGTTAATTAGAAAACTTAATGAAAGGTAGAAATTGGAAAATACTAGTTCATTTTTAGTTTTCTACTAGCCGCTTCTAGGAATAACAGATCTCTAATTGCAGTCCACCCTAGTATCCAGCATTCTAGGCCATTTTATATTTTGATTTTACATGTATGAGGCCCAATTAGTGGCTATTTTCTTCATAGATAATTGCATTCTCTGAAAAATAATCTAGCATAGTCATGCATTCTCTTAAAATCAAACATTCTTTTGAAAAGCAATGTAGGGAAAATCATGTGAATGTTTTTTTATGCATTTTATTTTCATGCAAAGTAAAAATAACCACACACATCATGACACATTGTAAATGCTGATGAGTTGGAAGTCACATCCAACTACTAGTAGGATTCAACGATGGTGGTAATGATTTCCATTCATTGGCCCAACTCCCTTGATCATTTTGTTACTAGACCAATATCGAATCCAATATGTTTTCATATCCCATGGAAAATTTACACGTATCTCTCTTCAGAGAGGTATATCACTGACTACAGGTGAACAAGATGAGTAATGGGAGGACATGTGCTCCCTGAATGCATGTGGACTTCATTACCACACATTATAGGTGTTATTATGCAGCTTGTAGTTCATGGCCAGGTTGTCAAACTATGAGTATACATAAAAATCGTTAAACAATTGAGTATATCATCAACTTATTGAAAACATGATGAGATTTAATTTTTGATACAAAAAATATCAAAACACCATCAAAATATTTTAGGGCTCACAATTTTTTTTTTAAAAGAGGTAATCATAATTGTTTACTTTGTTTGCCTTAAAATTTACATACGAGATAATATAACATCATGTTCTAAACATAGAGAGGTCAATTCGAGCATAGAGTCAAGGTCAAGGTTGAAGCCCCACCCAATGCACAACAATACACGTAGAACCCTCAACCATAGGATCCTCCCGAATGTTGTTCAACGAGTATTGGAGGGGAAAATTCTATGCACGAGGATCCTTTTGATAATACGCCAGTTAGAGGAGCCACTAGACGCTCCTCGATACACATATTAGAGCATGGGACTTCCCAACATGGGGGTCCCAAACATGGTAGCATTTACCATGATCGCACTCTGCATGCATCCACGAGATTTTCTGAAGAGTATGTCATAGAGGAATCCATATTGGTACCCCTTCAACCAGTATGGCCCCCACCATATGAGTATAGGTAGACTCAAGATCCATCCATTTAGAGGTAAAAAAGAGGGTTGCTTTTGAGAATAGGCCCATGCGAACTCCCAACAGAAGTGAACCTTGTAGGATCACCATAGACATATCTAAAGTGGGAGTTAATGGTACGCCACCTCATGAGCTATGCCATAGTATATAGTTAGATATTCTTGATAGATTCTTAGGACAGCTAGGTTATAAACCTTCACTTGTGCCTTATTGTTATATGAGTGTGCATAACGGAAGTAAAATTAGGACCATCAAAGAAACTAGAGAATACTCCAAGCGTTCTTGTGATATGCATGCCCTTGCATCCCATGCAGGCATAGAGTATTGATGATATCTGAATGCAAATGTCATATTCATAGATAAGGGTAAGAGCATAGTAAATTAGTTTATTGGGGGACACACCCACAAAGTCGCTCACGTAGAGAGCACACACCAAAGGCCTCACACGACTAATCACATAGATAGATCTCATAAGCTGGTGTTAGGGCAAAGACATAATATCCTCCAAAACCAGTTGGAAGATGTTCACATAGAGTGTGAATGCCTTGAAAATATGAATACTTAGAGGTAAAGGTTCATAAAACAATGATTATATGAACAAAACATGCATGAGTAATGCATCTTTGATCAAAATAAACGTGTTGAGAGGGAGGATTGATTTTCTAATACTAGTTTACATCCCCATAGTGAGTATAAGGAGAGCATTAAAAAATGAGTTACTTCATATCCTGAATTGCACCCTGACCATATAGACATCCATACTTGCCATACGACCCAACACAGAGATCGATGTCCAACGTCTGAACACCGTGGGCACAGGAAGTATGAAGAAGAAGTGGGAGATGAACTAGATCAAGAATATCTTGAGATCCAAATCTAATTGGATGATGAGCCTAGTTCTCCACCTTTATCGAAGATGAAACTACCTCCAAAGATGCCTCAAAGGTAATTTAGAGAAGAGGATTTCCCATATTCGCAAGCCTATAAGGCCTTGGTAGAAAAGGTTAAAGATATAGAGAAGCAAGGAACAACTTATCAAAATCCAACCTTATACAAGATTCATAACAAACCTTTATGCCCATCAGTACCTATTTTGGCTTATCCTAAGTATTATGAGATGCCTAGGCTAGAAAATTTTAAAGGATAGGAGGACGCTCAAGAGCACATTACGAGTTTTCTAGACATGTGCTTTCAGATCAAGAGAAATGGTGCTTTTATCTTGTGGACCTTCATTACAAGCCTCTCATCCCTGGCTTGGAAGTGGTTTAATCAACTCAAAAGGCACATCATCACCAGATTCAAGAAACTGGTTGATGCATTTATTGAATGCTTCTCCTTCGACATCAAGAAAAAGGTGAACTTATATGATATGACTACTTTAATGCACCATGATGATGAGCCAGTTATAGATTATGGGAAATGATGGAGAAATATGATGGTGAAGTTGTCATTCTCCATACCTGCTTCTGAATTAACCTGAATTTTTATGAAAATTTATGCAAAGCATATTTCATTATTATTACAATTGAAGCAATATCAAACCTTTTAGGAGGCTTTTATGCAAGCCAAAGTGATAGAGGATGTCAAGTTACAAGAGGGTAACTTGAAATTGAGAAGCAAGAAGGAATGGAACAAGAAGAACATTGAGAAACAATAGGCCAATCCGACCCACATTAATCAGGTAGTTCTAAAACTTCAGAAAGGGGATAAGGGGCAGTAGCAACAAAATTATCAAGCCCAACCTCCTCCTACGCAATGTGAGCAATGCAATAGTAACCAGAAGGGTAAGAAAAAATAAAGACACCCTTCTTGCATATTCACTCAATTATCAGAATCATTGGCATCAATTTTCCATAAATTATGCAATGCAAAGACAATAAACTTACCAAAAATCAAATTAGTGGATCCTAATCAACCCAAGACTAAGGGATATAAGGATGATCAATATTGTATATTTCATAGAACAAAAGGTCACAACATAGAGGTATGTTGGTATTTCAAATATTTAGTGCAAAATATGATTGAAATGGGTACGCTTCTTGTGGACAACCTGTAAGAACCTAACAATCAAAATATGGGGATTTACAAAAATCCTCTACCCAACCATGAGGTGCAAGGAACAATGTTGGCCAAGTCAATCAAGTACACATCGAGCCACTAACCCATGGGTTCATTGGAATGGTCAACATCATCACAAGACATAAAAGGTATGAAAGACCAAATAAATCTCCATTTCCTATTATGGTCCAAGTTTTGCCTCATCCAAGGCTAGCCTAGAATGTGCCAGACCCACCAACTAGATCGGTGGTGACAACCAGGAGTAGGTTGATTCAAAATATATATGACTCCAGTGAAGTCAATTTATGAGCTAATTCAACAGTCTCCCAAGCATAGGGAGATGCTTATGGATATTCAAAGGTCCATAGAAGTGAAGTCCCAGGATATCAAAGCATTCACACACTTTGTGGGATACGTGCAAAAGTTTTAGGAACCGATTATACAATTTTATTGTCATGAAATCAAGACAGTTTCCATTGTCACAGTGGACCCACTACTCCACATCATTACATATGTAAATCACAAAACTTTCAAATGGGTTTTGATTGATATGGGATCATAAATAAATATAATCATGACCAAGGCACTGACATACCTAAATTTGCCAAAGACACATATCATACCTTCTGCTTCACATTGAGAGATTTTAATGATGCATTATGCTCAACTGTCTGTACGATAGTCTTACCTATTTAGGTAGGACTAAAGATCACCCTGATGATTTATCATGTGATTGAAGGTGCTATGTGGTACAATATACTTCTAGGTATGCCTTGGATAAGATAAATGTGTTGTGTTCCTTCCATTATCCATCATTGTATTAAATATGTGCATGAGGGATAGGTTCACGTGGTACCTTCAGATGAAGAACCATTCAAATACATGAATTTAGCAGATTTGTTGGGGGACTTCATGCTCCCATCAATGCACCTAGACATATGGCCAGTGTCGCTAATCAAAGAGCCAAGAGGTAAAATGAAGGAAGTGTGTGCCAAACCTACAACATCCACATCTTAACAATTGGAGCACATGACAACTGCGTTTACCATACTGTCTGCATCCATAATGCATTGGGACGATAAGAATTTGAAGGAAAATATGGGTAGAAAATATATAAAACAAGTGCCCAAACTAATTGTCATCGAGGTCCCTACTCCCATGGAAGTAGAGGATGCTTAATAAGAAGATGAAGAGGTACCTTAGCCTGCTTCACCTACGTCTTCAGTAGGGTCATCTGTATCACAGGTGACCATTCATTTGGTTAATCTCAGATTAGAGGAATATATTGTGTAGAATGTGACATTTACATCGATCATCAAGACTGCATAGGATATGGGCTGATCACAAGCCCATCGTCTTCCTGTAGAGATGGTGGTACCATTGGGGGTACTTCCTAATTAAACCAATTTCATCTATGGAGGGATTTACTAGCTTGCATCTCACACTTCCATGGATGAGGATGATGATGAACCATTCGCTATGAATGTTCATTATCTCTCTAACCCAGAATACACCTTACTATATTTTGAGCATTACCATTGGCATGGTTATGGTCTTGAATTATTTGAGCAAGAATGTAGGAGGCCTTACGAACCACAGTATCAATTTTTGACTTATAGGTTTTCATTAGGATATTATATCAGAGGATAGGATGAACTCCTCGTGGTATCTTTAGACCGCCTGTACCTCAGTCTAAAGGGTGAAGTCGACTTCAATCCTTATCACCCCAATACCTTCACCTTTCAAGGGGATAATTGGTTAGTGTCTTACATCACTATAGATTCACCTAAGATATATTACGAAGACATCTTGGTGGATACCAATTCAAAATACATACCAAGAGACAAATTGGATGAACAAATCCATGGGGTAGTTGATGATACGGGCCTGCAAGTTTAGAATGTTAGTATAGTGGTATATTTTGAGATGAGGATATATAAAATTTCATCTCTGAGAGAGGTGGACTGAGTTGCATGTATGAGAGTTATGATAATGATAAGTCCTCACACAATGAGAAATATAAGTAAGTGTAGCACCCTAAAATTGGCACAGTTAAAACCTTAGTAAACAGATAAAATATTAAAATTTGAATTTCAACCCCAAACTGCCCGTTAAACCGCCTTTTACCCGCTTTCCCCATTTTTCGTGCCATTTTTAGGATTTGTTTTGACCGTTGGACGATATCGTCTCAGATTAGACGAAATCGTCCCCGATCTGACGAATTCGTCTGGAACAGAACGTCTAGACGATTTCGTCCCAAAACCAAATTTTCATAATTAGCTTCTATTTCAACAACCTCTCCAACTCGGGCAGAAGCGTGTCTGCGCAGTTGGAGATTTCCCTGTTGGAGATCTCCCAGATTGGGATGATCCCCAACCTCCCAAACCTCTTCCTAATCCTATATAAACTAGGATTTTTCTAGTTTATCCCCCTGATTCCCCTTGGCTGGCTGGCTGATTCTCCCTGAACTCCCAACCCCTTAGTTGACGGATTTCATTGCAGAGTTAGCTCCTTATTCCCTCGCACTATTTTGCTTGCATTCGGTATTTTTGTATTTTTATTGCAGGAACTCTACTATTTTTCAGTCGAAGCTAGCTTGGATCGTCGCGGACGATCTCGGACGATTGCGGACGATCTCGTACGATTGGAGGCGATCCTGACTGTAGTCCAGATTGGGGGCAGTCCGAGTTTAGAGTTTGCATTTTCTTAGCTTTTTCTGCATTTTTCATATCATATCTCTGCACTGTTTTAAGTTATTATGTTTTATGCATCTTGGAGTTCACCTCATTTAGCATAATCGCATGATAAAGTTAAAATCAATCATTAAATTTACTGCATTTCCTTATTTGTTATTAGAATCTACTATTTAGGCATGTTTGTTATTATTTCTACCATTATCCCTTGCTTCTGCATTTGCATATTTGGTATTTTGTGTCTATTTTTGTGATTGCAGGTTTCTGACGAATTCGTCAGATTTCAGATGATTCTGTCTGATTTCAGATGACCTTCTATGATTTGGGATGATTACGTACAAACTGAGATGATCTGAACTGCTACAAGACTCAGAATCTCCATCAGACATCTAGAATCAGGTATGACACCTTCTAGTTAGCATATTCTCTATTATTTGCATCCATTTCTATTTTTTATATTCATTTAAATCAGCATTGGCATATAGAATAGTTTAGATTCATATCGGCCAAACCTAGGAGTTGAATGATCAAGCATAAAAATGAACACATCAAACACACTATCAACCTAGGCATGGAAACTGCCATTCAAAAGTTTCCTGGTGAACCCACCATCCATCAAAAATTCACCCTTATACACCTCCCCGAGAGGCGGGACCTTCCAAGGGCCTCTCAGTCCGAGGTATTGTCCCATCCTTTTCACATCCCCCTTTCGGGCGTGGATCCTATAGCCTGAAGGTAAGGGTGCAAAAAATTTGGAGCGATACATTTTGGTGAACCCGACGTGAAACAGAAACCTTTTGAAAACAAAAACCTTTCTAAAAAATAAATAATAAGAAAACAAAACATAAATGCATTTAGACTTAAGAAAATTTGCATGTCATATTTAGATGGTAGACTATAATAAAAGACGAGTTGTCACCATTAATGTTGAAAATCAATTAGCAGCTATAGAGATTACTTATGTGCTTAGAGTACCTCAAACAAATAGGGTTCAACCTTTGTGGGATGAACTTGATAGGAGATTGGATCTCATTTCATCTAGAGCAACCGAACTTAGGCAAATCAAGAGGTTTGTCCTAGATAGAATCCTGGATCCCGATCAAGTGATTTTGTATCATGAACTTCAGAGAGCTTGCCATAGGTGGTTAGCAGATAAAAGAGCCCTTGTGTCTTCTGAGTTGTATACCTTTGAGGAATACCTTGAGAATGCAGCTGTAGTACATAAATTTCTGTCTCGTATAGAGGACCAAGAGGTCGTTCTTACAGATAGAAAAATATGGAATAGAGTTCCCAGAGCTGTGTTATATCGAGAATATTGCCATGAGATTTATTTTTACAAAATAGAATCTGAAACAGATAATATCACCATAGCACACTTTGTTGACTTCTTGAAAAACAATTTCCAATTTGAAGAGGAGCACTTTATGACTCCTGATGAACTTGATCCTATCAATGATATCTATAAACTATTTATAGAAAACTAAGTTATTATTTTATTATTGTTATTTCTTGTATTTAGTGTGTTGTTTATTGTCTTTATAAGCATAAAAACACAAAAACAAAAACAAAATAAAATTATAACAAAAAAAATCAAAACATTTTCTTTTAAGTATTATAGTAGGTATATAATTAAAATATATACCTCCCAAGATCTGTTGCAAATATATTAATATATATTTGCTAAAACCCAAATTTAGACACAATGACTAGACTCAGGAATGGAAAACAAATTGAAGTAGAAGAAGATTGGTTAGGAAAAACCACAAATAAACCGAGATGCCCTTCTTGAAGACCCAATTCAGGAAGAAGTAACCTTAAACCAACAAGAAGAAGAATTTGTGGATGCAAATGAACAAAAAGAAAATGATAGAGAGGAAGGATCCTCATCTCCTAAAATAACTCCAGAAGGAGCTATTACTTTTGAGAACATGGACCATTTTTGGAAATTTCTCAATAATAATATTGGCACCCTTAATAGAGCAGTTCATATGGATAAAGATCAAATTAGTGATACTCAAGCAACCCTAGAAGACATATATCACACACGCACTAATCCTTTGTCCTTTGTTGATCAAGAGAGTGATCAAGCTGGACCGTCCAATTTGGACATGGCTGCTATAATCCAAAACATGCAACAACAACAGGCTACCCAACCACCTAGAGTGCCTATTACCAAGCCAAGGGTTATCCCCACACAAAATAAACCTTCATTCACTGCTCTATTTCGCCAAGCTATTGATCAATATACCTCAAATCAACAAAAGCCTAAAACAAAACCAAATACCAATTTCCAACAATATGGGATACAACATAATGCTACAACAAATCTTCTTCATAATACTCTTCCTACCAACCATTTGCATAACAACAATATAGCATCTAATCCTTATGTCCCGCCTTCCTACGGTCACAAATCCCATACTCATGTACCACCAAACCAATATGGTGGACAAACTGGTAATTTGGAAGCCATGGTGAAACAGTTAGTCTCTCGCATGGACCGAGATAGATCCCTACCGTCCCTCGTACAATTATCGAGAGATGTGTAGTCAACCTCTAGATCCTATAGTTGTAGCACAACCATATCCCAAACACTTTCCTATGCCTGTCCTACCTATATATAAAGGAACTGAAGATCCCATAGAGCATCTTCGTATGTTTAGGATAGCATGTCATGACATATCACATGATGATTTGCTATTACTAAAAATGTTCCCGAAAAGCTTAGGGGGGATGGCATTGGAATGGTATTATCAACTACCTACTCATTCTTTGAGAAATTTTGAAGAGACCGCTGAGTCTTTTGTGCATCAATTTAGTGCCTATATCGAAAGGCATGTAACCATTAAATATTTGTACAACCTAAAACAAGACAAAGATGAGTGTTTTGCTGACTTCTTAGCTCGATGGAGACAGTTGATAGGAAAATTACACTTTGTGTTACCTTATCGGGAGATGTTGGATATTTTTATCAATAATTTACAAGAACAACTATCCTATGAATTATCAATCTGCTACCTTGACCACCTTCGATCAAGCTATAGACTTAGCTCGAAGGGTGGAAGATGCTCTCATTAGAAGAGGTCAGCTCAAAAAGAAAGATGATGAGAAAACATCCAGAAATCAATATAAAAATAAACAAGTTGTGGGTGACGGAGTCACTGATAGCAGAAACATTGCTAATGTTAATACTACGAAAACAACAGAGAAGTTTATATTGAAACCTCCTGATAAACCACCCCGAGAATTTACTAGGTTAAATCAACCTTTATCAACCATTCTCCCGCAATTACTAGCACGAGGCTTGATCCAATTACCAGCCATCCGAGAACCTGATCCAACCATACCCGGATACAGAGCTGATTTATATTGTGATTTTCATAGAGGACCTGGACACGCTACCAACTCTTGTAAAATATTAAAACATAAAATACAAGATTTGATTGATAATAATGAGATGGAGGTGCAAGCCTTCCAACCTAAACAAAATCCTTCTAATAACGCTCAAAAGAGCATTCCCCAAAATCAGAATCAGAATGCCAATCAATCATTGGACATATTTCAGCATCCTTTACCAAAACATGGTAAAGAGGTGGCCAATCAAATTGAGCATCACAATGTTCCTCCTCCTACCCGATATGTAGGGACTATTAGCGGACAATTACCTGTTCATGATCCTCAAATATTTGACACAACTTTATCCATAGTTACGACTAGACCTCTACATAATATTCGGATACTTGATCTTAGTGACACTGAATATGAGACTGAAAGTGACATGGAAATCACCTCAAATCAATCGAATAGTTCTGAAGATGAATCAGATCCTATTCAACCTATCACCAGTTCTATGGTTCCAGAAGAACCATTTCCTCGAAGAGTCACTACTAGACCATCTTCTCACCAAATAGTTTCTAATGAACAAGCCATAAATGCTAGACCAAGACCTATTCATCACTTGCAAAATAACATTGTAGGAACCATCGGAGCCGTTACCAGACAACAGGCTCAAACCTCTCAACAAGATCAAACTCAGAACGATGGATCAGCCCCATTTGTTTTGAAAAATCCCAATAAAGGGAATTATGCGTCTAATGTTCAACCTAAACCTCCTTACAATATTAATGAACAATTATCCAATACTACAACTAGAATTTCCCTTTTGGACCTGTTAAGATCTTCTCCTACCCATAGGGATGAATTAATGCTTACATTAAGCCAAATGATGGTACCACAAAATATTCAACCTGAAGCCATGTCCAATACTATCATCACTCGAGAAGTCGATTGTATTGACTTTCGAGATAAAGATATCCCGCAACATAGTTTACATAAGGATAACCCCTTATATATTACTGCCTTAATTGGAGATGTAGCCGTTAAACGAGTCTTGATTGATAATGGTTCATCTTTAAACATCTGCACTTTTGACTTCTACCAACGATTTGGGTTTAGAAGTGATGAAATGAAAAGAACTGATATGATTATAAAAGCCTTCAATGACGAGACACAAGAAACGTGTGGAGTCATTACTATACCCTTGCAAGTTGGTCCTAGAACCCTAGATACGACCGTGTTTATTGTACATTGCCCTGCATCATACAATATACTTTTGGGTCGCCCTTGGATCAATGCGATGCGAGCGGTTCCCTCCACTTTACATCAGTGTGTTAAATTCGAATTTAAAAACCAGTTGGTTACCATTCATGGTGATCCTAGACCCTTTGATATGTGCGCTTTGGCAGAACCTGTTGGAGTTCAATTTTGCCCTGCCCTGTCATCCACACATCCTAATTCTTATCATCCATCCAAACGTGTAAAACACACACCCATAACATCATCTACTCTTTCAACTACACCTATACATATAGCTCAACCATCTTCTGAACAAACCACATTAGGACCTCGAAAAGATCCTAAACCTACAACCAATGCTTCCTGTTTTACTCCTATATCTTCCATACCTATAGACTCACCCATCAATATCCCTATGACATCTACATCCACTACAGGCATCCTTTCTACACCCGACGATGTAGGAAATGTTCCTTCTACCTCTTATGCTCTTACTGATGAGCTCTTACCCGATTTATCTACAATTCTTATATCTGAGGAAGCCAACACTGCCATGCAGACTTCCCTCCTTTTAAATAAACTTCCACCCTCTCCTCGTACCTTGGGCCTCCCACAGCCTATGGGAAGTATCTACCAAGTCGGGAGTTGTGCTTTTATTTATAAAGGATATGATTGGGGAAGAATACCCAGAAACATTAAGACACATTGTGATGGATATGCTAGATGCTATTTTGCTAATGATTATCTTAAAGCTAAGCCCATAATGCTTAAATTGGGATATAAAGGGAAAGGTTTGGGACCTTTCCAAAATGGTATGAAAGAACCTTTTGAGGTAGAACCGTGGCCTGCCCGCTGTGGTGTGGGCCTATTTTCTAGTAAAGGTCAGCCCTTTCCATTTGAGGATGATGACCATCTCGTATGTTATCAAGATTATCTAGATAAACAAGATTCTTTGTGTCTAAAGAATAATTCTTTTACCTGCAATATGCTATCCATAGCCTACCCTGAAATGATTGCCGAATCCGACGACGAGTTGGAGGGAGATATCTTTCATGATGTTTCCATTGAGGAATTGTTATATAATGAATTTTATTTTGATGGCTCTATCCCGAATATAGCCCGGCTTGAAGCTACGACTCCTCAAGACGAATTATCCAAGTTAACCTTGGAAGAATTACAAGAATTAGGTGTTTCATCCGCCCCACCTAATTTTGAGAGAGATTTACATATGGAAGTTGAAAACGTTATAAAAATTAACATTGGAACCGAACATAACCCTCACATAATCAATATTGGATCAGAATTGAGTCAAGAAAAACAAGATAAATACATTTCATTTCTTAAAGACTATGAAGATGTCTTTGCTTGGACATATGAAGACATGCCAGGTTTGGACCCTTCCGTAGTTATGCATCATCTAGTAGTCCATCCAGATGCTAAACCTGTTAAACAGAAACTTCGAAAAATGCATCCTAAAGTGGCCTTACTAGTCAAAGGAGAACTAGAAAAACTGTTGAAAGTCATTTTTATACAAGCCATTGATTATGCCGAATGGATCTCTAATGTAGTTCCAGTAACTAAGAAAGAAGCCACTAAAGTTAGGGTTTGCACCGATTTCAGAGACATTAATGTTGCATGCCCTAAAGACGATTTTCCTCTTCCCAACATGGATCAGATCATTGACTTTACTGCTGGAAGTGGAATGATATCCTTAATGGATGGATTTTTCGGTTATAATCAGATCAGGATAGCTCCTGAAGATCAGGCCAAAATAGCCTTTATTACCCCTTGGGGAACCTTTTGTTGGAAAGTGATGCCATTTGGCTTAAAGAATGCAGGTGCAACCTATCAACGAGCTATGACTTATATTTTTCATGATATGATGCATGATATCCTACATGATTATGTAGATGATATCATAGCTCGTTCCATCAAAGAAGATGATCATTTAAATGACTTAAGGAAAGTATTTGATCGGTTAAGGGAATATCTTATCCGACTAAATCCAGCTAAATGCATATTCGGAGTTAAGTCAGATAAATTATTAGGGGTTATAGTTTCTTTACGTGGCATTGAAATTGACCCTCTCAAGATCGTGGCTATCACAGATATGCCCGCACCCACCAATATATCAGAATTACGAAGTTTACAAGGTAAGCTTCAAGCTATTCGTCGCTTTATCGACAAGTTGGTAGACAAAACTGGACCCTTTCTTAAGCTTCTTAAGAAAGATGTCTCTTTTCATTGGGATGAAGAATGCCAAGAAGCATTTGAACTCCTTAAGCAATATCTCCTCAAACCACCAGTGCTTTCCCCACCTAGATCTGATCATCCTTTTATCTTGTACATTTTTGCTTTTGATTATGCCTTAGGAGCTATGTTAGCTCAGCTTGACGATGAGAAGAAAGAACGTGCTAATTATTACATCAGTAGAACCTTAATCAGTTATGAAACTCGCTATACCATATTAGAGAAATTATGTCTAGCAGTCATATTTTCTACATAGAAACTATGACATTATATGCTCAGTCAAAAAACGTATGTTATTGCCAAATTCGACCCTTTACGATATCTCATGAGTCGACCGTATTTATCTAGTCGCACAACCAAGTGGGTTCTTGCGCTAAGCGAGTTTGAACTCACATTCATAGGACAAAAGTCTATTAAAGGTCAAATCATAGCAGATCAATTAGTTGTTGCACCCTTAGAATCTACTCATCCCCTCATCATTGAGTTTCCTGATGAATGCCTTAAACTAGAGGCAGACCATTCAGAGCAATGGTCCCTATACTTTGACGGAGCCCGATGCATGAGTGGGGCTAGTGCGGGTATTATTTTAATATCTCTACAAAAACATCTTATTCCTCTATCCTTCAAATTAACATTTGCTTGCACCAATAACACTACTGAATATGAAGCTCTTATCCTTGGATTACGAGCTGCCTTGGCATTGAAAATTAAAAGTTTATTGGTTTTTGATGACTCCCAACTTGTCATAAATCAAATCAATGATGTTTATCAGACCAGAGATGATAAATTACGCCCATATAAAGCATATGTTTTGCAGTTATTATCCTTGTTTGATCAAGTTACTTTGGAAGCTATTCCTCGAACTAGCAATCATGCGGCTGATGCTATGGCTGCAGCTGCATCTCTTTTACCCTTGGAGTTAGACGATGAATATGCTACCATCATTATTCATCGACTCCAAGAACCAGCTTCAAGCAAATCATGCTTAGAACCTTTGGATGTGTTTCTCATCAACGAAACAACTCCTGAACCATGGTATATTGATATATTTAATTTTTTGTAGAAAGGAACCTTCCCTGATGGTTGTACTAGCAACCAACGTAGGTTATTACGTAGACAAGCAAGTCGCTTTGTGATTATTGGTAATACCTTGTACAGAAGATCTTTTGAAGGCATCTTACTGAGATGTTTGAATCTAGAAGAATCTAGATCAGCTTTGAATGAAGCCCACAATGGATCTTGTGGGGGACATTTTAGTGGTAGCGCCATTGCTAAGAAACTCCTTCGGATAGGATATTTTTGGCCTACCATGGAAAATGATGCACATACTTATGTGTGACATTGCGACAAGTGCCAGAAACACGCTGACCTTGTCCATGCGCCTGCACAAGAACTGCAGGCTATTTCATCTCCTTGGCCCTTTTCAAAATGGGGCCTAGACATCATTGGAAAAATCAACCCTGTGTCATCCGATGGACACAAATTCATCATAACCGCCACTGAGTATTTCACGAAGTGGGTTGAAGCTATGCCATTAGCTTCTTGCACTAGAACACAAGTTTCCAAGTTTATTTTTAATCAAATTATTTGTAGGTTTGGAATTCTTGCCAATCTCATTTTCGATAATGGAACTTGTTTCAAAAATAAAGATGTCAAGAAATTATGTCAAAAATATAAAATTCAACATCGTTGGTCCACTCCCTATTATCCTCAGGGTAATGGTCAAGCGGAAGCATCTAATAAAACCTTAATCAAAATTCTCAAAAAATTGGTTAATAAATCTGGTCGAGATTGGCACATTCGAGTTATATCCTGCTTTGTGGGCCTATCGAACTAGTGTTCGAACCCCCACTGGAACTTCACCTTTTGTCTTGGTTTATGGTGCTGAAGCCATTTTTCCCTTTGAATTAGAAGTTCCTTCTTTAGCTCTACTACTTCAAGATACTGAAGTAGGGGATGAATATCGTGCTGGCAGATTTAGTCAGCTAGAACTTCTCGATGAAAAGTGCATCAATGCTTTGGAGCATCTTCGCGCCTACCAAAATAAGCTTAAGAGAGCATATCTTAAGAAAGTTCATCCTCGATCCTTTGAGATCGGTGACCTTGTCTTAAAAGAAAATCAAAAAAATACTAATGCAACTAAAAACCTTAAAGGTAAATTTGAGCCCAACTGGCTTGGACCATATGTCATCAACTGCTAAATTTGGATCAGGAGCATACAAATTATCTACCTTGGATGGTAAAGAACTTAAAGAACCTATGAACATTATGCATCTTAAACGTTACTATGCATAAAAATTGGTCATTTCATCATTGTATATATTTGTTTTGCATATTATTTCCTTTTTAGTCACTTATTTAAAACATTTCAAAAAACAATTATCTTGTATTTCTTTCAATTCATAACTTAAAATTAAAAACATCCAAATCATCAAAATCTTCAAAAACATCTTTTATTTTTGTACCTCTCAAATTGTGAAGTATTGCAGTTATATTTTCAGTTATTTTGGATAAATTAGCATTTATTTGGAATCCCGCACTTTCACATTCACATGAATAAATATCTTGATTTTATTTGGTATGATTATTCATCTCTCTTATATCAAAGTCCACAGTTGAATTAAATAAAGTTTTGAGCATAGAGAACTGATCTTGTTATTTACTTGAACTAAGTATATCTTTTCACATTAAAATGATTTCATTGCAAATTCGATATGATGCTACATAGTAGAAATGGTTTCCTGAGTGAAAAGTTTCCCCTGCTATCCTATCATGCACATGGTCTAGAATCTTTGAGAATTGACAAAAGGACAAGCTCACCCCTACCCAGAATAAAAATCCCTTGCTCTACAGCTAATCCGAGCAAGTATCCCTAGCATAGGAAGAAAAGAAAAGTTCAAGAAAAAGAGAAAAAGAAAAGGTTATTTTGTATCATCACAACAATATTTCAGTATTTTCTCAAATATCAAGCAAAAATACAAAAGTACAAAAAAAAAAAGAAAAAGAGAAACGCAAAAGCAAAAATGCAATAAAATCCTTTCCCTACCCCTTGAAAAGAAAAGAAGGGTGAATGAGCTTGAATCCCTGGAATTCTCAATTATTCAAAAACTGTGAGGTAAGCCCCATAACAGGTGGTTTGTGCCCAACCCGCTTGGCCTTGGGTAATCCCTAGCGTGGCGATATGTCTGTCACATTAGCGACCTTCTTTTGTATAGACCTCTGTCGACTTATGGATTAGCTAGCTCTTGATAACCTAACTTACATAGTAGTCTGGTACGGTTACATGCATATAAATCATGGTCAACGAACATTCATTTGGTCAAGGCAAATTACTTGTATCAAATTATCTTGCTCAAAATTGGTGAATGAACAATACAATCGCACACACATTTGTATTTGAGAGATTTTGTATCATTATGATAAATCAAGATCGGTAATGAACTCACATTTGCACATGAGGATTCTTTATAAATCCATATTTCTCTTTGAGATAATTTAAAATATTTATGTAACTCTTTTCGGAATAATTTTATCCTTTTATTTCAGAATTTGTTGTTTGTATAAGAGCAATTACATACATCTTCTCACAAAATCTTAAAAATAATTTCAAACAAAATTTTCATATTATTATTTTTCTATTTATCACAAATCAAAGGTCAAAAATTCATCTTGCAAAAACCAACAATCTATTTTCTTCTTTGGATTTCGCGATGATGGTATAAGTCTATACCTATAATTCTATGCCTAGCGCAAACCATTGTTCTAATTTTGTTTTCCATTTATTTTAAAAACAAATTCATCAAAACATATGACTTGCATCATTATGTTACACAATTATGCTTTACAAACAAACGAACACTTATTCTATTTCATGTCATTATGTTCAAATTCAATTTTGCAACCATGGTATAAATTCTAAGGAATTGTTCAAAATTTTATCACACTTAGGAATTTATGCCTAGCAAAATCATATTTCTTTTCATATCTCATGCATACTATTTTTATGAAAATCTGAAAACAAATCATCAAACCATCATTATCTCCATCATTACAACACAAAGTCTTAAGACAGTCTCTTAAGCACTCTTTTACTTTTAACAATATTTCTATACTGGGATTAGCTTGACGACCGAGTGAGCGGTGACTCCATGAAATGGTCTATAACAATGACAATGTCCTTTGAAATTATTGTTAGAAGTCTCTCTTTTATTTTTTATCAAATCACACCACCACAACCAATTGTTTACATCAGATTATTTCATTTAAAATCTTACAGCATGACATCAAATTATACTATTTCAACACGACATAATTACATGAATCATCAATCCAATAAGCAAACAATTCAACCATTAAAGCATCATAAAAACATATGAACAAGTCATATCATCAAAAATATCATATATATATATCAAAAAATTATATACATCATATCAAAACTGGATTGGTATGCCACAATCTATACCCTGGCATACTCAATCCTCTCAAAAATCTCTACAAAATCTAGTCCATAGACACCTAGCCTCGAGAAGCCCTCGAGCTCTCAGCCTCATCTCCTCCCCCACCCTGACGTGGAGGAGGTGGTCCCATAGAGGTCCGGGATGTATCTCGGGTCCTCGTCGTCGATCGGGAGGATGTCCTCGTCGATCCCAGCCTGACTGGTTCTGCAATGTTGGCTGGCAGCTGTACCCTCTGGCCCTCTGGAACCAGCTGAAAGTATACACCCTGGTAAAATGTAGTCTACATCATGGACCGCACTAGATCATCCCTGCTCGCTCCTCCACCCCGAGCTCTGAGCCGTGTAGCCTCATCCTGCAATGTCTGCACCTGAGCCCGGAGGCGGGCAACCTCAGCCCAGAGAGCCACCGTCTCGCTGCTCTCCCCTATGTCAACACCCTTGCCCTTATCAGGCGATGGTGGTCTCTCCCCCTACTATGAAGGGAGTCCCTCCTCCCTCCGCCCTATCTCCCATGGCCTCTATGGAGCCCGTGCCATCCTCTGGCATCTCTCCTATGGGATCCGCCATTGCTCTCTCCCCCATGACCCTGCATTGCCTCAATAGCAGCCTGTCATCGCCTCCCCATCTGGCGCACCACAGCATGCACTGGACCCTACACCCTCATCATCCGAGGAGGGTGGATGCCTACGTACCAGGCATCGTAGCCATCCACAACCTCGATGTCGTCACCATCCACTGGCTGGATGGGGGCATCGTTCACATCCTGACTCTAGAATCATTGCATATCTGGAGCCCCGCTCAGTGTAGTACTATCTCGAATAGTCTAGGAGTACTCGTAATCCCTGAGAGAAGGGATCCCCTACTGTAGACCGAACTATCATAGTACTCGGTCATAGCGGTGGAGCTCTACCTCTCCTCGCTCCATCCTCAACCAGCAGACTCGCTTGATGCGAGCCAGCTCCTGCCCATCCTCTGCCCACCCGGGGTGCTCTCACCATGGCCTCCAGGTGATCTGGTCTAGGATGAGGTCATCTAGCAACCTCTGTGACATCGGTAGATCTATCCGCCATTGTGACCCCCGTTGTAGCCACCAATAGAAAACCTAGGGCCTCTCTCGATCAACCCCTATCAATGGGAGCCCTATCGGCCTCCGCACCGCAATGTGCTCCCAGCACCAAACCTATAGCGACGATGTCAAAACCAGGACATCGACCTCCCTTGTATACGACCCCATACAGGATCCTATACAAGTGGCAAAGAACAAAGCTGCCCCATGCAAATCTGTACCCGTGGTCTCTCATGTCGTAGACTATGTCTGAGAGCACCCACGGTAGTCTGCATCCGCTCTGGTGGCACAGTAGTAAGCCACCAACAACTCCTACCAAAACCCGTGTCAGCCTAGATGCCCTAGGCATCTACCGTAGTGACTCGATGTTCACTCTGCCCTTCTCCAGGGTGAAGCTCGGGTCTCCCGTGAGCCTCATCATCGCCTGGCCCTGATTGGCCGTAGGCGTCATCAACCATCCTTGTATGGGGATCCTCATGATCCTCCATACGTCCTCTAGAGTGGGAGCCATCTCCCCTATCGGTAATCGAAAGCAGGATGACCCCGGATACCACCTCTCTGCTAGGGCTGTCAGTAGCCCCATGTCAGTCGGTACTTGTGGCATCTCTGCCACATGCTGTAGACCGACCTATCCAAGTCGGTCATGCTCTGCCTGGTCAAGCGTGGCTATGTCATCTCTTAGCCCATCGTATTTCCATTCTTGGCTCTTTAGTAATCCCTTCTACAAAACAAACAATAAAACAACAAAATCATTAATAAACCAATCATTAACATCAAATTAAACAACTTAAAATCAAATTTAAAATGATATCGTCCACCATTGGATGATATCGTCCCCAATTGGGCAAAATCATCCTTTGTGAGGATGAAATCGTCTTCGATTTTGCAACTTGGGAATCGCCCCTTGTTGGACGAAATCGCCCCTAATTCGTCGATTTCATCGTCAGACGAAATCGATGATCTAGGGACGATTTCGATGAAATCGGGACGATTTTGTCCCGATGACGTCGACGGCCTAAAAATGGTCGTGATGCCCCAAACAATCAAATTTAAATCAAAAAATTGCACAAAGTTAAATTAAACCTAATCTACTAGGATTAGATCCTTACCCGTAGCCCACGTTGGACCTCTGTCGCTCTGTGCACTGTCTCCACCATGTTTCTTCTCTGCAGAGCTCTGGAACAGTAAAAGTGAATAGTACAAATGAATTAGGGTTTTCCCTATTTTCTTTAATTTATTTAAAAATCAGCATTTTAAATTTTTTGCTTTTTCGTATTTTTACCTCAAACGTTCGATTTGGGTAAAAACACGGAGGGGGCACCATAGTCAGCATTCGTACGATTCGACCAAGAATCGTCGTCTAAAAAATTGAGTATATTTTTTGCTTTCTCGTAAAACGGGAAAAACTCGTCTTTAACGCATTTTCTTCGGAAAATTCGCTAAAGAGGGGGCAAAATGTAGCACCCTAAAATTGGCATGGTTAAAACCTTAGTAAACAGATAAAATATTAAAATTTGAATTTCAACCCCAAACTGCCCGTTAAACCGCCTTTTACCCGCTTTCCCCATTTTTCATGCCATTTTTAGGATTTGTTTTGACCGTTGGACGATATCGTCTCAGATTAGACGAAATCGTCCCCGATCTGACGAATTCGTCTAGAACAGAACGTCCGGACGATTTCGTCCCAAAACCAAATTTTCATAATTAGCTTCTATTTCAATGACCTCTCCAACTTGGGCAGAAGCGTGTCTGCGCAGTTGGAGATTTCCCTGTTGGAGATCTCCCAGATTGGGATGATCCCCAACCTCCCAAACCTCTTCCTAATCCTATATAAACTAGGATTTTTCTAGTTTATCCCCCTGATTCCCCCTGGCTGATTCTCCCTGAACCCCCAACCCCTTAGTTGACGGATTTCATTGCAGAGTTAGCTCCTTATTCCCTCGCACTATTTTGCTTGCATTCGGTATTTTTGTATTTTTATTGCAGGAACTCTACTATTTTTCAGTCGAAGCTAGCTTGGATCGTCGTGGACGATCTCGGACGATTGCGGACGATCTCGTACGATTGGAGGTGATCCTGACTGTAGTCCAGATTGGGGGCAGTCCGAGTTTAGAGTTTGCATTTTCTTAGCTTTTTCTGCATTTTTCATATCATATCTCTGCACTGTTTTAAGTTATTATGTTTTATGCATCTTGGAGTTCACCTCATTTAGCATAATCGCATGATAAAGTTAAAATCAATCATTAAATTTACTGCATTTCCTTATTTGTTATTAGAATCTATTATTTAGGCATGTTTGTTGTTATTTCTACCATTATCCCTTGCTTCTGCATTTGCATATTTGGTATTTTGTGTCTATTTTTGTGATTGCAGGTTTTTGACGAATTCATTTGACGAATTCATCAGATTTCAGATGATTCTGTCTGATTTCAGATGACCTTCTATGATTTGGGATGATTACGTACAAACTGAGATGATCTAAACTGCTACAAGACTCAGAATCTCCATCAGACATCCGGAATCAGGTATGACACCTTCTAGTTAGCATATTCTCTGTTATTTGCATCCATTTCTATTTTCTGTATTCATTTAAATCAGCATTGGCATATAGAATAGTTTAGATTCATATCGGCCAAACCTAGGAGTTGAATGATCAAGCATAAAAATGAACACATCAAACACACTATCAACCTAGGCATGGAAACTGCCATTCAAAAGTTTCCTGGTGAACCCACCATCCATCAAAAATTCACCCTTATACACCTCCCCCGAGAGGCGGGACCTTCCAAGGGCCTCTCAGTCCGAGGTATTGTCCCATCCTTTTCACATCCCCCTTTCGGGCATGGATCCTATAGCCTGAAGGTAAGGGTGCAAAAAATTTGGAGCGATACAAGTAACTGAGTTGGCTTACCTAGGCCCTCTAAATTTATGTCATTTTTTACCCTTGGAAACAGTCATCAAGGATGAACAATCCTCCATTGACGATAGCAGTTATCAATAATGGGCTTACATGGGGCCTCATATTCCCAATATCCCAGTTCCAGTAGGTAGCGATGAGGGTTTTTATTATGAAAATGACGATGAAGATGAAACATATAGAGCCTATTTAGGGCTTCCCTACTTGTGTCATCATAATTTTCCATACACTACAGAGGATATGTATAGAGATATGAATCTACACCCTCGTCTCAGAGGAATACCGCATATTTTGGATAGGATTTATCATATGGTCTTTCCTGATACATATACATACATGGAACTCCTAGAACCTAATGATCGTGTGTTCAAGTCTGTCCATAGACTGGATCCAGATATCCCCATACCCCTAGAACCACATCTCAAGGATGGAAGTTATATAAATTTAGATTCACATGCACGTGAACCTAGAGATATAATCCATTCCATAAATATGTTCTCCTTTTATTTGACCATTCCACTTTGCAATCCAATCGATCTTTCCAAACCATTGTGTCTTGATGTAGATGGTATTGATTGGGATCACACTAACTCATCACTGGAGCCTAAATATTTCTTCCCTAACAAAGAAATTTAAAAAAAAAATTATTTTGTTTCAGGTTATTCACATGATGTTTATCATGCTGAGGATGCTTCCAATGTCGAACCCATAAACCAAGTAGATGACATCCACTTTATCCCTATGCCTCACCATCTTGAGGAGGGATCCCACATATTAGTAGAAGAAATATTTGAAGTGGATATCAGCAGTGATCCCACAAATCCTAAGAAGGTTATATTTATAGAAATTTTGTCTCCTGATGAGCGTGCAAACCTCATACCACTACTAAAAGAGAGACATGATCTCTTTGCTTGGACTTATAAAGATATTTTGGGTCTAGATCTAAAATTGGTTACTCATAACCTTTCACTAGATCTCTTCAAAAATCCAGTCAAGAAGAAACTTAGGAAGATGCATCCAATAGTAGCCTTAATGGTTAATGATGAATTGCAAAAGCTACTAGATGTAGATTTTATCATTTCCATCGACTTTCCAAAATGGGTATCAAATATGATGCCTATAGGAAAACCTGATGGAAGGATCCATATCTGTACAGATTTCATATATCTCAATAGGGCAACACAAAAGGATTCATTTCCATTTCCAAACATGGATTCTATCATAGACACAACTATGGGTCATGAAATGCTCTCCCTAATGGATAGTTTTTTTAGTTACAACCAAATTTGGATTAAGCTTGAAGACCAACATAAAATTGCATTCATAATGTCGTGAGGGACATTTTTTTATAATGTTATGTCATTCAGTATTAAGAATATTGGTTCTACATATTAGCAGGCTATGACATGCATCTTTCATGACTACATGCACAAGATCTTGGAAAATTACATCGATGACTTGTTGGCAAATTCATTGTTGCAATAAGAGCATGTAGAGGTCTTGAGAAAGGTCTTCGATTGCCTGATAAAGCATAATTGGTGTGACTTCAAGAAGTAACTAAGAAGTACGTATTTGGTGTGACTCCAAGAAAACTCTTGGGATTCATCATTTCAAAATGAGGGATCAAAGTTTACCCAAAAAAGGTCAAGACCATTTTAGAAATGCATCCCCCCATGAATATAAAGGAATTAAGGAGCCTTCAGGGCAAAGTAGCATTCATAAAACAATTTATCACACAATTATCAGATAAATGTTGACCCATGAATCGACTGCTACACAAGAGGATCCCATTCAAATGGGACGAGGACTATCAAGTAGCCTTTGCTAAGATTAAGCACTACCTGATGAAATCACCATTACTAGCTCCACCAAGACCAGACATACCATTTTTTTTATATATATCGGTAACTGACTTTGCATTGGGAACCATGTTAGCCCAAAATAATGTGTAGGACAAAAAGCATGTCATATATTACATTAGCCAAACCTTGGTGAGTTATGATATAGGATATGCCTACGTGGAAAAAATATGTTTAGTAGTAGAATTTACAACAAAGAAATTATGACATTATATGTTAAGTCATACAACGTATGTCATATCAAAATAAAATCCTTTGTAGTATATGATGAGAAAGACATATCATAATACACATACTATAAAGTGGATCATGCTATTGACAGAATTTGATTTGGAATTCATTATTCAAAATTCCATCAAGGAATAGGTCATAGCTAATCAACTGGTGGAGGCACCTCTAGAAAATAGTAGGCCTCTCACAATTGAGCTTCTTGATGATGTAGTCTTTGCATTATTAGAAGCACCCAAACCTGAAGAACCAGATAAAAAAGATGATATTACCTTATTCTTCGATGGTTTGAATTGTGAGCAAGGGGATGGTGTAGGAATAGTGTTGTTCACATTGCAAGGTGCTCCCATGCCCTTGTCATTTAAGTTAGAATTTCCTTTCACTAACAATAATATTGAATACGAAGCCCTAATATTGGGACTCCAAACAGCTATCACCATGAAGATCCAAAGGTTAAATATATTTGGTGATTCTCTTCTCATTGTCAACCAAGTGAAGGGACTTTTTCAATGTAGGTGTCTAGTCTTGAAGGTCTACAAATATCTTGTTGACACTTATCTAGATTAGTTGGAGTGGTATGACATTGATTCAATCCCTCATTCATCAAACAAATTTGTAGAAACTATGACATATTTGGGATCTTTAGTTTCTCAAAATTCATCTACTGATTTTACTACCATCCATGTAAAAATTCTATTGCGCTCTATTGTGTAGCATGAGGCTTTGGATAACAAAGATTAAATCAACATATTCATATATAACCAAATTAGGAAAGGTTCTATAGAGCTAGAGACTTTCTCAAGAGGGCATCTTAGGGGTCATTGATCTTGCAAGATCCTATGAAGAATGGTACTACCATTCACCATAAGGTTGTTTCCCAGTCTGCATTTGTGAATGCTAAACTGTAGGGGGAACATGTTGTCTTGTTAGTTGAGGCTGAGGTATATCATAATTATGTCACAAATACATGACTTTCTAAAACTTGGTGTAATCCCTCAAGGATTGTCGCATGTTGTAGAACACACATTTAAATAGAAAATGATAGAGTATGTCTTGTTAGGAGATATTTTGTATTGTTGAAGTTATTATGGAGTTCTCCTTCATTTTCTTGAGCCCCAAGAATCATATTTGACAATTTTGTAAGCTCACGATGGTACATGTGGTGGTCATTTCAATGAAATCGCTATCATCAAGTGCATCCTTTGCATGGGCTATTATTGGCCTACTATGGAGAAATATTGCAATGTGTATGTCATAAAATGTGTTAAATATCAGCATCATGCTAATCTTGTGCACTTTCCATCATATGCCTTACAGCCCATTCATGCAGCTTGGCCATTTTCTCAGTGGAGTTTGGATATAATTGGTAAGATATCTCCTCCATCATCAAGTCAACATACATTCATTATCATGGCTACTAATTATTTTACTATGTGGGTTGAAGTAATCTCGTTAACAATGATAATTGAAGCATTTATTATGGAGTTCATACTCACCAATATCAAAGTCATTTTGGCATACCATCCAAAATAATTTTGGATAATGGAACATCATTAAAAAACAAAAATGTGAGGGCTTTGACGTCTAAGTACAAGATCAAACATAGTTTTGTGACTCCATATTATCCGTAGGCAAATGGGAAAATTGAGGCTTCAAACACGACAATGGTATCCATCTTGAAAAATATGGTACAAGAGAACAAAAAATATTTGCACATACAACTACCCCTTGCATTATGGGCTTACAGGACTAGAATTCGGACACCCATTGGGGCAACTCCATTTTCACTAGTATATGGCATTGGGGTCATTATACCCCTAAAGTTGGAGATTCCAATGTTGTGCATCGCATTGAAAGAGTTCATTGATGTTGACACTACGTGGCAAGATTGCCTAGATCAATTGATGCTACTCGATGAGAATCGTGTGAATTCTTTTGAGCATCTTTGTGTTTATCAGGAGCACTTAAAACAATCTTATAATAAAAAATTCCATCTAAGAGACTTTGAGGTTGGTGATCTTGTACTGAAAGAGAACCATCAGAACTCAAATCTATCGCCAAAAATGTGAAATAAATTTGTGGCTAATTGGTTAGGTCCTTATAATCTCTAAGAAGGTTGGGCCTGGAACGTATCACTTGACATTTCTTGACAGAGATGAATATATTGAACCTCTCAACATCCTTCATCTTAAGGCATTCCACACATAATAATTCAAAAACCTAAAAATGTGGAAAATTTCAAAATTCATAAAAATGCACAAAAAGCTCCAAAGGCATCATAAGCCCTTTGGTCAATGCACAAAAAGCTCCAAAGGTATCATAAGCCCTTTGTTTGATTCACAAAAGGCCCCAAAGGCATCTGTAAGCCCTTTGGTCATATCATAAAAGGCTCCAAAGGAATCTAAAACCCCTTTGGTTAAATCAAAATTTCAAAAGCCCATAAAAATAAAAAAAGCAATAAAATTCTAAAAACATTGCATTTCATTTTTCACTTATGCATATCATTTGCATTCTCATGTTGCATATGCATTCATTTAATTACATTGCATTTAGGCGTTTACATCTGCCGCACTTACATTAGGATAGGTTGTGTTTGCAGTATTACAAATGACACCATGTTTGTGTTTCAATCATGCATCTATGCATTATCATCATCACACATCACCCTTGTGAGTAATTGTATTTTTCAACACAACCCCACCTATTGCTATGAATAATATACTAAGGTTTTCTAGTCATTCAACCATACCTAGTGGTCTTCTCAAGAGTTGATAGAAATATTGCTTTGCTTTTGTAGATGAGGTGTAGTTGTGATAGCACTTAGCATATCAGAATCCTATCACTAATAAAATGCATTTAAATAATCCTAATTAGGGTAAGGAAGGACAAAAACTACAAAAGTGGTCTGGGTCACCTTAGGTAAAAGGTTTTTTTACTTGATTATTTTGTGAGGAGCAGTGGTCTAGAGTAGAGGTCATTAGAAAAAGGACAAGTTTACCCCCTACTCGAATAAATTCCTTGCTTACAAATGAAGGAGAAAAATCCCAGAATGAAATCCCAAAATCAAGTCAAATCAAGATCAAATTCAAAATAAAATCAAATCAGTATCAAATCCCTTGCTCAAGAAAAATATAAAATAAATATAAAAAAAATAGTATATACAAAATAAACAGTGATTTTTGTCACTATAAATGAGCAAGTATCCTAATAAATTTAAGAAAAAAAGGGGTGAACTTGAATCCCTAGAATGGTCAATAATCAAAGCCATGGAGTAATCCCCAATACAAGAATGGGCTAAATGAATCCCACCTGAAATTGGGGTTGGTCTATCAAGTCAAAAGTGAGCTAGCTTTAGGTGGCCCATATTGCATAGTGGTCTAGTATAACTAAATCCAAACCTAGGATCGGATAGACATTTGAGGATCCCCAATATAGAAATGGGCTGAATGGATCCCTCCTGGGACTGGGGTATGCTTATGCCTTATCTAATATATTAATTTACACACACAAGGGTAATGAAAAGCTTGGTATTTTAGAGTGAAAACCTTATTTTTCAAAAGTCTAGTATAGTGATTAATACAACTTTTGATAAGTCAACTAGGGTGTTTGAGTTTCATGGAAAACATCAAAAAAAACTGAAATAGCAACAACCATTTTTCAATGCAATCATCAAATATCAACTTCTTTTATGAGAATTTTTTATTAGAAATGTTCATAATATAGGTTAGATGCCGGATGGATGTCAAAAATGATATTTAAATGGACATTGACTATGTTATCCATATTATTTTAATTTACAAAAGCTTATGCATAGAAATAATGTGCCAGTGCATCTCACATATGGATGTCCAATTGATTAATTCTTATGATAAGATATAGCAATTACAGTTCATGATTATTATACATTCTGTGGTGTCATCTAGTAGATTGTTAAACTCATATTGCATTCATACATTATGTTTGAAGTGATTAAAGCATACATGTCCATTTACAAGAAAATCATCATAATGAAAAATATGCAGTACATACATGTCATGAATTATGTCATAACATCATAAGTTAAATATATACAAATATTGTAAATTAAATGTGCATTTAACATAAAATAGTGCATTCATATACATTCATCATAAGTAGTCCATCTACACATATATATCACTGCATCTAATCATACATCACATAGCTATCTAGCGTATGTCATATATACATCACATCATATAGCATAAAATAAACATAACACATTAGTATTGCATCCATATGCATCTCATAAACATAAAACAAATAAAATATACACATATAACGTCTCTCAAATTTCAGATAATAAATATATATGTGTCCAAAAAGAGTACACCATCATATGTCAAAAATATCTGCAAGCTACAACTATGTAGGTCCTCGACCTTACACTCAAAAATGGTACAATAATATCTATCACAAATATGTACTAGTTAGAACCTACACCCCTAGTTTGTGAGGCTATGATGTCACCTCCACCCTCCTTGTGATTTCGCCTAGAGTTGGCACCTAAGGTCCTCTTAGATCTGTGTGTCTTGTGATTGGAGTGAGCTAGAGACTGCCCTGTCTCCCTAGTCTGAGTCCTCTGATATCTTGGAGCTATGGACCTCTTCATAACATCACCCTTGAGTAGCTCAATCTCCCTTGCTAATGTGAACATATAGGCATCATTTGATTATCACTTGTCGATGTGTCATTGCATTAGAGCCTGCAGTCTCCTGATATTTACCATCGGGTCCACCACTTCTAATCCCTATACTACAAAAACTACTAGAACTACTAGAGTATTTGGAGTTGCTAGAGTAGCCTATGGAGATGAGGGATCTACTCTCATAGCCCTGAGAGAGTCACGCTCTATTTTCATAGCATCTAGCTAGGACTATAGGAGGATGCGTCGCCCTGTAATCCTTTGGATATCTATCTTCGCCATGGTACTTTGTGCCTATAGAGCTATCTTCTCCTCTGCATAGTTTTTCCACTGAGTCTTCCATACTATGAGCTATGACTATAGATCACTAACCCATACCTGTAAGGTAGCTATGAATGTGTCTCTCCCTAAAATTTACATTTGAAGTGTGCCTACCTGAGTCTGTAGGCTAGCGACCTAAGCCCTAAGCTACCCAATCCCACTGTCTGGTGATACCTCACCCTCAACTAGTGCCTTGGTCTCATCCTCATCCTTGGGGACCTCTTATATAGCTCTTCCCTCACCCTATCCACCATCAGTCCTTTAACAGACTCGATATCCATGAGGATCGACCTTTTCTCCCTCTACACCCTCTACTGCGGTGCCCTCTACTTCATTAATTTTCATTACCCTCATCAAATCATAACTTGAGGGGTAGTCATAATATCATAATCATAATCATATTCAATAGAATATCTCTTGATTGTAGATCCCTTGATCTTGTCAAAATTACGTTAATCTTACGAATCATTACCAATGACTATCATAAGCTTACCCTTTGTTGGGGCAAAAATCAACTATGATAGTTAAGTTAGTAGATCTCCTCCTTTCTAATCTATATGGCGTGGAAGCCTATAGTAGAACTAAAGTTACCTGGTCATCGTTGGAGCTTGCCAAAGCTTTGCAAATTTACGCCTTCCATCTAGTTGGAAGCAATGATTCTAAGATGCGCATCCTTTTGCTGGACCTTGAACATCTAATGTTGATCAGACTAATGATCATCATGAAACCTATGATATCATTTTAGGAGGTTTATTTTTGCTCAACATTGTTTGATCTCACAACGCATCTCAAAAGGGGTATCTGTAGACACCTAAAACATGCCATGTTGAGGTGACTACTCATATGGGACATGCTAGAAGACCATATGAAACATCTTGGATAGATTCCAAGATGAAGTAGTGGTTCTAACCACTCAATTTTGGCATTTTGGCCTAGTCAGTGTTGGACATGGCTAACACTAGTGGTTAACAGTTCTGATCACGCCTTAGAGTTGCGATTAGCCTTCAAAATTAGTTTGATCTCAACCGATCCAAAATCAGCTAAAACAACCAATTTTTTTGAGTTTCAAATGGTTTTAGGTATGGAAGCCTCCAAAAATTTTCTTCCAAATGCTCCAAATGTAGTTTCTTGATCTTGGCTTCTCCATGAATCTAAGACAAGGCATTCTCATGTGCTATAAAACCCCCCCTCCAAATTAGGAATAAGCTTGGAAGAATCTTGAGTTGAAGAGCAACGAAGCCCTTTCAAATTTTATACTCACTTCTATCCATTGAGAGGAATACTTTTGCTGCCTAATTGGAGATCACATGGAACTTGGAACCAAGAAGGCTATGGAGATATAGGAGGAATCAAGAAACTCAATCGAGCCCATTCCATCATCAATATGAGCAATTCAACTATAAAATCTATCAGAGGACATCATGGCGACCCTTGATCATCAATTCATCAAGGGTAATTGGAGATCTAAGACTGGTATTTGAGAGCAGCTACATTTTTAGCTCAACCGTGGTTGTCAGTCATGACTAACAGTTCTAGCTGCACCGCAAACCTACGATTAGGTTTAATTTCTTTTTTCCCTTGGTTTTAGCAGTATTTTATATTTTATTTGCAATAGCTTATATGCATTTGATCTAGATTGGTTTCATTAGAGACAATTATGTGGTAGAAGTAGGAATTTAAGACTTGTTTCCTTCATTTCTTATCATTTGGTAGATAGATTAGTTGTGGCTATTTCTTATGTTTTCATGCTTCCAATTGTTTAAATAGGACATTATATGGATTGATTTATGTTTCCTTTATATTTCTTGATGGCCAATTATCATGTTTAGTGTAGATTGCCATGCCTTATGCATTTTCTTGATTTCAATATTTCATGACATGTTATATGCAAGGATCCTCTAAAAGCCTCATTAAGAGAGGCCTCCTTTGCTTTTAATTGTTTCTTGAACTCATGGTTGACAAGGTCTTGTCATTCAAAGCAACAAATGCCTCTAATCATGGAGAAAAAGGCCACATTTTCCTTGGAGCAGTTCATGTCAACCTAGAAAGCCTATGGATTAGACCTACAATTGCGTGGGGATTTTCTATGATTGTAAGAATTGTATCACATTGGGTATCCCTAAGAGGGATGGATTTGTAATCGAGTGTAATTGGAAATTTAATAAAAATGAGTCTTTCTTTGTGACTATTTACAAATTCATTCCTTATTTTATGCTTTATGTGATATTTCAGTTATTATTAGCTTAAGTGTATACATCCTAGATTGTTACACATATCGATCGAGAATAAATTGAGGTCTTGAAGCCACATAAACTAAAATCAAAATGGTTTTAAATGACCATTATTAGGTAAATCACAAATCAGAAGAATGGATTTGTGATTTGATCTGATCCTACTCATAATAAAATATCTAAAGAGATTGTATACACTTTTGCAACCATTTTTTGGATAACAAGAGTTTGTCCAATTTTTTTCTATATGATTTTGCCTAATGCATGTATTATCCCATGTATTTAAAAACTTAAAGGACTAACATCCAAAGGCCATTTGAATTAAAAAATGAAGTAAAATCTTGCATTGATTTATATCGTCCTGGAGTATGACCCTTCTTTTTCAAAGGAGATATAATAGTGTTAGATCACCGCAAAGAATCCATAGATCACAATAAATCATCATTGTGTTTTATAAAAATATGCTAAGGTCATTCCAATGTATTTCACAAAAAGAAAACTGTAGCTGGTGCATATGCATTTATAATCCCAACTTTGATGTTTTCCTCTTTCCTATAGAATAGTTTACCAACCTGATTAATTTTTGCTTCTAACAATTTTCCATCCCATTTGTCCCATATTTTTGCAATACCATCTAAATCTCCTATAGAAGAAAGTACTAGATAATCGCCCATTTTCTAAATCTTTTCAAAAACATCCTTACATTCCTCACTACTTAATTTATTTCTTATATTAAAATAAACTTAGGATTATACAACCTATTAATTCCTTAATAACTTTTTTTAGGGGTCTTATTCATACCCCTTATAATCTATGATATAATTTTCATCATCATCACTTTTTATTTCCATTAGTGCCTTAGCCTCACTTCTTGTTAACATGTGCAATATTTCTATTTGGATTTCCAAATTAATATATCTTTAATTTTCTTTTTCTTTTTATTCATGCTTTGATGGCCTACCCCTCCTTGTTCCATTTCCATTAACACTCTCATATTCATCAATCTCTTCTATTTATCCATGTTTTTTATAATTAGACTTATCTTCTAAAGATTTATGTTGCCTCAAAAACCATAAAGTGCATAGATGATCCTTTATAGGCATTAATTTTTCATGCTACCCTCGAAATCCTAAATTTTCTTATATATCATCTTTATGCTTTTCTTTATTATGCTACTCTTGAACCTAAATTATGAAGAATACAATTTGTAGTACTTTCATTTTATGCAAGAATATTTTATGCTATTTGAGAAAAATAAATATGGTTTACATGGAATAACCTTGGCCTCTTTTACCTCATTCACTTTAAAATTCACCTTCTCATCTTTTGTTGCTTTAAAAATTGTCTCCCTACCTTCCTTTGATCCTTTAACTCCTATATTTGAACTTGTGCATTGTACATCCTCATCCCTTGTGTCAATTTTTTATTTTAATGGTTAATTCAAGTGAACTATAATGTTCTATATCATTTGATAATGCATTGGTATTTTTCTTACTACTTTATTAGGAGTGGAAAATCATTGGTTTAACCCAGCTTCTCCTATTGTTTCTTATTAAAGTTTACCTCATGCCCAAACAAAATCATCTCTTTCTCCATAATTTTAGCTTTGTAATGTCTTGCCACGTATCTGGTTTCATGACATTTATGACATTAGAAGGCATTTTTTTTGTAATCCACTTGTTAATCCCATTCTCCTAATTTAGATTTAATTCTAATGGACTATGGTAAAGGTTTTGAAATATCCATGACAACACATATCAAGTGTATATAGGATACCTTCTCTTCTTAGTACTCAGTCCCTCGTAGATGAACTCACCTAGACTTTTACCAATATTTTTCAAAACTCCTTGTTGATGAGTTAATAAAGAAGTTTAAAAATCCTAATCCACACTAGAAGCCTTTTAATAGTCTCTAATTGTATAGAAATTTTCTTACTCCATGGCCTTGAATATAATATATCTTTACCGCTAAACTAAGGTCTTTCTTCCATTATTTTATTCTTTATTTCTAAACTAAAAAATATAAGGAGCAAAAATTATTACAAAAGAAAAGTCATGGAGTAAATTGAATTAAATCCCAACTTCCACATGATCCAATTTTGAATGTTAGAATAACTTGGCCAGTATCCATGAAACTTACATATTAACCCTCTAGTTTTAATAACCATTATATCATGCTTAATCATCTCATCTTTGATAATCATCACTTTTGATGTAGTATCTACTACCTAGATAGAGTTTTCCATAGATTTTCTTTTCCTCTTATCTCTAATTAGGGAATCCATACTTTCAACTAAGGCATCCTTACTTCTAATAAAGACTTTAAAAAATGGATTTATTTCCATGCCACCTGAATTTTCTTCACGTGAATCCTTTATTTTTTGAGTTTCTCCTAATATTTGAAATAAGAAGTGGTGCTCACTCTTTAATTTCATTTTTCTTCCTACTTCTTTCCCATGCTTCATGCTTCCTCCTCATGTTTCCTACTTACTCTTGGTTCACACTCACTCTTGATAGTCACTTACTGTTTTTTATATTATTATTATGACAATAAAATACTTTAAATTATGAAAGATTAATAATATTTTTATATTTCATACTTTAAATATATACTTATCGAGTGGATTTTTAAAACAATATTTAAAATATAATATCAAATACCTTGAATTGAAAAAATAGTGATACTTTTAAGATATAAATACCACTTTAATATTTTTCAAATGTATAAATAAAAAAAGTATCCACAAGTTCAAAAGCTATTGTAATTTTTTCTTGTATTTTATATATTTGCATATACTTGATGCAAAAAGAAAAAATGCATTGTACTTATATTTAAATCATATTTAAGATGAATTCATGCATAAATTAAAAAAAAAAAAGTATTTTTATTTTCTAAAATTAATATTTTGTTATGATTAAAGTGTAATTGTTATTCTTCGTAAAGGTTCATGAATTGAATATATAATTTAACAAACTTTAATATTTGAGACAGTAAATAAAAATAAATAAAAGTATTATCACATACATTTTATTTTGGTTGTTAACATTCATACATTTATAATTTAATTGATTTCATAGATCACTTCCTAGTATTTTGGATGAATAACTTCATAGATATAATATTCTTAAATATTAAAATTCCTTTGAAATATAATATTTTTTTGGGGGGTTGAATAGGAATTTTAAAATTCCTAACACGCCATAAAAATCAAGTTAATGAGACCTCACCCTCTAAGAAATTGAAAAGCAACGTACCAACCTATCCTTTCTTGAAATTTCATATTACTAATTAAAAACTTAAAAACTTTACTCTTATCTTTTAATATATGCACAAATACATGAAAGAGAATGCCAAATATTAAAATTTATAAATATTTAATTATTTTTTATATATTAAAAAAAAAACAAAATTAAATAATAATAAATATGATCCATACAAATATAAAAAATATAATCTAAGAGAGACATATACACACAAGTTGGAGGGACATTTTTTGGAGGACTGACCAAACTATCAAACTAGTTTCGACCATATTTCACTCATCTGGACTCAAATTGAGCTGAAAATTTGAGGGTAGATGCCTTAAAAACCCTAGAATGTCTTTATAAATTTTAAAATCATTTGTAGAAACAAATATCCTAGTGCATCTCTATGTGTGAACGATATTTTTTGCAAGTGGTTGTGTGAGGGTTTCATCTGGGTTGAGTGTAAGCATCTCTAGAGGTTGGTTTTTAGGGCCTTCGGGCCCTAGCGGCCAATATCTTTGTGGTTTATACTTGATATTTTAGCAAGATATGTTGCAGTGGATATTAAGGTGGGTTATAAATCTATCTTTCAATAGATCATGCTATGAACTTGAGTGACAACGACTTCCAATTTGTTGCACAAAATAAAAGTGAAAATCATACCTTTCCACAACATCTAGGGCAAGGATTAAAGAGATTACGAAATAAATTTCAAGAAGTTGATCAAAAAATGGTTCAGATCTCAAGTGAATATGGTGCTAAGGTGCACCCACAAAATAAATATACTTTAAAAATCCTTTTTAGGGGTAAGAATTTCGAAGACTCATCCCAAAAAATAAATTTTAGGGATTCCCTCCACGGTGGACAACCTCAGCCCAATAATAATATTAATATCAGGGCTTCCCATAAACCTATAAGAATGCCTAAGATTGATCCCAGGAAAACAAAGTCAGGTTGTCTTAAAGCAGTTGATGGAACTCCTATTGTTAAGATTGATATGAGTAACATTCAAACTAGCATTGAAGATCTGGAAAGAAGAGGACTAATGTTTTGATTCGTGGGTTTTCATCCAAGCCTATCTACTTTCAAATTATAGCCTGCAAAATGTTGGAAAACTAAAGGTGAGTTACAAATATCTATTTATCCAAATGGTCATTTTCTTGTTTTATTTTCTAATAATGAAGATAAAGAGAAAAAATTTCAAGGGTGTCCTTGATTTTTTGGAAGGGCAAGGCTTTTCATGAAGCCCTAGCATACTAAATTTAAATCCAAAGAAAATATGCCTTCTACAACTATTGTGTGGATTAGACTCTTTGGCCTCCCTATTAAATTTTGGAATCCTACCATTTTTTCTTCAATTGGAAACTCTTTAGGAAATTTTATGATGACTTCTGATTGTACTCAAAATTTTGAACATATTATTTATGCTTGAATTTGTGTTTTAATAGATTTTGACAAACCCTTATAGAAAAATATCAGATTACAATTTGGGGAATACACTTGGAAGAAAGTAGTGGAGTATGAGAACATTCCTTTTCGTTGTAGAATTTGCCATGAATATGGTAATTTGGCTATTGCTTGCTCAAATAAAATTCTTGATCAAAAGAAAGAAGATATAAACTTAGCAGGTTTACAAATGCCTAAGAAGAACACTAAAAAACCAGTTATAAAGGATCAATCAAAATTATCTGCTAATATATTTGAAATCCTTTCCACAAATGATGTCCCAAGTAAGGAAGAGAAAATAGTGGAAATATAAATCTTAGAAACACAATTTAAATATGAAGGGAAGAACTCAGAGACAAACCAACAAATCAAAGGTTTTCAACAAGAAAAAAATGAAGAAAATTTACACAAGAAAATAATTTTTTAAATGTCAAAACTTCAAATAATAAAAGTCCCATTATAGACTTTGTTGAACCCTCTAGTAAAATTTTGACTATGTACGAACATTCCTCAAGGTTAGAAGCCATCTCAGATTCAATTGAAGTAAGTCAAGAAACAGGGAGAAAAACTGAAGATGGATTCTAATCAAAAGGTAGGTTGTAAGACCAATCAATATCATATGGTAAAAGAAGGTGAAAAGCTTGTAGAGGAAGGTAATATTAATGCCCTTCCCAAATTTTTTAGCCCTGGTATTCATGAAGATCATTACTTGGAATATTAGAGGACTCAAAGGGAGTCTTTCAAAACAAAATGAAATTAGAAGAATGATTCAGATAAATCACCCACATATTTTTTTCCTTCAAGAAATGAAGACGTCAATGGAGGATATGGAATCAATTGCTAGTAAAATTTGGCTAGCTAGAAAAGTGGTTTTCCTCAATTCCCAAGGGACTTCTGGTGGCATTGCTTGTCTTTGGGACCCAAAAGAGGTAATTATTCACCATATGGTTGGAAGTTGGGGTCTTTTAGATATAGCTATTAAAAGTAGACATTCCAATCAACTTATGCTCTGCATTACTGTTTATGCTCCAACTGCTTTGGAGGAAAAAAGAAGATGGTGGAAGGATATAACTCATATTATCTCTCATTTTCCTGAATCTTGGATCTTAATCGAAGGAGATTTCAATACCATCCTCTCTTTAGATGAGAAAATGGGTGGAAATAGAAATTTAGATAAAAGCACTATCATCATGAGCAAACAAACCTCCATCTTGTGGACATCCAACCAGATAATAGCCTTATGACTTGGTCTAACAGAAGGCAAAACTTAGCTTGTATAATGGAGAGATTGGATAGGCTTTTGCTCTGTGAAAATTTCTTAAACCATGGTCACATTCCTAAAGTGAAGACTCTTAAAAATTCTGGTTCGGATCACTTGCCAATCATGGTGGAAATGTGGAAAACCAATGTGAGTTTCTCTCCTTTTCATTTTCAATTAATGTGGCTTAGAGACAGTTGCTTTGGACCTCGTGTGCAACAATGGTGGAAGTAAGGTAAGCCTAGGTATAGGACTAATATGTTTTTTTTTGCCAAAATGCTGCAATACATTAAATACAAAATCAAGACTTGGAACTGGAAGGAGTTTGGGGATGTTCATAAAAAAAATATGAAGTTATTGCTCAACTTGAAATTTTGAATAAGAAAATCCATTTAGATGGCCTCACTAATAATAGAAGTGTAGATGAAATTAAACTCACAAATCAGTTAGAAGAATGGGAAAAAAGAGAAGAACTCTTATGGAAGCAAAAATCTAGAATTCAATGGCTCAAAGAAGGAGATCGAAACATAAATTTCTTCCACAAATATCTTCTAGCTCAAATATCTCACAACTTTATTTCTTCCCTGAAATCAAATTTTGGAAATGTTGTCTATACTTGGGATGGCATGAACTCTATTGTTGTCGATTACTTTTCCAATATTTTTGTTGCTACTCCTCTTGACTCGGATTCTCAACAAAATGTTCTTCAAGTAATCCCTTCTCTTATCACTTCTAAGGAGAACTCTATTTTGACTTATCCTGTTACTATCAATGATCTTCAACAGGTATTTTTTAAAATGCAAAAAGAGAAAACCCTAGGTCCTGATGGTTTTCCCATTGAGTTCTACCGAGAGTTATAGGATATCCTTCATGCTGATTTATTAGAGGTGGTGGAAGAAGATAGGAAACCCAAATAAATTTTAAGGTTATCAATTAAACTTATATTACTCTTGTTCCAAAAGCTCATGAGGTTGATCATATCTCAGCTTTTAGACCTATTGCTTTATGTAATGGCACAAAGGTTGAAGCCTATTTTGCAAAAGATTATTTTCCCTGAACAAGGGGCTTATGTGGAAGGGTTTCAAATAGTAGATAATATATTTCTTGATCAAGAAGCCATCCATTCCATGGATATGCAAAAATATCCTTTCATGTTCATTCGGTTAAACTTATCCAAAGCTTATGACAGAGTGAATTGGCACTTCCTTATCAAATTTTTGAGGCAATTTGGTTTCTCTAAGGATTAGATGGATTATATTATGGTATGTATCTCTTAAGTTTCCTACTTAGTTCTTATTAATGGTAATCCTTCTCAGTCATTCCCAAATTCTAAAGGTATTAGTCAAGGCGACCCGCTATCCCCTTATTTATTCATCATTCTTGTTGAATTCTTGGGTAGGACTATAACCAAAAAGGAGAAAAAAAACCCTTGAGAGAGTTATCATTGCTCATGGAGCTAGACCTATCTCTCATATTCAATTTTTTGATGACTTTACTCTTTTAGGTAAAGCTATAGTTAAGGAATCTTCTAATATTAAGCAAATCATTAGCTATTTTTATAAGGCTACTGGAAAGTTGATCAATGAAGATAAATCTAAAGTCATTTTCTTTCATTGCTTTGTCAGACAGGAATCCATGGTCTTGGATAAATTAAAATATAAGAAGACCTCCCTTCTGATCACTTATTTAGGAATTCCCATAAATATTCAAACGTAAAAAATAATAATATTGGAATTGGTTGTTGGATAAAGTCAAGAAGAAAATTTAAAAGTGGACCAACAGGTGGCTTTATTATGGGGGTAGAATCAACTTTTGGTTGTTGGAAAAAGTCAAGAAGAAAATTGGAAAGTGGACCAACAGGTGGCTTTCTTCTGGGGGTATAATCACCTTGGTAAAATCAGTCCTTCAGGCTATTCCTATTTATGTTTCTTTTGTGTTGAATATACCAAAGTTTGTTCTTTGAAAACTAGATCAAATCAGTCATTGATTCCTCTAGAGGGGTACTAAGGAGGAAAAAAAATGGGCCTTGGTGGAATGGGACACTTTATGTCTTCCTAAGAATGAAGTGGGTTTAGGATTTTGGTCTTCTATTAATAACAAAAAATCTTTAGCTGCTAAATTATATTGGAGGATGTTGCATAACCCCAATGCTCTTTGGGCCAATAATCTCCATGCTAAATATGTTGAGAACAAAAGTCTTGAAGATCTTGTTTGCTATCAACTTCCTACCAAAGGTTCTCCCATTTTAGTAGTTCTTAATACTAGTGAGGATTTGATAAAGAAAAAATTATTTTGAATCATTCATAATGGTCAACAGGTAAATTTTGGACATATTCTTGGGATGGTTACAAGCCTTTGATAACTCAATTTCCTGAATGGAGTTCTTGGATGGAGGAGCTTCATCGATCTAATTGGAAAAAGGTGGTTGATTATTGTCGGTACCATACTCGTAATTCAAAGGTTGGTAGATATTGGATCACTATTGAGACCAACCTATTCAAATCCCAGAAAGACAAAGACAAGATATCCAAGGTATCCTTCATATGAGATCTCTCTCTTGGTCCCATGAAAAATATTATTTTGGATGGAACACCACTATTAAGGGTGAGTATTCAGTTGCTCAAGGTTATTTGACCTTATGCCATAATAATCCCAATAATATTTTGACATATTTTCTCAGTTGTGGGTTCAAAATCTCTGGCCTAAGGTGAGGTTCTTTACTTGGCTTTTATTGCATCGCAAGGTGCTTACTGATGAACAACTTATAAAGCATGGTTTTCATGGCCCTTTTAGATGTTAAATGTATGGAGAGAATGTAGAAACTCTTAGACATATTTTTATTGAGTGTACTTTAGCCTTTGAGCTATTGAGTAGAATGGCCACTTTACTTGTTTTACAATGGTTCAATGTTTTTACTTTTAAAAAAAATTGGAGGGATTGGCCTCAACAAGAGGGTGTTGATCACTTTATTAGGTAGTTAGTTTGGATGGGTTCTACGATTCTTCTTTAGAATATCTGGAATGAAGGGAACAAACAAATTTTAAATCAATATAGGAAGGATATTCACTATATTTAGCAAACGACCATAGCTAACTTAGTTGAATCAGTCCATAAACTCCTTAATCATCCCCAAAACTCCCACCAAATATCAGATCAAGTGATGCAAATATTAAATATTAAATCTGCTAAGAGAAACCAACTTAAAGGGAATGTGAGTATTTGTAAGATGGATAGGACAAAAAATTGGCAACCTGCTCCTAAGGATTTTGGAAAAGTCAATACTGATGGAGCCTCTAGAAGGAACCCTGGAAAAGCTAGTGCGGGAGGAATTGGTAGACTTTTAGATGACTCCCTAGTTTTTACTTTTGCTAAGAATTTGGGTATTATTTCCAATAACCTTGCTGAGGGGTATGGTTATCCTCAGAGGCCTTCAAGAGGCTACTAAGATTGGATGGGAAAAGGTGTTAGTTGAGTCTGACTCTCAACTCATGATTAATATTTTGAAGACTCCTTCTAAGAATCATAAGGTTGATTGGAGAATTAAAAGAATTGTTGAGAAGATTCAATTAATCTAGATGGTATTTTTTAAATTTGATTACAACCATGTGGTTAGAGATCAAAACAAGAGTGTTGATGCTTTAGCTAATTGGGCTTTGGACAAAGGTGATCTTACTTGTTATGTACATCCTCCTAGATGGTGGTCTTCGCAAATAAAAGAAGATCTTATTTCTATCATTTCTTTGGATGGCTCCATTTCTGAAGGTACTTAGTTTCTTCTTGCTTTTTTTTCTTCTCTTTGGTTCAGTCAGGGTATTTTAGTTCCCTAGCTCAAACTATTCTTTCTTTTGTTTCCTCTATCAATTCTTGCCTTATTAGTCTTTTAGTCTAGAAAGGTCATTGTTATGTTCAATTTCTTTTTTATTTTCTTGTTTTTTGTTTAGTTTTTTAGGAGTGTGTGTTTTTTGTTTTGTTTTGTTTTTGTGTTCTTTGTGTTGTCTTTTTTTGTTCTTGTGTTTTTATTGTTTTGTGTTTTTTTTGTGTTTTTTTATTGTTCTTGTGTTTCTTTATGTTTGTGTTAATTCGTGTTTTTTGTGTGTGAGTGTTTTCTATATTTTTTTTTTGTTTATTATTTGTTGTTATTGGTTGTTTTTATTTTTTATTTTTTAGGTTTTGGTTGTTTTTATTTTTCATGTTTTTGTTGGTTATGTCTTTGTAGTGTTCAGTTGTTTTTGTCATGTTTATGTTTTGTTTTTTTGTTCTTGTGTTTTTTTATGTGGTTCGTGTTGTGTTTTTTTTTTAATATTTTTGTGTGTGTTTTGTTGTGCTTTATCTTTTTGACACACTCAAGGAGCATTTTTTATTTTATTTTATTATATTTATTTAATCTCATTGTGTGTTTGTTTGCTCTTTGAGTATGTCAAAGGTGGTAGTCCAAGTTCGGGCCTTGGGCAATTTTTGCGGAATGGATACCCCTGCCTCCTTGGGTCTTACCCGAAAGTGGCATCCCTTCTGGGATGTTTTCCACAAAAAATACAAATCTAAAAAAAAATTTAGTTTAGTTTGCAATTTAATTCATATAAATATAAATAATCATGCTTATTCATTCACAAGTTCTTGTTCGTGCATGTGTTATTTAAAGTGGAAAATAATAACACATATTAAGTTTTTTAATGCAATATTAAGTTCTTATTACTTAGGTTTTTATATAAATATATTTTATGTACAACTTTATTATGTTAAATAAACATACCCATAATAAGGTCATGTGTTCTATTAAATTTGAGTCTATTTTATATGGTCATGTGTTCTGCTTAAAAATAGATTTTTGCAGTTTTTAGGGCTTAAGAGGCTTGCAACTTTGAGGGCTTGCTTGGAGGACCTTGATTTTTGAAAAATTTCTTGCAATCCAACGGATGCTCTTTTGTTTGATTTGGGTTTTGATTTGGGTGGTAGAGTTTGCTGGTTTAGCTGAAGAAACTCTAGCAATAGGTTAGTAGGTTGGATCAGTTGAAGGAGCTATGCAGCTGCTAGCCTTGTTGGTGGATGGAAGGCTAGACTAGTTTTGTGGTTATGGGCTTGGGAATCGGTTGTTTAGGCAGTTGTTTCTTTTGGGTACCTCTTGGTGAAGGGCTCCAGGATTCTGCATTGGGATAAGAGGGTGTTTTCATGTGCTATTTTATTATGCAATTTTCTTAGTTGGTGTTTATGCTGAGGGTTTTGCTCGACTCTTATCATAGCAATATGGTAAAATATTAAATTTACAGTTTTCTTAGAGATTTTAAAGATCAGGGTTTCTTCCTTTAAACCCTACATTTCATTTTTTTCCTAGTTTCTCTATGTTTGAGGATTTTTTTTATTGACTCCAACTAGATTTACGGGTTTCATCAAATTTCTTGTGCATATGGTTTTATGCTATGGATTTTTTTGGTCGGTATTTCTAGTGTTGTTTTCTTAAACTGGATATTCTTATGAGGAGTTCTCCTATTATGTGCTTTGTTGGATAGATTTTTTGATCGTGATGACAAGATTCCCCTAGTCTCATTTCATGTTAGGTCGAAAATACTTTGGTTTAAGTGGTTTTTATTTGTAAATTTATTTTTGATAGGTAAAATTTCTTAAGTGCACGGTTTAAATGGCCCCATACCTTAGTACATATACTGATAGCTAAAATAATAGTATGAGATGATACATGCCTACACATTAGCCAATTGCAACCTAAACAAAAGTACCAAACAACAGTAGATAAGGTTGAGTGGACGCCTGACGTCATAAACACAAAAATACAGGTCGAGCAATACCCACGCAAGGGGTAGCATTTTTGTTATTCTGCTATTTTTCTCTGTTGTTTTAGATTCAAAGCACACGGTGGTTTGACCATGGGATAATCTCTTGTATTTGTTTGATAAAAATTTATGGCTTATTTTCTAATAGGTTGTTTTCATTGGATTTTCAAGTTTGATTCATGAAATCCAATCGAATCTTCATTGATGTCTTATTGCTAGATCTAAGGTTTGGAGGTTCCTTTAAAAATCCTACTTGTAATAGGTTTGGGAACCCTTTTAAAACCCTTTCTCCTATCAATAAAAAAAATATATATATTTTATTTTATTTGTTTTTATTTATAGGATTGATACAAAGCTTACTTGAATTACATTATAATTACGTTATCAAAATAATTTTATAAACAACAAAATGATATTTGGTAATTATGTATATATTCTATCATATCGTATTAGCTAGTTCAATCAGTTAGATTTTTCAACTTTTTAGAAGAAATCCAAAATATAAATATTTCCAATAATAAAAAATAAAATACAAGGATAATTGCTAAGCTGGTTATAATACCACCATATGGTCGCTATGCAATATGGGTATGACCTCTTGCAATTCTACATAACCAGTTAAAAAAGAAAATTATTCATATATTTCTTGGAAAATTTATAACTAGATCTTTGTTTTAGATGTCTATGTTAATACCAATTTGATAAATATTAAAATGTTAAAATTTATTTATGAGATTTTAACTATCACATCAAAAATTTAAATTTTAATTAAGAACTTTGAACTTTGTAAACTAATATATTATTTTTAAAATAACAATTTTAATTTTTAAAATAATAATTTTAATTTTTAAAATAAAATGTATAATTATAAAACAACCAAACTAGAAAATTAAAATTATTCACTTATAAATATAATATAATATTTATTTTATTTTTAATTAAAAAATAAAATATTAAAAATACTATATATAGTAGTTTATGTATTATAACCACCTCATTTATTATTAAAAATTACCAATAAGTAAATTTTAAATTAAAAAGATTCACTTTTAACATACAAATTTTAAAAAATAATTATAGTTAAAAGAATGGATCATTGTAGGGGAACAATATAACGGTTTAAATATAACGGTTTAAGTTTAAGTTTTAGCTCTTTTTTAAAAGGTTCAAAGTTCAAACCGTGGTGTGCGTGATTATATGTTAAATTCTCTATTGATAAGCTCAATTATTCTTATGAAAAGTTGGACAAAAAAATCCAATCTTAAACATCGTGTGTGATTATGTGTTAAATTCTCTATTGATAAGTGCAATTGCCCTTATGAAAAGATGGGGCAAAAAAATCCAACCTTAAACATCGATTGTAAAAATTTCTTACATTAACCAAGCAAAAAAACAAATCCAAAAATAACACATGGTCCTACCTAAACAAGGATTATATTTTTTCCAAGAAACTATGAATATGTATGGGAGTCACATCTCATGAAAGAACAAATATTAAATAAAAATTAAAACATGTTACATCTATGACAATACAATTGACTGTTTCGAACGTTATATTTAGATTATATATTTCTATGAAAAAAACATAAATATAAATTACAATCATATTATAACCTTCATCCAAACTAATCTGATTGTTGTTTTATTCTAGAATGTTGACTCCATTTATCACTTATGACATTAAATAGTTATCAACAGATTGAAACGAAAATAAGGTAGAACATTTAGTTATCCATCATCTCAAATCTCTAAGTTTACAAAAGAACTGATATTTAAATATAATAAATAAATAAAATAGTATTAAAATGTTATAATTTTAGTCGAGGAATTAAGAGAGAATTGAGCAGCAATAGTGCAGCAGAAGCAGCAGCCGCCATCAGTCGGAGAGGGGAGCAGCAGTCTCCCATCAAATTCGCCACTGTAGCAGCCAACACTATAGAAGCTCGCATACTCGTAGCGACCCGCCACTTTAGCAATCCGTGCACGATAGCGGTCACAAAATTTTGGCCCTAAAAAAAAAAAAAAAAATGGCAGATTTTGGAGGCAACAAGTTGTGATGGATGGAGCAAGCAAGGAGGAGGAGCGAGAGGTCTAGGGGCATCAAACCCTAGGTGTGGGACTTCGGAGGGCGGATCAGCGAGACGCGCAGGTGGGGGCTCTGGTGAGATAGCAGGCCCCCAGGTGGAGGATGTGGACAAGGAAGTTCTATTGGAACCAGTCCAAGGGCGTTGGGCGGATGCGGTTGAAGATTTCTCTGAGGGGGACCAGGACTCTATGCGTCAGGATCAAAGGAAGACCCAAGAAGGAGACAAAGAGAAACCTGGCAACTGGAGACCTTCATATCTTAATGCTCTTCGCGGTAAGCAAAAATTATCCGACTCTTGTTTTAATCTAAAATCTGTCAATGGTAGGTTGCACGTCCCGGATTCCTTAGCTCAGCATGTGGCTATGGAGGGCAGAACATCTCTCGGTGGCTAAATTTATGGGGGTGAGGCCGGACATGGAAGTCATAAGGAGATGGGCCATCCAAAAATGGCAGCCAAGGGCCGGTATGATGATTAAGGCTTTACCCAAGAGTTTTCTTTTGGTGACATTTCAATGTGAACAGGACATGGAAAGGACTCTCCAAGGAGGTCCTTGGTTTTTTGGGAAAAGGGGCTTGTATCTGAAGCGTTGGTCCCCCGATTTCAACCCCCAGACTCAGGTGCTAGATTTGGCTCCTATTTGGGTTAAGATGCCAGGATTACCTCTACTTTTTTGGAACGAACAAATATTGGCATGGATAGCTACAGAGATTGGAGAACTAATAGCTATTGATCCTGCAACCTTGAGCAAAACAAGACTCCTGTCTGCTCGCATGTGTGTGTTGGCGGACCTGAGTAAAGAGCTACGTAAATCCATTATTTTGTCTTCTATGTTTGGCCTTCATACTCAGGTCTTTGAATATGAAAATATGTCTTTTAAGTGTAGTGTTTGTGGGAAGGTAGGGCACCAGGGTATCCACTGCATTTCCAAGAACCAGCCCCCACTCCAAAATACTGATCCTCAAACCCAGAATAATATCCCTCCCCCGCAGATCTCCATTCCTACCCAACCTGGGCCTCAAGGATGTGGAGCTCGAAATCCGAATATCAGAAACCCTGTTCGCCCTATTGTAAGCAAGAGGCAATGTTTTAACCCTCCCAAAAATTCCTATGCCCCGAAACCCTCTCACAGGGAAGCTGGTCCCTTTGATGGGAACCCTCAAGCTCAACCTGCTCCTAAGATGATACAACAAGCCTCAGAGCCAAATCACAAAGGAAAGAACCCCATAGATCAATGCCCTGGGGCAAGTAAGTTTGATTGGGTGATACGGGAGGCCTATGGAGGCTCGGTGGAAGTGGTCCCATGTACTCGCAGAGGAATTTATGGGAAGAAATTCCAAGGAGATCAACATCCCAGTGGAGAACAGTTTTGATGCATTAAATCATTTGAAGGGAGATCGGATGGACAGCCAAGAAGTGGAATCTGAGGTAGAGGAGACTCAAGAGAAGGATTTAGAGGAGAAAAATCAGAGGAAGGAGCAAGAAACTAATAATACAGGCAAGGATACTCAGGAGGAAGAGGTGAACCACCAAGATCAGTGTAACCCCAAAGCAGGGAAAAAAGAATCTACTAATCAAGAAGCTAAGAGTATGGAATCATCTCCATTGTCAAAAAGACCAGTTAACCTGGAAAGCCAGATTGTTACCCCAAAGACCAAGACTGACCTACCCAAGATGGTTACTAGAAGCCAAGTGAATCCCAAGGAACTTCAACCTAGAGCAGATGTATGGGGATATGGTTCGATAGGAAGAGGGAAACCTAGCAATGCTACCTTAAGGCAGAAAGAAGCAGAGCGAGGAGTGGCTGATGGCACTCAAGCAAGTATTGCTCTTTGGGGCGAAGGCTCGAGGATCCAAAGCCCATAAATGAAGATTCTTTCATGGAATATTCGTGGGAGTAATCCTACAAAAATAAGAGCTTTGTATGCTCTTAGACAAGAACACAAACCGGATATGATTCTACTGCAAGAAACTAAAATGGAGGAGAGTAGAGTTATTCCTTTTAAGAATAGGACTTGGTGAGAAGTCGAAGTAGTAGGCCAAGAGGCCACCTGGAACAAGCAGGAGGGTTACTGGTTATGTGGAACAAAAATGTGATTGATAGTAGAGTGATTCTGATGTCTAGTTGGTTTATTTGTCTCTTATGTGTGGATAAAACCACGCAGGAAGAGTGGATCTTAACGAATGTATATGCTCCAGTTAGACAGGGACTAAGAAGGGTTCTTTGGAGTCAGCTAGCTGAATTGAGGGAGACGGTCCCCAACTACCCTTGGATTGTGGTGGGGGATTTCAATTGCTACCTTAATCCTACAGATAAATTGGGGGGCTCTCAAAGAATAACTCGCCGATATCTACGAGTTTAGAGATTTTGTTGAGCAACATGAGCCGATGGATGTGGACTCGCGTAGATTCTCCTATACATGGTCTAACAAAAGATTGAAGGAAAACCAAATTCAGATAAGATTAGATAGGTTTCTTCTTTCTCAAGAATGCCTGGAGAGGTTTGGGGACTCTTCATTAACGAAACTCCCAAGAATCGGGTCTGATCACAACCCAATTCTATGGGAAACAGGGGAGGACTCTAAGAAAAGATACATCAGACCCTTTCGATTCGAACTTATGTGGTTCCAACATCAGGATCTCAAGGATCTGGTTGCCCAATGGTGGGACAAAAAGTATAATGGTTCAAAACTGGCCCAAGTGGCATATAAACTAAGGAATGTGAAGGCTAACATTAGAGAGTGGAACAAAACTTCCTTTGGCAATATTTTTGTTAAAAAGGCAGAACTAAAAGACAAGATCAATGAACTACGGGGAGAAGTTGAAGTCAGAGCAGCTTACAGAGGATCTGAGAAACCGGGAGAGGGAGCTGTTAGCCGAATACCACACGATGCTAGGATTTGAAGAAACCTTTTGGAGGCAGAAATCCAGACTGCGTTGGTTAAAGGAGGGTGACAGAAATACAAAGTTCTTCCATGTCTCTACTCTTCGCCACAGGAGTACTAACAAAATTAAGGAGATCAAGATGGCCGATGGGTCTAACACCAAAGATATGGAAGACATAAGGAGGGAAGCGGTTGAGTACTTTAAATCGTTGCTAGAAGATGTAAATCCGACTATTGAAGAAGAGGACTCTCTGTTGGCAGCCATTCCACCCCTCGTAACTGATAATCTTAATGGATTCTTACTTAGTCCTTTCACAAAGGAGGAAATCAAGAAGGTCATTTTTGACATGCATGGTAACAGCTCCCTAGGACCGGATGGCTTCCCTGCAGCTTTCTTCCGGAAGTTTTGGGATATCCTAGGCAATGATGTAGTGGAAGCTATAATTGAGGCTCAAAAGGACATGGAAATCCCAGAAGGAGTTAATGCTACTTTTTTAGTCCTCATCCCTAAACTAGTGGGAGCAATGGAATTTTCCAGCTTTCGCCCTATCGGCTTATGTAACACTCTGATGAAGATTCTCACAAAAACAATCGCCAATAGGCTGAAGGTTATCCTTCCTTTCATCATTGATATGAACCAAGGTGGCTTTGTGAAAGGGCGACAAATATTGGATGGTATCATCACAATTCATGAGGTTATTCATTCAATGGTGACTAGTAAGGAAGCAGGTATGTTACTAAAGCTTGATATGAATAAAGCCTACGACCGGGTCTCATGGCGGTTCCTCACCAAGATTTTGGGTAAGTTTGGTTTCTGTCCCCAATGGATTAAGTTGATTTTTAGTTGTATCTCTACTACAAGATTTTCTAGTCATGGTGAATGGGTCACCCTCCAGTTACTTTAAGAGTGAAAGGGGGTTGCGACAAGGAGATCCTTTGTCTCCATACTTGTTTATTATTTTAGCGGAAGCATTGGGTAGGAACATTTCAGCAATGGTGGCAGATGGTCGATTGGAAGGTTTTAAACCAGCCTCAACAGTAGAGCCAGTGTCTCACCAACAGTTTTTGGATGATACAATCATTGTGTCCAAAGCCTCGGTGCCTCAAGCTAGGAAATTGAAGAGAATTCTAACCAAGTATGAGACAGAAGCAGGACAGTACATAAACTATAAGAAGAGTAGCATCTATTTCTTTAACACGCCTGGTGGGAGGGAGGAAAGAATAGCTAACCTCTTCGGTTGTGGAAAGGAGCTTCTACCAAAAACTTATCTAGGCATGCCTATGTTCGAAGGAAGAATGAAGGCTACTTTGTGGAACTCAATCATTGACAGGATCTCCAAAAAGTTAGCAGGGTGGAAGGGCAGCCTTCTCAGCTCCGTAGGAAAAGCCTTATTAGTTCAAACTACTTTATAGAGCATTCCAATTTACTGCATGTCTCTATTTAGAATGCCTGCAAAGGTTTGAGCTACATTGGAGCTAATTCAACGCAACTTCTTGTGGTCGAGTTCGGAGGAGAGAAAGAGAATTTCATTGGTAGCATGGAATCGGTGTGTGCAAGCAAGGATCGGGGGGCTCGGGGTTAAAGAGAATGAAAGAAATGAATCAAGCTCCGATTGACAAACAGGTATGGAGATTTATCAATAATGATCAATTGGGATGGGTAAAACTTCTTAAGGCAAAATATATCGGAAATAATCGGGACTTCCGAAAGTCGATAATCTTCCTAGAGGATCCTATTTTTGGAATTGTTTGCTCGAATGTCGGGAGGTAGTCGGGAAAGGCATCAGATGGAGAATTGGTAATGGAAGACAAGTGGACTTTTGGAAAGACCCGTGGTTGGAAGAGGCCCCTCTGAAAGATAACTTAGACCTTCAGGTCCTCCAACATAAACTTTCGAAGGAAATGGGAGGAAAAGTAGGGGATTTTATTGTCGTAGCACAGAAACTTCTTCTTGGAAGAAAATCACAGTTCATAATCCGTCAGAGCAAGAGAAGGTGGCCCTAACCAAACTCAATGATGCTTTAAGGGTGTTCCCGATCATTCCCGGGGGAGGAAGAGACAAGGCGATTTGGGGCAAAACTACAAGTGGGATCTATTCAGAAAAAACTGCCTATAAGTTAATCCACTCGGGATTCAATGGCTGGACTCCGACTTCTGTTATTTGGTTAAATAATTTAACCCCAAAAATATCTTTCTTCTTTTGGTTGACAGTTCAAAATAAGATCCTGACAACAGATAATTTGCAAAGGAGAGGTTTCCAATTCATCAATCGATGTATCTTCTATGAGAAAGCAATAGAATCTGTAAGTCATATATTTCTAACTTGTGATTTTTCTTGTACAGTCTTCCAAATGATCCTGTCCAAATTTCATATAGATTGGGTCTGTCCAAATAGCATGTCTGACTTCTGCATACAGTGGGCTTCCCCCTTCCGGGCAAAGCTTTTGACTTGGCTCTAGAAGCTCAGCTTACCCCATTTTTTATGGGGGATATGGAATGAGAGAAATAAGAGAGTATTTAAAGGACGTAAGAAAGATCCCGGGTTATGTGGTAATAAAATAATCAGAGCTTTGAAAGAAAACTGGAAAACTTTCTTCTTCAAAAATGAGACCATGTCTCTAAGGGAAAGGAGGATTTTGCGGAACTGGGGAGAGGAACTTCCAGACCTAGACATTACAACCAACCCACGAGATGGTGTCAAGTGGATACCCCCCACACAAAAGTGGGTTAAGTTTAATTTTGACGGGGCAGCTAAAGGAAATCCGAGGGCTGCAGGAGCAGGAGGAGTTTTGAGAAATGAGGAAGGAAAAGTGGTCCTTGCCTTTGCAGAGCCTTTGGGAACTCAAAAAAATCATTTTGCAGAAGCCCGAGCCTGCATGCAGGCAATGAGAATTGCCAGACTTGAGGGTTATAAGGAAGTTATCTTTGAAGGGGATTCGCTTAATATAATCAAGGCAATTAAGGAGGATAAAGACCCCAGATGGACCATATTGGAGCTTATCCTAGAAGCAAAGATTCATAAATATCATTTGGTTAATGCCCGAATCCAACACACCTTCAGAGAAGGGAACCAAGCGGCGGATCTAATGGCAAATATTGCGCTTCGTTGTGGAGATGCAAATTTGGAAGGACAACTTCCCTCAAGAACTATTGGTGTTGGTTGCTAGAGAAGAGCTAAGATCAAACTTGTTAGAGCATCGGGAGATCGGAGGGGCTGATGATGAGTAATCCGACAGATGGAATTAGGCATAAAAGGCATCCCATTTGTTGGGGCACTGGAGGTGACAAGTGTACGATGACAACAACCTAGTGTTAGTAAGTGCTAGGTGTTGTTTGGTTTTTGTTTTATCCTGAATAGTCAAGCGACAAGTATAGGACTGTGGACTCTAAGTATGGCTTAATGTGAGTCTTAGAAAGATCCATTTTGTATTTTGATTATACGGGCTTGATGCTAGAACCAACCCATTTTGACTTTGTAAAAGGTTTGTGGACCTTATAACCACCTCTACCTTATATAAAAAAAAAAATGTTATAATTTTAAATTAATATATAATTATAAATAAATATTTTAAACAAATTTGATTAATAATTTTTTATTTAAAATTTTAATAAATAAATGTAAAATATATATAATTATTTTTAAAAGTAAATTTCATCAATTCATTTAAGTATTCATTTATTTCATAAAGAAAATAAAAAGAATTTTGGGTCTCTTTTTTTAATAGAATGAAATATTGTTTGGTAGGCTAGAAAGGTAAGTTAGACCATATTGCAATTCATCCTTATTTATTTGATGTCACTTTCAAGATTACGAGTAGGTATAACGTTAAAATTTGAAATTTTTCAAAGAGACTTTTTTTGAAAAGGTTGTAAGAAAAAAAATAGGTTTTCTCTTTGTAAATGGGATAGGGTTTGCAAAGAAAAGAATATTAGAGAAGCAAGGTTGCAGAATTGTAGACTTATGAGTTTGGCATTACGAGTAAAGATTGGATGGAGATTAATCAAAAATCAAGGAAAGAATTAAGCAAAAGTCCCTACCCAAAGGATTGCCAATATGGAACTTTATATCAGATAGTTTGCAATTATTAGATAAACATATTAGATGGTTAATCAATGAGGGGAATTATGCAATTTTTTGGTCTGATGCTTGGTTGAAGCATTATCCTCTTCTCTATGACTCAAAATGACAGCCATTGACTCAAGTGTGTCTAGATTGTAAATTTCTAAATGTCAAAGACTATATTAATATGAGAAACAATGCTAGATTATGTATTTATTTTTAGTAACCTGGTTGAAGAAAAGGAAGACAAACAAATTGTAGATGAATTTCAAAAATATGGTTCAAGAGTTTTATTTACCATTTTTTTACATGAATGGATGAGTTGATTTGGAATCTATCAAAAGATGGTGGATACTCAATCAATATGGGATATGAGGATTTAGAACAATCAAAATTTCCTACTCCAAAATATTTTTCTTGGAAGAATGTTTGGCCATTAGAGGCTCTCCCTAAGGCCTCAACATTCCTTTGGTTAGCAGTTCAAAGTAATATTTTTACAAGAGAGAGTCTACAAAGAAGAGGATATCATGGATTTTTTAGATGTGCATTGTAAGAAGGATTTAGAAACATTAGACCATTTATTTTTCATTATTCCTTTGATCACACCATTTGGGGTTACTTTTTTAAACATATGAAATATATTGGCTAGATCCATCAACATTGAAAGAGTTGATGAAATGTTTGATTAATTATTTCAAAGCTAAATAATTATCTATTCTATGGAGGATTGGCCCTACCATTATTTGTTGAAATTTATGGCTTGAAAGAAATAATATATATTTTTTAAATAAATCTCAAAATCATGCCCAAGTTTGGAATTGTACCATTTCTTCTCTTTTGTAGAATATCTTCAAATATGCTTATCATAGGAATTCTTAATTGCAAAAAAATAGGTGGTAAAAACTTGGGTATAGAATCTAAACATACATGGTGTTATAAATAGATTATATTCCATCATTTAGGTTATGTAAATGTATCTTCCAAGGTGCATATTTAGGACATTATATTACTTTAGGGGGAAGTTATCTAGTTACTTCATGTAATGTAATAAATGTACAAGTGTCAATGTGCAAGTTGTAAATATGCAAGTTGTCTCTTGTACAACTAGATAGAGTTTCAGCAAAGTATCTTATTTTACCTATACAAATAAGGCCTCATTGTTAGATAGATATATAGAATAGAGAGAGCCATAGAGAGTTAGTGACATAGTAGCTTAGAGCATCTTTGTAGGTAGTACAGTTCTATGTGGATAACCATCCAATGGTGATGGGTGTAATGTCATCTAGTAGAATAATTAATGGAGTGTTCACTTCTACTATAGCTACATTATATTCATTTATATCATTTCTATTTATTGCATGTATCAGTCATCTATAAGATTTACTTTATTTCATATTATTCTGCATATCGTGATTATTATCTCCCTTTGCATATTATATCAAAAGCTAAAAGTGGTATCAAAGCTATGTTAGATCTAGTCTATGCAGGTCTATAGAAAAACCATCATCATTATTGATCCTGAGTGTTTTGTCAACTTGAAATACCGCTGGACCAGTCACTATTAAAAGATATCAAAAGAATATAGGTGGTAGAATTAGGGAGAGTCACAAGTGAGGACTAAAAGAAATCTTACTTCCATAAAATAGCGATATTGCATTTGACTAGAGTCTTTCCACAGAGTTATAGGTAAAACTCGTGAATTAAAAATCTTCTATCTATTGTTAACACCATGTATGTTTAGATTCTATACCCAAATGATGGAATATAATCTATTTATAACAACATGTATGTTTAGAGTTATAGAGTCTTTCCTGGATATTGAATAAATTAAAAATATTTTATCTATTGTTATCTAAGATTGGATTTGTTATCAAAGTGTCCAAGAAAAAAGGGGAAGGTGTCTACTCATAAAAGACAACCTCAAAATCCTTGTATTGCAGGAGAAAAATATGCCATAAAACCAAAATTTCAGATCTTAAATAGGAGTGCAAAAGAAGTTGCATCAAAGGAGGTGTATGTACAATCTATAGTAAATTTTATTGCACTACTTTAATCTATTTTTTTACAATCCAAGAGCAGATTCAAATGTTCCCCAAAAAGATACAATATCTACAAGAAAAAGTAGCCAATAAAGGCCAAGTGTAAGCACTCTTCTTCCCAAGTAATAGGAGACACTCAAAGGGCTCATCTTGGATGGATGAACCTGCAAAAACAAATCCCACAAGAGGCTATCATCAAATCTACATTTATGTAGATAAAAAAAAGCACATCTACCAACTTGGGACAAAAAACATCTACTTCTACCAATGTGATACATATAACATAACAAGTGGCCATCTACAAATAAGTACATGAATTAATACGTTGGAGGTATAGAAGATAAAGTGCAAAGGAGCTACATTTAAAAACTTAAACTTGGTGAAGATATTCCACCAAAGGAAGCATTGGAATTGCTATTCAATCTCTATAGCACCTCATAAATCCACCTATAGAAGATAAGTTTGCTTGATGCTCAAGAAATGTAGCAAAACAAAATAATGGTATAAGAAAGGATTGGAAGAGTTATAATAATCTTCTTGGAAGGCATTATAGGGAAGGACTTCACATAGAGAGCATGAATGCCACTTGGAATCAATCTTCTAAGGTGCATACGTTACAGGGATTTCAACTCTCAACACTCATCAACCTCAATCATATATTATAGACGTGGTGACACTTGTTATCCTCCGCAAGCCCCACATGAGTGACCAGACATTATATAATGACCAAAATGTTTTAAAAAATAAAGAGGTACATTAGAAAATGAGGAGTGCTCATACGTAATGAACATGACACAAGTCATAAGGCTTAAGTTTATTCCTCCAATATAATGTGCCTAAAGTCCAAAGATACAAACACAATGAAACCAGTCAAAGCTAGTCAAGCACAGTGTGGAATGAAGTAAGAAGAAGCATTAAAGACTCCTGGTCAAACCTTTCTATTTCTGTAGCATCTACGTTCCAACATTTAAGACGAGCATCTACATTGATTCTAGCACCCAAGGAAAAATTAATATCATTTTTATATTCAACCGAAGGAAGCACTGAATAGTGAGGATATTAGCATAAAAAAGGTAAGGTTTAAATCCCACTTTATTATTTTTTTCAATTTTGGAGATATAAGGTTTATAAGCAAATACTGAAATTTAGATTTTTGAAAGCAAAATCTATAAGGAATAACTTACCAAATTAAAATAATATTTGCAGCTCAATTCTACTTGGATTAAAAATTTCTACTTGGATTAAAATAATAAGAGAAATAAAGAATTCTACTTGGATTAAATTCTTTAATATTTTGCAAATATTATTGATTTTCTAATTCTTCAAATTTGGGAGTGATAAGGTTACAACATCAAACTAGGTTTTTGAAAATTAGAAACTAAAACCTAAGGGTTATAAAAGAGGCTATTAAATATATATTTTTTAAGGTTGGAATTTTATATCTTTCTTGTCTAGGACAAAAGGAATCCAAAATTAATACCTATTCAAAAATTATAAAATTCCTTAGTTCAATTAGGAGAAATAAGGTGTTAGAAAAGTTGATTTTTTACCTTTACAAAACTGTACAAAATTAACAATAAATTGAAATATAATTTACAAAAAGCACTATATTATATTCCAAAAATCATTAGGGAGTCATAAGGCATTCTACAAAACTTGATTAAAGGTTGTCAAGTTGGGAAGATATAAGAATTCTCCAACCTAAAATTAGGTGTTCATACTCTCATTACTAGGGAGACATAAGGAACCCTACAAACCTAAAATATTATTAAAGGTTTCATCAAATCAAGTTTATATACTTCAATTAGGGATTACATATCCTAATATAGGGAGTTATAAGATAGACTACCAAGGTTCTACCAAATTTCAATAACAAGAATCACTATTTTAGAGATCTATCATGGATGAAATTCTGAGAAAAGCTTTAAATAATGAAGAACTATTCCATGAAGTAGAATTACACTATAAAAAATTAATAGATACTCTAAAGGTATATGAGTATCTATCCTATAGTGATAGAGATAAATTTTCCTTATTCCTTAAATAAGTCAAAGAAGGTAGTTTTACAACATTGATTAACTATCTTCATGAAATCCTCTTCACAGCATGGTGGAACTCACAAAGATTGGTTATATTTTCACTTGAAGAATGTATAATGATCTATCTATCATTGATTGTATTTGTACTTACTCAACACAAGAAACAAGTTGGGAATAAATAACAATACTACTGTGATGAGAGACTAACTTGTCATGAAGCAAATATTTCACCAGCATCACAATAGAATCACAAGAATAGAGAAGGAGAAAAAGAAAGAAGAGACATACTAAAAGAGGTCATGATATGAAGACTGGAGCAATAAAAAAAGAACTAGATCAAGACACCTCTAAACAAGCCAAATATCATATGATGAAATAATAATCTTTAGCTTTAGCTACAACTTACTCTGCATCATATGAAGACACAGATTACCTACTAAACCTTGAATACAAAGTATACAAAAGGAAAGTACAAAGCTCATGAAGAATATGAAGATCCATATTAAAGACTAAAAGTCTTCAATACCCAAAAAATATAATACAAGGGGGTGTTAGAAATAGATTATATTCCATAATTTAGTTTATGTAAATGTATCTTCCAAGGTACATACTTAGGACATTAGATTACTTTAGGGGGAAGTTATCTAGGTACTTCATGCAATGTAATAAATGCAAAAGTATCAATGTGCAAGTTTTAAATTTGCAAGATGTCGCTTGTACAACTAAATAGAGTGTTAGAAAAGTATGTTATTTTACCTATATAAGTAATACCTCATTGTTATATAGATATATAGAACAGAGAGAGTCGATGACATAGTATCTTAGAGCATCTTCGTAGGTAGTACAGTTATGTGTGGATCACCATCCAGTGGTGATGGATGCAATGTAGTCTAGTAGCTTTATTAATGGAGTTTTCACTTCCTCCATAGCTACATTGTATTCATTTAAATCATTTCTATTTATCGCATGTCTCAGTCATATAGCATATTTACTTTTTTTCATATTATTCTGCATCTTGTGATTGTTATCTCCCTTTGCATATTATATCAAAATCTAACACATGGAACGATAATTTATCATAGTGGAACTAAAACAAAGGGTCTACTTCAATTTAGGATAAAATAAAAATGTCTAGAAATTAGGTTTATCAATATTTATTTTGATGGTGCTTCTAAAGGAAATCTGAAAAGCTGGTGGAGGTGGTGTTTTTAAAAATAGTAAAGATAAATTTCTCTTCACTTACTCAAGATCATATGGAACTTCAACTAACAACTATGTACAGGCTAGGGCACTTCTTACATGGATTAAAATTACGATAGAAAAAAATATGGAAATTTATTTCAATTGAGGGGGATTCATAAATTATCATCAATTCTACCAACAAAAATGGATGTAGACATTGGATAATAGATAATAACAAGATTATTTACAAGTTGGGATGAGATGCCTCCAAAACTTAGCCATCAAGAGTATTCATTTGCTCCTTTTAATTTTCCAATAAACTTACATAACTCTAAAATCCAAGATCCTAAGAAATAATCACTTTTGGTTACAACACTAAAAGGAGATCTACATTGGAGCCAAATATCCTAAACCATATGTCTACAATGGTTGTTCAAATTAGCCAAACATTGGATTTTCTCACTAACCTACCTAATCCTCTCATCCTCAATAGCCATGCCATTGTATGACTAAACCCCTACCTCCTTCTTAGTACTTATCTTAGCTAGGAAGTCTACCACTTTATTTAAAACTCTACCCACATAAATTAGAATCACATAATCTGAATCACTCCAAAACTCCTTATTTTGGGTGATAATAATCTTCAACCTCCACATCTCCAAAGTAAAGTTTCTCATGCAATCCAAGCTCCTACAAATATTTGAAAATTTGATTCTATAATTATCCTCCCATGATCATGTCTTACCACCCAGATAGAAGCATATCTGATAGCTAAGGATTTTGCTTCATTTTTATGGCATTTTGTAGGCCTTGTAGCTTCCAATAGAGCACTATCCCAACATGATTCCTATAGACCACTCCAATTCCAGCTCTACCATGGTTACCTTTTATAGCTCCATCAATATTAATTTCTATCTAACCTTCTAGGGGTATTTTCAAACTAGCTCTATTCTACCTCTCTTATAGTTTAGCTTCCTTCTTCATAATCACTATATTAGCCTAAATTTTCTCTTTATCATACACTACCATAGTTTCTAAGACTTTTCTCCAAATGACCTATTAGATGGAATCAAAGGATGAAAATATTTCTATAAAAAAATTGGCATTTCTTTTCAAACACACTTGCTACCAAATAAATTTTAATCCAAGCTTCCACTGATACAAAGAGCTTCAAATTAAAATATTCTCCTCTTCCCTCTTTCATAAATATTAATCTAGTTCAAATCACCATTGGTTTAAATTTTATAAGCTAAAAACAATTGCTCCCAAATTTGATGCATGAATAAGAACTCAAACATCAAATGGTTAGGATGTTTTCTCACTTTTGTAGCATAAAAAAAATGGGATGTTTTGTCATCTATGATTTTCCTAGGGAAGAGACTTGGGAAAATCATGTGGAGTGCCATAGTAGAGCCTCTCCTAATAGCATGAGGTTTGGCTCAATCAAGCATCTTCAAGAGTTTTCATAAGGCTAACGCCTTGTTGATATATGATCTTTAGGTGCACTTTGAAATTAATTAGGAATAGGGATGTGAGATAAAATAAAAAAAAATGAATAAAGATAAAAAAAACTAAACTAAAAAATATGGTGATGCACCAAAGGTAAAATAAGATCTTCCTACACAATAGGCATGAACGTTATGTGTGAGTAGTGAACACTTTATCTCATCAACATAGACGAGCCTAGATGAGAGTTACAAGCATGCACACACATAAAAATATGGTTTAGAACATGAGAATAACAAATGGCTACTCAAAATATATGCATAGGCATCCCATGTCAATACCAAAGGGATTGAAATTAACCACCTATACAACATCTTCAATAAATTAAACATACAATACCCCATCTACCTAGTGTTGAAATAAATTTCAATCTTAATCCAACCCTTGATTTCCATGGCTATTTTTACTAGTTGTATTTATGGGAATTCAATAATGTTAGGTAGGTATTGATCCCTTGAATATGTCAAAAATTGTGCCTTCTCCCCTCTCCCCACTTTTCAAAATATTCCATATTTCACTACTTGAGATCTCAACTTTAGAGTATATCACACTAGGGACTCATTACCATCCAAATGGAAATGACTCACCTCATTTGGGTTCACTTGTCCTAAATATTTACTATTTAAAACTTTACTGAATAAAGAAGTTGGTTAGTAGATCCACCTCTAGTAAAGTTTTCTAGCCAATGTTTTATTATTTAGCTTTGTTTTCCTCAGTCCCAAACCTCCCTTTTCCTTGGTATGGCTTGTTTTCTCCCAAACTACTAATGCCCATTTCCTCTTTCCTTTTACTCCTCTCCATAATAATTTTCTGGCCAACTTGTCCAACTCTTTCTATATGGTATGTGGGAAAACAAGGATGGAGATTTTATAAATTGGCATGGCTTGAATGAATGACTACAAAAAAGTGAATCTACACTAAAGTTTAACCATTTGTGAGACCTATGCTTAATTATTTATTTGATATGGTTCAAAATATTCAACTATATAGTTATCCTTATTATTTTTAAATGCAAAGTGACCCCCAAATAGATCTCTAGGATAGAAGTCCTCATGAATCCCAAGATCTCTAAAAATTTATCTTGAATCCTTATATAAATATTGAAGAGCATGTTAGATTTATTATCATTGATGACATGTTGGTAGACTTAAGGTAAACATTATGATTATATCTAATCATTCTTGCTTCCCTAAGGTTGGCCACTCCCATAAATCCTATGTCATCCACAAACTGAAGATTAATCGAAATTGCCACACCCACATTGATACCTATCATCAAATCCTATTGTCTTATTCTCAATATGAGTCTACCCAAGCCTTCATTCAATATGAGAAAAATATAAGGGGAACAAGGATCTCCTTGATGAAGGCCTCAAGTGGTACCAAATGTTTACGAGAGAATACCTTTTATTATCACTGAGTATATCAAAGTAGATATGTATATCATGAACCATTATCAAATATTAAGATAATTTGAAGGTGGCCATCGTCCTTAACAAGAAGGTCCACTCTATCCTATCATAAGCCTTTAACATATCCAATTTTATGAGCATTCCTCTATTACCTAATTTTTGCATTGAGTGGATTACCTTCTAAGATAGAACCACACCATCTATGATCTTCTTGCCCTCTATAAGACCCCCTTACTCATGGGAGATAATGCTATCTAGGAGAGATTTTAATCACTTAGTCATTATCTTTGTAATTATTTTATATATGACATTGCAGAAGGTGATTGGTCTATAATCATAAATTTGCACCCCTCCTCCCCCTTAAAAATTAAGACAATGAATATCTTATTTAATGCTTTAAGAATTATTTTACTACCTTTGAACTCATCTATAACAACCATTACATCTTGGGAGGTTTCCCACAAAAAAAAAAAACAAAAACCATTACATCTTCCTCTAAGTTTTTATAAAAGTTTAAAAAACTTGATTAGGAAGCCATCTAGACATGATATTTTCTTGTGCTCATTCAAAATACTATCTTCTTCAACTCCTCTTTATCAATTGGTTTAATCAAGACCTACTTTTTTTCTTCAAATATGATAGAGGGTATGAAAACAAGAATTAATTTTAAGCCTCTCCATCTTGCAACATGCCTTAAACAATTTAGAAAAATAATCCATTGAATTGAAATGCATAGTTAGTATTGTAGCAAATAATCCTTAAACAATTTTATTGTTTTTGTCACCTTCCAATAACCAAGTAGGTTTTGATCTCTATTTCAATTAGATCTCCTCATGGTTGTCAATCTCCTCAACTAATTTATGTAATTCATCATTCTCTTCTTTAAGTTTCTTTATAATTATTCCTTCCATCAAGATTTTTTGCACCTCATTCTATCTAGCCATCAATAGAACTATTTGGACCTACAAGTCTAACTTGTTGCTCGCCTCCATCATTTCAATTGATCCTTGATATACTGAAGTTTCTTGTGTAACCTAAACAATTATGTCTCATATGTTGATCATCATTATTTCCACCACTACAAAATTTTATTTTGAAGCTCCTCCTTTTGTAACCAAAAGTTTTCAAATTTGAACAGTTTATGGTGCTTCTGTATCTTGATCCCCATCCAATAGAATGAGAAAGTGATCCAAGACCAAACCCTTAAAAATCTAAAATATTAGATTCCATTTCACAAATACCTTCTATAAAACCAAAATATTTTCTAACTTCACCTTTCTACTATGTGGTTCCCTCTTCTTATTAGGCCAAGTATAGTTGGTTTTAAGAAATTTAATATTCACCAAATATAATGCATGGGCTTCATAATCATAAGTCAATCCCTTGAGTCTAAAATAAGAGTTCCAATTTTTGTGATCATATTGTCTAGGCAAGACCAGGCTAAATAGTCATATTTGTGATAAAAACTACACCTAAAGGGTAATGTCTCATAATCCAATTGTTGAATCCAAGATAGTCCTACAAGATTGAATTCCACCTTTACTGGAAAATGTTAGATGAGATCCATTTCAATGCATAATCTAGCATAAACAATTGTGTTTCCTTCCATTGTGTCTCTAAAGACACACAAATAACTTAGAAGAAAATTACCAATGATTTCCAGTACCTACTCACTCCATAACTCCATTAGGAGTGTATACAATCAGATCCAAAACTTGTTAACCTAACTGATATCAAATAACGACATAGAACCAATGGGACCTCTGAATAGTTTTTTTGCCTCTGTGTTTTAGATGCGGATTTAGGCAAAGCATAGTGCAGAGATTTTGATAGATTCACACAAGAGGCACAAAGAGCAGGTGTGGATACATCTTGTAACTATAGCTCCTTGTACTATGCTCCAATAGAAGTATCATGATTCACCATTGGCGATAAGCAAGAATTTTACACCTACAAAAATTGTGGTTAAATTTTCTAATGATTCTCGGTAGCTTCCTAGAAATAAATAGAGTATAAAATGCTTGTCATCCCTCATACCATGTCTGCAATTATTTTTACAACTTATGATTTACATATCATAGGTTTATGTTTCAAGGACTGCAATGCTGAAGCTCAAAAGTTAGCCTAAAATAGAGACATCTTAGATCATTCAAACATTCAATTCATTAGAAACACATCTTTTTCATCCTATGTAGTATGTATAGTTGTGTAAGTGTTGAATAACATTTCACCCCCTTATGGCTTAACGGATGGTTGCATTTTCACATATAATAAAGTATTTATTTTTAATAATAATATTTAAGTTAATATTTAAATTAAAAGAATCTTTTCTTTTGTGAAAGTGGAATCGGTAGCTGCCACGAATTTGGTAGGTTGTTCGGTTTTTATGGTTGTCATAGTATTCTATGTTATCCGCTACAAAAGGTGAGGCCCGAGATTTGAACCTTGGACCTTCGCCCACTGGGTAAAAATGAGAGAATTGATTTTAATGTTGGTGTATATATATATATATTTAATTTTAAGGATTAAATATATTTAGGTTATATATTTTTAAATTTAATTTTGTATTTATAAGATAATGTTATAAAATAAAAATAAAAATATAATGTTATGATTAGCATTGAGTGGCATGGTTTATGATATAATAAAATTATATAATATTATTATAGATTATAGAGCCTAATTTGTTATATATACAAAGGAATTGGACTCCCATGAGATTTTATGACTAACATATTTTATTGCTTAAGATTACTACGAATATTTTAATGAAAAAGTGCAATAATTATATTACTTTTAAAAAAGAAATATAGTACATTAATTCACAAAAAATATGGGTGGATATAAATGCACACCCTAAAGCCTATGTTAGGTAGAGTCATTAGGTCAAAATTATAAAATCAAATTATACATAGTCGATCAACCCTAAGTTATTTATATAACAAGAGCTATAGAATTAGAACGAAGTGGTAGATCATAGTATGATATGGTATCCCCAATCAAAATATGGATCTTGAATGTTTGATGGAGGATCCCAATCCAAGTTGACACTTTTACCTATTGGTTCATCTACCTAGTTATCTTTTGCATCCCTCCTTGGGGAAATGGCAAGGATGAGATAAAAAACTTCTCATTTTTGTGTCATCCCTAGGATCCTCGGTCATAAGGCTGAGAGGGATGAGGTGATGAGCAATTCTAGTCCCTAGCTTTATGTTGAGGACCCTAGCAAGGAGCTTGTAAAGTTTGGCTATGGTGACTATGGGATTTATTCCTACATGGAGAAAAGGTTGATAGGACATAAACCATTATGCATGGGATGTTAACCAAATGGTGCATAAAAGTGTATAAATGAGCCACTTCCAATACCCTCTTATTTACCTATACTAGAACTATAAAATAACATTGAACCAAATTTTAGCTTTGGCAATCAATGAAAAATAGGTGTCAACAAATGCTCTAGAAAAAGAGTTGCATTTTTTTCTTTCTAGATATAAAATAAAATATCCACTCTAAAAGTATGTCATTGTTGGGTGTATTTGGTTGGTATGTTGGGCCAGTCATCTAGAAGAATTTTGTGCTAAGAGAAAGGCTCAAGTTTAAAAAACTTGAAGAAATTATGAATCCATGTCCATGTAGTTTGAGCTTTGGGACAAAACCAAAAGAGATGTTTTATGGTTTCATGGCATCCATATAATGGATATTGTGGGTTCATGATTCCTAAATGAACCAATTTGTTTTCAATGGAAAGACCCTGAGAGAGAATACACCAAACAGAATGGGCTAGCTTAAGTTCTACGATGGTAAACTAGATAGTTTGAAATATGGGTTGCCAAATTTTTTTAAGAAATTGTAGCCTCCATCTATCATTGATTTTTTGCACCATAAATAGATGAGATGAAAACCATGTATATCCTTTGTTGATCTTTTACCTATAAAATTGGGTATCTAAAAAATATCTTCAATATTTCCACCAGGATCGAGAGGTTTTGATCCTAATTTTATGTAGTATTTATGGATGGATAGAGTCCACAACAACCTAGAAGGGTTCTATATCCTAATAATCCAATCTAAATTTTTCTTTGTCTTCAAACCATGAAAGTTATTTTCTTGTCACATTAAAAAAGATGTCTAAAACAAAATGAATCCCTCAATTAAATAATTTTAAAGCATCAATCCATGGGACCTTGGCAAGGGGTTGGTCTTGCTAAGTGATTACAAACAACCACTATAAATAAATTGGTTAACTAAAATTCTAGTACTAAATCCATTCCCATTTAAAATTAGATAGGTTTAATAACTTCCTAGGTTTTCCAAGTGCTTTTGGCCATAAAGGTACTCTCGATTTGGAAAAACACCTTGAGAGTAAGGATGGTGTGAAGGCCAAGCTCTTTACAGACTTATCAATCATATGGAGTCTCTAAAGTAATGTAGTAATGAAGTAAAACATTTCAAGATTCATTACCTTCCAAGGTCTAAACGACCAATTTTTCATAGAGGGAAATCCCCTAGTGATGGATGTCCAATAGGACCTCTAGAGTCATATAGGAGATAAAACATTTCCCAAGTGATATGATGGAAGCCTCTCCCTTTCTTAGAGGGAGACCATAAAAAATATTTGGGAAGATTTCCAAGATTATAGTAAGAAAATTTAGAGGGATCCCAACAAGAGAAGTAGTCCATGTGAGTCACAATGAGGACCTTGGATCAAACTTAGGATTTTCCTACTAAAGACAATAGTTGTGAAATACATTGATGTAACTTCTTCTCAACTCTGGCAGTCACAAATTTCCAAAGGGTAGAGGAATTAAAGTGAAAAACAAAATAATGCCAAGAAACTTGAACATTTCACTATGGTCAATCTATTTTTAAACAAATTGATTAAACTAGGAAGGCTTGGGAAGGAGGAATTCACAATAACATTGCATCTTTTACCATTAAATGCTAGAGCTAGATGCTAGGTAGAACGTGTCTAGGCATTGTAATGCTTTGTTTGAAGCTAATTTTTGCCCCCAACATAGTGAGGAAGGTGTCATTTGTGAAGTGAATATTAACTAGATATTGAGTGGTGGGAAAATGGATATTCCATTAACCTAAACTTGAGAAACTATATGAAAAATTAAATACCCAAGTCCTTAATAATAAATACATAAAGTGTTAGAGAAAGTGAACAACCTTGTTGAATACACCAAAACAATCCAAATGAGGAGGATTATTTATCATTTATGGTCAAATAAAAAGATACATATACAAAAAATATCTTGATAGAGTGAATTAAGGTTGGACAAAATCCCAAATCCCTTAACATTACAATGATGAAAGACCACTTAATAAAATTATAAGTTTTGGAAAACAAATTATAATAAATAGGGCTTTATATTTAGAGGTTTGAGCCCATTATATACCTTCCCACACATCAATTATGTTATCTAGAATATACTTTCTTTTGATGATACCTATATATCGGGGATAAACAATTAGTAGAAGTAGGTTTTGTAGATGAAGCGTCAAATCCCTAGTGATTATTTTGTAAGAAATATTCAATAAGGTAATAGGCCTTAAGTTGTATATTTCCATTGGATATCCCATTTTAGGTATGGATTTAATATTACTCTTATTTATGAGATCACCTAATGTATTATTATGGAATACTCTCAAATAGACCTAAAACAAATTATGACCAATAGTGTTCTATAAGGATTTGTAAAAATTGTTAGGAAATCCATCATAGGTAGGTACTTTATCATTGACCATGGATGATAAATCCCCTTGTAGTTCATATTTAGTGTGCAGGTGGTCACATAAGACCTGTTGTGAAGTGGATAGCCTATAGGGCACCATCTTTGTACATTGTTGTAGAGCTAAATCCTACTAAAGCAAAGGAGGTTGGACCATGAAAATTATTGATAATACCAAAGAAAGGCTTGTAGGATATCAAGGAGTTTTAAGAAAATATATTGACCTTTCCTCATGTGTTTGATCTTTTAGAATAATTGAGAAGATTGTAAGGCTTGAAAGAATTCTTTTAAAACTTAATATTATGTTAATCTAGTAAATTCAAGCCTTGATTTGGGCTCCTTGAGTTGTGTGATAGTTAATAACTTGTTTCTATTATAAAATATTGGATATTCATAGTTATAGAGGGAAAGAATGGTAAAGTTTCTAACTTAGTTGTAAATTGGCTTAGCTTTGAGGTGGTAACCTCGTAGGAGTGACAATGGAGAAGTGTTAGTTAGTGGCCATAAATACAAAGAAAATGTGATGTATATTTTATCATAATATTCAACCATTGGATCCATCTAACCTTGTGGTAAGAGCAAGACTAAAGATTTCAAATGTGATGAATGTGGGCCAACATGGGTGGATGTGCCAATGATGATGTGTATAGAAAATATTACATTCTTATTTCTCAATAGTGTCACTTAGCCATTCAATACAAAAAAAAGGAAAATGGTCAAAGAGGACAATATTTTCCAAAGGCTCTTAATAATTATTCTAAAAGAATAATTGTAGCTTGTGTTACCAACTTGTGCTTATATAGCACAAAGTACATAATAAATTATCTTCCAAATGGTAATGCCAACTAATTTTGAAAGATAAAAAATAAATAATTTCAAAACAAACACATAACTAATAGCTATCAAATCTACAAGATAGCCTCAAAAATTATATCTAACATGAGATTTTAGGAGCTTCACATAATACATAGGAAATAATTTAATCTCAAGAAACATTATTAATACCTAAGATTAAAATAAACCTGATCCTAGATAAATATCCTCATCATACCTCCCCACAATAGAAGCATTAGATTCCAATGCTTGTTACAATAGAATATCAATCAATTAGATGTGGAAGAACCTTGATGAGTTGAGAAAGCAACTTGTCGAATACTCAATCTGGATCTAATGAAAGTTGCCAATTAGGCATCGAGTTGAAATGAGTATTGATGATGTCAATGATGTCAATAGGTTCCTTCTATGCAAGATATATCTTGGTCAAAACTCCTTTGCTAGCCCAATATGGAGGAGGAAGTCCAGAAATAACCATGCCTTACTGCTTAGTCTTTTGCAAAACACAAATTTGTCTAGATGAAGGACGATGAAAGGAAGATGACCACTCAACTCCAGGAGGAAACATAGTAGGAGGATCATGAGGAGTAGTTGGTGGTGAAGGTATGAAATAATTTTTGTAGTGAGGAGGTGTAATTGATGTTGTTACATCCTAATAATGTGATCTACTAAATATTAGAGCAATATTTTGTGGTTGTTTGGAATGGAGCATAAGTATAGTGTTTTTTATGTAGTGGTAAAGAAATATATTGTGCTTATAATGCAAAGTGTAGATATTGTGAAAAACTTTATTGAGCATTCATATCATGTTGATAGATGTTTTCAAGAATTAGGTCATGATAGTCCATTAAAGTCACATCATTGGTGATTGAATCCACAAAATTTGGGCCAAAGAAAAATAACACTATGTAATTTTTATCGATTTGTGAGGTTGAACCATTACCCTTCCATCAAAGTGAGTATGGATGACAATGTCGTTCCAATAGTAGCTACAACTTATAAAAAATAAATATTGTAAGCAAATTCTTTTGTGAGCTATTATCGATAATACAATCCACTAAAAAATTATGAGTGAGGCGATCTCTTGTTATAAAAAAATCATCATAGTCACCTTCAGATAAATGATGAGATATTAGGATGTTAAGGATTAAAATAATATTAATTAATTAAAATTTATGTTTAATTAATTAATCATATTAATTAGGGTTTTAAATCAAAATTTCAAAAAATACCTACGAGCCTATCTTCTGACTTGTCAAGTCTTGAAAAGTAGATAGGTAGGATCTTTGTTTTTTCATCCTTATCTAACCATATTGCAATTTTTCACTCCTAGTTTTGGGCCTTTGGTTTTTCCCATCAACCACTTTGTAATTTGTACAAATATGTGTTTGATTATTAATAAAAATTAGACATGCTTTCAAATAGCTTGAATCTTCATCACTAGTATCAGAACACCTCAATCCATCTCTATGTGGTACTCTTGTTTCAAGCACCATGTTGCCTAGTCTCTCTTTAGAAGAGATATCTGAACGAACTAAGGAGCTCTCTACTAAAATTCTCTTAATCAAAATTGCCATGTTGGAAGAAATTATAGCAAAATAAAATCTAAGTATTGAATAAATGAAAGAAAAATTTGATGAATAAGATATTATTGACACTATTACTGCTACTACATAGGAAACAATTGAGGATAAAAAAATTTGAGGAATTATTTGATGTAGATTTCGAAGAAGAAGAAATTTACATTTTTTTTATTGAAGTAGAAGTTGAAGATCTTGTAGAAGTTTTATCTCATGAAGGTAGTCTATCTTATGAAGAAGAAAAAAACATCCCTATAGTGGTGAAGGTCGTGCCTACTCCACCATTGGATCCATCCATTTTTGGCATCCTTCATAATCAACATAGTTGTAACAATCTTGTTGTTGGGATCTAGATTGCACTTGCATCTCTCAAAAATATTGACGAGCTTGCATCAAGTCATTGCTCTATTTGTTGTTCAAATTTGAGTTGTAAAATTTATCTGAATATGGCATTAACAAATCCATTTTATATCTTGTTTCAAATGTTTGAGCTTTGTCATAATCTATCTCAGCCATTACAGTGGTCCCTCCATGGTCACCATTTTCATTCTCCTCCATAGATTTTTTTCACTATTTCTAGCCTATACTAAATTTTATCTACATCAAATATGCCACCCCTACTACACTTGTAGTTGTTCTCCATAGTCTTAGAAACCAACACTACACCCATGAAATTCATCTCATAGCTATTTTTCACAATGATTTAAAAGCCTTGCTTCTTTGTATGCTAGATTTTATCATTTATTTCATCATTTCTAGTCTCATTTGAACCTAGCACCTACGACTCTACATGTAGCTATATTCCCATTGCTTTCTTATCTTCACCATAGACGCATAATCCCATATTTAAATTTCATAAGTGATCTCTTGGACATTTTATCTAGTCACTATTATGAAAATTCCTTTCTTAGCATTACACCTTCAACCAAGCCTTATAAAATTTTCTACCACTACCATGGACTTGCCTCTACTCGACATTCACAATATGGCTTCAATTTCTTCATATGCCACTCTACATCAGTCGCTCATGGTTCTACTATCTACATAAATTGTGCCTCTAACTCCAACTCAAATAATAATTGATGTCTCTATCCTTCTTTAATGCATCCTTTTAAATTTCATATAAATAACCTCTACATGTTGTTTTCAAAAAACAAGACCACCTAGTTGTACGTAGTTTGGCTATAAAGCATATATTGGATCTCTAAAAAACTTTTATCATTGAGAAAGTTCACAATGTCACCTGACATCCATTTAAAAAATAAAAATAAATAAGCCACATAGTATTCTATAGTTTTAAATAGGTCCTAACTTTGTAGCCACACTTCCCAATGGTCCTAAGTCCTAACTTTGTAATAGTTGCTACCATGCTATGCAGATGACACTAGCTACCCCATGTTTTTTCTACTTGCATATCTGCACCAATTTTCTATCACATATACCATCCTCATTACAAAATTATATTTCTATTTCATGTGCTTACCACCATTTTATTTATACCCTAAAAATATAATGAATCCATCACATCTCGGTTCATCCAATATGCATACTCAAGAATTTTCTAATTGATATCCAATGGATTCAAAGAGGGTGATTCGATGAAAATACCCTTTTCATGAAACTAATATTTTCTTCATACTTCGCTTACCATCCATCTCTATGGTCTATGTGACCATGCATTCAACACTTTTCATGATGCACCATAGTTTCTTTTAGATCGCAATATGTTTATTTTTTAGGCCATGTTTTCCATCAACTCTGAGTTTTTATGGACCACATTGGTTTTACATACATGTTTACAAGCCTCATGCTTGTCATAGCCTCACCTTCCATGTTAAATGCGGTACATCAATGGTCTCTCTCTCCTCTTGTTGCATGGAGGGACTCAACCTATTCTAAATATAGTTTTTTTTTCATCTCACATACATTGCAGGAAGCCACCTTCATGCCTTTATATTTAATTTTATGAAGATAGTATAAGGTAACTCATTATTGAGGTGGTCCATATATGATATTTTAAAATAAAGTAAATAAGACACATTTTAGAATATGTTAACAAGCTCACATAGAACTTGTCCAAAACTGCTCTAGCAAGCTCACCAAGAACTTGCCCAAAACTGCTATAGCAATCTCACCAAGAACTTGACCAAATATGCTCCAAAAATCTCACTAAGAACTTGTCGAAATATGCTCTAGCAAGATCACCAAGAACTTTCTAAAATCTACTCCAACAAGCTCACTAAGAACTTGTTCAAAATTGTCCCAAATATGTCCACAAATCTGCCCACAAAACTGTCACAAATGCCTTCTCAAAGTCTTAATTAATATGCTCAAGTAGCACTCAAATCTCATTCAAAAATCTATCAAGGCAAAGTTCAATGATTAACTCAACAATGAATGGCAATGTACTCTTCAATGAATGACAAGAATGATCCATAACCCTAGTCCAAGTATGTATCAACCAACTCAAATGTTTCCAACAATGCTCAACCACAAATCTCACATAACAATGATACTCATGTTCTTTTCTAACTCAAGTTCTTTCACAACCAATGGGTTTCAACAACTATGCTTATCAAACAAGGTTTAGACACAACTCTCAATTCAGAAAACCTTGAATCAATAGGAGAATGTGCCCATACCTTTTATGAAAATGAAAAAAAAACCTCTTTGTAAATCTGCCACAATCACAAAATTCTTTTGTTAATCTTCACAAGGGTTAGTAGATCACAAAATAATCAACATTACTCCACTTTCCAATAATCATCACCAAGGCATTTAATTGCACAACTTCCTTATCTCTCCTAAAACCACTTGTACCATAAAATAAAATAAATCAAAACATTGCATAACATTTTCACTCTTAAAACCACTTATACCATAAAATAAAATAAATCACAATATTGCGTACCTTGTCACCTCATAATAGAATTAATCCTCTTGAAAAAGAACAAGGAAAACTTCACTTTTGGAACCCCTTTGCAAAACCAGAAATATCTCTTTACACACACACACACACACACACACACACACACACACACACACACACACACACACATATATATATATATATATATATGCCAACCTCCATTAATTGCACATAGGTCAACCCTCCATTAATTTAAACTTAAACTTTAAACTTTAATATCTTCATCATCGGAGGCCCTTTTTCGATGAAAAAAATTCCACCTTGGATTTTAATAAAATCTCTTTCCACATAAGCCCACCATGGTTTTAAATAAAATATTTTATTTTGCTTGCCTTGGTTTTCATAAAAACCCTGTAAATAGCCATGCTTTCCAAAATATCTTGAATGCTTATTTATGAAATATTTTGGCCACCAAAACCAAATGTGATCCATGTGACATCAATGATCCATGTGAAATCAATGACAATATAAAATGCCTCAAATTAACTCAAATTTTCAACAATCTCCCCCTTTGTCATTGATGACAACACCTCTAATGCAAACACCACAATCACTACAAAAACCATCTTTGAGAATCAAAGCTACTCCTCCTAACTCAATACTCTCTATGGAGGCTGCTCCCCCTAACTCAATACTCTCTTTGGATGCTGATCCCCCTAACTCAATGCTCTCTTTGGAGGTTGCTCCCCCTAACTCAATGTTACCCCCCTTACTCAAATCTATCCCCTTTGACATCAATGGCAAAAGGGACACCTATGGGGCTAAAAGATATAACTCGTAAGCTTAGCCCCCTCACCAACTTCTCTCTTGAGGTGATTAATTTTGGGTTGGGAGTGCAATTACTCCTATATTATATTGATTCTTTCCTCTATCAACTTCCATCCAAGTCTTTATGATATCCTTCTCTTGATGAATTACTTGATCTTCTTGTCTTGAACCTATTTGGAATTCTTGCCTTGAACCTATTTGGAATTGAGTCCTACACCATCTTGCAATATGACCAAAGTTATTGTAATTAAAACACTTGATATTGTAGCCTTTGGATGGTACCCATGTCCTAAATTATTTCTTGAAGTAATTTCCATATTCATTCCTTTCCTGAACCCTATATTGTGAAGCTCTATTTTCATGACCATTATAACCATGAATTCTGAAATGTGTAGCTCTAAAACCAAAACCATGTTGCTCATTTCATTTACACTGAAAAGGTCTATGACCAATCCTGCTGCATGAGAAGTAATGTCCCTGAAAACCATACCTTCTTCCATTGAATTTTCTTCTAGAAAAATCAAACTTTTTTTATCCATGGATCCTGCAATGTATAGCCCTGTGTCCAAATCCATTACAAGAAAAACAATATCCTTGAAAATCCCTTTGTTCATGCCTTGGTTCCTCATACCTTTCTTGAAAATTATCCTTATGATTATCTTCAATTTGTGCATTGCATCCTTGAACATTCTTTGTAGCATCTAAAAACTCTTCCTTATTTTCTTCCTTACCTTTCTCTTCAAAAATTTCTTTTCCCGTTGAGCTTGATCCATCTATCTCAAAACAAGAACCAAAATGAATATTTGGAGCCATAGGAACTTTGGAACTTTCCTCACAAACCTTAGGTTCTTTCTTGATTTCATATTTTAGAACTTCCTTTCCTTTTTATTGTGATTTTTCTTGGAAGTAAGATGCAATCTTAAAATAAGTTTCCACTCCTTTTTGAATATTTTCATCTAATGTATCATGTCTTGTCGTGGTTACCCTTAGTTCTTCATTCATACTTTCTTCTATCCTTTTTGCATTTTGAAGCTCTTATCTGAGATTACTGATTGTTTGAAGTAGTTCTTCTCTGATTTTGACATATGTTCAAATCTTGTTTTCAATATTCCTATATTATTCTTTTAGCCTTTTGATTTTTTATTTTTGTTTACTTGGCTCATCCTATTCCTTTTCTATTACCAAAAATGAGACTTATTTTTTTTCACTACTGCTAGAATTATCACTAGAACTATTGCTTTCTTTTTCAAATACACTTTCCTTGTTGTAATTGATGTAGTATGTGCAATCATCATCTATATGCCCAAATTCTCCATATATGAAGCATTTTAGTATCCTTAGACCTTTCTTGTACCTATCTACTTGCTCAATGGCTATGGCTAGCTCTTCTTGTCTTTATTCAATAGGCACATCTTCTTCTTTAACTTCAATACCTAGGAATAGGTGTTCTTGCTTTTCTTCACTTATTCCAAAGAATGTACATTCTCCTTCATCTAACTGATTTTTATCATTGTAATATGAACAATCACTTGCTTCTACAATGTAGTAATATTTCTTATCCTTACGAAAAAATTTCTTCTTCTCATACATGTTTGTCTTGAATTTGTCATCTTTGTCATGCTTATGCTTTCCATATTTTTTTCTTTGACCTTATTTTTCATCATCATTGATTTCTTCATCTGGACACTTGTATGCATAGTGACCAAGATCACCACACTTGTAGCACCTGACTTTTCTTATATATTTTAAATTCCTTGAGTCCTTATTCCTTTTGATGAAGTTAGCTTCCTCAGAATTTTCTAAAATTCTATCTATTTCTAAAAATTTTCCTTTCTCTTTTTCTGAAGCCTTGAATGCAATCTCTTTTATTGGATCTTGATGCTTACTTACGCTAATATCATAAGTTGTGCGAGTACCTTGCAATTATTCCATTGTTAGCTTGTTGATATACATTGTCTCTTCTATTGTTGAAACCTTAGAATCATATTTCATGGGAAGTGATCTCAAAACCTTTTGAGTAACTTCTAATTATTTCATCTCAAAACCTAGGCCTCTCATGGTGTTAGTAATCTCATCAAATCAAAGTAAAAACATTGCAATATCTTTAGAATCTTCCATTTTCAATTTCTCAAATCTTTTTCTATGAGTTTGTAGTTTTGCCAACTTTACCTTGGAATCTCCTTCATAAGTATTCCTCAACTTGGTCCACATCTCATTAGCTGAAGTACATACCATGACCTTTGCAAAATCTTTCTCATGTAGCCCACTCAAAATATAATTTATTGTTCTTGTATTGATATCAACCAGTTTCCTGGTAGTATTATCTTCTTCGGGATCACCCTCAACCTTATACTCTTCGTCAACCATCTACCATACCTCATATCCTCGTGATATCAAGTAGTTTTTCATCCTCATGCTCCAGAAAGCATAATTATTACCATAAAAAAAATGAAGCCTTATCTATAGATAATCCTTTCTGTGAATCCATCCATGTTCTTGTAGAATCTGCACTCAAGATGTTAGCCTTTTCGAAGGAACCCGCTCTAATACCAATTGAAGAACACAATCTTAACTTGATAATGGGGGGTGAATAGTATAAGACCACTTTTTAATTTTTCTTCCAAATCAATATTATGTTGTGTAAATATAGTAGTATCAATAGCAATAATCAAAGTAATGCACAAAAACCATACACAATAGAGACATCACAATTTACGTGGTTCACCTAATGTGGGCTACTCCACGGAGAAAATATTTTACTAAAACTTTCTCAATCAATATCTTTGGGAATCACTCCCAATTACAATGTTTATGGATCTCTGTCTAAAGGATATGTTGATCCCTTAATCTCAAGTTCATGGATCTCTTCCATAGGAGAAGTCTTTTCCCTTCTACTCTGGCTATGTGGTCTTCTAGAAGACTCTACCTCTCTACTACACTAACTGGTGGACCTCTCTCCACTTGAAGACTCCTCACTTAGATTTATCTTCAACTATGCTGGCTGGATATCTATCCACTAATACTATGTCCTTTGTACTTTGTAACCTCCAAAGCTTTATCAATAGACTCACTAAGAACCTACTCAATAGGCTCACATAGAACTTGCTTAACAAGATCACACAGAACTTGTCCAAAACTGATATAGCAATCTCACAAAGAACTTGCCCAAAACTACTATAAAAAGCTCACCAAGAAATTGTCCAAATCTTCTCCAACAAGATCACTAAGAAATTGTCCAAATATTCTCCAAGAAGCTCACCAATTTTTTTGCTCAAATCTGCTCCAACAAGATTTATTCACAAATCTGCCCACAAAAATGTCCCAAATGCCTTCTCAAAGTATCAACCAATCATGCTCAAGTGGCACTCAAATCTCATCCACAAATCTATCAAGAAAAAGCTCAATGATGAACTCAACAATGAATGGAAATGTACTCTTCAATGAATGAAAATAATGATCCACAATGCTCTCAACTCAACTCAACTCATAGAAGCATAAAGAGAATTGTTAGAGACTCAATATGTTCTAATATAAATCTCAACTCAACTCAAATCAAATCAATTTCTAGAAGCATAAAGAGAAATGCTAGAGACTCAATATGTTATAATCTCAATCTCAACTCAACTCAACTCAAATCAACTCATAGAAGCATAAAGAGAATTGTTAGAGACTCAATATGTTCTAATATCAATCTCAACTCAAATAAACCTCAACTCAATTCAAGTCAACCTCAAATCAACTCAAGTATTATAGAACCATAAAGAGAATTGTTAGATACTCAATATGTTCTAACCTTAATATCAACTCAACCAATCATCACAAGGGACAACTCTTTCTCACACAACCCTAGTCCAAGTATGTATTAACAAAATAAAATGTTTCCAACAATGCTCAACCACAAATATCACATTACAATGATACTTATGTTCTTTTCTAACTCAATTTATTTCACAACCAATGGGCTTCAACAACTATAATTATCAAACAAGGTTTAGACACAACTCTCAATTCAAAAAACCTTGAAGCATTCAACCAACCAATTTTGAAAAGGAAGCCACAAACAATCCTTTTTCCTCCAATGATATTTCAAAAATCAACCACCATAAACAATCCATAGGAGAATGTACCCATACCTTTTATGAAGATGAAAAAAAACCTCTTTGTAAATCTGCCATAATCACCAAATTCTTTTGCCAATTTTCACAAAGGTTAGTAGATCACAAAATAATCAACATTACTCCACTTTTCAATAATCATCACCAAGGCCTTTAATTGCACAACTTCCTTATCTCTCCTAAAACCACTTGTACCATAAAATAAAATAAATCACAATATTGCATACCTTGTCACCTCATGAAAGAATTAATCCTCTTGAAAAATAACAAGGCAAACTTCACTTTTGGAACCCCTTTGAAAAATCAGAAATATCTCTTTACACACACCTTATTTCTCCTTCTAAATAAGTTAGTCAAATATCCCTCGAAATAAGCTTTCCGACGATATATAATATGCCCCCTTTTCAAAATAAATTGAAACCTTTACACACACACACACGTATATATATATATATATATATATATATATATATATATATATATATATGTATATGTATATATATATGCCAACCTCCATTAATTTAAACTTAAACTTTAAACTTTAATATCTTCATCACCGGAGGCCCTTTTTCGATGAAAAAAAATTCCACCTTGTATTTTAACAAAAGCCCTTTCCACTTAATCCCACCATGGTTTTAAATAAAACCTTTTATTTTTCCTGCCTTGGTTTTCATAAAAACCCTGTAAATAGCCATGCTTTCCAAAATATCATAAATACTTATTTATGTAATATTTTGGCCACCAAAACCAAATGTGATCCATGTGACATCAATGATCCATGTGACATCAATGACAACATAAAATGCCTCAAATTAACTCAAATTTCAAACAAATGTAATTAAAAAATAAAGAGGCAACATCAATTTAAAACAAGATAAAGTATATTCTACAAGAATATTCAAGTTGCAATAGAAAAATACCCTTTCTCTTTTTGTTGCTAGGAGTGTTTTTGTTTTCACACCAATCGAGGTGACTAACTAGATCCAAAAATAGGCATATTTATAGCCATCAAAAAGCACTTTTCAAGCCCAACCCAATGGACTCAACATTATTTTGTATTATGAAGACATGCTGTAGCTACAGAGACAACAAAGTTTAGGATAGTCGTATTCTAGTTTTTCTACTTTTTGTTAGAAAAACGAACTAGTTTGAATTATTGCAAGGGAGTATAAATAATACAGTAGGCACAACTGCATTCCTAGATTAGCCCGGGTTGGGTGCATCTCAATAGGATGCAGGTATAACAATATACCAGCCAGACTAATTAGACAAAACAGTCTAATTAATTATAGTACGCTAACATCCCCCTTTATTACATTATTTGGGTAATGTAATAACTAATAGCTATACTAACATCCCCTTACATCATTTTGCAATACAAAGAGAGCTGCGAAACAATTCAAATTTGACACGTGCAAGTGCCTTAGTGAAAATGTCTGCAACTTGAGCATCAGTGGGAATGTGCTGAAGCTGAATTCGGTGCTTTGGAACTTCATATCGAATGAAATGACATTGTGTTTCAATGTGCTTTTTTCTTTCATTATGGATTGGATTCTTGATGAGGTTCAGAACACCCTGATTGTCGCAAAACAAGTGTATTGGAGATTTTGATGGATGGCCCATACTTGTCAGAATGCGACGCAACCATATCACTTCACACACAGCTTCACGTGCGACGCGATACTCTGCCTCTGTTGATGAAATATCAACCACCTGTTGCTTCTTGCTGTGCCAAGAGACGGGATCGGATCCCAGATGAAAAATGTATCCAAAATTTGACTTGCGATCATCAAATGATCCAGCATAGTCGGAGTCCGTGTATCCTTGCAAGAAGAATTTGTTGTTCCTCTTGTATTCTAGGCCATATTACATAGTACCACGGACATAGTGAAGAACACGTTTTGTTGCTTTCCAATGAGTGGTCTTAGGCTCCTACATGAACCTCGAAAGATAGTTGACAACAAATACGAGATCTGGCCTAGTATTGGTCAGATATATGAGACTCCCAATCAACTGTCGATAGAGAGTACCATCTACCTGAGGTGAATCATCATATCGCGATAATCGAAGTCCATTCTCCATCGGAGTTGCCATTGGCTTGCAATCGGTCATGCGATATTTTTCCAAGCAATGTCTTGGCATATTTTTTCTGAGACACTTTGATGGAGTGCTCCTTCTGGCTGAATTCCAGACCAAGACAGTAATGGAGAAGTCCGAGATCTGTCATCTCAAAAGATTTACACAAGTTTATTCTGATAGTAGAGATCATAGTTTTTGAACTCCCTATAATGAGCAGATCATCAACATAGAGTACAAGCAACACTATCTCAGAACCCTATTTCTTGAAATAGAGGTTTGCATCTGACGGACATCTCTTAAATCCATGCTGCATAAGGTGATTGTCCATTTTTATATACCAAGCTCGAGGAGCTTGTTTCAGACCATATAAGGATTTGACCAATTTGCAAACCTTCTGCTCTTGGCCTTCCACTTCAAATCCTTCTGGATGAGTCATGTAGACTTCTTCTTGGAGATCACCATTTAGAAAGGCACTTTTGACATCCATCTGGTGAACTTTCCACCCATATTGTGTTGCCATAGCACACATAACTCGAATTGTGGTCATCCAAGCAGTAGGTGCAAAAGTTTCCTCGTAGTCAATGCCTTCCTTTTGAGCATAGCCCTTTGCAACAAGACAGGCCTTATGCTTATCAATTGTTCCATCTGCCTTGTACTTGAATTTATATACCCATTTGCAGCCAATGGGTTTCTTTCCATGCGGCAAATCAACAAGCTTCCAAGTTTTATTTTTCATCAAAGACTCATACTCTGTATCCATAGCGGCCTTCCACTGAGGCTCACTAAGAGCATCTTGCACTGATGCAAGTTCAAGATCATCTATGGTAGACATGAATTCCCTGTCATCATCAATATCCATATCCTCTACTTCTGTACTTGGAGTTACAGAAAGTTCCTCAAAATATTGACAAAGATCATCAACCTCACCAGTTTCTTTGGCTTCTTTTTCCTTTTGAGCCATACTGCGTGTACGAGGTCTATCCAAGTTCAAATTGGGAGGAGTGGATAAATTTGTGTCTCTAATTGTATTTGTACACCATTTTGGATTCTTCTTCGATGGTGTTGAAGAAGATGTAGAAGGACCTCCTGTCTGTGTTGACGAAGGAATCTTCTCTTCCTTAGATTCCACAAAATCTAGGTGTACTTTAGATGTGCTCTATGATGTGAAAGCTTCATCAAAGACAACATCTCTACTGACCTGAATTTTCTTGGTCAAAGGATCTATCAAACGATATCATTTAGAGTGCTCATCATAACCAAGAAAAATACATCTCAGTGTTTTCTCATCTAGCTTTTTCCTTTTCTCTTTCGGTATGTGCATGAAAGCGTGACATCCGAAAATACGTAGATGAGATATGGAGGGTTTTCGACCACTCCACGCTTCCTGTGGAGTCATTCCTTTTAGGGCCTTTGTGGGTGCCCTATTCAACAGATATACTTGCAGTGGTGACGACTTCCGCCCAATATTGTTTCCCAAGAGTAGCTCCTGTGAGCATACAACGAACCATTTCCATGATAGAATGGTTCCTTCTCTCAAACAACTCCATTTTGCTGAGGAGTATAGGCAATTGTTAACTGTCTCTTGATTCCATGCTTATCTAAGAATGCAAAAAATTCATTAGAGGTAAACTCCCCCCCTCGATCTGAGCGGAGGGTTTTAATAGAAGCTCCTAACTCCTTCTCAATGGATTTCTTGAACTGCTGGAAGAATGTGAAAGCTTCGGATTTCAGTTGGAGAAAGAAAACCCACATCTTTCGTGAGTAGTCATCTATGAATAACTGAAAGTACCTCTTCCCTCCACAACTTTTGGTTGTGAAAGGACTACACAGATCGGTGTGAATTAACTCCAGAGGTTTATGTGCTCTTATTGAGCTCTTCTCAAATGGTACTCTATGCTGCTTTCCTGCCAAGCAGTCAGAGCACACTGGCAATGTGGCGAAAAGGGAAGGAAGACCCTTTACCATCTCATACTTACCGAGCTCAAGTAAGTAGCAGAACTAAGATGCCCATATCTCTTGTGCCATAGGGAAGTTGCCTCCTTGGTAGAGACAGTCATGGCAACATGTGGAGTAGAGATAGCATCTAGGGCAAATAAGCCATGCTTATATGAATCTGTTGCAATCTGCTTACCATTCTTGGTAATAGTACAACACTTCTTTCCATTCTCAACATGAAAGTTGACAACCATATTTCTATCTAGGATTTGTGTGACTGACAGCAAATTGTTAGCCAATCCCAAAACATAGAGGACTTTGTCAATATGACACTTGCCATCAGGAAGAGTGACTGAAACTGTACCCTCTCCTTGAACCCTATAGGTTTTATCATCAGCAATGGTGATAGGTTTGCCCTCTTTGGCCACAAATGATTCAAACCATGATCTGTCGCCAGTCATATGTTTGCTAGCTCCAGAATCGACATACCAAACAGGATCCCTCTGTGTGGAATCTGTGGTAGTCATGAGCACCTTATGTGCCCATTCAGAATCTAAGTCAGATTCTTCAACAAAAACATTCACCTGGGGTTGCTTGTTTTTATTTTGTGGTTTGTTTTGGCCTTTCTGCTTATTATTATGCCAACACCTGTTGGTATCATGGTTGTCTTTCTCATAGATCTTGCACCACCTCTTCTTCTGTTGAGGTTGTTTTCCTTTTCCTTTCGTATCCTATTGAGAATTTCCTCATTTCTAAAAGTTGCCTCCTTTTTGCCCATTACCTTTCTTCCTAGAACACTGCCTGTTGGTGTATAGGGTTGTATTGGAAGAATCATCCTTGTGAAGTTGGTGTGCCTCATGTTGTTGAAGCAGATTGACCAACTCGATGTAGGTAATTTGTCATTGAGACACCTGGATGGAGGTGATCAACATATCAAATGAAGAAGGTAAAGCTCTCATCACAATTGAAACGAGAAGCTTTTTGTCCACAGAATCTCCCAAAGAATTCAATCTCTCTTTCAATTCAGACACTCTGCACAGAAAGAGTTCAACTATTTCACCCTGTCTCAAACTCAGGTTATGAAGTTGTTGTTGAAGATGAAGAATGGTGGAATCATTCTTTCCCTCATAGATGGTTCTAAGGGCATCCCATGCCTCTTTACCACTTGCTTTGTCAGCTATATGAGGTTGCACTTCATCTGAAACAGCAAACAAAATGAGCACCTTTGCTCGACTATCTTTCTTGTCAAAAGCTATCTGATCTGCGGAAGGACCTGTGGATCCTGATGCTGGTGAAGGCCTAGGTGTTACTCCAGTAACAATATCCCATAAATCTTCCATTTGGAGAATTGCCTTCATCTTATGTTTCCATGGTGTATAATTTGGACCTTTCAATAACTGATGAGGATCAGTCATCAATTTTGCAACAGCGGCCATAGTGAAGGTTCCTTATATCACCAATTGGTCCCCCTTTCGATATACCTTTTTCTAGGCCGTTATACCGTACAAAATACCCACCCTTACGTGAGGGAAACTATAGGTATTTAGAAAGATCAACAAAAATCACCCGCCCTTACGTGAGGGAGACTATAGGTGAGTTTTAGAGATCATACGATACGTGGAACATAAGCGGTAATGAAAGGGAATCGCCTTGTTGATGGCACCTACCATAGAATATTCTTCTCATGCGTGGGGCATAACTTCCCCTAAACACTATGAAGAATACTTCGTCAGGATTTATGCCTAAACACAAGAGCGATTAAGGGTAGTGGATGGAGTAAAAAAATACAAAAAATGGCAAACTTATCTCTCCCCGACGATTTATAGATAACAAGCTCAGACATCGTTGTAGCAGCTATATTAGGTGGCGGATACAGTAGCCCAATCACGATAGCTTTACCTGTAAGTGCTGGCCAGAGGTATCAAAAATACCGAATGCTGCAGTGCAATAAATTGCACGGATGGGTTTTAATTATTCCGGGGACTTAGGGAGTGTATTTGATTTTTTAACTTTTAATGAAGTAGTGCAAAAAATGAAATATGCAACATACAACATAAAAAGTGCCCACAAGAATTAACCCACAAGGTGTCGGGCGCAGCCAAAAATGCACCTTTTACAATTTGCCAAATTGCTTTTTCAGAAAATTACTCACATTCCCCCTTTGATTTTTTGAAAAAAAATATCCCCCCTTAAAAAAAAATTCTCTTTAACAAAGCATTTTAAATAATTATTATGTATTTAAAGTTAAAATAAATAATTTTAATTTATATAGTTTTAAAACTTATGAAAAAATAAATTAAAAATTAAATTTTAATTTATAAAGTTTTAAAAACTATAAAAAATAAATTAAAATTAAAAATTTTAACTAAAAAATAATAATTAAAAAAACCTTTGAAAAAAAAAATTATACCTTTCGGGGGGAAGTCGGCGGGATTTGAACCCCCGACTGCTGGGTTCCCGGAACCCACCACGCAGCTCACTTGCCAGTGAGCCCGTGGGCTGATCTGGGAGGAGAAAGGGCCCCCTCGTATTTGAGGAGGGTCCTCAGTCTGCTGCCCGAGCGCAGCTTCCTCTGCTGTTGGTCCCCAGTCCTCCTCTCTGCTTCCCGAGCCCACTGTGGCTGCCGTCCACAGTCGCGCGGTGCTTCTTTTTTTTTTTTTTTTGGATAAAAATTCGGGGGGGCGGTACGTCACGGCGCATCTGCGTCCACGTCCAACCGGGGGCGGGTGGGGGGGACATCGCGGCGCGCTACGTCCACGTCCAACGGGGGGCGGGGGGGGGGACGCTCTGCGCGTCCGCGAACAGTGCGGATAGACGTCCGCTCAACGGGGGGGGGTGTCGTTGAGCGGATTGACATCCGCTTCGTGCTGGATGTCTCGTGCGCGCGCGGGGACAGCGCTGCGCATGACTGTGTCCCAGCCGGGCTACGCCCTCCTCCAATGGGGGGGGACGACGTTGCATCCTCCTCCTCGGACGTGGCAACGTTGGGCGCGCTGCATCCTGTGGGTGTCCAGCTGCGCTGCGTCCAACGCAATTTTTTTTTTTTCCCTCGCTGTAGGTAGAAATTGGCAGACTGCGAATGCGTCCTCTTCCCAGCATAGCAGAAAACAGAAACTACGTCCTCTCCCCAGCACACCAGAAAAAAAATTGCATACTCTCCCCAGCCTCTCTTCTCACGCTTCACTGCCGTAGCAATCTGGCTCTGATGCCATGTTAGAAAAACGAACTAGTTTGAATTATTGCAGGGGAGTTTAAATAATACAGTAGGCACAACTGCATTCCTGGATTAGCCCGGGTTGGGCGCATCTCAACAGGATGCAGGTATAACAATATACCAGCCAAACTAATTAGACAAAACAATCTAATTAATTATAGTACGCTAACACTTTTCAAGTTGTTTTTCCTTCCCATTTGTGTGCATTGGAGTCCAATTATTTTATGGTTAGGAGTATTGCTCAAACCATTTGGGGTTACTTTTTTAAACATATGAAAATATATTGGGTAGCTCCATAAACATTGAAAGAGTTGATGAAATATTGGATTAATTATTTTAAAGCTAAAGAATTATCTATTTTATGGAGGATTGGCCCTACCATTATTTGATGGAATTTATGGCTTGAAAGTAATAATAAAATTTTTAAAAATAAATCTCAAAATTATACCCAAGTTTGGAACCGTATCATTGTCTTTCTTTGCAGAATGTCTATAAATATGATGTTCATCATGGGAATTTTCAACTAGAAAAAATAGGTGGTAATTGTTTGGCAAAAATCTACCTAAGGAAAGGTTTGTGCACCCACGAACCTTGACCAACATTGAGTCACCCTATGGTTGTGAGGCTTTTGGGTCAATCTCTAGAGGAGGTCGGTTCCTTGGGAGTCCTAGATAACTACTAAAAAATTGAGGGGGTGAAAAGGGTGCTGAAAGAAGGAAATATAGCTAAATCTAGAACTTATGGAGGTACAAATTTAGCCACATCAAAATACATACATTATTAAGCTTAAACCATCACCAAAGACTAGAAATATTACCTAAAAGACCAACCAGTTTATTCTTAGTAAACATTAACCACCTAAGTTTGAAAGTGAATTCAAGAACCAAAAAATGAAATGCACATAATCTATAATGTCGAATTAATAGCTAAGTCATTCATCCAATTTTAACATGAATAAGAAAAAAAACTATACATATATACATGAGACAACATGAAGGTCAAACAATAATCCTCTTGTATTTCTTGAGCAATAGAAATTTTACATGTAAGTTGTAAAAGCTAAAAAACTGACCTCTTTGAATGCTCAACATTCTACTATATATAGATTTTATAATGAATTCTATTACGAATAATCATGATGATTTATCATGAAATGCGGCTATGTTAGGGGAGTGGCTAGGATGTATATTTCTCCTATCATCTTATGCATGGTAACTGAATACTAATGATAAATGGGAGTCGGTTGTGTTGGTTACATTTGGTCCCTTGATTCACCTAACAAATCTAATAATTATGTTATTCCATGATGTTTGTTTTCTTGTGCCTATAGGTGGTGGGCTATTAATTCATGTAACTTGAAATGTGATGTTGATCCCTCCTTCAATGTTCAAATGTTCTCCATCTCCTATCGATTGAATGTCAAACTCCTTTTACTAGTCAAATCCTACAAATTTGAGGTGCTTTGATACTTAGATCCCAAAATTCTCGCTCCTTGGCAGGTTTTACAGACTTTGGTAAAAATTGAAATTTCTAGCATGGATGGACTTTTGGGATTCATAAAGAGTTCAAAAATGACCCAATTCTTCGCTAAACCCCTTCATGACAAATTTTTGGGCTCTATAAAATTGTTAGTATTGATAGGAATTTGGGATCCGTCAATGTTTTAATCTATGGTAGACTATTGGGAGCTCTCTAGAGTCCATATGATGCCTAATTATTTGCCAAGCCTGATGGGTTTTTAGGATTCATCCAAAGTCTACCAAAAACACACTTTTCTACAAGGCACAACACTTAGTCGAAACAATTCCCCTTCTGTTATCCTTCATTTAATTTTCCACCAAGCAATTGTGCCATTCCATAGTGATGAATTTTTGGGACTCGTTTGGGGTTTTCATATATGGTGTACTTTTGGGACCCATTTGGAGTCTGAATGATGCCTAATTCCCTGCAAAGTCTAGTAGGTTTTCAAGATTCATCCGAAGTCTACCAGAAACCCATTTTTTTACCAAGCACTTCTATGATGGATTTTTGGAACCCGTTCAAAGTATCATGAATGCCTAATTTTCCACCAAGCCTGAGACTTAGTCAAATTTTGTGCAACTTCATGGTGGCTCCATCAACAACCCATTTTTTTCTAGGCGTTGCACTTAGTCAATTTATTGCAACTTTGAGCCTTCTCTTTTGCTTGAATGTTGAAGCAAATTGTAACAACCCAAGTCTACTCACTTGGTTGCACCACTAAACAGACAAGGTAAACAAGAAGGTCTAATTTTTTTTTTTTCATCCTTCAAATTATTTTAAAGAATACCTTCAAGGTACATGGCAAAATTTGATTCACCCATTAAATAATTATCATGAACTTAAATTAGTATGACATATTGCACCACTTTTGGATTCAATACTATTGTAGATAGTCATCCAAGTGGATGAGATAGGCCACATCTCATAAAGGTGCCATTTAGTGGAGTCAACATATCTCATTTATCATCCTCATTTTTAGACATGAGGGTTGATCCATGACAAGGGTTATCCTCTAGGGCCCATAACACCTAGAGGGTGGATGCTTGCTTCCCCATCCCTTGTCATTATGAACCTTCAACCTTTTCATTGATCATGTTCTACTACTAAATGTAAGGGATCTAGTGTATATATACCCCGTGTCTATCTGATTGTCCTCTTCCTAGATTCAAATAGAGCCATGTCAATACCTTGGCCTTGGTCTTAATCGCACATACTCGTTGTAACTCATGATTGTTTATCCCATACCAAACATCGAGGCTATTTTAGCTAAGTTACACGGGCATGGAACTTATCATAGTACTATCGAGTAGCAATATAGATATGGCATCCCATACCACCTTCTTGTTAAAGGGTCTGACTGAGTCACATATTTTGACCAATTTTGTCAAATATACAATTGCTCTTAAACTCAGTTGTGTGCATACCCACACCTCAAATTATTGGGTGATTTTTAAGCATCCTCAAATCTTGATACTGGATTCTTATAAAAGGTAGGATGATATGACCTCTAACAAATGTTTTAAGGTATTTTAGCATTTCTAAAGTTTCCCTTAAAAAATTTTACCCTCCCTAAACCAGTTGAAAGTTTAGTTCACAATATAAGTTTCTCATCCAATATAAATGCGGTAAAATTCATAATTCAACAACCAAAGTATGTTTTTCACGAAATCATTTCAATAATCAAAATATTACTTTATCTGATTTCCTAAGACTTTGAGCTTAACTTTGTAATCTATGCAAATTACTTTTCTAAGCTTTAAACTTTCGTTTCATAGTGTGCTTGCTCACGTATCAAATTTAATAATCTCTTACTTAACTTTATTTACACAACTAAGTGAATGAAACTAGCTACTAAACAAATATTTCACAATAAACACATTCTTTTATGAGAAACCAAACATTCACTAGAAGGTTAATTCTCAGTTTACCATTATTACATAGAACCAACATCTTTCAAGAAGAAAACTAAGGTTTCATGTTTGGAGTTTGATCACAACAGGTAAAAATTTATTTTACTATTTATTTTTTTCTGCCCTTAGTTCCATAACAAACCTTGTCCAAGATCAACCAAAGGTACCTAAGGTACTTAAAAAACATGCAAATTCCATTCACAACTCAACCAAAAATAAAATAATACATATACTTATTTTCTCTTGTTAACAACGTCAGTTCTAATTGTGCCAATTGATCATTAATAAACTATTGGCTTCTTAGAGGGGTGTCGAATGACTTAGCACCATAAAATTAACAATTATTTAGACAAGACAAATTCCTTTCCCAGAATCACACTATTTTCTATCATATCCAAAAGTTACCTTGAATATAAAGAATAAAAAGAGTTCATAAACACACCCATTTAACATTTGTAGAGAAAAAATAATTTAGCCAAATAGTGATTACATATAGGCTATACGAAACTTGAACTCATTCAAAAAATCATTCTTATATACTTTTGAAAGATGAATCATTTTTATATGTTTTTTGGATAACTCAATTAAAACTTGGATAAAAAAGTGATTCTTCCAGACTCTCTTTTCATATTTAAAAGGTAAATTTTATAAATAGGTTATTTTGTCCTAGTTTTCATAGTCTTTGTGAGACCTAATGAAAACCTGTGTTTTTACACTTTTTCTTAATAACACGCTTACAACACATAACTATTCAAGTTTTATTACATATTTTGGTCGTTGTTGCACAACAATGACTCCTATAAAACATATAAAAGGATATACTTTATCAAATGGTAATATAAACTTCAATGTATGGCTGCCATAGGTTCTCTTTCGGCTACTATCTAGCTCATCTTATCCTAACGCCGTCGATCGAAACCATCATTTTCTAGCTTGTTGAAAGTTTGGATTTGAGACAGTATGGCATCAAATTCTAGCTCCCATTTTAAATGAATGCATTTCTATATGCAACAACTATTTATTTCAAACAAATCATTCCAATGATTCACACTATATTTCATTAACATATGTATGCTTTTCAACACAGGTTATCCACATTTTCTAGACAAAATTTTCCTCACACAATGCAAAGCATATATTCTATTTTAAATAGTAATTCAAACAAGCATAGCTAGCTATATCATCCTTTTTGTTCACACATAGAATTAATTTTTCTTTTCTTTCACACACAACAAATAGAGAAATTTTTTTTATACAAAATCATAGAGAGTATATCATTCCTATTATTTTGCAACTAATGACCAAGGTCATATAATTCATTTTCTTTTAAAGAAACTATTAAGCAAAAATATATAAAAGTAATTCCACCTAGAACTATCGCTTCGCTCAAAGTTTCCCCAAGTGCTTTCTCCATGCCTAAAATTTTTCTTTCCTAACAAGCCTTCTCCTTTCTTCCCACAAAAAGTCATGTTTTAACCACCATTCAATTTTACACTTAAGGATGTTTTTCCTTTCCCTTTATTTTTAGTCATAATATATGGATGGATTTAAATTTCATTATAGCACCACTCACCTAGCTCTCGCATGATTCGGTCAACACAAATCTATTCCATACTCACCATTCTTCCCACCAAATATTCTTCAATGCAGTTTATATATTTTCCACATGATTAAATTTAGGAGGAAGCTATTTATAATTTCCACGTATAATTCCAATCAAATATTGCTTATAACAAACACACAAGGACACATTCCAATAATATATTCATATACACGTTCTAAATAGTCTCACATTAATATCTTGTACTTATATATAAATATCTTTGACTAATGATCATATGCATAACTAGAAGAAAATAAAAGGTGGATCCCATCATCATTACTACACAAGACATAAGCACATCCTACTCTATGCCATCAAATAATAGATAAATCTTCAAAACAAACATGCACACTTTTCATTCAATCAAGAGCTCTAAATGATATGCAAGTGTGCAAACATCCATATACTTATGAACCGAATCATTACTTTCCTTTCTTACCTTTTTTTTTTTTAATAGCTTCCTTTCATTGACATCTTGTGATGTAGGAGCATCCGAGGGCAGCAAAGCAATCGAGCATCAACCAAACTTTTGTTGTTATTTCTTTTCTTTCTAAGTGTTGCAAATGTATTTTTTTTCCTAAGTGTTGCAAATGTCACGAAATCACGACACAAGGCAGAGAAAACAAGGCCGAAAGACACAAGGTCATGAAATTGCGACATGTCACGATTTCGCGACATGTCACGAAATCGCGACCATCGCAGAAAAAACCAAGGTGCGGAGGACCAAAGGTCATGAAATCGTGACATGTCACAAAATCGTGGCCTAAGCAGGGGAACAAAGGCGCGGAGGAACAAAGGTCGCGAAATCGACATGTCGCGATTTCACGACATGTCACGAAATCATGGCCTAAGCAGGGGAACAAAGGCGCGGAGGAACAAAGGTCGCAAAATCGCGGCCCAAGCAGGGGAACAAAGGCACGGAGGAACAAAGGTCATGAAATCGTGACATGTCCGATTTCATGACATGTCACGAAATCGCGGCCTAAGCAGGGAAACAAAGGCACGGAGGAACAAAGGTCGCGAAATCGTGACATGTCACGATTTCACGACCAAAACGGGAAAATGGAGGCCGATAGGAGAAACGGCGCGATATCGCGACATGTCGCGATATCGCGACCAAAACGGAGAGAGAAGGCGCAGAAAGGAAATGGTCGTGATATCGTGACATGTCACGATATCGTGACCAAACAGAAAAACATGCACTCCAGCTTTCATAAAGACATCCCTTCGTGCATGGCAAGTTAGCGACAGTGAAGTAGCAGTTCCAAAGAAGGATTTCAACAGGCATGTTGGCCACTCGCGCAGGATATCTGGAAGACGCGTTTAAAGCAACTAACAGCAAGCAACAGATCAAGAAGAAGATTTCGTTGGATATGGCAGCCAGTCACGCACCTCACCTGGAGTCTCATCAATGCAACTTTCTAGAATTGTCCCAGGTGGCAATTGTAGATCATGGGAAGTTTGAAAGCACAGAGGATCGGGACCTCAATAAAAACCCATGGATTGTAATGAGAGGGGGTTGGCAAACGACAGTTTGGCTGTATATTCTTGTAAAATTCTTTCGAAGTATTGAATTAGAAATTGTTGTCTCTTGTTTCTCTGGTTTTCTGTCTTGTGCAAGATCTGTTCTCCACCAAGTGGTATCAGAGCCAGTAGTTCCTGAGTGTGTAGCAGATCGCTGGAGGAGAGGCAGTTACACCAGGATCTATGGAAGGGCTTGGAATTGGGTGAGCAGAATGCCTCCAAGGAGAAATCCTGTTGGTGGGAGAGGCATGGTAGCAGCAGAAGATGTTCGAGCTTTGCAGCGGCAAATGCAAGCTCTACAAGAAGAAATGCACAGAATATTGGAGCCAAGAAGAGATGAAGGTAGTGAAGAGGAAGATGATGAAGAAGAAGACCAACCTGAGGAAGAAGAAGAAGCAGTAGATCCTGCTCAGGCCAGACTATACAAAGCCATATCCTAGATTGGGAAGAGGCCAAAGATGGAGGTTTCCACATATTTTGGGAACCTTGATCCAGAGGAATTGATCGACTGGATCAACGATCTGGAAGAGTACTTTGAGTACGAAGAGGTTGAGGATCCTGATAGGGTCAGATTCGCAAAGACCAAGCTGAAAGGTCATGCTAGCATTTGGTGGAAGGGAGTGCAACTGGAGCGAAATAAAAGAGGGAAAGAGAGAATAACTAAGTGGGAACGGATGGCAGAAAAGCTAAAGAGGTAGTTCATCCCTGGTGATTATGAGTTAGACCTGCTGAAGAAAATGCAAGGATTGAGGCAATCAAGCAAGTCTGTGAAAGAATACACAGAGGAATTTCATAAAATAATGATTAGAACAGGCCACTCAGAGGCCAACAAGGAGAAGGTAGCCCATTACATTAATGGGTTACGAGCAAGCATTCAGGAAGAACTAAGTCTAGTCCGGATGACCACCATAGAGGACGCTTACCAATTTTCTTTAAAGGTTGAAGAGAAGCTCAATAGGAGGTTTGAAAACAAGCAAAGAGGAAGAGGTCATGGCGGAAGGACCGACGAAAGGAACAGTGGAAGAAGAAATGAAGATTCTCAAAAAAATGGAGAAGGTAGCAGCAATCAAGAACAAAGGAGAGAAAATACAGACCACCCCCGTAATTAGAATAATGGTTACCGAGGGGGAAGAGGTAGAGCTGGACATGGACAAGGAAGAGGAAGATTTTGAGGGACTTGCTTCCAGTGTGGTGAAGAGGGACATCACCAATATGAGTGCCCACAGCAGTGAGAGAGAAATAATCGAAGGCCGAAAGGAAATGCCAGAGTAGCGATCGCGGATGAAGATGTTGGATCTGAGCATTCTGAAGAAGCTGAGAGAGGAGAAGTAATGATTGCAAGGAGAGTCCTGTTGAATGAAGAGGGAGCTGTAGATCAGAGGAAAAGCTTATTCTACACAAGGTGTAAATGCGCGGGTAAGATTTGCAACATTATCATTGACAACGGTAGCATAGATAACCTAGTTTCAGAGGGAATGGTTACAAAGCTACAACTGGAGAGAAAGAAACACCCGCATCCATATCGGATCGCGTGGTTGCAAAAAGACCATAAGGTTTTGGTCAATGAATAGTGCCTAGTAAAATTCAGTATTGGGAATTACCGTGATGAGGTTTTGTGCGACATTCTGCCCATGGATGCGTGCCATTTGCTCTTGGGAAGGCCATGGCAGTTTGACGAGTGTGCGGTTCATGATGGCCGAGCCAACACCTATTCCATGACCAAGAATGGAATGCATCATAAGTTGAAGCCCCTGAAGGAGGTGGAAGAAAAGGTATGTGGCAATGCAAGAATTTGCTTGGTTGACGAAAGAAAATTTTTAGATAATTTAAAGCAGGAACATATGTGTTATGCATTAATTCCTAGAGTCAGGGATACAGAATGCAAAGATACCCCAGTAGAAGTCCAAGATCTATTGAAGGAATTTCCAGATATCATATCTGATAATGTGCCTGAGGGTTTACCCCTAGTAAGAAAAATCAGTCACCATATTGATTTGGTGCCAGGGTCAAGCTTGCCCAATAAAGTTGCACATAGAATGACACCTGTAGAAACTGAAGAACTAAACAGGCAGGTCCAGGAGTTGCTGGAGAAGGGATTGATTAGGGAGAGTCTTAGCCCATGTGCAGTACCTATAGTACTAGCACCCAAGAAGGATGGAGAGTGGAGAATGTGCATAGACTCTCGAGCCATCAACAAGATCACAATAAAATACAGATTTCCACTGCCAAGGATGGATGACATAATGGACTGTTTGAGTGGAGCCAAGTACTTCACCAAAATTGACCTCAAGAGTGGTTACCACCAGATCCATGTCAGGGAAGGAGATGAGTGGAAAACAGCCTTCAAGACAAGAGAGGGCTTGTATGAGTGGTTGGTCATGCCATTTGGGTTGTCCAATGCACCAAGTACCTTCATGCGGCTGATGAATGAGGTACTGAAAGAGTTTTTAGGAAAATTTGTCATTGTTTATTTAGATGATATATTAATATTCAGCGGAACCCTGGAGGAACACCTGATGCACATCAGGAGGGTTTTTGAAAAGCTGCGGGAGGAGCAGTTATTAATAAATCTGAAAAAGTGTAATTTTGTCAAGAAAGAGTTAGTTTACCTAGGATTTGTAATCTCAGCAGAAGGTCTGAAAATGGACCCAGAGAAGGTGAGAGCTATCATCGAATGGCCTACCCCAAGAAGCACAATAGAGGTAAGATCATTTCATGGTCTAGCCAGCTTTTACTAGAAAGTTCATAAGAAACTTCAGCGGCATTTGTGCACCCCTCACAGAAACAATGAGAGGGGATAAGAAAGAATTCAAGTGGACCTTAGGGGCTGAGAGGAGCTTTGATGCATTAAAGAAAAAGGTCATAGAACAGCCTGTTTTGGCACTTCCAGACTTTAACAAAGTATTTCGGGTCGACTGTGATGCCGGTGGCAGTGCAATAGGGGCTATACTGAGCCAAGAAGGCAGACCTGTTGCTTATTTTAGTGAAAAGCTCAATGATGCTCAGAAAAAGTATTCAGTTTATGACCAAGAATTTTATGCTATAGTTCAAGCTCTGAAGAAGTGGAGGCATTATTTGTTGCCAAAAGAGTTTGTTCTATTTACGGATCATCAGGCATTGCAGTACATCAACAGCCAAACAAAACTGAATCAGAGGCACATGAAGTGGGTTGAGTTTCTCCAAAGCTATACCTTTGTGTTGAAGCACAGAAGTGGGAAATCAAATAGAGTTGCAGATGCCTTAAGTAGAAGGCAGAATCTGCTGATTGAAATGACAGTGGAGGTGGTAGGATTCGAAGAACTGAAGGGTCTTTATCCTGAAGATCCTGATTTTGCAGAAGCCTGGACGGCTTGCTTGGCACCTGTTACTATGGACAGGACAAAATGGTTAGATTTCCTAATCCAAGACGGAATTCTGTTCAAAGGAAGTAAATTATGCATTCCAAGGAGTTCCATGCGGGAGAACTTAATCAAGGAAAAGCACAGCGGAGGACTGGCTGGGCATTTTGGTCGGGATAAGACCATTGCCCTGGTGAATGAAAATTACTACTGGCCGCAACTTCAGCAAGATGTGAAAAAGTTTGTGCAAGGTTGCAGAATATGCCAGATGGCAAAAGGCGTAAGGCAAAACACAGGATTATACCAGCCGTTACCTGTACCTGAGAGGCCATGGGAGGACATAAGCATGGATTTTATTCTTGGATTGCCCAGAACACAGAGGGGAAATGACTCTGTATTTGTGGTGGTTGACAGGTTCTCCAAGATGGCACATTTTATTCCCTGCCAGAAAACAAGTGATGCAGTTCACATTGCAGGGTTATTTTTCAAGGAAGTGGTACGACTTCACGGTCTACCAAGAAGCATAGTTTCAGACAGAGATACAAAGTTTGTTGGGTATTTTTGGAGAACATTGTGGAAGAAGCTGAAGACAGATCTAAAGTTTAGTTCTGCATACCACCCACAAACTGATGGACAAACAGAGGTGGTAAATAGAAGTCTGGGTAATTTATTAAGATGCTTGATAGCAGATAAACCCAAGGGATGGGATTTAGTTTTTCCGTAGGCAGAATTTGCATACAACAATTCTGTCAATAAGAGTACAAACAAATCTCCATTCCAAATCATATATGGAAACAGTCCAAGAAACGTTTTTGAGCTGAGAAAATTAGATAAAGGAGAAAAGTGCAGTGTAGAGGCTGAGGAATTCGCGAAACAGATGAAAATCCTGCATGAAGAAGTGAAGAAACAAATCACAAAAATGAATACTCAGTATAAAGCAAGAGCAGACCAAAAGTGGCGGTTCAAAGAGTTCGAAGTGGGGGATGAAGTCATGGTCCATCTCAGAAAAGAAATATTTCCAGCCAAAACGTATAACAAGTTGAAGATGAAGAAATTTGGGCCATGCAGAATATTGGAAAAATGGGATTCAGGCAATGCATATGAAGTGGAATTGCCAAGTGGGCTTGAAATTTCACCTATTTTTAACATATCTAATTTAGTGGAATACCATGAAGGAGATAGTACAGAGGCACCAAGCATAGAATTGTGGAACATTCCAGTGTCTAACACAACCAAAGATGAGATCGAGGAAATATTAGATACTCGTGAAGGCAGAAGCACAAGGAACAAACAATATTCTGAGTATTTGATCAAGTGGAAGGGCAGACCTATAGAAGATGCAACTTGGTTGTCAAAAATAGAGGTTGACCGCCTGGGTCTTCCTCCCAAAGATCAGAAGTGAGGATCACTTCTCGATCCACCCCGGGTGTCTGATGCAGGAGCATCCGAGGGCAGCAAAGCAATCGAGCATCAACCAAACTTTTGTTGTTATTTCTTTTCTTTCTAAGTGTTGCAAATGTATTTTTTTCCTAAGTGTTGCAAATGTCGCAAAATCGTGACACAAGGCAGAGAAAACAAGGCCGAAAGACACAAGGTCATGAAATCGTGACATGTCGTGAAATCGCGACCATCGCAGAAGAAACCAAGGTGCAGAGGACCAAAGGTCACGAAATCATGGCCTAAGCAAGGGAACAAAGGCGCGGAGGAACAAAGGTCATGAAATCGTGACATGTCACGATTTCGTGACATGTCACAAAATCGCGGCCTAAGCAGGGGAACAAAGGTGCGGAGGAACAAAGGTCGCGAAATCGTGACATGTCGCGATTTCGTGACATGTCGCGAAATCACGGCCCAAGCAGGGGAACAAAGGTGCGGAGGAACAAAGGTCACGAAATCGTGGCCTAAGCAGGGAAACAAAGGCGCGGAGGAACAAAGGTCATGAAATCATGACATGTCATGATTTCGTGACCGAAATGGGAAAACGGAGGCCGATAGGAGAAACGACGCGATATCGCGACATGTCACGATATCGCGGCCAAAATAGAGAGAGAAGGTGCAGAAAGGAAATGGTCGCGATATCGCGACATGTCACGATATCATGACCAAATAGAAAAACATGCACTCCAGCTTTCATAAAGACATCCCTTCGTGCGCGGCAAGTTAGCGGCAATGAAGCAGCAGTTCCAAAGAAGGATTTCAACGGGCATGTTGGCCACTCATGCAGGATATCTGGAAGACGCATTTAAAGCAACTAACAACAAGCAGGAGATCAAGAAGAAGATTTCGTTGGATATGGCAGCCAGTCGCGCACCTCACCTAGAGTCTCATCAATGCAACTTTCCAGAATTGTCCCAGGTGGCAATTGTAGATCGTGGGAAGTTTGAAAGCACAGAGGATCGGGACCTCAATAAAAACCCATGGATTGTAATGAGAGGGGGTTGGCAAACGGCAGTTTGGTTGTATATTCTTGTAAAATTCTTTCGAAGTATTGAATTAGAAATTGTTGTCTCTTGTTTCTCTGGTTTTCTATCTTGTGCAAGATCTATTCTCCACCATCTTGTAATTGTCTTGCACTCGCAAAGACCGTCAGCAGTACCATGATTCACAAGAAAAATGTAAGTTTACTAGTTCTTTATTTTCTTGCATTAATCATGAGAGGGTCATTACATCATCCCCCACTAGAGATAAACATAGTCCCTATCTTTTAAAATAGGTTAAGAAAAAATTTGTATATTCATATCTCTTACAATAACCAAAATATTCAAGAAAAATTATTGTTCCCATTTAGAACTAAATATTTCAAACAAAAATATCGTCATAAAATCACATCACATTTTATCATTATTGGCATATAATCTCATAATAGATTATGTCATAATGAAAACAATTAAACATACTCCATCATATGTTCCAAAATGTTTCACTTGGTAATGCAAACTATTCACAAGCTACTCTATGCAGTAACTCCACAAACATATTTTACTCTACTCAGTATCTAGTTCCATATCCATATGCATATATACATATATCATGATTTTATATAAACTTTTATGATAAGATCTACATCTAATTAAACAAATAAGGAAACTACCACTACATATCTGCCATGTCTTTCCATGTAGCGTTTCTATCCAATTAGTGGTCCCATTGGACCCGATATTGCTCTATGCTTCTTTTCCTCAGGTTCTTGGTTCTAAAACCAAGTAGGCGAACAAGTCAAACCTCAATATTTAATGGATCAGTCATCTGTAATTTGGAAACATCCAAAATATGAGTAGGACCAGAAATACACTTTCTAAAGAGGGACACATGAAAGATTATGGATTTTGGATAAGCTTGGTGGTAGAGCTATTCTGTACACTACAGGTATTATCTTAGCTACAATTTCAAATGAAACCACATATCTAAAGTCAAGATTGGAATATTTTATGGAAATTTTAGTTGGTTTCACCCTTAAGAATACTCTGTCTCCCATAAGATACTTCCTCGATGATATTTTGAGGTCCGCGTAGCTCTTATGGTAATTTGTGTCCTCTTTTAGCTTCTATTGAATTCTCTTTAATTGTTCCTCCATTTCTTTTATCATTTTTTGATCTGATCACTACTAAATCTTTCAAATTATACCAAGATAATGGAATTATACACCATCTCTTATATAGATCTTTGAAAGGTACCATACCTAGTGATGTGTGGTAATTGTTTTTATATGTAAATTCCACTAGGTATAAGTAGTCTTCCCACTTTGTGTGTTGATCCATGCAGTACATTCTCAACATATATTCAAGCACTTGATTCACCCTTTCAGTTTGTCCATCTATCTCAGGGTGATAAGCAATACTAATATTCAGTTTAGTCCCTAATTCTTGATGCAATACCTACCAGAATTCAAAAGTAAAATGAGAATCTTTATTAGATATTATAACTTCTAGAAAATTGTGTAGCCTTAAAACTTCCCTAGCAAACTTACTCGCTACCATGGTTGCATCATCTTTCACATTTACTGGTATAAAATGTGTGACTTTGGTTAATTTATCCATAATTACTAAAATTACATCATGCATGAATCTTGTTTTAGGCAATCCCACTATAAAATCCATTGATACCACTTGCCACTTTTGTGCAGGTATTTCATGTGGGTACAACTTTCCAGTTGGATGCATATGCTCTAGTTTCACTCTTTGGAACTCCAAACATTTGGCCACATATCTGGTGATATCTTTTTTCATCCCTAGCTAGTAATAAGCTTTTTTTTTTTAATTTTCATGCATTTTTTCCCTTCCTAGGAGCACAAAATAAGGAGTATTGTGTGCCTCCTTAAGGATTTTTTCTCTCAATATTCGTGGATTAGGGACTACTAATATATTATTGAAAAATAACAAACATATTCTACATCCCCTCCAAGTTTCTGTCCAACTTGACCAATACAAGACTAATAAAATTCATCTTTTTCTTGCTATATTTTAATTTGATCTAACAGATCATATTGGCATTTTACCATTGTGGTAATATGCCCTCTCCTACTTAGAGGATTGAAAATATTATTCTCGTTACCCTTAATGTACTCAATGTCAAAATAATACTCTGCTAAGAATTCTATCCAATATCATTTCCTGGAATTCAATAAGGGTTGAGTAAATATATACTTTAGACTCTGATGATCTATCTTTAACTCAAATGGTTTTCCTAGTAAATAATATCACCAAATTTTTAATGCATGCACCACCATTGCCAACTCTAAATCATGAGTGGCATAATTGGCCTCATGTCTCTTAAGTTTATTGGACTCATAAGCAATAACTACATTATCTTGGGTAAAAATTCCACCTAACCCTTCAATTGATGCAACTGTACAAACTGTAAATCACTTATTAGAATTATGAAATTACAATATTAGTGCAATTGTCAACCTTTCTTTCAAAACCTGAAAAGCTTCTTCACATTGCTCTGTCCATTTGAAGCCTTTTCATTTTTTTTGAAGGTTTGTAATGGATTGGGTGATTCTTGAAAACCCTTTGATGATTTTTCTATAGTATCCTACAATCTCCATAAAAATTTGCACCTCTGTCGCATTAGTAGGTGTTGGTCATTCAATAATTGCCTCAAAATTCTTGGGATCCACCACAATCCCCTTGATAGAGACAATATGTCCCAGATACTGCACTTGTGGAGTATAAAAATCACATTTGGTTAATTTTCCATATAATTGACTTTTCTAAGAATATATAACACTTTTTTCATATGTTGGTCATGTTCCTCTTTGTTCTTGGAGTATACCAAAATTTCATCCAAAAATATGAGTACAAACTGATCCAGCTATTCTCTAAAAATGTTATTCATGAGATTCATGAATACAATTGGGGCATTGGTTAGCCCAAAATATAAGACAATAAAATCAAAATACCCATACATTATTCTAAAAGTTTTTTTAGAAGAGTCTTCCTCCCAAATCATAAACTGATGATAACCAGATCTTAAGTCTATCTTAGAAAATATGGTTGCTTCTTTTAATTGATCAAATAAATCATCAATTATTGGTAATGAGTACCTATTTTGACAGTAACCTTATTCAACATCCGATAATATATTCACATACTTAAGGTACCATATTTATTTTTAATAAATAATATAGGATCTCCCCAAGGTGACACACTTGGCTTGATTAGCCATTTTTCTAGCAAATCTTGAAGTTGTTTTTTGAGCTCTTGCAACTCTATGGGTGTCATTCTATACAAAGACCTAGCAATCGGCACAACACCAGATAACTCAATTGAAAAATCAAATTCCCTATGAGGAGGTAGCCCTGGTAGATCCTCCAGGAATACATCTTTGAATGCTCCCAACATTGGGTGCTTCTAGAAGAAGTCAAATTCCTTTTTCAGACTCTTCTTTCCTATTCAACTTAACTATGAAGATCATACCCCTCTTCCTAATAACCTTTTTAACTTGCATTGTAGTCAATAAATGTGGTTTAACTTCACTTCAACCACAAAATATCCTAATTCTTTGATTGGATTCATCCATGAATTCCACCCATCTCTCTTCAAAATTTAGAAGATCCTTATGTGCCTTTAACTAGTCAACTCCTAAAATAATATCAAACGCATGCAAAGGGGCCACATATAGATGCCAATTAATATTTCCTTGTGGCAAGGTGATGTGGGGGTCAAATAGGCATTGGTTAACATGGTAGGTTTACCCTGATCCATACTCTACCTTATAATAATTGGCCAAAAATTCTCTAACAGGTAAACCCTCACTAATCTAGATGAGATAAAGCTATCAGTTGACCCACTATCGATCAAAATTTGCATATATTTATAAAAAAAATCTATTCATTAAGAAAAGAGTAATTTGACTGTGGAGTTAAGAACTACCTATGGTCGCAAAGATTCTATGGCTAGATTCTTCTAGGGATTTTGAGTGTCGATTAGCTCTAAGAGGATATTTATTGGCATAATTAGCTCCTTGACATACATAGCAACCATTTGGTGGAGCTCTATTTCCCTTGCTGCTATTCTCATTTATGTTCAAAGGTATAGTTTCCCTAGTCCTTTCTTGACCTACGGGTTTCTAGTCCTATATTTTGGGAAACTCCTTAGCATCTATTTTGAACTTATGACCTTGATAATTAGGTTTATTTTTTCCATCTTGCTTATTCTAATCTCCTCCCTTGGGTTTATTACATTGTTATTTCTCCCACATCATAAAACCAACACTTTTTGTGGTATTCATGTACTAACATGCTTTCTTATTATAAATTTGAGAATTCCCTAAATTTTTCTACATAATATTGCCTTGTCAAGAATCTATCTCTAAATTCCTTCACAAAATCCTCCCAATTGAGATCAGAAGCTTCTACTTTATGCCCTTTCTTATAATATTTCCACCAGTCTAGGGCTACTTCATTCATATTCATAACTGCCAAAGCAATCTTGTATTCAAAGGATAGGACAACTAGAGAGAAGTAGGACTCTATTTCACTTAACCAATTTTTAGCTGATTCACCATTGCCCTTTCTATTAAAATTAGATATTACAACCTTTTTCAGGTTCCTATCCAACTCCTTACTCACCCAGGCCCTTCCAAAATTGGATCTCTTAGGGTCCCTTAGTACATCCCTTGCCCTGTCTAATCCATTTTATCTTTTCCCAGTTAAGTTTTGTATAACCCATTGTTGTTGAGCAATGAATTATTTTTTCTAGGCCATATGGAATTTCTATTGGGCCATATCTTCCCTTTGCTGCTCCATCTGTGTTTGTAGCAATTGCACAACTTTTGCAATATTTACCCCCCTCTATTAGGTTCATTTGGATGTGGATTATTAAATCATTTCATCCTTATTTCACATTGAGGATCTTATTACCTTAAACTCATTCTTGGTCCCCTTACAGGTCTTTCAGTGAATTACTCCTCTCTGCCTCCTATAGGATTTCCTGAGGACCCACCTCACAACATTCATGTCATTTAACCTGTAGGTGAAATAGGTAGTACATTAGTTTATATCAACTAATCTATTTCATATTTAGAGTCTACAACTTAGAATCATGTTTGCTCTAATACCATATGTAACAACCCAAGTCTACTCACTTGGTTGCACCACTAAACAAACAAGGTAAACAAGAACGTCTAATTTTTTTTGTTTTCATTCTTTAATTTTTTTTAAAGAATACCTTTAGGGTACATGGAAAAATTTGATTCACCCAGTAAATCATTATCATGAATATAAATTAGTATGACATATTGCACCAAATTTGGATTCAATACTATTGCAGACTATCATCCAAGTGGACGAGATAGGGCACATCCCGTAAAGGTGCCATTTAGTGGATTCGACATATCTCATTTATCATCCTCATTTTCTATCATGAAGATCGATCCATGGTAGAGGTTATCCTTTAGGTCCCATAACACCTAGAGGGTGGATGCTTGCTTCCCCACCCCTTGTTATTCCAAACCTTCGACCTGTTCATCGATCATGTTCTACTACTTAATGTAAGAGATCTAGCATATATATACCTCATTTCTATCTAATTTTCCTCTTTACAGAGTCAAATAGATCCATGCCAATACCTTATCCTTGGTCTTAATCACACATACTCATTACAACTCACAAAATTTTATTCCATACCAAACATCGTGGCTAGTTTAGCTAAGTTACATGAGCATGGGACTTATCATAGTACTATCAAGTAGTAATCTAGAGATAGAATCCCATACTACCTTATCCTTAAAGGTTATGGTTGAGTCACATATTTTGACTAATTTTTTCAAGTCAACAATTGCTCTCGAACTCAACTGTGTGCATAACCGCACATCAACATATTGGGTGATTTTTAAGCATCCTCAAATCTCGATGCTGGATTCTTATGAAAGGTAGGATGTTCTGACCTCTAACTAAGGTTTAATATTTTTTAGCATTTTTAAAGTTTTCCCTTAATAATTTTTACCCTCCTAAAGATCTAAATAGAAACCAACTAAAATTTTAGTTCACAATATAAGTTTCACATCCAATATAAATGCGATATAAGTCATTATTCAACAACCAAAGTCTCTTTTTCATGAAATCATTTCAATAATCAAAATATTACTTTATCTGATTTTCTAAGACTTTGAGCTTAACTTTGTAAGCTAATCACTTTTCTAATATTTAAACTTCCATTTCATAATGCACTTGCTCATGTAACAATTTAAATAATTTTTTACTTAGATTTCTTTACACAACTAAGTGAATGAAACTAGCTACTAAAGAAATATTTCACAATAAACACATTATTTTATGAGAAACCAAATATTCGTTAGAAGTTTAATTCTTAGTTTACCATTATTATGTAGAACCAACATCTTTCGAGAAAACTAAGGTTTCATATTTGGAGTTTGATCACAACAGATAACAATTTATTTTACTCTTTCTCTTTGTCTACCCTTAGCTCCATAAAAACCTTTGTACAAGAGAAACAAAAGGTACCAAAGGTGCTTAATGAACATGCAAAGGCCATTCACCACTCAACCAAAAATAATAGAATACATATACTTATTTCCTCTTGTTAACAACGTCAGTTCTAATTACACCAGATGATCATTAATGAACTATTGGCTTCTTAGAGGGGTGTTGAATGAATTAGCACCATAAAATTAATAATTCTTTAGACAAGATAGATTCCTTTCCCAAAATAACACTATTTTATATTTTCTCCAAAAGTTACCGTGAATAGGAAGAATAAAAAGAGTTCATAAACACACCCATTTAACATGAGAACAGATAATTTAGCCACAATAGTGAGTACATATAGGATATACAAAACTTAAATCCATTTAGAAAATCATTCTTATATACTTCTAAAAGATTAATCATATTCAATATTTTATAGATAACTCAATTAAAACTTGGATAAGAAAGCAATTTTTCCATACTCTCTTTTCGTATTTACAAGGTAAATTTTATAAATAGGCTAATTGGTCCAAGTTTCCATAGTATCTGTGAGACCTAATGAAAACCTACGCTTTTAAATTTTTTCTTAATAACACACTTACATCACAAAATTATTCAAGGTTTATTACACCTTTCGGTTGATTTTGCACAATGATGAATTCCCTAAAACATATAAAAGGAGATAATTTATCAAATGGTAATATAGACTTCAATGTATGGCCACCACAGGTTCTCTTTCAGCTATAGTCTAGCTCATTTTCTCCTAACATAATCAACCAAAACCATCATTTTCTACTTTGTTGAAATTTTTGAGATAGTGTAGGATCATATTTTTGCTCCCATTTTTAAAGAATGCAAATCTATATGTAGCAACTATTTATTTCAAATAAATCATTCCAATGATTCACACTGCATTTCATTAACATATGCATGCTTTTCAATACAGGTTATCCAAATTTTCTAGACAATGTTTATCTCACAAAACGTAGAGCATGTATTCTCTTTAAAAACAGTAATTCAAACAACCATATCCAACTATATCATCCTTTATGTTCACACATAGAATTCATATTTTTTTTTTTGCACACAGCGAACAGAGAAAATATTTTTATACAAAATCATAGAGTAGATCATTCATATTCTTTTTCAAATAGCAACCAAGGAAAATTTCTGACACATACAATTTATTTTCTTTTAAATAAACTATTAAGAAAAAATATAAAAAGAATTCCACCTAGATCTATCGCTTCACTGAAATTTTTCCTGAGAGCTTTCCCCACATCTAAAAATTTTCTTCCCCAATAAGCCTTCTCATTTCTTCCCACCAAAGGTCATTTTTTTAAACACCATTCAATTTTGCGCTTAAGAACATTTTTCCTTTCCATTTATTTTCGGTTGTAAGATATGGAGGGAGTTAAAAGTCGTTATAGCATCACTCACCTAGCTCTCGTGCGATTCTATCGACACCAATCTATTCCATACTCACCATTATTCCCATAAAATATTCTTCAATGCAGTTTATATATTTTCCACATGATTAAATTTAGGAGGAAGCTATTTATAATTTCCATGTATAATTCCAATCAAATGTTGCTTATAACAAACATGCAAGGACACATTCCAATAATATATTCATATACACATGTGCTAAATAGTCTCACATTTCATTCTCATATATATATATATATATATATACCTTTGAATAATAATCATACGCATAACCATAAGAAAATAAAAGGTGGCTCCCATCATCATCACCACACAAGACATAAGCACATTCTACTCTATACCATCAAATAATAGATAAACCTTCAAAACAAACACACACACTTTTCATTCAATTAAGAGCTCTACATGATATGTAAGTGTGTGTGCATCCATGTACTCATGATCTGAATCATCATTTCCATTTCTTACCCTTTTTCACTAACTAGCTTCCTTCAATTGACATCTTGCAACTATCCTACACTCACAAAGACTATTAGTAGTACCATGTTTCACAAGAAAAAAGTAAGTTTACTATTTCTTTATTTTATTCCATTAATCGTGTGAGGAGGGTCATTACACAAATGGAAATGAATAAAATTACCTATACTAGAAGAGACCGTAGATCAAATCTACAAAATTACCTTTCTTAACTATAAATCATATTATTTTCCCAGAAGATTAACGTGGGTGGATACAAATAAAAATTTACCCACATTCTTGGCAACTCATAGGGGATTTCCACTTTATGGAAATAAGAAACTGTTGGAACAAAATCTGCCTATGGTTATGATTTGCACCTACGACCTCATCAACATTGAACAGACAGACTTGGTGTTGAGAGCTTCCATCTAATATCCAGAGAAGGCTGGTTCCTTAATGGTTTTTATGAGAAAATAGGAGAGAGATTTACTGAAATAAAGGGAAATATAGCCATAGCTAGAGCTTTACTCATGGTACATATTAAACAACAACTAAGATAAATGTATATAACTTCACAGTTAAATCATTTCTTATATCTTCACACAGAAATCATAGTCTTCCAATGTGATTTAGATATTTATCTAACACGTACATGTATTGAATTTTTAACTCCATAAATATGATTTATATCATGTATAAGTCCATATTATAGAATAGATACAATATACAACTCAATAATGTGAATAGAAGCATAAAATATTAATACACACACTTGCACACCGTGAACCAAAAGCCAATGGAAGCGTGTTTTATTGCTTGCATCCAGAGTGCATATTTCCACTATTGTAAACATCTAAGAACCGACCCTCGTTCATGGTGCATTTAGTATTATATATATCCTATGGCGAGCATCTTTTATAGCTAGTAGATTCTGATATAAAATCAGTTATAAACAAGTGAGCTATAAAAATGCATCAATATGATTTGCATGGCTTCCTATTGATCTAATGGTAAAAAAAACATTCGATAACAAAAATCTAAAATTTTATGCTTCCTTCACTGTCTATCATTAGTTGCCGACACATTCCTTTGAAGGTATGTTTATTTATTTCTACTCATATATTTGTCCCTTGAAAAACTTTCTACTTACGAAAGTCTGTCATGTCACGAAATCGTGACATTCCTTTGTACTTTGACTTCTCTTTGCTTCTAGCTTGTGAAAGTCTAACATGTCACAAAATCACAACATCCTTTGTACTTTTGCTTCTCCTGGCTGCCTGCTCGTGGAAGTCTAACATGTCACAAAATCGTGACATTCTTTTGTACTTTAGCTTTTCCTGGATTCCTACTCACGAGAACCTGACATGTCACGAAATCACGACATTCTTCATGATCTTCACTTAACCTACTTTTTCCGTGAAAGGTTATCATGTCATGAAATCATAACATTATGGTACTTTAGCTCTCCTTTACTCTTCAAACCCATAAAAAATTTTCATGTTGAGAAATCATGACCCTTTTCATGCCTTAGTCTTTTTTACTCCTTATGTCTCGAAAAAATGAAACGTTGGTTTCAAAATTCCAAATATTTGCTATATTTTAAGGTATTCTTTTTAGACTAAGATTCTTGGTGCCTTCTAGGGAATTTTTCTAGAAAAAATATTAGAATCCATGACCTTCATCCATTGGGAAATGGATTCAAAATAAAATGGAAGAGGAGATTGTGGAAGAAAAATCAAGAAAAAATGCACTTGAACAAGTAAAGTGTTACCTTTCAAAATACCTCTTACAAGTTTATTTATACTTTACTAATATTACATTAACACTTCAATAATTTCAAACTTTTTTGTGAAAATTTTTACTGTCAGCCATTGGTCCCACCTTCTATCAGTTGTCTTTGGTCAACTTGCTTGGATTTCTTTTGCTTTTCTATCATCTTGATGACTTCATTGAAAGTGAGGCAAACCTGCTTCTAAGCTTCATATTCAAGATCTGATGACTATGAACAACTGATATACATATTTTAATTCTTCCACTTTGTCATGAGACACTAACTTATACCTTAAAATCAGCTCCTGTAAATAGAACTTAATCTATGTGAGGTTTTGCACCATAGCAAATATTCGTGCTTTTTCCACAGGTTCTTTGTAGCCTTCTATTTTAGATTCATCATCCATAAAATATTTTAGGGACATTGTGAGTGCATCATCACTTAAAACATTTGAATTTTCATCCCAAAAATATAGAATTCCACATTTATTTACTATATTTAAGTGCTTCACTAGTCCCTTAGCTTCAGCTTCTAACTCTTGAAGAAGCTTTTCACCTTGATTTATGAGTTTAAATATTTTAAAGAAAATTCTAGCTGCAATCTTGGGTTGGGACCAAGATTCACTTTGGATCTTAATAGCAACATTCTCTGGCATATTATCATATAGGACTTGAATTTTTATTGTCGCATTTGATCTTTCCTATAGAAAGCTCACTGAAGCTTTTAATTCATCGTCGACCACTTCAATCACTTATTTTACTTTGGACAAATATATTAACATGGGTCTTGTTCTCAAATTGAGCTGCAAGATATATTCAAATATTTCTTTCCTTATCGCTTTAGCTTTATATTTTGATAGGCCATGTGTTGCATTCTATTTTTCTTGGACCTATTGTTGAAGTTCTTATACTTGTAGATAAATATTGAATTTGTGCGGATGTCTTCTCAAGTTCTTATTTATATTTAGCTACTTCACTTGCAGCTTCACTGAACCTATCCTCCCATACTTTTGCCTCTAGATTTAAGGTTTTCTCTAAAAAAATTTATTCCTGTAGGGCATATTAATATATTTTTTTATTCTTTCTCTTTATGGAATTTTTATTTTAAATATTCTCCCTGCAAGTAAATCATCCCCAGGTGAGCTTGGACCTATCCCCATTTGTCCTGCATGTGAAGCTGAGTAATGTATTCAGTTACACTTTCTACTTGATAATCGTCAATCATCATATCACCTTCAAGATTTTTAACCTTTGGTGTCAGCTTCACCTTTTTACGCTGCATAGTGGTGGGATCAAGCACCATCATTTATTGTGTATGAGTTGGATATTCAGATGCTTCAACAAAGCGAGAAGCCCACCAATCAAAGGCAATTTTGTTTACCTTTTTTAGATCCTTCAATTTTGAAAAATTTGGGTGATTTTCAGTAATTGCAACACAGGTAGACCTCATAGCTGATATGCATGCACCAGGGAGAAATGGAGTTGATACTAAAGTAATATTTTCATCCAAAGGAGTAACTATAGGGTGAGCTAGTGATCATGAAGATTGACTAGCTTAAGATTGACCTTGTGAAGATGATATCAGTTCTAGATAAAGAAACCATTGTTTCAATGGAAACATTATATCTTTCTTTGAAATAGAAATGGAAGGATATTTATTTTGGGAATGAGTAGAAGGAAAAGAGTGAGAGAATAGAGAAGCCATACATGTTTCTATCTGAAGAACATGCTGATTTTCATCTTCTTCTTCGTGATCTTTGTTGACTTCATTCATAATAGAATCTTGAACTTCATTTGCTGTAGAATTTTTTTTCTACATTTTCTCTTTCATCATCTTTATCTTCCTTGTCTGTATCCTCTTAGAGATTTATTATTTCAATATTTAGGGGAATTTCCCCTCTATATTTTTTCATGTTCAACATTTTATTTCTTTATAACAATTTCTTGAGAAATGGCCACATTTTGGCCTTCTTGAGAAAGGTTACTTGTATTATAAATTGTTTCATTTTGAACATCTTCTTTTTCAGTACGATTTTTAGTAATCTTTGTATCTAGAATATTATTTTCATTATTTTAAATAATTTTCTCACCTTCTAGAGTATTTTCAATTTTTACAACCTTTATGTGTTGATCATTATCACATTGAGTAGCTTGTTCATTATTTGGAGCTTTTTCAACATCTTGTTTTTTCTTTTGTTGAGTTTCTACTATAGACTTTAGCCTATTCCTCTTAATACCAAGATGTTACTCATCGGATTCTGTAGCAGAGTTTGAAGGGGGGACAAATTTTAGAGATTTAGAGGTTGTTGTTCTACCTTTCTATGAGTCAACACCTAATGCCATGTGTATTCCTCTCCTTTATTCCTACAAGGGTTCAGTGATCCCTTTCCCTTCTTTACCTAGCCCTTTCCATTCATATCCCATATTCATCATCATTTGAGCAGCTTTTATGTATGCTTTTCCTTGTATTTCATGAAGATGTCTTCAGTAGATCTTTTCTTGGAAGATCTAAGCTTGTATTGTGCCTGGGGTATCAGTTGCTCAACTGCAACTTTTTTTCCTTTACTTTGGTCAATATACTATCTTTTGCAACTTTAGGATTTGCTTCCTTGCTGTCGTCAATGCTAGGAGGTACTTTTACAGGGAAGGTCACCTACCAAGAATCTTGATAATGATCATAATGAAATGAAAATTTAAGATCATTTTTCATAGGGTATCTCGAATCAATCATATTAGTCTGGACTCTCATGGTCCACCATTCATGAAATTTTTCCACTATCCATTTTGCCCCTTTATTCTACATTTTAGTGATGGTATTTTCATCTAAAACATGTTTAAGATTATTTTTGGGATCATAATACATTACATGTTCATAAAAATCATGCTAGGGGAGCAACGACTACATCCTTTCTACATGTTATTATAGTGCATCATCTTCATTATTGTTTCTAAAAGCTTCAATGTCTGGTCTAAGGGACACATGGTAGCTCTTAATAGATTTTTGTTCAAGATAGCCTACCTCTCTACAAATATCTTTGTAGGATCATATTTTTAACTCTGAGGTATTTCTATCAACCCCAATTCTCTTAGAGCTTGGTCAATTTGTTCATGTTGCCCCTTATTAGAAACAATAATACCTTCAAACTAAAATGACATAGTACAGGTACCAGTTTTACCTTATCCGTACCATATTTGAAATTTATTTGCTCAGTCTATCTGACATACTCTAAATAATATAACTTGTCAATAAAATGATGGCGGAGTAAGAAATGTTTCCCAGTAAACCTGTACAACCTAATGACAACCCCTTGACTGAGGATAAACCAGTCACCCTCTTCTACATGTTTGTTCTGTAGAACCTTTTCAACTTTTCGGGTCAACCTTCTAATTTCCCCGTACATTATCTTTAGAATTGGACCCAAAAATTCTCTATTAAAATCATAGTATGATTCTATTTTGTGCAATACATTGGTCCAATCATACACTGGAAATGTCCTTCCCTTTTCATATTTGTCATTTATAGAAATAAAAGCTATCTCCCTAGACATAAAATAGAAGAATATTCATACTAAATATGAAGAGAAATGGAAAAAAAATTGAGACCCTTTTTTTCATTGCAGATAAACCCTCATGAATTTCCTGAAAGAGATACCCTGGCCAATTGAAAAACAAAGGCCTGACATTATTATCCATGAATGAAGAGTCATAAAATTTTTGTTTTGATAGGCAATTGACTAAGGTAATCTGCCACCCATAAACTTTTTCGTCAGTTTTTAGGGCAATCACCATAGCCAATATGGAGAATAGTTCTAGATTTTTGAAATTTGTTAAGAGATTAGGAGTTTTAGGTATATTTCATCTAGTAGGTGTTCTTCAACTATGTAGTGAGGAAATTTCTTATCTTCTTAGAGGGCATAAAATATTTCGCTTGTTCAACGGGGTTAAAAGCTTTGAGTTTAAGGGTAGGTACATAACCAATGATGAAAATAGTAATAAATGCATTTGTGCTTAAAGTAAAAAGAGGTCTTCCCATAAAATCCCTAACAGTTCTCTTCTTTTCATCATAAAAATTTGTAATTACTTTGACCAATCTAGGACAAGGGTGTACAGGAATGTAAACATACCAGTAGACTAATGAATGGAAAGCAAAAGTAGCAGGAGAATATGTAGTGATACCAGTGGTCATCCTATCTTCGATATCCCTTTGAATTTTTCTTGAATATTTCCATTTCACTATTATGTCACCAATTCTAGAATATCTGTCAACAAATTTTCACCCATTTCCTCTTCACATCTCACTATCGAAGGTACATAAGATGAAGTTGCCATTGATGTTTTCTGACTATTCTTCTTTGAAGCCATTAGAAATTATCACACTGAGTTTATCTGAACTGAGATTGGATTCAATAATAGGAATAAAAATTAGTGTAACAAAACTTACTCAAGAGTGAAATTAGGTTTTTTACGTTAATTAGAAAGGATATGCATGGCTACATTAATTGTGGTTGGTGGGTTAGAATTTCTCGAATCCTCCCATGTCTTTTTTCTGTCACTCTATCGAATGTTAAAATTTTTGGCCAATGGCTAGAAACTGCTTTAAATGAAAATTATGCTTATCAAAGTTTCTTTTATTTGCAAAGGTGGTTCATATTTGCCAATCATCATATGGCCACGTGGAAAATTTTAAATTTCTTTTGACCATTGGCTAACAACTTTATTAAATGAAATTTACACTTTTCAAAGCTTCTTTTATTATCAAAAGCAATTATTTCCTACCAATTTTCATATAGCTACATGGAAAATTTAAAATTTCAACTGTTATATCCAACAACATGGTGTTTTCCTTTTCTTTTTGATTTTATCTTCTTCTTCCTGGAAAACTCTGGTTGGCCATGAAATGATGAAAAAAAAACCTTTTTACAAGCCAAAAAAACTTTGGGAAATATTTAAAAACCTTATATAATATACATAATATACATAAAATTCTCTTTTGATTTATCCATAGTAGAGTTTCAAGTGAAAATCATTCACTATTATAGGTAGAATCACATTCTGCTGATATTTTAGCTGAAACGAATTAAACTGCTTCTCAACAATTATCTCAAAGGGGCCCTCCCAAAAGGCATTAAATTTTTCATAGTTTCCTGGCTTAGTTTTTTCACATTCCATTTCAAAACCAAGTCCCCCACCTTAAGTTTTCTAAAGGTGGTCCTTTTATTGAACCACCCTTCTATTTCAACCACGTGTTTCTGGTGGTGATTATAGGTCTCTTCCCTCTATTATTCTAGTTGTAAACGTTGCATCAACCGGGAATCCATTGGTTGACCTCCTTCTTCATCCATATAATTTAGTAAATTTAACGTTGGTATTTCCATGTGTATAGGTAGAATAGCTTCTTTGCCATAGACCAAAGAATAGGGTGATGTATTAATATATTTCTTAATCGAAATCCTATCATCCCATAGTGCCTGGTTAATCAAGGAGTTCCAACTCCTATTATTATCTTCTAACATTCTTTTAAGGATTCTGAGAAGATTTTTATTTGTAGAATTAGCTAGATCTTTTCCCTATGGATATCAGTTGGAGAAATTCTTCAAATATATACCATATCTGCTAGTAAAATCAATCATTTTAGCATCGATGAAAGTTGATCTATTATCTCTAACCAATGAATATGGTATACCAAAACTTGTAATCAAGCTTTCCATAAACTCAATTACGACCTCTTGATCAACTTTCTTAGTGGGAATTGCTTCAACCTGCTTAGTAAAATAGTCTATGGCAGTAAGTATATACTTGTGGCCATTTGATGAATTAGTCTCTATTATCCCAATAAAATCGAACCCCTACTGTTGGAAAGGTTCTTCAACATAGATAGACTTTAGACGCATAGGGGAATTTCTATTCCTCCCTACATATCTCTGGCATTGCTCATAAATCTTAGTTATCTTGTAAGTATAAAAAAAATAGAAGGCCAATAACAACCTACTCTGAGTATCTTCAAAGTAGTAGTTCTTCTTGAATAATGTCTCCTAGAGAGACCTCCATGAAATTTTGTTAACACCTTTTGTTTTTTATCATCCCTTATGCATTTCAATAGTACACTGTTGGCAATTTTGGGTACTTTGGGTACATTGCCTTTGCTCAAGTGTATAAGTTGTCATTGATGTCAAGAATATTTTGAAGGAATTTGATTTGATGTCAAATAATTTGTTTTGATGAAGGTTACGACATGATAGTTTCAAAGGAATTTTGCAAACCCCATGTTGACAGAGAAAAAGGCAAGTGGAAAAACTGTCATGATTTCGTGACATGTTGGCAGACAAAAAGGCAAGTGAAAAACTGTCTTGATTTCGTGACATGTCGCATTATCGCGACTAGGAAAGTGTAGGAAGGCAAAGAAGGAAAAGTGTCATGATTTCACGACATATTGCAAAGAAGGTTGTACGGACGAAAAAGTGTCGCAATTTTGTGACATATTGCAAGGAAGGTTGTACGGAAGAAAAAGTGTCACGATTTCATGACATAATGCAGGAGAGAGAGTCCGATAGAAAAAGTGTCACGATATCACGACATGTCGGGTTTTCACGACCCAAAGAAAAGAAAAGAGCTAAGGAGGAAAAGTGTCACGATACCGCGACATGTCACATTTTTGCGACTTAAGCAGGAGAGAGAAAACAAGTGAGACGAAAAAGTGGAAGCAAGATAAACTGTCATGATTTTGTGACATGCTACAAAAGTCGAAGTGAGAACTGTGATGATTTCATGACATGCTGCAGAACTCGAAGTGAGAACTGTCGTGATTTCACGACATGCAGCAAAGGAAAGAGTTTGAAATGAGAACTATAGCAATTTCGTGATGGGTTGCAAAGAAAGCATATGGAAGCTGAAAGCATCGTGATTTCACGACGGGTTGCAAAGAAAGCGTACGGATGCAAAAAGTGTCATGATTTCATGACAGGTTGAAGAGAAAGCGTACGAATGCAGAAAGTGTCATGATTTTGTGATAGATAGAAAAGAAAGCACACGGATGCAGAAAGTGTCACGATTTCATGAAAGATTGAGATGGTAGCGTACAGTTGGAGAAAGTGTCATGATTTCGCAACAAAAGGAGAAAAGAGGTTGATGAAGGGAGAAGTGTCACGATATCGCGACAAAAGCAAAGTTGATGCTGATAAATATAGAAGTGTCGTGATATCGCGACAAGAGCTTAGTTGAAGTCGAAAAATGCTGAAGTGTCACGATATCGCAACAAAAGCCAAAATAATGTGTATGGTTGCAAAGGTGTCACGATATCGCAACATGTTGTAGTTTCGCAGCAAAAGCTACAGAAGAGTTACAGAGGCAGTTGAAGCCGACAAAGTTAAATGTGAGCCAAAGAAGTTTAGGGTTGTGCATCCGACTAAAGATTAGGGTTACAATCGACTAAGATTAAGGTTTTGATCTTGAAAGTGTTATTATAAAAGGCAGGCTATTTTGAAGAGTTGAGTGTATCATTTTTGCGACATTTGCAGATAAAGCATAGAGTGAGAAGTTCGATCGCCGAGAGCAGAGTGTGAAATTCGATCGAAGTGTGCAGAGTGAGCAAAGAGTCATGGTGAATTGTTCTAAGTGCCGCTGTGATAGCGTAGAGAGTGCAAAGTTTGAAGTTCGACCAAGTGCGGCTGTGATTGCACAAAGAGAGCAGAGGGCGTAGAGAGCACAAAGGGCAAAGACGAATGTGGAGTGCTATTGTATGAGGATAGAGGTGCATTGGTTCTATGAGAATAACCTGAGGACAATTGGCAAGTCTTTGAGAAGGCTTGTATGTAGAAGATTGATTTGTTCAAGAGTTGGATAGATCTGACAGACAGAGGAAGACTTATACTAGATCAAATGACTATGTTTGGTACAGGTTGCTGAGCTGTTGTGGACATGATCCTAGAAGGTAGAGGTCTCTTAGGCTAAGCATTGATGACAGGAGGTCTTCGATGGAAAGGAGTTCCACGTGCTAGCAAGAGGTAGAGGCAGTTGATCTTATGAGGGATCATTTCTAGAGCAGAGGGGAAGGTATCTCCTTTGAGCAGAGGCTCATAAATTCAGATTGGGGAAGGTATCTCCTTTGAGTAGAGGCTCATAAATTCTGATTAGGGTAAGGTATCTCCTTTGGGTTGAGGCTCATAAACATTGTAATTGGGAAGGATTCCCAAAGAACTTTGAGATAACTTTTAGGGAAAAGTTTTGTGGACGTAGCCCAGTCATTCTGGGTGAACCACATTAAAATTGGTGTCACTTTGTAGATGATATTGTGCATTACTTTGATATTGCTTTACTATTTTGAAGTATGATAAAAAAGTAAAAAAAGGTCTTATACTGTTCACCCCCCCTCTCAGTATAAGCTTGTGTTCTTCAATTGGTATCAGAGCAGGTGCCTTCAAAAAGTTTAACAACTTGAAGGAAAAGCTAGTAAAGAACACAATGGATCATTCAAGTAGCAATGCAACACCTATTCTTGATGGGTCAGATTTTGGTCTTTGGAGTGCAAGGATGAAGGTTCATCTAATGGCTCTTGGTAATGAGGTATGGGAAGTGATTGAAGATGAGTACACTATTCCTGTACATGGTCCTAATACTAAAGAAGAAAGGCTCCTACATCATAGCAATTCAAAAGCAATGAATGCAATCCAGAAAGGCTTACAGAAGCGAGATCTCACCAAAGTGATTCAACTGCAAGACAACTAGTGAAATGTGGAAACAGATTGAAGGTGGTTCATACGGGTGATGCAAATGTCTAAAATGTCAAGTTGAGACACTTCAAAGGTATGTTTGAACAACTCCATGAAACTTGAATGATGATGAAAATATTAGTGACTACATGCTTCGTATGGATGAGGTTGTTAACTCCATGAAAGACTTAGGTCTTGAGCTTGCTGAAAATGATGTTTGTGATAAGATTTTAAGATCTCTTCCTAATAGATTTAGTGAAAATATTTCTGCTATTGAGGAAGCTAAATATTTGGATAAGTTGAAAAAGGATGAGCTCCATAGTATACTTGCAGCATTTGAGTTGAGAACTCAAGTGAAGGTTGATGTCAAGAAAGAGGTATAGCTTTCAAGGCTACCAAGAAATCCAAGGGTAAACAACTTCAAGAGAGTGATGAGTCTTCTAGTGATGAAGAGGCATATTACAGAAAGAAAGGCAAGTTCTCTAGAAAGCACAAAAGTGTGAAAAATATAAGATGTTTCAATTATGGAAAGTTTGGTCATTATGCTACTGATCGTATCTTGTTCCCAAGAATGAAAGTGATGAAGATAAACGAGATTCTAAGAGCAAGGATTCTGAAAAGCACAAGCATCATAGGAAGAACAAAGATGAGCACAACAATCAAGGAAAGAGGTATTCTCACAAGCACAAGAAGAGTTTCTACCTAGACAAAGCAAGTAAGTTTTCTAGTAGTGATAGTGAAAGTTCTTCAAGTGGTGATGAAAATAAGATGTTATTCATATCAGAAAAAGAGGAAGAACCGAAACATAGATTCATTATCATGAAATGTCTTAGATGTGGAAATTTTGGTCACCTTGAGGATGATTGTACAAATAATGATTTGGTTTCTAGTATGTATGAGGATGCTTCAGAAAACTATAAGGAAGATGCTTGTATGGTTTTTAAAAAAGGTAGCACCTCTAGTGATAAGAAATCTGAAAAAGACTGATGATTTAGAAAGCAAACAAATAAAGGATCTTGAAAGTGAACTTATTAATGCTCTTAGTGCTTTGAAAAATTAAAGAAAGAATAATGCTAGACTTAAGGATAAGTTAGATGAATGTTGTATGGAGAGAGATGGTCTTATAGAAAATATTGATTTCTCTATAGCTAAGAAACAAGAACTTAAGGATGAGTTAGAGTCTAAGGTTCTTGAGTATAGTGAGTTAGAACAGAAAATGGCTTCTTTGAAAGAGGAAACTAAAGAGTACAAGGATAAGCTTTACGGGTTTCAAGATAGCTCCAAAAAGGTTAAGTCACTCATCAAAGGTCAAAGAAAGACAATAGATAAAACAGGCCTTGGTTTTGTTAAGCCACACAAGGAACAAGTTGGAGAGTCTAGTAAGAGACTCCAAAAGGAAGAGAGTTCTGATGAGGAAAGTATTTCAGATCATGATTCCTTGAATGATAGATGCACAAAAATAGAAAACAGAATTTAGAATGAGAAGAAGTTTTCAAGACCCAAGAGGTCAAATAAAGGAAAATTTCAAGGCATACGTTTTGCATGTCACAGGTTTGGTCACATGGCTTCACATTGCATGGCTCAAATGAAGAAGGTAAACGATAATTTTAGAAGTTCTAGTTTCTTTCAAGGGTATTTCTACTCTTGTAAACAGTTTAGGCACAAGGTAGTTTATTACAAGGCACATAACAGGAACAGGTTTGGTCAGAATAGGTTTTGTCAGAACAGGTTTGGTCAAAACTGGTGGATTCAAAGATCAGGTTTACCTCAGAGAAACAACATCGTCAAGTGTTTCAAGTGCAACAATGAAGGTCACATAATAAGATATTGTAGAGCTGAAATTTCAGATTATAGGTCCAAGGATCAAGGCATGGACAAGAATAGGGATGAGAACAAGAACAAGAATAGTGACAAGAATAGGAATATGGACAAAGAGTTCAAGAGAAGGCCCGACAAGGAAGTTATAGACGCTGATGATGATCAGTGCCTAATGGGAGTTTTAATCCCACACCAGAATTAATAACCTCATTAGGAGGTGGGGGAGGGACTAAGATAAGAGGCTCATTCTTAGTCCCGAGCCCCAAAGGTGACCCTTTGCCATTGATGACAAAGGGGGAGAGATATGAGTAAGGGGGAGAGCTTCAAGTGAAGAGGAAAGCTTCAAGTCAGGGGGAGCAAAACTTCAAAGGAATATTCTTAGTTGTGGGCTCAGTTTCTCAGTTGTTAGCACAGTTGGTTTCAGTTTTGGATCTTGAGAAGTGTTTTCAGTAAAGGTTTGCCATCAATGACAAAGCGAGAGATTGTTGGCAATTTTGGGTACTTTGGGTACATTGCCTTTGCTCAAGTGTATAAGTTGTCATTGATGTCAAGAAGCTTTTGAAGGAATTTGATTTGATGTCAAATAATTTGTTTTGATGAAGGTTACGACATGAAAGTTTCAAAGGACTTTTACAAACTGGAAGCACGAGATTTCGGTCGAAGGAAACACTAATTACGATGCATTCAAAATCAAATACGCTTAAGTCCTAGAAATGTAGAATGCATGAAATGAAAGAGATGCATTGAAATGAGATACAAGCAAATGGAGAAAACATAGCCCTTTCATTAAACTCTCTTGATATCTGTTACAAATATGCCTCCTCCCTTTTTAGGGGCTAGGAGCGTTAAAAGAATTTGATTACAATCAAGACTTAACGTTCCTCTTTTCGCGTGCCCACACTTGAGATGGGCGGGCCAAGACGATGCCGTCGCTGATGTTGATGAGTCCTTGACCTCTGCTGCTCCTCCTGTGAACAAAGAAACAATGAAGATGTCAGTAGCACCTGCTACAAATAAGAAGTGTCTATTCTCTAAAATCGCCAAAAAGATGCATATAAACATTTGTCTGAAACAGTGAGTAAAGTGAGTCCAAATGGCCTAAAAACCTGACAGAAGACAGAAGATATTACCAGAATGCCATTTCCACTGAAACAGTTGGCCAATCTACCTTCACCTGGAATTCATCCCTGGGCAGGACGAATTCTGACTGCAATTCGTCCCTGGGTGGGACGAATTAGATTGTGTTGGAAAAGCCGAAGTGATGCTGCTCCAATGTCGACTCCCGAGACCTCAAAAACACCTGCAAATAGAGGAGTTATGTAATTGGGGCCATTTTGGGATGACCCAGATGGTCGGATTCTCCCAATTTGGCCTCTATCCTTGGGAATTTGATATCGCCGCCTGCAAGTTAGTAGGACAACAAAGCGACAAAAAGCATGTCAAAATCTGATCAAAATGTTATGAAATTGAAGCTATGAGTTAACCAGACAGAATAACGTAAGATGCAACATGAAAAAATAATCTAGAATGCTTTAGAATAAAACTTGGAAAGTGCGGGGGTGCCCAAGTGGGCCTCCCACCGTTGGCACTTGATTTCGATGCCAATACACTAGGGATGGGCCCAAAACCTCTTAGGATTGGGATGTCTGCAAATTGGTGGTGTAAGGTGGTCAAATGTTGGATTTGGGTTGGATCCACGCTTCCAAAAGCCACCCAATAACCTCCCTTGTGAAAGATATTAGAGGATGTGAGAAGGTGAATCAAAAGGATGTAAGTGGTTAATCAATCGGACAACACTTCGTTGCTTGAAATCGCCTCCTATCTCCCTTTGGGTGAGAAAAGTCCCACCTTTTATAGACCCATGGGGTCTCTTTTGAGAGGGAAGCATAAGCGCCATGTGTTGGCCATAGGTTCCATGTGGTAGTCATGTCTTCCCATGAGGGAGGGGAGTCCTCCATGACTTGGGCTTTCATAACTACCCTTGTGACAGTCCTCTAACGACCTATTTGCCCACCCATCTTCCCGTGGAGCGGTCCGGCTATGTTAGCCTTCTTAGGGAGTAGGATAGTGACCATGTAAACCCTAATATCAGTTTTGCTATGCCAAGAGGTTAAGTGCAAGAGCACTTGTGTCTGGCAATTTTTATTGTTGTTTGTTTGTGTTGCATTTTTTTGTTGTTTTTGAGTGGGCTTTGACCCTTTTGTGACGTTGTTTGGGGGTGAAATTGTCAAAAACCCGTCTTCCCATGGAGCGGTCTGGCTATGGGAGCCTTCTTAGGGAGTAGGATAGTGACAATGTAAACCCCGACATCAGTTTTTCTATGCCAAGAGGTTAAGTGCAAGAGCACTTGTGTCTGGCAATGTTTATTGCTTTTTGTGTTGTTTTGATTTTCTTGTTGTTTTTGAGTGGGCTTTGACCCTTTTGTGACGTCGTTTGGGGATGAAATTTTCAAAAATCCGTCTTCTCGTGGAGCGGTCCAGCTATGGTAGCCTTCTTAGGGAGTAGGATAGCAACAATGTAGACCCTGACATCAGTTTTTCTATGCCAAGAGGTTAAGTGCAAGAGCACTTGTGTCTGGCAATGTTTATTGCTGTTTGTTTTTGTGTTGCATTTATTTGTTGTTTTGTTGTTTTGATTTTTTTTGATCTTATTCATGATGGTTGATGAATATGGATGTATGCATGTTGATTTATTTTGATGGATGCATATGCTATGATGAATGCAAATGTTTTTGATTTATATGTGATATGCAGAGATGAAATGGATGAATGGGATTTGTGATGTTTGGATATGGCACCATAAACTTGTTTAGAACTCTGTTATTTTGTTTTTAGGTGATTGCTGTGATGCATGACTTTGTATGTATACATATGGTTTTTCTTTCTTTTTTTGTATTTTCTGATGGTATTGCAAAGATGAAAAGTAGCGTAGTTGGTTTAGAAATGTAGCTAAGGTTTTCTGAGACTCAGACGGTTTTAACTCACTAGCCACGATTGTACTTTATCTTACAAGACTTTTAAACAAGGTATGAATCAGACCTATTTTTGACCAAGCTATTTCACATCCCTATGTGTGCAATTGAGTTCATTTATGTGGTATTTGTCAGGATACCGCTAGTGCCAAATGGGCTTTCAACCGAACCTGTACTGAGGATCACCTAATTAGCTCCACGAATTCCTTTATTGTATTTAGTTAGATGAATCTACGATGTTATCCAGGGTGCCATAAGCTAGCTCATCCTTATGCAAACATTGATCTGTACGCAAGTTAATGTGACAGATATATCATCATGCGAGAAGTTTACCGCCAGTTGCCGATAGGCTATCAACCAAACCGGAACTGTGGCTTGCCTCATGACCTATTAGAATGCTGAGAGTTCCAGGGATTCAAGTTCAACTCCCTTCTTTTCTTCAATTGTATTGGGATAATTTATCGTTTGTAGTGATAAGATCACTGTTTATTTTGATTTGTTTTTCTTTTGAGCAAGGGATTGGGGATATGGAGTGATGAAAATCACTATCTTTTGTGCACTGTAAGATGTCAAATTTTTGAGTTTTGACATTTTGCAAAATTTTGATGTTTTGCAACTAGTGAGAATTAGGGATTCTTAGGGAATTGGGTAGGGAGGATGCTTGTCCTTTTGCCAACTCTCAGCATTCTTGGGGTCATTCGCACAGGAGGATGAGCAAGATACCCGTTTCGCTTGTGGCGACCTGTATTACTGTGCAGGTTTCATCTTTCGTTCACACAACTTAGGAATTGTTTTATGTGTTTTAATTTGTGTTGGGATGTTACGTAATAAGGTGTATTTCAAGTATGACTCTACCTTCGTAAAATTTGTTTGACTCGATACATTACAGAGCTAAAGAGCAAAATGATGATTGAATCACGGAAACTTTTGATACATTAGAAGACCACTGACTCTAGTGTGGTAAAATCAATGCATGTTGTTTTTGTTGTTTTTGTTTTTGTATGCATCCTATGGTGCCTTTGACCTATACGACCACAAATATGCAATGTATTAGTGCAGCTACATGTTTTTGTATTTTTGATAGATTGATTTTTGTGAATATGAATATGAGGTGTGAGAAGAGCTCTCGATTGATGAATTTGAGTATGCCTAGATATGAGATGCAAATTTTTGTTGTTTTTGATTATTTTTTATTTTTGACCAAGTGATTGTGGACATATTTGGAGCATTTTGGTGACCAAGTGATTGCGATAATCCTTGGGGCTTTTTGGGTGACCAAGTGATTGCGATAATCCTTGGAGCTTTTTGGGTGACCAAGTGATTGCGATAATCCTTGGAGCTTTTTGGGTGACCAAGTGATTGCGATAATCCTTGGAGCTTTTTGGGTGACCAAGTGATTGCGATAATCCTTGGAGCTTTTTGGGTGACCAAGTGATTGCGATAATCCTTGGGACTTTTTGGGGTGACCAAGTGATTGCGAGAATCCTTGGAGCTTTTTGGGTGACCAAGTGATTACGATAATCCTTGGAGATTTTAGGGTGACCAAGTGATTGCAATAATCCTTGGAGCTTTTTGGGTGACCAAGTGATTGCGATAATCCTTGGAGCTTTTTGGGTTACCAAGTGATTGCGATAATCCTTGGAGCTTTTTGGGTGACCAAGTGATTGTGATAATCCTTGGAGATTTTTTGGTGTGACCAAGTGATTGCGATAATCCTTGGAGCTTTTTGGTTGACCAAGTGATTGCGATAATCCTTGGAGCTTTTTAGGTGACCAAGTGATTGCGATAATCCTTGGAGCTTTTAGGGTTTTGACCAAGCGATTTAAGGAATCCTTGGAGCATTTCTGGGATATAGCTCTCTTATATATGGAATGGTCGTAAATGACCGATATTCAAGGGTTCTGTTTCCTTGATACCTTCAAGGGAAGCTAGCCAGTACATCCCGGGTCCTATTTTACTATCAATCACATAAGGACCTAACCAATTTGCCGTGAACTTGTCCCTCAAGTGGGACGGCAAATTAGAGTTCTGTTGGTTTTCCTTCAAAACCAAATCACCAACCCGAAAGTCCCTTAGGTGAACTTTTATGTTGTGAGCTTTCTTAAGCCACTCTTGATTGATACGTAAGTGCTCGAGAGCATTCATGCGTCGTTCGTCAAGCAACGTAAGTTGGTATAACTGGGCCTATCGCGTAGTGTCATCATCGATGAACTCCTGCATTGATATGTGAAGGGAAGGAATTTCCAACTTGAGAGGCATTACTGCCTTTGAGCCATACACGAGCAAAAACGGAGTTGCCCTAGTTGGCATCCGAACGCTAGTGCGGTAAGCCCAAAGGGCAAGTGGGATTTGTATGTGCCAATCCTTATGACTGTCTGCGACTGTCTTTTTAAGGATGGCAACTAGCATTTTGTTTGATGCCTCTGCTTGCCCATTTGCCTACGGATAATAGTGTGTTGAAAAACTATGCTGAATCTTGTACTTTGTGGTCAAAGCACACACGTCTTTGTTCTTGAATGATGGTCCATTATCCGAGATTATTTTGGATGGAATACAAAAACGACATATGATGTTATGCAAAATGAACTCCACAATGTAGGGTCCTGTCGTAGAGGTCAACGGAATTGCTTCCACCCACTTTGTAAAATACTCTGTGGCCATTATGATAAACGTGTGACGGCCTGATGACATAGGGGATATTTTTCTAATTAGATCGAAGCCCCACTATGAAAATGGCCAAGCAGACTAGACTGTATGTAAGGCCTGGGAAGGTACGTGCATCAAATTGGCATGATGTTGACACTTCACGCACTTCTTGACATATGTGCAACAATCTCGCTCTAAAGATGGCCAATAATAGCCCATGCGAAGAATGCGCTTTGTGATGGCCATACCACTAAAGTGGCCACCACATGTACCGTCGTGCGCTTGGGCGATTGCCCAAGTGGACTCTTGCTGGTCCAAGCAACGAAGAAGAATTCCGTCATAGCTACAATGATACAAAATGTCTCCTATAAAGACATACTTAGCCGCTTTCTGCTTGAATGTTCGTTTTGCGGCGTGCGTCAATCCAAGGGGAAGATTACCTAATTTGAGGTAATCTTTAATAGTTAAATACCGGTCCTGTTGATCGGAAACCTCGACAGTATGAATAGCCAATCCCTTTTGAAGTTCTTCCCTAACAAACGCTGAATGGGATAGAACTTGCAAGAATAGTGTTGTGTTGCTATTAATGGGAGTAGGGGAAAACAAGGAGCCCCTGTTGGCACGTTTCAGATGATCTCGGATTCGAAATAACTTATCCGAGGATGGTTCTATCTGGATCATGTGGATTCCTGGCGTCAAGTCTGAGCTTGCACGCTCCATCGCGGATTGCGATAAGGTTTTGACTTGAATTTTTGTCATATCACCGGAAAGGTCTTGCGGGATTAGTGACCCCAAGGAGGCCATTGTGTCCACAAACTGATTCGATGATAGAGGGAGTGCCTCGATGTCATATGACTCAAGTTTTTCTAGGAATTTGTCCACAAGGGCTTTATAGGCCTTCAGAACTGGGCATTTGCATTGATATATCCCTTTGACTTGATTTACTATTAACAGTGAATCACCAAAGATGTTCAGTCGTTTGATGTTCATGGCGATTGCAGTCTGAAGACCTAGGAGCAAGGCTTCATATTCTGCATTATTCTTGGTGCACTGGAAGTTTAATTTAAATGACAGGGGCATTGGAGCACCCTGCAGTGTGAAGAATACAATTCTCGCGTCACCACCTTGCTCGCATTTAGAACCATCGAAGAATAGGGTTATGTCGGCCTGTGACTCAAGCTCATCAAAATCTGGCGATTCTGAGACATGGAAGACCCCATCATCGGGTAGTTATAATACCAGAGGCTGATCGTCTTCAAGAGAAGCCTCTGCTAGTTGATCGGCTATGACTTGTCCTTTGATAGATTTTTGTCCAATAAACTCTATGTCAAATTCCGTCAACAACATTATCCATTTTGCCGTGTGACTACTATGATAAGTACGACTCATCATGTATCGCAATGGATTCTCCTTAGACACAACATACGTAGTGTTGCTCGACATGTAGTGGCATAGCTTTTTGGTAGCAAACACCACTGCCAAGCGAGTTTCTCAACGTATGCATAGTTAAGTTCAGTAGCCCGACCGGGTGCGGCTAAGATAGTAAGTAGCCTATTCTTTTTGAAGCTCATTCTTCTGGGCCAGCATGGCGCCCAATGCCACCTCAGTAGCTGAGATGTATAAGTAGAACGACACTCTTGGTCTAGGTGGTGCCAATACTGGCGACGAAGCCAAGTATTGTTTGATTTCGTCAAAGGCTGACTGGCACTCGTCATCCCAATGAAATGTAACCCCCTTGTGCAATAATTTGTTCATGGGTCGGCACTTGTCAGATAACTGCGCTATGAAGCGTTTAATCGATGCGACCTTTCCTTGTAGACTTTCGAGCTGCTTGATAGTGGTTGGGGGAGCCATTTCAAGGATTGCCTTGACTTTGTTTGGGTCCACTTCGATGCCTCGCTTTGATACTATAAAACCCAAGAGTTTTTTAGATGTGACATCGAATACGCACTTCTTGGGGTTCAGTCTGACCTTATGCTCTATGAGGCGATCGAGAATCTTGCTTAAGACACCGAGATGATTTGAGCGCAAAAGAGACTTGGCTAACAAATCATCCATGTAATCTTCCAAAGTTTTGTGCATGTAATCGTGGAAGATATACGTCATGGCACATTGGTATGTAGCGCCAGCGTTTTTAAGGCCAAAAGGCATGACCTTATAACAAAATGTCCCCCAAGGCGTTGTGAACGCCGTTTTTAGTTGATCTTCAGGATTGATACGAATTTGATTGTATCCTAAGAAGCCATCCATTAGGGAGAGCATTTCGTGACCTGCTGTAGCATCTACCAATGCGTCGATGCTCGACAAGGGGAAATAATCCTTAGGACTCGCTTTGTTTAGGTCTCAAAAATTGATGCATATGTGAATCCTCCCATTGGGATTCTTGATGGGAACCATGTTGGACAACCATGGCGGATAATCCACGCAGATGACAAACCGTGCATCCAATAGCTTTTGCAATTTGTATTTGACCATAAAGGCCACTGTTGGGTGCATATTTCGTAGTTTTTGCTTTACAGGCTTTATTGTCGGATCAAGCATTAAATTATGCGTGACTAGCTGTGGGTCTAGTCCCGGCATGTCTCGGTATGACCATGCAAAAACCTCCTTCTTCACTTTGAGAAGGGCAATGTAGTCGGCTTGCTCTTTGGGGTAGAGACTTACCCCCAGTTTGAGTATCTATGGATTCATTAGATCTATGTTGATATCTACGTCAGTCGTCTCCTTAACTGACATGTGGGATCCGTCCTCCAACTGATGTGGAGTTGGGATCAAATGGATATCATTAGCTGAGTTTAGATCTACGTTTGGAACCTCGGGTCCCTCTTCAGCTTGAAAAATATCCTGAGTTGTCCTTGGGGTAAAATGAAGCATTTCACCAAAAGGCCAGTACTTTGATGGTGATAAAGGTGAATTGACGCGATCCCAGTCGATGGCATCTATGTCTAGATGCAATGACCGTGTTGGATCGGCCGAATTACGGATGGGTGCGATCAAGTCAATGGAGATCATGTGGACGAAATGACTTTGGTCTCCATTACCACGGGTGTTATAGATTGAACATTTTGGATGCTTCCTATGCTTCGGATCTGGTTCTGTAGGGACAGGTATGAACAGATCGGCCCTATGTGCTGGTAGGAAGACAGGGTCTTCCCTTGGCACTGATGTCATGATAGGGTCTCATGGTGGACGATGCTCATCTTGAATTTGGAGCCATGGATCCAACACTTGGTCCCACCTTGCTGGGTCTACCCACCATTCATGCCCTAACCTTATACCCATATGTCCCATTAGATCTTCATGAGTTAAAGGGTGATTATTCTGTCGCGCATGTCTGAGATAGATCATCTCAGTCTCATCTTCTGAATCACTTTCGGAGATCCAAAAATGTTTAGTCTCTTCAGCAATTGTTACTTGTGACATTGAGGGTTCTCCTTGTTCCAATAAGTTAATCTGGTCCCATTGTGGTTGTTCCACTCTTGGTGGAGGGACCTGATTTTCTTGAAACTATATTGACTCAACTGGAATCTCTAAGGGGAACAGCTTCAAAAAGATGTTCGAACACCGTTGATGTTCTCTTTGAGGATTAATGTCCGAACTTTCACCTCTCTCTAGCAAAGGAGAGGGATTACTACTGTTGCCAAGGGTGTTTGTTGACCACGAGAGGTAATCTCCCAATATATATTATGTATTTGGGTTGGCATAAAGATCTGGTGCCAATCCCCCCTTGTTGCCTATTTCTAGGCCTTGCATATTTTCGACCAAGATGTCTAAGGGCAGGGGGTGGTTGAACCCTACTCCCGACTTATCATATGGCATCTGATATCTTGGTTGGCAAAGGATACGCATCCCTTGCTCATATCTGCCTAGCATGTATCCATGCCAATTGCATTGGCCAAGATATCTGAGAGCAAAATTTGGGTTTGACAGATAATTGATATTTTCAGCAAAAGGCTCTTCGTCTTCTTCCTTTTGCTTGCATGGTTCGACACCATGATCTAGGCCCCCATACACAAAATTTGTCTGGTTTGGAGGGTAACCTAGAGGAACAACTGTTCCTATGGGAAGGCGAGGTCTCCCCATGTCCTGTACTGATTCCAATGTGGGCATTGCCACAACATTTTGCACTAAATACTCTCCCAGGCCCGTACTGGCCATTTCAACAGTGATTGTTGACGATTGGGTAGGAGGAAACGGGAGTCCTTCCTGAGTCCATTCCATGTTTGGTGGTTTAGGAGTCTCAGCTTCTGTTGTACTAGGTGTTTCCTCGGTTGATACCGTTGAAATGGTGGGCAACCTCTTTTCTAAGGGCTGAGCCTCCTCCATGATCTGTTTTCCCTTGTCCTTCTGTTTGGCCATGACAGGTGGCATTGATAATGAAGGAGCAGATGATGAAGACTCACCTGGCTGGGATTTTGTTGATTTGGTCACCAGTGGCGCCTGCGGTATCGGACCCTTTTTAGATGGATTTAAATGGAAATCCAAATGCATCGAGGGGAGGGTCTATTGAGGCAGGAATTGTACCACATTGCAATACTTGAAGGGTTCTAAGTCCATGGGGACTACATGTATTTCTCCTTCAAAAGCATACTTTAAGCACTGGTGAGCGATCGAAGGGACACACTTCATGTCCCTGATATATGGCCGCCCTAGCAGTATGTTGTAAGCCATATCACCTTCTAACACATGGCACAATGTTGGTATTGTCTTTTGTCCTACCTGAATAGGCAGGACAACTGTGTCGACTGTCGAGCATATTGCATCGTTAAAAGCTCGCAGTGTGTATGTCGAGGCTATGATATGAGAGGCTGGCAGCTTTAGATGTTTTAAGGCTGCAGTGGTAATGATGTTACTGGACGAGCCAGTATCTACCAACACTCTCTTGTACGGGATCCCGTTGACCCGCACGATAACGTGTAGGGGTGGATCTGCCATGTCATTCGATATCATTTTGAATTCATCTTCTCTGAAGGTAATGATCGGATCCGTACATCATTTCACATGTCCCACGAAGTTGTTGAAAGAATTTGCTTCATGAGGCTGTAATTCAATGGCTTTTAAAATGTCCATAAGAGCTTCCCTATGGGGTGCTGATTGTTGAATAAGCTCGTAAATGGATAGCCTAGCCGATGTGGTCCACAAACTCTGCATGAGTTTGGTCCGTATCGTGACCTCGGGTCTAGGCGGAGGCAACTGCATTGGGCGTTGTTGAGGCTGCGATGTTGTCAGAACTTCCCTCGTAGCTACCTCGGGGGCAACTGCTGGGTACTTTTTATTCCTTGTCACTATACTAATCATTCCCACAAATCCTTGCATGGGAAGATTATGTCGCACCTCGTTAATCTGGAGAGGTTTTGCCTATGCTTCGTGGGTAGGCAAAGGGTCCTTGAATGCCCCCATTTGTTGATTATTTGGCGCTATGGGGTTGTCCACGGCCAATGTTCTATTGTCGATCAAATCTTGGATTAATTCTTTGAATTTCCAACATCCATTCAAGTCGTGTCCTCTACGCCTATGGAATCTACAATACAATTCCTCTCTGTATCCCCTAGGCTTAGGAGCGTTAGGGTCTATAGTTTGGATTTCTAGCAGAGTGACTAAATTTGCCGCTGACAAGCGGTCAAATAGGGAGTCCCTGGACTCCGTGTAAGGGGTGAATTGTCACCTAGGGCAACGCTGTTGATTCTGCTCCTATCTTCTATTATCTCTTTCATAACCAGGAGGCACTTGCACGGTAATTAGCCTTTTGGGGCTGCATTTCTTGCACAAGCACGGGAACATTTATCGCAACTTGGTTAACCGCAGCGTTTTGTGATTGCGTTGTCCTGGTTTTAGTGGTTTTATTCCACTCTTTCTTTCTTTTCAGGTCTATGGGCCACCCTTAGAAATTCATCAAGAAGCCTCTGCAGAATCTGAGCAAGAAGAAGAGCAGGATGAAAAGCCCTACCAAGGCATGGGGGGTGCTATCTGGCCACCCCTCCATAGGCCCCAAGTTCCTCAACAAGAACCAACCAAAGAGGAGGAGCCCAAATCCCCTGATACAAGCAATGCGCTGCCAGAGCACTTAGAGTTGGTCGAGACCAAGATTTTGGGGCTCCTAAGACCCAACTTACATGAGGCTCCTTTCGAAGAGGATCAACCTTTAACTGTAGGGCTACCTGATGATGCAGTCCTCCATGTCTCAGAATCTCCATATTCTGATGAGCTGTACTCATTGATCGAAGGTGAGGATAAAATAGAGATAGCCCACAACAATCACATGCGACAACATCGGCATCCCATAAATATCAATGAAGCAATTCAACAGCTAAACATAATACTAGGGCATGAGTGGCGTATTAACCCACCACAGTGGGACCAAGCATTACATCCACCACTTTGGGCACACAAAGATCAACTTTCACCCAGAGACCTCATAATGACATCAGTGCCGAGGTTGGACCCTATCCTCCTATCCATGCATAGGGTCGATCCACTCGTGCCCATACCTCTAGAGCCAGATCCAGAGCGCAAAGACCATCAAGCTGGGGGTACCTCTATCCCTTGAAGAACCATAATCCAAACCAAAAAGCTCCAAGGATTATCGCAATCACTTGGTCACCCCAAAAGCTCCAAGGATTATCGCAATCACTTGGTCACCCCAAAAGCTCCAAGGATTATCGCAATCACTTGGTCACCCCAAAAGCTCCAAGGATTATCGCAATCACTTGGTCACCCCAAAAAGCTCCAAGGATTATCGTAATCACTTGGTCACCCCAAAAAGCTCCAAGGATTATCGCAATCACTTGGTCACCCCAAAAGCTCCAAGGATTATCGTAATCACTTGGTCACCCCAAAAGCTCCAAGGATTATCGCAATCACTTGGTCACCCCAAAAAGCTCCAAGGATTATCGCAATCACTTGGTCACCCCAAAAAGCTCCAAGGATTATCGCAATCACTTGGTCATCCCAAAATCTCCAAGGATTATCGTAATCACTTGGTCACCCCAAAAGCTCCAAGGATTATCGCAATCACTTGGTCACCCCAAAAGCTCCAAGGATTATCGCAATCCCTTGGTCACCCCAAAAAACTCCAAGGATTATCGCAATCTCTTGGTCACCCAAAAAGCTCCAAGGATTATCGTAATCTCTTGGTCACCCAAAAAGCTCCAAGGATTATCGCAATATCTTGGTCACCCAAAAAGCTCCAAGGATTATCGCAATAACTTGGTCACCTCAAAATGCTCCAAGGGTTATCGCAACCACTTGGTCACCCAAAAAGCTCCAAGGATTATCGCAATCTCTTGGTCACCCAAAAAGCTCCAAGGATTATCGCAATATCTTGGTCACCCAAAAAGCTCCAAGGATTATCGCAATCACTTGGTCACATCAAAATGCTCCAAGGGTTATCGCAACCACTTGGTCACCCCAAATGCTCCAAGGATTATCGCAATCACTTGGTCACCCAAAAAGCTCCAAGGATTATCACAATCACTTGGTCACCCAAAAATCTCCAAGGATTATCGCAATCACTTGGTCACCCCAAAAGCTCCAAGGATTATCGCAATCGCTTCGTCACCCAAAAAAGGCCCTAAAGGATTCTCGAAATCCCTTGGTCACCATCAATAAAATTCAAAAACAACAAAAATCATCAAAAACAACAAAAAAATTTGCATCTCATTTCTAGGCATACTCAAATTCATCAATAGAGAGTTTTTCTCGCACGACATCTTCATCAAAAATACAAAAATATGTAGCTGCATTAAGCATTGCATCCATACATTGCATATTTGTGGTCGTATAGGTCAAAGGCACCATAGGCTATAATTGCTCTGATAGACCATCTTGTTCCACACTGTTCCATTTTACAAAAACAACAAAAATGCCATGCGTTACTTTTACCACACTAGAGTCAGTGGTCTTTTAATGTATCCAAAGTTTTCGTGATTCAGTCATCATTTTGCTCTTTAGCTTCGTAATGTACCGAGTCAAACAGATTTTACGAAGGTAGAGTCATACTTGAAATACACCTTGTTACGTAACATCCCAACACAAATTAAAACACATAAAACAATTCCTAAGTTGTGTGAACGAAAGATGAAACCTACACAGTAATCCAAGTCACCACAAGCGAAACGGTTATCTTGCTCATCCCCCTGTGCGAATAACCCCAAGAATGCTGAGAGTTGGCAAAATGAAAAGCATCCTCCCTACCCAATTCCCTAAGAATCCCTAAGTTCTCAATAGTTGCAAAACATCAAAAATTTGCAAAACGTCAAAACTCAAAAATTTGACATCTTACAGTGCACACATCAAAAGGCACAAACAATAGTGATTATCGTCACTCCATTTCCCTAATCCCTTGCTCAAAAGAAAAACAAATCAAAATAAACAGTGATCTTATCACTATAAACAAGAAAATATCCCAATACAATTGAAGAAAAGAAGGGAGTTGAACTTGAATCCCTAAAACTCTCAGCATTCTAAAAGGTCATAAGGCAAGCCTCAGTATCGATTTGGTTGATAGCCTATCGGTCACTGGCAGTAAACCTCTCGCATGATGATATATCTGTCACATTAACTTGCGTACAGATCAATGTTTGAATGTGGATGAGATAGCTTATGGCATCTTGGATAACACCGTAGATTAATCTAACTGAATACAACAAAGGAATTCATGGAGCTAATTAGGTGATCCTCAGTACAGGTTCGGTTGAAAGCCCATCCGCACTCGGCGGTATCCTGACAAATACCACAATAATGAACTCAATTGCACACACAGGGATGTGAAATAGCTTGGTCAAAAACAATTCTGATTCATACCTTGTTTAAAAGTCTTGTAAGATAAAGTATAGTCATGGCTAGTGAGTTAAAACCGTCTGAATCTTAGAAAACCTTAGCTACATTTCTAAACCAACTATGCTAATTTTCATCTTTGCAATACCATCAGAAAATACAAAAAGAAAAAAGAAAAACCATATATATACATACAAATTCATGCATCACAACAATCACCTAAAAACAAAATAATAGAGTTCTAAACAAGTTTATGGTGCCATAGCCAAACATCACAAATCCCATTCATCCATTTCATCTCTGCATATCACATATAAATCAAAAACATTTGCATTCATCATAGCATATGCATCCATCAAAATAAATCAACATGCATACATCCATATTCATCAACCATCATGAATAAGATCAAAGAAAATCAAAACAAAAAAACAACAAATAAATGCAACACAAAAACAAACAGCAATAAACATTGCCGGACACAAGTGCTCTTGCACTTAACCTCTTGGCATAGAAAACCGATGTCGGGGTCTACATTGTTGCTATCCTACTCCCTAAGAAGGCTACCATAGCCGGACCGCTCCACGGGAAGATGGATTTTCGATAATTTCATCCCCAAACGACGTCACAAAAGGGTCAAAGCCCACTCAAAAACAACAAGAAAATCAAAACAACACAAAAAGCAATAAACATTGCCAGACACAAGTGCTCTTGCACTTAACCTCTTGGCATAGAAAAATTGATGTCGGGGTTTACATTGTCACTATCCTACTCCCTAAGAAGGCTCCCATAGCCAGACCGCTCCATGGGAAGACGGGTTTTTGAAAATTTCACCCCCAAACAACGTCATAAAAGGGTCAAAACCCATTCAAAAACAACAAAAAAAACAAAAACAATAAAAAATGCAACACAAAAAAACAGCAATAAGCATTTCCAGACACAAGTGCTCTTGCACTTAACCTCTGGGCAAAGAAATATATGTCGAGGTTCAAATTATCACTCTCCTACGTCCCCAAGAAGGCTACCATAGTCGGAATGCTCCACGGGAAGATGGGTTTTCGATGATTTCACCCCATTACGGCATCACCAAAAGGGTTAACACCCACCAAAAATAGGTCCAAATGTTGGAAAAATTGCACATGCCTAATGGTAAACCCTCTAAAGGCCCCCTTGCACAAGTCATCTTGGGTCAAGCGACTCGTCGCTTTTCTCACGAAGGTCATTCTCTCATCGATTCGTCACTTGAGGGGGTAGTCACACTTAGTCACCAATCAAAAATCACACACCCAATTAAGGAAAACAACATGCATTCAAAGAATCATTGACAAAGACAATTACGCTCCTGCTTGGGGCAGTAAACAAGCAACAATCAAATCGATCAAACGCGATCAAACACTTGGCATTTCGTGAATCATGAACACAAGGTTCCCCTGAGGATAAAAGGTTGTGCCCTTTGCCTAATCATGACTGATCAATGTCCAAGCTCAAGTCACACATCACCAAAACAGGTTAACACTTGAAATCAAACTCCTTAGCTCGTCAGTAGCAAGGATTTAAGAATGCATGCCCTTTCCAGGCTTGGGGCATCAAAATTTGGTTAGGTTACCAAGAAACCCTAATCATTAGTGCTTTGGTTATCTATTTTTTGATTGGCGCTACGCTATGCACAATGCATCCCAAAAAGGGGCATCTGTAGACACCAAAACAACACCAATCAGATTATGTGACTGCAAACACTGATCGCTTTGACAAACACAGCCCCCAAGGCAGCCCTCAAAGGTCAAACAGTGGTCCTAACCACTTTCATAGCAATTTTGTAAGGTCAAGAGGCAATTTGGCACATTCAAGCACTTTGCTCAGTATTCGTCTCACCCAGGGACGAATTCAAAATGGAATCCGTCTCACCCAGAGACGAATTTTGAATTCGTCTCTGGTAGGGACGAATTCTGAGTTTAACGGGCAAAAAGAAGAATGGTGCCAAGTGGCAGCCCAAAAATAGTCAGTTGATGACTCCTGCCTCGCACGCATGTGTGGGTGGGCAAATAGGCCGTTAGAGGACTGTCACAAGGGCAGTTATGAAAGCCCAAGTCATGGAGGACCCCCCTCCCTCATGGGAAGACATGACTGCCACATGGCACCTATGGCCAACACATGGCGCTTGTGCTTCCCTCTCAAAAGAGACCCCATGGGTCTATAAAAGGTGGGACTTTTCTCACCCAAAGAAGATAGATTGGAGGCGATTTCAAGCAACGAAGTGCTATCCGATTGATTACCCACTTGCATCCTTTTGATTCACCTTCTCACATCCACTAATCTCTTTCACAAGGGAGGTTATTGGGTGGCTTTTGGAAGCGTGGATCCAACCCAAATCCAACATTTGACCACCTTACACCACCAATTTGTAGACATCCCAATCCTAAGAGGTTTTGGGCCCATCCCTAGTGGATTGGTGCTGAAATCAAGTGCCAACGGTGGGAGGCCCACTTGGGCGCCCCCCGCACTTTCCAAGTTTTATTCTAAAGCGTTCTAGATTATGGGTTCATGCTATATTTTGTGTTATTCAGTTTAATGAATTCATAGCTTCAATTTCATAACATTTTAATCAGATTTTATCACGTCTTTTGTCGCTTTGTTGTCCTACTAACTTGCAGGTGGCGATATCGAATTCCCAAGGATAGAGGCCAAATTTGGAGAATATGACCATCTGGGTCGTCCCAAAATGGCCCCAATTACATAACCCCTCTGTCTGCAGGTGTTTTGGAGGTCTCTGGATTCGACATTGGAGCAGAATCACTTCGGCTTTTCCAACACAGTAGAATTCGTCCCACCGAGGGACGAATTGCAGTCAGAATTCGTCCTGCCCAAGGACAATTTCCAGTTGAAGGTAGATTGGCTGACTGCTTCAGTGGCAATGGCCTTCTGGTAATATTTTCTGCCTTCTGTCAGGTTTTCAGGCCATTTGGACTCACTTTACTCACTGTTTCAGACAAATGTTTACATGTATCTTTTGGCGATTTTAGAGAACAAACACTTCTTATTTGCAGCAGGTGCTACTGACATCTTCATTGTTTCTTTGTTCGCAGGAGGAGCAGTAGAGGTCAAGGACTCATCAACATCAGCGGCGACATCGTCTTGGTCCACCCATCTCAAGTGTGGGCACGCGAAAAGAGGAACCTTAAGTCTTGATTGTAATCAAATTCTTTTAACGCTCCTAGCCCCTGAAAAGGGAGGAGGCATATTTGTAACAGAGATCAAGAGAGTTTAATGAAAGGGTTGTGTTTTCTCCACTGAAAGCACGAGATTTTGGGTGAAGGAAACACTAATTGCGATGCATCAAAAATCAAATACGCTTAAGTCCTAGAAATGTAGAATGCATGAAATGAAAGAGACGCATTGGAATGAGATACAAACAAATGGAGAAAACACAGCCCTTTCATTAAACTCTCTTGATCTATGTTACAAAGATGCCTCCTCCCTTTTTAGGGGCTAGGAGAGTTAAAAGAATTTGATTACAATCGAGACTTAAGGTTCCTCTTTCCGTGTGCCCACACTTGAGATGGGCGGGCCAAGACGATGCCGCCGCTGATTTTGATGAGTCCTTGACCTCTGCTGCTCCTCCTGTGAACAAAGAAACAACAAAGATGTTAGTAGCACCTGCTGCAAATAAGAAGTGTTTGTTCTCTAAAATTAACGAAAGATGCATGTAAATGATTAGCCAAATCGATAGACAAAATGACTCTAAATGACCTAAAAACTTGACAGAGGACAGAAGACATCACCAGAGGGCCACTGCCATTGAAACAGTCGGCCAATATGCCTTCAACTGCAATTCTTCCCTGGGCAGGACGAATTCTGACTGCAATTTGTCCCTGGGTGGGACGAATTCTACTGTGTTGGAAAAGCTGAAATAGTACTGCTCCAATGTCGAACCCTGAGACCTCCAAAACACCTGTAAACAGAGGGGTTATGTAATTGGGGCCATTTTGGGACGACCCAGATGGTCGGATTCTCCCAATTTGGACTCTATCCTCAGGAATTCTATATCGCCACCTACAAGTTAGTAAGACAACAAAGCGACAAAAGGCATGATAAAATCTGATCAAACTGTTATGAAATTGAAGCTATGAGTTAACCAAATAGAATAACATGAAATGCAACCTGATACAATAATCTAGAATGCTTTAGAATAAAACTTAGCAAGTGCGGGGGTGCCCAAGTGGGCCTCCCATAGTTGGCACTTGATTTCGGTGCCAATCCACTAAGGATGGGCCCAAAACCTCTTAGGATTGGGATGTCTGCAAATTGGTGGTGTACGTTGGTCAAATGTTGGATTTGGGTTGGATCCACGCTTCCAAAAGCCACCCAATAACCTCCCTTGCAAAAGAGATTAGTGGATGTGAGAAGGTGAATCAAGAGGATGCAAATGGGTGTTCAATTGGACAACACTTCATTGCTTGAAATCGCCTCCAATCTATCTTTTTGGGTGAGAAAATTCCCACATTTTATAGACCCATGGGGTCTCTTTTGAGAGGGAAGCATAAGCGCCATGTGTTGGCCATAGGTGCCATGTGGCAGTCATGTCTTCCCATGATGGAGGGGGGTCCTCCATGACTTGGGCTTTCATAACTACCCTTGTGACAGTCCTCTAATGGCCTATTTGACCACCCACACACGCGTGCGAGGCAGGAGTCATCAACTGACTATTTTTGGGCTGCCACTTGGCACCATTCTTCTTTTTGCTCGTTAAACTCAGAATTCGTCCCTACCAGAGACAAATTCAGAATTCGTCTCTGGGTGAGACAGATTCCATTTTGAATTCGTCCCTGGGTGAGACGAATACTGAGCAAAGTGCCTGAATGTGCCAAATTGCCTCTTGACCTTACAAAATTTCTATGAAAGTGGTTAGGACCACTGTTTGACCTCTGAGGGCTGCCCTGGGGGCTGTGTTTGTCAAAGCGATCAGTGTTTGTAGTCACATAATCGGATTGGTGCTGTTTTGGTGTCTACAGATGCCCCTTTTTGGGATGCGCTGTGCATAGCGCAGCACCGAGCAAAAATAGATAACCAAAGCACTAATGATTAGGGTTTCTTGGTAACCTAACCAACTTTTGATGCCCCAAGCATGGAAAGGGCATGCATTCTTGAATCCTTGCTTCTGACAAGCTAAGGAGTTTGATTTCAAGTGTTAACCTGTTTAGGTGATGTGTGACTTGAGCTTGGACATTGATTAGTCATGATTAGGCAAAGGGCGCAACCTTTTATCCTCAGGGGAACCTTGTGTTCATGATTCACGAAATTCCAAGTGTTTGATCAATTTGATTGTTGCTTGTTTACTGCCCCAAGCAGGAGCGTAATTGTCTTTGTCAATGATTCTTTGAATGCATGTCATTTTCCTTAATTGGGTGTGTGATTGTTGATTGGTGACTAAGTGTGACTACCCCCTCAAGCGACAAATCGATGAGAGAATGACCTTCGTGAGAAAAGCAACGAGTCACTTGACCCAAGATGACTTGTGCAAGGGGGGCATTTAGAGGGTTTACCGTTAGGCATGTGCAATTTTTCCAACATTTGGACCTGTTTTTGGTGGGTGTTGACCCTTTTTGTGACGCTATTTGGAGCTAAAATTGGCAAAAATTCGTCTTCCCTTGGAGCGGTCTAGCTAAGATAGCCTTTTTAGGGAGTAGGATAATGACAATTTGTGACTCCAACGTCTATTTTGTATGCCCAGGATGTCAAGTGCAACAGCACTCACATCGGGCAAATTTATTGTCTGTTTTTAGTGCATTTTTGTTCATTTTTTTTTATGTTTTTGAATGGGATTTGACCCATTTGTGACGTCATTTGGGGGTGAAATTGTCAAAATCCGTCCTCCCATGGAGTGGTCCGGCTATGGTAGCCTTCTTAGGGAGTAGGATAGTGACCATGTAAACCCCGACATCAATTTTGGTATGCCAAGAGGTTAAGTGCAAGAGCACTTGTGTCTGGCAATGTTTATTGTTGTTTGTTTGTGTTGCATTTTTTGTTGTTTTTGAGTGGGTTTTGACCCTTTTGTGATGTCGTTTGGGGGTGAAATTGTCAAAAATCCATCTTCCCGTGGAGCGGTCCGGCTATGGTAGCCTTCTTAGGGAGTAGGATAGTGACCATGTAAACCCTGATATCAGTTTTTCTATGCCAAGAGGTTAAGTGCAAGAGAACTTGTGTCTGGCATTGTTTATTGCTTTTTGTGTTGTTTTGATTTTCTTGTTGTTTTTGAGTGGGCTTTGACCCTTTTGTGACGTCGTTTGGGGATGAAATTGTCAAAAATCCACCTTCTCGTGGAGCGGTCCGGCTATGGTAGCCTTCTTAGGGAGTAGGATAGCAACAATGTAGACCCCGACATCAGTTTTTCTATGCCAAGAGGTTAAGTGCAAGAGCACTTGTGTCTGGCAATGTTTATTGTTGTTTGTTTTTGTGTTGCATTTATTTGTTGTTTTGTTGTTTTGATTTTCTTTGATCTTATGCATGATGGTTGATGAATATGGATGTATGCATGTTGATTTATTTTGATGGATGCATATGCTATGATGAATGCAAATGTTTTTGATTTATATGTGATATGCAGAGATGAAATGGATGAATGGGATTTGTGATGTTTGGCTATGGCACCATAAACTTGTTTAGAACTTTGTTATTTTGTTTTTAGGTGATTGTTGTGATGCATGACTTTGTATGTATACATATGGTTTTTCTTTTTTCTTTTTTGTATTTTTTGATGATATTGCAAAGATGAAAAGTAGCGTAGTTGGTTTAGAAATGTAGCTAAGATTTTCTGAGATTCAGACGGTTTTAACTCACTAGCCACGACTGTACTTTATCTTACAAGAATTTTAAACAAGGTATGAATCAGACCTATTTTTGATCAAGCTATTTCACATCCCTGTGTGTGCAATTGAGTTCATTTATTTGTCAGGATACCGCTAGTGCCAGATGGGATTTCAACCGAACCTGTACTGAGGATCACCTAATTAGCTCCACGAATTTCTTTGTTGTATTCAATTAGATGAATCTGCAGTGTTATCCAGGGTGCCATAAGCTAGCTCATCCACATGCAAACATTGATCTATATGCAAGTTAATGTGACAGATATATCGTCATGCGAGAAGTTTACCGCTAGTTACCGATAGGCTATCAACCAAATCGAAACTGCGGCTTGCCTCATGACCTGTTAGAATGCTGAGAGTTCCAGGGATTCAAGTTCAACTCCCTTATTTTCTTCAATTGTATTGGGATACTTGCTCATTTGTAGTGATAAAATCACTGTTTATTTTTATTTGTTTTTCTTTTGAGCAAGGGATTGGTGATATGGAGTGATGAAAATCACTATCTTTTGTGCACTGTAAGATGTCAAATTTTTGTGTTTTGACATTTTGCAAAATTTTGATGTTTTGCAACTAGTGAGAATTAGGGATTCTTAGGGAATTGGGTAGGGAGGATGCTTGTCATTTTGCCAACTCTCAGCATTCTTGGGGTCATTTGCATAGGGGGATGAGCAAGATACCCGTTTCGCTTGTGGCGACCTGTATTACTGTGCAGGTTTCATCTTTCATTCACACAACTTAGGAATTGTTTTATGTGTTTTAATTTGTGTTGGGATGTTACGTAACAAGGTGTATTTCAAGTATGACTCCGCCTTCGTAAAATCTGTTTGACTCGGTACATTATGGAGCTAAAGAGCAAAATGATGATTGAATCACGAAAACTTTTGATACATTAGAAGACCACTGACTCTAGTGTGGTAAAAGCAATGCATGTTGTTTTTGTTGTTTTTGTTTTTGTATGCATCCTATGGTGCTTTTGACCTATACGACCACAAATATGCAATGTATTAATGCAGCTACATGTTTTTTGTATTTTTTATGGATTGATTTTTGTGAATATGAATATGAAGTGCGAGAAGAGCTCTCGATTGATGAATTTGAGTATGCCTAGATATGAGATGCAAATTTTTGTTGTTTTTGATTATTTTTGATTTTTGACCAAGTGATTGTGGACATCCTTGGAGCATTTTGGGGTGACCAAGTGATTGCGATAATCCTTGGGGATTTTTGGGTGACCAAGTGATTGCGATAATCCTTGGATCTTTTTGGGTGACCAAGTGATTGCGATAATCCTTGGAGCTTTTTGGGTGACCAAGTGATTGTGATAATCCTTGGAGATTTTTGGGTGACCAAGTGATTGCGATAATCCTTGGAGCTTTTTGGGTGACCAAGTGATTGCGATAATCCTTGGAGCTTTTTGGGTGACCAAGTGATTGCAATAATCCTTGGGGCTTTTTGTGGTGACCAAGTGATTGCGATAATCTTTGGAGCTTTTTGGGTGACCAAGCGATTGCGATAATCCTTGGAGATTTTGGGGTGACCAAGTGATTGCGATAATCCTTGGAGCTTTTTGGGTGACCAAGTGATTGCGATAATCCTTGGAGATTTTTGGGTGACCAAGTGATTTCGATAATCCTTGGAGATTTTTGGGTGACCAAGTGATTGCAATAATCCTTGGAGCTTTTTTGGGTGACCAAGTGATTGCGATAATCCTTGGAGATTTTTGGGTGACCAAGTGATTGCGATAATCCTTGGAGCTTTTTGGGTGACCAAGTGATTGCGATAATCCTTGGAGCTTTTTTGGTTGACCAAGTGATTGCGATAATCCTTGGAGATCTTTTGGGGTGACCAAGTGATTGTGATAATCCTTGGAGCTTTTTGGGCGACCAAGTGATTGCGATAATCCTTGGAGCTTTTTGGGTGACCAAGTGATTGTGATAATCCTTGGAGCTTTTTGGGTGACCAAGTGATTGCAATAATCCTTGGAGCTTTTAGGGTTTTGACCAAGCGATTTCAGGAATCCTTGGAGCATTTTTGGGATATAGCTCTCTTATATATGAAATGGTCATAAATGACTGATATTCAAGGGTTTTGTTTCCTTGATACCGTCAAGGGAAGCTAGCCGGTACATCCTTGGTCCTATTTTGCTATCAATCACATAAGGACCTAACCAATTTGCCGCGAACTTGTCCCTCAGGTGGGATGAAAAATTAGAGTTTTGTTGGTTTTCCTTCAAAACCAAATCACCAACCCAAAAGTCCCTTAGGTGAAATTTCATGTTGTGAGCTTTCTGAAGCCGCTCTTGATAGATACGTAAGTGCTCGATAGCATTCATGCGTCGTTCTTCAAGCAATATAATTTGGTCTAACCGGGCCTGTCGCGCAGTTTCATCATCGATGAACTCCTGCATTGATATGCGAAGGGAAGGAATTTCCAACTCGAGAGGCATTACTGCCTCTGAGCCATACACGAGCGAAAATGGAGTTGCCCCAGTTGGCGTCCGAACGCTAGTGCGGTAAGCCCAAAGGGCAAGTGGGATTTGTATGTGCCAATCCTTATGACTGTCTGTGACCGTCTTTTTAAGGATGGCAACTAGCATTTTGTTTGACGCCTCTGCTTGCCCATTTGCCTGCGGATAATAGGGTGTTGAAAAACTGTGCTAAATCTTGTACTTTGTGGTCAAAGCACGCACGTCTTTGTTCTTGAATGATGGTCCATTATCCGAGATTATTTTGGATGGAATACCAAAATGACATATGATGTTATGCAAAATGAACTCCACAATGCGGGGTCCTATCGTAGAGGTCAACGAAATTGCTTCCACCCACTTTGTAAAATACTCTATGGCCGTTATGATAAACGTGTGATGGCCTTATGATGCAGGGGATATTTTTCCAATTAGATCGAAGCCCCACTATGAAAATGGCCAAGCAGACTGGACTGTCTGTAAGGCCTGGGAAGGTATGTGCATCAAATTGGCATGATGTTGACACTTCACACACTTCTTGACATATGTGCAACAATCTCGCTCTAAAGATGGCCAATAATAGCCCATGCGAAGAATGCACTTTGCGATGGCCATACCACTAAAGTGGCCACCACATGTACCGTCGTGCACTTGGGCGACTGCCCAAGTGGACTCTTGCTGGTCCAAGCAACGAAGAAGATTTTCGTCATAGCTACGACGATACAAAATGTCTCCTATCAAGACATACTTAGAAGCTTTCTGCTTGAATGTTCGTTTTGCGGCGTGCGTCAATCCAAGGGGAAGATTACCTAATTTGAGGTAATCTTTAATAGTTAAATACTAGTCCTGTTGATCGAAAACCTCGACAGTATGAACAACCAATCCCTTTTGAAGTTCTTCCCTAACAAACGCTGAATGGGATAGAACTTGCAAGAATAGCGTTGTGTTGCTATTAATGGGAGTAGGGGAAAACAAGGACCCCCAGTTGGCACATTTCAGACGATCTCAAATTCAAAATAACTTATCCAAGGATGGTTCGATCTGGATCATGTGGATTCCTGGCGTCAAGTCTGAGATTGCACGCTCCATCACGGATTGTGATAAGGTTTTGACTTGAATTGTTGTCATATCACCGAAAAGGTCTTGCGGGATTAGTGACCCCAAGGAGTCCATTGTGTCCGCAAAATGATTCGATGATCGAGGGAGTGCCTCGATGTCATACCACTCAAGTTTTTCTAGGAATTTGTCCACAAGGGCTTTATAGGCCTTTAGAACTGGGCATTTGCATTGATATACCCCTTTGACTTGATTGAATATTAATAGCGAATCACCAAAGATGTTCAGTCGTTTGATGTTCATGGCGATTGTTTTCTAAAGACCTAGGAGCAAGGCTTCATATTTTGCATTATTGTTGGTGCACTAGAAGTTTAATTTAAATGATAGGGGCATTGGAGCACCCTGCGGTGTGAAGAATACAATTCCCGTGCCACCACCTTGCTCGCATTTAGAACCATCGAAGAATAGGGTTATGTCGGCCTGTGACTTAGGCTCATCAGAATCTGGTAATTCTGAGACATGGAAGACCCCATCATCGGGTAGTTCTAAGACCAGAGGCTGATCGTCTTCAAGAGGAGCCTCTGCTAGTTGATCGGCTATGACTTGTCCTTTGATAGATTTGTGTCCAATAAACTCTATGTCAAATTTCATCAACAACATTATCCATTTCATCGTGCGACTACTATGATAAGTACGACTCATCATGTATCGCAATGGATTCTCCTTAGACACAACATACATAGTGTTGCTCAGCATGTAGTGGCATAGCTTTTTGGTAGCAAACACCATAGCCAAGCAGAGTTTCTCAACGTATGCATAGTTAAGTTCAGTAGCCCGACCGGGGTGCGGCTAAGATAGTAAGTAGCCTATTCTTTTTGAAGCTCATTCTTCCGGGCCAGCATGGCACCCGATGCCACCTCGATAGTCGAGATGTATAAGTAGAATGGCACTCCTGGTCTAGGTGGTGCCAATACTGGCGGCAAAGCCAAGTATTGTTTGATTTTGTCAAAGGCTGACTGGCACTCGTCATCCCAATGAAATGTAACCCCCTTGTGCAATAATTTGTTCATGGGTCGGCACTTGTCATATAACTACGCTATGAAGCGTTTAATCGACGCGACCTTTCCTTGCAGACTTCTGAGCTGCTTAATAGTGGTTGGGGGAGCCATTTCAAGGATTGCCTTGACTTTTTTTGGGTCCACTTCGATGCCTCGCTTTGAGACTATAAAACCCAAGAGTTTTCCAGATGTGACGTCGAATACGCACTTCTTGGGGTTCAGTATGACCTTATGCTCTATGAGGCGATCGAGAATCTTGCTTAAGTCATCGAGATGATCTGAGCGCAAAAGAGACTTGGCTAACAAATCATCCATGTAATCTTCCAAAGTTTTGTGCATGTAATCGTGGAAGATATACGTCATGGCACATTGGTATGTAGCGCCAGAGTTTTTAAGGCCAAAAGGCATGACCTTATAACAAAATGTCCCCCAAGGCGTTGTGAATGCCGTTTTTAGTTGATCTTCAGGATTGATACAAATTTGATTGTATCCTGAGAAGCCATCCATTAGGGAGAGCATTTCGTGACCTGTTGTAGCATCTACCAATGCGTCGATGCTCGGCAAGGGGAAATCATCCTTAGGACTCGCTTTGTTTAGGTCTCAAAAATTGGTGCATATGCGAATCCTCCCGTCGGGCTTCTTGATGGGAACCATGTTGGACAGCCATGGCAGATAATCCACACAGATGACAAACTGTGCATCCAATAGCTTTTGCAATTCATCTTTGACCATCAAGGCCATTGTTGGGTGCATCTTTCATAGTTTTTGCTTTACAGGCTTGATTGTAAGATCAAGCGTTAAATTATGCATGACTAGCTGTGGGTCTAGTCCCGGCGTGTCTCGGTATGACCATGCAAAAACCTCCTTCGCTTTGAGAAGTGCAATGTAGTCGGCTTGCTCTTTGGGGGAGAGACTTACCCCCAGCTTGAGAATCTGTGGATTCATTAGATCTGTGCCGATATCTATGCCAGTCGTCTCCTCGACTGATATGTGGGATCCATCCTCCAACTGATGTGGAGTTGGGATCAAATGGATATCATTAGCTAAGTTTAGATCTACGTTTGGAACCTCGGGTCCCTCTTCAACTTGAAAAATATCTTGAGTTGTCCTTGGGGTAAAATGAAGCATTTCACCAAAAGGCCAGTACTCTGATGGTGATAAAGGTGAATTGACGCGATCCCAGTCGATGGCATCTATGTCTAGATGCAATGACCATGTTGGATCGACCGGATTGCGGATGGGTGCGGTCAAGTCAATGGAGATCATATGGACGAAATGACTTTGGTCTCCATTACCGTGGGTGTTATAGCTTGAACATTCTGGATGCTTCCTATGCTCCGGATCTGGTTCTGTAGGTATGAACGGATTGACCCTATGTGCTAGTAGGAAGACGGGGTCTTCCCTCGGCACTGATGTCATGATAGGGTCTCGTGGTGGACGATGCTCATCTTGAATTTGGAGCCATGGATCCAACACTTGGTCCCACCTTGCTGGGTCTACCCACCATTCATGCCCTAACCTTATACCCATCTATCCCATTAGATCTTCATGAGTTAAAGGGCAATTATTCCATTGTGCATGTCTAAGATAGATCATCTCAGTCTCATCTTCTGAATCACTTTCGGAGATCCAAAAATGTTCAGTCTCTTCAGCAATTGTTACTTGCGACATTGAGGGTTCTCCTTGTTCCAGTAAGTTAATCTGGTCCCATTGTGGTTGTTCCACTCTTGGTGGAGGGACCTGATTTTCTTGACACTGTATTGACTCAACTGGAATCTCTAAGGGGAACAACTTCAAAAAGATGTCCGAACACCGTTGATGTTCTCTTTGAGGATTAATGTTCGAACTTTCACCTCTCTCTAGCAAAGGAGAGGGATTACTACTGTTGCCAAGGGTGTTTGTTGACCACGGGAGGTAATCTCCCAATGTATATTCTGTATTTGGGTTGGCATAAAGATTTGGTGCCAATCCCCCCTTGTTGCCTATTTCTAGGCCTTGCATATTTTCGACCAAGATGTCTAAGGGCAGGGGGTGGTTGAACCCTACTCCTGACTTATCATATGGCATCTGATATCTTGGTTGGCAAAGGATACGCATCCCTTGCTCATATTTGCCTAGCCCGTATCCATGCCAATTGCATTGGCTGAGATATCTGAGAGCAAAATCTGGGTTTGACAGATAATTGATATTTTCAGCAAAAGGCTCTTCGTCTTCTTCCTTCTGCTTGCATGGTTCGACATCATGATCTAGGCCCCCATACACAAAATTTGTCTGGTTTGGAGGGTAACCTAGAGGAACAACTGTTCCTATGGGAAGGCGAGGTCTCCCCATGTCCTGTACTGATTCCAATGCAGGCGTTGCCACAACATTTTGCATTAAATACTCTCCCAGGCCCATAATGGTCATTTCAACAGTGATTGTTGATGATTGGGTAGGAGGAAACGGGAGTCCTTCCTGAGTCCATTCCATGTTTGGTTTTTTAGAAGTCTCAGCTTCTGTTGTACTAGGTGTTTCCTCGGTTGATACCGTTGAAATGGTGGGCAACCCATTTTCTAAGGGCTAAGCTTCTTCCATGATCTGTTTTCCCTTGTCCTTCTATTTTGCCATGACAGGTGGCGTTGATAATGAAGGAGCAGATGATGAAGGCTCACCTGGCTGGGATTTTTTTGATTTGGTCACCAGTGGCGCCTGCGGTATCGAACCCTTTTTAGATGGATTTAAATGGAAATCCAAATGCGTCGAGGGGAGGTTCGATTGAGGCAGGAATTGTACCGCATTGCAATACTTGAAGGATTCTAAGTCCATGGGGACTACATGTATTTCTACTTCAAAAGCGTACTTTAAGCACTGGTGAGCGATCAAATGGACACACTTCATGTCCCTGATCCATGGCCGCCATAGCAATATGTTGTAAGCCATCTCGCCTTCTAACACATGGCACAATGTTGGTATTGTCTTTTGTCCTACCTGAATAGGCAGGACAACTGTGCCGACTGTCGAGCATATTGCGTCGTTAAAAGCTCGCAGTGTTTATGTCGAGGTTGTGATATGAGAGGCTGGTAGCATTAGATGTTTTAAGGCTGCAGTGGTAATGATGTTACTGGACGAGCCAGTATCTACCAACGCTCTCTTGTACGGGATCCTGTTGACCCGCGCGATAATGTGCAGGGGTGGATCTACCATGTCATTCGATATCATTTTGACTTCATCTTCTCTAAAGGTAATGATCGGATCCGTACATTGTTTCACATGTCCCACGAAGTTGTTGAAAGAATTTGCTTCGTGAGGCTGTAATTCAATGGCTTTTAATATTTCCATAAGAGCTCCTCTATGAGGTGTTGACTATTGAATAAACTCGTAAATGGAAAGCCTAACCGACGTGGTCCTCAAACTTTGCTTGAGTTTGGTCCGTATCGTGACCTCGGGTCTAGGTGGAGGCAACTGCGTTGGGCATTGTTGAGGCTGCGATGTTGTCAGAACTTCTCTCGTAGCTACCTCGGGGGCAACTGCTGGGTACTTTTTTTTCCTTGTCACTATGCTGATCATTCCCACAAATCCTTGCATGGGAAGGTTTTGTCACACCTCGTTAATCTGGAGTGGTTTTGCCTGTGCCTCATGGGCAGGCAAAGGGTCCTTGAATACCCCCATTTGTTGATTATTTGGTGCTATGGGGTTGTCCACGGCCAATGTTCTATTGTCGATCAAATCTTGGATTAATTGAGATTTCGGGCGAAGGAAACACTAATTGTGATGCATTCAAAATCAAATACGCTTAAGTCCTAGAAATGTAAAATGCATGAAATGAAAGAGACGCATTGAAATGAGATACAAGCAAATGGAGAAAACATAGCCCTTTCATTAAACTCTCTTAATCTCTGTTACAAAGATGCCTCCTCCCTTTTTAGGGGCTAGGAGCGTTAAAAGAATTTGATTACAATCGAGACTTAAGGTTCCTCTTTCTGCGTGCCCACACTTGAGATGGGTGGGCCAAGACGATGCCACCGCTGATGTTGATGAGTCCTTGACCTCTGCTGCTCCTCTTGCAAACAAAGAAACAACAAAGATGTCAATAGCACCTGCTGCGCATAAGAAGTGTTTGTTCTCTAAAATTAACAAAAGATTCATGTAAATGATTAGCCAAATCGATAGACAAAATGACTCTAAATGACCTAAAAACTTGATAGAGGACAGAAGACATCACCAGAGGGCCAATGCCACTGAAGCAGTCGGTCAATCTACCTTCAACTAGAAATCGTCCCTGGGCAGGACGGATTCTGACTGTAATTTGTCCCTGGGTGGGACGAATTCTACTGTGTTGGAAAAGCCGAAATAGTACTGCTCCAATGTCGAACCCTGAGACCTCCAAAACACCTGCAAATAGAGGGGTTATGTAATTGGGGCCATTTTGGGACGACCCAGATGGTCGGATTCTCCCAATTTGGCCTCTATCCTCGGGAATTCGATATCGCCACCTACAAGTTAGTAAGACAACAAAGCGACAAAAGGCATGATAAAATCTGATCAAACTGTTATGAAATTGAAGCTATGAGTTAACAAAATAGAATCCCATGTCGAATCTCGAGACCTAAAAAACACCTACAGACAGAGGGGTTATGTAATTGGGGCCATTTTGGGATGACCCAGATGGTCGGATTCTCCCAATTTGGCCTCTATCCTTGGGAATTCGATATCGCCACCTGCAAGTTAGTAGGACAACAAAGCGACAAAAGACGTGATAAAATCTGATCAAAATGTTATGAAATTGAAGCTATGAATTCACTAAACAGAATAACACAAAATGTAGCATGAACCAATAATCTAGAACGCTTTAGAATAAAACTTAGAAAGTGCGGGGGCGCCCAAGTGGGCCTCCCACCGTTGGCACTTGATTTCGGCGCCAATCCACTAGGGATGGGCCCAAAACCTCTTAGGATTGGGATGTCTGCAAATTGGTGGTGTAAGGTGGTCAAATTTTGGATTTGGTTTGGATCCACGCTTCCAAAAGCAACCCAATAACCTCCCTTGCGAAAGAGATTAGTGGATGTGAGAAGGTGAATCAAAAGGATGCAAGTGGGTAATCAATCGGACAACACTTCATTGCTTGAAATCGCCTCCAATCTATCTTATTTGGGTGAGAAAATTCCCACCTTTTATAGACCCATGGGGTCTCTTTTGAGAGGGAAGCACAAGCGCCATGTGTTGGCCATAGGTGCCATGTGGCAGTCATGTCTTCCCATGAGGGAGGGGGGTCCTCCATGACTTGGGCTTTCATAACTGCCCTTGTGACAGTCCTCTAACGGCCTATTTTACCACCCACACACGCGTGCAAGGTAGGAGTCATCAACTGACTATTTTTGGGCTGCCACTTGGCGCCATTCTTCTTTTTGCCCATTAAACTCAGAATTCATCCCACCGTGATTGCCACTGAAAGCACGAGATTCCGGGCGAAGGAAACACTAATTGCGATGCATCCAAAATCAAATACGCTTAAGTCCTAGAAATGTAGAATGCATGAAATGAAAGAGACGCATTGGAATGAGATATAAGGAAATGGAGAAAACACAGCCCTTTCATTAAACTCTCTTGATCTCTGTTACAAAGATGCCTCCTCCCTTTTCAGGGGCTAGGAGCATTAAAAGAATTTGATTACAATCGAGACTTAAGGTTCCTCTTTCCGCGTGCCCACACTTGATATGGGTGGGCCAAGATGATGTCTTTGTTGATGTTGATGAGTCCTTGACCTCTGATGCTCCTCCTGCGAACAAAGAAACAACAAATATGTCAGTAGCACCTGCTGCAAATAAGAAGTGTTTGTTCTCTAAAATTAACGAAAGATGCATGTAAATGATTAGCCAAATCGATAGACAAAATGACTCTAAATGACCTGAAAACATGACAGAGGATAGAAGACATCACCAGAGGGACACTGCCATTGAAACAGTCAGCCAATCTACCTTCAACTGCAATTCGTCCCTAGGCAGGACGAATTCTGACTGCAATTCATCCTTGGGTGGGACGAATTCTACTGTGTTGGAAAAGCCAAAATAGTACTGCTCCAATGTCAAACCTCGAGACCTCCAAAACACCTGCAAATAGAGGGGTTATGTAATTGGGGCCATTTTGGGATGACCCAGATGGTCGGATTATCCCAATTTGGCCTCTATCCTCGGGAATTCTATATCGCCACCTGCAAGTTAGTAAGACAACAAAGCGACAAAAGGCGTGATAAAATCTGATCAAACTGTTATGAAATTGAAGCTATGAGTTAGCAAAATAGAATAAAATGAAATGCAACCTGAGACAATAATCTAGAATGCTTTAGAATAAAACTTAGCAAGTGCGGGGGTGCCCAAGTGGGCCTCCCACAGTTGGCACTTGATTTCGGTGCCAATCCACTAAGGATGGGCCCAAAACCTCTTAGGATTGGGATGTCTGCAAATTGGTGGTGTACGTTGGTAAAATTTTGGATTTGGGTTGGATACATGCTTCCAAAAGCCACCCAATAACCTCCATTGCGAAAGATATTAGTGGATGTGAGAAGGTGAATCAAGAAGATGCAAATGGGTGTTCAATTGGACAACACTTCATTGCTTGAAATCGCCTCCAATCTCCCTTTGGGTGAGAAAAGTCCCACCTTTTATAGACCCATGGGGTCTCTTTTGAGAGGGAAGCATAAGCGCCATGTGTTGGTCATAGGTGCCATGTGGCGATCATGTCTTCCCATGAGGGAGGGGGGTCCTCCATGACTTGGGCTTTCATAACTGCCCTTGTGACAGTCCTCTAACGACCTATTTGCCCACCCACACATGCGTGCAAGGCAGGAGTCATCAACTGACTATTTTTGGGCTGCCACTTGGCGCCATTCTTCTTTTTTCCTGTTAAACTCAGAATTCATCCCTACTAGAGACAAATTCAGAATTTGTCTCTGGGTGAGACGGATTCCATTTTGAATTCGTCCCTGGGTGAGACGAATACTGAGCAAAGTGCCTAAATGTGCCAAATTGCCTCTTGACCTTACAAAATTGCTATGAAAGTGGTTAGGACCACTGTTTGACCTCTGAGGGCTGCCCTGGGGGCTGTGTTTGTCAAAGTGACCAGTGTTTGCAATCACATAATCGGATTGGTGCTGTTTTGGTGTCTACACAAACCCCATGTTGACAGAGAAAAAGGCAAGTGGAAAAACTGTCGCAATTTCGCGACATGTTGGCAGACAAAAAAGCAAGTGAAAAAATGTCATGATTTCGTGACATGTCGCATTTTCGCGACTCGAAAAGTGCAGGAAGGCAAAGAAGGAAAAATATCATGATTTTGTGACATATTGCAAAGAAGGTTGTACGGACGAAAAAGTGTCGCGATTTCGTGACATATTGCAAGGAAGGTTGTACGAAAGAAAAAGTGTCACGATTTTGTGACATAATGTAGGAGAGAGAGTTCGATAGAAAAAGTGTCATGATATCACATGTCAGGTTTTCGTGACCTGAAGAACAGAAAAGAGCTAAGGAGGAAAAGTGTCGCGATATCGCAACATGTCGCATTTTCACGACTTAAGCAGGAGAGAGAAAACAAGTCAGAAGACAAAGTGGACGCAAGATAAACTATCAAGATTTCGTGACATGATGCAAAATTCAAAGTGAGAATTGTCATGATTTCATGACATGCTACAGAACTCGAAGTGAGAACTATCACGATTTTGTGACATGCAGAAAATGGAAGAGTTTGAAATGAGAACTGTCACGATTTCGTGACGGGTTGCAAAGAAAGCATACGGAAGCTGAAAGCGTCATGATTTCATGACAGGTTGCAAAGAAAGTGTACGGATGTAGAAAGTGTCATGATTTCGTGACAAGTTGAAGAGAAAGCGTACGGATGTAGAAAGTGTCGCAATTTCATGATAGGCAGAAAAGAAAGCACACGGATGCAGAAAGTGTCATGATTTCGTGACAGATTGAGATGGTAGCGTACGGTTGGAGAAATTATCATGATTTCATGACAGAAGCAGAAAGGAGGTCGACAAAGGGAGAAGTGTCGCGATATCGTGACAAAAGCAAAGTTGATGCTGATAAAGACAGAAGTGTCACGATATCGCGACAAGAGCTTAGTTGAAGTCGACAAAGGTTGAAGTGTCGCGATATCACGACAAAAGCCAAAATAAAGTGTACGGTTGCAAAGGTGTTGCGATATCGCGACATGTTGTAGTTTCGTGACAAAAGCTACAGAAGAGTTACAGAGGCAGTTGAAGCCGACAAAGTTAAATGTGAGCCGACAAAGTTTAGGGTTGTGCAGCCAACTAAAGATTAGGGTTACAACCGACTAAGATTAAGGTTTCGATCTTGAAAGTGTTATTATAAAATATAGACTATTTTGAAGAGTTGAGTGTATCATTTTTGTGACGTTCATAGATAGAGCGCAAAGTGAGAATTTTGATTGTTGAGAGCAGAGTGTGAAATTCGATCAAAGTGTGCAGAGTGAGCGAAGAGTCATGGTGAATTGTTCTAAGTGCCACTGTGATAGCGCAGAGAGTGCAAAGGTTGAATTTCGACCAAGTGTGGCTATGATTACGTAAAGAGAGCAGAGGGCGTAGAGAGTACAAAGGGCAAATATGAATGCGAAGTGCTACTGTATGAGGACAGAGGTGCATTGGTTCTATGAGAAGAACCTAAGGACAGTTGGCAAGTCTTTGAGAAGGCTTGTATGTAAAGGATTGATTTGTTCAAGAGTTGGACAGATTTGACAGACAGAGGAAGACTTGTACTAGACCGACTAACTGTGTTTGGTATAGGTTGCTAAGCTGCTATGGACGTGATCATAGAAGGTAGAGGTCTCTTAGGCTAAGCATTGAGGACAAGAGGTCTTCGGTGGAAAGGAGTTCCACGTGCTGGCAAGAGGTAGAGGTAGTTGATATTTTGAGGGATCATTTCTAGAGCAGAGGGGAAGGTATCTCCTTTGATCAGAGGATCATAAATTCAGATTGGGGAAGGTATCTCCTTTGAGCAGAGGCTCATAAATTCTTATTGGGAGAAGGTATCTCCTTTGGGTCAAGGATCATAAACATTGTAATTGGGAAGGATTCCCAAAGAACTTTGAGATAACTTTTAGAGAAAAGTTTTGTGGACGTAGCCTAGCCATTTTGGGTGAACCAGGTTAAAATTGGTGTCACTTTGTGGATGATATTGTGCATTGCTTTGATATTGCTTTGGGTATATTGCTTTACTATTTTGAAGTATGATGAAAAAGTAAAAAGATGTCTTATACTATTCACCCCCCCCTCTCAGTATAAGCTTATGTTCTTCATACACCATCTATGTTTTTTTTGGTACAACCCTTTTGATTGAAGGGTGTACTTCAATGTGTGTCCTCTATACCTTCTTCTTTGTGAAGCATTCATATTATAAGGACATATTCCAATCTGAAATTACTCCACAAGATCATCAATCCAGTCATATTTCTCCATTTTTTTATCTGATTTTGCATTTACCATTATGCTTTGGTGATTCACATGATCATTTAAATCTTGCTTGGCCAACTCTTGGCATAGGGCTCTACCCCTTACTATTTTTGTTGGGTGTACTTCTACATCATATTCCTGTATTTTAGTTACCCAACCATCTCTCTTTTTGCCAAGTTATCCTTGTATTACAAAATTCTTGACATCAGGATGGATTATGTAAACAATGATCCTGCTCTGTGATAGGAAATATTTGAATTTATTCAAATACTTCACGACAGCATATACATATTTCTCAATAAAGTTGTATATTTCCTCGTGATCATGCATAGTAGCACTTAGAAAATCTATGGATATTTCTTCATTATATGCTCCCTTCTGTGTGAGGACTCCAACATAAATTTCTTACTCACCAAAAATATATAGGATAAAATCTCGGGAGTAATCAGGATAAACGAGAACAGGTGCTTGAGTTATTTCTTCTTAAATATTTCTAAATAATTCTTCCTCTGATCTATCCATTTGAAAGGTGCATCATTATTTAATAGTTTTGTCATTGGTTTAACAATTTGTGCAAAATTTACAATAAATTTATGCACAAAATTTATTTTTCCAAATAAAGATTGCAAGCCTCGCTTGTTTGCTGGTAAGAGAAGTTCTAAGAGTGCTTTCACTCTATTAGGATCTATGGCTAATCCAGCTTTGGAGATGACATGACCAAGTAGAATACTTTCCTCTACAACAAATATGGATTTATTTGTGTTCAAAGATATTCCAAATTCCTTGATTTTTTCAAAAAACCTCTTGAGGTATTTTATATGATCTTCCTTATGATGAGAAAAAACTATCATATCATATAAATATATGACTATGATCTTGTTAACAAGCTCACCAAAGGCTACATCCATGACCCTTTGGAAGGTTGCTCTAGTGTTAGATAACCCGAAAGACATCCTTTTATAGGTGAGCGTTGTACTAATTTTCATCTCTAACCCATACCTGATTATATCCAAAAAAACAATCTAGCAAAGAAAATCTCTCTGATCCTTCAACTGTGTGTAATATTTGGTCTATCTATGAAATTGGGTAATGATCCTTGAGTGAAGCCTTGTTCAAATTCCTGAAATCAATGCACAATATAATATCCCCATTTTTCTTTCTAACTGGGACTAAGTTCGTTATCCAAGTAGAATTTTTAATAGGATACACTATCTTAGCTTGAAGGAGTTTTAACAATTCTTGCTTAATCGGGGCTTCTATTTTTGGATTCACAGGCCTTTTCTTTTGCTAGAAAGGTTTGGCCCCTTCCTCTAATTCAATGGTGTGTTGGATAATCTTCTTCTTGTTCACTTTTAGATCATTGTACACCCAAGATATAATATCTAGAAATTTCTTGCACAATCTCCTGATTTGGTTTAATTGTTCTACTGTACAACTAACTCCGACTTTAATCATTTTTATCGGTTCTAGCTTGAATTTATTATACTGAAACTTAACAAATTTTATTTTATGGCCTAATGCTCTATAATCGTTATCAAAAAAACTCTCAAGGGTGATAAGTCCCTTGGGAATATGATTATTCTTTAATTGAATCAATCCTTCTTCTTCTTCATCTTGCAGTGTTCTATTGCTCGAGAAGTTCATTTCATAGATTAAAAAATCTAATATTTGCTTGTTGTTTTCAAAAACTTGCCAAAAAATATTTTTGTCTGGCATAGAGGGTCTATATATGATTCTAACCATCTTAGATTTCTAAATAACGTTGCTGATGGTGTAAAATTTTTCTCCCATAGACACCGACAAATCCACATGGGTATTTTGTTCTCTACGAATAAAATTCATATTTAGAGCCTCAAAGGCTTCTAAAAGGTCCCACACTTTATTTCTGTATACCTTTAAGTAATGTTTTTTACTGATACATTTTCCCGTGACTTGATTCACAATAAGTTCTGAATATCTATAAATTAGTAACTATTTAACCCCTAGTTTCTCGGCCTTCCTCAGACCCAAACAAAGTGTTTCATACTCTATTGTGTTACTGGTGCAACTCCATATTATCCTATAAGAGAAAATTAATTCTTTTTTTATAGGTAAAATCAAAACTATTCCAGCACCAGCTTCATTCTTACACCTAGATCCATCGAAGAAAAGCTTCCAAAGTTGACTGGTAGAGTCATCTTCTTTGGGAGCAGGTGCCAATTACCTTTTCGATTTTGTAATAAAATAAATTTCCATATTTTTTTCTATCATGGTTTTGAAATTATTCAAAGAGAATTGATCTTCTATTTTAAGCTCTTCTAAGGTCTCTTCCATTATATCCAGATCCTCAATTTATTCAGTCATCATAGTTATAGTGTCGACCTCCCTATATTTTCTACATGAAAAGTAGATGGTTTTTCATTAAATATATTGATCCTCCTACCTTTGAAAGGTATTTCCAAGTGTGAGTAGTCCAGAGATAGATATCCTTATATCTTTCCTATGAACTCTTCAGACAAACACATATTGAAATATGACACTAAATCTACAACTACTACTTCTTGTATGACCACCATTTGAGGCATTCTATGAAGCTGTATGGGGATGTCTTTAATTATTCCTAAAGTTTTTACTAGAGTGACATATAACTATAGAAATCCTAGATTTCTTCTATTATATTTCATTCCCATAATGTCACACATTGTTGTTGGTATCACTATAGTAGCATCACATGAGTCTATCATGCAGTTGTGTATGACCCACCCTTCCATTTGAAGAGATAAATAGAATGGAGGTGGTCTATTTTTTCTAGTGGTAGATGTTAGATTCACCTAGAATATATTTGTGTATGATGTGTTCCTACCTTTATTTTTCATCGACCTTAAATATTCTTGCAAGATATAAATCTAACCAAGAAACTAAAGGGAATCATACATGCTTGCATTTGAGGGAGTCTTCTTCATTTCTTCCACTATGTTAAAAGAATATGGTTCAACACTCCTCTCTATTTCCTTAGCAAATATGTCATATCTATTTTTGTATCCATGAGTCACTTCCTTTATCTATATGTTAGTCAGCGAAGGAAATATTAACCTCTCCTTAGCTTGATCTTGAGTCTCGGGTTCCTTTTGTGGGATAAATTTTTTATGTATTTCTACTCCAGAGCTCTAGGCAGGAACCTGAGGTCTTTTTTCATAGGAAGTATATTTTTTAGGTGGTTCTTTAGGGGTTGGGGAAAATCTTAGAGGTTGGAGCTCTTGAGGATCCACTTGTAGAGGTTTTTTGCCTGATCTGGTCAAGACTGCAACTTGTTCAACCGAAGACATCATAAAATTATGGTTAGTTTCTCTAATCATGCTTACATGGTATTTCATATTTTTCTCTACTTTATCAATAGCTACATTTTGTACATAGTGCTAATGAATCATACATGAACTTTTCCCATGTGGATCATTACATGTGGTGCACCAATAATTGGAATTTATGGGAGGAGCTACAAATTCCTTGACATCATTCGCATAAATGAAATTTTATCTTTCTTGACCTCTATTGCTTGATGAAGTTGCATCCATTATTATCTGATGAATCCTTATCGATTAAAAATTTATTTTGGCATCCCTTATCTTCATTGACATCATATCATTTGCCAATTTTTTTATGGTTGATTGCATGTCTAGTAAGATGGAAAGCTGATTTTATTGGTCTAGCTGAATAGGTGGTGAAGGCAATGCGGGAACAACAAGAATAGGTGGTAATTATAGGAAATTTTAAGGATTTTGTATTGCATGAATGGATGGTTACCCATTCCATTTTGGAAGTTCTATGTTTGGCAAGTAGGAAGAATTGGAAGAACTAGAACTTGAATCTTGGGGAAAATCTAGAAAAATTGGCATTATTGCTTTTGGTGGATACCTTCTAGTGGCAATGAGATCTCTTTCTGCTTTATATTCTTCTTGGTAAATAGCAAGGAAAGTAAATATTTGAGATTGTTGTATAATCATACTAATATCATAATTGAAAGCTCTTAAATAATAATACACCTCTTATTCGATGGTTGGTTTCAATCCAGTGGGCATCCTTTCCCAAGTGCAACTGAATTGGATTTTGAAATTGATAATTTCCTCTTGAGAATGTTTCTTTATGATATTGATGTTGAACTGGCTAAGTAGGGAGAAAGGATCTATGTGCTGATTAAATTCATCTACCAACCTACCAGCGAGTTCAGCCCAACTTGTGATGGATTGAGCGATAAGTGCTCTATACCAATAAAGCATTTTTAATTTTAATGAAATGACCAGCAACCTGATCATTACATCTTGAGTGATGTTGTAAATAGCTTCCAAAGAGGCAACATCCAAGCAATGTTCATACACCATTTTGCCTGTTCCATTGTATGAAGGAAATGCCTTCAAAGACACAACAAAAATCAGATTCTAAGCTACCAAGTTTAACGAACCAGTGTGATTCCATGTAAGATAATCTGGTGGAGCAACCATTGTAGCTACTATGTTTTCCTATACTACAGAACTGTTGATAGTTATACTTGAAGATATATTGGAAATAGGGTTGGGTAAAACAAAAGGTACAAGGGTGGTGATATTGGTAACAAGTGGGTTTGATATAGCAGATAAAACTAAATGTACCCTAAGGATACCAAGGTGTAACTCAAATAATTCAATGGATTCTTTAGATTTGTTTGCTTTAGATCTAGTTATCATATATGTAAACAAGTACAAGTTTTAACCAAAAAAATAGATAAGGTATTTCTTAGGTCTATACCTTCAGACTGAGTCACCAGGTGATTGATTTAGATCTTGAATAGGTCAAATACAAACACCAAACCTTATAAAATACTATGGGATTTAGGGTCCCATAGGGCATGCCAAAAACTATTGGAACAAAATTGGCCTATGGTTATGATTTGTGCCTACAACCTTGTCAACATTGAATAGACGGACTTGGTGTTGAGAGCTTCCATATAATATCTAGAGAAGGTTGGTTCCTTAACGGTTTTTATGAGAAAAGGGGAGAGATATTTACTGAAAGAAAAGGAAATATAGCCATAGCTAGAGTTTTTATCATGGTACAGATTAAACAACAACTAAGATAAATGAATATAACTTCATAATTAAATCATTTCTTATATCTTCACGTAGAAATCGTAGCCTTCCAATGTGATTTATATATTTATCTAACACGTACATGTATTGAATTTTTAACTCCAAAAATGTGATTTATATCGTATATAAGTCTAGATTCTAGAACAAATACAATATACAACTCAATAATGTGAATAGAAGCATCAAATTTTAATACGTACACTTGCACATCGTGAACTAGAAGCCAATGAAATTGTATTTTATTGCTTGCATCCAAAGTACATACATCTAGTCTTATAAATGTCTAAGAGTCGACCCTCATTTAGGGTGTATTTACTATTATATATACCCTATGATGAGCATCTTTTATAGCTAGTAGATTCTGACATAAAATCAGTTACAAACAATCGAGCTATAAAAATACGTCAAATTTTTTTGCATGGCTTCTTATTTATCTAATGGTATACAAAATATTTGATAACAGAAATATGATATTTTATGCTTCCTTCATTGGTTGTCATTAGTTGCCGACACATTCCTTTGAAGGTATGTTTATTTGTTTCTACTTATATCTTTATCCCGCAAAAAAAATCATGCTTTTGAAAGTCTATAATGTCACGAAATCATGACATTCCTTTGTATTTTGAATTTTCTTTGCTTCTATCTCGCAAAAGTTTGACATGTCATGAAATCGTGACATCCTTTGTACTTTGGATTCTTCTGGCTACCTGCTCATGGAATTTTGACATATCACGAAATCACAAAATTCTTTTGTAATTTGGCTTTTCCTAAATTCCTGCTCTCAAGAATATGACATGTCACAAAATTGCAACATTCTTCATGACCTTCACTTCACCTACTGTATCGCTCCAAATTTTTCACACCCTTACCTTCAGGCTATAGGATCCGTTCTCGGAAGGGGGATGTGAAAAGGATGTCGCGGTACCTCGGACTGAGAGGCCTTGCGAAGGTCCCTCCTCTCAAGGGAGGTGTATATTGGTGATTTTTTGACGGATGGTGGGTTCACAAGGAAACATTTAATGGCAGTTTCCACGCCTAGGTTGGGAATGTGTTTAATGTGTTCGTTTTAGCTTTAAACATTCATATCCTAGGTTTGGCCAAAATGCGTCTAAGCTATGCTACATGAAGATGCAGATTAAATGAATACAGAAAAGCAAAATAGGACAAAAAAATAGAGAAATTACAGAGTATTAAAGGAAAAATACCTGATCCGGACGTCTGATGATGATTTTGATTCTTGAAGCAGTCAGGATCGTCTAGAATTCGACAGAATCGTCTGAGATCTGAAAGAATCGTCTGAGATCTGACGAATTCGTCAGAGACCTACAAACAGAGAAATAGGTGCAAAACACATAAAATACAACAATTCTAGTAGAGGGAAACAGTGTGAAATGACAACAATGATATCAAACTAAAACTTAAAAACAAAAACATGAATGAATTATGCTAATTTAATCACAATTATGGCTTAATTATGCATTTAATCTAGATGGGTGAACTCCAAAATGCAAGATAGCATAAAATATCAAATAAACTAGCTAATTTGTAGAATAAAACAACAGAGAAAATATGGAGAAATGCAAACTTTAGGCACTGATTGTCTCAATGTTGACTGCAGTCGAGATCGTCCTGCATCAATACGAAATCGTCTCTGATTCGACAGGATCGCCTCTGATATGAACAGGATCGTCGACGATGATGAAATCTTGCTCCGGATAAAAAACACTAAGGTACTTGCAACAAAATTGTGTAGAACTAATGCAAAATAGAAACTTAGGATGTTTTGTCATATGAGAAGTCAAGTTATAGAGAATTTCAGCTAGGGGGGTGCTAAGGGAAGGGCTTAGGATTAAATAGGCTTAGGGGAGTAGTTAGGAGGTTGGAGATCATCCCTATTTGGGAGATCTCCAACGAGGGAGGGTCTCTAACGGCGCAGACACACTTCTACCCGGATTAGAGACCCGTTGGAACAGAAGCTAATTGTGCAAAATCAGTTTTGGGACAAGATCGTCTGGACATCCTAGTCCAGACGAAATCGTCCAATCTGGGGCGATATCGTCTAATCGGCGACAATATCGTCAAACGGTCAAAACAACCTCTAAAAATGGTGCAGGAAAGGGGGAACGGATTAACTGGCGGTTTGGGAGGTTAAAATTTGAATTTAAATTATTTACTAAGGTGAATGTAATTACTAAGGTTTCACTGCACCAATTTTAGGGTGCTACATTTTGCCCCCTCTTTAGCGAATTTTCCAAAGAAAATGCATTAAATATGAGTTCTTCTTAATCTATGAGAAAGCAAAAATTATTCCCATTTTTAGGCGACGATTCTTGGTCGAATCGTACGATAGCTTACTATGGTGCCCCCTCCGTGTTTTTACCCAAATCGAACGTTTGAGGTAAAAATGCGAAAAAGCAAAAATTTTGAAATGTTTTTAATTATGTTAAGAAAAATAGGGTAAGACCCTAATTCATTTTTATTGTTCATTATTTTTTTGGTTTTAGAGCTCTGCAAAAAAATGGTGGAGACGACACACAGATCAACAGAGGTCTGGCGAAGGCTATAGGTAAGAGTCTAAACTTAGTTTAGAATGTTTTAATTTGAATTTACATGCTTTTTAGGTGAATTTTAAATGAATTTTGAGCATCGCGGCCGTTTTTGGGCCGTTGACGTCGTCAGGACGAAATCATCTCGATTTCGACGAAATCATCTCCAGTTCGTCGATTTCGTCCAAGGGCAAAATTAGCGAAAGGGGGACGATTTCGAAAAATTAGGGACAATTTCGGCTCTCGAAATCGGAAATGAATCTGCTCAAATTTGGGACGATATCGTCCAATAGTGGACGATATCATCAGTTGATTAAATTGAACTTATTTTAACTTGCATTTTTAATCACTTGAATTGTTATTAATGATTGTTTGTTCTTTTTTTTGTTGTTTATGTTGTAGAGAGGATTGCTAAAGAGCAAGGAATGGAAATATGGAGGTTTGAGAGATGATTTGGCCACTCTTACACAGGTAGAGTGGGATTAGCTGGCACAGGCCAGCTTACAGCATGTGGCAAAAATTCCACAAGTTTCTATAGACATGGGGCTACTGACAGCCCTAGCAAAGAGGTGGTATCTGGGTTCTTCCTATTTTTGGCTACTGACAGGGGAGATGACTCCCACACTAGAGGATGTATGGAGGATTTTGAGAATCCCCATACAAGGACGGTTGATCACTCCTACAACCAATCAAGGCCATGCTATGGGGTGGTTGTGTGGTGACCCAAGCTTCGCCCTAGAGAAGGGTGAAGTGAATATCGAGGCACTGCATCAGATGCCTGGGGCATTGAGGCTCACACAAGTTTTAGCTAGAGTGGTTGGTGGACTTCTACTGTGCCACCAGAACGGGTGCAGGGTACCATGGATGCTAGAAGATGTGATCTACGATATGCGAGACCATGGTTACAGGTTTGCTTGGGGCAGCTTTGTTCTATGCCGGTTGTACAGGATCCTGCATGGGGTCATGTACAAGGGCGGCCGATGTCTAGTTATGACATCGCTTCTACAGGTTTGGTGCTGGGAGCACATTGTAGTGCGGAGGCCGATAGGGCTTCCTCTAACAAGGATTGATGGGGAGAGGCCCCGAGTCTTCTATTGGTGGCTCCGAAGAGGGTCACAGCGGTGGATCGACCTTTTGATGTCTCAGAGACTGCTAGATGACCTAGTCTTAGACAAGATCATCTAGAGGCCATGACGAGAGCACCTAGGGTGGGCCGAGGATGGACAGGAGTTAGCTCATGTTAGGCGAGTTTGCTAGTTATGGATGGAGAGGGGAGAGGTGGATCTCCACCGCTATGACCGAGTTTTGCGACAGTTCGATCTACAGCAGGGGATCCCATCTCTCAGGGATTATGAGTTTTCCTGGACTGTCCTGGATAAAACCTAGTGAGCGGGGCTCAAAAAATGTAGCACTTCTGGATTCAGGATGCATACGATGCCCCCATTCAGCCAGTGGATGGAGACGACGTAGGGGTAGCCGATGGCTATGATGCCTGGTACGTAGGCATCTGCCCTCCTCGGATGACGAGGGCTCAGGGTCCGATACACGTAGTTGTGCATCGGATAGGGAGGCGACACCAGGAAACTATGGAGGTGGCCCAGGGTCACGATGGGAGAGAGCTGAGGAGGCCATAGGCGTAGGAGAGGCCATGGTAGAGGGAGAGGAGAGAGGCGAGACCCCCTTCTCCACAAAGATAGAGGCCACCATCGCCCGACAAGGGCAAGGGTGTGGACACAAGGGAGAGTAGCGAGACAACTACTCTCTAAGTGGAGACGATCCGTATTTAGGCATAGGTGCAGACCCTACAGGAGGAGGTTGCACGACATCAAGCTGAGCCTACACAACTTCGAGATGAGATTGCACGCCTCAGGGCATGGGGCGGAGGGGTGAGCACTAGGGAGCTGACACAGGCTATTGCCCAAATCACTTTCTATCAGACATTGTACTATCAGCTGGTGCCAGAGGAGGATAGACTACCCCTACCAACTAACATCGTAGATCCGATCAGGATCGGGTTGTCGAGGACTTCATCCCGATCGACGACTAGGACTCGCAATACTACACATACTGTGATGGGGCCACTTCGTCCACCTCAGGGTGGGGGAGGAGATGAGGCTGAGAGCTCGAGGGGTTCTCAAGGCTAGCTACTACACGTCATTGTATAGATTGAGACATAGAGCATTTATTATTATTTTTTTGTTGATAGAGGATTGAGTATGCCGAGGTACAGATTATGGCATACCAATCTAGTTTTGATGATGTATATATACTGTTGATATATATATGAGATGAGATATTTTTTGATCATATGACTTGTGTATGTGATTTTTATGATGCTTTTATGTTTTGATGTGATTTATTTGATAATTCATGTAATTACGTCGTTGGAAATATTATGATTTAAGTGTCATGCTTGTAAAATTTAAATGAAATAATCTGATGTAACAAATTGGTTGTTTGTGATGCGATGTGATAAAAGATAAAAAAGGACTTCTAACAATAATTTCAAAGGACATTGTCGCTAGTATAGACCATTTCATGGAGTCGTCACTCACTCGGTCGTCAAGCTAATCCCAGTATAGAAATATTGTTAAAAGTAAAAGAGTGCTTAAGAGACTGTCTTAAGACTTTGGTGAAATGGTGCAAATGATGATGATGATGGTTTGTTTTTCAGATTTCCATGAAAATTGTATGCATGAAACAATGTTAAAATGATTTTTGCTAGGCATAAATTCCTAAGTGTGATAAATTTTTTTTTGAATAATTCGTTAGGAATTATACCATCATTGCAAAATTGAAGGTTGACATAATGACATGAAATAATGAAAATGTGTTTGCTTTTTAAAAGCATAATTTGTGTAACATAATGATTTAAGTCATATGGTTTTCATGATTTTTAAATAAATGGGGAATAAAAATTGTTACAATGGTTTGTGCTAGGCATAGAATATGTAGGTATAGACTTATACCATCATCGCGAAAATCCAAAAAAAGAGAATAGATTGATTTATTGCATGGTTGATTTTTAATAAATAGAAAATATGAAGGTGAGGACTTGCGCTAGGCATAAAATTCCAATTTTGGTTTTGGAACTATACCATCTTCGCAAAAGTCAACCAGACATATATATGTTTTAATTGTATATTTTTTGAAAGAAATTTTGATTTTTCTATTATATAGTTGTCTAAACAACTGTACTTGAAAGAAGAAAATGAATTATTCCAAATAATTTGCAAAAAAATATTTCAAAGTATTTTGAAGACAAAAGTTAGATTTATAAGGAATCCCATGTGCATATATGAATTCATTTCCAATCTTGATTTATCATAATGATACACAAAATCTCTCAAATATAAAATGTGTGTGCAATTGCTATGTTCGTTTACCAGTTTGAGCAAGATAATATGATACAAGTGATTTGAATAAACCAACTAAGTGTTCATTAACCATGATGTAGATGCATATAACCATACTAGACTACTATGTAGGTCGGATTATCAAGAGCTAGCTAATCCATAAGCAGACATAGGTCTGTACAAAAGAAGGTCGCTAATGTGACAAACATATAGCCACTCTAGGAGTTACCCAAGGCCAAGCGGGTTGGGCACAAACCACCTGTTATGGGGCTTACCTCATAGTTTTCGAATAATTAAGAATTCTAGGGATTCAAGCTCATCAACCCTTCTTTTCTTTTCAAAGGGTAGGGAAAAGGGTTTTATTGCTTTTGCTTTTGCTTTTCTTTTGTACTTTGCTTCTTTTTCTTTTGGTATTTTTGCTTGATTCTTGAAATAATGCTTGAAATAACTTGTTTCTTTTTTTCTTTTTCTTTTGAATTTTATTTTCTTTCTATGCTAGGGATACTTGCTCGGATTAGCTGTAGAGCAAGGGATTTTTATTCTGGGTAGGGGTGATCTTGTCCTTTTGCCAATTCTCAAAGATTCTAGACCATGTGCATGATAGGATAGCGAGGGAAACTTTTCGCTCAAGAAACCACTTCTACTATGTAGCAAAGCATGGAAATTACAAATATAATCATTTTATTGTGAAAAGATGTGATTGGTTTAAGTAAATGACAAGATCAATTCTCTATGCTCAAACTTTATTTAATTGAATTTTGTGGACTTTGATATAAGAGAGATTAGTAATCATGCCAGATAAAATCAAGATATTTATTTTTGTGTTTGTGAACGTGAGAGATTCCAAATAAATGCTAATTTATCCAAAATAATTCGAAACATATAACTGCAATAATTGTAAGAAAATATATATAAATACTTTGAGAAGTTTTTAGAATGTTGACTCTCTCTTTCTTCTGTATATTTTGTTTTGGTTTCGAAAGAGTCAAGAATATTGCTGTTTTGATTTTTTTTGTTTTTGAAAAATTTAACAAGTGCCATAAATAAATATAACAAATAGTTTTGAAAATTTTGATGATTATGAATGTTTTTGGTGTTTTTGATTTATAAATTGAAAGAAATAAAAGATAGTGATTTTGAATTATTTTAAACAAATATATACAAGGATGAAATGACCAAATTTAGACATAGTAACGTTTAAGATGCAAAATATTCATGGGTTCTTTACGTTCTTTACCATCTAAGGTAGATAATTTGTATGCTCATGATTCAAATTTAGCAGTGATAATGTATGGTCCAATCCAGTTGGGCTCAAATTTACCTTTAAGGTCCTTAGTTGCATTAGTATTTTTTTTTTGAAGATTTTGAGGATTTTGATTTTTTTGTATTTTGATTTTAATTTATGAATTGAAATTGGTGGTATATACAAGATGATCTATATATACTATACAAGGTTATTTTGAGTATAGCATGTCTACGGTTGCTTCAAAATCAAAGGAGGTTTTGAAGGATAATCTGGTTGAGGTGAAGGTAAGAACAAAAGGTGATGAATAAAAGGTAGTGATAACAAAAGCTTTGTTATAATGTAAAATAATATAGCAAAAGATTTTACTTTTATATGTGTAAATTTGATCATGTTACAAAATAAAATGTCAGAAATATAAGAAAGTTCTTCATTCTTATTATTATATTCCAAGTTTTGATAAGATGGAGGGAGCATATATAAAATATATGCATGGGTGTTATTTGATAAACAAGGATGATCATATATGGATGAAGAAAAGTGATGGATAGAAGATAATTGTGATAATAGAGAATGTATAGAAGTTGATGTTTCAACCATTAAATATTCTTCAAATGGTTTTGGGTCATTATGTATGGTAACAATTTTACTTGCAAGTTCAAATTTCAAATATTGGTGAAGAGTGGAAGGGACAACCCTCATCGTATGAATCCAAGGAATTTTGAGGAGTAGGTTGTAAGATGAAGGGCAATATGCTACATAAAACAAAGTATCCAGGATCTTGGATCCAATATTGAGAGGAAAATTTATAGTACCTTGAGCTTCTTGAATTTCATTGTTAAAATATTTTATAAGAACATTTGATTCATTAAGATCTTCTTCCTTTAATTCGAGTTTTTGGAATAATTGATAAGTGCATAAATTAAGAGAGGAGTCATCATCTACCATGATAGTTCTAACAAGTGTTTCTTTACAAGTTTTGATAATGTGAAGATAGGAGTCTTCTTGTGGAGTAGAGGAAGGAATATCCTCATCATAGAATGAAATATGGTTAACCTCAAGAGGGTTTACACCATTAATTATGTTCTTAGAGAAAATATGATGAGGAACAAATTGTTGGCTAGGTATCTTGAACAAAGTTTCCTTATGAGAGATTTGTAATACTTCTAAAAGGGATATCTTTGCTTGAGGATTAATCACTTGTTGTTGATTATCAAGGTGGATTTTAGATTGAGATTTTGATTCTAAAGATAAGCTTTCTATGCTTACATTCCATTTTGGATCATTCTCTAGAGCCAAATATAGTTTTGAAGGTTGGTCAAATGAGGAATCCATATCTTGAATATCAGATTGAGTTGATTGAACTTGAGGTTGCTCATTTGTACTTTTTTTTGTTATAATATTAAAAATATCATCATGATGGGACACATAACATGCAATATTTGATTGGTTTCTTGTTGTTGATAATTGAATAGGGGTTCTTGGGAGATCCCCATGTCTTGATTGATTATTGGTATTTGTTGTGTAGGAGTTTGATTGTTTAATGGAGATTTATAATCAGTTGTAGATTGTAATTCCTTTATATTAAAAAGACCCTTATCAATCAAATCTTGAATTGCACATCTTAAATCTTTACAATTTTGTGTCATATGTCCATCTACTCTATGGTATTCACAATGTAGCTCAGGTTTAAACCAATATATTGTGGTATCAGGTTGTATTATGGAAGGGAATTCAATCTTATTTGTGTCAAGTAAATACTTGAGAATTATATCCATTGGTTGATTGAGCTTAGTAAATTTATGTGATGAAGGTTTTTGAGAGTTTTTTGATAAATGCCTTAGGAATTTCGTCATAAAAGGACCTAATGGTTTCTCACCTCTACTTTATTTATTATGGGTAGAATTATGACAGGAAGATTGCAAAGTAGGAGGTGAGTGCATGGTAGAATTGGAAGAGTAAGAATTTTCTTGTTGAAATGGATGTGTTGTATTGAAAGAAGAATATGTGGATCGATAGACATAATATGGATATATGGGAGAATAGATAATATCATTATGAAGAGGATTGGCAAGGGGATTGTCCTGTTGGGGTATGGATGAAAAATGAGAAAAGTGTGATGGAGGTGGTGTTGAATAGGGATGAGGTTGGTCATAATCAACAAATGTATTTAGCTGAATTTTTCCAACATTGATGGGCTCATATTGATTTGAGTAAAAACTCATGGTTTCTTTAGTACTTCTAAAAGTAATATTTAATATCTACTATTTAGAATTGAATCTAAAACATGCAAACTTGAACTAATGATTTTGTTATATTTTTTTCTTGTATACATATATATTTTTATTTTTGTTTTTTATATTTATATTTTTGAATCAGAAATATGCCTATGTTATTCACGTCGGGTTCACCAAAATGTATCGCTCCAAATTTTTCACACCCTTACCTTCAGGCTATAGGATCCGTGCCCAAAAGGGGGATGTGAAAAGTATGTCGCGGTACCTTGGACTGAGAGGCCTTGCGAAGGTCCCGCCTCTCAAGGGAAGTGTATATTGGTGATTTTTCGACAGATGGTGGGTTCACCAGGAAAAATTTAATGGTAATTTCCATGCCTAGGTTGGGAATGTGTTTAATGTGTTCGTTTTAGCTTTAAACATTCATATCCTAGGTTTGGCCAAAATGCGTCTAAGCTATGCTACATGAAGATGTAGATTAAATGAATACAGAAAAGCAGAATAGGATAGAAAAATAGATAAATTACAGAGTATTAAAGGAAAAATACTTGATCCGGACGTCTGATGATGATTCTGATTCTTGAAGCAGTCAGGATCGTCTAGAATTCAACAAAATCGTCTGAGATCTGACAGAATCATCTGAGATCTGACGAATTCTTCAGAGACCTGTAAACAGAGAAATAGGTGCAAAACATAGAAAATACAACAATTCTAGCAGAGGGAAATAGTGTGAAATGACAACAATGATATCAGACTGAATATTAAAAATAGAAACATGAATGAATTATGCCAATTTAATCACAATTATGGCTTAATTATGCATTTAATCTAGATGGGTGAACTCCAAAATGCAAGATAGCATAAAATATCAAATAAACTAGCTAATTTGCAGAATAAAACAACAGAGAAAATATGGAGAAATGCAAACTTTAGGCACTGATTACCTCAATGTTGACTACAGTCGAGATCGTCCTGCATCAGTACGAAATCATCTCTGATTCGATAGGATTGCCTCCGATCTGAACAGGATCATCAATGACGATGAAAGCTTGCTCCAACTAAAAAACACTAAGGTACCTGCAACAAAATTGTGTAGAACTAATGCAAAATAGAAATTTAGGATGTTTTGTCATATGAGAAGTCAAGTTACAGAGAATTTCAGCCAGGGGGGTGCTAAGGGAAGGGCTTAGGATTAAATAGGCTTAGGGGAGTAGTTAGGAGGTTGGAGATCATCCCTATTTGGGAGATCTCCAACGGGGGAGGGTCTCTAAAGGCGCAGACACACTTCTACCCGGATTAGAGACCCGTTGGAAAATAAGCTAATTATGCAAAATTAGTTTTGGGACAAGATCTTCTAGACGTCCTAGTCCAGATGAAATCGTCCAATATGGGGTGATATCGTCTGATCGGCGATGATATCGTCAAACGGTCAAAAAAACCTCTAAAAATTGCGTGGGAAAGGGGGAAACGGATTAACCGGTGGTTAACGGGCGGTTTGGGAGGTTAAAATTTGAATTTAAATTATTTACTAAGGTGAATGTAATTACTAAGGTTTCACTGCACCAATTTTAGGGTGCTACACCTACTTTGTCCATGAAAGTTTGTCATGTCACGAAATCTAGACATTCTGGTGCTTCAACTCTCCTTTACTCTTCAAACCCGTGAAACTTTGTCATGTCGATAAATCATGACCCTTTTCATGCCTTAGTATTTTTTACTCCTTGTGTCTCAAAAAAATGAAACACTGGTTTCAAACTTCAAAACCTTTGCTATCTTTCAAGGTAGTCTTTTTAGACTAATTAGAACTCAAATGGCCACTTTTGATTTTAGCACTTTCAAATGGAAGGGAAGATAGGAAGGAACTAGAAGAAAATATGAAGAAAAAATAGCCAACACATGCCACAATAAAAATGAGGGTGGCAGGCAACATGGTGAAGGAAAAATGCATGAAAAAGGGGGAAAAGGCCAAAACAAATAGAAAAAAGAAAAAGCACAGGGACAACAAACAACTAGGACAATAAAAACCTACAAGGAGAAGAAAAAGTGGGAGAGGAGGAAGTAGAAAAAGTAGTAAAATTATCACCAACCAAAGTTATTTGTGGCACATGTATCAGGCAAGGACTAGAAGAAAAACAAACAAACAAAAGGGAAGGTAGTCCTAGAAATACCAAGAGGTGAGAATAACTACCTGATCCATGGGACACACCCATAGAATGGTAAACATAATCACCTGGTTCAAGGAACATCCCAAAATACTACACTTCCATAAGCATACTCCACTATAGCCGCCAGGTGCTTCAGGAATAGGTATCTTGTCAAGATCATCTGTTGTCTTTGCATCTTCTTCTCTTTCTTACATAGTCCAATAGGAACCACTTTAGATGATCATATCTTTACATACACTTCTTCAAATTTTAATATCAAATCCATCCTCACTCCAATAGTAATTCTTACATGCTACACTTATATTATATAGAGTGGATCTCCAAAGGATGCTTTTGACAGTTGGAACTTGCAAAACTCATGCCTCTAGATTGGGTGTCATTTTTAATAGATTTGGTTTCATGCGAATCATATCTTAACATCATTTTATGTCAACCTAGGTTCTCCCTTTTGGTGACCTTTCGCTCAACTGACATCATATCCTTATATGGCATGGTGTATCACTTTGCTTGCATAAATTATGATAGTTCCACTTCAAATTCCTACAGATTGTAAATTGTTCGTTCATTGGGCTACGGAGTCAAAAATTTAATAGCTGAAAACAATGAGAGAGCATAAAAAATGCTAAAAAAAAAAATGACACCTGGGATTTATTGTCCATCCACAAATTTTTATGATTATATCAACCTGCAATAATTTTCCTTCTAACCATACTTACATTCTTTATACAATATTTCTACTGGCATGATAGATACCTAGGCCTTTGGGTCCACCACACAATTGTGTAATATATGCTTCTCTAATGAAATAATTAGGTATAATGAAGGATAATGATATTTTGAATGATTTAAGAGGGATATTATAGTAATTTCACAAACATAATTGATCTTTGGTGATTTCCCAATGGAAACAATAATTAGGTTTACCTTTTTTGACACCAATATTTTTTTTCTCAATTCTATTGGCACAAGGATAGAAATTTTGAATAAGCTATGAAATTGATCTACATCTTCTACTCTTTGCTCAGCATTGATATCCAAAAAGTAAAAATTTTTATATGCATCCAATATTTTCTAGCATAGTGGTGGTCTTTGTGAAGGAGAATTCTACAAAAGGATTCTGCCTCTTGCACTGATGTCTTGCATTGATGAGGATGAACTACCACCATTTGTATACCCCTTTGGTTGAGATATCACCAAGTCTACATCTTTTTGATGTTGATACTCTTTCACTATATTACAAGAAATTATGGTATTCATCGCAGGGCATCTCCTCCCTTGTCGATAATGATTAATAGCTTCCTCAATCTGAAGGTCACTAAAGGAATAGAGGTATGACTAAGCTTGAGATTTTATTGCATATTTGTTCTTCATAATTCCCTTGCTATACCTTCTTCTCTAAACTTGTTAACTAAAGATCAACATGTTGTTGAAGTAGTCATGTAATCAAATAGTAGTTGTTAGGATCTTGTCCCTTGTTTTCTTAGAGTCATCGTTCCATGTTCTTAACTTCCACAACAAGCCATTGAATCTCCATATTTAATTATTTCTTTGCTTGGTGCTTTTCCATATGAGAATTAGGGAATGTATCACCTCCCATTATTTGATATGGGCATTATTTGACCTTCTTAGAAAATGGAGCATGAAATGCACTTGTGAAGGGTTGGAGAAGATACCCAGATTTTGTAGGAGGTATTTTTATCACATGAATTAGTATATTTTTAGCTTGTATGGCCTTCTTGAAGATTTTTGGGAATATCTTTTCTCTAGATTACTGAACAAGAATGCTTATGTGAGAGTTGAAAGCTTGAATATATAACAGGTATGCTTGGGTAATGGATGGCTATAATTCATGGGGGATCCTTCTCCACATTATTTTGAATCAAAAAATGAAGTTTAAAATACTTTCATAGGTAGCCTATTTGATGAATGAAAGTTGAGTAAGTAGTAGAAAGGAATATCCTATGTCATAAAAGGTATCAATAATATCTTTTGCTAAATCAGCCCATGTGCAAATGCTTCCATCTTCTAGAGATATGTACCACAAGACCTTTCATTTTAGAGAGAGATAGTAGCCTAATAATCACATCTTCAGAAGCTATGTTATGAATAGTATCCAAAGAAGCCACATTCTGACAATGCTCAAATGCAATTTTTTTTGCACCATCAAAGATTGGTAAAGATCTTAGGGTAACCTTGGGGATATCACATTAATATGGGATATTTAGGGGACTCATATCATTCCACTAGGGATAATGTTATTGAGCCATAGGTCTCTATTAATACAGTTATATTTCAAATTTTTTGGGTCCTTCCTTTAGGTAGGACTCGCTAGATGAGCATAATTTCTCTACTAATGAGGTCAATACTGCTCATCAAATATTAAGTCTTATAGGAAAATTGAGGTCCAATTAGGATTGCAACAAAAAAATATCATGGATATGGGTTTTACATTCAATCATAGTCATGAGATGATTGAAATGAATGCTAATAATATAGGGTATCACCAACCCCTGAGCTATCCAAACTATGGGACCTCCATCCCACTAGAAATGCCAAAAGTGGTTTATCAAAAATCTATCTAAGGAAAGTTTTGTGCACCCATATACCTTCACCAACATTGAGTGATCCTATGGTTTTGAGGCTTTTGAGTCAATATTCGAAGGAGGGCAGTTCCTTGGGATTCCTAGCTAACTGCTACAAAATTAAAAATGGGGTGGAAAGGGTGTTGAAAGAAGGAAATATAGTTGAAGCTAGAGCTTATGGAGGTACAGATTTAGTGACATCAAAATACATACATTATTAATTTTAAACCATCACCAAAAACTAGAAATTTTACCTAATAGACCAACAAGTTTATTCTAAATAAACATTAACCATCTATGTTCGAAAGGGAATTCCAAAACCAGAGAATGAAACACATAGAATCCATAATACTAAATTAATAGCTAAGTCATTCGTCTAGTTTTAACAAAAATAAGCAAACAAATTTTTATACATACATACATATATACATGATACAACATGAAGCTCAAACAATAATCCCCTTGTATTTCTTGAACAACAAAAATTTTACAAGTTGTAAAAGCTAAAGAGTCGACCTCTTTGAATGCTCAATATTCTACTATATATATTTTACTATGAATTTTGTTATGAATAATCATGATTGTTGATAATGGAATATGGCTATTTTAGGGGAGTGGCCAAGATATATATTTCTCCTATCATCTCATGCATGGTAACTAAATAATTTTGATAAATTGGAGTGGGTTGTGCTAGCTACATTTAGTCCCTTGATTCACCTGATGCATCTAAAAATTCTATTATTCCACAATGTATACTTGCCTACACCTACATGGGTGGGTTGTTAACTCATGTAACCTAAAATGTAATTTTAACCCCTCCTTAAATATTGATATATTCTCCATATCCTATCGATTGAATGTCGGGATCCTTTTACTAGTCAAATATTACAAAATTGGGGTGCTTTGATACTTAGGTCATCCGCTTCTCTTTCCTTGGTGAATTCTACGAACTTTGATGAAAAGTGACATTTCTAGCATGGATGGACTTTTGGAATTCATCGAGAGGTCGGTAGTGATCCAATTTTTCATTGAACCCCTCCATGACGGATTTTTAGGCTCTATCAAAATTGTCAATATTGACAGGAATTTGGGATCCATCCATGTTTTAATCTATGTCAGACTTTTAAGATCCCTCTAAATTTTGGATGATGCCTAATTCTTCACCAAGCATGATGGGTTTTCAGGATTCATTCGAATTTTACTAGCAACCTATTTTTAACCAAGTGTAAAACTTAGTCAAAAAGTTTCCCCTTGTACTATCCTTCATCCATGTTTCCATTGGGCAACTATGTCATTCCTTCATGATGCATTTTTGGGACTTGTTCAAGGTTATCATCTGTGGAAAAATTTTCAGACCCCTTTGAAGTCTAGATGATGTATAATTCCCCACAAATCCTACTAGGTTTTTAGGATTCATTCAAAGTCTACCAACAACCCATTTTTCTACTAGGTGCTTCTATGAAAATACTTTGGGGCCTATTTAAAATCTGAGGAATGCTCAATTTTCCACCAAGCCTAAGACTTAGCCCACTTTTGTGCAACTTCACGATGGGTCCTTCAACAACCCATTTTTCTGCTAAGCATGACACTTAGTCGATTTCTTACAACTTTGAGCCTTATATTTTGCTTGAATGCTGAAGCAAATGGGCATGAACAAAATTACCCATACTGGAAGAGACCGCAAGCTGAATCTACAAAATTACCTTTCTTGACTATAAATCATCTTAATTTCCCAAAATATTAATGTGGATGGATACAAATAAAAATGTACGCATAATAACAACTTGGTTACAATATCTAAATATACAAGGAAGAGTAATATGCGATAATGGAACTAAAACAAAGGATCTATTTTGATCTAGGATAAAATAGAAATGTCCAAAAAATAGGTTTATCGAAATTAATTTTGATGGTGATTCTAAATGAAATCTAGAAAAAACTAATGGAGGTGGAATTTTTAGAAATAATAAAGAAAAAGTTATCTTCACTTACTCAGAATCATATGGAACTTCAACTAACAACTATGCAAAGGATAGGGAAATTCTTGCATGGATTAAAATTATAATAGAAAAATGATGGAAACATATATCAATTGAAGAGAATTCACAAATTATCATCAATGCTATCATTAAAAATGAATGTGGATATTGGATAATAAATATTATTTTTTGAAAAATAATTTGAAAAACATATTAAAACAAGATTATTTACAAGTTGTAACACGATTCCTCCAAAAATTAGCCAACAAAAGTACCTATTTCCTCCTTTTAACTTTCCAACGAACTCTCATAACTCTAAAATACAAGATCCTAAGAACTAACCACTTTTGGTTACAACACTAAAAGGAGATATATATTGGAATTAAATCCCCTAAACCACATGTCTATAATGGTTGTTCAAATTAGCCAAACACTAGATTTTCTCACCAACATGTGTAATCCTCTCATCCTCAATATCCATGCCACTATACCACTAAACCCTTACCTCCTTTGTAGTACTCATCTTATCTAGGAAGTCTCCTACTTTATTCAAAGCTCTACCCACATAAATTGGAATCACATAATCTAATTCCCTCCATAACTCCTTAATTTGGGTAACAAGAATCCTTAACCTCTATGTATTTAAATCAAAGTTTGTCATGCAATCTAGAGATCCTACAAATATTTGAGAATTTGATTCTATAATTATCCTCCCATAACCTTGTCTTACCACCCAAATGAAAATATATTTGATAGTTAAGGCTTTTGCTTCATTTTTCATGGTCTTACCTAGGCTCTATAGTTCCTAATAGAGCAATGTTCCAACATGATTCCTATAGACCACTTCAGTTCCAGCTCTACCCAGATCACCTTTTGCAGCTCCATCAATATTAATTATAATCCAACATTCTAGGGGAGTTTTCCAACTGGCTCTATCCTAACCCTCCTGCACTTCAACATCCCTCTACATCATCCATATATTAGCCTAATTTTTCTCTTTAGCATACGCTACCATAGTTTCTATGACTTTTCTCCAAATGACATATCAGATGCAATAAAAAAAGGTCTCTCTAAAAAATTTATCATTTCTCTCCAACCATACTTACCACCAAATAAAGTTTAATCCAATATTCCACCTGATACAAAGATCTTCAGATTCAAATAAACCCCTCTTCCATATTTACTAGATATTAATCTAGTTCAAATCACCATTGGATCAAATTTTATAAGATAAAAATTATTTCTCCCAATTCTAACACATAAATAGACATCAAATGGTTAGAAACTTAGATGTTTCCTCACTTTGTAGCATAAAACACATTGGGATGTGTTTTCCTCTATGATTTTCCTTGGGAATAGAATTGGAACAGTCATGCAATGTGACATAGTAGGACCTCTCCTAAGATCATGATGTATAACTCAATTGGAGGCCTTTAAGAGCTTTCACAAGGTCAAATCCTTATTGAGATGTGATATTTAGGTGTACTTTGAACTTCAATGAGAAAAGGGGTGCAAGAGATAAAATGAAAATAAGTGATAAAATATAAAATCCTAGACTAAAAAATGTGGTGATGCACCAAAGATCAAATAAAATCTCCCTATACAACATGCTTGAATGGTATGTGTCAGCAATGAACACTTCCTTCCATTGACATAGATAAGCCTAGATGAGAGTTACATGCATACACACGCATAAAGATATGGATCAAGGCATGATAACCATAAATGGCTACTAAAAATAGATGCATAGGCCTCTTATATACACACACATACATGTAAAACTCAAAAATAGGTAAAGACTACAAACACACACATACATATAGAGATGGTTCAAAGCATGAGAACCATTAATTGCTACCAAAAATATATATATAGGCCTCAAATATATATTTATATATATGCAAATTACTTTTCAAATATTATGCTAGAAGTAGGGTTTCAATTGCACACAAGCCACTTAGGATTTCGTTAATCACTATACAATAATAAATAAAATTAAAACCTACAACACTTGTAGATGCAAACTTGTTAATCCTTTACAAATCCTAATCTATTGTTATTTATATATTAGGGATTTCTTCCAAAACTATGTAGATATTTTAAGAATGACCACTCCTCTATGCATTGGGTTATTGTCCTATTTCAAGTCATTGGTTCCTTTGAGGCCTCTTGATATAAAATAATAAATGCTAGTTGGATCTATCCTTTGGATTAGCATCTACCACCATTATTTCCATCTACCCCATTTTGGGGATTCTTGTAGTTTGGATGCAGGGATAATTTCTACAACTAATACTCCATACTTGGGCATGGATTTCATGCTACCAAATCTAATGCATCAACCACTTATCATATTTTCCATATATTCCTTATAGTTAAAAGATTGTACTTTTCAAAAGACTGTACATCTTAGCACAATATTTGGGGTTTGGGATTTTAGCCCCGATAAGAGGGTATGGAGGGCCAATGACCCTTCATGTAGAGGTTCAGGGATAGGAGCACCCGAAGCAAATTTTGATTTCCTAGATTTTTGAAGCATTGGTAGTTTTAATATTCAAAATTTATCATCATATGACTTTGAAACTTTGACCTTGGATCTCTTCTTGCTAGCTAACCTCGGATTTGTGTTCATCAAGAAAAATCTCTTTGGTTTTTTGTTGAAAATTTTGTAACTTCTAATATTTGGACACTTAGAATTCCTACTTTTTAAGGAAATTTTGGCTTGTCTAACCTTTGGAACCTTATAATTAGAACTTTTGTTTACACTCATTTGATACTTGAATTTTGCTCCTTGCTAGTTTCTTCTCCATTTAAGATTTCTTGAGGTAACATATGAGTGCAGTGAGAATTCACTATAGGATGGGCCAACGATTCCCCTATGTCGTAGATTATCAAAAGTAAGAATTCCATTGTGCCTGAATTATCGAAAAAAAAAAATTACTTTCAACCAACCCTTGGACTGCTAACTTTTTCTCCAATCCTCAACATATATGCATGAGATAAAAGTTTTGAAAGGATATCTTCATATCCATCCTTCACTATGCAAACTCTAAGGCTTCTGTAGCCCCAAGCTAATTCATCCTCCTCATATCTACCTATGAGAAATATTTTTGCCAAGATTTTATTCATGATGGGTGTCAATTCCAAAGGGATTGGAATTGACCATTTATATAAATTCTTAAACAACTTAAACATATAATCACCCATACAACTAGTGTTGAAATAAATTTTAATCTTGATCAAATCCATACTTTCCATGGTTATTTTTATATGTTGTATTTCTATGAATTCAACAATGAGAGGTGGGTATTGATCCCATGAATCTGTTAAAAATTATGCCTTCTCCCCTCCACCCACTTTACAAAATAATCCATTTTTCACTACTTAAGATCCTAATTTTAGAGCCTATCACACTAGGGACCCATTATCATCCAAAGAGAAATGACTCATCTCATTTGGTTTCACTTGTCCTAAATATTTACTTGTTAAAACTCTACTAAATAAAGAAGTTGTCTTGGAGATCCACCTCTAGTAAAGGCCTTTTAGCCAAAGCTTTACTATTCATCTCTTATTTCCTTAGTCCCAAACCTCCCTTTGTCTTGAGATGGCTTACTTTCTTCCAACCTACTAATTCTCATTTCTTTCTTCCTTTTACTTCTCCCAATAAAAATTTTATAGCCATCTTGTCCAACTCTTTCAATATGGTATGTGGGAGAGCAAGGATAGAAAATTTATAAATTGGCATGACTTGAATGAATGACTAGAAAAAGTTCAACTACCCCAAAAGTTAACCATTTTTTAGATCGATGGTTAATTATTTTTTTGATATGGTCTAAAACATTCATCTAGATAGTTATATTAATTTTTTTTTAAATGCAAAGGGACTCCCAAATAGACCACTAGGAGAGAATTCCTCATGAATCCCAAGATCTCTAAAATTTTATCTTGAAGCCTTAGATCATGATTGAAGAACACTTTGGATTTTTATCATTGGTTACTTTAATTATGGTCTTAAGGTAAAAATTAAGAGTATCTTTGATCATTCTTACTTCCTTGAGGTTGGCCACTCCCATCAATCCTATGTCATACAAAAAATATAGGTGAATCAAAACCTCTTCACCCACCTTAATACCTATTAACAAACCTCGTTGTCTTCTTCTCAAGATGAGTCTACCCAAGCAATTAGTCAATATGAGAAAAATATAAAGGGAAAAAGGATCTTCCTAATGAAGGCATCAAGTGGCTCCAAATTATTATGATGTAAGACCTTTGATTAAATTGAGTATGTTAGAGTATATGTGTAACTCATGACCCATTTTATCCAATCTTGAGAGAAGTTGAAGGTTGTCATCATCCTTGACAAGAATATCCACTCCATCCTATCACAAGCCTTTAACATATCCAATTTTATGAATATTCCTCTATTGCTATATTTTTGCATTGAATGGATTACCTCCTATTCTAGAACCATACCATCTAATATCTTCTTTATCTCTTTAAAACTCCCTTTCTCCAAGAAGACAATGTTTTCTAGGAGAGCTTTTATTCAATCAACCATTACCTTTGTGATTATTTTATGTATGATATTTTGTAAGGTGATAGGTCTATAATCTAAAATTTTCACCCCATCCTCTCCTTTTATAATTAAGACAATGAACTAATTTAATGCTTTAAGCATTACCGCTAGACTCCTCTATAAAAACCATTACATCCTCTAAGTTGTCCCACAAGATCTGAAAAAACTTGATAATGAGGCCATCTAGACATGGCATTTTTCATGTACTCATTCCAAATACTACCTTCTTCAGCTCCTATTTATCAATGGGTTTAAGAAAGGCCTAATTTTTATTCAAATATGATAAAGGATATGACAACAATAACTTCTTTCTAAGCCTTTTCATCTTGCAACATGCTTTAAACAATTTAGCAAAATAATCCAATGAATGGAAATGCATACTTATGATTTTATGATTGGATAGCTTGTTCTCATCTTGAAGAGCTTCCATATTGTTTGTTTATATTTTAGAACAAGTAACCCAATGGAAAATTTTGGTATTTTTCTCACCTTCCAATAACCAAGTAATTTTTGCTCTCTATTTCTAGTATATCTCCTCTTAGTTGTTAATGTCCTCAACTGCTTTATTCAATTCACCATCCTATTTTTGGATTTGCTTTGTAATTGTTCCTTCCTTGAAAATGTTTTGCACCTCATCCCATATGGCCACCAATGTATCTCTTTGGACCTAGAAGTCCAACGTGATAGCTTGCTTCCATTGTTTTAGTTTATCCTTGACATAATGAAGTTGCTTATGTAATCTAAACATTGATGTCCCATATGTCAATCATCCCTCTTCCCACCACTATGGTATTTTCTTTTGAAGTTCCTCCTTGTATAACCAAAAGTTTTCAAATCTAAACAGTTTACAATGCTACCTTGTGTTGATCCCCCTCTAATATAATGGAAAAGTGATCCAAGACTAAACCATCCGAAATCTAAAATTTTAGATTTCATTTCACAAATGCCTCCTCTAAAACCAAAAAATAGTATATCTTCACATTCCTACAATGTGGCTCCCTCCTCTTATTAGTTCAATTATAGTTGGTTCTAGGATATTTAATATCCACTAAGTATAATGCATGACCTGTGAATCATAAGTCGATCCATTGAGTCCAAAATTGGAGTTCCCACTTCTTGATATTTGTATGATAATTTAGCATTAAAATCCCCCAACAATAATTCAATATAACTCCTCCCTTGAGACTCTCATATGATGCACCACTTTCCATTGATAAATATGACCATCTAGTTGTTGAGACCAATAAAAATTTATGATTAAAACCTACTTATTTTTCACATTGTTCCTAAAATGGGATGTAAGGACACCCCTTCAAGCTATATGTTCAATTGTTTTCCATTCAAGTTCCAAAAGGTAACTATCCCCTTAAGGCCCCTTAGGTAGCCACTTCCATATGACTAACACCCCTCCAAAGTCTATTTACTATTTTGTACATGAGATCTAGTGATATTTTTATCTCATGGATAAGAAAAAAAAATGTTTTACTTTTCTCTAAGAGTCTTTGAATAGTAGATTGATGATTTCTATTGTTTAAAGCCTTAATATTCCATGTATAATCATTGGTTACCTTAAGACTAGTATGAGTCTATTGTCTTCACCAGTCCTCGAGTGACTAGTTTGTCTCCTTGATATGCTATCAATTCCTTTTTCTACCCACTCCTTGAGAGTTAATATTTTTTTATCTTTTTTCACTTGGTTGATCCATTTTATTTCTTCTTTGCTACCATACCCATGATGACATCCTTTACTATTGGTTGCTCTTGGTTATGTACTATCAATGCCCCTATAATCTATATTTTTTGTAACTCGTTACACTCTATTATGGGCTATAGGATATGAGGATTTAAAAGAGGGGTTTGAATATGAATGTTATTATTTCCATTATTCCCATCCACTTCTTCCATGAGGTCTTCTTCTTGCTTCACTAGTGTCTTGAAGATCTCATAGATATTTGAGGGTTTGGGTTGTATTTGATCATTATCAGATTTTTTATTTTTCCTCCTCATGTTTTGCTATTCAAAACCATCTCCTTGTGCTTATCCTCCTTGATAAATGTTGGTTTCTTATTTATATAGTATAGACTTACCCTCCCTAGGAAGATTCGACATTCCCATAGGAGCCCCCATTTTTGTGATCATATTTTTGGGTAAGACCAGACCAAATACCCATATTTGTGACAAACTCTATGCTTGAAGGGTAGTACCTCATAATCCAGTTGTTGAATCCAAGATAGCCCTACAAGTTTGAGTTCCACCTCTACTGGAAAATGTTGGACGAGATCCATTTCAAAGCATAATCGAGCATAAACAGTTGTTTCTCCTTCCATTGTGTCTCTCCAAATATCTTCCAAGGAAATTACCAATGATTTTCAATATCTGATCACTCTAGAACTCCATTGGGAGTGCACACAATAGGACACAAACTAGGACAAAAATGAGTTCGATTTAGGGATCAAATCCCACTCTCCAAGGCTAAACAAATAATCCTATCAACCTATTTTTTTATTTGAATGCCCTATTTCTATCAACAAGTGAGGGAAAACTAACAATAAAATATCCATTACTATTAAACCACAAAGAATACTCACCAAGAGGCTCCGTCAAACCCATGAATGCAAAAAATTTAGGGTAGTGTGAATACTTATGAATTTATAGATCAAGTCATGATTAGCTCTATATAAGACCATTTCTTCTACTATACTATGCTCAATGATGATCATTGATCTTGATTATGACTATTGACTCTTTGAGATGTTGATCATTTTCCAACAGCTACAAAGAGCATATTTAGCATAGTTTTTTGTGCTTCTTCAGTCTTTGTTGGAGATTTTTCCTTCAACAAATTAGTAAACGAACTTTGTCTATCTAAGAGAGGATTTGGAGGCACCCCTATTAGGCCCCCCTAGGGCAGCATTATCCTCTTCAATTCTGCAACAACTAGAATGTTCTTTGTCTACCGACCAATGCACTAGTTTTCCCTTCCAAGGTGTTTCCACTCATTGAAATTTTTATTTTTGCATGATTTGATATTTTTGCATATAGATCAAATAAAAAAAAAAAATTATTGTTAATGTTCATCACCTCTATTAATAGAGGCAATTTATTGGAAATGTGAACATATTTATAAAGGAAATTGAGTAGCAAATAATTTAACCAATTGTAGTGTTGATCTTCATCTCGATAAAATTTAAATTTTAGACGGCAATTGATCAAGTGACATTTTATCTCTTAATCAAGAAGCTGATTATGAAAACATAGCATTCCGAGAAAATTGAAAAATATACTTAATAGAAAAATCTAATTAAAAAAAAAATTGTGATAAAAACATGCATGATCTACGATCTAATTGGTTTAACAACAAATTTAATATTTTAATATAAGCAATTCCAATAAAAAATATATATATTAAAAATAAAATAAAATAAAATAAAATGCAAATCCAAATCCATTTCAGCGTCCACAGTATCCTCCACCATAAAGATAAGCAATAAGCAGTATCCACACATGTTGTGTTCTAAGTGCAGGCACAGGCCAAACAACAGTTCAGAGCCTCTGAATATAGAATTTAATGGTTTCTTGTTCCGCAAGTAATGATCAAACTCACGGTGTTTTATTCTAAAATATATACAATTCACAAACTCTTTCCACACGTACAACTTGCACCAAAACGCGTGGTCAACAACAAGTGGGATTATTCTGACCAAATATAAGAAATATTTAACAAGATTGACAAAGGATATCTAGTACGAGGAGATGTCACTCTCACTTACATTAAATCTATGGCTGTATAATAATTTATATATAGAAATTCAAGATATCAAGGAAAATAAGTTTTTCGTCGTCCTTATGTGCTTCTGGCCAGACGCGTCGCTCTTCTATAGTAGCTTCTCCCTCTTTCTCTGAAAATAAAAAACAAGCCACAAACACGAATGTTATAGTTAGTAGCCAACCCAGGAAATCATAAGCTCGTAGACAGGCCTAATGTTAAGTGTGATAACCTAACTGATATCAGACAAGGGCGTAGCATTCAGTGGAACCAGCGGGATCTCTGAATAGTCTTTTTGCCTCTGCGTTTCGGATGCCGATTTAGGCAAAGCGTAGTGCAGAGATTTTGATCCATTCACACAAGAGCCTTCTGTTGCCTCTCCCTCTTCCTCTCTCAATGGAACGATAGGGTGATTCTCACAGTTACAAATTTCGATCATGTAACCATCCGGATCGTGGAAGAAGATTTGATCAACGTTAATTCTTCCTTCCTCCACGACCCGTTTTTCATATTTTATTGTCATTTCTTGCAGTTTTTTCTCTACCAACCGAACATCGGTGCACTGCAATACAGACAGCAAAACACATAAAAAACAATTAGGTACCAGTTCTAAATGGGTAGGTGCAAAAACGTTGTCAATTACTAATTTTAAAACCTAAAAAAAATGTAGATCAGCTTAGTTAAGGGTAAAGGAATGGATAAAAAACCTGAAAGGAGACATGGTTATCCCTTGGATTGATCTCAGACTTTTCAGAGACATCGTCATCCGACTGAGACTTCAGGAGGTGTATTCCCACGCCATAGTTATATAACCTTCATCACATGAAACCCACAGATTAAAATCATGAGCTCTAAATACCACCCACTCACACCCACGTTGCATCAAACATTTACTATCTACCGAGGGCTCTCAAAATGCAGTTTGATTGCTCTTTATATCAAGAGAGAGAGTGTCTTACCAGGCCCCTTCAAAGTCGAGGCTTGAAGGTCTCTTGACTAGATGAAATCCAAGGATCTTCACATAGAAATCCGTCGAAGACTTTACAGATTTGCAGACTAAGGAGACATGATTCAAAGACAACAACGGCAGGGGGCCTCGAACAGGAACAGGAACAGGAACATCTGCATTCTCCATACTTTTCTTACAACAGTTTATAATTTAAATGGAGATACTTATACAGAGACGGGTAAAGATCCTCTGCAAAGCCGCAGGCCAGAGATGCAACCAATTACTGGCAGATAGGTTTTTCCTTAGTCTTTTTGGTACTATATAGCCTATCTTTTCTGGGTTGTTATCGTTTAAACTTAAGACCTCTAAACATACGTCATTAACATTAAACCTTCCTCAGTTTGATCCTCAAAAAAAAGACCAAAACCCTCACTGTCAGACAAGGACAGGTAAGTAGCTGTAGCTGTAGATACATCCCTTAACCAAGTAGCTCCATAGCTCAGTGTACTGTGCTCCAACAGAAGTATCGTGATTCACGTTGGCGGTAAGCAGGAATTTTCAACCTACAAAAATTGTGATCAATTTTTCCAATTATTCCACCTACAAAAATTGTGATCAATTTTTCCAATTATTCCCGATCGGTTTCTAGAAAGTAAATATTGAGTAGAAAATGCTAGTCATCCCTTGTACCATGTCCGCAATTATACGACATAATTTTTTTATTTGTTTTTTTTACATAGATGAATTGGTTACAATCACAATTTGTAGTAACTATCAAGGTACGGTTTTAAACATGAGCGACTGCATACAACAAACCTATCTGTCATACATGCAGGGAATGGACCATGCAAGGAATGGATCGCCATCTCCAATCGAGTGCAACACTGCACTCATCTCCAATCGAGTGCAACACTGCACTCGTAGAGGATTAGGATTGAACTACAGACTATTTATGGGTACGACATTGAAACCTAGGTATCTTCTCCCAAAATAATTTTTTAGTTATTTATTTCTATAAAGATAATATAATAGTGAAGCTTTGGTTTCTAAAAGGTTTATGGTGAAACTTAGCTTTCTTAAAAGTTTAAAATTTAAATTTAATTTTTAAAAAAATTTAAAATTCAAATCAAAACAAAGGTATACTAAAAATATATATCCTTCATTTAGGTTTGAAGGACTGCAAGGCTGAACCTCAAAAGTCAGCACAGATTATTAAGAGGCATCTTAGATCATTCAAACCACGTGAGAATACTCTTAAGTGATTTTGAAATCAGTCTTTACAATCATGTCTTTTCCTTGCGAATACTCTTTATCATCATGTCTTTTCCTTGCCTCTTTCACACTTCATAGTATTGTGGGTAAGTAGACATTAGAAAGAGAGAGGCCAGCTTCTTTCACACTTCATAGTATTGTGGGTAAGTAGACATTAGAAAGAGAGAGGCCAGATCAGGATCCGGTTTGGACTAGTTGGCAGTGACAATTGTGGGTAGCAATAGACATTACCGGCTTAGAAAGAGATAAGCCGCCTCAAGATTATTTTTTTATTATTGTTTTTATTAGATAAAGTACAGTTTTCGATTTTCTAAAGTATTTAATACCCAAAAAAAATTTAATCAATATTTCGATTTAATTCCCATTAATATTAATGATGGGATATTTCGATTTAATTCCCATTAATATTAATGATGGGATATTTCGATTTAATTCCCATTAACATTAGCGATTCCCATAAATATTAAATATTAGGAAAAAACTTTGCAATAATCATTCTCTTTATTAAAAACACATAGGATAAAGGGTTGCGTCAGCGTTGAATAAGATTTCATCTCCTTGCATTTTCACATATCTTTAGTTTTTTTAAATAATGTTTAAGTTAATATTTAAATTTAAAAGAATGTTTATAGAATGATAGTATAGTAGAGTAGTTCTAGGGAACAGCGCAACGGTTTGAGTTTTAGTTTTTCTTTGGGAAATTCAAGGTTTAAATTGTGGTGTGGGTGAGTGTGTGAGGGGATGGGTGTGTATTCATCAAATAATATATATATATATATATATATAAAATAATTTTTAATGTTATTAAAAAAAAACATAGTAGAGTAGATTTTAATGTTGGTCATGCTTGATTATTGACTTTTATTTAAGGTGATATCAGGTCCACCAAAACTATAAGACGGCGAAAATAATGTGTCCACCTTTACAGATGATATGGGCCTAGAAGGGCAATCCCATGCTGATATCCAAAACTCCAATAAGGAAATGATGTCTCATAGATGACAATCTATAGCGAGAAGTTGGTCGATCCCGAGCACTTGAGATTTCGTCTGCAACGGTATAATATCTCGAAGTGTGAACATCTATGTGTAAGTATTAATACAAAGTTGAGTGTATAATAGTCAGATGTTGACTTGGAACATGTTTATATCGAAATGTTGAAATTGTGTTTTTGACAACCAGGAGAGTTAGACCTAAATTGTTACAGTTGGTATTTATTTGTCTACGTTGGTTTATTGTTTTGTTTTTTTCTATCTTGAATTTTTTTTATGTTTAAAAGTTGAAAAGTTAAAATTATTTGAGTTATATATTTTTTGTTTTTATTTTATATGCACGTTAAAAATATATTTTATAAGAAAAACAAAATTATATAATATTATGATTCAACATTGAGTGTATGGATTATAAATTTTTTTATTTATATATGATATATTAAAATTGCATAATTTTTTATAGAAATATAAAAGTCCATTTTTACAGTTGGTCAAAGGTGCTCTTTTGGGACCGTGAAGAGCACAATTCAAATCTCTTAGGTCTCGTAGAACCTTAAGGTGTGTCGCATGCCAATACCACTTGTTATGTTAAAAAATTTATTCAGCACAACTAAAGGTTATAGTGGTAGCAAGGTGTAGGATTCAAACACATTAAGAGGTTTGAAAATTGTAATAAGTTACCAATTCCTCTAATATATGCTATATATATATATATATATATATATATATATATATATATATATATATATATATATATATAATAATTGAATATGAGTAAAATATTTTATTGTTTAAAATTATTAAAACTTTTTTTAATGAAAAAGTGCAATAATTATATTATTTCATATACATAGGTGTTCTCGTTAGCTAAGGTTGAGAGGAGTCTCATCCCAACTTGTAAATGATCTTTGTTTTAATTTAATTTTTTCAAATTATTTTTCAAAAAAGTTATATTAATTTATAAAAGAAATATAACACATTAACTCAAAAAAGTGGGTGGATAGAAAATCACACCCTAGAGTCTATTTTAGGTAGAGTCATTAAATCAAAATTATTAAATAAAATTATACATAGCAGATCAATCGATGAGTTATTTATGTAGAAGAGCCATGGAGCTGGAAGGAGGTGGTGGATTATGGTATGAGGTGGTAATTTTTCCCAATTACAAAATCACCTGTTAGAATTTCACAATAATAGATATGCAAAGTATTACACAAAAATATGAAGAGAAGAGTGGAACTGATTGATTTACCTCTAGGATCAACTCGTATAAATAGCAGAGTTGATCATTGAGAACTGTTGGATTACAACTCATCAGACATGATGAAGACACCACTAACAGTTATCCTGACACATGGAAGAGTGGAAAATCAATAAAAAACCATTGAGAGTTCTCTTGACACATGGAGGAGTGGAAACTCAAGTGTCTATCCTAGTGGAACTTAAGAGAATATTCACTTATTCTAACACCCCCCCTTAAGTGATACTAGGGGAGCTTTTTACAAATGAGTCCCGGTAACAAGGCCTGATTAGGTACTCATGTACAATATAGATAGTTGGTGGAAAAAACCCCTGTGGGGAAAAACCAACTATCACCCCTTTGTTTTGAAGTGATGGTAAAAAACCCAGTGGTAAAAGCCATCAATCAAAAAGCAAAAAGGTATGAAATAGGCGTGTCTTCAGATGGCGAAGATTGTCCTATTTAACAAATAAAAGATGAGTCCTGGCAACAAGGCCTAATTAGGTACTCATGTACAATATAGATAGTTGGTGGAAAAAACCCCTGTGGGAAAAAAACCAACTATCACCCCTTTGTTTTGAAGTGATGGTAAAAACCTAGTGGGAAAAGCCATCAATCAAAAATAAAGAAGTATGAAAGAGGCTTGTCTTCGGATGGTGAATATTTTCCTCTATACAATGACATGATGAGTCTCGGTAAGAAGACCTGATGAGGCACTCATTTATAATATAGTGAGAGGTGGAATACCTCTTTGTCAATGCAATTGTAATACTCCAAGTTTTTCTCATAATTGAAGGTAATGCGGAGAAGAAATTGACTTGGTGAAGATGTCTACAATTTGTGCCTCGGTTGGAATATATTCCAAGTGTATTTCCCTTGTAAAGAATTTCCTTACCTTCCTTCGCCAAACCCAACTACGAGCACTTACAGATCGTATATGTAACAGAGAATGAAGAGACGAATGATAAAATAAAAGACGGTTCAACGGAAGATAATTTGTTATGTAAAAGTACAGCCACTAGGAGGGCAGATCCCGTCGTAAAGGCTTATGCGAGAAAATGCAGATGATAAATTGATAAGATAATAAGATGATATAATGTACCAACTAGCTAATCTATATATATGAATTTAATACACATGGAATACCTAGCCGACGACTAGGTTTGGTATGTAACATGACTCCCCTCCTCGAAAAGCTTTGTCCTCAAAGCTGGAAATGTCTGGAAAATACTTTCAGGTTCCCATGTGGCATCCTCCGCTGGTAAGTCTTGCCATTTGATGAGAAATTCTTGAATCTGGCGTGACCGTAGTCTTCGTACTCTTTGTTGTAAGATTTCTTCCGGTTGGAGATATATGCATCCTTCCTCATCGAGCACTGGTAATTCTGATTGACCTTGCACTTTATGACCAATTACTTTTTTGAGACACGAAACATGAAATACCGGGTGTATTCGTGATGATAAGGGTAGATCTAACTGATAAGCTACTTCTTCAATGCGGCAGAAAATTTGGTAAGGACCATAGAATCGTGGAGCCAAATTTTGGCTAGACTTTATCCTTAACGATGCTTTTTTGTAGGGTTGCAATCTTAGAAAAACTCAGTCACCTATATTAAAAGTTCTCTCTGATCGGTGCAAGTCCTGTTGTTGTTTCATACGATTTTGTGCTTGGAGTAAATTCTCTTTGAGGATGGTGAGTGTAGCCTACCTTTGTTGGAACCAATCATCCACTTTGGCTACTTTGGATGATCCTTGTACGTAATCTACGATGATTGGAGGCTTGGTGCCATACAATGCTTCAAAGGGAGACATCTTAATTGAGTAATGGTAAGAAGTGTTGTACCACCATTCTACCAATGCTAGCCACTGGCTCCATTGGTATTGTTTATCTTGAGAGAAACACCTTAAGTATGTACCCAAACATTTGTTAACGACTTCTATTTGACCATCTATTTGTGGGTGGTAGGCCGAAGACATATTCAATTTGGTACCACTAAATCGAAACAATTCTTGCCAAAAGTTACTAGTGAATATGGGATCTCTATCACTTACAATATTTTTGGGCATACCATGTAATTTGAAGATTGAATCCATAAATACCTTTGCCACCTTGCTTGCGAAAAAAGGATGTTGTAAAGCCTGAAAATGAGCGTATTTGGATAACCGATCTACGATGACGAAGATTACTGTCTTGTCTTCTGATTTAGGAAGACCTTAAATAAAATCCATGGATATATGTTCCCACTGACGCTTCGGGATGGTTAATGGTTGTAACAACCCTGGTGATTTAATTGTCTCTCCTTTATTGCACTGGCAAACTTCACATTCGGCTACCCATTGTTTGACTTCGGCTTTTAATCCTTTCCAACAAAATGATTGTTTGACCCTTAAATATGTCTTCAAAAATCTTGAATGTCCTGCTGATGGAGAAACATGTGATTCGTCGAGGATATTTGATTTGAGTTCTAAATTATGTGGAATGTAAATGTGGTTCTTCTTCCAGAGGATTTTATCTTCATAAGAGAACAAAGGGTGTTTAGAGGACCCGATAGACAATTCTTGAATTATCTGAGTAGTTTTGCTATTGGATAACCATTCATCTTGTAATTGAGTCACCCATTGGGAGCAAGGACCTAAAATAGCGTTAATGATTACTTTGTCTTCATATTTCCTGGATAGCGCATCGACGGCTACATTTTCCTTCCCTTTCTTGTATTCGATAACAAAATCATAACCCAATAGTTTGGTTAACCACTTATTTTATTCCGGATAGGAAACCCTCTGCTCAAGAAAATGTTTGAGACTACTATGATCTGTTTTTATAATGAAGCGGCTACTGATTAGGTAGTGTCTCCATTTTTCTACTGCATGAAGAATAGCCAACATTTCTTTTTCGTATTTTGATCTTCCCAAATTTTTCCCCAAGAGCTGTTTACTTTCAAATGCCAACGGATGACCTTCTTGCATTAATATATCCCCAATTCTTGTTCCTGACGCATCACATTCGATAATAAATGGTTTGTGAAAATTTGGGGTTGCTAATACTGGAGTTGTACACATGGCCTCCTTAAGATCTTTGAAGGCTTGAGTAGCCTCTTTTGACCAACGAAAAGCATCCTTCTTTGTGAGTGTTGTGAGAGGTGTTGCAATCTTACCATAATTTTGTACAAACTTGCGATAGTAGCCCATGAGACCCAAAAAACCACAAAGTTTCTTGATGGTTTTAGGTAAAGGCCACTCTTGAATTGCCTTAATATTATTGGGATTAACTTTGACGCCCTCGTGTGAAACTATATGACCAAGATACTCGACTTCTTGGACACCAAATGAATATTTGGAACGTTTGACAAATAACTTTTCTTTGTGTAAAATGTGAAGGGATTTATCCACATGATGTAAATGATCCTTCCATGTTTGGATATATATGAGAATGTCATAAAAAAAAACTAACACAAACTTACGGAGGAATGGACGAAACACTTGTTTCATGAGACTTTGGAATGTGGATGGTGCATTGGTGAGACCAAAAGGCATGACCAAAAATTTGTAATGACCTTCTTGAGTACGAAAAGCAGTTTTGGGAATATCTTCTTCTCGAACACGGATTTGGTGAAATCCTGAGCAAAGGTCTAATTTTGTAAAAAATTTTGCACCATGCAGCTCATCTAGTAGGTCATCTATGACAGGGATAGGAAATTTGTCGTTGATAGTGAGTTTATTGAGAGAACGAAAATCAAGACACATATGCCAAGAGTTATCTTTTCGTTGAGCTAGAACTACAGGTGAGTAATAAGGGCTAGTGCTGTGACGAATGACTCCATGATCTAGCAGATCCTGAACGATTTGTTCGATTTCTATCTTTTATGGTTGAGGATAGCGGTAAGGACGACTGTTAGGTGGGACACTCCCTGGAACCAAATGGATGGCATGGTCATGAGATCATTTAGGTGGTAATCCTTTAGGTTCTTGGAAAACCTCTTCGTAATTTGCTACAATGTCTCGTAAATCTAGAGCAGTAATATCCGAAGTTGCTCGAAATTGTTTTTCCAAACAATTAATTTGAGCTATAAATCCATATCCACCCTTTTTTAACATCTTCTCTATACTATGAGAGCTCACCATTTGTGATGGAGGAGTAGTAATGCCTCGTAAGCGAATGACTCGTCCGTTTTCCTTCCATTCCACAAATAATTTTTTGAAATTGAAGCTAACCGTGTCTAATGTTTCCAACCATTCAACTCCCAAAATGACATCAAAGTTCCCTAAATTCATGACGAAAAGGGATCCAAACCAGGTATAAGTACCCATTTTTATGGAAACTTGATATATTCGACCAACACATTGTGCGTTCACCCCGTTGGCCACTAGAACCTAGAATTTGTCTTTATTGGAAGAGTTAATGAATAAATTCAAAGCTTTTGCTGTTTTGATGTCGATAAAATTGTGGGTACTACCGGAATCAATTAGCACATTCACCTTTTTTTGGTGGAGAAATCCTGGTACCTTGATGGTATGGTGGGCGGTTAACCCCATGAGGGCATGTATGGAGATCGCCATTGTATCCTCTTCCTTCTCTTCTAGAGTAATTGGTAGTTCTTCTTGCATAGGTTCTTCGTGTTGGTAAGTTTCGTCCTCTTCTCCTTCATATTGATCACATTCAATATGAAAGTTTTGTTTTTGGGCACATGCTTGTTCCCTGGGATGATGAGTGTGACATTTATAGCAAAAGTATCTTGATGGTTGATCATTTCTACGAAAGGAATTGTTGTGATATGAAGGATGACTATAAGTTTCACATCGTGCATACAACTGAATTCTCTTCTCAGCCAGCTTGGCTATTCTTATACAATCGTTCAGCATGGTTGGATTTTGAATGTCCACCTCCACCCTAATATTTTCTTTCAATCCATTGCAAAAAGCTCCCACCACTATGTCGGGACTGAGGTCTAATGTATATGGTAGTAAACTGGTGAATTCCGAAATGAACTCGCTAACCGAACCCTCTTGTTTAAGAGATAACAGTCTTACTGTGTATGACGATGTAGCTCCTTCATCAAATCTTTCTAAAAAATAAGTAGTGAATTTTTTCCAGTTAATAGTAGCTCCTTTCTCTCGCTTAAGCCATATGAACCATTGGTAGGCCTCAGTGCCTAATTTTGATGCAACGAAAGGGACTTTATCAAATTCCTTAATTTGGTATAAGTCGAGAATGCCTTCCATTTTGGCTATCCATCCACGAGGATCATGACCCTCAAAAGTGGGCATATCAATGCGTGGAAAATTATTAGGGCCTCTCAGTTGGTGATAACCCATATCCCTTTCCTGATCTTGGTTATACCGCTGTCTATGATAGCGATCCCTGTAATTATCCGAATTGCCTCTTTGCTATTCCAAATCGTCATCTTAGGCGTCATTTTATTCATTCCTTTGGGCATGGGAGTGATTTTGGGGATTAGTATTGGGATTAATCTGGTTTTGTGCGCTCACTAGGGTTTTTAGGTTGATACTAATTTCGCGCATACCATCTATTAAGAGTCGAAGAGTTTCATTTATGGAAATGGCCGAGTCACTTGAGTCTCCTTGTGTGATGTTGTCATGAGTTGGGGGAGGGTTAGTAGCCATAGGGTCTACCAGTGGATGATGTGGATTATAACTACCAATTTTGAAAGGAGGAGATTTTTTTGTACCTGGGCTTCGATGAGGTCTTCTTGTTAATGCGTAGTCGTTATACCATCATTAATTCTCAAAGAATCTGTCAATCCAGGGCATTGTACAAGGCTATCTACGGAAGAAGAAGTGAAACAGCTATAACTTAGGTCAATCTAGGGCAACAAGTCTTTATTGGTGGAACTAGTTTTGTGGGGGTTTTGGAGCATTCCTATCTCTAAATTACATGAATTAAATCTTAATCTAAGTTGCAGAATTGGAAACTAATCATTAACTACATAAATGAAGTCCTAATTACAATTGCAGAATGAGACCTAATTATACTGCAGAATTAACAATTGCAAAATTGAAAGTCTGATCCTAATTGCAGAAAGGAAATCTAATTACTTTTGCGGTAAAGAAAGTCTAGATCTAATGTGGAAATAAAAACTATCAAAATTCTGTAACAGAAGGTTGTCAATCCTCTGTTCAGATTTTTACAGCAAAACATAAAAATGTAGGAAATTGCTGAAAAAACAGTAAATGTTGAAAATAACAGTCTGAAAATAAAGTGAAAGCTTGGATGAAAGTAAGATTGCAACTAAAACATTAAGCACAAGATTTATCTTAGCATAAATAAACTAATACTGCAAATATTGTCAACTATTCACAAGCAATTTACATAACAAGTTCTGCAACTCATTCTACTACAGCAAAATCAGAATAAAAACCTGTTCTGTTAGTCCTCCTCCTAGGTCTGGAAGTGGCCAGCCTCTTTGTCCAAAAGAAGGTGTAAGTCTCTCTCTCTTTCTAAATCTTAATCACACTCATTTATAAGTAAATTGAAATAGAACTAGTGCACTTTATTGATCAAAAGACATGATTACAAGAATTCTACTAAAAATCTGTTACAGGATCGTAATGAGTCAATTCCTAGTTATACTCTGTATTTAGCTTCCTTACTCTATTTTCTATCTATCTGCTATTTCTCTACCTCCTTATCTCTAGCTCAACCTGAACGGGAGCAATATTTATAGCTACCCTATGATCTGATTACAAACAAAGAATATCTGAAAAGATCTAATCCTAAAATGCTGCAACAAATTCTGGTTTTATCCTAGAAGAGGACTAAAACCTGATCTTTCCCTTAATGATGGATTTGGTCGGCAATGACGGAAAAGACAGATGGAGGATATTTCTCTTTACTTTTTCCAACCTTTATTTCCCTTTTTCTCGCCTTCATAAATCGGTCAAAAAGGTCAAAAACACATTCTGTTCTTCATTCCGAAGATAAGTGGCTTCATTCCGAAGACAATGCAGTTTTCATTCCGAAGATCGCTCATTCCGAAGATACTGCATTCTCATTCCGAAGATCGCTCATTCCGAAGATACTACATTCTCATTCCGAAGATCGCTCATTCTGAAGATACTGCATGCATCATTTCGAAGATCCGCTCATTTCGAAGACGCTGCTTTCTTCATTCCGAAGATATCTGTTCATTCTGAAGATGCTTTGGAATGAAAAAATGTATGCTTTCTATTGGTTTCTTCTGCATCTCTCAGGTGGGTTATCTCCTAAGATCAAATTCTAATGGTCTTCATCCCTTTCCTCATGTGAATTCCATGCCTTGCTATTTATGGACAGCTGGCTAGAATTTATATGGGAAAGACCATTTTTTGCTGCACAGCAAAAGTTTGCTTGCACTGTTGCCAGATTTAGGTGAAGTAAATGCTTGAAACAAATCAGAATATGATTAGTGAAATGCTGCTATTATTCTAAGCATATCCCATTGTAGCAAATCATAACAAAAAGAGCACAAAACTATGCAAAAAGCTATAAAATCAACATATAATATTTCAAATACATTGATCATGCAAAATGGTTAATATACAGCATATTAAATCAACTTTAACTAACATATCAGATAAAACATAAGATTTTATAGGCATTTTTAGTGTACAAAACATGTTATAATTAAGGCATTTCCAGGCCTCATCATTTTTCCCCCAACTTATATTGATGCATGCCCTCATGCATTCTGTTGGGCTATGGAATCACATATGTCCATGTTTAGATTCCATGACCTGTAGAATAACTTCTTGCCTATGTAATATCCCCTATTTTCTTGAATGTTTCTGAGCCAATATTCAAATTGTTCATCAGGTTATTCATTTTCCTCAAAGTAAAATGGAACTGGAGTAATGATGGTTGGAGGTCTGAACCTGAGACTTATCCAGTTATGCTGCATTGATGAGGGAGATAGGTTCTCTTTTCCTTAAAGACATGGAAAGTTCATTCCATCTGTCTCTACATACTGACAATGCTGGAAAGAAATTATGATCACAGAAATTGTTAAATCTGGTCACACAGTCCCTCAAATTTTTCAAGTACATTCTCTTGATAGCATCCCTGTTCATCATTGAGAAGTGCTACTGAGTGATATTTAAGTGATTTGGCTGGATTGCTCTGACTAACAACTCAGCCCTTGTTTCAACCACTTTATTCTGCCTTTTCTCATGATCCCAATAAAGCTGATTTTGCAAAGTAGACATAAATGCTCTCAACTGAACATCTCCAATGTAGATTTGAGGATGAGAGACAACTTCCTCTGGTATGAAGAAACTGTGCAAAAACAATTCACACGGGAGATTTTTCTGCTCAAAAGGACTGTCAAACTATGCCTCCAGAAAATCTTCAATAGTGTCCAATTTGTATGTAAGGTTTGAAGTAATCCTCATGACCTGCCATCTAAGGTATTTCTCCTTCAAAATAAGGTCGTAAAATCTGGTCGGCCGTCTAAATTGGACTAAAAACTCAGCAATTTGGCACAAGTCGGATACCTTTTCTTTCAATGCCTGAATTTTTGTGTCCTTGGCTTCTAGTTGTTTTGCCTCCAGTTTGAATTTTTCAGTTTTACTGGCAAGCTGTTCATATCTAATCATCCAGCTAGCTATGTTTGCATTGTACTGCTCTAGGGACACAGTATTAGGTGGTCTTACTACAGGGGAATCCTAGGCACCAGATTTGTTTGAACTCCTTTTTCTGCCACTTCCATTGGTTGTTCATCTGTCAATATCTCTACTTGCACCCCCTTATTTGCTATTTCTATGGGGTTGTCATCAGATAGTATTTCTACTTGTACCCCCTTATCTGTTGTTTCTACTGGAAGTGTAACAAGTTGAAATGCAAGGACCTCATTTGGAGTACTTACTTGAGCATTTTCTTGTTGTTGGGACTGTTCCTGTGTTGGTGGCTCATTTTCAACATCCTCTACGATATTTCTCACCATTTTTGAAGCATCTTTAGAACAAGAAGGCACTGCTTCAGAATGAACAGGCACTTCTTCAGAATGAAGGAGTGCTATTTCAGGATGAACTTCTATATCTGCCTCAACAGAGTCATCTGCTCTTGATAAACCCAGAAGCAATTGAGCCAAACTATCTTCATCATGGGATACAACTGGCTATTTTTTAGATTGTGACAACAACTTTTTTAGTTTTGCCACTTCCTGCTGAAGTTCTACAATTTTTCTTGCTTGCATCTCAATGATGCTTTCTTTCTCTGTGATCCATTTGGTCTATGTTTTGACAACACTTCTTTCTGCCCTCAGCTGCTCAGTGATGTCTTCCTCTTTTGTTTCTGCTTCAGAAGTTGATGCAGACAAATCAGTTGCAGTTGGCTATTCAACCAAATCTTCTTCTGCTGCAACAGTTTGTTCTTGTTTAGGAGGCTTTGTGAAACTGTCTATAAGGATATCTACCATATCTGTAGCCTATTGAATTGTAGCCTCCTCCAAACCAACTTGCTCAGTTTCTGCCTCAGCCATCTGTTCAGGGAATTTTGGAAAGTTATCAGATGCTGGTTGTATTTCTGTGACATCTGGGCTACTTGGTCTATCTTCTTCCTCCATGACCTGTTCTGCAGTTTCTTTCAAATGGATTCTTGTAGACCTCCTATTTCTAGATGCAAAATTCTTCTTTTTGCTCTATTTTTTGGTGACAGCAGGGGTCATGGGGTCAGTCTTTGATGCCTCTGTTTCCCTTGTTTCACTTCTCTGTTCTGACAAGTCAGTTGCAACTTCAGCAAACCAAACTTTCTTTTATTTTTCTACTCTGCTGCTAGTTCCAGATCCTCATTTCCTTTGTCTCTTAACTTGTGAAGTTGAAGGCTCAGGAGCAAGGTTTTCTGCTGCTGCTGTGGGGTGTAGTTCTATAACTGCTTCAGGGGCATCTTCTGCAGCCTCTTCTACAGCATCCTCTGCAACATTTTCTGCAGCAGCTTCTGCAATATTTTCTGCAGCAGCTGTTTCCTCTTCTCGAGAAACATCAGCAGTACTTGGCTCCTCTTCTTCTTCACTTTCATCCCAAAAAATGACATCATTTAGGTTAGAGTAAAACCTGTCAAAACTCCTAGGGTTTCCTCTAAAATGATGTTGGCAAACTAATTTGATAAGGCCATGATGGCGAAGGCTCCCTTTACCCTCCTGATATCTTTTTGCCATATTCTTTAATTCTTGATACAAATACATGGGAAGATTAACCCTAACTTCTGGTTTTTGTCTACCATGTCTGAGATGGTTTAAAATTCATAGATGATGCCCTGATAACAGCACATACTGCACTTCACAGGTCAAAAACTTAATCACCCAGGTGGCTACTTCATCCCAGGGTTCTTGCAGGCGGCCCTTTTTAACCCTTTGCATGTGTTGTTATGGGTTAAGTATTCAGGTTCCCTATCATTTTCTTCTACAAACTGATTAACTACATTTGCTAATGTGTTCTTGCCAGATCTAGTAATTGAAATTCCCTCTAATGGCAGCTCTGTAATCTGACTTAAAATTTTAGGGCTTACCTCAATAGACATGCCATTGACATGTGCTCTGTTGTTTCTGAATGTATGGGCAAACATGCCAGCTAAATCTTCATAATACCCATTGAATTTGTCCAGAAACGTCATAAACCCTCCGTCTTCAAAAATTTGCACAACTGTCGGATTTTCTCAGAGGAAATTGGTATCTGCAGGCTCTATTCTGATTTTTTGCCCTATTTTTCTCTGTTTAAAATTCGTACACTACGGTTGCTATTCTACTACATGATTTCTGGCTGTTTCCTGTTGCAAATTTGTAGAGTTTTGAGTTAGAACCCTCATTGCCCTGTTTCGCGTCTTCTTCTTCGGAATGAGCCGTATTCTGTGCACTATACCTCGCAACACATCTTCGGAAAGAAAGATGGCACACATATCTACTTCTGCACTGTACACCTGTTCGTTGATAATTACATGGATGTCCTTACCGTCAGATCCACCTCATCAGTTTTACAGATTCTCACGTGCATGTTAATTGACATTAAAAACTGGTGGCATATGGTTGCAGATTCTCCGTATTTCCAATGAGTGCAAAAACAGACCATGTGCTGATTGACACGTGTCCCTTCCTCGCATGCAACTAAGAAAAAATCTTAATTTTGTCGTACCTTGTTTTCTTGGACGCCACGTGGAAATGTTCTTTCCGAAAATGCAAATAAAATTTCATTCCGAAGATTATGACTTCATTCCAAAGACAAATCCTCATTCCGAATATTATGACCTCATTTCGAAGACAGGTCTTCATTCCGAAGACAAATCCTCTTTGCAGAATTTTCATTTCGAAGATAGATCTTCATTCCGAAGATCAATCCTCATTTTGAAGATTAATCCTCATTCCGAAGATCAGGCTGTATTATGAAAGTAAATCATCATTCCGAAGACATACCCTCATTCCGAAGATAGATCTTCATTCCGAAGACATATCTTCATTCCGAAGATGATGTAGCAAGTCGTCATTCTGAAGACCAAGTTTCATTCTGAAGACAAATTGTCATTTCGAAGACAATTTTTCTTTCTGAAGACAAGATGCAACATTCATTTTTCTGTCATTCTGAAGACAATTTCATTCCGAAGATAATACAGCGGGCACTGTTTTTGGCATTCTTGTTTCGAAGATTAGGCAGAAATCAATATTTTCATTCTTAAAACATGTTTTTAAGTATGCCAACTCTTATGAATACCTTTTATGCTAATGGTTAATTGTCACATACTATATACCAATCATTTTACAATGAAGAAATGTAAGAAATATATACCTGATAAAAATAGTTAATGCCAGCTTTGAAGAATGACTCGCTTTTGTTGATATTCTGCTGAGATTTTCTGCAACATTTCAAAACAAGTGCACTAGGTGAATTTGTACAATGATGGTTCAAAAATTTCTCAAGGTTATGCATGCCAAAAAACTGGTTTTCATGCATACCAACCCAGTAGTGCCTTAAAAATGTTTTCACTGCTGAGTTATTCATTTTTCTCTTCTTTTTTTTTTTCTTGATTTTCCCATTTTTTTTTTTTTTTTTTGCCTCTCCTTTTCTCTTTTTTTTTTTTTCTTGATCCTGACTATGCCCATGAAGGAATTTCATGATTTCCCCTGAAACCATGCCCATGAAGGAATTCATACTCAGAATTTATTCATCTTTTTGTTTTCTATTTTTCTGATTTTTTTTTTTTGTATTTTCTGTTTTCTTGAAATCCACTGATCATATTGATTGTTTTGAAGTGGAAGAAGGAATCTCTTCCACCTGCTGTGTATCCAAACTGTCAAGTTGCTGCAAGAACTCTTCTTTAGTCAGAGGTGTATGGTATACCCTGAGGCGATGTCCATTCACTACCAACTTTCTTTGTGACCCATCAATGGGGGATAAACGAGCTGCTCCATTGTTGAATACCTCTTCAATCCAGTAAGGTCCCAACCATCTAGTTTTCGCTTTTCCAGGGAAGTCTTCATATTGAGAATCGAATAGTAAAGCCCAATCTCCTTGTTGAAGTTTCCTCTAATGAATGTGACTGTCATGCCACAGCTTCCTCTGCTCCTGAATTACCTCAGTTTGGTGTAGAGCATCCAATCTAAGTTCATCCAATGCATTCAGCCTGCAGAATCCCGTCTGTCCGTGCCTCGCGACAAGTCAATTCCAATTTCCAGTGCTGTGCACAATGTTAGTAACTCAAATTCAAGAGGAAAAAGAGGCTTTTTACCAAAGACTAGTTCATAAGGTGTGAATCCAGTAGTGGACTTCCAAGTGGTATTGTAGGCCCAAACCCGCTTCTGTAATTTGTCTAGCCAATTTTTCCTATGAAAAGCTACTATTTTTGTCAAGATGCGTTCTAGTTCCCTCGTTTGTTACTTCAACCTCGGCCATTTTCTTGTGGGTGGTAGGGTGATGATTTCCTATGTTTGATTTCATATAATTCTGTAAATACTTTTATGACTTTGGATGCAAATTGGGGTCCTTGGTCTGTGGTGATAGACCGTGGAGCTCCAAATCTCTAAAAAATCTGAGTGTACAAGAAATCAACGACCTTTTCTTCACGAGCATGTTTGAAAGCACGCACCTCTACCCACTTTGTCAGGTAATCAGTGCATACCAGAATATGCACCTTTCCTTGAGAAGGTGGATCAATAGGTCCTACAAAATCAAGCCCCCACTTCTCAAATGGTTCTAAAACCATTTGAGGCTGCAGTGGCATCTCATTTGTATGAGTGGGTTTCCCCATTCTTTGGCATGCATCACAATGCCTGATGTACTTTTTCACATCCTTGTGAAGAGATGGCCAATAATATCCTATCCCCAAGATTTTTCTAACTATGCTTTTTATAGAATAGTGTCCACCTGAGGGTTCATCATGACAAGCTCTAAGGATATCATATACTTCATCCTTTCGGATGCACCTACGTAACACATGGTCAGGACTGCACTTGAAAAGCATACCCTTAATCCATTCAAAAGAAGAACTCTGTTTGATCAATTGTTTTTTCTGTTTTGAGGTGAAATGTGAAGGAACTTTCCCCATGACCAAATAATTGGCTATATCTCGCAAACCAAGGTGATTGAACCGATATAGCAAATAGTTTTTCATCGAGAAAAGTGTCATCAACTAATTCCCCTTCATCTCGTGTTCTCGCAACCCGGACAAGAAATCTGCAACAACATTAGCTTTTCCTGGTTTGTTGATTATGGTGATATCAAATTCTTGCAAGCAACAAGAACCAACGAATAATTCTTGCACTTACCATAGGTTTATTCATCAAATACTTAATGGTTGTATGATCTCATGTGAATAAATATTTGATAACCCGTGATATAATGCCCGAATTTGTTGATGGCATAAATCACCGCTAGGAATTCTTTCTCGCTGTTGTATAATTTTTCTCTCGCTCCCGTCAAGTTTTTGCTAATGTTGTAGATGGTATAATGTTCACCATTATCAATTTGTCCTAATGCTCGCTCCAATTGTCGTATTGGAGGCATCAGCTTGAATGTGAAATGGTAATGTCCAATTAGGTCCTCTAAGCACAGGTGGAGTTATCAATTTCTCTTTCGTAGCTTCAAATGCTTCCCGACACTTTGCAATCCAGGAGAATTCGTAATCTTTAGTCAATAAGGCAAACAAGTGGACTGGCTATTGTACTAAAGTTGGGAATAAACCTGCGGTAAAAACCAATGTGTCCTAGGAAACTTCTGACATTAGTCTGAGTTTTAGGAGGAAGGAGGTTCTTGATAATTTCAACTTTCTTTGGATCAACTTGGATCCCTTCAAGAGAGATGTGATGACCAAGAACTATCCCTTCCTTCATCATCATGAAGCATTTATCCGGATTTAAGGATAAGTGGTATGTTTCACAACGAGTTAAGACTTTGTCAAGATTTTCCAATGTAAAATCAAAAGTTTGTCCACATACCGTGAAATCATCCATGTAAATTTCAACACTTTTGGTGGTCGGATCAGCAAAAATTGCTAGGACTGCTCACTGAAAAGTTGTCGGGGCATTACACAAACCAAAAGGTAAAACCCTATAGGCAAATGTTCCCCATGGACATGTAAAAGTTGTCTTTTCTTGATCTTCAGGTGCAATCTGAATTTGATTATACCCACTGAATCCATCAAGAAAACAAAAGTATCTTTTTCCAAAGAAGAGTATCTAACACTTGATCTATGAAAGGTAATGGAAAATGGTCTTTGTATGTCACCTTATTCAATTCTCTCTAATCTACACATACTCTCATTTTTCCATTTTTCTTAGGAACTATTACCAATGGAGAAACCCATTGACTATCGGAAATTGGGTAAATGAATCCTACTTCCAGGAGTTTTTCAATTTCTTCCTTCACAATATCTCTTAAGGCAGGATTCAATCTTCTTTGAAATTGTCTGACTGGCTTGACTTCTTCGGTATAGATCTTATGGGTACATATATCAGGATGAACTCCTGACATATCTTTGTAGTTCCAAGCAAAAGCATGAACATGCTTCTACAAAACAACTATCAATTTTTCTTCCTCTTCCCTAGTAAGCTGGCTGTAGATATTCAAAAATTTGCCTGGTCGGACTTCTATTTGTTTTGTATTTAGAAGGACTGAATTCACTCCTTCATACTTGGTGATTAAGGGATTAAGAGGACATTGCTGTGATTGGAGAAACGAAGCAGTTTCTGTTTCATTGCTGCTTGAGGGAAGCATTTCTTGTATGGAACAGTGAGAAGGAAAAATCAGATGATGGTGCCATCCATGTGATAGTGAAATAGAGTTTCCTTGTGATAGCACAGATGATTCATCTTCATATTTTTGATTCTCCTCATTACTTATCAACTGTTGGATATTTGTTGCTTCCCCTTCTAGACCTTGTTCATGCATAACATTCATCAGGATTGTTTCATTTTCTAAGTTTTCTGTGTCACTGAGGTCTTCTGTGTGTTCTCTTACTACTAAGGTAGCTAGTGTAGAGATGACCTCTTCCGGTTCTTCATCTGAGCCAGAAAACCATAACTGACCTAAAAATTTGCTAGATGGTTTTGTAGGAGGATATAAAGAAATTTGTTTCAGCTCAATACCATTTGAAATGGTCATATTTCCAGATCTGCAGTCTATGAAGGTCGCTGCAGTTGCAAGCCAAGGTCTTCCCAAAATAATGGGATATCCATGTGCTGAATTTCTTGGCTATAAAACCAAAAAATCTGTAGGGAATTCCCAAGAAGAAACTTCTATAGGGACATCTTCAATGATTCCTTCAGGTTTTGCTACTGACCTATCAGCCATTTCTAAAACTTGTAAATGTGGGGCTGAGATGTTTGAGTCAGTAATCTGTTCCATTGTATCTTTAGTCATGACATTTATTGCAGCTCCTAGATCCACTAAAACATTTGATATTGGTACTCGAACCTATGGTGACTGTGATAACTCGGGCTTCCCGGATCACTATACTTTGGAGGTAGTAGTTTTCCGTATAAGAGATCAACTATCTTTCCTTCAACCTGCATAGTCTTGGGGAATGCTTTCTTCTTTCTCCCTGTTCTTTTAATGCACAAATTTCGGACAGTACTGTTAATTTCTGGTATTTCCTTAATGGCTTGCAATAAGGGTAATGAGATAGTCAATTTTTTTAGTTCTTTGACCAATTCTGACTCAAAAATTTCTGGTATTGCATTAAGTCTTTCAGAATATGGAACTATCCTTGGTAATTGTTCCGCTTGTGTCTCTTTTTCTATTGTTGGATCCAATTTTTCTGTTTCTTTTGTTGGTTGGATTCTCTCTCGGTTCTGATGATTCTTGCTCTTCATTATCTTTGATTTCTATTAAAACCGGTTCAGTGTACAACTTTTCCTGAACGGAGTTGAATATCACTACAATCAAGAACATTAATTTCAATATTTTCTTCAGCTTCAGCCACATAGACAGGAGGTGTCTGTCTTACACTGTTTGGATTAGTGATTGGCTGAGCTGGCAATTGAGGTTGCTTCACTTGCTGTGTTTGCTATTTTTCTTGAAAATTCTGATTAGGTGCAGGCAACAAATGCTGAGTTTGACCTTGATTCCTTTGCTGCCTTGGATAGGACTGGTATTGTTGATTCCATTGTGGTTGGTTTTGCACCCAATGTGGATTAGTCTCGATTTTGATTCCAAGCCGGATTGTTTTGATTCCATGAGGGGTTGTTTTGATTCCGATTCCAGGTCGGGTTACTCCAATTTGATCGTGGTCATTCTTGGGAATTTGTCCATTGAGGATAATTCCAAGGACGTTGGGGTGGTTCTCATTGTCCCCAAGGCATAGTACCAGGATTATGCCCCCAATTTGTAGGAAAACGAGGGGGATTTTGATATTGAGAGAAATTTCCCCCTTGTTTTGGTCCAATATAGTTGAGTTCCTCGATCCGGTTTTCTAACACAGCTTTGAGTTGTGGTAGCAGGTGGCATTGATCAGTTGAATGCCTTTTTGAACAGATACTACAAATGGCCGAGATGGTTGTTTTATTCAAAGGACATTCCTGCAAAGCATGTTTACTTCTACATCTTGGGCAATAAATTGCCAAAGGTTCTATGTTTTTAGCTTTTGCAGAGATTTCCCCTAAAGTAGTGTTTAAATGCACTAGGATATCGCTTTGAAATTTGCAAGTTCCTCTATCGAGTCCTTTACATCGGTACCATTTGTGCGGCTTTTTCTTCTTCTCTCGCTTAGTGCGAGAGTAATTCCTCCAGAGATCCATAATTTCCTCATTACCGAGAGTGGTTACATCCCCTTTTCCCATCAAATCCGGAACTTCTCTCGGATTCATCTTGCAATCCTCTCAAAAAGATAGTTTTACACAATTCTCGGTTCTACTAGTCCACATCTCCTTTGAACAAAGGAGAACCTATCAAGGTAATCTTCCAAGGTCTCATCATCTTCCCCGCTTGATTCTAAATAACTCATCCTTTCTATTCCTTACATGGCAAGTATTCCCGATATTTGTCTAAAAAGACAGCCTCCATTTGATCCCAGTGTTCTTATGGAATTTGGCTCTAAGCTCATGAACCAAACGTAATGCCGAATCCTTGAGAGTTGAGGGAAAAACCTTAAGTTTTTTATTGTCATTTATATAATCATAGTCTGACACACTACCTTGAATTCAAACAAAAACGGTCGATCTTCGTATACAACACCTCGAAGGTGGGAAGTACTGAAGGTGAAATGGTCTTCATGGGAGAGTTTTGTGTTGGATTCAGATGAATAGGATATTCAAATGTTCTGGACGGTTGGAGCACATCCTGATCATCCCCTTCATTATGAACATAGCCATGCTGGCCATCTACATTGCCTGCCATAGTTTCTTGTTTCCTAGGAGAAGTTAAAGCTTCCCAAATTTTTCTCTCAAGAGGTCCAAGATTTTCTGTTGATGAGTCTTGATGAATTATCTTCCTTAAGATATTCTGTTGATACAATTGGTGATTTTCCTTTCTCAAAATGTTCTACCGATGGTGAGACTGGTGATTTTTCTATCAGTCTTTCAGTGAGTTCAAACACAGGTGATTCACCCCTTAGGCATGAATATCTCCTTAATGGGACAAGCCAAGGATCCTTTGGGGTCTCCCTAGACTTACTCATTCATGTTTACTCCTAAATGACATAAATTAAGTCAATAGTTGTTATCTTACTCTGTTGTTATATTCAGATTTTAACCTGAATGTTCACAGTTTAGTCTGATTACAGCTATTGGACTATTTGTTTTCTTCTGGCAACACTATATCCCCGACAACGGTGCCAAAATGATGCGTAGTCGTTATACCATCATTAATTCTCAAAGAATCTGTCAATCCAGGGCAATGTACAAGGCTATCTACGGGAGAAGAAGTGAAACAACTATAACTTAGGTCAATCTAGGGCAACAAGTCTTTATTGGTGGAATCGGTTTGGTGGGGGGTTTTGGAACATTCCTATCTCTAAATTGCATGAATTAAATCTTAATCTAAGTTGCAGAATTGGAAACTAATCACTAACTACATAAATGAAGTCCTAATTACAATTGCAGAATAAGACCTAATTATATTACAGAATTAACAGTTATAGAATTGAAAGTCTGATCCTAATTGCATAAAGGAAATCTAATTACTTTTGGAGTAATGAAAGTCTAGATCTAATGTGGAAATAAAAACTATCAAAATTCTGTAACAGAAGGTTGTCAATCCTCTGTTCAGATTTTGACAGCAAAACATAAAAATGCAGGAAATTGCTGAAAAAATAGTAAATGCTGAAAATAACAGTCTGAAAATAAAGTGAAAGCTTGGCTGAAAGTAAGATTGCAACTAAAACATTAAGCACAAGATTTATCTTAGCATAAATAAACTAATACCGCAAATATTATCAACTATTCACAAGCAATTTACATAACAAGTTCTGCAACTCATTCTGCTGCAGCAAAATCAGAATAAAAACTTGTTCTGTTAGTCCTCCTCCTAGGTCTGGAAGTGGCCAGCCTCTTTGTCCGTAAGAAGGTGTAAGTCTCTCTCTCTTTCTAAATCTTAATCACACTCATTTACAAGTAAATTGAAATAGAACTGGTGCACTTTATTGATCAAAAGACATGATTACAAGAATTCTGCTGAAAAACTGTTACAGGACTGTAACAGTCAATTCCTAGTTATACTCTGTATTTAGCTTCCTTACTCTATTTTCTATCTATCTGCTATTTCTCTACCTCTTTCTCTATATACCTAGCTCAACCTGAATGGGAGCAATATTTATAGCTATCCTATGATCTGATTACAAACAAAGAATATCTCAAAAGATCTAATCCTAAAATGCTGCAACAAATTCTGGTTTTATCCTAGAAGAGGACTAAAACCTGATCTTTCCCTTAATGATGGATTTGGTCGGCAATGACGGCAAAGACAGATGGAGGATATTTCTCTTTACTTTTTCCAACCTTTATTTCCCTTTTTCGCCTTCAAAAATCGGTCAAAAAGGTCAAAAACACATTCTGTTCTTCATTCCGAAGATAAGTGGCTTCATTCCGAAGACAAGTGCAGTTTTCATTCCGAAGATCGCTCATTCCGAAGATACTGCATTCTCATTCCGAAGATCGCTCATTCCGAAGATACTGCATGCTTCATTCCGAAGATCCACTCATTCCGAAGACGCTGCTTTCTTCATTCCGAAGATCCGCTCATTTCGAAGATGCTGTGTTTTCTTCATTCCGAAGATATCTGTTCATTCCGAAGATGCTTCGGAATGAACAAATGTATGCTTTCCATTGGTTTCTTCTACATCTCTCAGGTGGGTTATCTCCTAAGATCAAATTCTAATGGTCTTCATCCCTTTCCTCATGTGAATTCCATGCCTTGTTATTTATGGACAGCTGGCTGGAATTTATATGGGAAAGACCAGTTTTTGTTGCACAGTAACAGTTTGCTTGCACTGTTGCGATTTAGGTGAAGTAAATGCTTGAAACAAATCAAAATATGATTAGTGAAATGCTGCTATTATTCTAAGCATATCCCATTGTAGCAAATCATAACAAAAAGAGCACAAAACTATGCAAAAAGTTGTAAAATCAACATATAATATTTCAAATACATTGATCATGCAAAATGGTTAATATACAACATATTAAATCAACTTAACTAACATATCAGATAAAACATAAGAGTTTATAGGCATTTTTAGTGTACAAAACATGTTATAATTGAGGCATTTCTAGGCCTCATCACTTGTGTTGTTATTGGTCGTCTCCGAGCTTGAGAGTCGACCGTCAGATCCTTTGGTCCACCTTTTGCTCATGCACTTGTTAACATAACCTGTTTAGGAGATTTTGAGCTTTGACTGCTATAAAATTTGGTTGAGTTTAGCAAAAATTTGGATTCCGCTTCAACTGTCGCTCCAACTGCGACGTAAATTTGAATTTGGGCTCATCCTTGACAGCAACTTTTGACAACTTTTAGTGACAACTTTTAATGATAACTTTTGACAATGAGTTACGGGATACAAAAACCAACAGGGATTGACATGACACACAAGCGAACTGGACAACGAAGAAGGACCGAACACTCGACACAACACACAAGTGGACCGGACAATGACGAACTGACAGCGAGGACAATGAGACGACTGACAATGCAGACGACGACATGACTAACTTAAAGATGCGAGCAGACAGCGATGACACGTCTAACTTGAAGATGCGAGCGGACCAGACAACTGACAACACGAATAGTGAGACGACACGACTGACACACCATTTAAGTGACAAGCATGAAGAATGACGAGAAAGCATGGGTAGGATAACAAGAAGATACGTAGCACAGGACCGACTCTAGGAAGGAACTGACACCTAGGCTACAAACGCAAGGACCAAACACGGACCCCTATCTACTATGGACGCGAAGACCAACACTAACGTGGATGACACAACCTTTAGACGAACCGAGAACTCGTGTGAAGGACAACAACTATGTGACCGTAGTCACAACCAACAAGGTGAGACTAATGGTAAATAAATCGCATGTAGGCCAACCCACGATGTGTGTGGGATAATTGTTCCCGGGTAAAAAAAATTATATAAATTAAATTCGTCGCATACCTTAGGCGGAGCGCAATAATTTCCGGTTTTCTCACCTTGTGATTGGTGGACTGCGAAGCGACTGTTACGCTGCGCTTTTCTTTAGTTTTTCAATGATTAGATGATGTTTCAGTGAATTACATCCCCATATTCCAGCCAGGTAACCTTAGATTTTATACGATGTGTTTTACGGAGAGCCTACAACAAATTTCCTACTACGTGTATGTCTAGCTAGGCCAGAACAGGGCGAATACTGTGTCTCTAACAGTGAGTGTGTATTTGGCAACGGGTGTTTCTTCAGCGAGTGCGTTGTTGCTATGGTGTTGTGCGATCGAGTTACCCCATGATGTGCGAGATAATGTGATGCGCCTCTTAGACCTTGTTTTCATCGATGACAAGTGTATGTGAGTTCTTTTTTTTTTGTGAACTGTGGACCGAACGTGCTGTAGGTTACCCTCTCGCTCGTCCGTAGACTGATACCACTTGTAAAGAATTTCCTTACCTTCCTTCACCATACCCAACTACGAGCACTTACAGATCATATATGTAACAAAGAATGAAGAGATGAATGATAAAATAAAAGACGATTCAACAAAAGATAATTTGTTATGTAAAAGTACAGCCACTAGGAGGGCAGATCCCGCCATAAAGGCTTATGCGAGAAAACGCAGATGATAAATTGATAAGATAATAATATGATAAAATGTACCAACTAGCTAATATATATATATGAATTTAATACACATGGAATACCTAGCCGACGGCTAGGTTTGGTATGTAACATCCCTTCTCTGAATATGCTGCCGAATGAAGTGCTCCTACATAAGATGTGTAGACACCAAAACAACACCAATTCGATTAAGTGACTACAAACACTGATCGCATTGACATACACAACTTTCAGGGCAGCCCTTAGAGGTCAAACAGTGGTCCTGGCCACTCACACAGCAGTTCGGAAGGTCAAAAAATGAGCAGAGCAAAGTTGGTCATTAAAGCAAAGCCTTTATCCGAAGCCAAGCCTTTATCAAAAGCAAAGCCTTTAACAAACTTCAAGCCTTTAATCAAAAGAAAAACATTAAACAAGGGCAAATTTAAGTGAAGGCAACTCTTAGACAAAAAAAGAGCCTTAGGCAAAAATGGTTTTAAACACTTATGCAAGAATTGTTCTTTATGCTTTGCCGCCTGTCATGATATCGTGACTGTTGCGATATCGTGACAGTCGTGACGATCGTGCAGTCGCGACGTTGCGCTGTCACGACGTTGCATTGTCGTGATATCATGACAGTCGCGACGTCGCACTGTTGCGACGTCATGATATCGCGACAGTCATGATATCGCCACTGTCGCAACGTCACACTGTCACGATATCACAACTGTCACGGTATCGCGACTGTCATGATATCGCGACAGCTACTTCCAATATGCCCTGCTCTTTCTTGGTGTCGCGATATCATGACGTCGTGATATTGTGATAGACTTCAAAGGCATCATTCAATGGCAAAATTAAAAACGTTAAAGCAAAGCATTAAAGCGATTCATGCCATGTGGCGTCACTACACGCCATTTTTTAAGAGACCTTGTGGGTCTATAAGAACGGCGGACTTCACCAACTAAAGTAATGAGACGAGCAGTCTCAACAACAAATCCAGTCTGAAGCCATGCCTCATAACTGTTGATGTGAGTTCCCAGCGGTAATCTTAGGACGAGCCATGTCTCATAATCATCTGACAACGGTCAAATCTCGGCGGTGCCTGCGAACTTAGGGTTTGACATTAATGTTTCAGAGGCAAAATTCCTCTATAAAAACTAGCTCAATGCAACGTAAAAAGACACCGTGAAGCATTTTAAAAACACAACGAAGTGCTGTTCATTTATGACCTGATTCCATCAGTCGATTTTACCTTCTTCACACCCAGAATCTCTTACGAAAGAGAGGTTGGTGGGTGGTTTTCAGAGGGTGAAGCCGAACCTTCATACCCGACAGTAGACACAGTATTCTACCAATTCGACGACAACTCAATACAAAATATTTTGGGCCCTTCCTTATTGGATTGGCACCATAATTAAATTCTAACGGGGGTGTCCCACTTGGGCATCCCATACCTTTTCTTGCTGGTTTCGCTTTAATATATACATTCTGTCTTTGCGCGTTGTATATCTTGCAGTAGGGTTCTTTCTGCATTATGTGTTTAGTATACATCTCGATATTCTTATGTCCTCATGGTCTTTTCCAATATCTCATTAACCTGCTGTTCCTTTTTAATATATCTTGCAATTAACTGTATTTAAACAGTTTATGTTTTATATTGTCCAAATAACTCAAGCTTTACGTTAGAACATATCTTGCGATACGCTATGCATCCGAATGCATCTTGTCGTATGTCTTATCAAATATTAGCATGCAATACAATGAAATATTAACTTACAGGCAACAGTGTTAGAATCGGCCGACTGTTTCAATAACAGTTTACGTTTTACGTTTTCGAATATATGCTGTTTCGAATGCATGCTGTTCTCTATCCTCTATAAAAGTTGCAGGTTTACGTAGAGTTGTTTTATTCACGTATCTGATCAATCTTTGCACGTATTTCTCATTGATTTTAAAGTCAAAAGTTTTGTCCTCTTATTACAGGTGCTACTAACGTCTTTCTTGTGTCTCTGAATGCAGGATAAGCAGTTGAACGCAGGATAAGCAGCAGCAAGCGAAAACTCATTAACACCAGCGACGGCAATACGTTGGCCCGCCCACTTTGCATGTGGGCATGCAGAAAGAAGAAATATTAATCATGGTTGTAACCGAGACAGACTAACACTCCTAGCCCCTAAAAATGCAGGAGATGTATTGTAACCGAATGGAATTAATATAAAAGGGATGTGCTCCTACTTTTCTCCTTTATGTTTGGTTGATTCAAAGTTTTGTTTTTCATTACATCTTAATACTGTTTTTTTATTTTCGGAGTCTCATGCTTTCAGTGGCGATCACGGTGGGACCGTTCCCAGATTTTTAAATCACAGAAGCTAATCAGATTTGTGGTGTTTTGTGCTTAACAGGTACTCTTTTAGACGGAGATCAGAAACAGCAAATCCGGGCAGAAAAGAGGTACTCTTTTTAGCCGGAGGTCATAAAACAGCAAATCAGATTTTTGTTTACTTTATTTAATCTTTTACCTTTTCTTAATTATTAAAGAAGCGTAGAGAAATTTTTCTTAAAATTTTTTCTTGCTGTATTTAATTATTCATTTCTTTATGTAATTATTTATTTAATAATTAATTTTTTAATTACTAAAGAAAGGTAGAGGAATTTTTCATAAATTTTTCTCGCTTAAAAAAAAAAAAAATTTAATGTTTACTTTCTTTTTTTCCGGTTTGTAGTGTTTCTTGCTGTCTTCCGGTTTGCATAGGGAAAGTATCTTTCTTTTTACTGCTTGTTTCATTTTTATTAGATAAAATGAACCACACACACTTCACGTAATAAATTAAACCAAGGAGCTGGTCGTAAAACCCCAACCCTTGAGCAAGACCAATGGTGGGTTCATCACCACCTTGGCTTAGCTTTGCATCCATTTCCTTGATTGTCACTATTGTTAGGCGTAAATCCTGACGAAAGCTGACCGAGTGTTGCTGGGGTGATTCCCATGCACGCGAGGATAAGTCTTCTATGGTAGGTGTCATTAACAGGACAATCCCCCTTCCGTACCACCTATGTTCCATGTACCATATGCTCTCACATACCTATAGTTTCCCTCTCGTAAGGGCGGGTATATAGAGAGGTTGGTATATCGGTCCGACAATGGTATATTGAAGGGACGACCATTTTGGGAGTCATATGAGCCAACATTATGCATTTAAACGTTCTTCAAAAATTGCAAAAATGAAATGAAACATCAAAATGCACTAAACCAGTTTAGGACACACTATTAATCCTTAAAAGAGACAATCACGGTTTTGTGTACGTGTGTGTTCATTTCTGCGTAGTGTAAACAAAAAATACAAATCATCATAAACAAGATAAAATCTACTTAGATAGTAGAGAAGCACCACAATTGTGTACACCCGAAGCCAAGCCCGATCAAGGGCAGAAGCTGTGGAAGGTGCACAAAGAGAGGGTGCTAGTCGTCTTCGCTTTAGTTCTGAGGACTTGGCCATACCGCTTTGGCGGTCTGGCCTACAAGAAAGTCCACATCAGGCCACTTCAAAAAGGAACTATTGGGAACCCCCTCATTGGGGTATGCCCATCCAACATAGCCCCTTTTAGGAAGATGCTTTACATGTAGATCTCAATGAATGTAGACAATCGCCTCTTGAGGTTAGATCTGAGTGGCCACAGCGCGATGAAGCGCTAGAGTGGCATAGTGCCCATGAGGAGAGACAGCATGACTACGCTACCTCTTCTCTGCCTCACATTCAAATAGCAAGACAAAATCCAGAGTGTAGGGCTCTTTACACAGGGCAAGCTCACTCCGCCCACCCCTTTCACACCCATGAAAGGGAATACAAGGAAGATTATCGCATTCCTCAGGAACAACATACAGCGCGGGAACCTTGTGTGTTCGCACTGGCTAGATATCATGCTCATCCATCGAGGCTAGAACCTCAAGTGCATGCCGCCTACCTCGACAGAGGGAAGCAACCCATTGAAATTTTTGATCACCAAGATCGAGGCAAACACATAGAAAAAACATTCAAGCCTCCTCAACAAAAGAGGGCAGACCAAGTTGACCCGGTAGTTGCCAGACATGCCGCCCGCCAAGCCCGAATCACACAGCTTGAGCAAGGTCATCAGGAATTAGAGTACTTATACCGCTTGAATAAAGAGCGCATGCAGCGCGAAGCGGATGAGTTGCGATATAAACTACCTGAGCGGGTGCCAACCCCTCGCACCCATAGAGAAGAACAATATGAGAGGCACAATCCTTTGGTGCAGGATAGGTCTCCGCGACCTCGTCAAGATTTGCCTCCGAGACCTTATAGACCCGAGAGGGAGGCCACTCCTCGAAACAATGATGGGTACCCTCAGCGGGGACTCAATCAAGGTCATAGGTCTCGCCCAGAGACTCCTCAAGAACTTTATGAGGAGTATGAACCAGAAATAGAACGTGTTGAAACTCCCCATCAAGGCGGGAGGGCTGCCAATCGGCCACCCCTCCATAGGCCTCTAGTCTCCCATCACTCACAATGAGAGCAAACCAAAGAGGAAGAAATAAAATCTTCCGATGCATACAAAGCGCTATTAGAGCGTTTGGAGTGTGTGGAGACAAAAGCTTCTGGGCATCAAAAGCCTACATTACGTCAACTCTGTAGTCATCCAGTGCATCCCTTAGTACCTACACCTCTTTACCCTGAACACTTCAAGTTGCCTCAATTGGCAGTCTTTAAAGGTGAAGAGGACGCACAAGAACATGTTACACGGTTCCTAAGTCAATGCTTCGGCATCCAAGATAATGATGCATTGTTGCTTAGAACTTTCATAACCACATTCACAGGCCCTGCCTCGGATTGGTTCACACAACTACCCAAACATAGCATAAACAACTTGGATCAATTAGTCGATGTGTTTCTTAAATGCTTTGCCTTCAACACAAAGAAGAAGGCATCATTGAGTGATCTGGCCAGCCTCAGGCAATATGAGGAAGAAATAATGATAGCATACGGGAATTGATGGAGGGCTTTGCTTTCTAAGCTACCCTACCGTCCCCCTATGTCTGATCTCACACAGATGCTCGCAAAAATTTGTTTAAAATCAATCTCTGGTCTATTGCTGCTATAGCAATACGACAGCCTAGAAGAAGCTTTGGCGCAAGCCAAAGTTATAGAAGAGATTAAGATAAGTGAAGGCGCAATTGCTAAGCCTAAAAAGGAGTGGAATAAAACCACTAAGACTGGGAATACGCAATCACAACCAGATGCGGTTAACCAAGTTGCGATAAATTTTCCCAAGCATGTGCAAGAAACGTAGCCCCAAAAGGCTAATTACCAGGCAGTGCCTCCTAGTTATGAAAAAGATAATAAGAAACAGGAGCAAAATCAGCAGCGTCGCACTAGGCGACAATTCACCCCTTACACGGAGTCCAGGGACTCCCTATTTGATCACTTGTCAGTGGCAAATTTAGTCACCTTGCCAGAAATCCAAACTGTAGACCCTAACGCCCCCAAGCCTAAGGGATACAGAGAGGAATTGTATTGTAGATTCCATAGGCGCAGGGGACATGATTTAAATGGATGTTGGAAATTCAAAGGATTAATCCAAGATTTAATTGACAATAAAACATTGGCCGTGGACAACCCCATAGCGCCAAATAACCAACAAATGGGGGTATTCAAGGACCCTTTGCCTGCCCATGAGGAACAGGAAAAACCTCTCTAGATTAACGAGGTGCGACAGAATCTTCCCATGCAAGGATTTGTGGGGATGATAAGCATAGTGACAAGGAACAAAAAGTACCCGACAGCTGCCCCCGAGGTAGCTACAAGGGAAGTTCCAACGACGTCATAGCCTCAGCAATGCCCTGTGCTAGTACCTCTGCCTAGACCCGAGGTCACGATACGGACCAAACTCACGCAGAGTTTGCGGACCACATCGGCTAGGCTTTCCATTTACGAGCTTATTCAATAGTCAACACCTCATAGAGAAGCTCTTATGGAAATATTAAAAGCCATTGAATTACAACCTCATGAAGCAAATTCTTTCAACAACTTCGTGGGACATGTGAAGCGATGTACGGAGCCGGTCATCACCTTTAGAGAGGATGAAGTCAAAGCAATATCGAATGACATGGCAGATCCACCCCTGCACGTTATCGCATAGGTCAACGGGATCCCGTATAAGAGAGTGTTGGTCGATACTGGCTCGTCCAGTAACATCATTACCACTGCAGCATTAAAACATTTAAAGTTTCCAGCCTCTCATATCACAGCCTCCACGTACACACTGCGAGCTTTTAATGATGCAATATGCTCGACAGTTGGCACAGTTGTTCTACCTATCTAGGTAGGACAAAAGACAATACCAACATTGTGCCATGTGTTAGAAGGCGAGATGGCTTACAATATACTTCTAGGGCGGCCTTGGATCAGGGACATGAAGTGTGTCCCTTCCATCGCTCACCAGTGCTTAAAGTATGCTTTTGAAGGAGAAATACATGTAGTCCCGATGGACTTGGAACCCTTCAAGTATTGTAATGCGATACAAATAATGCCTCAATCGACCCTCCCTTCAACACATTTGGATTTCCAGTTAAATCCATCTAAACAAGGTCCAATACCGCAGGCACCACTGGTGACCAAAACAGCAAAATCCCAGCCAGGTGAATCCTCCTCATCTGCTCCTTCATTACCAATGTCGTCGGTAATGGCTAAATAGAAGGATAAGGTAAAACAGATCATGGAAGAGGCTCAGCCCCTAGAAGAGGGTTTACCAACAATTTCAATGGTATCAACAGAGGAAACACCTAGCACTATGGAAGTTGAGATTCCTAAACCACCACACATGGAATGGACTCAAGAAGGACTCCCGTTCCCTCCCTCCCAAGCATCAACAATCACTGTTGAAATGGCTAGTACAAGCCTGGGGGAGTACTTAGTGCAGAATGTTGTGGCAACGCCTACAGTAGAATCAGTACAGGATATGGGGAGACCTCGCCTTCCCATAGGAACAGTTGTTCCTCTCGGTCACCCACCAAACCAGACAAATTTTGTGTATGGGGGCCTCGATCATGGTCTGGAACCATGCAAGCAAAAAGAAGTAGACAATGAGCCTTTTGTTGAAAACATTAACTATCTGTCAAACCCAGAATTTGCCCTAAAATATCTCGACCAATGCAATTGGCATGGATACGGGCTAGGTAGATATGAGCAAGGGATGTGGGTCCTTTGCCAACCAAGATATCAGATGCCATATGATAAGTCAGGAGTAGGATTCAACCACCCCCTGCCCTTAGACATCTTGGTCAAAAATATGCAAGGCCTAGAAATAGGCAACAAGGGGGGATTGGCATTAGATCCTTATGCCAATCCAAATACATAATATACATTGGGAGATTATCTCCCATGGTCAACTAACACCCTTGGCAATAGTAGTAACCCCTCTCCTTTGCTAGAGAGAGGCGAAATTTTGGACATTAATCCTCAAAGAGAACATCAACGGTGTTTGGACATCTTTTTAAAGCTATTCCCCTTAGAGGTTCCAGTTGAATCCACACAAGAGAATCAGGTCCCTCCACCTAGAGTGGAACAACTGCAACAGGACCAGATCAATTTGCTAGAACAAGGAGAATCCTCAATGTCGCAAGTAACAGTTTTTGAGGAAAGTGAACATTTTTGGATCTCCGAAAGTGATTCAGAAGATGAGACTGAGATGGACTATCTCAGACATGCACAACGAAATTACCGCCCTTTAACTCACAAAGATCTAATGGGACAGATGGGCATACTGCTAGGGCATGAATTGTGGGTAGACCCAGCGAGGTGGGACCAAGTTTTGGATCCATGGCTCCAAATTCATGATGAGCACCGTCCACCTCGAGACCCTATCAGGACATCAGTGTCGAAGGAAGACCCTGTCCTCCTTTTTGCACATAGGGCCGATCCGTTCGTGCCCGTTCCCCTAGAGCCAGATCCAAAGTATAGGGAGCATCTAGAAGGTTCAAGTTATCACCCCCACGGTAATGGAGATCGAATTCATTCCATCCACATGATCTCCATTGATTTTACCATGCCCATCCACAATCCGACCGATCCAGCACGGTCATTGCATCTAGACATAGATGCCATCGACTGGGATCGCGTCAATTCCCCTTTATCCCCATCAAAGTACTGGCCTTTTGGTGAAATGCCTCAATTTACCCCAAGGGCAACTCAGGATATTTTTTAGGCTGAAGAAGAACCCGAGGTTCCAAATGCAGATCTAAACTTAGCTGATGATATCCATTTGATCCCGAATCCACATCAGTTGGAGGACGAATCCCACATGTCAGTCAAGGAAACGACTGATGTAGATATCGACACAGATCTAATGAATCCATAGATTCTCAAGCTCGGGGTAAGTCTTTCCCCCGAAGAGCAAGCCGACTACATTGCCCTTATTAAAGAGAAGAAGGAGGTTTTTGCATGGTCGTACAAAGATATGCCAGGACTAGACCCGCAGCTAGTCATGCATAATTTAACGCTTGATCCGAAAATCAAGCCTGTAAAGCAAAAACTATGTAAGATGCACCCAAAAATGGCCTTAATGGTCAAAGATGAATTTCAAAAGCTATTGGATGCACAGTTTGTCATCTGCATGGATTATCCGCCATGGCTGTCCAACATGGTTCCCGTCAAGAAGCCCGACGGGAGGATTCACATATGCACCGATTTTCAAGACCTAAACAAAGCGAGTCCTAAGGATGATTTCCCGTTGCCAAGTATTGACTCATTGGTAGACGCTACAGTAGGTCACGAAATGCTCTCCCTAATGGATGGTTTCTCAGGATACAATCAAATTCGTATCAATCCTGAAGACCAACTAAAAACGGCGTTCACAATGCCTTGGGGGACATTTTGTTATAAGGTCATGCCTTTTGGCCTTAAAAACACTGGCGCTACCTACCAACGTGCCATGACATATATCTTCCACGATTACATGCACAAAACTTTGGAAGATTACATGGATGATTTGTTAGCCAAATCTCTTTTGCGCTCAAATCATCTTAATAACTTAAGCAAGATCCTCGATCGCCTCATGGAGCATAAAGTTAGACTAAACCCCAAGAAGTGCGTATTTGGCATCACATCTAGAAAACTCTTGGGTTTCATAGTCTCAAAGTGAGGAATCGAGGTGGACCCAAAGAAAGTCAAGGCAATCCTTGAAATGGTTCCCCCAACTACAATCAAGCGACTTAGAAGTCTGCAAGGAAAGGTCGCGTCAATTAAACGCTTCATAGCACAATTATCTGACAAGTGCCGACCCATGAACAAATTATTGCACAAAGGGGTTACATTTCATTGGGATGACGAGTGCCAGTCAGCCTTTGACGAGATCAAACAATACCTGGTTTCGCCACCAGTATTGGCACCGCCTAGACCAGGAGTGCCATTCTACTTATACATCTCAGCTATTGAGGTGGCACTGGGCACCATGCTAGCCCAAAAGAATGAACTTCACCAGGAACAGGCTACTTACTATCTTAGCCGCACCCTAGTTAGTTATGAACTTAACTATGCATACATTGAAAAACTCTGCTTGGCAGTGGTGTTTGCTACCAAAAAGCTACGCCATTACATGTTGAGCAACACTACGTATGTTGTGTCTAAGGAGAATCCATTGCGATACATGATGAGTCGTACTTATCATAGTAGTCGCACGGAAAAATGGATCATGTTGTTGACAAAATTTGACATAGAGTTTATTGGAAAAAAATCTATCAAAGGACAATTCATAGCCGATCAACTAGCAGAGGCTCCTCTTGAAGACGATCAGCCTCTGGTCATAGAAATACCCGATGATGGGGTCTTTCATGTCTCAGACTCACCAGATTTTGATGAGCCTGAGTCACAAGCCGACATCACCCTATTCTTCGATGGTTCTAAATGTGAGCAAGGTGGTGGCACGGGAATTGTATTCTTCATACCGCAGGGTGCTCCAATGCCCCTGTCATTTAAATTAAACTTCCCGTGCACCAACAATAATGCAGAGTATGAAACCTTGCTCCTAGGTCTTCAGATAGCAATCGCCATGAACATCAAAAGACTGAATATCTTTGGTGATTCACTGTTAATAGTCAATCAAGTCAAAGGGGTATATCAATGCAAATGCCCAGTCCTGCAGGCCTATAAAGCCCTTGTGGACAAATTCCTGGCAAAACTTGAGTGGTATGACATCGAGGCACTCCCTCGATCATCGAATCGTTTTGCGAACACAATGGCCTCCTTGGGGTCACTCATTCCACAAGACCTTTTCGGTGATATGACAACCATTCAAGTCAAAACCTTATTGCAATCCACTATGGAGCACGCAAGCTCAGACTTGACGCCAGGAATCCACATGATCCAGATCGAACCATTCTCAGAGAAGTTCTCTCGAATCCGAAATCATCTGAAACACACCAACTGGGGGTCCTTGTTCTCCCCTACTCCCATTAATAGCAACACAATGCTGTTCTTACAGGTCCTATCCCATTCAACGTTTGCTAGGGATGAACTTCAAGAGGGATTGGTTGTTCATACTATCGAGGTTTTCGATCAGCAGGACTAGTATTTACCCATCAGAGACTACCTCAAGTTAGGTACTCTCCCACTTGGATTGACTCATGCCGCAAAACGAGTACTCAAACAGAAAGCAGCTAAGTATGTCTTGATAGGAGACATTTTGTATCGTCGCAGCTATGAAGGAATCCTCCTTCGTTGCTTGGACCAGCAAGAGTCCACTTGGGCAGTCGCCCAAGTGCACGATGGTACATGTGGTGGCCGCTTCAGTGGTATGGCCATTGCAAAACACATTCTTCGCATGGGCTATTATTGGCCATCTTTAGAGCGAGATTGTTGCACCTATGTCAAGAAGTGCGTGAAGTGTCAACATCATGCCAATTTGATGCACGTACCTTCTTAGGCCTTGCAGACAGTCTAGTCTGATTGGCCATTATTGCAGTGGAGCTTCGATCTAATTGGAAAGATCTCCCCTGCATCGTCAGGCTGTCACACGTTTATCATAACGGCCACAGAGTATTTTACCAAGTGGGTGGAAGCAATTTCGCTTACCTCTACAATAGGACCCCGCATTGTGGAGTTCATTTTGCATAACATCATGTCATTTTGGTATTCCATCCAAAATAGTCTCGGATAATGGGACGCCTTTCAAGAACAAAGACATGCGTGCTTTGACCACAAAGTACAAGATTCAGCACAGCTTTTCGACACCCTATTATCCGCAGGCAAATGGGCAAGCCAAAGCGTCAAACAAAATGCTAGTTGCCATCCTTAAAAAGACCGTCGTAGATAGTCATAAATATTGGCACATTCAAATCCCACTTGCCCTATGGGCCTATCGCACTAGAATTCGGACACCCACTAGGGCCACTCCATTTTTGCTTGTGTATGGCTCCGAGGCAGTCATGCCTCTAGAGTTGGAGATTCCTTCCCTACGCATATCAACGCAGGAGTTCATCGATGATGATTCTACGCGGCAAGCCCGGTTAGACCAGCTTACGTTGCTTGATGAACGACGCGTTAGTGCTCTCGAGCATTTACGTATTTATCAAGAGCGACTTAAGAAAGCTTACAACATGAAAGTGCACCTCAGGGACTTTAGGGTTGGTGATTTGGTTTTGAAGGAAAACCAACAAAATTCCAGTTTGCCATCCCACCTAAGGGACAAGTTTGCAGCAAATTATTTAGGTCCATATGTCATTGATAGCAAAATAGGACCCGAGACATACCGGCTAGCTTCTGTTGATGGTATCAAGGACACAGAACCCTTGAATATCAATCATTTGCGACCATTTCATATCTAAAACACTCCAAGGATTCCCACAATCGCTTGGTCAATCCCAAAAGGCTCCAAGGATTCTTGCAATCGCTTGGTCAATCCCAAAACGCTCCAAGGATTCTTGCAATCGCTTGGTCAATTCCCAAAAGGCTCCAAGGATTCTTGCAATCGCTTGGTCAATTCCCAAAATGCTCCAAGGATTCTTGCAATCGCTTGGTCAATTCCCAAAACGCTCCAAGGATTCTTGCAATCGCTTGGTCAATCCCAAAACGCTCCAAGGATTCCCACAATCGCTTGGTCAATCCCAAAATGCTCCAAGGATTCCCACAATCGCTTGGTCAATCCCAAAACGCTCCAAGGATTCCCACAATCGCTTGGTCAATCCCAAAAGGCTCCAAGGATTCTTACAATCGCTTGGTCAATCCCAAAACGCTCCAAGGATTCCCACAATCTCTTGGTCAATCCCAAAACGCTCCAAGGATTCCCACAATCGCTTGGTCAATCCCAAAAGGCTCCAAGGATTCTTGCAATCGCTTGGTCAAATCCCAAAAGGCTCCAAGGATTCTTGCAATCGCTTGGTCAAATCCCAAAAGGCTCCAAGGATTCTTGCAATCGCTTGGTCAATTCCCAAAAGGCTCCAAGGATTCTTGCAATCGCTTTGTCAGTTCCCAAAATGCTCCAAGGATTCTTGCAATCGCTTGGTCAGTTCCCAAAATGCTCCAAGGATTCTTGCAATCGCTTGGTCAATCCCAAAATGCTCCAAAGATTCCCACAATTGCTTGGTCAATCCCAAAACGCTCCAAGGATTCCCACAATCGCTTGGTCAATCCCAAAACGCTCTAAGGATTCCCGCAATCGCTTGGTCAATCCCAAAAGGCTCCAAGGATTCTTGCAATCGCTTGGTCAAATCCCAAAAGGCTCCAAGGATTCTTGCAATCGCTTGGTCATCCCAAAACGCTCCAAGGATTCTTGCAATCGCTTGGTCAATCCCGAAATGCTCCAAGGATGTCCGCAATCGCTTGGTTGAAAATCAAGAAAATTCAAAAACAACAAAAATCATCCAAAAACAACAAAAATTTGCATCTCATTTCTAGGCATACTCAAATTCATCAATAGAGAGTCCTTCTCGAGCTTCATCTTCATATTCACAAAAATCAATCCATCAAAAATACAAAAATACATAGCTGCATTATAGCATTGCATCCATACATTGCATATTTGTGGTCGTATAGGTCAAAGGCACCATAGGCTCTCATGGTTCTACTAGTCCATCTTGTTCCACAATGTTCCATTTTACAAAAACAAGAAAAGCACCATGCATTTCTTTTTCCACACTAGAGTCAGTGGTCTTTTAATGTCTCAAGAGTTTTTGGGATTCAGTCATCATTTTCCTCTTTAGCTATGTCATGTATCAGGTCAGACAGATTTTACGAAGGTAGAGTCATACTTGAAATACACCTTGTTACGTAACATCCCAACACAAATTAAAACACATAAAAATTCCCAAGTTGTGTGAAAGAAAGATGAAACCTGCATTACAATCCAAGTTACCATCAGCAAAACAGTTATCTTGCTCATCCCCCCGTGCGAATGGTTCTAGAATGCTGAGAATTGACAAAAGGACAAGCTCTTTCCTATCCACTCACCTCCATATACAGTGCTTTTCACCATTACCAAATTCCAATCATAGTTGGTTCCCAAAGTTGTAAGGATTCGTACTATCCGCCCCTAACCAGGATGGGTAGTCATCCCCAAAACCTAAAGGGATCAACACCATTCACAAACAAAATTCCAACAAATCATCATCCCAACATTTTCCATTCACCTTTGGTCTCCAAGTTGTAAGGATTCGTACTATCCGCCCCTAACCAGGATGGGTAGTCATCCCCAAGGCCTAACAAATCAATGCCCTTACTCCATAACCTCCATCATCTCCTTGGTCCCCAACGTCGTAAGGATTCGTACTATTCGCCCCTAACCACGATGGGTAGTCATCCCCAAGGCCACAAGGATCAAAGCCATTCACAATACTCCAAACACAAAATCAAATAACAGTGGTTATCACCACTATTCAAAACTCCTTGTTCAAAAAGAATTAATAGAAAAAAAAATAGTGATTTTTATCACTATATAGACGAGCAACCCTCCGAATCATTCAGCCAAAAAACATCCTAAACTTGAATCCCTGGAATTCTCAACATTCAAAAAACCATCTAGGTGATCCTCATTATAGTTTTGGTTGATAGCCTATCTGGCAATGGTGGTATCCTACCCGCATGATGATATGTCTATCACATTCGCTTTGCATGTGTGCAGACCAATGTTTGCGTAAGGATGAGCTAGCTTATGGTATCTTGGATAACACTGCAGATTAATCTAACTAAATACAACAAAGGAGTTAGTGGAGCTAATTAGGTGATCCTCGATACGAGTTCGGTTGAAAGCCCATCTGGCACTGGCGGTATCCTGATAAATACCACATAAAAGAACTCAGTTGCACACACAGGGATGTGAAATAGCCTGGTAAAACACAAGTCCGATTCATACCTTGTTCAAAAGTCTTGAAAGCTAAAGTACAGTCATGGCTAGTAAGTTAAAACCGTCTGAGTCTCAAAAAACCTTAGCTACATTTCTAAACCAACCACGCTATTTTTCATCCTTACAATACCATCAGAAAATACCAAAAGAGAAAAACCACATGTATACATACAAAGTCATGTATCACAGCAATCACCTCAAAACAAAATAATAGAGTTCTAAACAGTCTATGGTGTCATAGCCCAACACCACAAAGTCCATCCATCCATTTCATTTCTGCATACCACATACATTTGCATTCATCACAACATATGCATCCATTTCATTTATGCATACCACACACATTTGCATTCATCACAACATATGCATCCATCAATATAAAGTAGCATGCATCCATCAACATCAATCATTGTGCATAAAATCATGACATATACACAAAGAAAGAAACTCAAAACAACAAAAACATCATAAAAATGCACCACAAAAACCATAGCAATAAGTTGCCGAACACAAGTACTCTTGCACTTAACCTCTTGGCATAAAGAAAATCGATGTTGGGGCTCAAATTGTCACTTTTCCACTTCGCCAACAAGGATATCATAGCTGGACCGCTCCACGGGAAGACGGGTTTTTGATGATTTCACCTCATTATAGCATCACCAAAAGGGTTAACACCCACAAAAAATAGGTCCAAATGTCGAGAAACTGCACGTGCTTAAACGGTAAAACATATAAAGGCACCCTAGCCTAAGTCATCTTGGGTCAAGTGACTCATCGCTTTTCTCATGAAGGTCATTCCCTCATCGATTCGTCGCTTGAGGGGGTAGTCACACTTAGTCACCAATCAACAAACACATACCCAATCAAAGCAATGACATGCATTCAAAGAATCACTGACAAAGACAATCACGCTCCTGCTTGGGGCAGTAAACAAGCAATCATTAAATTGATCAAACACTTGGCATTCTCGAAGCATGAACACAAGGTTTCCCCTATGGACAAAATGTTGCGCCCTTTGCCTAATCATGACTGATCAATGTCCAAGCTCAAGTCATACCTCACCAAAACAGGTTAACACTTGAAATCAAATTCCTTAGCTCGTCAGAAGCAAGGATTCAGGAATGCATGCCCTTTCCACACTTGGGGCATCAAAAGTTGGTTAGGTTATCAAGAAACCCTAATCATTAGTGCTTTGGTCGTATATTTTTGCTCAGCACTACGTCACCCGCAGTGCTTCCCAAAAAGGGGCATCTGTAGACACCAAAATAGCACCAATTCGATTAAGTGACTACAAACACTGATCGCATTGACATACACAGCTTTCAGGGCAGCCCTTAGAGGTCAAACAGTGGTCCTGGCCACTCACACAGCAGTTCGGAAGGTCAAAAAATGAGTAGAGCAAAGTTGGTCGTTAAAGCAAAGCCTTTATCCGAAGCCAAGCCTTTATCAAAAGCAAAGCCTTTAACAAACTTCAAGCCTTTAATCAAAAGAAAAACATTAAACAAGGGCAACTTTAAGTGAAGGCAGGTCTTAGACAAAAAAATATCCTTAGGCAAAAATGGTTTTAAACACTTATGTAAGAATTGTTCTTTATGCTTTGCCGCCTATCGTGATATCGCAATGGTCATAATATCGCGACGGTCACGACGTCGTGACTGTCGCGACGTCATGCTATCGCGACGTCGTGCTGTCACGATATCGTGATCGTCGCGACATCGCGCTGTCGCGATATCGTGACGATCGCGATATCACGATTGTCGCAATGTCATGATATCACGACTATCACGATATCACGATAGCACGACGTCACGACTGTCATGATATCATGACAGGTCATGATATCGTGACTGTCATGACGTCGCGTTGTCGCGATATCGCAACAGTCGCGATATCGTGGCAGCTACTTCCAATATGCCCTGCTCTTTCTTGGTGTCGCGATATCGCGACATCGTGATATCACGACAGACTTCAAAGGCATCATTCAATGGCAAAATTAAAAATGTTAAAGCAAAGCATTAAAGCGATTCACGCCACATGGCGTCACTACACGCCATTTTTAAAGACCTCATGGGTCTATAAGAACGACGGACTTCACCAACTAAAGTAATGAGACAAGCAGTCTCAACAACAAATCCAGTCCGAAGCCATGCCTCATAACTGCTGATGTAGTTCCCAGCGGTAATCTTAGGACGAGCCATGTCTCATAATCATCTGACAACGGTCAAATCTCAGCGGCGCCTGCGGACTTAGGGTTTGACATTAATGTTTCAGAGGCAAAATTCCTCTATAAAAACTAGCTCAATGCAACGTAAAAAGACACCGCGAAGCATTTTAAAAACACAACGAAGTGCTGTTCATTTATGACCCGATTCCATCAGTCGATTTTACCTTCTTCACACCCAGAATCTCTTACGGAAGAGAGGTTGGTGGGTGGTTTTCAGAGGGTGAAGCCGAACCTTCATACCCGACAGTAGACACAGTATTCTACCAATTCAACGACAAATCAATACAAAAGATTTTGGGCCCTTCCTTATTGGATTGGTGCCATAATTAAATTCTAATGGGGGCGGCCCGCTTGGGCATCCCATACCTTTTCTTGCTGGTTTCGCTTTAATATATATATTCTGTTCTTGCGCGTTGTTTATCCTGCATTAGGGTTCTTTCTGCATTATGTGTTTAATATACGTATCGATATTATTATGCTCTCGTGGTCTTTTTCGATATCTCATTAACCTGCTGTTCCTTTTTAATATATATTGCGATTAACTGTATTTAAACAGTTTATGTTTTATATTGTCCAAATAACTCAAGCTTTACGTTAGAACATATCTTGCGATACGCTATGCGTCCGAATGCATCTTGCAGTATGTCTTATCGAATATTAGCATGCAATACAATGAAATACTAACTTACAGGCAACAGTGTTAGAATCGGCCGACTGTTTCAATAACAGTTTACGTTTTACGTTTTTGAATATATGTTGTTTCGAATGCATGTTGTTCTCTGTCCTCTGTAAAAGTTGCAGGTTTACGTAGAGTTGTTTTATTCACGTATCTGATCAATATTTACACGTAATTCTCATTGATTTTAAAGTCAAAAAGTTGTGTCCTCTTATTACAGGTGCTACTAATGTCTTTCTAGTGTCTTTGAATGCAGGATAAGCAGCTGAACGCAGGATAAGCAGCGGAAAGCGAGAACTCATTAACACCAGCGACGAAAATACGTTGGCCCGCCCATTTTGCATGTGGGCATGCAGAAAGAAGAAATATTAATCATGGTTTTAACCGAGACAGACTAACACTCCTAGCCCCTGAAAAGGCAGGAGATGTATTGTAACCGAATGGAATTAATATAAAAGGGTTGTGCTCCTACTTTTCTCCTTTATGTTTGGTTGATTCAAAGTTCTATTTTTCATTACATCTTAATACTGTTTTTTTATTTTCGAAATCTCATGCTTTCAAGATGAGTCCCAACACCAAGGCCTGATAAGGTACTCATGTACACTAGATATGGTATAGCCACAAATATGAGTCTCGATAGTAAGATTTGATAAGGTACTCATTTACAATATTTGATCAAAAGGATAAAGGTCATTAAAAAAATTCCCTAAAACCAAAGTGAATATAGGATGGAGATAGAACCACAAAAATCACATTGGTAGTCCAAAAGTGACTCCACAAGCATGAGTATGTGGTTTCCACATATATGAATACAATGGGCTGATAACTAGGTCTAAACCTTGTGGACAAACAACAAAATTAGGGTAATGGTGTAAAATTTCAAGGGGAAACCACCTTCCAGAGTAGAAGAATAAGGAAGATGTGCATGGAGGATTGAGAGAAAGGAATATGTCCTCTTCACCCTCCTCTTTAGGACAAATTCCATTAAGAAACCTACAATGGACCCATTAGATGTCTCAAAAACATAGAGACTTATTGCAAAAAAGAATTCATACTCCCAGACTGGTGCTCACGAACCATGAAATCAAAGTGTCTCACAAAAATAATGTGAATATAGGATGGATAAAGAACCACAAAAACTATAAGGGATGTCCAAATTGACTCCGCAAGCATAAGTAGTGGTATCCACCTGTATGACACAATGGGCTGAATAACAAGGTCCAAAGAATGGACAACCAACAAAACAAGGGCACCAATGCTGGGAGTGTCGGGTTCAACCGAGAGTGCGCTCCATGATACATTAATTTAAAAACATCATTGAAAATAGTCGTGAAACTGAAAAATGGACACCACAATTGTGTTCATCTTGGAAAAACCTTTTCGACTATAAATACCCCTTCATTAACTTCAAATGAGAAATTGAAGTGAAAATGAGAGATTTGGTTGACCAATTTTTTTTTTTTTTTGAGTTTTAATAATATTTTTTAGTTAATGTATATAGGAATTGCCAATGTAAAGATCCTATAAAACAATAAAATAAAAATATATTTGTTTTGATATAAATGAGGGTGGGCATGAAGTTAGTGAATATCTTCTTATACTTTTTAGAGATATATAAACAATATATACCTCTAAAAATTAAAGGTTACTATAAAGAAAGCTAGAAGAATACACCCTCCCTAAAAGATAAAATAAAAAAGGAATTTAATTATTAGGTTACAAATGACGCTTTTCTCTTAGCCCTTTGAAAGAGAAAGAGATTTAAAATTTTGGGTTCTCATGAGTGAAAGTTATGAGGGGTGAGGGGCTCAATTGAATTCATCTTAACACAAGAAAGAGATTGAAGTTTTAAATTACCAATACTCCCCCCTTAAATCTTAAATTATGGAAAATTTTAGGTTTATGAAAACTTTAATGAAAATGTTATTTAAACTTTTATATATACTTATAACCTTAAAAAAAAATTAAGATTTAATATAAAATAGATTTAACAATAACACCCTTAGAGAATAAGAAAAGGTGAGAAAATCTCTTTCTTAAAATAGTTAGTTCGAATATATTATTAAACTAATTGTTAAGAAAGAGTAAAAAATTAATTTCAAAGGAAAAAAGTAACTTCTTGTGAAAATTATTATTTTAACAATAAAAATATATTTAGAAGATGTTTTAAGGAGGATAGCTTTTCTCAAATTTTGATAAACAAGGTAGGTGAGAAAATTAATTAGAGAGTGAATGTTTAAATAAAAAAACTAAATTTTTTGATGATGATTGTTAGATTAAAATATATTTCCCTTAATGCATAGGCAAAATGATAGAAGTTTTCATTTATAGCAAGATAAATTTTATTTTAAATTTAAGTTTAAGAATACTTTTAATCTCAAGCAAATTAATAAAATAAATAAATATCTTTGCATTCAAAATATTCGAAAGGAAAGAAATTTAAAAAATATTTTCCTTAAGACTATATGCAAAGAAGAAAAAAGGCAAATAAAAGGTAGAAAGATGATATGCAAAATATGCAAAGACAGGAAGACTCCCCTCCCCAAACTGTGATCGGTGCTTAGAAAAACACCTGAACACCCTCCCCAATAATTTTTTTTTATTATAAATTTTACAATAGGGTGTCACGATTTGAAGAAAGCCAAAATTAATTAAGGCTTCTTAAAAGGATACAAAGGTGTTTCTTCGAAACACAAGGTTTTGATAGAAACTTTTACCTAAAATAAGAAATGAGCAGAATGAAGAAATATTGTATATGATAAAAAAATTGGTGACACTCCAGCTTTCTTTTATAAAACGTTATGCTCGGCAAAAATAAATGAAGCAATATTGATAACAGGAAATTAAAATATATTAATTAAAAATATATATATTTATTTTAGGAGCTTAAAATAAATAGATAACTAAAACCAGTGAACCTATACAATACGTTAGAGAAGGAGTTGCTACCATATGGGCAGAGGAAGAGCGCTACCAGCGAGACCTGCACAAAGGGATTAGGCATTGTATCTGGATAAAGAGAGATAGCCAAAAAAAAAAATTCCCTTTAATGTGCCGAATGGGCAAAAGTAAGAGCGCCAAAAAAAAATACTAAAAGGAATTACAAATTTTTAGCTTGAAATAGCAAGCGACGCAAAACAAAAAAATAGGGAACTTGGAGAGAGGAAACCGCTGTGAGGGAGGCCACCAAGCTAACGCTGAAGAATACATAAAGGATATGCCTCTCTAGAGGGCCATATGGGTGGAGGCTAACACTAGCGAAAGAGAGAAGGAGCAATCCTTTTTCTTAAAACATGTAATGCTACAGAAAAATGATTAGATAAAAATGCCTAGTTTTAATCACGAAATGCTACATAAACGTTAGATAAAAAGGATAGAAAAAAAATGTTTGAAAACCAATTATTTAAATTTACATTTTGAAAAAAAATAAAAAAAGGAGATTTCAAAAAAAATGTGCTAAGCCTACGGAAAGCAAGGAGGCCTGCAAAAAACGTTAAACGAAGATGCCTCCTCCAGAGGGCCGAATGGGCGGAAGCTTGAGCGTTGTTCCTACAGATTATGACTAAAAAAATACCGTCTAAATTGACAAAAGTAAATGAAAGCTAGAGCATCGATTGTACAAACTTCGAGATGAACAACGAGCCAAATGGGTAAACTCTGAGACATCTAAATGAATGATGAGTGCACCATAGAGTTTGAAACAAAGAGACCCAAGTTATAACGAGAGTGCCAACGAGCGTTAGGCGTTCTCTAACATCTATATAATATGGAGCGTACGTTGAGAGCGCCACAGACAGTGCCAAGTTCCAGAGACCAAGAAGTGAAATATTAATGAGGGAGGGATTTTATTCCCTCCATGAGTGAATAAAAAAAATTCAAAATATTTCCTAAGTTAACACTTGGTTCATCCAAGATTTTCGCTATCAGAAAGAAATGGATATAACTAAGATTTATAATAACATGAATACGCTAAGAGAGAATAAATAAATAAATAAATAAATAAATAAAAGGGCTCTTTTTCCTTTGAAAAGAAGGGCAACAAAAGCACCTTCACATAGCGTAATCCGTGTTTTTTTTAAAGAAAAGAAATAGCTTTATTTTCTTAAAAATTTTATCAAGCACGAATTCAAAATATATATGAAAGAATATGCAACATATAAAATAAATATGTTGAAATAGTAAAATAACAATGAATAAAAAGAGACTAATGCAAAATTTAAAGTTAGATAGCCAAAAATAATTATCCAAAGTAAATGAATCAGATCCTAGAACCTTCAAGAGAGAATACTACCAAAATTTATCCTGCACTAGTACCATGTTAGAATTTCACAATAATAGATATGCAAAGTATTACAAAAAAAGATGAATATAAGAGTGGAACTCATTGATTTACCTCTAGGATCAAATCTCTATAAATAACATAGTTGATCATTGAGAACCGTTGGATTACAACAACTCATTAGACCTGATGAAGACACCACTAAGAGTTCTCCTGACACATGGAGGAGTGGAAACTCAAGAAGACACCACTGAGAGTTCTCCTGATACATGGAGGAGTGGAAACTCAAGTGTCTATCCTACTGGAACTTAAGAGAATATTCACTTATTCTAACATCACCATCACAGTTAGGATTTTGATTAGAAAACCCTCTCTTGCAAAGAAATAGAAATTTTTCAAAGGTTATTTTTACTTATGTGTGCTTGTCTGTTTATAAAAATGTGTCAAATAAGTGTTAGAATACCTTAGTAATTTGCAAGCAACTATTAGCAATGGGTCTATGTTGGTATTATTTTATTATGGTATGCTATTGATTGTTCTTGGAACTTAAAAAAAATGTAAATGTGATTGGCCCTCATATGACCACGATGTAAATGTGATTTAATTCATTTTATCTTGGAGTGTTTTAGGTAAATTTTATCATCTTTTTTAAAGCATATTTTAAACAAGTTTTATCTTCTTTAAATCATGCTTTGAGCATGAAACAAAATATTAAAATCCATCTCTAAATGTGAATATTAAATAATAATTGGATTCATTCTAGCTTGCTTTGAGAATGAAAAGAAAATGATCTAAATGACTAACTTTCAAATGTAGCATCCTTTGAAATGCCATGTAAATTACCCCTCTTTAATGAAATTGTAATTTTTATAAAGAGAAATTAATTTATTGCTTTAAAAACAAAAATGTAAAACCTAAAATTTGATTCCTCTTTGAAATGTGAAATCATGTTGAACTTGAAATTACGAAAGTCCTTTTAAAACAGCAAAATTTATAAAAAAAATAGAATTTAGAATTTGCTTCAAAATAAAATCAAAATGACTTAAAATGAAACACTAAAGCTCATTCTTAAGATCCATGCATCTATTTTTGGAATTTTAATTTTTTTATATTTTTTTATTTGTTTGAAGAAGTTAAAAAATGAAAAAGAGTAAGGTTAGAAAATAAAAATAAAAGGATGGAATACATGAAAAAAAATACTAAAAATATTAGAAGACAAAATACTATCAGTATAGTGCTACCCTATCTTGCAAAACCAGAGATGTGAGAATTTCTAAATGTAACCTAATTTAATAAAAGTTGCATTCACATGGTTTTAAATAAACTAGGTGCAATCTTCTAAGGAACAAAAATAAATTACATGTTTCTAAACCTTCGATAGTGCAAACAATTGCATCAAACACTATCTAATAACCTAAAAAGTATGGAAGGGAAAGATAAACAGTTAGACCAACACTTAGAAAATTTATCCTCTGATTTTGCTTACAAGGTGCAAGTTTCTAGAGTATTTTGCATTAAAAAAATAATAATATCCATATTTTTCACAAAATTTCCAGCCCCTATTCCTCCATTTTGATGGGTATTTAAATTTTTTGAAGAGAAATCATCTTCAATTCTATTTCTTGTTTCATTTTCCTAGCTTCATTTTGTTTCCAACTCTTTGTTTTCCTTCTACTTGTTCAAATTTGTGCTTGCTCATGCTCCATCTACAGGATACCTACATAGCACATATTGAAACGTATATGCATTCACGTATTTCATTATACCCCATCAATGTAACACTTTACCCAACTTCATTTCTCTAACACCTTTTTCCATCATGCGTGTATCATTCATTATATACTTTATTTCCTTTATTTTGTACATGAGAATACTTCATTATTCTTTCATAATATAAAATTCCAATAATTTCTAACACTAAATCTCATGTTGCCACATATGATGTCTTCTTCATGCAAGACAATCATATAGTCCACCTTTACAAGGGGTTATGGCTCCAAGCTGGCAATCTCCTTAAAATTCATTTAATGCAAACTAGTTCTATCAATCAACCACCACCATATTTGAGACAGAGCTAAGATTAAGCTTTGAAGGTGATATATTATAGAGGGTGACAGTATCCAATGGATAGAGATCCATTAGCTATGGCAATGAAGATAGGTGTCTTTAGTAGATAGAGATCCATTAGCCAAAGTAGTGGGGGTAGTAGTTCTTCTAGAATATCACCAGTCAAAGGTAAGGAGATAGAGTTCTCCTATGGTTAGAGATACATGAACTTGATTAGGGGATTGGTGTCTCCTTTGGATAGAGTTGCATAAACATTATAATAGGGAAAGGATTCTCAAGATATTGATTGAGAAAATTTTAGTGAAAATTTTCTCTATCGAGTAGCCCACATTAGGTGAATCACGTTAAACTGGTGTCTCTATTGTGTGTGGTTATTTATGCATTGCTTTTATTACTGCTTTTAATATTGCTATCTATACATTGCATAATATTGAATGAGAAATAAAAGTAAAAGGTGGTCTTATAATGTTCACCCCCTCTTAGTATAAGCTTGTGTTATTCACAAAAGATTATACTTTTCAAAATACTATACATCTCAGTACAATATCTTGGGTTTGGGGTCTTGACCCCAACGAGAGGATATGGGGTGCCAACAACCCTCCATACAGGGGTTCAAGGGTAGGAGCCCCCCAAGCAAATTTGGTTTCCTAAATTTTTGAAGCATTTGTAGTTTTAATCTTCAAAATTTATCATCATATGACTTTGAAACTTTGACCTTGGATCTCTTCTTGCCAACTAACCTTGGATTTTTTATCATTAAAAAAATTTCCTTTGGTTTTTTTTTGAACCTTTTCTAAATTCTAAATTTTTGATACTTAGACTTCCTACACTTTTGGAAAATTTTGGCTTGTCTAACTTTTGGAACCTTATAATTAGAACTTTTGTTTACACTCATTTGATACTTGAATTTTGCTCTCCTCTAGTTTCTTCTCCATTTAATATTTCTTAAGACAACATATGTGTGTAGTGAGGATTCACTATAGGATGGGCCAACGATTCCCCTGTCTTATATTATAAAAAGTAAGACAACAATTGTACCTGAACTATCAAGCAAAGAAGTTTACTATCATCCAACCCTTGGAATGCCACATTTTTCTCCAATCCTCAACATAATATGCATGAGACACTCAAGAAGACACCACTGAGAGTTCTCCTAACACATGGAGGAGTGGAAAATCAAGTGTCTATCCTAGTGAAACTTAAGAGAATATTCACTTATTCTAACACCCCCCTTAAGTGATACTAGGGGAGCTTTTTACAAATGAGTCCTAGCAACAAGGCCTGACTAGATACTCATGTACAATATAGATATTTTGTGGAAAAAAAACCTTGTGGGGAAAACCAACTATCACCCCTTTGTTTTGAAGTGATGGTAAAAACCCAGTGGGAAAATCCATCAATCAAAAAGCAAAGAGGTATGAAAGAGGCTTGTCTTCGGATGGCGAAGATTGTCCTCTTTAACAAATAAAATATGAGTCCTAGCAACAAGGCCTAATTAGGTACTCATGTACAATATAGATAGTTGGTGGAAAAAACCCTGTGGAGAAAAACCAACTATCACCCCTTTGTTTTGAAGTGATGGTAAAAACCGAGTGGGAAAAGCCATCAATCAAAAACAAAGAAGTCTGAAAGAGGCTTGTCTTCGGATGGCGAATATTGTCCTCTATACAAATACATGATGAGTCTCGGTAAGAAGACCTGATGAGGCACTCATTTATAATATAGTGAGAGGTGGAAGACCTCTTTGTCAATGCAGCTATAATACTCCAAGTTTTTATCGTAATTGAAGGTAATGCGGAGAAGAAATTGACTTGGTGAAGATGTCTGCAATTTGTGCCTTAGTTGGAATATATTCCAAGTGTATGTCCCCGCTTTGAATATGCTATCGAATGAAGTGCTCCTACAAAATATGAGTCCCAAACCCAAGACCTGATAAGGTACTCATGTACAATAGATATGGTATAGCCACAAATATGAGTCTTGATAGTAAGATATGATAAGGCACTTATTTACAACATGTGATCAAAAGAATAAATATCATTAAAGAAATGCCCTAAAACCAAAGTGAATATAGGATGGAGATAGAACCACAAAATTGCATGGGTAGTCCAAAATTGACTCCACAAGCATGAGTATGTGGTTTCGACCTATATGAATACAATGAGCTGATAACTAGGTCCAAACCTTGTGGACAAACAATAAAATTAGGGTAATGGTGGAAAATTTTAAGGAGAAACCACTTGCCAAAATATAAGAATAAGAAATATGTGCATTGAGGATTGAGAAGAAGGAATATGTCCTCTTCAACCCCCTATTTAGAACACATTCCATTAAGAATCCTGCAATGGACCCATTAGATGTCTCAAAAACATAGAGACTTGTTGCAAAAAAGAATTCATACTCCCATACTAGTGCTCGCGAACCATGAAATCAAAGTGTCTCACAAAAATAATGTGAATATAGGATGGATAAAGAACCATAAAAATTTTAAGGGATGCCCAAATTGACTCCACAAGCATAAGTAGTGTTATCCACCTGTATGACACGATGGGCTGAATAACAAGGTCCAAAGAATGGACAACTAGAGAAACAAGGGAATCAATGTTGGGAGTGTCGTGTTCGACCGAGAGTGCACTCCATGATACAATAATTTAAAAACATCATTGAAAATAGTAGTGAAACTAAAAAATGGACACCACCATTGTGTTCGTCTTGGAAAAAACTTTCGACTATAAATACCCCTCCATTAAATTCAAATGAGAAATTGAAGTGAAAATGAGATATTTGGTTAACCAATTTTTTTTTTTTTTTGAGTTTTAATAATATTTTTTAGTTAATGTATATAGGAATTGCCAATGTAAAGATCCTATAATTTTGATATAAATGAGGGTGGGCATGAAGTTAGTGAATATCTTCTTATACTTTTTAGAGATATATATACAATATATACCTCTAAAAATTAAAGGTTACTATAAAGAAAGCTAGAAGAATACACCCTCCCTAAAAACTTCAATCTCTCTCTTGTGTTAAGATGAATTCAATTGAGCCCCTCACCCTCATAACTTTCACTCATGGGAACCCAAAATTTTAAATCTCTTTCTCTTTCAAAGGGCTAAGAGAAAAGCGTCATTTGTAACCTAATAATTAGATTACCAATACTCCCCCCCTTAAATATTTAATTATGGAAACTTTATGAAATTTTTTATAAAAAAGTTATTTTAACTTTTATATATATATTTAACTTAAAAAACTTTGTTGAGATTTAATACAAAATAGATTTAACAATAACACCCTTAGAGAATAAAATACATTATAGATTTAAAAATAACACCCTTACAGAATAATAAAATGTGAGAAAAGCTCTTTCTTAAAATAGTTAGTTCGAATATATTATTAAACTAATTGTTAAGAAAGAGTAAAAAATTAATTTCAAAGGAAAAAAGTAATTTCTTGTGAAAATTATTATTTTAACAATAACAATATATTTAGAAGATGTTTTAAGGAAGATAGCTTTTCTCAAATTTTGATAAACAAGATAGGTGAGAAAAGTAATTAAAGAGTGAATGTTTAAATAAAAAAACTAAAATTTTTAATGATGACTGTTAGATTAAAATATATTTCCCTTAATGCATAGGCAAAATGATAGAAGTTTTCCTTTATAGCAAGATAAATTATAATTCAAATTTAAGTTTAAGAATACTTTTAATCTCAAGAAAATTAATAAAATAAATAAATATCTTTGCATTCAAAATATTCGAAAGGAAATAAATTTAAAAAATATTTTCCGTAAGACTATATGCAAAGAAGAAAAAAGGTAAATAAAAGGCAGAGAGACGAGATGCAAAAGACGCAAAAACAAGAAGACTCCCCTCCTTGAAATGCAATCGGTGCTTAAAAAAACACCCAAAAACCCCCCCCAATAAAAAAAAATTATTATAAATTTTACAATTGGGTGTCACGATTTGAAGAAAGCCAAAATTAATTAAGGCTTCTTAAAAGGATACAAAGGTGTTTCTTCGAAACACAAGGTTTTGATAGAAACTTTTACCTAAAATAAGAAATGAGCAGAATGAAGAAATATTGCAGATGATAAAAAAATAGGTGACAGTCCAGCTTTCCTGTATAAAACGTTATGCTCGACAGAAATAAAGGAAGCGATACTAATAACAGGAAATTAAAATATATATATTTATTTTAGGAGCATAAAATAAATAGATAATTGAAACCAACGAACCAGCGAACCTGCACAATATGTTATACAAGGAGCTACTGTTGTATGGGTAGAGGAAGAGCGCTACCAGCGAGACCTGCACAAAGGGATTAGGCATTGTATCTGGATAAAGAGAGAGCCAAAAAAAAAAATCCCTTTAATGTGTCGAATGGGTAGAAGAATGAGCGCCAGAAAAAATGACAAAGGAATTATAAAATTTTGGCTTGAAACAGCAAGCGGCAAAAAGTGAAAAAACAGGGAACTTGGAGAGAGGAAACCATCGTGAGGGAGGCCACCAAGCTAACACTACAGAATACGTAAAGGATATGCCTCTCCAGAGAGCCATATGGGTGGAGGCTAGCACTGGCAAAAGAGAGAAGGAGCAATCTTTTTTCTTAAAACATGTAACATTGCAAAAAAAAATGATTAGATAAAAATGCCCTAGTTTTAATCATGAAATGTTGCAGAAATGTTAGATAAAAAGGATAGAATAAGAAACTAATTACTTAAATAAATGAAAAAAAAATTTTGGAAACCAATTATTTAAATTTATGTTTTGAAAAAAATATAAAAAAAGGAGATTTCAAAACAAATGTGTTGAGCCTGTGGAAAGCAAGGAGACCAGCAGAAAATGTTAAACGGAGATGCCTCCTCCAGAGGGCCGAATGGGCGGAAGCTTGAGCATTGTTCCTGCAAATTACAACTAAAAAAATACCATATGAACTGATAAAAGTAAATGAAAGCTAGAGCGTTGGTTGTACAAACTTCGAGATGAACAGTGAGCCAAATGGGAAAACTCTGAGATGTCTAAATGAATGATAAGTGTGCCAAAGAGTTTGAAACGAAGAGGCCCAAGTTGTAACGAGAGTGCCAACAAGTGTTAGGCATTCCATAACGTCTATATAATATGGAGCATATGTTGAGAGCACCACAGACGACGCCAAGTGGTAGAGAACAAGGAGTGAAATATTAATGAGGCTAGAATTTTATTCCATCCATGAGCGAATAAAAGAAATTCAAAACATTTTGTAAGTTAACACTTTGTTCATCCGAGATTTTTGCAATCAGAAAGAAATGGATATAACTAAGAGTTAGAATAACATGAATACACTGAGAGAGAATAAATAAATAAAGAAAATAAAATGGCTCTTTTTCCTTTGAAAATAAGGGCAAGAAAAGCACCTTCACACAGGGTAATTTGTGTTTTTTTAAAGAAAGGAAATAGCTCTATTTTCTTAAAAAATTTCTCAAGCACGAATTCAAAATATATATGAAAGAATATGCAATATATAAAAATAAAAATGTTGAAATAGTAAAATAACAATGGATAAAAAGAGACTAATGCAAACTTTAAAGTTAGATAGCCAAAAAAATTTATCCAAAGTAAATGAATCAGATCCTAGAACCTTCAAGAGAGAATACTAGAAAAATTTATCCTGCTCTAGTACCATGTTAGAGTTTAACAATAATAGATATGCAAAGTATTACAAAAAAAAAGATGAAGATAAGAGTGGAACTGATTGATTTACCTCTAGGATCAACTCTGTATAAATAGCATAGTTGATCATTGAGAACCGTTGGATTACAACAACTCATTAGACCTGATGAAGACACCACTAAGAGTTCTCCTGACACATGGAGGAGTGGAAACTCAAGAAAACACCACTAAGAGTTCTTCTGATACATGGAGGAGTGGAAACTCAAGTGTCTATCCTACTGGAACTTAAGAGAATATTCACTTATTCTAACATCACCATCACAGTCAGGATTTTGATTAGAAAACCCTCTCTTGCAAAGAAATAGAAATTTCTCAAAGGTTTTTTTTACTTATGTGTGCTTGTCTGTTTATAAAAATGTGTCAAATAAGTGTTAGAATACCTTAGTAATTTGCAAGCAACTATTAACAAGGGGTCTATGTTGGTATTATTTTATTATGATATGCTATTGATTGTTCATGGAACTTAAAAAAAAATGTAAATGTGATTGGCCCTCATATGACCACGATGTAAATGTGATTTAATTCGTTTTGTCTTGAAAATTTTTAGGTGAATTTTATCTTCTTTTTTAAAGCATATTTTAAACAAGTTTTATCTTCTTTAAATCATGCTTTGAGCATGAAACAAAATATTAAAATCCATCTCTAAATGTGAATCTTAAATGATAATTGGATTCATTCTAGCTTGCTTTGAGCATGAAAAGAAAATGATCTAAATGACTAACTTTCAAATGTAGCATCCTTTGAAATGCCATGTAAATTACCCCTCTTTAATGAAATTGTAATTTTTATAAAGAGAAATTAATTTATTGCTTTAAAAACAAAAGTGTAAAACCTAAAATTTGATTCCTCTTTGAAATGTGAAATCATGTTGAACTTGAAATTACGAAAGTCATTTTAAAACTGCAAACTTTATAAAAAATTTAGAATTTAGAATTTGCTTCAAAATAAAATCAAAATGGCTTAAAATGAAACATTAAAGCTCATTCTTGAGATCCATGCATCTATTTTTGGAATTTTAATTTTTTTATATTTTTTTATTTGTTTGAAGAAGTTAAAAATGAAAAAGAGTAAGGTTAGAAAATAAAAATAAAAGGATGGAAAACATGAAACATAATACTAAAAATATTAGAAGACAAACTACTATCAGTATAGTGCTACCCTATCCTGCAAAACCAGAGATGTGAGAATTTTTGAATGTAACCTAATTTAATAAAAGTTGCATTCACACGGTTTTAAATAAACTAGGTGCAATCTTCTAAGGAACAAAAATAAATTACATGTTTCTAAACCTTCGATAGTGTAACGAACTGCATCAAACACTATATAATAACCTAAAAAGTATGGAAGGGAAAGATAAACAGTTAGACCAACATTTAGAAAATTTATCCTCTGATTCTGCTTACAAGGTGCAAGTTTCTAGAGTATTTTGCATTAAAAAAATAATAATATCCCTATTTTTCACAAAATTTCCAACCCCTATTCCTCCATTTTGATGGGTATTTAAAATTTTTGAAGAGAAATCATCTTCATTTCTATTTCTTGTTTCATTTTCCTAGCTTCATTTTGTTTCCAACTCTTTGTTTTCGTTCTGCTTGTTCAAATTTGTGCTTGCTCATGCTCCATCTATGAGATACTTACATAGAACATATTGAAACGTCTATGCATGCACGTATTTCCTTATACCCCATCAATGCAACACTTTACCCAACTTCATTTAACTAACACCTTTTTCCATCATGCGTGTATCATGCATTATATACTTTATTTCCTTTATTTTGTACATGAGAATACTTCATTATTCTTTCATAATGTAAACTTACAATAATTTCTAACACTAAATCTCATGTTGCCACATACAATATCATGTTCATGCAAGGCAAGCATATAGTCCACCTTTACAAGGGGTTATGGCTCGAAGTTGACAATCTCCTTAAAATTCATTTAATGCAAACTGGTTCTATTAATCAACCACCACCACATGCTACACTTCTCTGTCTGGGGTGAGCCGCTGCTGACTAGAATAGGTGCAAATGGATATCTATATGAATAAACAAAACCTACATCCTTAAGTACTATTTTCCATCCTCAGCATGGAAAGCGTACTTGATTTTATCTTTGGTCAAAATTATGCCCACTTGAGATCTCCATTCCGGTGCATGCTTTCGCAAATAGTCTTTTAGCATGGCTCTAACTTCTCACTTTTTTGTCATAGTGTTTGGTGAAAAATAATTGATTCCACTAGACTGGATTTGGCTTTTTTGTCACCCATAGCATATCACCATTCGTGAGTCGAGCTAGCTACCACCTTCCAATGACAGTGATCAAAACACCCTATAATGCCCACTCGTAGACTTGTAATTTTATTAAACGAATACCATACCAAATCATGCTAGTAAATTTGTTATATGTCCACAATGTTTTCTCACATTATCTCATTTGTTACCAGACGTCCATACAGTCATGCTCCCCCACTATGTTTGTGCTCAACCCCTCTTAATTGGACCTTAGATTACATATGTGAAGGAGAAACTCTCCGTAAGAGGTGACCTATTGTGACATTCTCCACTGCCCATATGTTGTAATAATTGTCTTCTTGAAAGCCAAATTGGAGGATGCTACTTCTTATGAACTATCTCATAAAACTATCTAAGACTGCATCTACAACCAATATTATGCCTAATTTGTCCACCTTATCGGTTGGCCTTGATCCATGCTAGTCCTAGGTGACTCCATCAATGTAATCTTGGGTTTACATCAAATAGGTGGTCTGTGCCAAATAGTTTGCATATGTAGAGCTCCTCGATCTACATGATCATCCGAATCACTTCAATATTTATTTATTCAGGACAAAACCAATTTATACCTATGCACACCCATTTCTATAGTAGACAGGTGCAAGATAAATAATTCTTTCTATTTTTGTCAGATCTATGTAGGCTAACCTTGGAATATTCCTATGCCATTGCTACGAAATACTATCTGCTCACAAAATCTTCATCGCTATTGATGAGATTTTTGCATCTATATTTGGCAACCAAGTATGCTAAAAAAGGATGTATCCTATGGATTTTAATCCCCTAATTTACTCCTACCATTAAAATGGAGTATTCACTGGTGCAGTGACTAGTAACACCATGCCTTTAGACGGCAACTCCTACACATCAATGGGATGGGATGCACCCTTGCTATAGTGTATTGGAGGTTTTTCTTGGTGAGCGATAAAAGAGAGGTGAGGCCACTTTACTAATAAAAATAATCAAAAACTCTCTATCATTGCCAATCACAGTCTACTTCCTCCGGGGTGTCTATGATGTTTGGTTACACATATTTGCCATGTGGATGTATTTTTCCACTATGCGAATCCACTTCGTAGTCGTGGATATATATAGCCATACTCGTCAGCTCCATAGTCAGCTCTATAGTTCATCTAATACGTATTCATAATCCAGGTTTGCCCATGTGTCCATGTCATCTACATCACTATCATACAACATCCTTTGGTATCGTCAGTTGTCAGTTTAGAATTTGAGTCATTGGCCCACGTTGTGACCACGTCATGTCATCCTTATCTATGTTCATCACATGTTCACATATCATGCATTTGTTAGGGTACCAAAATATAAACCAAACCAAAATCATGTGAACCTTTATTTTATTTTTATATGTATTATATTATGTATATATATATTATTTGTTTGTTTACTTTCTTATATATATATATATATATATATATATATATATATATATATATATATATATTGTTTCTTTTTTATGTTTTATTTTATTAAAATATGAATCAATAAATATTTAAAATATTGAACCATAATAATTCAAAATAAAAGTAAAACAATTAAACTAACATTGAACAATCAAACGAGAAATTAAACTTATGATTTTAACCAACAAACCAAACAAAATCCAAAAAAATCAGAATTAAAGGTGGGTCCCTAATTTTGGAGTAAGTTGTGCAATGGCCACAACAAATGATGACTCTATTTGAAAATTCTCCTTTGCATTTCAGATGAAGAACCCAATTCTAAAAATAAACCAAAGATCAAGAAAATTAGAATAATTTAACAATATCCAAAGAAGGTGGGAGTAGAAAACCTATAAATGAAACACATGAACCCTTTGATTTAGCTTAATGTGTGCAAAAGTTATTTCATTTTGCATTCTTGAAAACCATCCAGACTCCATCACCTATTTTGCATTTAGGCTATAAAAATACTACTCCTTAAAATGTGCCTCTACATTGCTCCACTTCCAACCAGGCATCTATAGCCCCGATGGAGATAACTTTGAGCCCTTCTAGACCTTGCTCTACTTCTAGCCATGCATATATAGCCTTGGAGAGATTTTCTAAATCACCTAGGTGTCTAATTGATATTTTGCATTGCTTTCCTATTTTTACTTTGTTTGGATATAGCCCTATTGCAAGCCAGACATCCATAGCCTCGATATAGATTATCTAGACCTTTTGATTGAATTGGCTTTTATTCCCTTTTTGTGTGCAATAAATTGCTTTGCAAAATTCACCTACCACTTGATTTAGAGACCACTTAAGGCTAAATATGGATTCTATAAATATTCTTACCTTAATTTGCAAACCAAAATGACTTCATCCTACTAGATTTCAAAGCATACCCCTTTAATATGATGTGTTCATGTGTAGCTTTAGTAGAATGATCCATTTTTCTAAAATTCACTATCTTAGTCCACAATCTAAGAATAATTACTATAACTAAAATACTTGAACACTTGCAATATAAAAACACACAGACACAAAGAGATTACCCAAACTAATGAAATTATTTATATATATTGACTCTTGTGATACATATTTGCAATATTTCAGATTGCCCCAAGTATCTTGGATACAATGTTACAATATTGGCCTCAATGTGATACAAATTTCTCTCTAGGAGTTCTCTAGATCTTTCGCAATGTACAATGCTCTCCTCATATCCAGTTACATCTTCAAAGGGTGAGTGGGCTTTGGTATCCAGCACGGGACCACTCCAGCTTTAGCAGCCTATCCAAGATACCTGTTACCTGCACACATGCAAACCAACAAGGGGATTAGTAGCACCCGTATATTCAAGTGATAAATCCAAATGGTACACATAAACCTATTACTAATATGGATGAAAAAGCAGATAACACTAAACAATTAATAAAAAAATTCTTGCTTAGTACTCAAATCACTAATCTTTGTTGATGAAACCCATTTTTTATTCTCAATACTGTGGAACCGTAGAAGCACGGTTGTGGGTTGGAAACTGCGGACCTACAGTTGTGAAACCGTGGAGGTGCATTTTCAACTGTGGAACCATGAACAGGTAGTTTTTGCTGAATAACAAATTGCCTCAGAATTTGAGGCAACGATCAGATTCAAGCTCGCACTCTCAATTTCTCATTGGATCTAGATCTATTTCGGTAGCCTGTTGGTATGCAGATTCAGCTCCCTTAGTTTAGTGGATTGATGGTGTCTTTATAGGCTACCTGGGGCTTTGGAAGGAAATGTGAGGTGGCAATACTGATTTGCCAAGTGGTAAATCTAGACTGCCAGGTGGAAGGGGCAGTTACAGTGAGTCACTCAGTGTGGCTCACTTAATTGGGGTGATGTGGCTCCAAGTGGAGTGGGATGTGGGATGTTGTTTTATGTGAAGGGACAAGGGGACAACAACAAAGGAGTTGTGGCATTGGTGTTGGTAATTTATCTCATGTGCAAGGACAAAGGGGACAGGAGTGGGTAAGATGTGGCATGGATGTTGGATGAAGTGTCCATGACACATGTCCAATGGGTAGACAGGGTATCCTAGGGTGATTTTCCTAATTAAATAAATTAGGAAAGTATAATGATGTGTAGGATTTTATGTCCCTAAGTTAGAACTTAGGTATATATCTTTATTATGCAGGATTTGATGGTGATGTGGTGAATGTGAACTAAAGGGTGTTAGATTTTGGTATCTACGGTTACCCCTTTTTGTACTGCGTTGCGTACAACACAATGCGGTACAAAAACTAATGACATCTAACTTTATTGGATGAATGGGTTCACTTATCTTTGACATACAAAATGAATGAATTTAAATTTTTTTATTTGTTTGCTTACCCCCTCAATTGACGATTGGGTAAAGGTTGACACCCATAATTCAATTGACGAAATACGGATGTTGAAAGTGGGTTGTAATTGAATGATGTTGATATTGTTAATGAATTTTTTCTTTATTTCTTTGTGCCCCGAGCTTGGGATTATTTGTGTTCTTGCAATTTTGCTTTTGGTTTCATTAATGTGTAGAATACATGGTAAAAATTTGACCACTCTTTGAGTTTTCGTCCACTATGACTTTAGCAATTCCTTCCAAATGATGGGCTTAAGGAACCAGTCATCGAGGATTTGATGCTCTAGTGGTTTTTAATTTTACCAAATTGTTGTTTGTTGTTTCGCTTTTTACCCAATGAAAGGTTTTTGTAGGATTACCTTAGAAAATCTGTTTTTGAACACATTTAAGCTTATATATTTAGGGGCCTATTGTCTTGATTCATTGTTGCTTGTTGCAATTTTATAATGAGCTTCCTTATGGTGATTTACGCATCCAACCGGATTACATGGATTGTTGGTCGCTGCAACTGCTAGGTGTATAAGATAATCCACTACATACGAGTTTCACTCCAGATGATTAGGTGGATTGCATTTATTATTATTATTATTATTATTATTATTTTTGAAACCGTAGACTTGTGGTTTTTTTTTTACGAAAAACGTAGATTTGCATTTTCCTTTATGGCAACTGCTAGGTGTATAAGATAATCCACTACATACGAGTTTCACTCCAGATGATTAGGTGGATTGCATTTATTATTATTATTATTATTATTATTATTTTTGAAACCGTAGACTTGTGGTTTTTTTTTTACGAAAAACGTAGATTTGCATTTTCCTTTATGAAATTGCGTTTTTATGTTTTTGCACCTCAAAACGCGGGTGCGTATTTTCACATGCTGCGAAAAACACGGGCACATGTTTTTCGTCGCTAAAGCAGCTATTTATAGGCTGTTGTCATTTTCAAAATCATTCTGCCAGTTGTCATTGGTTTATTGGTTGAAGTGATGAGTGAGATGGAGGTTGGCGAGGGGAGCGGTGGTGGTGGCTCGGCTGGAGCGGAAGTTGGTGGTCGGTTTGCCGAGGTAGGTGCATTGCCCTTATATATATATATATATATATATATATTATATATATATATATATATATATATATATATATATATATATTGTTTTGTTTTGCATTTTTTTTTCTTGTTTGAAAACTAAGCGGGGCTGGTAAATTATTATTTTTTTGCTCATTAAGCGGGGTTGGCAATGAACTTGTTTTTTTTTCTTTTTTTTTTTTTTGTTTATGGTAGGTAGAAATTTTTCATTTTTGCTTTTGTTACCTAGGGTAGGTAAAAAAAAAAATCGTTTTTGCTTTTATTACCTAGGGTAGGTAAAAAAAAAAAATCGTTTTTGCTTTTATTACCTAGGGTAGGTAAAAAAAAAAAAAATGTTTATTACCATGTATAGGTAAAAAAAAATTGTTTTTGCTTTTATTACCTAGGGTAGGTAAAAAAAAATTATTTTTTTGTTTATTACCATGTATAGGTAAAAAAAAAATCGTTTTTGCTTTTATTACCTAGGGTAGGTAAAAATTTTTCATTTTTTGCTTTTATTACCTAGTGTAGGTAAAAAAATTTCGTTTTTGCTTTTATTACCTAGGGTAGGTAATTTTTTTTCTTTTTTTGTTTATTACCATGTATAGGTAAAAAAAAAACATTTTTGCTTTTATTACCTAGGGTAGGTAAAAAAAAATTGTTTTTTGCTTTATTTTTAGCATGTTGTGCTAAATTTCATTTTTTTATATGTTTTCTTTTCAGGTTAAGCTTCTTGATGCTCGGCATAGGTGGCCGAGGACCATTTGAAAAGTGCAGAAAGCACTTTATGATGATGATTGGACTCTACTTTAGACCATTGGTTTAGATGGTTGTGGGCGGTTAGGCACCGTCTGAGCTGATGAGGATATTCTTTCGGCACTTGTTGAGCATTGGGATCTAGAATGAGGCACATTTCAGCTCCCAAAAAGGGAGCTAACTATCACTCTTGAGGATATCTACCATATCTTCCGTGTCCCTATCGAGGGTCCTACCATTTGTGTTGCCCTTGACAAGGAGGCCCTTTTCCCTCTATTTGGTGAGATGTGGGACATCGATTGTAGCGAGGGGCAACATTGCGTATCTAGATATTTTTACGACTGGCAGCTTGGGTGCATTGCCTACCTTCATGATGTACATTTTTAGCAACATGTTGTTGCCCAATTCCATGGGATCAAGGATCCCGTGGAACCAGGTGTCTATTGTTCTTGACTTGATAGTTGATCCTCATCGGTTAGCTTGGGCTCCTGCTCTTCTCTTTGAGGTTTATAGCGAGCTCTATGAGGTTAAGAGGCATGGGTGCAAGGGCCTAGGCTATAGTTTTCTGCTCCAGATTTGGTGTTGGAAGCATGTTATCATTGGTTGCCCTGTTGGTTTACCGTGTGGCTTGGATACCACCTCTCCTTGGGTATACATGTGGTTACTCAGTGAGGAGGTCAGTCGATTTGCTACGAGTGCATCAGAGTTCAGAGATATCTTGAGTTATCTGACTAGGGACCTGATGTGTTGGTGGCCTTGGAGGGATTTGGATTGGGCAACAAATGTAGTAGAGCTTCATCGCATTAGGCGAGGATGATGGGTTGTTGGTGCCCATTTGAGGGATATGGAGTTTATCTAGTTCTCTCACGTACTACGGTAGTTTGGTCTCGTTCAAGATGTTTTGGATGTGCCTATTACATATAGATGATGGGGTGATGAGTTAGAGTTGCCTGTTGCTCCTAATTTATAGTGAGTCGATGACCCTGCTGACAAATCAGACTTGGAGGTGTTTGACTTAGATGATGTTGGCATGACTGCTAAGTATGATTCTTGGTTTGCGAGTCAGCTTTTGTGGACTCCTAGCATCGTTGTAGATGATGATGGGAGTTATGATGATGTTGATGTGGGTGGATGGGTTCCTTGGTCGGAGAAGCATCGGCATGGTAGCTCTTCGAGAGCTGACACAGGAATGAACATTCAGCTGCCTAAGGAGGGTAGTTATGATGATGAGGGTTTATCTCCTTAACGATCCGAGGAGTGGGGGATTCTCCAGGCTGAGCGAGATAGCCTGTATTTAGAGCTGGGTCAAGTGAAGATCGAGTTAGCACGATATCAAGGTGAGGTGACTCATCTTCACACTGAGGTGGATGGGCTACAGGTTGGACCTAGCAGCACTATTATGGCTCCTAAGGATGCAGAGATCACTAGAATTGATGGTGAGATTATCCATTTACAAGGTGATATTTCTTGGTTGTAATTAGGTGCTCGAGGTGATGATTCAGATTTGACTATTTCTTCTCTACGAGTAAATATTTCTCAAAGGGTCGCTCACTAGGGTGCTGATTTGAGGAGCCTACATAAGCAGGTTGTCTACATCGAGATGTTGGAGAACATTCTTCATGAGCATAAGATTCCTTTACCTGTTACTCCTTCATCATCTGCTGCTACTGCTACCTGAGGGACTAATACGAGTCACAAGACTCATCGTACTTCTAGCTCTCACGGGGCTTCTACTGCACAGGGTCTATGGAGGGATCCTGTTGGCACTAGCTAGATGTTGTATTTGACTTATTTTTGTTTTTTGTATATTTTATCTTAGTATGAGCCGTAGTGCTCTGATGTATATAGCCTTCGAGTATTTTGTACTTTGTAGAATTTTGCATTAATATATATACATATATATATACATGGCATTTTATTTTGGTATCCACATACGTTATTTGTATTTATATTCTTCTTGTTTATGCTTTTGCAATGTTTATATTATGCAATATTATATTTCTATGTTAATGCTCTGATAATGAATGCAAGTGAACATATAAAATGCATATTGATTTATAGTTATGTAACTGAATGAAGGTATACATGATGCTTATGTAATCTTATTTAGCTCAGATTAGTTGACCTTTACTCATTCATATTTGCAATTGGGGGTTCCCACTTGATTATTCTTTGTGGTGATTTATGTGGTATGTATAAATGGTATGTGATGGTGATATAGATAATGATTTTGCTTTTGGTATGTAACTAAAAATATTCTCAAATACTCAAAGAAGCTAGCAATGTTAACCATTTTTCTTGATTGTTATCTTACTTTGTTTAGGACCATATTGTGTGCAAGTGAAGTTCATTTTATAAATCTTGTGTGTCGATGACCCTAAGCAATCCAGAACCAGTGCATGTGATTATGATATTTATTGCCCCATCTTGAGTAATTTTTGGATGGTACCTTTATGGGTTTTCCTTTTTGGCTAGCTTACCTGTATGTGTGTTCAGAGGTATCCCTCTTAAGAGAGAGACATGTCTTCCTGCATGAGTTTACTCCACTGCCACTCAAGCATCTATAGCCCCGGTGGAGGCTCACTCCATAGTCCAATGATTTTGATCTTTACGCCTTTGTGATGACTACATAACTTTCTGAGGGGAACATAGTACGATCTTTTCAGCTTTAGAGATTTGTGGTGTGTGTTGTTAATTGTTTTTTGTGTAGAATTTTGGGGAATCGGATTCTCAACCAAAGTATGATGAGAATGTTACCCTATCCTTACTACTCTACATTTATTTATATTTGTCGTTTCACTATGGTAGTGGTGATAACCACTATTTTTGTTTTTGGACTATGTTGCGTGATAGGGTAAACGAAGAATTTGGATTTTTTTGCTTTGAGGTTTACCCAAATTGGCATTATCTTTCTATTATTCAAGATGTTTTAATATTTTTAAAAGTGTATTTGGTTCCAGATTGCTTTTGAGTCAATCTACCATACTCAATATTTTCTTAATGTGATGAATGTGCTTTGGTCCTAAAGAAAATTGGACACTTCATGAAGTTTGGTTTTTCACTAGACATGTTTGAGTGACTAAAAATTGTATGATATATCATATATGATGTGTATGATTTGTGAGTTGTGAAGAATCTTAGTTGAGTACCCCCAATTTTTGGAATTTGTTCTCTTGGTCTTATCATCATCACTATTAAAGATTACTGAGCAAGGGATGGGATGGATGCAACTATATATATTTGTATGAACATATAATTGAAATGCAAATGCCATATGAAAAATGCAATTTGAAATATGTCTATTTACAATGTGAAATGCATGCAAAATTGTAAAATGAAATCTTTTGTTTTTGTTTTTTTACCCATGTACATATATATACATATATTGCAAATCGCTTTATGCATAAAATGCCTTTAGGTGCATAATATTCAGTGGCTCTGGATCCAATTTCCCTTCTAAATTAGAGATTTTGTACATTCCTTGTCCTAATTTTTGCTTTATTATGTATGGGCCCAACCAATTTGCTGCAAATTTATCCCTTAAGTGCGGTAAAGCATTGGTATTTTAATGATTTTCTTTGAGCACTAGGTCCCCCACTTGAAATTCATGAGGATGGACTTTTGCATTGTAAGTGTGCTTGACTCTATCTTGATATACCCATAAAATTTCTAGAGCATTGATACATTTCTCATAATTTATTGTCAATTGGTCAAGATGCTCATGTCTAGTTGTATCATTGTTCATGAATTCCTGTATCTCGATTCGCAAGGATGGTATATCGAGCTCCAATGGTAATATTGCTTCTGCACCATAAACTAGTGAAAATGGTGTTGCTCTCGTTGGTGTTATTATGCTTGTTCTATAAGCCCATAGTGCTAAAGGGAGATGAGTATGCCAATCTTGATGATTATATTTTACCACTTTCTTAAGAATAGATATGACTGTTTTATTTGTTGCTTCAGCATGTCCGTTTGCTTGTGGGTAATAAGGTGTTGAGAAGTTGTTTAGTATTTTAAATTATCGCACAATGCTCTAACATCCTTATTCTTAAATGATTTTCCATTATCAAAAATTATTTTTGAGGGTATTCCAAAATGATAGATAATATGCTGAAGTATAAACTCCGCTATTCAAGGTCCAATCGTAGTAGTCAGTGGAACTGCTTCCACTCATTTTGTGAAGTATTATGTAGCAGTTATGATGAATTTATTTTGTCTTGATGAAGCGGGTGTTATTTTACTGATCAATTCAAGGCCCCATTGTGAAAATGGCCACAAAATTTGAATGGGTTGCAAATTTTGTGATGGCACATGGGTCAAGTTTGCATGATGTTGGTATTTTTGGCATCTTTTGACATATTTGCAGTAGTCATTTTCCATTTTCGTCCAGTAGTATCCCATGCGCAATATTCTTTTTGCAATTGCCATTCTTCTAAAGTGACCACCACAAGTACAATTATGGGCTTCTGATATTGCTCTTTCTACTTCAATTGGATTTAAACATCGTAGTAGTATTCCATCATAACCATGTTTATATAACAAATCTCCAAGTAAAGTGAAATGAATGGCTCTTTGTTTGAATGTTCTTTTTGCAACTCGTGTCATTTCCATTGGTAGTGTGCCTAATTTGAGAAAATATTTTATCTCATCAAGGTAAGAATTGTAAGGTTCGTGTAGCAACCTAAAATTGGCACAGTAAAACCTTAAATAATTACAATTACTCTAGTAAATATTCAAATTCAAATTTTAACCCCCAAAACCGCTTCCAAACCATCGTTTAACCCGTTTCCTCCTTTCCCGTGCCATTTTTAGAATTTGTTTTGACCGTTTGACGATATCGTCGCCGATCAGATGATATCGCCTCAGATCGAATGATTTCGTCTGGACTAGGACGTCCAGACGATCTTGTCCCAAAATTGATTTTTCTCAATTAGCCTCTGTTCCAACGACATCTCTAATCTAGGCAAAAGCATGTCTACGTCATTAGAGACCCTCCTCATTGGAGATCTCCCAAATTGGGATGATCTCCAACCTTCTAACCTCCCTCCTAAGCCTATTTAAACTTAGGCCCTCCCCTTAACCTACCCCTGGCTGATATTTTCTGTAACTTGACTTTATACGCACTGAAACATCCCAAATTACTATCTGCACTTTTCCTATCCAAATTTTGTTGTAGGAACCTTAGTATTTTTTAGCCGGAGCAAGCTCAGTTCATCGTGGACGATCCTGTTCAATTCGAGATGATTTCACACCGATTCAAGATGATCTCGACTACAGTCTGCATTGGGGGCAATTAGTGCCCAGAGTTTGCATTTTTCTCTTTTCATCTCCTATTCTATTTTGCATCTAGTCAGTTTATTTATTATTTTCTACTATTCTCGCATCTTGGAGTTCACCCATGTAGTCTAATTGCATAATGAAATCATGATTAACTATTAAAACATCGTAATTTACCTGCATTTCTATTCGAGATTATCTGTTAACATCTTTATTGTCATTTTACATCTTTATCCTCTATTAGCATTGCTGCATTTTTTGTATTTTGTGTCTATTTCTCTATTTGTAGGTCTCTGAAGAATTCGTCTGATGAATTCGTCAGATCTCAGACGATCCTATAGGTCGGAGACGATCCTGTCAAATTCCAGACGATCTTGTCTACTTCAAAAATCAGAATCTCCATCAGACATCCGGATCAGGTATGGCTCTGTAATTTAGCTTTTCTCTCTATTTTCTGTTTAAAATCTATCTTCTGTATTTCATTTAACTTGCATTTTCATAATATAACAACTTAGATTCATTTGGCCAAACCTAGGACTCGAATGTTTAAAGATAAAACTGAACACATTAAACACATTCCCAACCTAGGCATGGAAACTGCCATTCAAACATTTCCTGGTGAACCCACCATCCGTCGAAAAATCACCATAATACACCTCCCTCGAGAGGCGGGACCTTCGCAAGGCCTCTCAGTTCGAGGTACCGCGCCATCCTTTTCCCATCCTCCTTCCGGGCACGGATCCTATAGCTTGAAGGTAAGGATGCGAAAAATTTGGAGCGATACATTTTGGTGAACCCGACGTGAATGCATTTAAAACCTTTTGAAAACAAAAAATAAATAAATAAAAAACACAAAAAAAACATAGATGCATTTAAAATCATTTAAAACTAATAAGTTGCATATCATGTTTAGATGGTAGCTCCTAAGAAAATATTAGCAGTTACTATAAATGTCAAAAACCAATTAGCAGCCATAGAAATCAATTTTGTGTTTAGTGTGCCTGAAACAGATAGAAATCAACTTTTGTGGGACGAACTTGATAGAAGACTAAGTGTCATTTCATCTAGGTCAAAAAAACTTAAACAAATCAAGAGGCTTGTCCTAGATAGAATCCTGGATCCTCATCAACTCGTCTTTTATCATGAACTTCAGAGAGCCTGCCATAGATGGTTAGCTTATAGGAGAGCTCTTGTGTCTTCAGAATTGTTCACCTTCGAGGAATACCTCGAGAACGTAGCACTATACACTAGTTCCTAGGTCGTGTAGAAGACCAAGAGGTCGTTCTTATGGATAGGGAAATATGGAATAGAGTTCCTTGAGCTGTGTTATATCGAGAGTATTGCCACGAGCTTTACTTCTATCAACCAGAATCTGAGACAGATAATATCACTATAGCCCTTTTCATTAAATTCTTGAAAGAAAATTTTCAATTTGAAGAACACTTCATGACTCCTAAAGAACTTGAGCCCATTAATGACATTTATAAATTATTTATAGAAAACTAGATCATTGCTTTCATTATAATTTCTTGCATTTATTGTGTTGTTTCTTATCTTTACAATATTATTACAAAAACAAGAAAAACTAAAAAACATAACAAAAACCAAAACATTTCATTTTAAATATTATAGTAGGTATATAATTAAAATATATACCTCTTAAGCTTGTTGCATATATATATATATATATATATATATTTGCTGAAATCTAAGTTAAGCACAATGCCTAAACTTAGGAATGGTAAACAAACTGAAGGAGAAGAAGAAGATTGGTTAGAAGACAAAACAAGAAACCCAAATGTCCTTCCTGAGGATCCAATCTCGGAAGAAGAAACTCTAGACCAACAAGACGATGAGCTTGCTATAGATGAACAAGAAGAAAATGTTAAAGAGGGTGGATCCTCATCCCCTAGAGTAGCTCCAGATGGAACTATTGCTTTTGATAACTTAGATCATTTCTGGAAAATTTTCAATAATAACATTGGTGCTCTTAATATGGCAGTTCGTATTGATAAAGGGAAAATTAGTGACACTCAAGCAGCCATGGAACATATGTTTGATGTGCACACTAATCCCTTGTCTTTTATTGACCAAGAAAGTGATAAGACTGGACCATCCAATAGAGATATGGTCAATATGATTCAGAAAATGCAAAAATAACAGGTTACCCAACCTCCTAAGGAACCTGTTATTGAGCCTAAAATCATGCCCACACAAAAGAAAACTTCCTTCACTGCTTTACTTCGCCAAACTATTGATCAATATGCTTCAAGTAAACAAAAATCTAAAATGAAGCCAAACACCACTCTTCAACAATCTGGGATACAACATAATACAACTTCAAAATTTCTTCATAACACCCTTCCTACCAACAATTTACACAATAGCAATATAGCATCTAATATTCATGTCCCTCCATCATATGCTCACAAATCCCATATTAATGCCCTATCGAACCAATATGGTGGGCAAACTAGTAATCTAGAAGCCATGGTGAAGCAGTTAGCTTCTCGCATGGACCAGATAGATCCCTATCATCCCTCATACAATTATCGAGAGATATGTAGTCAACCTTTGGATCCCATAGTTGTAGCACAACCGTACCCTAAGCATTTTCCCATGCCCATCCTGCCTATATATAAAGGAACTAAAGATCCCATAGAGCATCTTCGCATGTTTAGGATAGCATGTCATGATATATCACATGATGACTTGCTATTACTAAAAATGTTCCCGAAAAGTTTAGGTGGAATGGCATTAGAGTGGTACTATCAATCGCCCACTCATTCTTTGAGAAATTTTGAAGAAACAATTGAATCTTTCGTCCATCAATTTAGTGCCTACATCGAGAGGCATGTAACCATTAAAGATTTATACAACTTAAAACAAGACAAAGATGAATGTTTTGCTGATTTCTTAGCTAGATGGAGGCAATTGATAGGAAAACTGCACTTTGTGCTACCTTATAGGGAAATGTTGGACATTTTTATCAATAATTTGCAAGAACAAATATCTTATGAGTTATCAACTGCTACTTTAACTACCTTCGATTAGGCTATAGATTTAGCTCAAAGAGTAGAAGATGCCCTCATTAGGAGAGGCCAACTTAGGAAGAAGGATGATGAGAAAACATCCAGAAATCAATATAAAAACAAACAAGTTGTAGGTGATGGAGTCACTGACAACGAAAAATGTTGCTAATATCAATGCAACGAAGACAACAAAAAAATTTATATTGGAACCTCCCGATAAACCTCCTCGAGAATTTACTAGATTGAATCAACCGTTATCAACTATTTTACCTCAATTACTCGAAAGAGGTTTGATCCAATTACCAGCTATCCGAGAACCTGATCCAACTATACCCGGATACAGAGTTGACTTACACTGTGATTTCCATAGAGGACCTAGACACTCTACCAACGCTTGTAAAAGGTTAAAGCATAAAATACAAGATCTGATTGATAATAATGAAATGGAGGTGCAAGCCTTCCAACCTAAACAAAATGCTCCTAATAATGCTCAAAATACCATTCCCCAAAATCAAAATCAAAATGCTAATCAATCATTAGACATATTTCAACATCCTTTACCAAGACATGGTAAAGAGGTGGCCAATCAAATTGAGCATCATAATGTCCCTCCTCCTACCCGATATGTAGGGACTATTAGCGAACATTTACCTAATCATGATCCTACAAAAATTTGATACAACTTTATCCATGGTCACGACCAGGCCCCTACATAATTTTCAAACTCCCGATCCTAGTGATATAGAATTAGATACTGAAAGTGAAATAGACATCACTTCAAACCAATCGAATAGTTCTAAAAATGAATCAGATCCTATTCAACCCATCACAGATGCTATGGTTCCAGAAGAACCATTTCCTAGAAGAGTTACTACTCGACCCTCTTCTAATCAATTCCTCCCTAATGAACAAGCCATAAACGCTCAACCGAGACCAGTTCAACGTCTTCAATATAACATTGTAGGTACCATTGGAGTCGTTACCCGACAACAGGCTCAAAATTCTCAACAAGAACCAAACCAGAATGATGGATCAGCTCCATTTGTTTTGAAAAATCCCAATAAATGGAATCATGCTTCCAACGTTCAACCTAAACCTCCTTACAATATTAATGAGCAATTATCCAATACTATAGCTAGAATTTCCCTTTTGGATTTATTAAGATCTTCTCCTACCCATAGGGATGAGTTGATGCTTACATTAAGCCAAATGATGGTACCTCAAAATATTCAACCTAAAGCCATGGCCAATACTATCATCACTCGAGAAGTTGATTGTATTGACTTCTAGGATAAAGATATCCCACAACACAGTTTACATAAGGATAATCCCTTATATATTATTGCTCTAATTGGAGATGTAGTTGTTAAAAGAGTCCTGATTGATAATGGTTCATCTCTAAACATTTGTACTTTTGACTTCTACCAACGGTTTGGCTTTAGAAGTGATGAAATGAAGAAAACTGACATGATCATAAAAGCTTTCAATGACGAAACACAAGAAACATGTGGAGTTCTTACCATCCCATTGCAAGTTGGTCCTAGAACCTTAGATACGACCGTGTTTATTGTACATTGCCCCACATCGTACAATATACTCTTGGGTCGTCCTTGGATCAATGCAATGCGGGCTGTCCCATCCACTTTACACCAATGTGTTAAATTCAAATTTAAAAATCAGTTGGTCACTATCCATGGTGATCCTAGACCCTTTGATATGTGTGCTTTGGCAAAACCTGTTGGAGTGCAATTTTGCCCTGCTCTGTCATCCACACATCCTAATTCTTATTTTTCATCTAAAACTATGAAACACACACCCATAGCTTCACCTATTTTTCCTCCATTCATTTCACCCTCATATATAGATCAACAATCTTCTAAACAAACCACTCTAGAACCTCAAAAAGATCTTCAATATACAACCAATCCTTCATGTTCTATCCCTATAATTTCAAAACCTATAGACCCATTCATTAACACTTCCACATTATCAACATCTACCATACCTTCCACATCTAAAGATATAGGGAATGATCCTTCTACATCTTATGCTCTTTCTGATGAAATTTTACCAGATTTATCCACAATATTAATATCAGAAAAAACAAATGCTTTCATGCAAGATTCAATTCTTTTAAATAACTTACCACCATCTCCTCATACTTTGGGCCTCCCACAACCTATGGGAAGTACTTACCAAGTCGAGAGTTGTGCTTTTATTTATAAAGGATATGACTAGGGAAGAATACCTCGGAATATCAAAACTCATCATGATGGATATGCTCACTGTTATTTTACTAATGAGTATATTAAAGCTAAACCCATAATGATTAAAATGGGATATAAAGGGAAAGGCTTGGGACCTTTCCAAAATGGCATGAAAGAACCTTTCGAGGTAGAACCGTGGCCTGCCCACTGTGGTGTGGGCCTATTTCCTAGTAAGGGTCAACCCTTTCCTTTTGAAGATGATGATCAACTCATATGTTATCAAGATTATTTAGATAGGCGTGATGGTTTGCCTCTAAAAAATCATCCATTTACATGTAACATGCTATCCATAGCTTACCCTGAATTGATTGCTGACTCCGATGAGGAGTTGGAAGGAGATATCTTCCATGATGTCTCCATTGAAGAAATTTTACACAATGGATTTTATTTTGATGGTTCTATACCAACTATAGCCCAGCTTGAGGCCACTAATCCTCAAGATGAATTATCCAACTTAACCTTAAAATAATTACAAGAATTGGGCGTCTCACCCACCCCACCTAATTTTGAAAGAGATCTACACATGGAGGTCAAAAGCATCATTAAAGTTAACATTGGAACTGAGGATAATCCTCACATAATCAATATTGGGTCAGAATTAAATCAAGAGAAACAAGAGCAATACATTGCATTCCTTAGAAAATATGAAGATGTCTTCGCTTGGACATATGAAGATATGCCGTGTCTGGACCCTTCCATAGTCATGCATCATCTAGTAGTCCATCCGGATGCTAAACCTATTAAACAAAAACTTAGAAAAATGCATCCCAAAGTGGCCCTACTAGTCAAAGGGGAGTTAGAAAAACTCTTGAATGTTGTTTTTATACAAGCTATTGATTATGTTGAATGGATCTCAAATGTAGTTCCAGTCACCAAGAAAGAAGCTACCAAAGTTAGGGTTTGCACAGATTTTAGAGATATTAATGCTGCATGCCCTAAAGATGATTTTCCTCTTCCAAACATGGATCAAATCATTGAATTTACTATCGGGAGTGGGATGATGTCCTTAATGGATGGATTCTCCGGTTATAATCAGATCAGGATAGCTCCTAAAGATCAGGCTAAAATAACCTTTATTACCCCCTAGGGTACCTTTTGTTGGAAAGTGATGCCATTCGACTTAAAGAACGCAGGCGCAACCTATCAACGAGCTATGACTTATATTTTTCATGACATGATGCATGATATCCTACATGATTATGTAGATGATATTATAGCTCGCTCTATTAATGAAGATAACCATTTAGATGATTTGAGAAAAGTTTTTAATCGATTAAGAGAATATCTTATTCGATTAAATCTAGCCAAATGCATATTTGGAGTTAAGTCCGGTAAACTATTAGGGGTTATAGTTTCTTTACGTGGTATCGAAATCGACCCTTTCAAGATTGCAACTATCATTGATATGCCTGCACCTACCAATATATCTGAGTTACGAAGTTCACAAGGTAAACTTCAAGCTATCCGTTGCTTCATCGATAAGTTGGCGGACAAAACCGGTCCCTTTCTTAAACTCCTTAAGAAGGATGTCCCTTTTAATTGGGACGACGAATGTAAAGAAGCTTTTGAACTTCTCAAACAATACCTCCTTAACCCACCTATGCTTTCTCCACCTAAACCTGATCGCCCATTTCTCCTGTATATTTTAGCTTCAGATTCTGCTTTAGGAGCTATGTTACCTCAGCTTGATGATGCGAAGAGAGAACGTGCTAATTATTATATTAGCCGAACCTTCATCAGTTATGAAACCCACTACACAGCATTAGAAAAATTGTGTCTAGCAGTCATATTTTCTACGTAGAAATTATGCCATTATATGCTTAGTCAAAAAACTTATGTCATTGCTAAATATGATCCCTTGAGGTATCTCATGAGTCGACCTTATTTATCGGGTCGCACAGCCAAGTGGGTTCTCACTCTAAGCGATTTTGACCTCATGTTCATAGGACAGAAGTCTGTTAAGGGTCAAATCATAGCAGATCAATTAGTTGCTGCACCCTTAGAGTCTACCCATCCCCTCATCATTGAGTTTCCTGATGAATGCCTTCAATTAGAGGCAGACCATATTGAACAATGGTCCTTATACTTTGATGGAGCCCGATGCATGAGTGGGGATGGTGCGGGTATTATTTTAATATCCCCACAAAAACACATCATTCCTTTGTCCTTCAAATTAACATTTGCTTGCACCAACAATACTGCTGAATATGAAGCTCTAATCCTCGGATTACGAGCTGCCTTGGTGCTAAAAATTAAACATCTATTAGTTTTTGGTGATTCTCAACTTGTTATAAACCAAATTAATGAAGTTTATCAGACCAGAGATGATAAACTATGCCCATATAAAGCCTATGTTTTACAATTAATGTCTCTATTTGATCAAGTTTCCTTGGAAGCTATTCCTCGAACTAGAAACCGTGTGACTGACGCTATGGCCACAACTGCATCTCTTCTGCCCTTGGAGTTAGATGATGAATATGCCACCATCATTATTCGTCGACTCCAGGAACCTGCTTCAAATAAGTCATGCTTAGAACCTTTGGATGTGTTTCTAATCAATGAAACTACTCCTGATCCTTGGTATACATATATAATTAATTTTCTTCAAAATGGGACTTTCCCTGCCAATTCTAATAGAAACCAGCATTGGTTATTACATAGATGCACAAGTCGATTTGTAATAATTGGCAATACTTTATATAGGAGATCTTTTGAAGATATCCTATTAAGATGTTTGAATTTAGAAGAATCCAAATCAGCCTTGAGTGAAGCCCACGATGGATCTTGTGGAGGACACTTCAGTGGTAGTGTCATTGCTAAAAAGCTCCTTAGGATAGGATACTTTTGGCCTACCATGGAAAATGATGCACATGAGTATGTGTGCCATTGCGACAAGTGCCAGAAACATGCTGACCTTGTCCATGCCCCTGCACAAGAGTTGTAGGCTATTTCATCTCCTTGGCCCTTTTCAAAATGGGGCTTAGATATTATTGGCAAAATCAATCCTGTGTCATCTGATGGACACAAATTCATCATAACCGCCACTAAGTATTTCACGAAGTGGGTTGAAGCTATGCCTTTAGCTTCCTGCACTGGCACACAAGTTTCTAAATTTATTTTTAATCAAATCATTTGTAGGTTTGAAATTTCTACAAATCTCATCTCTGATAATGGAACTTGTTTCAAAAATAAATATGTCAAGAAATTATGCCAAAAATATAAGATTCAACATCGTTGGTCCACTCCCTATTATCCTCGGGGTAATGGTCAAGCAGAAGCATCTAACAAAACCTTAATCAAAATTCTCAAAATATTGGTCAATAAATCCGCCGTGACCGGCACATTCAATTATATCCAGCCTTGTGGGCCTATCGAACTAGTGTTCGAACCCCCACTCGAACTTCACCTTTTGTTTTGGTTTATGGTGCTCAAGCCATTTTTCCCTTTGAATTAGAAGTTCCTTCTTTGGCTCTACTACTTCAAGATACCGAAGTAGGAGATGAATATCGAGCTGGCAGACTCAGTCAACTGGAACTCCTAGATGAAAAATGCATCAATGCTTTGGAGCATCTCCGTGCCTACCAAAACAAGCTTAAAATATCATATGCTAAAAAAGTTCGTCATCGATCCTTTGAGATCGACAACCTTGTTTTAAAAGAAAATCAAAAAAATACTAATGCAACTAAAGACCTTAAAGGTAAATTTGAGCCCAACTGGCTTGGACCATACATTATCACTGCTAAATTTGAATCAGGAGCATATAAATTATCTACCTTAGATGGTAAAGAAATTAAAGAACCCATGAACATTTTGCATCTTAAACGTTACTATCTGTAACAAAATTTAGTCATTTCATCATTTGTACATATTTTGCATGTTGTCTTATTTTAAAAATATATCAAACTATTTACACAAAAACAAAAACAAACAAAAATAATAAAAATAAAAACAACAATACTCTTGACTCTTTCGAAACCAAAACAAAATAAAGAAGAAAGGGAGAGTCAACATTCTCAAACTTCTCCAAAAAGTATTTGTAAATATTCTTACAAATGTTGCAGTTATATATTTCAAATTATTTTGGATAAATTAGCATTTATTTCGAATCCCTCACTTTCACAAACACAAAATAAATATCTTGATTTTTATCTGGCATGATTACTAATCTCTCTTATATCAAAGTCCACAAAATTCAATTAAATAAAGTTTGAGCATAGAGAATTGATCTTGTTATTTACTTAAACCAAGCACATCCTTTCACAATAAAATGATTATATTTGTAATGTCCATGCTATGCTACATAGTAGACGTGGTTTCTTGAGCAAAAAGTTTCCCCTGCTATCCTATCATGCACATGGTCTAGAATCTTTGAGAATTGGCAAAAGGACAAGCTCACCCCTACCTAGAATAAAAATCCCTTGCTCTATAGCTAATTCGAGCAAGTATCCCTAGCATAGGAAGAAAAGCAAAGTTCAAGAAAAAGAGAAAAAGAAAAATGTTATTTTATATCATTACAGCAATGTTTCAAGCATTATCTCAAAAATCATACAAAAATACAAAAGAAAAGAAAAAGAAAGCAAAATCAAAAGCAATAAAATCCCTCTCCCTATCCCTTGAAAAGAAAAGAAGGGTTGATGAGCTTGAATCCCTAGAATTCTCAATTATTCGAAAACTGTGAGGTAAGCCCCATAACAGGTGGTTTGTGCCCAACCTGCTTGGCCTTGGGTAACTCCTAGCGTGGCGATATGTCTGTCACATTAGCGACCTTCTTTTGTATAGACCTATGTCTGCTTATGGATTAGCTAACTCTTGATAATCCGACTTACATAGTAGTCTAGTGTGGTTATATGCATCTAAATCATGGTTAACGAACACTTATTTGGTTAATTCAAATCACTTGTATCATAGTATCTTGATCAAACTGGTAAATGAACAATGCAATTGCATACACATTTTGTATTTAAGAGATTTTGTGTATCATTATGATAAATCAAGATTGGAAATGAACTCACATATCCACATGGGATTCCTTATAAATCTAACTTTTGTCTTTAAGATACTTTGAAATATTTTTTTGCAAATTGCTTGGTATAAATTCATTTTCTTCTTTGAATAACAGTTGTTTAGTATAAAGACAACTACATACATAATCAAAAATCAAAATTTCTTTCAAACCATACAATAAAACAATCTATTTTCTTCTTTGATTTTCGTGATGATGGTATAAGTCTATATCTAAATATTCTATGCCTAGCACAAACCATTATACCAATTTTATTCCCCATTCATTTAAAAATCATAAAAACCATATGGCTTAAATCATTATGTTATACAATTATGCTTTAAAACAAACAAACACCTATCATTATTTCATGCCATTATGTCAATATGCAAATTTACAACCATGGTATAATTTCTAAGGAATTATCCAAAAAATTTATCACACTTAGGAATTTATGCCTAGCAAAAATCATTTTACAATATTTCATGCATAATATTTTCATGAAAAGTCTGAAAACAAAATCATCATCATCATCATTTGCATCATCACACCAAAGTCTTAAGACAGTCTCTTAAGCACCCTTTTACTTTTAGCAATATTTCTATACTGGTATTAGCTTGACGACCGAGTGAGTGGCGACTCCATGAAATGGTCTATAACAGTGACAATGTTCTTTTGAAATTATTGTTAAAAGTCGCTTTTATTTTTTATCAAATTATCATCACAACAACCAATTTGTTACATCAGATTATTTCATTTAAATTTTTAAAGCATGACATTTAAACCATAATATTTTTCAAATGACATAATTACATGAATCATCAAATCAATCACACCAAAACATTAAAAGCATCATACAAATGCATAAGACAAGTCATATGATCAAAAAATATCTCATCTATATATATATATCAAATATATGTACATCATATCAAAAATAGATTGGTATGCCACAATCTACATCTTGGCATACTCAATCCTCTCAATCAAATATACAATCTCTGTGTAGTGCAGTAGCCTCGCCTCGAGAACCCCTCAAGCTCATAGCCTCATCTCCTCCCCTGCCCTAAGGTGGAGGAGGTGGCCCCATCGTAGTTCGTGTGGTTCCATGAGTCTTGGATGTTGATTGTGATGATGTCCTAGATGACCCCATCATGACAGGCTCTGTAATATGAGCTGGTAATGGCACCCTCTACTCTGCTAGCACCGCTTGGTAATATAGAGCCTGATAGAATGTAACCTGGGCAATAGTGCATGCTAAATCTTGAGTGCTCGCTCCTCCGCCTTGAGCTCTAAGCCGTGTAGCCTCATCCTGCAATGTTTGCACTTGAGCCCGCAGGCGAGAAACCTCAGCTCGGAGAGTCGCTATCTCGCTGCTCTCTCCAGTGTCAACACACTTGCCCTTATTGGGCGATGGTGGCCTCTCTCTCTATGGAGAAGGGGGTCTCTCCTCCCTCCTCTCCCACTGCCATAGCCTCTACTAAGCCTGTGGCCTCCTCTACTCTCTCCCGCCATGACCTTGTGCTACCACAATGGCTTCCTAGTGCTACCTCCCCATCTGACACACAATTGCATGAATCGGACCCTGAGCCCTCATCATCCGAGGAGGGCGAATGCTTGTGTACTAGGCATCATAGCCAACGACTACCCCAATGTCGTCCCCATCCACTGGCTGAATGGGGGCATCATCTGTGTCTTGACTCCAGAATCGCTGTATATCTGGAGCCCCACTAACTGTAGTGTTATCCCAGACAATCTGAGAAAACTTGTAGTCTCTCAGAGATGGAATCCCCTACTGTAGACCGAACTACCTCAAAAATTTGTCATATCGATGGACCTCCACCTCTCCCCTCTCCATCCTCAGCCAGCAGACTTGCCTGATGTGAACCATCTCCTATCCGTCCTCGGCCCACCCTAGATGATCTATCTAAGGCCTCTAGGTGATCTGGTCAGAGATGAGGTCATCAAGTAGTCTTTGGGATGCTGGCAGATCTATCTGCCACTGTGCCCCTCTCTAGAGCCACCAGTAGAAAAATCAGGGCCTCTCTCTGTCAATACCTATCAGTGGGAGCCCTACTGGCCTCCGCATCGCAATGTGCTCCCAATACCAAACCTGCAGTAGTGATGTCATAACCAGACATCGGTCACCCTTGTATATGACCCCATGAAGGATTCTATACAATCGGTAGAGTACAAAGCTCCCCTAAGAAAATTTGTATTCGTGGTCTCTCATGTCGTAGACCACATCTGTCAGTACCCATGGTACCTTGCATCTGCTCTGATCGCACAGTAGAAGTCCACCTACCACCCCAGCCAAAACTCGTGTGAGTCTAGATACCCCAGGCATCTTGCGCAGTGACTCGATGTTCACTTCGCCCTTCTCCAGGGCAAAGCTCGAATCGCCACACAGTCACATCATCGCGTGGCCCTGATTGGCCATGGGAGTGATCAGTCGTCCTTGTATGGGGATCCTCAAAATCCTCCATACATCCTCTAATGTGGGAGTCATCTCCCCTGTCGGTAACTGAAAACATGAAGAACTCGGATACCACCTCTCTACTAGGGCTATCAATAGCCCCATATCTGTAGAAACCTGTGGCATCTCTACCACATGCTACAAGCCGACCTGAGCTAGCTGATCTCGCTCTACCTACGATAGAGCAGCCAATTCATCCCTCAACCTATCGTATTTCCATTCTCTGATCTTTAGTAATCCTCTCTACAACATAAACAAAATCAACAATAAAAATCATTAATAAATCATTAATTAAAAATGCAAGTCAAAATAAGTTCAATTTTATAAATGATGATATCGCCCACAATTGGACGATATCATCCCCAATTTGAGAAAATTCGTCTCCGATTTCGCATGAGGAAATCGTCCTTTATTTGACGAAATCATCCCCCTATCGCCGATTTCGCCCTTCGACGAAATCGATGATATCGAGACGATTTCGGTAAAATTGAGACGATTTTGTCTTGACGACGTCGACGGACCAAAAATGGCTACGATGCTCAAAAATCAATCAAATATAATCTAAAAAACATAAAATTCTAAAATTAAGCAGTCTAAATCCATTTTATACCCTTACCTGTAGCCCACGTCGGAACTTTCTTGATCTATGCACTGTCTCAACCATCTTGTCTCCAGAGCTCTAAAAACTAGGAAAATGAACAGTAACAAATGAATTAGGGTTTTACCATATTTTTCTTAATTTTATTCAAAAACAATTAAAAACATTTTAAAATTTTGCTTTTTCACGTTTTTACCTCAAATGTTCGATTTGGGTAAAAACACGGAGGGGGCACCATAGTAAGCTATCGTACGATTCGACCTAGAATCATCGCCTAAAAATGCGAATAAATTTTTGCTTTCTCGTAGATCGAGAAGAACTCATCTTTAACGCATTTTCTTCAAAAAATTTGCTAAAGAGGGGGCAAAATGTAGCACCCTAAAATTGGTGTAGTAAAAACTTAAATAATTACAATTACTCTAGTAAATATTCAAATTCAAATTTTAACCCCCAAAACCGCTTCCAAACCGTCGTTTAACCCATTTCCTCCTTTCCCGCGCCATTTTTAGAATTTGTTTTGACCATTTGACGATATCATCACAAATCAAACGATATCACCTCAGATCAGACAATTTCGTCTAGACTAGGACGTCCAGACGATCTTGTCCCAAAACTAATTTTTCTCAATTAGACTCTGTTCCAATGGCGTCTCTAATCCAGGCAAAAGCATGTCTGTGCTGTTAGAGACCCTCCCCATTGGAGATCTCCCAAATTGGGATGATCTCCAACCTTCTAACCTCACTCCTAAGCCTATTTAAACTTAGGCCCTCCCCTTAACCTGCCCCTGGCTAATATTTCCTATAACTTGACTTTATACGCACTAAAATATCCCAAATTACTATCTGCAGTTTTTCTATCCAAATTTTGTTGCAGGAACCTTAGTATTTTTCAGCTGGAGCAAGCTCAGTTCGTCGTGGACAATCCTGTTCAATTCGAGACAATTTTGCACCGATTCAAGATGATCTCGACTGTAGTCTGCATTTGGGGCAATCAGTTCCCAGAGTTTGCATTTTTCTCTTTTCATCTCTTGTTCTATTTTGCATCTAGTCAGTTTATTTATTATTTTCTGCTATTCTGCATCTTGGAGTTCACCCATGTAGTCTAATTGCATAATGAAATCATGATTAACTATTAAAACATCGTAATTTACTTGCATTTCTATTTGGGATTATCTGTTAACATATTTATTGTCATTTTACATCTTTATCCTCTATTAGCATTGCTACATTTTTTGTATTTTGTGTCTATTTCTCTGTTTGTAGGTCTCTGATGAATTCGTCAGATCTCAGACGATCCTACAGGTCGAAAACGATCCTATCAAATTCCAGACGATCATGTCTGCTTCAAAAATCAGAATCTCCATCAGACATTCGGATCAGGTATGGCTTTGTAATTTAGCTTTTCTCGCTTTTTTCTATTTAAAATCTATCTTTTGTATTTCATTTAACTTGCATTTTCATAATAGAACAACTTAGATTCATTTGGCCAAACCTAGGACTCGAATGTTTAAAGATAAAACTGAACACATTAAACACATTCCCAACCTAGGCATGGAAACTGCCATTCAAACGTTTCCTGGTGAACCCACCATCCATCAAAAAATCACCATAATACACCTCCCTCGAGAGGCGGGACCTTCGCAAGGCCTCTTAGTCTAAGGTACCGCACCATCCTTTTCCCATCCTCCTTCCGGGCACGGATCCTATAGCCTGAAGGTAAGGATGCAAAAAATTTGGAGCGATACAGTTCGACATGTATCAAACAAACATTCTTCTCACCTACAGATTCTATTTTTTGAATTGATGGTTTAGACACTATTGTTATGATTAGCAATTGCATTTCTCCATGTTTATTTTTAGGGATTAGAGATCCCAAGGAAGCCATTACATCCGCAAATCTATTTCTTAATGATGGCAAGTTACTAATTTCATACCAGTAAAATTTTCCTAGCAACTGTATCACTACTTCGTGATATCTCTTTAAGATTGGCTCTTTACATTGGTATTCTCCTTTTATTTGGTAGACAACCAATTAAGAATCACCAAAAATGCTTATTATTTTTATTCCCATTGCTATAGCTAATTTAAGACCTAGTATTAAGGCTTCATATTCTGTATTATTGTTAGTGCATGTGAAGTCGAGTTTGAATGATAAAGGACTAGATATTCCTTCAGGTGTGTAAAACACAACTCCTACATCTTGCCCTTTTTCGTACTTTGATCCATCAAAGAACATTTTCATATTTGCTTCATCCTCAGGTGAAACTATTCTTCTTGTTCTATGATAGAAAAAACTGAATCATCTAGAAATTCAATTATTAATTGTGTATCATTGTGCAACGGAGCTTCGGCTAATTGATCAGCTATTACTTGACCTTTTATAGATTTTTGACTTTTGAATTCGAGGTCAAATTCCATTAAAATCATTATCCATTTAGCAGTGTGGGTGTTGTTGTAAGTGTGATTCATCATGTATCGCAAAGGGTTTTCTCTAGCTATAACATAGGTGGTATTTCTTAACATGTAATGTCTAAGTTTCTTGGTGGCAAAAACCACTGCTAAGCATAAATTTTTCACATAAGCATATCTTGTTTCATAACTTACCAATGTTCGACTAATGTAATAAACTGCTAGCTCTTTATTTTTCTCATTCTTTTGTGCAATCATTGTTCCTAAAGAAAAATCTATTGCAGAAATGTATAGATGAAATGGGACTCCTATTTTTGGTGGCATAAGAATCGGTAGTGAGGCTAGATATTTCTTTATATCATCAAATGCCACCTGACATTCAGTTGTCCAAGAAAATATCACTCCTTTTTGTAACAGGCGATTAAAAGGCCTACATTTATCTGAGAGTTGTGTAATGAATCAGCGAATAGATTGGAGTTTTCCTTGTAAACTTTGCAACTCTTTCATGTTTTTGGGAGGTGACATTTCTAATATTACTTTTACCTTACCTAGGTCTACTTCAATGCCTCTCTTGAAGACAATGAATCCTAGAATTTTTCCTGATGTTACACCAAATACACACTTAGGATTTAACCTTACTTTATGTTCTATGTTTAAGTGATGCCTTATCTAGCACATCTATGTGTTCAAGACACGTTTTTGATTTAGCAATAAGATCATCTACATAATATTTGATTATATTATGCATATAATCATGAAATATGTATGTCATGGCATGCTAATATGTAGCTCCTATGTTCTTTAATCCAAAATGCATCACTCTGTAGCATAATATCCCCCAAGGCATTGTAAACGTTGTTTTATGTTAATCTTTAGGATTAATCCAAATTTGGTTGTATCCGGAGAAATCGTCGATTAAAAAGAGCATTTCATGACCAGCACAAGAATCTACTAATTGATTTATATTTGGCAAAGGAAAATCATCCTTGGGACACGCTTTGTTTAAATCTAAAAAATTAGTGCATACTCGTATCCCCCCATTTGATTTGTGAATGGGTACCATGTTTGAAAGCCATTCAAGATAATCGATTGGTACTATGAAGTGTACATCCAATACTTTTGCAACTATTATTTCATAATTAATGCGACTATTGGATGAATTTTCCTAAGCTTCTGCTTGAACGACTTGGCATCATGTGCTAGCATGAGGTTGTGGACTACCAAGTCCGGATCTAAACCAGGCATGTCTTTGTAAGACCATGCGAACACTTCCTTATTTTTAATAAGCATGTTTATGATTCTTTATTTTTCTTTTGCGGATAATTCTTTTGCTATTTTGACAATCTTGGGATTATCCACGTCTTCACTAAGGTTCACATCTATGGACTCTTCTATTAGCATGTGAGAACCTTCTTCTAGATGATGTGGTGTTGGGATGAGGTGGATATCATCTGCCACATTTTCAAATGTGTCTGGGGTGTCCCCTTCCCTCTCAGTTTGAAAAACTAAATTGTTTTATGATGAAGGTTGTTGCGAAATATAAGTGTTTGAAGTGCACAACTCTTCGGACAGGAAGAGGTCAGAAATGGATGGTGGTGATGAAATCCTATCCATGGCTATGAGACTGGTGTTGATATAGATCGGTTTTGTCTCATTATATGGATTGCGAAGTGGGGTGAGAATATCAATAGAAATCACGTTGACTTTATGGAAATAAGGTGGTCACAATTCAAGAATTGATAACTCATATTCTCTAGGTTGCAACTGACCTATTGTGTGTGATTGGTTTTGTTGTATGCTTTGCCAATGTGATGGAGGAGGTTCTGTTTCAGGACCCTCATGCTCTTTGTTTAGCCAAAAAAGTGTGTGGTATAGTGGAAAATTTTGTTGATACCAGTTATCTTTCTACATGGTTTCTCCATATATTATCTCTTCCTGAGGTTCTTCTTCTTCTTGATTAAACTATTTAGGACGTGCTTCATCTTGGAGCATTCTCCTGGCTTGTATCTCAAGAGCATGGTTGATAAACATCATTTCAATTTCATCATCATTGTCACTCATCCAAAATCCATTAGTGTTTGTATGAGGTCATAGCATTAGTGGCTCAAGTTCTTGCCTAAGGTATGCTATTGTAGTAGGATCTTCATAATCTACCTCTCGTTGTAAAGCTTGCTCTCGAGGGTAAAAATTGTAGATTTGGTATCTAATTTCTAGTTGTTCATCCTCATCATTAGCTTGATCCTTATCATCGCTCTTTTCCTCCTCTTGTTCGCATTCTATGTCAAGTTCTTGGAAAGCTTGATTAAGCGAAAAGCTTGTTATGGAAGGTTTATAGCCTAGAACAGAGAGGTAACTTGGCTCTCTATATTCTAGTTCAATAATGTGGTGAGGACCTTGTTCATGTCTTCCAAGTCCATATCCCTGCCAACTAACCCTTTGAAAATATCTAACTGGGAAACTTTGGTTTTGTTAGATAATCAATGTTTTCATTAAACTCTTGTAAAGAGTTGTCATTTTGAGGGGATGGATTCGATGAAGAATCCATCCCTCCATATATGAAATTGATTGCATTTTTTTGAGAACCCATTCTATATATCACCAATAGCTAAAGGTGGGTCACGAGAGTGACTGTAATTTTTGACTAACTCAATAGGTGGTGTAACTATGACACTCTCAATAATGTACTCACAAATAATTAGATTGGCGAGATGTACTACAACTCTAGATGGTTGTGTGGCTAATGGCTCGGTGGATGAAGAGGGTTCTTGAGCCTTACCTCTTGGCTCTGCTGGCGACGTTGGATTATCTCTAACAGGTGGCCCTATTTGTGATACTATGGGTTCTAATGACTGTGAAGTAGTGGCTGATGATGTGGGTTGTGCTTTGAATGTGAATGGTGGCTTTGAATCTGGAAGTGTACTAGATGGAGCTAAAAATTGATTAGCAGGATGAGTGGGTGTAATTTGAAAATGAAATGTGGTGTTTGAAGGATGCATTGAGCTAACTCTTTTAGATGTGAAATTTGGATCAAATATAGGCAACTCTTCTAGAATGGGTGCTTTTTATGATGTGGTGTTTTATGGAATGTTTCTAATGACTAGTTGTTGGATGGTTAGATGTTTTGATGGGAGTAAAGGCTCATAAGGATTTGAAATAAAGTTGTAGTATTTGAAAGGTTCAGTGTCAGCTAGTATGAAATGTACCTTGCCTTCATGCACATATTTTAAGCATTGATGCAATGTTGAAGGTACACATTTCATTTCCCTAATCCAAGGACATCCAATAAGTATGTTATATTGCATTTTCCCTTCCAAGATGTGAAAGAAAATATATATTGTTTTCACCCCCATGGTGACGGGAAGAACAACATTCCCTACAGTTGAGCATAAAGCATCATTAAAGTCCCTAAGAGTGAATGTGGATGTTGTGATGTGAGATGATGGGACGTTGAGATTCATCATGACAAGTGTGGTAATGAGTTTTATTGAAGAACCTGTATCAATAAGCACTCTTTTGAAGGGTTTCCTATCAATGTGAGCTACTATGTGAAATGGTGGATCAGGTGAATCTACTGATATTTGTTTTTTATCGAAGTCATAGAATACTATCGAGGGTTCCATGCACTTTTGCACACTACCCACAAAGGAATTGAATGCATTTGGGTCTTCTAATTGTACTTGAATAGACTTTAAAACTCTATGTCAATTAGTTGTTCAATGTAACAACAGAGCGGTTGTAGAATGGTAGTGGTGGCCCACTCAATCCAAGTTGTATGGGCACATTAGTTGGTGATGTTTTCAAAGCTTGGGTTGTCCGATTAGATTGCATTTGTCCATGGGTAACTATACTGATAGCCCCTACAAAACCTTGTGGCAGTTGAGATATATAATTAACCTGATTGGGAGGAACTGTAGAAGTTGATTCTCCCGTCAATTATTGATTCGCATCTCAATGTGGCAACGGTGTCTGATAAATGCCTAGGTTTTGGTTATTTTGGGCTAGTGGGTTGTCAATTTTGATTGTACCTGCTTCCAATAAATCTTGCACAATTCATTTAAATCCATAACAACCTTCAATATCATGTCCTATTTGTCTATGATAGATGCCAAAGAGGTGTTCTTTGTAACCTTTTATCTTTGGTTTGTTAGGATCATCAGGTTTCATTTTTGGTAAATTAAAAAATTTTGTTGCATACAACTTCTGAAATACTAATGAATATGGCTCTTGTACTGGTGTGTAATTTCTTTTTGGTTTAAAATGACGTTGTTGCCTTTCCGCAGGTTGTGTCTGATTTTGTGCCTGTTGTGGGGGTGGAACCGCTTGATAATTTAGTTGATGTGGTTGTTGTTGTTGCTGGGGTCGTTGGATTTGTGTTTGAGCTGGTTGATTTGACTATGGTTGGCTCAAAACTATCTGATTAACCTATGTGGTCTTGGACTAACCGTGGTTATTCCCCTTTTGATTCTTATTGTGCCACTCTTTCCTCTTAGTTTTAATCTCACCTTATTGAATTTTTATTTCTTCAATTAGTTTTTCTTGGGCGAGTGCCTCATCGAATGTTCTATACTGTTGTAGCTGTAGCAATGAAGAGATGGGTCTACCAAAACTCTTCATGAACATTCGTATTATCTTTGGCATAGGGATTGAAAATGGTAACTTGATCATGACTGATATCCATATGTTGCCAAAGTCATATACTGATTCATCGTCATATTGTTTTAGGTAAATCAAATCAGTCAATGTTGTTTTTTTTCTAACATTTAGGGTGAATCTTTCTAGAAAATGGTCTGCTAGTTGTTCAAAGGTGAAAATACTTTGATGCGGGAGATTGTTGTACCAGTATTGGGATTCCCCCCTTAATGTTTGAGGAAATGTATTTAATAGCAATGCATCACTACTTTTTATTTTGAAGCATGCATTCACAAATCTTGTTACATGCTCTCGGGTATCCTCTTCTCCTTTAAATTCAAGCTTCGGTATTTGGAAATCATGTGGATATGGAGGTTCTGGTACCGAAGCATGAATAGGGTGATTGACTAGTTACCTTAAATTTAGATTTTGGTATTGCAATCCTAGGGTTTGCATGGCAAGACTATCAATCTAACTCTATAAAAATTGGTATCTAGGATCATCTACAAGACTGACACTCGAATGTACTTGATGTTGTTGGTAATGGGGTGGATTGTATGTAGGTTGGGGATGATAAGACATGTTTGGCAAAAATGTGTTATGGTATGGATTTTGAGGGATGTTATGATATGGATGGGGTGATGAAGGTATGATATTATGCTGACCTAATGCATTAGCATATGGGTGCGGTGGTTGATTGTGAACCACAGTGGTAGAGGGAGGACACATTACCCAAGATGGATCTTGGATAAAGGCATTAGGTTGATGAGATGTAGATGGAATATTTTGCTCAATCCCTTGCAAATGTTGGTTAGGGTCAGGGTTCATGCTACGGTTAGCATTATCTAAAATAATTTACTACAACTATAAGAAATCCTGTTGCATAGCAATTGCATTTGACAAAGGGACTGCTACTTGTGATGTGGTGGACTAAATTGGTTGTGGAACAACCATGGTAGTGGAGGTATATGGGGGGTAAGTAGCAAATGGTATCACCACTGACTATGGAATGGTATGAGACGTATGTCCTACAAGTGTGGATGGAGGAATGGATGTTGGGGCTTGCAAAATAATAGGAATTGTTTCATACAAGGGATTTGTGGTAATGGTCATTTGTTGTGATAATGTGAGGGGAATTTGGTTGGATGACAATGGTTGATTGGCTAATGCTACAACAACCAACTCAAAGAGAGGATTGATGAAAATCTATTGTGACTGTTGTGGATAGGTGAATATGGATTGTTATTGTGATGAGGGTATGACACGTGCTAGGATGGAGAGTGGTGGTAATGATGGGAAGACCATTCCAGCTACATTCAAGTACATTCTAACAGTGTCCATATCTATCATGGTGACCCAATTGTCTACTGTTGTAGGAGGTTCACTCCTAGGTGTCTCAGGTATATCTATGTGAGTAGATCTATGCATAATGTCTATGTATATGTTGGGGGTATTACTAGAAGGCCCTATATCAAAACTCGAGGACATAGAAAGAGGCACATCTACTTGTCCCACCACTGAAGTATGAGGTACATTGTCAGACTAGGAGGCCATAGGGGATGACCACTGACTTCGGCTTGACACTAATTTCTTAGCTTGATCATGAGTCACTACCATACGCTAATATGTTATCTATGTGAATAAAAAATAAAGTACAATGCAATACAACACTCCAAGCAAATAAATACTTGAACACTTGCAATATAAAAACACACAGACACAAAGAGATTGCCCAAAATAATGAAATTCTTTATATATATTGACTCTTGCGATACAAATTTGCAATATTTCATATTTCCCCAAGTAACTTGGGTACAATGTTACAATCTTGGCCTCAATGTGATACAAATTCTCTCTAGGAGTTCTCCAGATATTTCATAATGTACAATGCTCTCCTTGTATCCAATTACAGCTTCAAAGGGTGAGTGGGCTTTGGTATCCAACACGGGACCACTCCAACTTTAGCAAACTATCCAAGATACTTGTTGCTTGCACACATGTAAAATAGCAAAGGGGATTAGTAGCACTTGTATATTCAAGTGATAAATCAAAATGCTACACATAAACCTATTACTGATCTGGATGAAAAGCAGATAACACTAAAAAATTAACAAACAAAGTCTTGCTTAATACTCAAATTGCTAATCTCTGTCGATGAAACCTATTTTTTTTTTCTCGGGACTATGAAACCGTGGAAGCATGATTATGGTCTGGAAACAGCGGACCTACAGTTATGAAACCATGGATGCACGTTTTCGATTGTGGAACCACAGACGGGAGATTTTGGCTAAATAACAAATTGCCTCAAAATTTGAATCAAATATCAAAGTCAAGCTCGTGCTCTTAATTTCTCATTGAATCTAGATCTATTTCGGTAGCCTGTCAATATGCAAATTCAGCTCCCTGTCGATATAAATATATAATTATATATATATATATATATATATATATATATATATATATATATATATATATATATATATGCAAAGTTCTTTACAAATATTATGCTAGAAGTAGGGGTTCAATTGATCACAAGCCGCTTAGAATTATGTTAATCATTATACAAGAATAAATGAAAGGAAAAATTACAACACTTGTAGATGTAAACTTGTTGATCCTTTACAAATCCTAATCTATTGTAATTTATAGATTATGGATTTTTTCAAAAATTGTGTAGATATTTCAATAATGATTGCTCCTTTATGCATTAGGTCATTGTCTTATTTCAAGTCATTAGTTCCTCTGAGACCTCTAGATCTAAAATCATAAATATCACTCAGTTATATCATTTGGATTAGCATCTACCACCATTATTTCCATCTAACCTCTTTTTGGGATTCCCATAGTTTGGATGTGCAGATATTTTTAAAACTAATGTTCCAGACTTGGGCATGGTTTTAATGCTATCAATTTTAATGCATCAACCATTTATCATTTTTTCCATATATTATTTATAGTCAAAATGTTGGATATTTTGAGTACATGAGTTGCCATTGATATCAAGAGTGAGTGGTCATTGATGTCAAGCTTTCAACACCAATCAGTGGCAGTTTTAGTGGGCAACATTAGTTTTAGGTTCTACAATAAGTACAAAAGGATAGTCCATTTTCAGTTGATCAAGACTCGATTCCAGGAAGTCAAATGTGGTCCAAAGTACAAAGAAGAAGCCCAAGTGAATAATGTTATAATATTTATTAATAATATTATACAAGTAATTTTAAATTAATTAATATAATTTTTATTATAAATTAATTTATTAATTAATTTACTTAACTTATAAGTTATTTAAATTAATTATTAATTAATTTTGATATTAATTATAAGTTAATTTATGTTAGTTTTAAATAACCCTAAGGTGGGCTATTAAATCAAAATTAGAATTTTGAATTCGAATTCTAGCACCGACGTGGGGAGCAAATTAACCAAGTGTGTATAAAAGGGGGATTACCCCACCTTAGCCAAAGTCTCTAATGCCTTCGAATTAAATTTAATGTTATGCGAGCTTGTGCAAATCGTGTTGTGCAACAAAGAGGATTTTATTTATTTTTAAGTGCTTAGAGGAGACAAAAGGATTTCACCCACCAATGAGGGAGCCTTGGTCACCAAGTGTTGGTAGCACAATTGGCAACCGTAGTGGAAGCAAGATGTGAGGCCCGAGGGCAGCGATTGATGCAAGTTTGAATTCGTGGGACGACTATTTTTATTTTGTGTTGAAATTAACACCAGATGAAGGTTGAAAAGGAAGGAAGTATTCCTTTCTTCACGTGGGAGACTATAGCCCATGCAGTGGGTACCAAAGCACTAAGATGCTTGGAGCTTGGGGAGATGGTGGTTCGAATCGTGCCAAAATCCTTTTGGGGAGAAGACAAAGGTATGCATTAGTTGAGCACAAATTTTTTTGAAGGAATTAGTTGAGCTATTAAAAATTAATTTTTGCATAATTTATTTGGTTTGTAAGGTTTTAAGGGGAGTTATAAGGTTGATGCAAAATAAATTTTTTGTGTTATTTGCTTTAGTGTTTAAAAAGGATAATAAGGTTTTTTAGGAAGATTTTTTGAGATTTTGTGGTGTTGGATATTATTTTATGTTGGAGATTATAATGTGTATCCAAATAATAATTTTTCATTTAATGATTGGATGAATGTTAATTCCAAGAAGGAGCAATAATGTGTATTTGAGCTTTTATTATTTTTATGACTGAGGAATATTTGAGAAAGTGTTAAGAGTGATATTTTATCATCTAACCACTAAAATTGGAAAGAAGGAAATTGTGATTTAGACAGGTTTTCTAAGGCCACTTCTACATCAAACAAAAAGGTATGGGCAAATCTTCCTATTAAATTATTGTTGGATTTTGTGAATGCTAATTTAGAGTGAAAAGGATTTGGTTAAGGTTTTCCTTGTTGAGTATATTTTGAATTAATGCTTCAAGTTTTTCTGGAATAGAGATTGTTGTTGAAGTGATTGGTTGAGTGAAGAACTTGAACTAGGGTTTGCAAATATTATGAGTATCATTGTTATGTGATATTGGTTGATAAGCATTGTTTGAAATAAGTGGTTGAGTGTTCATATGCTTGGACTAAGGTTTGTGAGCAAGGATTATTTCATTGAGTGTTTGGTTTAGTAGAGTTGGTTGAGCCTAGTCAAGTGAATGTCTTAATGTGATAGTTCAAGTTTTGTGAAAAAAATTGTTCTATATTCTAAATTTATTTGAGAAAGAGGTTGGGTATTTGTGAATGTAAATCATATTGAGTCTCTATACATTATCTATATATTTCTATGGTAAAAAGAGTGATTGAAAGTGATTGATAATTATGGTGAATGTGAAGCATATTGAGTCTCTAGCAATTCTTTTTATGTTTATATGAGATTGGACAAGTTCTGTTTGGAATTTTTGAGTAGATTTGAAATAATTCTTAGAGAAGACTTGTGGACAGATTTATGTGAGCTTTTGTGGAAGCTTACAATATAGTTTGAGTATAGAGATTGAGAGTAGAGTTGGACAAGTTCTAGTGAGGACTTGTTGAGTAGATTTGGATAAGGTTTAGAGAGGACTTGTGGATAGATTAGTGTGAGATTTTGTGGAATATTACAAGGCATATTTGAGATAAGTCTTTGAGAAGACTTGAGAGCAGAGTTGATTGATTGATTTTTTCAAACCTTGAGTTAAGGTTTGGGGTAGGTCTATCAATTGTGTTAAGGCTTGAGGATAGAGATTGAGGACAGATTTGTGCTAGATCAAAGAACTATGTTTAGTGTAAATTTGAGGATAGAGTTTGGTTTATATTTGATGATAGATTTGTGCCAGACTAGAGATAGAGATTGAGTAGATTTGTGCTAGACCAAAGGACTGTGTTTAGTGCAAATTTTAGACAAAGCTAAGAGCAAGCTTTGAAGGTGATTAAGTATAGAGGATGATAGTATCTAACGGATAAAGATCCATTATCCATGGTAGTGAGGATATGTGTCTTCAGTGGATAGATATCCATTAGCTAGAGTAGTCGGGGTAGCAGTTATTCTAGAAGATCACCATTTAGAGCTAAGGAGAAAGAGTTATATGGATAGAAATCCATGAACTTGATTAGGGGATTGGTGTCTCCTTTGCACAGAGGTCCATAAATATTGTAATAGGGAAAAAATTCCCAAGAGATTGATTGAGAAAATTTTAGTAAAATATTTTCTCTATGGAGTAGCCCACATTGGTTGAACCACGTTAAATTGGTGTCTCTATTATGTGTAATGATTTGTGCATTGCTTTGATTACTTTTGTTAATATTTCTATCTATACATTACATAATTGATTGGGAAAAAAAAGTAAAAAGTGGTATTATACTATTAACCCCCTCTCAGTATAAGCTTGTGTTCTTTAATTGATATCGAAGCGGGTTCCTTCGGAAGAGTTTAACAGCTTGAAGGAAAAGCTTACAAGAACACAATGGATTCTATGAATGGGCCCTTAGATAATTCAACACCAGTATTTTATGGAAGTGATTATGTGTTTGGAGTATGAGAATGAAGATTCACCTGATGGCACTTGGAAATGAAAATTGGGAAGAAGTTGAAAATGGATACATACCACCAGTTGATCCACCTACAGATAAGGAAGGTAAGCATATATAGTGTTATAATTCAAAAGCAATGAATGCAATTTTGAGATGCTTGCATAGAACAAAATTCATAAAAGTTATGCATTGTGAAGATTCAAAAGGAATTTGGGATAAGTTGCAAAGAATATATGAAGGAGATAAAAATATCAAAAAGGCAAATATATGAAATCTTAAAGGACAATTTTAAGAACTAAGAATGAAGGATGAGAAAAACGTTAGTGCTTATCTACATTGTGTGGATGAGGTTGTTAATGCCATGCAAGGAATTGGATTTAATATTGAAGAATCGGATGTTTATGATAAGGTCTTAAGATCTCTTTCAAAAATATTTAGTGAAAATATTTCTGCTATAGAAGAATCAAAATATGGTGATTCTTTGACAAGAGATATGTTACTTCGTATTCTCACATATTTTGAGAGAAGAACAAAAGATGAACCTAATATCCAAAATGAAACAACCTTCAAAGCTACTAATAAGATAAAGAGCAAGAATTCATATTCAAACAATGAGTCATCCAGTGATGAATAATAAAATTATGGTAGAAAGAATAAGGATTAAAGAAGATTTAAAGATGCAAAATCTGTTAGATGTTTCAATTTTTGAAAGTATGGTCACTATGCATATGATTTTCAAGAAGCTATAAATGGTAATGATAAAGAATAATGAGATCATAAGAAAAGGGAATAAAAAAAATATAGGTACCAAAAGAAAGGCAAGGATGGACAAAGTAGACAAGGAAATAAGTTCTTTCAAATGCAAAAGAAGAGATACTATACAGACAAAGCAATTAATTACTCGAGTGATAGTGATAATAGTTTCTCAAATAATGACAAAGATGAATTTATATTTCTAATAGAAGAAAAATAAGAAGTTAAGAAAAGTTCACGAATAATTCGCAAGTGTTTTAGATGTGGTAATTTTGGACATCTTGAATATAGTTGTACAAGGAATGGTTTCAGTTTCAGTGATGATGAATATGAAGATACACTTGAAAGACCAGAAGAGAATATTATAATGGCACTAGAAGAAGAAGAAGGAAGTGATCCTATAGAAGACAAGTCAAAAAATAAGGAAGATGTTTTCAAAAGCAAACAAATAGAGGAAAAATCAGAAAAAAGAAGTTGATCTTGAGGAAGACATTTTTTATCCTCTTAAAACTTTAAATAAATTAAGAAATCAAAACTCCCAACTTGAGATTTAGTTTCAAGAATGTGATGAAGAGAGGGAAAAGCTTATAGAGGATTTAAATAAGTCAATATCTAAGACAAAGAAGTTCAAGGATAAGTTAGAAGTAAAGGTCTTAGAATGTGAGATATTAGGACAAGAAGTAGCTCTATTAAGAGAAGTAGAAAAATATAAGGATAAGCTATACAAGTTTTAAAAGATCTCAAATATCGTAGATAAGATTATCAAGGTACAAAGACGGTCAACAAACAAAATAGGTATTGGTTTTGAATAGGCTCAATAGAAACAAGAAGAAGAGTCAACCTCAAGTTCTGAAGAAGAAGAAACTTCAGAAGAAGACAATATAAGAGAAAGTGAGACTTCTAAGGATGAGTTGGACAATAGAAAGTTCAACAAGGAAAGGAACAATGTACAAAGAAGAAACAGATGGAACAGAAACTAGTACAAATAAAAAGAGACTAAGAGACCAATAAGGTCAAGGCAAGAAAAAATCAATGGATGATGTTTCTCATGTCATAGATTTGAAAATATTGTTTCATAGTGCAGGACACATGAAAGACAAGAAAATGAGAATTTTAGAAACAGGCAGCTTTTCCATGGGTATTGCTACTCATGTAATCAGTTTGATCAAAAGGTAATGAATTACAGGGTTCATGATAGGAACAGATATGGCTTCACCAGGAGAAATCCCAAGATATTTACACCTCCAAGGAATAATAACATTAAGTGTTATAAGTGCAATAATGATGGATATACAATAAAGTGGTGTAGAGCAAACATTCCAAAATCAAGCATGAATAAGAACAGGAACAAGAATATGGACATGAACAGAAACATGCATATGGACATAGATAGGAATAGGAATAGGAAAAATATTCTGGACATAAATAGGAACAATCAAAGGAATCAGAATAATCACATGAGAAGGAAAGAGGACAAAGGTAAAGACCAGTGCTTGTTAGGAGTACAAATACTCCCACCCCAGAATTAACCATCTCAAGAGGAGGTGGGTGAGGGGCTAAGCTAAGAGAATCATTCTTAGCTCTGAGCCCCAAATGTAACCCTTTGCCACTGATGTCAAATGGGAGATATTTGGTTTAAGGAGAGAGCATTGATTCAGAGGGAGTAGAACAAGAAAAAGGTCAAGTTTTGGTAAAAATAATTTGGGTTACCATCAATGACAAAGGGGGAGATTATTGGATATTTTGAGTAGGTGAGTTATCATTGATGTTAAGAGTGAGTGGTCATTTATGTCAAGCTTTTAGAACTAGTCAATGGCAGTTTCAGTGGGTCGCATCAATTTTAGGTTCTCCAATAAGTGCAAAAGGATAGTCCATTTTCAATTGATCAAGACCCGATTCCAAGAAGTCATATGTGGTCCAAAGTGCAAAGAAGAAGCCCAAGTGAATAATATTATAATATTTCTTTATAATATTATATAGGTAAGTTTAAATTAATTATAAATTAATTAATATATATTTTTTTTAAGTGAAAAACCCCTTACGGGCCGCCTTGGTCTAAGAGACCATGAACATGGGGTTCTACACCGTCAAAGTCACCCGGGGGTCACACCCAGACCTGCCCGTACCAACATATCAATTAGATTTTGGGTACCCAATTCAGCTTTTTGGTAGGGTGGAGATTCGAACCTAGGACCTCCCTTGGAGGATTGCCCTCTCATCTCCAACTCACCTACAACACCTGGGTAATTAATTTTGATATTAAGTATAAGTTAATTTATGTTAATTTTAAATAACCCTAAGGTGGGTTAATAAAAAAAATCAAATTTTGAATTCGAATTCTAGCGCCGACGTGGGGAGCAAATTAACCAAGTGTGTATAAAAGGGGGACTACCCCACCTTAGCCAAAGTCTCTAATGTCTTCAAATTAAATTTAATGCTATGCAAGTTTGTGTGAATCGTGTTGTGCAACAAAGAGGATTTTTTTTTTAAGTGCTTAGAGGATGCAAAAGGATTTCACCCACCAAGAAGGGAGCCTTGGTCACCAAGCATTGTTAGCACAGTTGGCAACCATAGCAGAAGCAAGACTTGAGAGCAAAAATTGATGCAGGTTTGAATCCACGAGAGGACTATTTTTATTTTGTGTTGAAATTGATAGGGAAAAAGGTTGAAAAGGAAAGAAGTCTTCCTTTCTTCACATGGGTGCCTATAGCCCACGCGGTGGGCACCAAAGCGCTAAGGTGTTTGGCACTTGGGGAGACGGTGGTTCGAACCACATCAAAACCCTTTTTGGGAGAAGACAAAGGTATGCATTAGTTGAGCACCAAAATTTTTGGAGGAATTAATTGAGCTATTAAAATTTATTTTTTGCAAAATTTATTTGGTTTGTAAGGTTTTACGGGGAGTTATAAGGTTGATGCAAAATTAATTTTTGGTGTTATTTTATTTAGTGTTTGAAAATGGTAATAAGGTGTTTTAGGAAGATTTTTTGAGGTTTTGTGGTGTTGGATATTATTTTAAGTTGGATATTATAAGGTGTATCCAAATAATAATTTGTCATCTATGATTTGATGAATGTTAATTCCAAGAAGGAGCAATAAGGTGTATTTGAGCTTTGATTAATTTTATGTCTAAGTAATATTTGACAAAGTGTTAAGAGTGATATTTTGTCATCTAACAATTAAAATTGGAAAGAAATAAATTGTGATTTAGACAGGTTTTCTAAGGTCACTTCTACATCAAACAAAAAGGTATGGGCAAATATTCCTAGTAGATGATTGTTGGATGTTGTGAATGCTAATTTGGAGTGAAAAGGATTTGGTTAAGATTTTCCTTGTTGAGTGTGTTTTGAATTAATGCTTCAAGGTTTTATGGAATAGAGATTGTTGTTGAAGTGATTGGTTAAGTGAAGAACTTGAACTAGGATTTGCAAATATCATGAGTATCATTGTTATGTGAGATTGGTTGATAAGCATTGTTGGAAATAAGTGAGTGAGTGTTCATATGCTTCGACTAGGGTTTGTGAGTAAGTATTATTTTATTTAGTTATTGGTTGAGCAGAGTTAGTTGAGCCTAGTCAATTGAATGTGTTAATTTGATAGTTCAAGTTTTGTGAAACAAATTGTTCTATAATCTAAATTTATTTTAGAAAGAGGTTAGGTATTTGTGAATGTGAAGCATATTGAGTCTCTTAAAAATATCTATATATTTTTGTGGTAAAAAGAGTGATTGAAAGTGATTGAACATTGTGGTGAATGTGAAAAATGTTGTGTCTCTAACAATTCTCTTTATTTTTCTATGATATTGGACAAGTTCTAGTGTGGACTTGTTGAGTAGAGGTGAGGTAAGTCTTAGAGAAGACTTGTGGATAGATTTATGTGAGCTTTTGTGGAAGCTTACAATACATTTTGAAGATAGAGATTGAGAGTAGAGTTGGACAAGTTCTAGTGAGGAATTGTTGAGCCAATTTGGAAAATTTCTAGAGAGGACTTGTGGACAAATTAGTGTGAGCTTTTATGGAAGCTTACAAGGTAAATTTAAGACAAGTCTTTGAGAAGACTTGAGAGCAGATTTGATTGATTGATTTGTTCAAACCTTGAGTTAAGGTTTGGGGCATATCTAGCAGATTTTATTTGTGATTGAGTCAAGCTTTGTGTTAAGGCTTGAGGATAGAGATTGAGGATATATTTGTGCTAGACCGAAGGACTATTTTTAGTGCATATTTGAGGACAGAGTTTGGTGCATATTTAAGGACAGGTTTGTGCCAGACTAGAGATAGAGATTGAGTAGATTTGTGCTAGAGTGAAGGATTGTATTTAGTGCATATTTGAGACAGAGCTAAGATTAAGCTTTGAAGGTGATATAGTATAGAGGGTGATAGTATCCAATGGATAGAGATCCATTAGCTAGGGCAATGAAGATAGGTGCCTTCAGTGGATAGAGATCCATTAGCCAGAGTAGTGGGGGCAGTAGTTCTTCTAGAATATCACCAGTCAAAGGTAAGGAGATAGAGTTCTCCTATGGTTAGAGATACATGAACTTTATTAGGGTATTGGTGTCTCCTTTGGATAGAGTTTCATAAACATTATAATAGGGAAAGGATTCCCATTATATTGATTTAGAAAATTTTAGTGAAATATTTTCTCTATGGAGTAACCCACATTGGGTGAACCACGTTAAACTGGTGTCTCTATTGTGTGTGGTGATTTATGCATTGCTTTGATTACTACTTTTAATATTGCTATCTATACATTGCATAATATTGATTGGGAAAGAAAATTAAAAGGTGGTCTTATAATGTTCACCCCCCTCTTAGTATAAGCTTGTGTTATTCACAAAAGATTATACTTTTCAAAAGCCTATACATCTCAGTGCAATGTCTTGGGTTTGGGGTCTTGACCCCAAAAAGAGGATATGGGGTAACAACAACCCTCCATGTAGGGGTTCAGGGATAGGATCCCCCCAAGAAAGTTTGGTTTCCTAAATTTTTGAAGCATTTGTAGTTTTAATCTTCAAAATTTATCATCATATGACTTTGAAACTTTGACCTTGGATCTCTTCTTGCCAACTAACCTTGGATTTGTGATCATTAAAAAAAATTCCTTTGGTTTTTTGTTGAACCTTTTCTAAATTCTATTTTTTTGACATTTAGAATTCCTACACTTTTGGAAAATTTTGGCTTGTTTAACTTTTGGAACCTTATAATTAGAACTTTTGTTTACACTCATTTGATATTTGAATTTTTCTCTCCTCTAGTTTCTTCTCCATTTAATATTTCTTAAGACAACATATGAGTGTAGTGAGGATTCACTATAGGATGGGCCAAAAATTCCCCTATTTCTTATATTATAAAAAGTAGGACAACAATTGTACCTAAAATATCAAGCAAAGAAGTTTACTATCATCCAACCCTTGGATTGCCACATTTTTCTCCAATCCTCAACATAATATGCATGAGACACTCAAGAAGACACCACTGAGAGTTCTCCTAACACATGGAGGAGTGGAAACTCAAGTGTCTATCCTAGTGGAACTTAAGAGAATATTCACTTATTCTAACACCCCCCTTAAGTGATACTAGGGGAGATTTTTACAAATGAGTCCCGACAACAAGGCCTGATTAGGTACTCATGTACAATATAGATAGTTGGTGGAAAAAACCCCTGTGGGGAAAACCAACTATCACCCATTTGTTTTGAAGTGATGGTAAAAAACCCAATGGGAAAAGCCATCAATAAAAAAACAAAGAGGTATGAAAGAGGCTTGTCTTCGGATGGCAAAGATTGTCCTCTTTAACAAATAAAATATGAGTCTTGGCAACAAGGCCTGATTAGGTACTCATGTACAATATATATAGTTGGTGGAAAAAAACCCTGTGGGGAAAAACCAACTATCACCCCTTTTTTTTGAAGTGATGGTAAAAACCCAGTGGGAAAAGCCATCAATCAAAAACAAAGAAGTATGAAAGAGGCTTGTCTTCGGATGGTGAATATTGTCCTCCTATACAAAGACATGATGAGTCCCGGTAAGAAGACCTGATGAGGCACTCATTTATAATATAGTGAGAGGTGGAAGACCTCTTTGTCAATGCAGTTGTAATACTCCAAGTTTTTCTCATAATTGAAGGTAACACGGAGAAGAAATTGACTTGGTGAAGATGTCTACAATTTGTGCCTCAGTTGGAATATATTCCAAGTGTATGTCCCCACTCTGAATATGCTATCGAATGAAGTGCTCCTACATAAGATGAGTCCCGACACCAAGGCCTGATAAGGTACTCATGTACAATAGAGATGGTATAGCCACAAATATGAGTCCCGATAGTAAGATCTGATAAGGTACTCATTTACAACATGTGATCAAAAGAATAAATATCATTAAAGAAAAGTCCCCTAAAACCAAAGTGAATATAGGATGGAGATAGAACCACAAAAATCGCATGGGTAGTCCAAAAATGACTCCACAAGCATGAGTATGTGGTTTCCACCTATATGAATACAATGGGCTGATAACTAGGTCCAAACCTTGTGGACAAATAATAAAATTAGGGTAATGGTAGAAAATTTCAAGGGGAAACCACCTGCCAGAATAGAAGAATAAGGAATATGTGCATGGAGGATTGAGAGGAAGGAATATGTCCTCTTCAACCCCCTCTTTAGGACAAATTCCATTAAGAAGCCTACAATGGACCCATTAGATGTCTCAAAAACATAGAGACTTATTGCAAAAAAGAATTCATACTCCCATACTAGTGCTCGCGAACCATGAAATCAAAGTGTCTCATAAAAAGATAAAAATAATGTGAAGATAGGATGGATAAAGAACCACAAAAACTGTAAGGGATGTCCAAATTGACTCCGCAAGCATAAGTAGTGGTATCCACCTGTATGACACAATGGGCTGAATAACAAGGTCCAAAAAATGGACAACTAGCAAAACAAGGGCACCAATGTTGGGAGTGTCGGGTTCAACCGAGAGTGCACTCCATGATACAATAATTTTAAAAACATCATTGAAAATAGTCTTGAAACTGAAAAATGGACACCACCATTGTGTTCATCTCGAAAAAACCTTTTCGACTATAAATACCCCTCCATTAACTTCAAATGAGAAATTGAAGTGAAAATGAGAGATTTGGTTGACCAAAAAATATTTTTTTTTGAGTTTTAATAATATTTTTTAGTTAATGTTTATAGGAATTGCCAATGTAAAGATCCTATAAAACAATAAAATAAAAATATATTTGTTTTGATATAAATGAGGGTGGGCATGAAGTTAGTGAATATCTTCTTATACTTTTTAGAGATATATAAACAATATATACCTCTAAAAATTAAAGGTTACTATAAAGAAAGCTAGAAGAATACACCCTCCCTAAAAAAATAAAACAATTTAATTATTAGGTTAAGATGAATTCAATTGAGCCCTTCACCCTCATAACTTTGACAAGAGAACAGAGATTTAAAATTTTGGGTTCCCTTCAAAGTGAAAGCTAAGAGGGGAAGGGCTCAATTGTCATCTTAACACATAAGAGATTGAAGTTTTAAATTACCAATACTCCCCCCCTTAAATCTTCAATTATGGAAAATTTTAGGTTTATGAAAACTTTTATGAAAAAGTTATTTAAACTTTTATATATATTTATAACCTTAAAAAATTTGTTAAGATTTAATTTAAAATAGATTTAACAATAACACCCTTAGAGAATAAAATACATTTATAGATTTAACAATAACACCCTTAGAGAATAAGAAAAGGTGAGAAAAGCTCTTTCTTAAAATAGTTAGTTCGAATATATTATTAAACTAAATGTTAAGAAAGAGTAAAAAATTAATTTCAAAGGAAAAAAGTAACTTCTTGTGAAAATTATTATTTTAACAATAACAATATATTTAGAAGATGTTTTAAGGAAGATAGCTTTTCTCAAATTTTGATAAACAAGATAGGTGAGAAAAGTAATTAGAGAGTGAATGTTTAAAAAAAAACTAAAATTTTTAATGATGACTGTTAGATTAAAATATATTTCCCTTAATGCATAGGCAAAATGATAGAAGTTTTCCTTTATAGCAAGATAAATTATAATTTAAATTTAAGTTTAAGAATACTTTTAATCTCAAGCAAATTAATAAAATAAATAAATATCTTTGCATTCAAAATATTCGAAAGGAAAGAAATTTAAAAAATATTTTCCTTAAGACTATATGCAAAGAAGAAAAAATGCAAATAAAAGGCAGAGAGACGAGATGCAAAAGACGCAAAGACAAGAAGACTCCCCTCCCCGAACTGCGATCGGTGCTTAAAAAAACACCCGAACACCCCCCCAATAAAAAAATTTATTATAAATTTTACAATAGGGTGTCACGATTTGAAGAAAGCCAAAATTAATTAAGGCTTCTTAAAAGGAGACAAAGGTGTTTCTTCGAAACACAAGGTTTCGATAGAAACTTTTACCTAAAATAAGAAATGAGCAGAATGAAGAAATCTTGCAGATGATAAAAAAATAGGTGACACTCCAGCTTTCCTGTATAAAACGTTATGCTCGACAGAAATAAAGGAAGCAATATTGATAACAGGAAATTAAAATATATTAATTAAAAATATATATTTATTTTAGGAGCATAGGGATGTGCCCCAATGGGGTGTCTCTAGAAATAAATAGATAATTGAAGCTACCGAACCTGCACAATACGTTATACAAGGAGCTATTGTCGTATGGGCAGAGGAAGAGCGCTGCCAGTGAGACCTGCACAAAGGGATTAGGCATTGTATCTAGATAAAGAGAGCCAAAAAAAAAATCCCTTTAATGTGCCGAATGGGTAGAAGTAAGAGCGCCAGACAATATGACTAAAAGGAATTACAAACTTTTGGCTTGAAACAACAAGCAACGAAAAGCAAAAAAATAGGGAACTTGGAGAGAGGAAACCATCGTGAGGGAGGCCACCAAGCTAACGCTATAGAATACGTAAAGGATATGCCTCTCCAGAGGGCCATATGGGCGGAGGCTAACACTGGCGAAAGAGAGAAGGAGCAATCCTTTTTCTTAAAACATGTAACGCTGTAGAAAAAATGATTAGATAAAAATGCCCTAGTTTTAATCACGAAATGTTGCAGAAACGTTAGATAAAAATGATAGAATAAGAAACTAATTACTTAAATAAATGAAAAAAAATATTTGGAAACCAATTATTTAAATTTACGTTTTGAAAAAATATAAAAAATGTAGATTTCAAAACAAATGTGGTGAGCCTGCGAAAAGCTGGGAGACCTGCAGAAAATGTTAAACGGAGATGCCTCCTCCAGAGGGTTGAATGGGCGGAAGCTTGAGCATTGTTCCTGTAGATTACGACTAAAAAAATACCGTCTGAATTGACAAAAGTAAACGGAAGCTAGAGCATCGGTTGTACAAACTCTGAGATGAATAGCGAGCCAAACGGGTAAACTCTGAGACGTCTAAATGAATGATGAGTGCACCAGAGAGTTTGAAACGAAGAGGCCCAAGTTGTAACGAGAGTGCCAACGAGCGTTAGGCATTCCCTAATGTCTATATAATTTTGGAGCGTATGTTGAGAGCGCCACAGATGGTGCCAAGCGCCAGAGAACAAGGAGTGAAATATTAATGAGGGAGGGATTTTATTCCCTCCACGAGCGAATAAAAGAAATTCAAAATATTTCCTAAGTTAACACTTGGTTCATCCGAGATTTTCGCTATCAAAAAGAAATGGATATAACTAAGAGTTAGAATAACATGAATACGCTGAGAGAGAATAAATAAATAAAGAAAATAAAAGGGCTCTTTTTCCTTTGAAAAGAAGGGCGATAAAAGCGCCTTCACACAGGGTAATCCATGTTTTTTTTAAAGAAAGGAAATAGCTCTATTTTCTTAAAAAATTTCTCAAGCACGAATTCAAAATATATATGAAAGAATATGCAACATATAAAAATAAATATGTTGAAATAGTAAAATAACAATGGATAAAAAGAGACTAATGCAAACTTTAAAGTTAGATAGCCAAAAAAAATTATCCAAAGTAAATGAATCAGATCCTAGAACCTTCGAGAGAGAATACTAGCAAAATCTATCCTGCTATGGTACCATGTTAGAATTTCACAATAATAGATATGCAAAGTATTACAAAAAATAGATGAAGAGAAGAGTGGAACTGATTGATTTACCTCTAGGATCAACTCTGTATAAATAGCAAAGTTGATCATTGAGAACCGTTGGATTACAACAACTCATCAGACCTGATGAAGACACCACTAAGAGTTCTCCTGACACATGGAGGAGTGGAAACTCAAGAAGACACCACTGAGAGTTCTTCTGACACATGGAGGAGTGGAAACTCAAGTGTCTATCCTAGTGGAACTTAAGAGAATATTCACTTATTCTAACATCACCATCACAATCAAGATTTTGATTAGAAAATCCTCTCTTGCAAAGAAATAGAAATTTCTCAAAGGTTACTTTTACTTATGTGTGCTTGTCTGTTTATAAAAATGTGTCAAATAAGTGCTAGAATACCTTAGTGATTTGCAAGCAACTATTAACAAGGGGTCTATGTTGGTATTATTTTATTATGATATGCTATTGATTGTTCATGGAACTTAAAAAAAAATGTAAATGTGATTGGCCCTCATATGACCATGATGTAAATGTGATTTAATTTGTTTTATCTTGGAGTGTTTTAGGTAGATTTTATCTTCTTTTTTTAAGCATATTTTAAACAAGTTTTATCTTCTTTAAACCATGCTTTGAGCATGAAACAAAATATTAAAATCTATCTCTAAATGTGAATATTAAATGATAATTGGATTCATTCTAGCTTGCTTTGAGCATGAAAAGAAAATGATCTAAATGACTAACTTTCAAATGTAGCATCCTTTGAAATGCCATGTAAATTACACCTCTTTAATGAAATTGTAAATTTTATAAAGAGAAATTAATTTATTGCTTTAAAAACAAAAGTGTAAAACCTGAAATTTGATTCCTCTTTGAAATGTGAAATCATGTTGAACTTGAAATTACGAAAGTCCTTTTAAAACTGCAAGGTTTATAAAAAATTTAGAATTTAGAATTTGCTTCAAAATAAAATCAAAATGGCTTAAAATGAAACATTAAAGCTCATTCTTAAGAAACGTGCATCTATTTTTGGAATTTTAATTTTTTATATATTTTTATTTGTTTGAAGAAGTTGAAAAATGAAAAAGAGTAAGGTAAGAAAATAAAAATATTAGAAGACAAACTACTATCATTATAGTGCTACCCTATCCTGCAAAACCATAGATGTGAGAATTTATGAATGTAACCTAATTTAATAAAAGCTGCATTCACATGGTTTTAAATAAACTAGGTGCAATATTCTAAGGAATAAAAATAAATTACATGTTTCTAAACCTTTGGTAGTGCAACCAACTACATCAAACACTATCTATAAACCTAAAAAGCATGGAAGGGAAAGACAAACAGTTAGCCCAACACTTAGAAAATTTCTCCTTTGATTCTGCTTACAAGGTGCAAGTTTATGGAGTATTTTGCATTAAAAAAAATAATAATATCCCTATTTTTCACAAAATTTCCAGCTCCTATTCCTCCATTTTTATGGGTATTTAAAATTTTTGAATAAAAATCATCTTCATTTTTATTTCTTGTGTCGTTTTCCTAGCTTCATTTTGTTTCCAACTCTTTATTTTCCTTATGCTTGTTCAAATTTGTGCTTGCTCATGCTCCATCTACGGGATACCTACATAGCACATATTAAAACATCTATGCATGCACGTATTTCCTTATACCCCATAAATGTAACACTTTACCCAACTTCATTTCTCTAACACCATTTTCCATCATGCGCGCATCATGCATTATATACTTTATTTCATTTATTTTTTACATGAGAATACTTCAATATTATTTCATAATATAAAACTTCCAACAATTCCCAACACTAAATATCATGTTGCCACGTACGATGTCTTCTTCATGCAAGGTAAGCATATAGTACACCTTTACAAGGGGTTATGGCTCCAAGATGGCAATCTCCTTAAAATTCATTTAATGCAAACTGGTTTTATCGATCAACCACCACCACATGCTACACTTCTCAGACCGAGGTGAGCCGCTTCTGACTAGAATAGGTGTTGGCAATTTTGGGTACCTTGAGTACATTGCTTTTGGCTAAGTTTAGTTGTTGTCATTGATGTCAAAGAGCTATTGGTAGTTGTTGTTTTTGATGTCAAAGAGTTCTTGGAGCAATTTGTTTTTATGTCTAAGAATGTGTTTTGATGAAGGTTTCATCTGGTCATTAAGTCTCCAAGAAAATCAGAGTAGCCCAGTTGCCAAAAATCCAGAAAAAGATAAGTTAGAAAAAGTTTGCAGGCTGCTGGAAAAATTGTCACGATTTCGCGACATGTTTGAGGAGAGAGAAATTTTGGCCAAAACTGTCATGATTTCACGACATGTTTGAGGAGAGAGAAAGTTTGGTCGAAACTGTCTCAATTTCGTGACATGCAGGAAGGCAGAGGCAAAGCGAGCAAAAGTGTCGCTATTTCGTGACAAGTTTTGAAGAAGTACGGATGAAGAAAGTGTCACGATTTCGCGACAAGTTTGAGTTGGCAGCTTGCAGTTGGGAAAAGCGTCGCAATTTTGTGACAAGTTTCAAAGAAGTTGTACGAATGCAGAAAGTGTCACGATTTCACGACAGGTTTGAGTTGGCTGCTTGCAGTTGGGAAAAGCATCACGATTTTGTGACATGTTCTAGTTTCGTGAGCAGTTGGCAAGAGAGAGCTTAAGGTAGTGAAAGTGTCACGATTTTGTGACATGTTTCATTTTTGCTAGTGCAAACCAAGAAAAGGATGAAGAAGCAAGAGGTGTCGCGATTTCACGACAGAGTTGCTAATGACATCAACAAAAGGCAAAGATGTCGCGATTTCACGATAGTAGCAGAGAAGAAGGCTTTGAAGTCTAGAGCGTCACGATTTCAAGACAAGATTCATGGTGACGTCAGCAAGAGGCAAAGGTGTTGTGATTTCATGATAGTAGCAGAGAAGAAGAAGGCTGTGAAGTCCAGAGCGTCATGATTTCATGATAAGATTCATGATTACGTCAGCAAGAGGCAAAGGTGTCACGATTTCATGACAGTAACAGAGAAGAAGGCTTTGAAGTCCAGAGCGTCACGATTTCATGACAAGATTCATGATGATGTCAGCAAGAGGCAAAGGTGTCACAATTTCGTAACAAGATTCATGGTGACGTCAACAAAGGCTGTAGTGTCACAATTTTGTGACAGCAAATCAAAGAAGGCGCTCGATAGGAGTAGTGTCACGATTTTGCGATAGCATGTAATACAAGGTGTATGGCAGACCAAGGCATAGTGATATCGTGACATGTTTGAGTGTCACACAAGAAAAGCCATAGAACAGTAGAGGCATTTGAAGCCGACGAAGTTAACCTTTGTTGACGAAGTATAAAGTTTTACAGCCGATGTGGTAGAAGATTGAACAGCCAACTAAAGATCAAAGATTTCATCTTGAGATTGTGAGTATTAAAGGAAGACTGTTTGAGAATTTTTGGGTGTTGTTGAAGTGTGCATTCGGAGAGTGATATTCATAGAGTGAGTACGACAAGTGAGGTTTGATCTCAAAAAAGTAGAGAGTGAAGTTCGACTGTAGCCTTAGGGTGCATTTTGCTGAATCTTTTAAGTGTCGAAGTCTGAGCTATTGTTTGCGTGAAGAAAGTGCTATTGTTCATAAAAAGACTGTGTGAGGAGAGTGTGCTATTGTGGTTACACATAGTCTGTGTAACCGAAAGCAAAGTGTGCAAGGTGGATGCTGTTGTAATTACGAACAGTTGTAAAGGTTGAACGACGATAGTGCTGCTATAATTTTTGTGAAGACTACACTACTATTTTTGCATAGAAGTTGAGAAGATAGTGCAGCTGTAACTTAAGAAGACTATGTTGTTGTAGTTTTGTAGACAGGGAAAAGTTTTTTTCCAACCAAGTGCAAAAAATAATAGAGGAAGAGGACAGAATTGTGCCAGACTGAAGGACTGTGTTTTGGTGCAAAAAAGAGGACTAGCTTGTTGTGACAGAGTTGAGGACATATATCTCCAACCAGAGCAGGGAAGACAGGTGTCTTCTATGGAAAGAGTTCCACTTGCCAAGGGCAAAAGAGATAGAGGTCTTCTAGAGGATCATTAGCAAAGCTGAATTAGGGTAAGGTGTCTCCTTTGAGCTGAGGCTCATAAACATTGTAATCGGGAAGGATTCCCAAAGGTTTTGATATAACTTTTAGAAGAATAGTTTTATCCGTGGATGAATTTGCTATGTCTCATTGCGGATTGCTTCTTGTACACTATTTTACTGCTATCTTATTCTGCTTGTTAATGGTTTGAAAGCTGTAGTGATAGATAAAGTTAAAAAGGGTCTTATACTATTCACCCCCCCTCTCAGTATAAGCTTGTGTTATTCAATTGGTATCAGAGCCAGTGCCTTCAAAAATTTTAAACAACTTGAAGGAAAAGTTTGCAAAGAACACAATGGACTACTCGAGTGGCAATGCAACACCTATTCTTGACGGATCAGATTTCGGCCTGTGGAGTGCAAGAATGAAAGTCTATCTAATGGCTCTCGGTAATGAGGTATGGGAAGTTATTGAAGATGGATACACCATTCCTGTAAATGGTCCTTACACTAAAGAAGACAGGCTTCTACATCTCAGCAACTCAAAAGCCATGAATGCAATCTTGAAGGGTTTACAGAAAGCAGATCTCACCAAAGTTATTCACTGCAAGACAGGTAGTGAAATGTGGAAACAATTGCAGGTTTTTCATACAGGTGATGCAAATATTTGAAAGGCCAAGTTGAGACACTTCAAAGGTATGTTTGAACAGCTCAATATGAATGATGATGAAAATATTAGTGACTACATGCTCCGTATGGATGAATTTGTTAATTCTATGAAAGACCTAGGTCTTGAACTTGCTAAAAATGATATGTGTGATAAGATTTTAAGATCTCTTCCTAATAGATTTAGTGAAAATATTTTTGCTATTGAGGAAGCTAAAGATTTAGATAATTTGAAAAAGGATGAGCTCCATAGTATTCTTGCAGCATTTGAGCTGAGAACTCAAGTAAAAATTGATGTAAAGAAAGAGGCAACTTTCAAAGCTATCAAGAAATCGAAGGGAAAAAAGATTCAAGAAAGTGATGAGTCTTCTAGTGAGGAAGAGGCATATTACAGTAGGAAAGGCAAGTTTTCCAGAAAGCACAAAAGCAAGAAAAATATAAGATGTTTCAATTGTGGGAAATTTGGTCATTATGCAACTGACTGTACTGTTTCTAAAGATGAAAGTGATGAAGATATACAGGATGTTAAAAGCAAGGATTCTGAAAAGCACGGGTATCACCAGAAAAGCAAATATGAGTACAACAATCATGGAAAGAGGCATTCTCACAAGCATAAGAAGAGCTTCTACTTAGACAAAGCAAGTAAATGCTCTAGCAGTGAAAGTGACAGTTCTTCTAGTGACGATGAAAATGAGATGTTCATTTTAGAAAAAGAGGAAGAACCGAAACATAAATTCATTATCATGAAATGTTTTAGATGTGGAAATTTTGGGCACCTTGAGGATGATTGCAGAAATAATGATTTGGCTGCCAGTATGTATGAGGATGCTTCAAAAAACTACAAAGAAGATGCATGTATGGTTTTTCAAAAAGGTAGCATCTCTAGTGATAAGAAATCTGAAAAAGGCTGTGATAATTCAAAGTGCCATCAATTAGAGGATCTTGAATGTGAACTCAATAATGCTCTTAGTGTTTTGAAAAAGGAAATAAAGAAGAATGATAGACTCAAGATTAAGTTAGATGAATGTTGTATGGAAATAAATGAACTTGTAGAAAATCTTGAAGTGTCCATGGCTGAGTCACAAGAACTCAAGAATGAGTTAGATTCTAAAATTCTGGAGTATAGTAAGTTAGAACAGGAAATGGCTTCTTTGAAAGAAGAAAATAAAGAGTACAAGGATAAGCTCTACAGATTTCAGGATAGTTCCAAGAAGGTTAAATTTCTCATCGAAGGACAAAGAAAACCAACATATAAAACAGGTCTCGGTTTTGTTGAGCCGCACAAGGAACAAGTTTGGGAATCTAGAAAAAAATTTCAAAAGAAAGAAAGTCCTGTTGAAGAAAGTACTTTAGATTATGAGTCTATAAGTGATGAATACGCAGAAACATAAAATGATATTCAGACTAAGAAGAAGAAGTTTTTGGGACCCATGAAGTCAAATAAAATAAAATTTCACGGCAGATGTTATGCATGTCACAGATTTGGTCACATGGATATACATTGCATGACTCAAATGAAGAGAGTAAATGACAGTTTCAGGAGACGTAATTTCTTTCAAGGGTATTGCTACTCTTGTCAACAATTCGGGCACAAGGAAATTTTTTGCAAAACAAATAACAGGAACTGGGTTAGTCAGACTAGGCAAATTCAAATAACAGCCATGCCTAATATTGTTACCTGCTATAAATGCAATAATGAAGGTCACCTAGCTAGTCAGTGTAGAGCTGATCTTCTGAGATACAAGAATAGAAACAGCAGCATGAACAAATCCAAGGATCAAGGCATGGATAAAAATAGGAATGATAACAAAAATAAGAAAAGTGATATGAACAGGTCCAAGGATCAAGGTATGGATAAGAACAAAAATGATAAAAGAAATAGGAACAGTAGTAATAATAGGTCCGAGGATCAGAACAGTGACAGGAACATAAATACAGGAAAATAATTCAAGAGAAGACCCAGCAAAGAAATCTTAGACACTAATGATGATGAGTGTCTAATGGGAGTGTCACTCCCAACCCTGTTTTAAATCACCTCATCAGGAGGTGGGGGGGGGACTAAGCTAAGAGGCTCTTTCTTAGTCCCGAGCCCCAAAGATGACCCTTTGCCATTGATGACAAAGGGGGAGAGATTTAAGTAAGGGGGAGAGTTTTCAAGTGGAGAGAAGAGCTTCAAGTCAGGGGGAGCAAAACTTGAAGAGATTGGTTTCAGTTTTGGCTCTTGGAAGATGTGTTTTAGTTAAGGGTTGCCATCAATGACAAAGGGGGAGATTGTTGGCAATTTTGGGTACCACATTGCTTTTGGCTAAGTTTAGTTGTTGTCATTGATGTCAAAGAGCTATTGGTAGTTGTTGTTTTTGATGTCAAAGAGTTCTTGGAGCAATTTTTTTTTATGTCTAAGAATGTGTTTTGATGAAGGTTTCAGCTGGTTAGTAAGTCTCCAAGAAAATCAGAGTAGCCCAGTTGCCAAAAATCTAGAAAAAGATAAGTTAGAAAAGTTTGCAGGCTGCTGGAAAAATTGTCGCGATTTCACGACATGTTTGAGGAGAGAGAAAGTTTGGCCGAAACTGTCACGATTTCGCGACATGTTTGAGGAGAGAGAAAGTTTGGCCAAAACTGTCGCAATTTCACAACATGTAGGAAGGCAGAGGCAAAGCGAGAAAAAGTGTCACGATTTTGTGACAAGTTTCAAAGAAGTTGTACGGATGCAGAAAGTGTCACGATTTTGCAACAGGTTTGAGTTGGCATCTTGCAGTTGGTAAAAGCATCACGATTTTGTGACAAGTTTTGAAGAAGTTGTACGGATGCAGAAAGTGTCACGATTTCACGATAGGTTTGAGTTGGCTGCTTGCAGTTGGGAAAAGTGTCACGATTTCGTGACATGTTCCAGTTTCGTGAGTAGTTGGCAAGAGAGAGCTTAAGGCAGCGAAAGCATCACGATTTCGTGACATGTTTCATTTTCGCTAGTGCAAACCAAGAAAAGGATGAAGAAGCAAGAGGTGTCACGATTTCATGACAGAGTTGCTGATGACGTCAGCAAAAGGCAAAGATGTCACGATTTCATGACAGTAGCAAAGAAGAAGGCTATGAAGTCCAGAGCGTCGTGATTTCATGACAAGATTCATGGTGACATCAGCAAGAAGCAAAGGTGTCGAAATTTTGCGATAGTAGCGAAGAAGAAGGTTGTGAAGTCCAGAGTGTTGTGATTTCATGACAAGATTCATGATGACGTCAGCAAGAGGCAAAGGTGTCGCGATTTCATGAAAGTAGCGGAGAAGAAGGCTTTGAAGTCCAGAGCGTCACAATTTTGTGACAAGATTCATGATGACGTCAGCAAGAGGCAAAGGTGTCACGATTTCATGACAAGATTCATGGTGACATCAGCAAAGGCTGTAGTGTCACGATTTCGTGATAGCAAATCAAAGAAGGCGCTCGACAGGAGTAGTGTCACGATTTTGCGACAGTGTGTAATACAAGGTGTACGACAGACCAAGGCGTAGCGATATCGTGACATGTTTGAGTGTCACGCGAGAAAAGCCATAGAATAGTAGAAGCATTTGAAGCCGACGAAGTTAACCTTTGCCAATGAAGTATAAATTCTTATAGCCGATGTGGTAGAAGATCGAACAGCCGACTAAAGATCAAAGATTTCATCTTGAGATTGTGAGTATTAAAGGAAGACTGTTTGAGCATTTTTGGGTGTTGTTGAAGTGTGCATTTGGAGAGTGATATTCGTAGAGTGAGTGCAACAAGTGAGGTTTGATATCGAAAAAGCAAAGAGTGAAGTTCGACTGCAGCCTTAGGGTGCATTTCACTGAATCTTTTAAGTGTCGAAGTCTGAGCTATTGTTTACGCGAAGAAAGTGCTGTTGTTTGTAAAAATATTGTGTGAGGAGAGTGTGTTGTTGTGGTTACACATAGTCTATGTAACCGAAAGCAAAGTGTGCAAGGTGGATGCTACTATAATTACAAATAGTTGTAAAGGTCGAACAACGCTAGTGCTGCTACAATTTTTGTGAAGACTACACTACTGTTTTTGTGCAAAAGTTGAGAAGATAGTGCAGCTGTAACTTAAGAAGATCTGTAGTCGCTGTAGTTTTGCAGATAGGGAAAAGTTGTTTTCCAACCAAGTGCAAAAAAGAATAGAGGAAGAGGATAGAATTGTGCCAGACCGAAGGACTGTGTTTTGGTGCAGAAAAGAGGACCAGTTTGTTGTGACAGAGTTGAGGACAGAGATCTCCAACCAAAGTAGGGAAGACAGGTGTCTTCCGTGGAAAGAGTTCCACTTGCTAAGGGCAAAAGAGATAGAGGTCTTCTAGAGGATCACTAGCAAAGCTGAATTAGGGGAAGGTGTCTCCTTTGAGCTGAGGCTCATAAACATTGTAATCGGGAAGGATTCCTAGAGGTTTTGATATAATTTTTAGAAGAAAAGTTTTATCCGTGGATTAATTTGCTGTGTCTCATTATGGATTGCTTCTTGTACACTGTTTTACTGCTGTCATTACTGCTATCTTATTCTGCTTGTTAATGGTTTGAAAGTTGTAGTGATAGATAAAGTTAAAAAGGGTCTTATACTGTTCACCCCCCTCTCAGTATAAGCTTGTGTTCTTCAATAGGTGCAAATGGATATCTATATGGATAAATGAAACTTGCATCCTTAAGTACTATTTTCCATCCTCAACATGGAAATTATACTTGATTTAATCTTTGGTCAAAATTATGCCCACTTGAGATCTCCATTCCAGTGCATGCTTTCACAAATAGTCTTTTAGCATGGCTCCAAATTCTCACTTTTTTGTCATAGTGCTCGGTGAAAAATAATTGATTCCACTAGACTAGATTTGGCTTTTTTGTCACCCCTAGCATATTACCGTTTACGAGTCGATCTAGCTACCACCTACCAATGACAGTGATCGAAACACCCTATAATGCCCACTCGTAGCCTTGTAATTTTATTAAACAAATACCATACCAAATCATGCTAGGAAATTTTTTATATGTTCATAATTTTTTCTCACATTGTCTCATTTTGTACCAAACGTCCATACAGTCATGCCCCCCATTATGTTTGTGCTCGACCCCTCTTAATTGGACCTTCAATTACATATGCGAAGGAGAAACTTTCCGTAAGAGGTGACCTATTGTGACATTCTCCACTGCCCATATGTTGTAATAGTTGTCTTCTTGAAATCCAAATTGGAGGATGCTACTTCATATGAACTATCTCATCAAACTATCTAATACTACATCTATAATAAATATTGTGCCTAATTTGTCCACCTTATCGATTGGCCTTGATCCATGCTAGTCCTAGGGTGCTCCATCAATGTAATCTTAGGTTTACATCAAATAAGTGGTATGTGCCCAACAATTTGCATACATAGAGCTCCTCGATCTATGTGATCCTCTGAATCACTTCAATATTTCTTTATTCAGGATAAAACCAATTGATACTTGTGCACACCCATTTCTATAGTAGACAAGTGCAAGATAAATAATTCTTTCTATTTTTATTAGATCTATGTAGGCTAACCATATAATCCACCTATGTCATTGCTACAAAACACACTATCTGCTCATAAAATATTCGTTGCTACTAATGAGATTTTTGCATCTATATTTGGCAACCAAGTATGCAAACAAAAGACGTATCCTATGGATTTTAATCCCCTCATTTACACCTACCTTTAAAATGGAGTTTTCACTAGTGCAGTGACCAGTAACACCATGCCTTTAGACTGCAACTCCTCCTACACATCAATGGGATGGGATGCACCCCTGCTATAGCGCATTGGAGATTTTTCTTGGTGAGCGATAAAAAATAGGTGACACCACTTTACTTATAAAAATAATCAAAAACTCTCTATCATTTCCAATCATAGTCTACTTCCTCCTGGGTGTCTATGATGTTCGGTTACACATATTTACCATGTGGATGTATTTTTCCACTATGCAAATCCACTTCATAGTCGTGGATCTATCTAGCCATCCTCGCCAGCTCCATAGTCAGCTATATAGTTCATCACGCATTCACAATCTAGGTCTTCCCATGTGTCCATGTCATCTACATCACTATCATGCAACATCCTTTGGTATGGTCAGTTGTCAGTTTAGAATTCGAGTCATTGGCCTACATTATGACCACGTCATGTCATCCTTATCTATGTTCATCACATGTTCACATATAACACATTTTTTAGGGTACTGAAATATAAACCAAACCAAAATCATGTGAACCTTTATTTTATTTATATATGTATTATATTATGTATAAATATAATATATATATATATATATATATATATATTTTTATTATATATATATATATATATATATATATTTTTTTTTTTCTTTTACTTTTATGTTTTATTTTATTTACTTTTATTTTATTAAAATATGAATCAATCAATCCTTAAAATATTGAACCATAATAATTCAAACTAAAAGGAAAACAATTAAACTAACATTGAACAATCAAACGAGAAATTAAACTTATGATTTTAATCAACAAACCAAACAAAATACCAAAAAAATTAGAATTAAAGGTGGGTCCCTAATTTTGGAGTAAGTTGTGCAATGGCCACAACAAATGATGACTCTATTTGGAAATGCTCCTGTGCATTTCAGATGAAGAACCCAGTTCTAAAAACAAACAAACCAAAGATCAAGAAAATTAGAATCATTTAACAATATCCAAAGAAGGTGGGAGTAGAAAACTTCTAAATGAAACACATGAACCATTTTATTTAGCTTAATGTGTGCAAAATTTCTTTCATTTTGCATTCTTGAAAACCATCCAAACTCCATCACCTATTTTGCATTTAGGCTATAAAAATACTACTCCTTAAAATGTGCCTCTACATTGCTCCACTTCCAACCAGGAGTCTATAGCCCCGATGGAGATAACTTTGATCCCTTCTAGACCTTTCTCTACTTCTATCCATGCATCTATAGCCTTGGAGAGATTTTCTAAATCACCTAGGTGTCTAATTGATATTTTGCATTGCTTTCCTATTTTTACTTTGTTGGATATAGCCCTACTACAATCCAGACGTCCATAGCCTCGATATAGATTATCTAGACCTTTTGATTGATTTGGATTTTATTCCCTTTTTTGTGTGCAAGAAATTGCTTTATAAAATTCACCTGCCACCTAGGTTAGAGACCACTTAAGGCTAAATATGGAATCTATAAATATTCTTACCTTAATTTGCAAATCAAAATGACTTCATCCTACAATATTTCAAAGCATACCCCTTTAATATGATGTGTTCATGTGTAGCTTTAGTAGAATTATCCATTGTTATAAAATTCACTATCTTAGTCCACAATCTAATAATAATTACTAAACAACTTCATCCCCTTTTCCTTGATCCACATGATTTGCAATTCACCCTTCATGACAAAGGAACACAAAAAAACAGTCAAGAGGCCATAAATTAGTAGCTACCACAAAACATAACCACAAATAAATGAAACAAACCCAAAATGCAATACTCTAAAACAAACCCAATCCTAACCTGATGCAAGCTATCAAGAAATAAGAAACAAAAGTTTCCAAACTAAAAATTAGGGACAAAGCACAAAAACAACAAAACTAAAATAAAAACAAGAGAACACACAATAATGTACAAGATGATGCAAAAATTTAGGCTATAATTCTCGTGGATCCCAAACACAATTAGCACACTTCTCAAGACATCTACCATCATATGCATGTCAATATTTATATAAATCCATCCAAAGTAATACTAGACCACACAACACCAAAGCTCTCATATTGCCTCTCTCCCCACCAATTTGTTTCAAAGATATTAGCAATTCCATGTTGAAACTTTGATTCATTAAATTTACAAGCAAATACATGATTTTCAATTATCTTTTGCTTATTCAAAAAGGTGTAAATTTCAAAACCTGATTCATCATTCCAACTTGAGTTCTCATCTTCACAAACAGATATGAGTTCTTTCAAATAAGAAGCTATTTCTAAAAATTTTGAAGCCAAGTCATTAACTACATCTTTAGGCCAATCATGCTTATGTAACAATTTACAAGCATCTAGGATATCTATTAAATGAGGATCATTATAGGTTTTTATCCTAGATTCCATTATCAATTGTTGATGAATTTGATTTAATAACTCAAAGGCATTTACTTCCATCTTGTTTAACATGGCAACCTTATTACTCATGTGAGGAGAAGTCAACTCAAATTCTTTGTTCACCAAAAATGGTATTTCATTATCAACATCATTTGAATCCAACATACCATTATGCAAACTCTTACCTAGATTTCAAATGGTTGAACATAAAAGGTGAGATTCTACCTTTTGTACACTTCCATTTACTAGGACTTGATGAGGATTTGCAATTTATTCTTTTTTCTCATGATCTCTATCATTATCATCTTGTAGCCCTTTACCTTCATCAATGACCTATTTTCAGGAACCCAATAAAATATATGTCCATTCTTTTCAAACCATAACTCTTGTTGATCAAACAAAGCAATATTTTCTTTTGGATGAATAGAAAATTCTAATTCCTTGTTAACCACCAATGGTATTTCTTGATTTGAATCTCCATGATAATCATGCAAATTTGTACCCAAATTTTTAGTGGTCAAGAATGGAGTAGAATATTTTACCTCTTCCTCATCCATAACAAATGAATCATAAGAAATATTTACCATTTCTTCCTTTTCTATTTCAGCAAGGTGTTCCATAAAATCATATTCAAAATGATCGAATTTTGGAACCTTTTCTATTTCTACAAGTGGCATGCCATTTTTTGATTGTACCAAAATTGTAAGATCTTCATGTGAGCTAGAGATTCCAACATCCTGCATATCAAGTGAAATAGAAATTTCATCAATAGGAGTATGAGAAACAAATAATTCCTCATATCTTCCCCAACCATTATAATAATCATCTTCTAAAACCAAGGGATGAAATTATATCGTGTTTTTAAATGACATGTGATTCTTTGATTGTACAAGAATTGTAGGCTCTTCATGTAAGATAGCAACTTTAGTATCTTGCATATAAAATGAAGAAATATTTTTATCAAAAGGCATAAAAGAAAAACATTCCTCATATCTTCCCCAACCATTATAATAATTATCTCCTAAAATTAAAGGATGAGATCCTATCAAGTCTTCTTCATAATCTTCATATTCATCTATTGATTCATTTTTAAATTCACTTTCAACCACTTTTGATGGCTCCAGTATTTTTGAAATTGAATCATCTTGTTGCATAGACAATATAAGATCCGTAGATGAGACAAAACTTTCAATTTTTTGCACATCAACATCAAGTGGAATAGAAATTTCTTTAGGAATTATGAAAGAAGTAAATGATTCCCATTCTCTATCTAGAATAGTAGAATCATTATATTTTTGAAATATGTGATGATATTCCATCTCTTATTTCATGTTATCTTCAAATTATTCCTCAGATTCATCCTCCTTAATTCAAAAAATTCATCTTCCTTAGAGTCATCCTCCTTAATTTTAAAAAATTCATCTTTTTCATATTCATCCTCCTCAATTTCAAAAAATTCATATTTTGGTGGGTCAAGGGTTTCTTCGATGGGATCACTTCTCATATTTAGCTTTCTATAATTGTCCCAATCCTCCTTTTTAAATAATGGCTCTCAAGCCATTCATTTCTAACAGGTCATTATTTCTAATATTTTGGCTTTCTTTATCATCCACTTTATCCACTTCATTGAATTCTATGGAAGGTCATGACCTATCACATATTTCAATGCTAATTAGATCTAAGACTCCTCCATTTTTTTAAAAATCATGCATTTCTAAGACTAAACCAATCTCTACATCTCGATGGACCTATTTACCACAATCCTCATTGGTGAATATTGGCTTAGAAACTTGCACCTCCTCTTGGACGATATCTAAGGTGGTTATAAAATTTGGATATTCAACTTTATCCCATTGATTGCTCACATTATACATCATTTGATTCAAGGGTTCTAGACCATATGGTTTGTATTGGTTGGAATCCATAACTCTTGAAGAATAGCTCATCATGGGGGAAGGTTGTGCATCAACTTGACTCATGGGTGGTATATGATTTAGGGTTAAGTAATGATAATTGACCCACATCAATCCCTTTCAAAATCCATCATTGTTCTACTATTACTACCTCACTATAGGCTCTAGGCAAGGATGGATCTTTAAGAAATCTCCTTAGAAATGTAGAAGTTAAGGGGTCTAAGGCTCCCATGTATATTTGAATGGCTTCTTCTTCTGACATAAGGTAATGTGTCACCACTTTAGTATACAACCTATGGAATCTATAATTGAATTGACTTGTGGATTCATTAGGTTCTTTATAGATAGAGACAAACTAATTTAGCATCATAACTAGGATCAACTAGTTTTCCAAAATGGATAATAAATGTTGCTTCTAATTGAGCCCAAGAAGTGATAGAACTTAAAGGTCAGTATATGTGCCAATCAAATGCAACCTCATACAATGTGTATGAAAACAACCTACAAGAAAAATATTCATACATTATTTGCAAATAAATCAACATTTCATTGCATATCTGAATTTGTTCCTTAGCCAAGGCCACATCATGCCTAAAATGAGGTAAATATTCTTCTACACCTTCATGGATTTGATGGGTTGGAATGTTTTATTGACAATAATAAATACTTTCTCCAGGATGCAACATCTGTCAGAGTACATATTGTCATTAGTGGACCTTAAAGAACATAACTTTAGTACCAATTTTGTCAATAGAAAAATATATATCTTGCAAAGATAAGCATGAAATGACTAACATTTTTTAAATGAATAAATCATGTTTATCCAATATATGCTTCAATTAAACCATGGCAATAAAGAATATTCTCAAATTTGGAAAATATTAGCATCAATGAAAGTGATCATATGTCAAAAAAACCTTGTTATTCAAGACCAATGCCTTCAAATAAACCTTTCAAGTAAACATGAACAATTTAGCATTTAAGTAACAACAAAGTAAACCAATTCATGCCCTCCTCTTGTGCCATTTTTTTTTAGTGGTAATTTTTACCAATTGCAAAATCACCATCATAGTCAATATTTTGATTAGAAAACCCTCTCTTGCAAAGAAATAAAAATTTCTCCAATGTTCTTTTTACTTAATGTGTGCTTGTATGTTTATGAAAATGTGTCAAATAAGTGCTAGGAATACCTTAGTGATTTACAAGAAATTGTTAACAAGGGGCCTATTTTGGTATTACTATATTATGATATGCTATTGATTGTTCATGAAACTTAAAAGAAACGAAAATGTAAATGTGATTGACCCTCATATTACCATGATGTAAAGGTGATTTAATTCATTTTATCTTGGAGTGCTTTAGGTATATTTTCTTTTCTTTTATTAAGCATATTTTAAACAAGTTTTATCTTCTTTAAACCATGATTTGAGCATGAAATAAAATATTAAAGTCTATCTCTAAATGTGAATCTTAAATGATAATTGGATTCATTCTATATTACTTTGAGCATGAAAATAAAATAATCTAAATGACTAACTTTAAAATGTAGCATCCTTTGAAATGCCATGTAAATTACCCCTATTTAACAAAATTGTAATTTTCATAAAGAGAAGTTAATTTATTGCTTTAAAACCAAAAGTGCAAAACATGAAATTTGATTCCTCTTTGAAATGTGAAATTATACTGAACTTGAAATTATGAAGTTCCTTTTAAAACTCCAGACTTTCTAAAAAAAATTAGAATTTTGAATTTGCTTCAAAATTAAATCGAAATGGCTTAAAATGAAATATTAAATCTCATTCTTGAGATCCATGCATCTATTTTTAGAATTTTATTTTTTTATATTTTTTTATTTGTTTGAAGAAGTTAAAAAAAATGAAAAGGAGTAAGGTTAGAAAATAAAAAGTAAAGCCTAGAATACATGAAACAAAATTCTTAAAATATTAGAAGATAGACTACTATCAATATAGTGCTACCCTATCCTGCAAAACCTTAGCCAACAAGAGTATATGTTTCCTCCTTTTAACTTTCCAACAAACTTTCATAACTCTAAAATCCAAGATCCTAATAACTAACCCATTTTGGTCACAACACTAAAAGGAGATCTACATTGGAGTCAAATCCCCTAAACCATATGTCTACAATGGTCATCCAAATTAGCCAAACACTATATTTGCTCACCAACATATGTAATCCTCTCATCCTCAATAGCCATGCCACTATACCACTAAGCCCCTACCTCCTTCTTAGTACTAATATTAGCTAGGAATTTTGTCACTTTATTCAAAGCTCTACCCAAATAAATTGAAATCACATAATACAATTTCCTCCATAACTCCTTAATTTGGGTGACAAGAATCCTCAATAACCATGTATATAAATCAAAGTTTCTCATGCAATCTAGATATTCTACAAAGATTTGAGAATTTGATTTTATAATTATCCTCCCATAACCTTGTCTTACCATCCAGATAGAAGTAGATTTGATAGCTAAGGCTTTTGCTTCATTATTCATGGCCTTACCTAGGTCCTATAGTTCCCAATAGAGAAATTTCCCAACACGATTCATATAGACAACTTCAATTCTAGATCTATCTAGATTGCCATTTGTAGCTCCATGAATATTAATTATAATCCAACATTCTAGGGAAATTTTCCAACTAGCTCTATATTGACCCTCATGCACTTCAACTTCCTTCTCCACCATCCATATATTAGCCTAATTTTTCTCTTTAGCATACACCACCATAGTTTCTATGAATTTTCTCCAAATAACCTATCAAACACAATCAAAGGATGAAAATGTTTCTCTAAAAAAATTGTCATTTCTCTCCAACCACACTTGCCACAAGATAAAGTTTAATATAAGCTTCCACCCGATACAAAGATCTTCAAATTCAAATATACTTATCTTCCATATTTCCCAAATATTAATATAGTTCAAATAACCATTGGATAAAATTTTATAAGCTAAAAACCATTGCTCCCAAATATGACACATGAACAAACACTCAAATACCAAATGGTTAGATGTTTCCTCACTTTTACAGCATAAAACACATTGGGATATGTTTTCCTCTATAATTTTCCTTAGGAAAAAAGTTAGGACAATCATGCGAAGTGACCTAGTAGGGCCTCTCCTAAGAGCATGCGATTTGACTCAATTGGAGGCCTTCAAGAGTTTTCACAATGTCAACTCCTTGTTGAGATTTGATATTTAGGCACACTTTAAAATTCAATGGGAAAACAAATGCAAGAGATAAAATTAAAATAAGTGAAAAATATAAAATCCTAAACTTAGAATGGTGGTGATGCACCAAAGATCAAATAAAATCTCCTTGCACAATAGGCTAGAATGTAATGTGTTAGCAGTGAACACTTCCTCTCATTGACATAGATAAGCCTCAATGAAATTTATATGTATACACACATAAAGAGATGGGTCAAGTCATGATAACCATAGATGGCTACTTAAAATAGATGTGTAGGCCTCCTTGCATATACACACACAATCATGTAAAACTCAAAAATAGGTAAAGACTACAAACACACACATACATACAGAGATGGGTCAAAGCATGAGAACCATGGATGGCTACCCAAAATATATGCATAGGCCTCAAATTATATATATATATATATATATATATATATATATATATATATATATATATATATATATATATATATATATATATGCAAAGTTCTTTACAAATATTATGCTAGAAGTAGGGGTTCAATTGATCACAAGCCTCTCAGAATTATGTTAATCATTATACAAAAATAAATGAAAGGAAAGCTTACAAAACTTGTAGATGTAAACTTGTTGATCCTTTACAAAGCCTAATCTATTGTAATTAATATATTATGGATTTCTTCAAAAATTGTATAGATATTTCAAGAATGATCGCTCCTTTGTGCATTAGGTGATTGTCTGATTTCAAGTCATTGGTTCCTCTGAGACCTCTAGATCTAAAATCATAAATATCAATCAGTTCTATCATTTGGATTAGCATCTACCACCATTATTTCCATATATCCCCTTTTTGGGATTCCCATAGTTTGGATGTGTAGATATTTTTAAAACTAATGTTCCAGACTTGGGCATGGTTTTAATGCTATAAATTTTAATGCATCAACCATTTATCATTTTTTCCATATATTATTTATAGTCAAAATGTTGGACATTTTGAGTACATGAGTTGTCATTGATATCAAGAGTGAGTGGTAATTGATGTCAAGCTTTCAACACCAATTAGTGGTAGTTTCAGTGGGCAACATCAGTTTCAGGTTCTTCAATAAGTACAAAAGGATAGTCTGTTTTCAGTTGATCAAGACCCGATTCCAGGAAGTCAGATGTGGTCCAAAGTACAAAGAAGAAGCCCAAGTGAATAATGTTATAATATTTCTTTATAATATTATACAGGTAATTTTAAATTAATTATGAATTAATTAATATAATTTTTTATTATAAATTAATTTATTAATTAATTTACTTAACTTATAAGTTATTTAAATTAATTATTAATTGATTTTGATATTAATTATAAGTTAATTTATGTTAATTTTAAATAACCCTAAGGTGGGATATTAAATCGAAATTAGAATTTTGAATTCAAATTCTAGAACCGACGTGGGGAGCGAATTAACCAAGTGTATATAAAAGGGGGACTACCCCACCTTAGCCAAAGTCTCTAATGCCTTTGAATTAAATTTAATGTTATGCAAGCTTGTGCAAATTATGTTGTGCAACAAAGAGTATTTTATTTATTTTTAAGTGCTTATAGGAGACAAAAGGATTTCACCCACCAAGGAGGGAGCCTTGGTCACCAAGCACTGGTAGCACAGTTGGCAACCGCAGTGGAATCAAGATGTGAGGCCCGAGGGCAGCGATTGATGCAATTTTGAATCTGTGAGAGGACTATTTTTATTTTGTGTTGAAATCGACACCAGATGAAGGTTGAAAATGAAGGAAGTATTCCTTTCTTCACATGGGCGACTATAGCCCACGCGGTGGGCACCAAAGCATTAAGATGCTTGGAACTTGGGGATATGTTGGTTTGAATCGTGCCAAACCCTTTTGGGGAGAAGATAAAGGTATGCGTTAGTTGAGCACCAAAATTTTTGAAGGAATTAGTTGAGCTATTTTTTTTTGAAAATTTTGAAAAAACTTGTATTAAAACAAAGATCAATTACAATTTGGGAAGAGAATTTTCCCAACCGAAATCAGAGAGAACACATGCTTACAATAGTAAAAGAAGATTTGCAATGGAGCCAAATCTCTTGAACCATTAACTAGCTCACAGGGGGATCGGATTGGTCTGTTGATGCAACTTGTCGCGATATCGCGACACTCTTACCCTCTTCTCCTTTGGCCATGAAAATGCAACATGTCGCGATATCGCGACACTTTTCTCCTTTGGCCGTGAAAATGCAACATGTCGCGATATCGCGACACTTTTCTCCTTTGGCCGCGAAAATGCAACATGTCACGATATCGCGACACTTTTTCCTCTTCTGTCCATGACATTGCAACATGTCGCGATATCGCGACACTTTTTCCTCCTTTGGCCGTGATGAAGCAACATGTCGCGATATCGTGACACTTTTTCTCCTTGGGCAGCGACATTGCAACATGTCACGAAATCGTGACACCTTTTCCTCCTTTGGCCGCGATGAAGCAACATGTCACGATATCGCGACACTTTTTCTCTCTTGGCCGCGATGTTGCAACATGTCGCGATATCGTGACACTTTTTCTTTCTCGGCCGTGACGAAGCAACATGTCGCGATATCGTGACACTTTTTCTCTTTCGGCCGTGATGAAGCAACATGTCGCGATATCGTGACACTTTTTCTCACTTGGCCGCGACGAAGCAACATGTCACGAAATCGTGACACTTTTTCTCTTTCGGCCATGACGAAGCAACATGTCACGATATCGTGACACTTTTTCTCCATTGGGCATGACGATGAAACATGTCACGATATCGTGACACTTTTCTCTCTTGGCCACGACGATGAAACATGTCGCGATATCACGACACTTTTTCTCTCTTGGTCATGACGAAACAACATGTCGCGATATCGTGACACTTTTCTCCTTTGGCCGTGACGATGCAACATGTCGCGATATCACGACACTTCTTCTCCTTTGGCCATGATGAAGCAACATGTCGCGATATCGTGACACCTTTCCTCCCTTGGCCGCGATGATGCAACATGTCATGAAATCATGACATCTTTCCTCCATTGACCACGATGAAGCAACATGTCATGAAATCGTGACATCTTTCCTCCCTTGGCCGTGACGAAGCAACATGTCACGATATCGTGACACCTTTCCTCCCTTGGCCGTGACGAAGCAACATGTCACGATATCGCGACACCTTTCCTCCCTTGGCCGCGACGAAGCAACATGTCACGATATCGCGACACCTTTCCTCCCATGGCCGCGATGAAGCAACATGTCGCGATATCGTGACACCTTTCCTCCAGTGACCGTGACGGTGCAACATGTCACGAAATCGTGACACCTTTCCTCCCTTGGCCGCGATGAAGCAACATGTCATGAAATCGTGACACCTTTCCTCCCTTGGCCGTGATGAAGCAACATGTCGCGATATCGTGACACCTTTCCACCCTTTGCTTTTTCTTTGATCATTAGCTCAGGGACCTTTCAAGACCCTGCCTAATCACCTCATCCTCAATAGCCATGTCACCGTGCAGCTGAACCCCTACCTCCTTCTCAGCACCCATCTTAGCCAGGAAGTCGACCGCTTTGTTTAAATCTCTACTCACGTAAACTGGAATCACATCATCTAATTCCCTCCATAATTCCTTAATTTGAGTGACAAGAATCCTCAACCTCCATGCTTTCAAGGCAAAGTTCCTCATGCAATCTAGAGCTCCAACCATTATTTGAGAATCTGATTCAAGTATTATCCTCCTGTGGCCCTGTTTAACTCGCCCAAATAGAAGCAGATTTGATAGCTATGGCTTCTGCTTCATTGTTTGTAGCTCTTCCCAAGCCTTGCAGTTCCCAATAGAGCACTGTTCCAACATGATTTCGGCAAACCACTCCAATTCTGGCTCTACCCGGGTTGCCTTTTGCAGCTCCATCAGTATTAATTTTAATCCAACCTTCTGGGGGTGGTTTCCAACTAGCTCTGGCCTGTCCCTCTTGCACTTCAACTCCCTCTTCCATTGCCCCAATAACAACCTGAGTTTCCTCTTTAGCATAGACGGCCACAGTTTCTGTGACTTTGCTCCAAATGACCTGCCAAACTCCATCTAACGAAGAAAAGGTTTCTCTAAAAATTCTAGCATTTCTCTCCAACCACACTTGCCACCAAATAAAGTTTAATCCAAGCTCCCAACCAATACGAAGAGCTTTAGATTTAAATCTACCCCTCTTCCATCTTTCCCAGATATTAATCCGATTCAAGTCACCATTAACTTGAATTTTATAATATGAAAACCATCTCTTCCAAATCTGGCGCGTGAAAGGGCACTCAAACATCAAGTGATCAGCTTTTTCCTCGCTCTTGTAGCATAAGACACATTGAGAAGGACCGATGATTCCTTTACATCTGAGATTATCAAAAGTGAGAATTCCATTGTGCATGAACTGCCAGGCAAAAAAGTTTACTTTCAGCCAACCTTTGGAGTGCCAAATATTTCTCCAATCCTCAACCTGATAAGTATGAGGGGGAGGCTCTGGAAGGATCTTGTCATATCCGTCCTTCACTGTGTAGACACCAAGGCTCCCATAGCCCCAAGCTAATTCATCCTCCTCGTCTCTACCTGTGAGAAATATTTCTGTCAAGATTTTAGTCATGATGGGTGCCAAATCCGGAGGGATTGAAATTGGCCACTCATCCAACTTCTTAAACTGCTTAAACTTATACTCCCCTAGCTGACTAGTGGTGAAATAACTTTCAATTTGGACCCATCCCTTGGTTTCAATGGCTGCTTTAATTGGTTGCAATTCAAGAAATTCAACAATGATAGGTGGGTATTGATCCCATGAATCTGTCCAAAATCGTGCCTTCTCCCCTCTCCCCACTTTCCAAAATAATCGATCTTTTACTACCTGGGATCCTAACTTGAGAGCCTGCCACACTAAGGAACCAATACCATCCAAAGGGAAATGGCCCACCTCATTTGGGTTAACATGTCCCACATATTTACTAGTTAGGATTCTACCGAATAAGGAAGTTGGTTGGGAAATCCACCTCCAATAAAGCTTTCCAGCCAAAGCTTTATTATTTATCTTGGATCTTCTCAGACCCAAACCTCCTTTTACCTTGGGCTGGGTTACTTTGTCCCAACCTACTAAGGCCCATTTCCTCTCTCCTTTTACTCCTTCCCATAAAAATTTTCTAGCCATCTTGTCCAACTCTTTCCATATAGTATGTGGGGCAGCCAGGATAGAGAATTTATAAATTGGCATGGCCTGAATGACTGACTGTAAAAAAGTTAATCTACCCCCATAGCTTAACCATTTGTGAGACCAATGATTAATTCTATCCTTGATACAATCCAAAAGATTCCTCCAGATATCTATTTTTAGTTTTTTAAAGTGCAAAGGGACCCCCAAGTAAACCACTCGGAGAGAAGTCCTTGTGAATCCCAAGATCTCTAAAACTCTGTCCTGAAGCCTTTGATCAAGATTGAAAAAGACCACTTTGGATTTTTTATCATTGATGACTTGGTTTGTAGCCCTAAGGTAGACACTAAGAGTATCTTCGATCATTCTTGCTTCCCTGAAGCTGGCCACTCCCACCAATCCAAGTATCATCCACAAACCGTAGGTGAGTCAAAACTTCCTCACCCACCTTGATACCTGTTAGCAAACCTTGTTGTCTTCTCCTCAAGAAAAGTCTACCTAGTCCTTCAGCCAATATGAGAAAAATATAGGGAGAGCAAGGATCCCCTTGACGAAGGCCTCGAGTGGCTCCAAATGGTTGCGAGGGAAGACCCTTGATTAACATAGAGTATGTCGGAGTAGAGACACAACTCATGACCCATTCTATCCAATCCTGAGAGAAACCAAAGGCTGCCATCATCTTTGCCAAGAAGCTCCACTCCACCCTATCATAAGCCTTTGACATATCTAATTTTATGAACATTCCTTTATTACCAGATGTTTGCATTGAATGGATTGCCTCCTGAGCTAGAACCACCCCATCCAGGATCTGCCTACCCTCTACAAAACCCCCTTGCTCAGAGGAGATAATGTTATGTAAAAGAGGTTTTAGCCGCTCAACCATTACCTTTGTGATTATTTTATATATCACATTGCATAAGGAAATAGGTCTATAATCTGAAATATGTACCCCCTCCTCCCCTTTTGGAATTAAGGTAATGAAAGTATGATTTAATGCTTTAAGCATTCTTTTACTACCTCTGGACTCCTCTATAACAGCCATTACATCCTCCTCCAAGTTATCCCAAAAGGCCTGAAAAACTCAATTGGAAAGCCATCTGGACCTGGAGTTTTTTCAGTGCTCATTCCAAAGACCACATTCTTCAGTTCCTCTCTATCAATGGGTTTAAGAAGGGTCTGATTTTCTTCTTCAGAGATAATGGAAGGTATGACAACAATAACCTCATTTTGAGCCTCTTCATCTTGCACCATACTTTCCTTAAAAAGTTTAGAAAAATAATCCATTGAATGGGAATGCATACCTGGAAGTGTATCAAAGGAGTGTCCGTTCTCATCTTGAAGAGCTTCCATGTTATTCATCTGTCTCCTAGCACAAGCAGTCCGATGGAAAAATTTGGTATTTCTATCACCTTCTAATAACCAAGTGGTTCTTGCTCTCTGTTTCCAGTAGGTCTCCTCTTGGTTGTCAATGTCCTCAACCGCTTTACGCAAGGCATCATCCTCGGCTTTGAGCTGCTCAGTAATTGTCCCTTCCCTAAAGTGTTTTTGAACCTCATCCCATCTGGCCACCAAAGGAGCTCTTTGGACCTGGAAGTCTGTCTTGTTAGCTCGCCTCCAATGTTTCAGTTGAGCTTTGACATAATAAAGTTGTTTGTGGAATCTAAACATTGTTGTCCCATATGCTGGGCGGCCTTCTTCCCACCACTATGGAATTTTCTTTTGAAGTTCCTCTTTTTGTAACCAAAAATTCTCAAATTTAAATGGTTTGTGATGCTGCCCTGTCTTAGTCCCTCCTTCCAACAAAATGGGAAAGTGATCTGAAATTGGACCCTCCAAAATCTGAAATTTTGTATTCCATTTTACAAATGCCTCCTCTGAAACCAAAAAATGGTCTAACTTAACCTTCCCTGCTATGTGGCTCCCTCCTCTTATTAGTCCAAGTATAGTTGGTTCCAGGGCATTTAATATCCACTAAGTGTAAAGCCCGGACTTGGGCAATCATAAGTCGATCCCCTGGGTCCAAAATTGGGGTTCCCCCTTCCTGATCTCTAGAGGATAATTTAGCATTAAAATCCCCAACAATAATCCAGTCTAAATCTTCCCTTGAGATTCTCATGTTATGCACAACTTTCCATTGAAGCCTCTGACCATCAAGGTTTTGAGCCCCATAAAAATTTGTGATTAAAACATGTTCAACTGTGACATTATTCCTAAAATGTGATGTGAGAACACCCCTCCAAGCTAGATGTTCTATTGCAGTCCATTCAAGAGAGTTCCAAAGAGTAACAATCCCCCCTGAGGCACCTTGGGCAGCCACTTCCATATGACCAACACCCCTCCAAATTTTGTTAACTGTTTTACACATAAGATCTAACGACATTTTTGTCTCCTGAATAAGCAAAAAGTCTGTTTTACATTTTTCTAAGAGTCTTCGAACAACAGATTGATGGGTTCTACTATTTAAACCCCTAACATTCCATGATTGTATAATCATTGGTTACCTTGAGAGCAGTAAGAATCTATTGGCCTCACCGATCCTCCAAGTGATCAGTTTGTCTCCTTGAACTCGCTAGCAATTCCTTATTTGATTTTCTACCCACTCCTTGAGAGTTGCTATTTTTTTATCTCTTTTCCACCTGAGTTATCCCTAAAGTTGGCCTTTCTCTATTCTTTTCTGCTATTCCCATGCTGACATCCTTAATTATTGGCTGCTCTTGGTTATGCACTATCAATGCCCCTACACTCTCTGACTGCGGTAACTCACTGTGGTCAATTACCTGCTCTATGATGGGGGGAGATGAAAGAGGAGCTTGAACGTGGATGTTATTATTTTCACTATTACCATCCACTCCTTCCATGAATTGTTCCTCTTGGTCCACTAGTGTCTTGAATATCTCATACCTATTGGCGGGCTTGAGTTGGGTTTGCTCTTTACCATCTTTTTTCTTTTGCCTTCTCCTTCTTTTGGGCTGTTCAAAACCATCTCTCTGAGCTTCTTTACCCTGAGAAGTATTGGTTGGTTCTTTGTTTATTGTTGACTTACCCTCCTTAGGAAGATTTGACATTCCTAGAGGAGCCTCCATTTTTGTGTTCATATTATTTGGGCAAAATCGGGCCAAATGCCCGTATTTGTGGCAAACTCTGCATCTAAAGGGCAGAGCCTCATAATCCAACTATTGAATCCAAGATAGTCCTGCAAGTTCAAGTTCCACCTCTACCGGTAGAGGCTGGCTAAGATCCATTTCCACACATATTCTTGCATAAACAACTATGTTCCCTTCTATTGTGTCTTTGGAGACACCCAAATGTCTTCCAAGGGAATTACCGATCATCTCCAAAACCTGCTCACTCCAAAACTCCATTGGAAGAGCATACAAACGGATCCAAACCGGGACAACAGTGGGTTCAATTCGAGGATCGAATCCCACTCTCCAGGGTTGAACAAATAATCCTGTCGGACCATGATTCCTCTTTTCTGATTCGAAAGCCCTATTTCTATCGGCCAGAGAAGAAAAACTAACAATAAAATACCCATTGCTAATAAACCATAAAGAGTACTCACCATGAGGCTCCCAGTTTTTCCGGACCCAGGAGTGCAAAAAATTTAGGGTAGGGCGAATACCCATGAATTTACAGATCAAATCATGATTGGCTCTGTATAAGACTATTTCTTCGACCATCCTTGGCTCAATGACAATCTTGGGCCTTGATTCGGCCTGTGGCAGGCATCCATTAACTCGATGAGCTGTTGATCTATTTCCAGCAGCCGTAAATAGCATTTTAAATGCAGTTCTTTGAGCTTCATCAGTCTTGGAAGGAGATTTATCTTTTAACAAATCAGCATAAGAGCTATTTCTCCCTACGAGAGGATCCGGAGAAGTCCCCATTGGACCCTCCTAGGGCAGCAATCTTGCCTTCAGATCCACAGCAGCCAAAAATCTCTTCGGCAACCCAACTGATGCCCTAGATTTTCCTTAGCTCCATAAACCCTAGTTCATCGCTTCCCGCCTCATAGCACAATTTATTAAACTACTAAAAAAAATAAAATTATTAAATTAGTTGAGCTATTAAAAAATTAATTTTTGCATAATTTATTTGTTTGTAAGTTTTAAGGGAGTTATAAGTTTATGAAAATAAATTTTTGGTGTTATTTGCTTTAGTTTTGAAAAGGATAATAAGGTGTTTAAGAAGATTGTTTAATTTTAGGTGTCTGGTATTATTTTAATTTGGAGATTATAAGGTGTATCTAAATAATAAATTTTCATCTATGATTTGATGAATGTTAATTCCAAGAAGGAGCAATAAGGTATATTTGAGCTTTGATTATTTTTGTGTCTGAGGAATATTTGAGAAAGTGTTAAAAGTGATATTTTGTCATAAAATTGGAAAGAAGAAAATTGTGATTTAGATAGGTTTTCTAAGGCACTTCTACATCAAAAAAAAGGTATGGCAAATATTCCTAGTAAATGATTGTTAATGTTGTGAATGCTAAGTTGGAGTGAAAAGTATTTGATTAAGTTTCTTGTTGAGTGTATTTTGAATTAATACTTCAAGCTTTGAATTGAGCATTGTTGTTGAAGTGATTGGTTGAGTGAAGAACTTGAACTAGGGTTTGAAAAGATCATGAGTATCATTGTTATGTGAGGATTAATTGATAAGCATTATTGGAAATAATTTGAGTGAGTTTATGCTTGAACTAGGGTTGAAAGGATTATTTCATTGAAGTGATTGGTTGAGTAGAGTTGGTTGAGCCTAGTCAAGTGGATGTGTTAAATGTGATAGTTCAAGTTCTGTGAAACAAATTGTTCTATATTCTAAATTGATTTGAGAAAGAGGTTGAGTATTTGTGAGTGTGAAACATATTGAGTCTCTAAAAATTATCTATATGTTTATATGGTAAAAAGAGAGATTGAAAGTGATTGAGCATTGTGGTGAATGTGAAGCATATTGAGTCTCTAACAATTATCTTTATGTTTATATGAGATTGGATAAGTTCTAGTGAGGACTTGTTGAGAAGATTTGAGGCAAGTCTTAGAGAAGACTTGTGGATAGATTTGTGTGAGCTTTTGTGGAAGCTTACAATACAAATTGAGGATAAATATTATTGAGTAGAGTTGGACAAGTTCTAGTGAGGACTTGTTGAGTAGATTTGGACAAGTTCTAGAGAGGACTTGTGGATAGATTAGTGTGAGCTTTTGTGGAAGCTTACAAGGTAGATTTGAGACAAGTCTTTGAGAAGACTTGAGAGTAGAGTTGATTGATTGATTTGTTCAAACATTGAGTTAAGGTTTGGGGCAGATCTAGCAGAGTTGATTTGTGATTAATTCAAGCTTTGTGTTAAGGCTTGAGGATAGAGATTGAGGATATATTTGTGCTAGATCGAAGGACTGTGTTTAGTGCAAATTTGAGGATAGATTTTGGTGTAGATTTGAGGATAGGTTTGTGCTAGACCAGAGATAGAGATTGAGCAGATTTGTGCTAGACCGAAGGACTATGTTTAGTACAGATTTGAGATAGAGATAAGAGCAAGCTTTGGAGGTGATAGAGTATATAGGATGATAGTCTCTAGTGGATAGAGATCCATTAGCCAGGGTAGTGAGGATAGGTGTCTTTAATGGATAGAGATCCATTAGCCAATGTAGTGGGGGTAGCAATTCTTCTAGAAGATCACCAACTAGAGCTAAGGAGAAAGAGTTCTCCTATGGATAGAGATCCATGAACTTGATTAGGGGATTGGTGTCTCCTTTGGATAGAGGTCCATAAATATTGTAATAGGGAAAGGATTCCCAAGAGATTGATTGAGAAAATTTTAGTGAAATATTTTCTCCGTGGAGTAGCCCACATTGGGTGAACCACGTTAAATTGGTGTCTCTATTATGTGTGGTGATTTGTGCATTTATTTGATTACTGCTGTTGATATTGCTATCTATACATTGCATAATATTGATTGGAAAGAAAAGTTAAAAAGTGATCTTATACTTGTTCACCCCCTCTCAAGTATAAGCTTGTGTTCTTCAATTGGTATCAGAGTGGGTTCCTTCGAAAGAGTTTAACAACTTGAAGGAAAATCTTACAAGAACACAATGGATTCTAAGAATGGGTCCTCAGATAATTCAACACCAGTATTTTATGGAAGTGATTATGTATTTTGGAGTATGAGAATGAAGATTCACCTGATGGCACTTGGCAATGAAATTTGGGAAGCAGTTGAAAATGGATACATACCACCAACTACTCCACCTACAGATAAAGATGGTAAGCTTCTACATCATTATAATTCAAAATCAATGAATGCAATTTTGAGAGGTTTGCATAGAATAGAGTTCATAAAGGTTATGCATTGCAAAGATACAAAAGGAATTTGGGATAAGTTGCAAAGCATATATGAAGGAGATAAAAGTGTCAAAAAGGCAAAGATATAAAATATCAAAGGACAATTTGAAGATTTAAGAATGAAGGATGAGAAAAATATTAGTGCTTATCTACTTCATGTAGATGAGGTTGTTAATGCCATGCAAGGACTTGGATTTGAGATTGAAGAATCGGATGTTTGTGATAAGATCTTAAGATCTCTCCCAAAAATATTTAGTGAAAATATTTCTACTATAGAAGAGTCAAAAGATGGTGATTCTTTGACAAGAGATATGTTACTTGGTATTCTTATAGCTTTTGAGATGAGAACAAAAGAGGAACCTAATCTTCATGGAAGGAAGAAACCTTCAAAACTACTAAGAAGACAAAGGGTAAGAAGTCAGATTCAAGCAATGAGTCATCCAGTGATGAAGAAGCAAATTATGGTAGAAGGAATAAGGATTCAAGAAGATTTAAAGATGCAAAATCTATTAGATGTTTCAATTGTGGAAAGTATGGTCACTATGCAACTGATTTTCAAGAATCTAGAAATGGCAATGATGAAGAAAAATAGGATCATAAGAACAAGGAATAAAAAAAATATAGGTACCAAAAGAAAGGCAAGGATGGACAAGGTAGACAAGGAAAGAAGTTCTTTCAAAGGTAGAAGAGGAGTTACTATGTAGACAAGGCAAGTAAGTACTCAAGTGATAGTGATAATAGTTTCTTAGATAATGATAAAGATGAAGTTCTATTTCTGATAGAAGAAAAAGAAGAAGTTAAGAAAAGGTCACCAATAATTCTCAAGTGTTTTAGATGTGGTAATTTTGGACATCTTGAAGATAGTTGTACAAGTAATGGTTTCAGTTTTAGTGATGATGAATATGAGGATACACTTGAAGGACCAGAAGAGAATATTCTAATGGCACTAGAAGAAGAAGGAGGTGATCCTATAGAAGACAAGTCAGAAGATAATGAAGATGTTTTCAAAGGCAAAAAAATAGAGGAAGAATCAGAAAAAGGAGAAGTTGATCTTGAGGGAGAACTTATTTATGCTCTTAACACATTAAAGAAGGTAAGAAAGCAAAACTCCCAACTTGAGCTTTAGTTTCAAGAATGTGATGAAGAGAGAGGAAAGCTTATAGAGGATCTAAACAAGTCAATAGCTAAGACAAAGAAGTTCAAGGATAAGTTAGAAGCAAAGGTCTTAGAATGTGAGAGGTTAGAACAAGAAGTAGCTCTACTAAGGGAAGAAGTAGAAAAGTCTAAGGATAAGCTACACAAGTTTGGAAAGAGCTCAAAGATCATAGATAAGATGATCAATAAACAAGACAGGTCTTGGTTTTGAACAGGCTCAAAAGAAACAAGAAGAAGAGTCAACCTCAAGTTCTGAAGAAGAAGAAACTTTAGAAGAAGACAATGTAAGAGAAAGTGAGACTTCTAAGGATGAGTTGGACAATAGAAAGTTCAACAAGGAAAGAAACAATGCACAAAGGAGAAACATATGGAACAAAAACTAGCATAGGGTAAAAGAGACTAAGAGACCAATGAGGTCAAGGAAAGGAAATTTCAATGGACGATTTTCCTCATGTCACAGATTTGGGCACAAAGCTTCACAGTGTAGGACATATGAAAGACAAGAATATGGGAAATTATTCCATGGGTATTGCTACTCATGTAATCAGTTTGGTCACAAGGCAATGAATTATAGGGTTCATGATAGGAATAGATATGGCTTCACTAGGAGAAATCCCAAGATATTTGCACCTCCAAGGAATAATAATATTAAGTGTTATAAGTGCAATAATGATGGACATACAACAAAGTGGTGTAGAGCAGACATTCCAAAACCAAGCATGAACAAAATAGGAACAAGAATATGGACATGAATAGGAACAAGAATATGGACATGGATAGGAATAGGAACAGGAACAGGAATATGGACATAAATAGGAACAGCCAAAGGAATCAGAAGGATCAGATGAGAAGGAAAGAGGACAAAGGTAAAGACCAGTGCTTGATAGGAGTAGAAATACTCCCACCCTAGAATTAACCACCTCAAGAGGAGGTGGAGGAGGGGCTAAGCTAAGAGTCTCATTCTTAGCCCCGAGCCCCAAAGGTGACCCTTTGCCATTGATGTCAAAGGGGGAGATATTTGAGAGTATAAGTTAGAGGGAGAGCATTGAGTCAAGGGGGAAGTTCTAGGGGGAGCAGAGAAAAAGGTCAAGTTTTGGTAAAATGAATTTGGGTTACCATCAATGACAAAGGGGGATATTGTTGGACATTTTGAGTCGATGTTGTTGTCATTGATGTCAAGAGTGAGTGGTCATTGATGTCAAGCTTTCAAAACTAGTCAGTTGCAATTTTAGTGGGAAGCATCAATTTCAGGTTCTCCAATAAGTGCAAAAGGATAGTCCATTTTTAGTTGATCAAGACCTCATTCCAGGAAGTCAGATGTGGTCCAAAGTGCAAAGAAGAAGCCCAAGTGAATAATATTATAATATTTCTTTATAATATTATATAGGGAAGTTTAAATTAATTATAAATTAATTATATAATTTTTATTATAAATTAATTTATTAATTAATTTACTTAACTTATAAGTTATTTAAATTCATTATTAATTAATTTTGATATTAATTATAAGTTAATTTATGTTAATTTTAAATAACCCTAAGGTGGTTTATTAAATAAAAATTCAAAATTTGAATTTGAATTCTAGCGCTGACATGGGGAGCAAATTAACCAAGTGTGTATAAAAAGGGGACTACCCCACCTTAGCCAAAGTATCTAATATCTTCAAATTAAATTTAATGCTATGCGATATTGTGCGAATCGTGTTGTGCAACCAAAAGAATTTTGTTTTTTTTAAATTGCTTAGAGGAGGCAAAAATATTTCACCCACCAAGGAGGGAGCCTTGGTCACCAAGCATTGGTAGCACAGTTGGAAACCATAGCGAAAGAAAGACTTGAGAGCAGCAATTGATGTAGGTTTGAATCCACATGAGGACTATTTTTGTTTTGTGTTGAAATTGACGATGAACGAAGGTTGAAAAGGAAGGAAGTCTTCCTTTCTTCACGTGGGTGCCTATAGCCCATGCAGCGGGCACCAAAGCGCTAAGGTGCTTGGCTCTTGGGGAGATGGCGGTTTGAATCACGCTGAAACTCTTTTGGGGAGAAGACAAAGGTATGCATTAGTTAAGAACCAAAAATTTTGGAGGAATTAATTGAGCTATTAAAATTTAATTTTTGCAAAATTTATTTGGTTTGTAAGGTTTTAAGGGGAGTTATAAGGTTTATGTAAAATTGACTTTTGGTGTTATTTGCTTTAGTGTTTGAAAATGGTAATAAGGTGTTTTAGGAAGATTGTTTGAGGTTTTGTGGTGTTGGATATTATTTTAAGTTGGATATTAGGTGTATCCAAATAATAATTTTTCATCATGATTTGATGAATGTTAATCCAAGAAGGAGAAATAAGTTGTATTTGATCTTTGATTATTTTTGTGTCTAAGGAATATTTGAGAAAGTGTTAAGAGTGATATTTTGTAATCTAACCATTGAAATTGGAAAGAAAGAAATTGTGATTTAGACAGGTTTTCTAAGGCCACTTCTACATCAAACAAAAATGTATGGGCAAATCTTCCTAGTAAATGATTGTTGGATGTTGTGAATGCTAAGTTGGAGTGAAAAGGATTTGGTTAATATTTTCCTTGTTGAGTATGTTTTGAATTAATGCTTCAAGGTTTTCTGGAATAGAGCTTGTTGTTGAAGTGATTGGTTGAGTGAAGAACTTGAACTAGGATTTGCAAAGATCATGAGTATCATTGTTATGTGAGATTGGTTGATAAGCATTATTGGAAATAAGTGAGTGAGTGTTCATATGCTTGGACTAGGGTTTGTGAGTAAGTATTATTTTATTTAGTGATTGGTCGAGTAGAGTTGATTGAGCCTAGTCAAGTGAATGTGTTAGTTTGATAGTTCAAGTTTTGTGAAACAAATTGTTCTATATTATAAATTTATTTGAGAAAGAGGTTGGGTATTTGTGAATGTGAAGCATATTGAGTCTCTAAAAATTCTCTATATATTTTTGTGGTAAAAAGAGTGATTGAAAGTGATTGAACATTGTGGTGAATGTGAAGCATATTGGGTCTCTAACAATTCTCTTTATTTTTCTATGATATTGGACAAGTTCTAGTGTGGACTTGTTGAGTAGTTTTAGAGAAGACTTGTGGATAGATTTGTGTGAGCTTTTGTGGAAGCTTACAATACAGTTTGAGGACAGATATTGAGAGTAGAGTTGGACAAGTTCTAGTGAGGAATTGTTGAGCAAATTTGGAAAATTTCTAGAGGACTTGTGGATAGATTAGTGTGAGCTTTTATGGAAGCTTACAAGGTAAATTTAAGACAAGTCTTTGAGAAGACTTGAGAGAAAATTTGATTGATTGATTTGTTCAAACCTTGAGTTAAGATTTAGAGTAGATCTAGCATATTTGATTTGTGATTGATTCAAGATTTGTGTTAAGGATTGAGGACAAATATTGAGGATATATTTATGCTATATCGAAGGACTATGTTTAGTGAATATTTGAGGACAAATTTTGGTGCATATTTAAGGACATATTTGTGTCAGACTAGATATAAATATTGAGCAGATTTGTGCTAGAGTGAAGTACTATGTTTAGTGCATATTTGAGACAGATCTAATAGTAAAATTTGAAGGTGATATAGTATAGAGGATGAAAGTATCCAATGGATAGAGATCCATTAGCTAGGGCAATGAGGATAGATGTCTTCAATGGATAGATATCCATTAGCCAGAGCAATGGGGGTTGTAGTTCTTCTATAATATCACCAGTAAAAGTTAAGGAGATAGAGTTCTCCTATGGATAGAGATACATGAAATTTATTAGGGGATTTGTGTCTCCTTTGGATAGAGTTCCATAAACATTATAATAGGGAAAGGATTCCCAAGATATTGATTGAGAAAATTTTAGTGAAATATTTTCTCTATGGAGTAGCCCACATTGGGTGAACCACATTAAATTGGTGTCTCTATTGTGTTTGGTGATTTATGCATTGCTTTGATTACTTTTTTTAATATTTCTATCTATACATTTCATAATATTTATTGGCAAAGAAAAGTAAAAAGTGGTCTTATAATGTTCACCCCTCTTAGTATAAGCTTGTGTTCTTCACAAACTATTATACTTTTCAAAAGACTATACATCTCAGTGCAATGTCTTAGGTTTGGGGTCTTGACCCCGACAAGAGGATATGGGGTGCCAAAAACCCTCCATGCAGGGGTTCAGGGGTAGGATCCCCCCAAGAAAATTTGATTTCCTAAATTTTTGAAGCATTTGTAGTTTTAATCTTCAAAATTTATCATCATATGACTTTGAAACTTTGACCTTGGATCTCTTATTACCAACTAACCTTGGATTTGTGATCATTAAAAAAAAATCCTTTGGTTTTTTGTTGAACCTTTTCTAAATTCTAATTTTTCGACACTTAGACTTCCTACACTTTTGGAAAATTTTGGCTTGTCTAACTTTTGGAACCTTATAATTAGAACTTTTGTTTACACTCATTTGATACTTGAATTTTTCTCTCCTCTAGTTTTTTCTCCATTTAATATTTGTTAAGACAACATATGAGTGTAGTGAAGATTCACTATAGGATGGGCCAAAAATTCCCCTATGTCTTATATTATCAAAATTTAGACAACAATTGTACCTAAACTATCAAGCAAAGAAGTTTACTATCATCTAACCCTTGGACTACCATATTTTTCTCCAACCCTCAACATAATATGCATGAGACAAAGGTTTTGAAAGGATTTTTTTAGATGCATCCTTCATCGTGTAAACTCTAAGGCTTCCATAGCCCCAAGATAATTCATCCTCCTCATCTCTACCTATGAGATACATTTTTCAAAGATTTTATTCATGATGGGTGTCAATTCCAAAGAGATTAGAATTGACAAGTTATCCAACATCTTAAAAAACTTAAATATATAATCCTCCATCTGACTAGTGTTGAAATAACTTTTAATCTTCATCAAACCCTTGCTTTCCATAGTTATTTTTATTGGTTGTATTTCTAGGAATTCAACAAAAAATATGTGGGTATTGATACTATGAATATGTCAAAAATCATCCCTTCTCCCCTCTCCCCACTGTCAAAAATAATCCATATTTCACTACTTGAGATCCTAATTTTAGAGCCTATCACACTAGGGACCCATTATCATCCAAAGAGAAATGACTCACCTTATTTGGGTTCACTTGTCCCAAATATTTACTAGTTAAAACTCTACTAAATAAATAAGTTGGCTTGGATATCCACCTCTAGTAAAAATGCTTTATTATTTTGCTCTTATTTCCTTAGTTCCAAACCTTACTTTGCCTTGGTATGGCTTACTTTATTACAACCTACTAATTACCATTTCTTATTTCCTTTTACTCTTCTCAATAAAAATTTTATAGCCATCTTGTCCAACTCTTTTCATATGTTATATGGAAGAGCAAGGATACAAAAATTATAAATTGGCATGGCCTAAATGAATGACTACAAAAAAGTTAATCTATCCCAAAATTTAACCATTTGTGAGACCAATGGTTAATTCTTTCTTTGATACAGTCCAAAAAAATCATCTACATAGCTATATTCAATGTTTTTAAAATGCAAAGGGACCCCCAAATAGACCACTAGGAGAGAATTCCTCATGAATCCCAATATCTTTATAATTTTTTCTTGAAGCCTTAGATCAAGATTGAAGAACACTTTGGGTTATATCATTTATGACTTTATTTTTAGCCTTAAGGTAAAAATTAATAGTATATTTGATCATTTTTGCTTGCCTGAGGTTAGCCACTTTCATCAATCCTATGTCATCTATAAACTGTAGGTGAATAAAAATATCATCACCAACCTTAATACCTATTAGAAATTCATGTTGTCTTCTTCTCAAGATGAATCTACCCAAGCCTTAATTCAATACGAGAAAAAGATAAATGGAACAAGGATCTCCCTGATGAAGGCATCAAGTGGCTCCAAATGATTGTGATGGAAGACCTTTTATTAACACTAAGTATGTCATAGTAGAGGTGTATCTCATGACCCATTCTATCCAATATTTAGAGAAGTTGAAGGTTATCACCATCCTTGAAAAGAAGCTCCACTCCATCCTATCACAAGCCTGTAAAATATCCAATTTTATGAACATTCCTCTATTTCTATATTTTTGCATTGAGTGGTTTGCCTCCTGATCTAGAACCACACCATCCAAGCTATTATTTTCCTATATAAAAAATCCTTGATCCAAGGAGATAATGTTGTCTAGGAGAGATTTTAGTCACTCAACCATTACCTTTGTGATTATTTTATATATGATATTACGTAAGGCATGCCATTTTTTGATTGTACCAAAATTGTAATATCTTCATGTTAGCTAGATATTCCAACATCCTGCATATCAAGTAAAATAGAAATATCATCAATAGGATTATGAGAAATAAATAATTCCTCATATTTTCCCAACCATTATAATAATCATCTTCTAGAACCAAAGGATGAAATTCTATTATGTTTTTAAATGATATGTGATTCTCTGATTGTATAGGAATTGTAGGCTCTTCATGTAAGATAGCAACTTTAGTATCTTGTAAATAAAATGAAGAAACATTTTTATCAGAAAGCTAAAAGAAACACATTCCTCATATCTTCCCCAACCATTGTAATAATTATCTCCTAAAATTAAAGGATGAGATCTTATCAAGTATTTTGCATAATCTTCATATTCATCTATTGATTCCTTTTTAAACTCACTTTCAACCACTTTTGATGACTTCAATGTTTTTGAAATTGAATCATCTTGTTGTATAGACAATATAAGATTCATGGATGAGACAAAAATTTAGTTTTTTGTACATAAACATCAAGTGGAATAGAAATTTCTTTAGGAATTATGAAAGGAGTAAATGATTCATATTCTCTATCTAGGATAGTAGAATAATTATATTTTTTAAACATGTGTTGAGATTCCATCCCTTATTTCATGTTATCTTCAAATTCTTCTTCAGAGTCATCCTATTTAATTCAAAAAATTCATCTTCCTTAGATTCATCCTCCTCAATTTTAAAAAAATCATCTTTTTCATATTCATCCTCCTTAATTTCAAAAAAATCATCTTTTGGTGGGTCAAAGATTTCTTCAGTGGGATTACTTCTCGTATTTAGCTTTCTATAATTGTCCCAATCCTCCTTTTTAAATAATGACTCTAAGCCATTCATTTCTAATAGGTCATTATTTCTAATATGTTGGGTTTCTTGATCATCCACTTTATCCACTTCATTGAATTCTATGGAAGGTCATGACCTATCACATATTTCAATGCTAATTAGATCTAAGACTCGTCCATTTTTTTAAAACTTATGCATTTCTAAGACTAAACCAATCTCTACATCTCGATGGACCTGTTTACCACAATCCTCATTGGTGAATATTGGCTTAGAAACTTGCACTTCCTCTTGGACGATATCTAAGGTGGTTATAAAATTTGGACATTCAACTTTATCCCATTGATTTCTCACATTAGACATCATTTGATTCAAGGGTTCTAGACCAAATGGTTGGTATTGGTTAGAATCCATAACTCTTGAAAAACAGTTCATCATGGGAGAAGGTTGTGCATCAACTTGACTCATGGGTGATATATGATTTTGAGACTTAGGGTTAAGTAATGATAATTGACCCACATCAACCCCTTTCAAAATCCACCATTGTTCTACTATTACTACCTCCCTATAGGCTCTAGGCAAGGATGGATCTTTAAGAAATCTCCCTAGAAATATAGAAGTTAAGGGGTCTAAGGCTCCCATGTATATTTGAATTGCTTCTTCTTCTAACATAAGGTAATGTGTCACCACTTTGGTATACAACCTATAGAATCTATCATTGAATTGACTCGTTGATTCATTAGGTTCTTTACAGATAGAGACAAACTAATTTAGCATCATAACTGGATCAACTAGTTTTCCAAAATGGCTAATAAACGTTGCTTCTAATTGATCCAAGGAAGCGATAGAACTTAAAGGTAAGTATTTGTACCAATAAAATGCAACCTCATCCAATGTGTATGAAAACAACCTACAAGCAAAATCTTCATGCATAATTTGTAAATAAATCAACATTTCATTGTATATCTGAATTTGTTCCTTAGCCAAGGCCACATCATGCCTAAATTGAGGTAAATATTCTTCTACACCTTCATGGATTTGATGGGTAGGAATATTTTATTGACAATAATAAATACTTATCCAGGAAGCAACATCTGTCAGATTACATATTGCCATTAGTGGACCTTAAAGTACACAACTTTAGTATCAATTTTGTCAATCAAAAAAATATATATTGTAGATAAGCATGAAATGACTAACAATAAACCAAAATATATGCATCAATTAAACCATGAAATTAAATAACATTCTCAAATTTGCAAAATATTAGCATCAATGCATCATAAATTAGAGAATGTTTGAATCAATGAAAGTGATCATATGTCAACAAAACCTTGTTAGTCAAGACCAATGCCTTCAAATAAACCTTTCAAGTAAACATGAACAATTTAGCATTTAAGTAACAACAAAGTAAACCAATTCATGCCCTCCTTCTAGTGCCATTTTTTTTAGTGGTAATTTTTCCCAATTGCAAAATTACCATCATAGTCAATATTTTGATTAGGAAACCCTCTCTTGCAAAGAAATAAAAATTTCTCCAAGGTTCTTTTTACTTATGTGTGCTTGTATGTTTATGAAAATGTTTCAAATAAGTGCTAGAATACCTTAGTTATTTGCAAGCAATTGTTAACAAGGGGCCTATGTTGGTATTACTTTATTATGCTATGCTATTTATTGTTCATGAAACTTAAAAGAAAAGAAAATGTAAATGTGATTGGCCCTCATATGACCATGATGTAAAGGTGATTTAATTCATTTTATCTTGGAGTGCTTTAGGTAGATTTTCTTTTCTTTTATTAAGCATATTTTAAACAAGTTTTATCTTTTTTAAACCATTCTTTGAGCATGAAATAAAAGATTAAAGTATATCTCTGAATGTGAATCTTAAATGATAATTGGATTCATTCTATATTACTTTGAGCATGAAAATAAAATGATCTAAATGACTAACTTTCAAATGTAGCATCCTTTGAAATGCCATGTAAATTGCCCCTATTTAATGAAATTGTAATTTTCATAAAGAGAAGTTAATTTATTGCCTTAAAACCAAAAGTGCAAAACCTGAAATTTGAATCCTCTTTAAAATGTGAAATCATACTGAACTTGAAATTATGAAGTTCCTTTTAAAACTCCAAACTTTCTAAAAAAATTAGAATTTTGAATTTGCTTCAAAATTAAATCAAAATGGCTTAAAATGAAACGTTAAATCTCATTCTTGAGATCCATGCATCTATTTTTAGAATTTTTATTTTTTTAATATTTTTTTATTTGTTTGAAGAAGTTAAAAAAAATGAAAAAGAGTAAGGTTAGAAAATAAAAATTAAAGTCTAGAATACATGAAACTAATTCTTAAAATATTAGAAGATAAACTACTATCAATATAGTGCTACCCTATCCTACAAAACCTTAGCTAGAAAGAGTATCTGTTTCCTCCTTTTAACTTTCCAACAAACTTTCATAACTCTAAAATCTAAGATCCTAAGAACTAACCCCTTTTGGTCACAACACTAAAAGGATATCTACATTGGAGTCAAATCCCCTAAACCATATGTCTACAATGGTCATCCAAATTATCCAAACACTAGATTTCCTCACCAACATATGTAATCCTCTCATCCTCAATAGCCATGCCACTATACCACTAAGCCCCTACCTCCTTCTTAGTACTCATCTTAGCTAGGAAGTTTGTCACTTTATTCAAAGCTCTATCCAAATAAATTGAAATCACATAATACAATTTCCTCCACAACTCCTTAATTTGGGTGACAAGAATCCTCAATAACCATGTATATAAATCAAAGTTTCTCATGCAATATAGAAATTCTACAAATATTTGATAATTTGATTCTATAATTATCCTCCCATAACCTTGTCTTACCATCCAGATAGAAGTAGATTTGATAGTTAAGGCTTTTGCTTCATTATTCATGGCCTTACCTAGGTCCTATAGTTCCAAATAGAGAAATGTACCAACACAATTCATATAGACCACTTCAATTCTAGATCTATCTAGATTGCCTTTTGTAGCTCCATGAATATTAATTATAATCCTACATTCTAGGGACATTTTCCAACTAGCTATATCTTGACCCTCCTGCACTTCAAATTCCTTCTACACCATCCATATATTAGCCTAAGTTTTCTCTTTAGCATACACCACCAGAGTTTCTATGAATTCTATCCAAATAACGTATCAAATGCAATCAAAGGATGAAAATGTTTCTCTAAAAAAATTGACATTTCTCTCCAACCACACTTGCCACTAGATAAAGTTTAATATAAGCTTCCACCCGATACAAAGAGCTTCAAATTCAAATATAGTCATCTTCCATATTTACCAAATATTAATATAGTTTAAATCACCATTGGATAAATTTTAATAAGCTAAAAACCATTGCTTCCAAATATGACACATGAACAAACACTCAAATATCAAATGGTTAGATGTTTCCTCACTTTTACAGAATAAAACACATTGGGATATGTTTTCCTCTATAATTTTCCTTAGGAAGAAATTTAGGAAAATCATGCAAAGTGACATAGTAGGGCCTCTCCTAAGAGCATGTGATTTGACTCAATTGGAGGCCTTCAAGAGTTTTCACAAGGTCAAATTCCTGTTGAGATGTGATATTTAGGCACACTTTAAACTTCAATGGGAAAAGAGATGCAAGAGATAAAATGAAAATAAGTGAAAAAATATAGAATCCTAAACTTAGAATGGTGGTGATGCACCAAAGATCAAATAAAATCTCCTTGCACAATGGGCTATAATATAATGTGTTAGCAGTGAACACTTCCTCTCATGGACATAAATAAGCCTCAATGAAAGTTATGTGTATACACACATAAAGAGATGGATCAAGTCATGATAACCATATATGGCTACTTAAAATATATGTGTAGGCCTACTTGCATATACACACACGATCATGTAAAACTCAAAAATAGGTAAAGACTACAAACACACATACATACTGAGATGGGCCAAAGCATGATAACCATTGATGGCTACCCAAAATATATGCATAGGCCTCAAATATATATATATATATATGCAAATTTCTTTACAAATATTATGCTAGAAGTAGGGGTTCAATTGATCATGAGCCGCTTAGAATTATGTTAATCATTATACAAGAATAAATGAAAGGAAAACTTACAACACTTGTAGATGTAAACTTGTTGATCCTTTACAAATCCTAATCTATTGTAATTTATATATTATGGATTTCTTCAAAAATTATGTATATATTTCAAGAATGATCGCTCCTTTGTGCATTAGGTCATTGCCTTATTTCAAGTCATTGGTTCCTCTGAGACCTCTAGATCTAAAATCATAAATATCAATCAATTTGATAATTTGGATTAGCATCTACCACCATTATTTCCATCTACCCCCTTTTTTGGATTCCTGTAGTTTGGATGTGCAGATATTTTTAAAACTAATGTTCCAGAATTGGGCATGGTTTTAATGATGTAAATTTTAATGCATCAACCATTTATCATTTTTTCCATATATTATTTATAGTCAAAATGTTGGAAATTTTGATTTCATGAGTTGTCATTGATATCAAGAGTGAGTGGTCATTGATTTCAAGATTTCAACACCAATCAGTGGAAATTTCAGAGGGCAACATCAATTTCAGGTTCTTCAATATGTACAAAAGGATAGTCCATTTTCACTTGATCAAGACCCGATTCCAGGAAGTCGGATGTGGTCCAAAGTGCAAAGATGAAGCCCAAGTGAATAATGTTATAATATTTCTTTATAATATTATACAGGTAATTTTAAAATTAATAATAAATTAATTAATATAACTTTTATTATAAATTAATTTATTAATTAATTTACCTAACTTATAAGTTATTTAAATTAGTAATTAATTAATTTTGATATTAATGATAAGTTAATTTATGTTAATTGTAAATAACCCTAAGGTGGGCTATTAAATCGAAATTAGAATTTTGAATTTGAATTATAGCACTGACGTGGGGAGCAAATTAACCAAGTGTATATAAAAGGGGGACTACCCCAACTTAGCAAAAGTCTCTAATGCCTTCAAATTAAATTTAATGTTATGTGAGCTTGTGCAAATCGTGTTGTGCAACAAAGAGGATTTTATTTATTTTTAAGTGCTTAGAGGAGACAAAATGATTTCACCCACCAAGGAGGGAGCCTTGGTCACCAAGCGCTGGTAGCACAATTGGCAACCACAGTGGAAGCAAGATGTGAGGCCCGAGGGCAGTGATTGATGCAAGTTTGAATCCGTGGGAGGACTATTTTTATTTTGTATTGAAATTGACACCGGATGAAGGTTGAAAAGGAAGGAAGTATTCCTTCCTTCACGTGGGCAACTATAGCCCATGCGGTGGGCACCAAAGCACTAAGGCACTTGGTGCTTGGGGATATGGTGGTTTGAATCACGCCAAAACCCTTTTGGGGAGAAGACAAAGGTATGCATTAGTTGAGCACCAAAATTTTCAAAGGGATTAGTTGAGCTATTAAAAATTAATTTTTGCATAATTTATTTGGTTTGTAATGTTTTAAGGAGAGTTATAAGGTTGATGCAGACTAATTTTTTGGTGTTATTTGCTTTAGTGTTTAAAAAGGATAATAAGGTGTTTTAGGAAGATTGTTTCAGATTTTGTGGTGTTGGATATTATAAGGTGTATCCAAATAATAATTTTTCATCTATGATTTGATGAATGTTAATTCCAAGGAGCAATAAGGTTTATTTGAGCTTTGATTATTTTTGTGTCTAAGGAATATTTGAGAAAGTGTTAAGAGTGATATTTTGTCATCTAACCACTAAAATTGGAAAGAAGGAAATTGTGATTTAGATAGGTTTTCTAAGGCCACTTCTACATCAAACAAAAAGGTATGGGCAAATATTCCTATTAAATTATTGTTGGATGTTGTGAATGCTAATTTAGAGTGAAAAGTATTTGGCGAAGGTTTTCCTTCTTGAGTGTATTTTGAATTAATGCTTCAAGGTTTTCTAGAATAGAGAATGTTATTGAAGTGATTGGTTGAGTGAAGAACTTGAACTAGGGTTTGCAAATATCATGAGTATCATTGTTATGTGATATTGGTTGATAAGCATTGTTGGAAATAAGTGGTTGAGTGTTCATATGCTTGTACTAGGGTTTGTGAGCAAGGATTATTTCATTGAGTGATTGGTTGAGTAGAATTGGTTGAGCCTAGTCAAGTGAATGTGTTAATGTGATAGTTCAAGTTTTGTGAAACAAATTGTTCTATATTCTAAATTTATTTGAGAAAGACGTTGGGTATTTGTGAATGTAAATCATATTGACTCTCTAAAAATTATCTATATGTTTCTATGGTAAAAAGAGTGATTGAAAGTGATTGATAATTGTGGTGAATGTGAAGCATATTGAGTCTATAATAATTATTTTTATATTTCTATGATATTGGACAAGTTTTGTGTGGACTTGCTGAGTAGATTTGAAACAAGTCTTAGAGAAGAATTATGGACAGATTTATGTGAGCTTTTGTGGAAGCTTACAATATAGTTTGAGTATAGATATTGAGAGTAGAGTTGGACAAGTTCTAGTGAGGACTTTTTGAGTAGATTTGGAAAAGGTTTAAATAGGACTTGTGGATAGATTAGTGTGACCTTTTTTGAAATATTACAAGGCAGATTTGAGATAAGTCTTTGAGAAGACATGAGAGAAGAGTTGATTGATTGATTTTTTCAAACCTTGAGTTAAGGTTTGGGGTAGATCTATCAGATTTAATTTGTGATTAAGTCAAGCTTTGTGTTAAGGCTGGAGGATAGATATTGAGGATAGACTTATGCTAGATCAAAGGACTATGTTTATTATAGATTTGAGGATATATTTTGGTTTATATTTGAGGATAGTTTTGTGTCAGACTAGAGATAGAGATTGAGTAGATTTGTGCTAGACTGAAGGATTGTGTTTAGTGTAAATTTGAGATAGAGCTAAGATCAATCTTTGAAGGTGATTCAGTATAGAGGATGACAGTATCTAATGGATAGAGATACATTAGCCAAGGTAGTGAGGATAGGTATCTTTAGTGGATAGATATCCATTATCTAGAGTAGTCGGAGTAGCAGTTCTTCTAGAAGATCACCAGTTAGAGCTAAGGAGAAAGACTTCTCCTATGGATAGAGATCCATGAACTTGATTAGGGGATTGGTGTCTCCTTTGCACGGAGGTCCATAAATATTGTAATAGGGAAAAAATTCACAAGAGATTGATTGATACAATTTTAATAAAATATTTTCTCCATGGAGTAGCCCATATTGGGTGAACCACATTAAATTTGTGTCTCTATTGTGTGTAGTGATTTATGCATTGCTTTGATTATTGTTGTTAATATTTCTATATACATTACATAATATTGATTGGGAAAAAAAAGTAAAAAGTGGTCTTATACTATTCACCCCCTCTCAGTATAAGCTTGTGTTATTCAATTGATATCAGAACGGGTTCCTTCGGAAGAGTTTAATAGCTTGAAGGAAAATCTTACAACAACACAATGGATTCTAAGAATGGTCCCTTAGATAATTCAACAACAATATTTTATGAAAGTGATTATGTGTTTTGGAGTATGAGAATGAAAATTCACCTGATGGAACTTGGAAATGAAATTTGGGAAGAAGTTGAAAATGGATACATACCACCAGTTGATCCACCTACAGATAAGGAAGGTAAGATTCTATAGCATTATAATTCAAAAGCAATGAATGCAATTTTTAGAGGCTTGCATAGAAAAAAATTCATAAAAGTTATGCATTGTAAAGATTCAAAAGGAATTTGGGATAAGTTGCAAAGCATATATGAAAGAGATAAAAATATCAAAAAGGCAAAGATATGAAATCTTAAAGGATAATTTGAAGAACTAATAATGAAGGATGAGAAAAACATTAGTGCTTATCTACTTTGTGTGGGTGAGGTTGTTAATGACATGCAAGGAATTGGATTTAAGATTGAAGAATCGGATGTTTGTGATAAGGTCTTAAGATCTCTTCCAAAAATATTTAGTGAAAATATTTCTACTATAGAAGAATCAAAAGATGGTGATTATTTGACAAGAGATATGTTACTTGGTATTCTCACATATTTTGAGATAATAACAAAAGAGGAACCTAATATCCAAAAGGAAACAACCTTCAAATCTACTAAGAAGATAAAGGGCAAGAAGTCATATTTAAGCAATGAGTCATCCAGTGATGAAGAAGAAAATTTTGGTAGAAAGAATAAGGATTCAAGAAAATTTAAAGATGCAAAATTTGTTAGATGTTTCAATTTTTGAAAGTATGGTCACTATGCATCTGATTTTCAAGAATCTAGAAATGTTAATGATGAAGAAAAACGAGATCATAATAACAGGGAATCAAAAAAATACAAGTACCAAAAGAAAGGCAAGGATGGACAAAGTAGACAAGGAAATAAGTTATTTCAAAGTCAAAAGAAGAGATACTATACAGATAAGGCAATTAATTACTCAAGTGATAGTGATAATAGTTTCTCAGATAATGACAAAGATGAAGTTATATTTTTGATAGAATAAAACTAAGAAGTTAAGAAAATATCACCAATAATTCTCAAGTGTTTTAGATGTGGTAATTTTGGACATCTTGAATATAGTTGTACAAGGAATGGTTTCAGTTTCAGTGATGATGAATATGAATATACACTTAAAATACCATAAGAGAATATTCTAATGGCACTAGAAGAATAAGGAAGTGATCCTATAGAAGACAAGTAAAAAAAGAATGAAGATGTTTTCAAAGGTAAACAAATAGAGGAAGAATCGGAAAAAAAGAGAAGTTGATCTTGATGGAGAGCTTATTTATGCTCTTAAAACTTTAAATAAGTTAATAAAGCAAAAATCCCAACTTGATATTTAGTTTCAAGAATGTGATGAAAAGAGAGGAAAGCTTATAGAGGATTTAAATAAGAAATAGCTAAGACAAAGAAGTTCAAGGATAAGTTAGAAGCAAATTTCTTAGAATGTCAAAGATTAGGACAAGAAGTAGCTCTAGTAAGTAAATAAGTAGAAAAATCTAAGGATAAGTTATACAAGTTTTAAAAAAATTCAAATATCGTAGATAAGATGATCAAGGTACAAAGACGATCAACAAATAAAATAGGTCTTGGTTTTGAACAGGATCAATAGAAGCAAGAAGAAGAGTCAACCTCAAGTTCTGAAGAAGAAGAAACTTCAAAAGAAGATAGTATAAGAGAAAGTGGGACTTCTAAGTATGAGTTGGACAATAGAAATTTCAACAAGGAAAGGAACAATGTACAAAGAAGAAACAGATAGAACAGAAACCAGTACAAATAAATAGACTAAGAGACCAATAAGGTCAAGGCAAGAAAAATTCAATGGATGATGTTTCTCATGTCATAGATTTAGAAATATGGTTTCACAGTGTAGGACACATGAAAGACAAGAAAATGAGAATTTTAGAAATAGGCAGCTTTTCCATGGGTATTGCTACTCATGTAATCAGTTTGGTCACAAGGTAATGAATTGCAGGGTTCATGACAGGAACAGATATGGATTCACCAGGAGAAATACCAAGATATTTACACCTCCAAGGAATAATAACATTAAGTGTTATAAGTTCAATAATGATGGATATACAACAAAGTGGTGTAGAGAAGACATTCTAAAATCAAGCATGAACAAGAACAGGAACAAGAATATGAACATGAACAAGAACAGGAACAAGAATATGAACATGAACAGGAACAGGAATATGGACATTGATAGGAATAGGAACAGGAACAGGATTCTGGACATAAATAGGAACAGTCAAAGGAATCAGAAGAATCAGATGAGAAGGAAAGAGGACACAGGTAAAGACCAGTGCTTGTTAGGAGTACAAATACTCCCACCCCAAAATTAACCATCTCAAGAGGAAGTGGGGGAGGGGCTAAGCTAAGAGACTCATTCTTAGCCCTAAGACCTAATATAACCCTTTGTCATTGATGTCAAAGGGGAGAGGTTTGGTTTAAGGAGAGAGCATTGAGTCATGGGAAGTAGAAAAATAAAAAGGTCAAGTTTTGGTAAAATGAATTTGGGTTACCATCAATGACAAAGGGGGAGATTATTGGATATTTTGAGTAGATGAGTTATCATTGATGTCAAGAGTGAGTGGTCATTGATGTCAAGCTTTCAACACCAGTTAGTGACAGTTTCAATGGGCAACATCAATTTCAGGTTCTCCAATAAGTGCAAAAGGATAGTCCATTTTCAGTTGATCAAGACCCGATTCTAGGAAGTCATATGTGGTCCAAAGTTTAAATAAGAAGCCCAAGTGAAAAATATTATAATATTTCTTTATAATATTATATAGGGAATTTTAAATTAATTATAAATTAATTAATATAATTTTTATTATAAATTAATTTATTAATAAATTTACTTAACTTATAAGTTATTTAAATTGATTATTAATTAATTTTGATATTAAGTATAAGTTAATTTATGCTAATTTTAAATAACCCTAAGGTGAGTTATTAAATTAAAATTTAAATTTTGAATTCGAATTCTAGCGCCGACGTGGGGAGCAAATTAACCAAGTGTGTATAAAATGGGGACTACCCCACCTTAGCCAAAGTCTCTTATGCCTTCAAATTAAATTTAATGCTATGCGAGCTTGTGTGAATCGTATTGTGCAAAAAAGAGGATTTTTTTTTTTTTAAGTGCATAGAGGAGGCAAAATGACTTCACCCACCAAGGAGGGAGCCTTGGTCACCAAGCATTGGTAGCATAGTTGGCAACCATAGCGGAAGCAAGACTTGAGAGCAGCAAATTATGCAGGTTTGAGTCCACGGGAGGACTTTTTATTTTGTGTTGAAATTGACAGCGAACAAAGTTTGAAAAGGAAGGAAGTCTTCCTTTCTTCACGTGGATGCCTATAACCCACGCGTTGGGCACCAAAGCGCTAAGGTGCTTGGAGCTTGGGGAGACGGTGGTTCGAATCACATCGAAATCCTTTTGGGGAGAAGACAAAGGTATGCATTAGTTGAGCACAAAAATTTTTGGAGGAATTAATTGAGCTATTAAAATTTAATTTTTGCAAAATTTATTTGGTTTTTACGGTTTTAAGGGGAGTTATAAGGTTGATGCAAAAATAATTTTTGGTGTTATTTGCTTTAGTGTTTGAAAATGGTAATAAGGTGTTTTAGGAAGATTGTTTGAGGTTTTGTGGTGTTGGATATTATTTTAAGTTGGATATTATAAGGTGTATCCAGATAATAATTTGTCATCTATGATTTGATGAATGTTAATTCCAAGAATGAGCAATAAGGTGTATTTGAGCTTTGATTATTTTTGTGTCTAAGTAATATTTGAGAAAGTGTTAAGAGTGATATTTTGTCATCTAACCATTAAAATTGGAAAGAAATAAATTGTGATTTAGACAGGTTTTCTAAGGCCACTTCTACATCAAACAAAAAGGTATGGACAAATATTCCTAGTAAATGATTGTTGGATGTTGTGAATGCTAAGTTGGAGTGAAAAGGATTTGGTTAATATTTTCCTTGTTAAGTGTGTTTTGAATTAATGCTTCAAGGTTTTCTGGAATAGATATTTTTGTTGAAGTGATTGGTTGAGTGACAAACTTGAACTAGGATTTGAAAAGATCATGAGTATCATTGTTATGTGAGATTGGTTGATAAGCATTTTTGGAAATAAGTGAGTGAGTGTTCATATGCTTGGACAAGGGTTTGTGAGTAAGTATTATTTTATTTAGTGATTGGTTGAGTAGATTTTGTTGAGCCTAGTCAAGTGAATGTGTTAATTTGATAGTTCAAGTTTTGTGAAACAAATTATTCTATATTCTAAATTTATTTTAGAAAGATGTTGGGTATTTGTGAATGTGAAGCATATTAAGTCTCTAAAAATTCTCTACATATTTTTGTGGTAAAAAGAGTGATTGAAAGTGATTGAACATTGTGGTGAATGTGAAGCATATTGGGTCTCTAACAATTCTCTTTATTTTTCTATGATATTGGACAAGTTCTAGTGTGGACTTGTTGAGTAGATTTGAGGCAAGTCTTAGAGAAGACTTGTGGACAGATTTGTGTGAGCTTTTGTGGAAGCTTACAATATAGTTTGAGGATAGAGATTGAGAGTAGATTTGGAAAATTTCTAGTGAGGAATTATTGAACCAATTTGGAAAATTTCTAGATATGACTTGTGGATAGATTAGTGTGAGCTTTTACGGAAGCTTACAAGGTAAATTTAATACAAGTATTTAAGAAGACTTGAAAGCATATTTTATTTATTGATTTGTTCAAACCTTGAGTTAAGGTTTGGGGCAGATCTAGCAGATTTGATTTGTTATTGATTCAAGCTTTGTGTTAAGGCTTGAGGACAAAGATTGAGGATATATTTGTGCTAGACCGAAGTATTATGTTTAGTGCATATTTGAGGATAGATTTTGGTGTATATTTAAGGATAGGTTTCTGCCAGACTAGAGATAGAGATTGAGCAGATTTGTGCTAGAGTGAAGGACTGTGTTTAGTGCATATTTGAGACAGAGCTAAGATTAAGCTTTGAAGGTGATATAGTATAGAGGATGAAAGTATCCAGTGGATAGAGATCCATTAGCTAGGGCAATGAGGATAGGTGTCTTCAATGGATAGATATCCATTAGCCAGAGTAGTGAGGGCAGTAGTTCTTCTAGAATATCACCAGTCATAGTTAAGGAGAGAGAGTTCTCCTATGGATATAGATACATGAACTTGATTAGGGGATTGGTGTCTCCTTTGGATAGAGTTCAATAAACATTATAATAGGGAAAGGATTCCCAAGATATTGATTGAGGAAATTTTAGTGAAAGATTGTCTCTATGTAGTAGCCCACATTGGGTGAACCACTTTAAAATTGTATCTCTATTATGTGTGGTGATTTATGCATTGCTTTGATTACTATTTTTAATATTGCTATCTATACATTGCATAATATTGTTTGGGAAAGAAAAGTAAAAGGTGGTCTTATAATGTTCACCCCCCTACTAGTATAAGCTTGTGTTCTTCACAAAATATTATACTTTTCAAAAGACTATACATCTCAGTGCAATGTCTTGGGTTTGGGGTCTTGACCTTGAAAAGAGTATATGGGGTACCAACAACCCTCCATGCAGGGGTTCATGGGTAGGAGCCCCCCAAGAAAATTTGGTTTTCTAAATTTTTGAAGCATTTGTAGTTTTAATCTTCAAAATTTATCATCATATGAATTTGAAAATTTGACCTTGGATCTCTTCTTTCCAACTAACCTTGGATTTGTGATCATCAAAAAAATCCTTTGGTTTTTTGTTGAACATTTTCTAAATTCTAATTTTTTGACACTTAGACTTCCTACACTTTTGGAAAATTTTGGCTTGTCTAACTCATTTGATACTTGAATTTTTCTCTCCTCTAGTTTCTTCTCCATTTAATATTTCTTAAGACAACATATGAGTGTAGTGAGGATTTACTATAGGATGGGCCAACAATTCCCCTATGTCTTATATTATCAAAAGTAAGACAACAATTGTACCTGAACTATCAAGAAAATAAGTTTACTATCATCCAACCCTTGGACTACCATATTTTTCTCCAACCCTCAACATAATATGCATGAGACAAAGGTTTTGAAAGGAGTTTCTTAGATGCATTATTCACCGTGTAAACTCTAAGGCTTCCATAGCCCCAAGCTAATTCATCCTCCTCATATCTACCTATGAGAAATATTTTTTCAAAGAGTTTATTCATGATGGGTGTCAATTCCAAAGATATTAGAATTGAAAACTTATCCAACATCTTAAAAAACATAAATATATAATCCTCCATATGACTAGTATTGAAATAAATTTTAATCTTGATCAAACCCCTTCTTTCCATGGTTATTTTTATTGGTTTTATTTCTAGGAATTCAACAATAAGAGGTGGATATTGATCCCATGAATCTGTCAAAATCATGTCTTCTCCCCTCTCCTCACTATCCAAAATAATCCATCTTTCACTACTTGAGATCCTAATTTTAGAGCCTATCACACTAGGGACCCATTATCATCCAAAGAGAAATGACTCACCTTATTTGGGTTCACTTGTCCCAAATATTTACTAGTTAAAACTCTACTAAATAAATAAGTTGGCTTGGAGATCCACCTCTAGTAAAAATGCTTTATTATTTTTCTCTTTTTTTCTTAGTTCCAAACCTTACTTTGCCTTTGTATGGCTTACTTTCTTCCAACCTACTAAATCCCATTTATTATTTCCTTTTACTCTTCTCAATAAACATTTTATAGCCATCTTGTCCAACTCTTTCCATATGTTATATGGTAGAGCAAGGATAAAAAAATTATAAATTGGCATGGCCTAAATGAATGACTACAAAAAAGTTAATCTATCCCAAAATTTAACCATTTGTGAGACTTATGGTTAATTATTTCTTCGATACAGTCCAAAAAATTCATCTAGATAACTATCTTCAATGTTTTTAAAATGCAAAGGAACCCCCAAATAGACCACTAGGAGAGAAGTCCTCATGAATCCCAATATATCTATAAATTTGTCTTGAAGCCTTAGATCAATATTGAAGAACACTTTGGGTTATATCATTGATGACTTTATTTTTATCCTTAAAGTAAAAACTAAGAGTATATTTGATCATTTTTGCTTCCCTGAGGTTAGCCACTTTCATCAATCCTATGTCATCCATAAACTATAGGTGAATCAAAATTTCATCACCCATCTTAATACCTATTAGCAAGCCCTGTTGTCTTCTTCTCAAGATGAATCTACCCAAGCCTTCATTCAATATGAGAAAAAATATAAAGGGAACAAGGATCTCCCTGATGAAGGCATCAAGTGGATCCAAATGATTGTGATGGAAGACCTTTTATTAACACTAAGTATCTCATAGTAGAGGTGTAGCTCATGACCCATTCTATCTAATCTTTAGAGAAGTTGAAGGTTATCACCATCCTTGAAAATAAGATCCACTCCATCCTATCACAAGCCTTTAACATATCCAATTTTATGAACATTCCTCTATTTTTGTATTTTTGCATTGAGTGGATTGCCTCATGATCTAGAACCACACCATCCAAGATCTTCTTTTCCTATATAAAAAATCCTTGATCCAAGGAGATAATGTTGTCTAGGAGAGTTTTTAGTCACTCAACCATTACCTTTGTGATTATTTTATATATTATATTACATAAGGCAATAGGTCTATAATCTAAAATTTGAACCCCCTCTTCCCATTTTAGAATTAAGACAATGAATGTCTGATTTAATGCTTTAAGATTTATTTTACTAGCTCTAGAATCCTCTATAACAACCATTACATCCTCCAAGTTATCCTAGATGAGCTTAAAACTCAATTATGAAGCCATATAGACATGAAATATTTCATGTAATCATTCCAAATACTACCTTCTTCAGCTCCTATTTATCAATTGGTTTAAGCAAGGCCTAATTGTTTCTTCAAATATGATAGAGGATATGACAAGAATAACTTCTTTCTAAGCCTCTTCATATTGCAACATGCCTTAAAAAATTTAGCAAAATAATCCATTAAATGGAAATGCATACTTGTGATTGTATAAAAGGAGATCTTGGTCTCATCTTAAAGAGCTTTCACCTCATTTGTCTATCTCTTTGCACAAGCAACCCAATGGAAAATGTTCATGTTTTTCTCACCTTCCAATAACCAAGTGGTTTTTGCTCTTTATTTCTAGTAGATATCCTCTTAGTTGTTAATATCCTCAACTTATTTATGCAATTCACCATCCTCTTCTTGTATTTTCTTTATAATTATTCCTTTCCTGAAGATGTTTTGCACCTCATCCCATCTAGCCACCAATGGAGCTCTTTGGACATAGATGTTCGACTTGTTAGCTTGATTCCATTATTTCAGTTGATCCTTGACATAATGAAGTTGCTTATGTAGTCTAAAAATTGATGTCCCATACGTCAATCACCCCTCTTCCCACCATTATGGGATTTTCTTTTGAAATTCCTCCTTTTATAACCAAAATTTTTCAAATCTAAAAAGTTTACAATGCTACCTTGTTTTGATCCTTCTCTGATAGAATGGAGAAGTGATCCAAGACTAAACCCTTCAAAATATAAAATTTTAGATTTCATTTCACAAATACCTCCTCTTTAACAAAAAAATAGTTTATATCCACCTTCCTACTATGTGGCTCCCTCCTCTTATTAGTCCAAGTATAGTTGGTTCTACGATATTTAATATCTACCTGAAACATAACTGCATTAATAGAACACAAGCAATCTACTGAAAAATAGAAAAATATGCAATATCTGAGCCAAAGATTTGTATTTAGTTTCATGAAAATAAGGATACAGGCCAGACTCCATTACAATTTTAAAATTTCCCTCTAATACCCTGTTTTCCCCTTTACCTGCCTAGAATAATTCATTTAAAATTTGAATTTTGGGGGTAAACTTCCCGAGGTCATAACTCCTCGATATTTTCTTGAAATGACTATTAGTATCTATTTTTGAAAAGCTCTCAAAAGTATCTACGGCTTGATAATGTCGTAAAAAAAATTACGAACATTTTTCAGCCCTCTACGAGGCCTCTAAGGCCTTCAAAATTGACCTTTAAGTTTTAGTGGCAAGATTTTCACTATTTTTGGTAGGGTCTTCACCTTAAAAATTACATATCTCCCAAAAAAGATCAGGATATTGGGGTGATTCTTTCACCATTAGGTCTGTTTTTCCATACCCTAACAACTAAACAAACTTAGAACATAATAAAAAACCATTATAATTTTTGGATGATGAAAGATCACTCTTACATCATTGGATGCTCTTACGTCACTATCAAGTATAATGCATAGACCTGTGAATCATAAGTCGATCTCCTGAGTCCAAAATTGGAGTTCCCCTTTCCTGATATTTGGATGATAATTTAGCAATAAAATCCCCAGCAACAATTCAATCTAACTCCTTCATTGGGACTTTCGTATGATGCACCACTTTTTGTTGATAAATATGACCATCTAGATTTTGAGCCCAATATAAATTTGTGATTAAAACCTACTCAGTTTTCACATTGTTCCTAAAATGGGATGTAAGAACACCCCTCCAAGTTATATGTTCTATTGTTGTCCATTCAAGAGAATTCCAAAAGGTAAACATCCTTTAAGGCCCCTTGGGTAGCCACTTCCATATGATCAACACCCCTCCAAAGTCTATTTATTATTTTGTACGTGAGATCCAGTGACATTTTTATCTCATGGATAAACAAAAAAAATTGTTTTACTTTTCTCTAAGAGTCTTTGAATAGTAGATTGATGAGTTTTATTGTTTAAACCCTTCATATTTCATTATTTTATAATCATTGGTTACCTTAAGACTAGTAAGAGTCTATTGTCTTCACTGGTCTCCTAGTGACCTGTTTGTCTCCTTTAGATGTTATTAATTCTTTATTTGATTTTCTACCCACTCCTTGAGAGCTAATATTTTTTTATCTTTTTTCACTTGTTTGATCCATTTTATTTCTTCTTTGATACCATACCCATGATGACATCCTTTACTATTGCCTGCTCTTGGTTATGTACTATCATTTACCCTATAATCTATATTTTTTGTAACTTATTGCAGTCTATTACGGGCTCTAGGATATGAGGAGTCGAAAGAGGGGTTTGAATATGACTGTTATTATTTTCATTTTTCCAACCACTTATTTCATGATTTCTTCTTCTTGCTACACTAGTTTCTTAAAGATCTCATACATATTTGAGGGCTTGGATTGTGTTTGCTCTTTATCATATTTTTTCTTTTTCGTTCTCCTTCTTTTGTGCTATTCAAAACCATCTCCATGTGCTTCTCCTCCTTGAGAAATATTGGTTGATTTTTTATTGACTAAATACTTACCCTCCTTAGGAAGATTTGACATTCCCATAGAATCCCCCATTTTTGTGATCATATTTTATTGGCAAGACCAGACCAAATACCCATATTTATGGCAAAATCTATGCTTGAAGGGTAGCACTTCATAATCCAGTTGTTGAATCCAACATAGTCCTACAAGTTTGAGTTCCACATCTACTAGAAAATGTTGGATGAGATCCATTTCAAAGCATAATATAGCATAAACAGTTGTGTTTCCTTCCATTGTGTCTCTAAAGACACCCAAATATCTTCCAAGAAAATTATCAATAATTTTCAATACTTGCTCACTCTAGAACTCCATTGGGAGTGCATACAATAAAAACCAAACTAAGACAACAATGAGTTCAATTTAGGGATCAAATCTCCCTTTCCAAGGCTAAACAAATAATCCTATCAAGCCATGATTATTCTTTTTTATTTGAATGCCCTATTTCTATCAGCGAGTGAAGAAAAACTAACAATAAATTATCAAATAATACTCACCAAGAGGCTCCTATTTTTGTCGAACCCATGAATGCAAAAAAAATAGGGTAGTGTGAATACTTATGAATTTATAGATCAAGTCATGATTAGCTCTATTTAAAACTATTTCATCTATTATACTTTTCTCAATGATGATCATTGGCCTTGATTATGACTATGGCAAGCATCCATTGACTCTTTGAGATGTTGATCTTTTTCCAATAGCTACAAAGAATTTTTAGCATAGTTTTTTGTGCTTCTTCAATCTTTGTTGGAAAATTTTCCTTCAAAAAATCAACAACCGAACTTTGTCTACCTAAGAGAGGATTTGGCGGCACCCCCACTAGGCCCTCCTAGGGCAACATTCTCATATTCAATTTTGCAACAATTAGAATGGTCTTCGTCTACCCGACCAATGCACTAGTTTTCCCTTCCAAATATTTTTGCATATTGATCAAATATAAAATAATATTATTGTTAATTTTCATCACTTATTAATGAAGGCTATCTCTTAAAAATGTGAACATATTTACAAAGGAAATTGAATAGCAAATAATTTAATCAATTATAGTGTTGATCTTCATCTTGATGAAATTTAAATTTTAGAAGACAATAGGTCAAATGTCATTTTATAGCATTTCGAAAAAGTTAAAAGATGCAACTTAATAAAAAATGTGTATTAAAAAAACATACCTAATTTAATTAACCTAACAACAAATTTAATATTTTAATATAAGTAATCTCAATAAAAACAATATATATTAAAAATAAAAAATAAAATAAAATAATATGCAAAATCCAAATCCATTTCAGCCTCCACACCATCCTCCACCATAAAGATAAGCAACAAGCACTAGCCACACATGTAGTGTTCTAACTTGAGGCACAAGCCAAACAACAATTCAGAGACTCGGAACATAAAATTTAATGAGTTTTTTGTTCCGCAACAAATGCGCAAACTCACGCTGTTTTATTGTAAAATATATACAATTCACAAACTCTGTCCACACGTACAACTTGCACCAAAACGCGTGGTCAACAACAAGTGGGATTATTCTGACCAAATATAAGAAATTCAAATATTTAACAAGATTGACAAAGGATATCTAGTACGACGAGATGTCACTCTCACTTACATTAAATCTATGGCTGTATAATAATTTATATATAGAAATTCAAGATATCACGGAAAATAGGTTTTTCGTCGTCCTTATGTGCTTCCGGCCAGCAGCGTTGCTCTTCTATAGTAGCTTCTCCCTCTTTCCCTGAAAATCAAAAGCAAGCCACAAACGCGAATGTTAAAGTTAGTAGCCAACCCAGGAAATAATAAGCTCGTAGGCAGCCCTGATGTGAAGTACGATGACCTAACTGATATCAAAGAAGGGCGTACCATTCAGTGGAACCAGCTGGATCTCTGATTTAGGCAAAGCGTAGAGCAGAGATTTTGATCGATTCACACAAGAGGCGCCTCTTGTCTCTGCCTCTCCCTCTTCCTCTCTCAGTGGAACGATAGGATGATTCTCACAATTACAAGTTTCGATCATGTAACCATCCGGATCGTGGAAGAAGATTTGCTCAACGTTAATTTCTCCTTCCTCCATCACCCGTTTTTCATACTTTATCGTCATTTCTTGCAATTTTTTCTCTACCAACCGAACATCGGTGCACTGCAATACAGACAGCAAAACACATACAAAAAATGGGTACCATGAAAATAATTACCATACCAACATTGTTTATTGTAATTCCTAATTTTAAAACCTAAAAAAAAAACGTAGATCAGCTTAGTTAAGGGTGATTTGACACCTTGGCAAATCCACCTACTGCACCATTCATCGGATTCGGGGTCACTTTGGTAGTCGAAACTTTCAGTCAGTTCGACGATTGGATGGAAACCTTAATTTTGTATTAATTACATGTCAGAGCATTTTATGTAGCTTTCCCGCCTCATCCGTGAATCTCAGTTATATATCTCTCAAGGTTTTATTTTGAGAGGTTAGGAGGGTTAGAGGAAATCACAGCAGAACAGGACCAGACAGCAGAAAAAAAACACAGTAACGTCGTGTGGAGCAGAAGGAGCAACAAAGTTGAATAACTAAGTCTGTTTTATTCGATGAATGTTTTCTGCACATTTAGAATAAAACAGACTTAGTTATTCAACTATGTTGTTCCTTCTGTTCCACAGGACGTTGATGTGTTCTTCTTCTGTTGTCTGCTCCGCTCTGCTGTGATTTCTTCTAACCCTTTTAACCTGTCAAAATAGAACACCGAGAGACATTATATAGCTGGAGATTCAAGGACGAGACGGAAAAGCTACACCAACTGCTCTGACATGTAATTAATACAAAATTAAGGTTTCCATCCAATCGCCGAACTGACTGAAAGTTTCAATTAAATGTGCAAAAAACATTCATCGAATAAAACAGATTTAGTTAATCAACTATGTTGCTCCTTCTGTTCCACACGACGTTCATGTGTTCTTCTTCTGTTGTCTGCTCCGCTCTGCTGTGATTTCTTCTAACCCTTTTAACCTGTCAAAATAGAACCCCGAAAGAGATATATAGCTGGAGATTCACGGATGAGACGGGAAAGCTACACCAACTGCTCTGACATGTAATTAATACAAAATTAAGGTTTTCATCCAATCGCGTAACTAACTGAAAGTTTCAACTACCAGTAATTAATTCGAGTGACCCAAAATCCCTGAATGGTGCAGTAGGTGGATTTGCCAATTGTCAATTCCTAATTTTAAAACCTAAAAAAAAACGTAGATCGGCTTAGTTAAGGGTACAGGAATGGATAAAAAACCTGAAAGGAGACATGGTTATCCCTTGGATTGATCTCAGACTTTTTAGGGACATCGTCATCCGACTGACACTTCAAGAGGTGTATTCCGACGCCATAGTTATATAACCTTCATCACATGAAGCCCACAGAGTAAAATCATGACCTCTAAATATCACCCACCCACACCCACATTGCATCAAACATTTACTATCTACCGAGGACTCTCAAAACGCAATTTGATTGCTGTTTATATAGAGAGAGAGTCTGAGTTATTCAGACGTAAAGTGTCTTACCAGGCCCCTTCAAAGTCGAAGCTTGAAGGCCTCTTGACTAGATGAAATCCAAGGATCTTCACATAGAAATCTGTCGAAGACTTCACAGATTTGCACACTAACGAAACATGATTCAAGGACAGCAACGGCAGAGGGCCTGGAACTGGAACAGGAACAGGAACATCTCCATTCTCCATACTTATCTTACAACAGTATATAATTTAAATGGAGATACTTATACAGAAACGGGTAAAGATCCACTGCAAAGCGGCAGGCCAGAGATGCAACCAATTATAGGTTTTTCAGTTACTACTATTTTGATGATTTGAAGTTTAAACCTTCCTAAATATATCATAGTTTGAATAATAAACCTTTTGATCTTCAAACTTTAATAAAAAAAACCAAAACGCTCACTGTCAGACAAGGACAGGCAAGTAGCTGTAGCTGTAGATACATCCCATAACCAAGTAGCTCCATAGCTCAGTGTACTGTGCTCCAACAGAAGTGTCGTTATTCACGTTGGCGGTAAGCAGGAATTTTCCACCTACAAAAATTGTGATCAATTTTTCCAATTATTCCCGGTCGCTTTCTAGAAAGTAAATATAGAGTAGAAAATGTTTGTCATCCCTTGTACCATGTCCGCAATTATATGATATAATTTTCTTTATTTGTTTTTATAAAGATGGTATAATGGTGAAGCTTTGACTCAGAAGAAAGTTTAAAAATTAAACCATACTAAAAAAATATATATCCTTAATTTAGGTTTTAAGGATTGCAAGGCTGAACCTCAAAAGTCAGCACAGATTATTTAGAGGAATCTTAGATCATTCAAACCGTGATTTTAAAATCTCCGTCATTAATATCATGTCTTTTCCTTGCCTCTTTCACACTTCATAGTTCATAGTATTGTGGGTAACAGTAGACATTACCGGCTTAGAAAGAGAGAGGCCGGCTCAGGATCCGGTCTGGACTAGTTGGCAGTGACAAAAAAAGAATTTGATCTACTTCATAGTATCGTGGGTAACAGTAGACACTACCGGCTTAAAAAGAGATAGGCCGGCTCAGATCCGGTTTGAACTAGTTGGCACCCATGGGCACAATTCAAATCTATTGTTGGTAGAATGTTTCGATTTAATTCCCATAAATATTAGCGATAAAAGTCTACAATAATCATTCAATTTATTAAAAACACATATTTTTCATCCTTTATATAGGATAGATGGTTGCGTAAGCGTTGAATAAGATTTCACCTCCTTGCATTTTCACATATCTTTAGTTTTTTAAAATAATATTTAAGTTAATATTTAAATCCCAAATGTAAGCGTTGAATAAGATTTCACCTCCTTGCATTTTCACATATCTTTAGTTTTTTAAAATAATATTTAAGTTAATATTTAAATCCCAAATATTGTTTACAGAAATTTATCTTCAAGTGGTAAGATTAAGTTAGTTTGTATTTTCCAAAAGCCGGGAGAGTGTGAGATGAATGATAACATAGTAGAGTAGATTTTAATGTTGGTATTTATTTACCTGCGCTAAAATGTGGTTTATAGTTTTGCTTCTTTTTTTTTTAATTTGAATTTTTTGTGTTTAAAAGTTTAAGAGTTAAATTTATTTGAGTTATATTTTTTTCAGCTATAAAGGAGAGTTGGTCACAATCACATTATTTTTTAGTAATTGACAAGGTTAAAAACCATATGAGCTTCTTTCATCAAACTTATTCCACTTTGTTATTGTTGACCGGGCACGAAGAGGACCATCATCGATTTGGCATGCACTCAGAGGATTCACATCAAACTACGACCTTTTCAAACAGGCTGAGTAGACACACACTTATCAATCCACTTAACCCTAGGGAACTATATATTTTAACTTTTAATATTATATTCACAAATAATGTTACAAATATATTATAATAAAAATAAAATTATATAATATTATGATTAACATTGAGTGTATGGATTATAAAATTTTTAATTTATATATAATATATTAAAATTGCATAATATTATTATTATAGAATTATAAAAGTCCATTTTATTATAGTATAGGGTGGCCGTTGGTCAAAGGTGCTCCCTTGGGAGCATGAAGACCACAGTTCAAATCTCTCAGGTCTGGTCTTATAGAACTGGAAGGTGTAGCACCTCCAAGTTTACTTATCACAATTGCAACTAGAGGTTATAGTGGCAGCAAGGTGCAAGTTTCGAACTTACGAAGAGGTGTTGAAAATTGTAATGAGTTACCTAGTATATGCAAAATATATTTATTTATTTATTTATTGAATCCTTATGGGATGTTTATGAGCAATATTATTAAGATTTTTTTTAATTAAAAAGTGCAATAATTATAATATTTCATATACATAGTGTTTTCATCGGCTAAGGTTGAGAGGAGTCTCATCTCAACTTGTAAATGATCTTTGTTTTAGCATAATTTTTTCAAATTATTTTTTCAAAAAAATTATATTACTTTATAAAGGAAATATAGTACATTAATTCAAAGAAGTGGGTGGATAGAAAATCACACCCTAAAGTCTGTGTTAGGTAGAGTTATTAAATCAAAATTATTAAATAAAATTATACATAGAGATCAACCGATGAGTTATTTATGTAGCAAAATCTATGCAGCTAGAAGGGGGTTGTGGATCATGGTATGAGGCGGTATCCTCAACCAAAATATGGATTCTAAGTATTCGATGGAGGATCCCAATCCAAGTTGGCACTTTTTCTAGGTGGTTCATCTGCTTGGGTGTCTTTTGCATCCCTCCTCAAGGAGATGGTGAGGTTCAGACAAAAATCTTATCATTTTTGTGTTATCCTTAGGCTTCTCAATCATATGGTTGATAGGGATGAGGTGGCAAGTGATTCTAGTCCCTAGCTCTATGTTGAGGATCCCTATAGGGAGCTTGCAAAGCTTAACTATGGTGATCATGGGATTGGATCCTACGTGGAGGAGAGGTAGATAGAATGTAAACCACTATGCATGGGGTATTAACTCAATATTGTATAAGAGTCTATAAATGAGCCACCTCAAATGGTACCTTGATCATCTATACTTGAAACTATAAAAGGACATTGGAATAAATTTTAGCTTTGGAAACCAATGACAAATAGGTGTCAACAAATGCTCTAAAAAAAATTGTGTTTTTGTCTTTCTAAATATCAAATAAAATATCTACCCTAAAAGTATGTCATAGTTGGGTGTATTTGGCTAGCATGTTGGACCAATCATCCAAAAGAATCATGTGCCAAGAGAAAGGCTTGAAGAAATTATGAATCCATGTCCATGCAATTTGAGCTCTAGGACAAAGCCAAAAGAGATGTTTGATTTTTTCATATCATCCTTATAATGGACATCGTGGGTTGGTGATCCCTAAATGATCCAACTTGTTGACAATGGGAAGACCTTGATAGAGGATACACTAAGAAAAATGGGCTAGCTTAGGTTCCATGATGGCGAACCAGATAGTTTGAAATTTGTTTTGCCAAATTTTATTGGAATATTGTAGCCTCCGTCTATCATTGGTTTTATACACCATAGAGTGATGAGGTGAAATCCATTCATATCCTTTGTTGGGCTTTTACCTACAAAATGGGGTATCTAAAATCAATTTCCAACCTATCCACTACGGTTGAGAGGTTTTAATACCAATTTTATGAAGCATTTATAGAGGATAGAGTCCATGACCACCTAGAAGGGTTCCATATTTTGACTAGCCAATATGAATTTGGCTTTGGTTTTAAGCTAGGAAAGTCAATTTCTTATCACATTGGAAAAGAGTCTTGAAACCACTTGAATCCTTCAATGAAATAAATTTAAAGCATAAATCCATGAGACCTTGGCAAGGGGTTGGTCCTAGTGAGTGATTACAAATGACCATCACAAATATTGTTGGTTAACTAAAATTCTAATATTGAATCCATTCCCATTCCAAATTAGACATGGTTTAATGGCTTTCTAGCCTCTCTGGGTGTTTTTGACCACAAAGGTACCCTAGATTTGGATAGACACCTTAAGAGTAAGGACGGTATGAAGACAAGTTCCTTATAAACTTATAGATCATATGGAGTCCCTGAAGCAATGCAGTGATGAATAAAATTTCTAAGCTCCATTGCCTTCTAGGGTGTAAATGATCCATTTTGTATAGAGGGCAAGCCCCTCACAATGGATGTCCAATAGTCCAAGACCTCCAAAGTCATGTGGGAGATAAAACAATTCCCAAGTGACATGATGGAAGCCTTTACATTGCTTAGAGGAAGCTCATAAAAAATATTTGAGAAGTTTTTCAAGCTTCTAGTAGGAAGCTTTGGAGGGAATCCAACAAAAGGAGTAGTACATATGGGTTGCAATGAGCATCTTAGAGAAAATTTAGAATTTTCCTGGGTTGCAATGAGCACCTTGAAGCAAACTTGATATTTACTTGCTAAAGACAATAGTTGTGAAATTCATTGATGTAACTTCTTCTCAACTCTGGCCAATTACAAATTACCAAAGAGTATATGAAGAAGAGTGAAAGGTAAATAGGTTGCCAAGAAACCTGAACATTTCACCATGGTCAATCCATTTCCAACCAAATTGATTATGCTAGGAAGGCTTGGGGAGAAAGGATTGATGATAAAATTGCATATTTTGCCATTGAACGTTGGAGCTAGATGTTAGGCAAAATGTGCTTAGGCATTGTAATGCCTATTTGTTTCTAGTTTCTTCCTCTAATGGAGTGAGGAAGTAATCATCTATGAAGTGGTTGTTGACTAGATGTTGAGTGGCATGGAAAAGGAAGATGCCCTTAACCTAACCTTAAGAAACTATATGGGAAATTAAATGTCTAAGTCCTCAACAGTCAACACATAAAGTGCTTGAGCAAGTGAACAACCGTATTGAATAAACCGAAAGAGACCAAAGGAGGATTGTTTATCATTTATGGTCAAAAAAGTAGAGACATCTATGAAACGTATCTTTATAGAGTGAATGAAGGTTTGGTCCAAAGCCCTTAACATTGCAATGATGAAAGGCCACTCAATACAATCATAAGTTATGGCAAATTCAATTTTAATAAATAGGATTTTCTACTAAGAGTTTTGAGTCCATTCTCTACCTTCCCACACAACAATAATGTTATCTAGAATATACTTGCTTTTGATGACACATGTCCAATTAGGACAAACAATTAGTAGAAGTAGGTTTTGCAGATGAGGTGTCAAATCTTTAGCAATGATTTTGTAACAAATATTCAATAAGATAATAGGCCTTCATTTGTAGATTTCCTTTGGATCTCCCATTTTAGGTATGAATTTAATATTACCCTTGTTGATGAGATTTCCTAATGTATTGGTATGAAATGCTCTAAGGATTTATAAAAAAATTAGGGGAAGCCATCATAGCCAGGTGCTTTATCATTGGCCATGGAGAAGAAAGCCTCTTGAAGTTCATATTTAGTGAGCAAGTGGTCACATAAGGCCTATTGTGAAGTGGATAGCCTATAGGGGGCCATATTTGTATGTTGTTGTAGAGAAAAATCTTTCTTAGGCAAAGGAGGCTGGGTCATTAAAATATTATCAAAAAAAAATTTGTAGCATATCAAGGAGTTTTGATCAAATAAATTGACCTTCTCTCATGCGGTTGATCTTTAGGGAGACTTGAGAAGTTTTCAAGGCTTGAAAGAATTCTTTAAAAACATAATTTCACATTTAGCCAATAAAGGAAGGTCATTATTTGGAATCCTTGAGTTGTGTGATAGTCAACTATTGGAAAAGCTTAGATACTCATAGTTGTAGAGTGGGCAAGAATGGAAAATTTTCTAGCTTAGTTGTAGCTTGGCTAAGCTTTGAGGTGGTATCCTCATAGGAATGATGATGGAGAAGTGTTATTTGGTGTCCATAAATACAAATAAAATGTGATGTATATTTTATCGTAATGTTCCACCATTAGATCCAATCAACCTCATTGCAAGGGAAAGACTCAAGATTCTAGATGTGTTGAATATAGTTCAACATGGGTGAATGTTCTAGCAATGATGTGTTTAGAAAAAAATGATATTCTTCCTTCTTGGTAGTGCCACTTAGCCATTCAATATAAAAATAGATAGGAAAGTGGTCAAAGAGGGCAATATCTAGCAAAGGCTCTTGATAATGGTTCTAAAAGAAGAATTGCAACTTGAATTATGAAATAATGCTTATATAGCACAAAGTACATCATAGATTATTTTCCAAGTGGTAAGAAATTATAAGTTTAGAAGATAACAAATAAAATAAATTTTAAACAAACATATAACTAATAGATATCAAATCTAGAAGATAGGCTAACAAACTATATCTAGTTTGAGATTTTAGAAGCTTCACATACTATACAAGAAATAATAGAATCTCAAAATAAATTGTTAATGCCTAAGCCTACAATAAACCCGGTCCTAGTTAGATGTCCTCATCATATGTTCTCATAATAGAATCATTGGACTCCAGTGCTTATTAAAATAAAAGGATAATTAGTCAGATGTAGAATAACCTAGATGTGTTGAGGAGGCAATGTGTTGAATAATTGATTAGGATCTGATAAAATCCACCAATCATATATCGAGTTGACAAGAGTATTGATTATGTCAATGATTCCAATAGGTTCCTTATTTGTAAGATATCACTTGGTTAAAAATATTTTGCCAACTCAGGAAGGAGGAGGAAGTCTATGAGGAACCATGGTCTTCTATTAAGTCTTCTGCAAAATAAAAACTTGTCTAGATGAAGGAGAATGCAAGGAATATGACCACTCAATGCCATGAGGAAATATAGTAGGAGGATCAGGAGTAGTCGATAGTTAAGGCATGATGGGTTCCATGCAAGAAGGAGGTGTAGTTGGTGTTGTTGTATCCTAATAGTGTGTCCTACTAAAGATTAGAGAAATATTTTATGCTTGTTTCAAATGGAGTAGAAGTGTGGTGTTTCTGATGCAGCGGATGAGAAATATGTTATGCTCATGATGCAAAGTGTAAATGTTGTGAAAATTATAATATTGAGCCTTCCTATCACATTGATATATTTTTCCAAGAAGTAGATGACAACAGTCCATTATAGTCACATCATAGGTGACTTGATTCATAAAATGCAATCCAAAGACAAAGGACACTATGCAAGTTTGTGTAATTTGTGAGGTGAAATTATTTTCATCTCTAATTGTCCCCGATTGAGATAATCACACCTCGCATAAAAGAAACATAGCAAGTTGTAGTTGAGAGTATGGGGTTTTGATTTATTGAGGGCCTTCAAGAGTTTTTACAAGGTTGGATCCTTGTTAAGATGTGATCTTCAAGATGCTTGTTTCCCTACCAAGGGAAAAGGAATGCAAGAAAGTAAAGCAAAATCAACAAAATAAAAGGAAAACGGGGTGATGTGCCAAGATATATGCTAAGATATTTCTATAAAAATAGGTTTGAATGTTATGTGCTAATGGAGAAGACTTTCTCTTCTCAACACAGTGAAGAGAAATTAATATCTACTAGTTATACACCCATGTGAGTAGGTAGGTCCCATAGGAGACCCAAGCTCATAAGTGACTCAATATAAAAATAGACATGGACCCTTCACACACACATACACTTAGCACCCTTGATATTCATGTAAAATATCATAAACACACATGCATACACATCCATGGATCTATAGGAAAAGGCTAAAAACTAGATATAATATTCCATGTATATATAAATGCAAGTAAACTTTTACATAGATTATACCAAAAATGGGGGTTCGAAATGTCCCACAAGCCACTCAAGAGCCACAACTATTTTTATAGAAAGAAATGAATGGAAAGTCTAAAAATACATGAAATGCAAATTTGTCGATAAACTTTACAAAGCTAATATTACTAATATTTATATATTTACAAGGGAATATTTTCCCTTCAAAATTGTTTGCAGTTATATTTGACAATACCATCTAATTTTCCTTAGGATTCTAATCATTGAATTATGTACCTCCTTGATCATAATGACTAACCAGCATAGGACTATCATAGCCATACTTCTTGAATGCTCATCCTAGATAATAACTAAGATCATATTTGGGTAGGAGGTCTTCATATCTTTAATCAAGGAAGTCATTAGTTTTGCTCAACTACCCTTGTTTCTTGATTTGACTTAGTCATATGTGTTCACTTGATCTTTTGATATCTCTCATAGACTGATAAAGAGTTCCCTCTATCGTATTTTACTATCTCTCTCAAAAATTTTGATATCAAGATTTATCTAAATGTAAGGATCCTTTGGTGCTCTTATGTCTATTTATTAAGACTTTTGCTAAACGAACCTTTATAGAAGTCCCAATTGTTGGGATTTTTTTTGAGCTTGTTCTCCATGGACTTAGACATAACTTCGATGATTGGTTATCGAGATTTTTCCGTAGTCATGAGTGGGTAGTGGTGAACCACTATAGTTTTCATGAGTCACAAGGGCCTTCTAGCCTGCTAGAAGAAGAACTAAAAATTGCATTTATCCTTGGGCTTGGAGTCAAAATTTCCTACAAAAGGAAACACAAAAAACTAAAAGGGTTCACACAAAATTGTTATCTCTTATGGAGATTTTAGCAAGTTCTCTCACAATTTCTACCCACTCCTCATCTGATGGACATTGAGTATGCTTGAGCTAGTCATATAGAACCAAAACCTCATGATCATAATCCTAAGAGAAATATTTGGTTCAGTTTATTGCTTCACTAATCAACACCTTAAGTTTTGACAGTGACCTAATGATCTAGGCTACCTCTTTTGGGCAAAGGGGGTAGTTTGTTTTCTTGATCTAAGTGGAGGTTCTTTAGTTGATTTTATCACTTCTAGATAGTCCTATATTGAACATAGTTTATCACTTAGTTGATTCCATGGTGAAGGAATTCCAACTCCTATTAGAGAATCTACCTTATCCTTCAATTTTCCCATAGTTTTGTATAAGTTATCCACCAACTTTATGCACTTCTCAAATGCTTGTTTCCTTTTGAAGAGGTTGATTACTCTTTGTGCCATGACTTCTTTGTATTTTATCTCAACAATGAGAATATTAGAGTTAGGGGTTTTTACCAATAGTATTTCATAAGTCCTAGCTTCCTTTATATTTTGGAAAATCTTCTCTAGGTTGGCTTTCGCCTACCCATCTATTTTTAGGCCTAGAAAGGCTGTCAAATCTACAAACTCAAAAACTAGAAATATTTACAATGCCATTCCTCCTATCTTTCCAGTAAGCCTCTTGAGTTCGTCTGATAATCTCTCAAGTTTCCCACAACTGCTTTTATTTTTTTTATCACTTGAAGTACTCTAGCTCTTTCAATAAAATATTTTTCTCTTGTTCATATTAGGCTCTCTACATGGTCAACTGACTAGATAATTCTTTTAATTGATCTTGTTTTTTTAGAATGGATTTAGATCCTTATTTTTTTAATTGTCTAGTCAAGAATTTTATTTGATTTTTAGGACCTTGACCTCCTTTTATAATTCCTCGAGGGTCTTCCTGGTTTGTTCAAGATATTTCTCTTTTCTTTCTAATTTTTGGGTAGTCAGCTCAAAATCATGCTCTACCATTTTTTTTGCTTCTTTGGTGAGCTTTAATAAATCTTGAGGTTGAGCATCTTTTAAATCTATATCTATTATTGATGTTTGTCAATCTTGTTCTATCATTTCTTGCATTGGCTTAGACACTAGTGGACTTTTTTTTAAAATTACTAATAGTAGTCTCTAAGGAGAAAAAAGGAAGTCCACTTGGGTGGTGGCAATCTACTAAGATTGTTGAGTTTATATTTCTTCATTATATTGAGTTGTCTATTGCTTGATCCTCTAAAAATTCTACCATGAGGTGAAGGCTTCCATATTTTCTATTACTCCCTCCTAATTCTCTTATAATTATTCCCTAACCCACAAGAGTCTCAAAAATCATGAGCATAGCTTCTCTTTCAAAACCAACATACAAAAATCCATTTAAATTAAGAGAATCCCATACTTCTCTTATAATGATTCCCTAACTCTCATAATTCTCAAGAATAATTACAATAGTTTCTCTTTCAAAACCAACATGCAAAAACCTATTTAAATAAAGAGAATATCATACTTCTCTTATAATGATTTTCTAACCTACAAGAGTCTCAAAAATTGTTATCATAGCTTCTCTTTCAAAACCAACATGCAAAAACCCATTTAAATAAAGAGAATCTCATACTTCTCTTATAATGATTCCCTAACTCTCATAAGTCTCAAGAATCATTACAATAGTTTCTCTTTCAAAACCAACATGCAAAAACCCATTTAAATAAAGAGAATCCCATACTTCTCTTATAATGATTCTCTAACTCTCATAAGTCTCAAGAATAATTACAATAGTTTCTCTTTCAAAACCAACATGCAAAAACTCCTTTAAATAAAGAGAATATCATACTTTTATTATAATGATTCCTTAACTCACAAGAGTCTTAGAAATCATTACCATAGCTTATCTTTCAAAACCAACATGCAAAAACCATTTAAATAAAGAGAATCTCATACTTCTCTTATAATGATTCCCTAACTCTCATAAGTCTCAAGAATCGTTACAATAGTTTCTCTTTCAAAACCAACATGCAAAAATCCATTTAAATAAAGAGAATATCATACTTCTCTTATAATGATTCCCTAACCCACAAGAGTCTCAAAAATCATTATTATAGCTTCTCTTTCAAAACTAACAGGTAAAAACCCATTTAAATAAAGAGAATTTCATACTTATCTTATAATTATTCTCTAACTCACAAGAGTCTCAAAAATAATTATCATAGCTTCTAAAGTAAATAATACATCCTTACATTTTTATTTCTCCAAACCATTATTGGAAATTTGATTTTATTGAGTTGTCATTGATTTCAAAGTTACAAGGTCATTGATGTCAAACGTTAATGTGCTATAAAAGCATTATCCAAGGTTCTTTACAATACATTTGACCATGGGTTCTAAGTTGTTGAATTAAAGTTTTAAAGAAGATTTGGTTGCCCATATTTGACACCATGGCCAAAAAGCTATTTGATTTAAAAAGATTTAAATTATTTAATATTTAAATATTTAAATATTTTAAATTAAAGTTTTAATTGTTACAGGCCAACGGTGATTATAATATCTAATACTATAAAGTTTTGAAACCAATGTTAAAGGTCCCGACGTCATATTTAGAAGAACCAACATCATTCGATCGTGGAGAATCTTTTCGATGAAAAAACTCTACTTAAAACTGTCGACGTGATGAAGTGCAAAGAACAAAGTATAAAAAGGGGAAATAAATTTCATTTCAAAATTACCTATGCGATTTTAATGCCTAAAGTTGAAATATAATTCATGCACTGCATTGTGAAGGGAGAAGAGGATTCATGTGTTTTTTAATTTATAGAAGTAGAAATCATGTTGAAATTTGAGTGAAGTGCAAAACCCATTGCCAAGGCACTGGGTAACACAAATGGTGGTCAAATAATTGCTAATATGTTCATGCATAAGAGGTCATGGTTTCGAATCCCACACAATCCATTTTGCAAAGGAGGAAGACATGTTTTGGTTTTTCTAAATTTCTATGAAGGCATTAGTAGGAGTGTGTGAACTTAGGTTCATGTCAGGACGTGTATCACAGGTGGTAGCTTAGCCTTGGTCTAAGGCACTACGGTGGTATTTGGTTGCAATTTTGAGTTTGTGTGCAATCAAAAGACGTGTGCAATATTTTTTTGAGATGTGGGCAAAATATTATAAGGTAAGCACTTTTTATTTTTAATTAAATTCACCAAGGTTTGGAAGGCACAAATGATATAGAGACCATGTGATAATTTTAAATGCATAGGTGGAATGCATAGGGAGTCATAAGGTTAATTGAAAATTATTTTATATTTTTGTTGCTTAGAAAAATAAATAAATGATTGGAGTTATAAGGTGTTAACAAAGGAATTTGATATGTTGAATTTTATTTTAAAATTTTGGAGTTTATAAGGTGTTAACAAAGGAATTTGATTTTTATATGTTGAATGTTATTTTGAGAAGTTTGGATATTATAAGGTGTACTTGAGACTTGATATTTTTGTATGGTGAAATAAATATTGAGGAGAATATTTGTATGGAAATATTGAGATAGATTGTTGCTATCTAACCTTGAAATTGGCAAAGAGGATTTGATTATGATTATCAAAAATTTTGAAGACATATCTCCATCAAAGAAAAAAGGTATGGGCACATCATCTTTTGTTTGAAATATTGGAATGAATGTTCTGAAATACAAGGTGGAGTGAAAAGGATTGTTTGATAAGCATTGTTAGATATAATGAATGAATTATTATATGCTTCATTTGTGAATGTTTAGAAATCATTTGAGATAGATATTGAGGACTATTTGAGTTAGGGTTTGAAACCCACTTTGTGCATCTTCTTTGAAAAAGTATGAAAACACTTGTTTAGGGTTTGTGAGAAAGTTGTGTTTCATTAATTGAATGAATGAGTGAAGTTCTTGAGCATTTGTTTTGAGTGATATTGAAAGTGAATGTGCAAACATTAGAAATTATATTTGTCAAAGTGATAGACTTAATGACTGAGTAGAACATATTGAGTTCCTGATAAAGTACATCATTCTCTATATGTTCCAGAGGTTAAAATAATTCTAAATAGAATATATCTAAACTACTTCAAGTCAAAAGAATTAGTTTGAATATTAGACAAAGCAATTGATAGCATTGTGTACAAGATTTGATATTAATTGAGTATAACTTGAGAGCAAATTGAGCAATTTCTTGAGAGAACTTGAAGGTAGATTTGAGGTAAGTCTTGGTGAAGAATTATAGGCAGATTTGAGATAAGTCTTTGTGAAGACTTAAGAGTAGATTGAGAAAGTTATTGAGAGGACTTGTTGGAAGATCTGAGATAAGTCTTTATGAAGACTTGAGAGAAAATTGATCAAGTTCTTGAGAGGACTTGTAGGCAGATTTAAGGTAAGTCTTTGTGAATACTTAAGAGCAAATTGAGCAAGTTGTTGAGATGACTTGTAGGCAGATTTGAAGTAACTCTTTGTGAAGACTTGAGAGTAGATTGAGAAAGTTCTTGAGAGGACTTGAAGACAGATATGAGGTAAGTCTTGATGAAGACTTGTAGGTATATTTGAGTTAAGTCTTAATGAATACTTGTAGTTATATTTGAGCAAGTCCTGGTGAATACTTGAGATAGCATTGAGAGCAGAGTTGATTGATTGATTTATTCAAGCTTTGTATTAAGTCTTGGGCTAAATCTAAGCAGAGTTGATTTGTAATGGGAACAAAATTTGTGTTAAGGCTTGAGGATATATTTGAGGAAAGAGTTTGGTGCATATTTGTGAGTAGATTTGTGCTAGACCTGAGATAGAGTAAGATCATATTTTTGCTAAACTAAAGACAATGTTTGATGTAGATTTGAGACAAAGTTGAGAGTAAGCTTTGGAGGTGATAGAGTAGAGGATAGTAGTCTCCAGTGGATAGAGATCCATTAGCCAGGTCAATGAGGATATAGTTCTTCTAATTGAGGAAAAAGGTCTTCTATGGAGAGATATCCACAAGGTAGTGCAGTGAGGGTAGTAGTCTTCAAGAAGATCACTAGCCATAGCATAGGAGAAAAAGTTCTCCTATGGATAGAGATCCATGAACCAGATCGATGGGGAATAGTACTCCTATGGAGTGTGATTTGTGAAGCAGTTGGAAAGATAAATTTCTTATGTGGAGATAGATCCAAAAGCTAGTTGAGGAGAAAGAGTTCTCCTGGGTCAAGTTCCACAAACCAAATAAAAATGAAAAAGAGTTCTCCTATAGAGAGAGATCCACAAATTAAAGCATTAAGGTATTGGTCTCTCCTTTGGACAGAGGTCCATAAATATTATAATAGAGAAGTGATTCCCAAGAGGATTTATTGAGAAAATTTAGTAGAAAGATTTTCTCCATGGAGTAGCCCACATTGGGTGAACCACGTTGAATTGGTGTCTTTATTGTATGTGATGATTTATGCATTTATTTGATTGCTACTATTGATATTTGCATTTATAATATTGGATAATATTGTTTGGGAAAGAAAATTAAATTTTGGTCTTATACTGTTCACCCCCCTCTCAATATAAGCTTGTGTTCTTCAATTGGTATCAGAGCAGCTTCATTCAAAATATTTTAATATCTTGAAGGAAAAGGATACAAGAACATGGATGGCATCTCAGAGTGGATCTTCAATAAATAAGGCACCATTTTTTGTGGGAACAATTATGCATTTTGGAGTGTAATAATGAAGATTTACCTAATGGCACAAGAAAATGAGACATGGCAAGTAGTTGAGGATGGGTACACACCGCCAGCTACACCCCCTATAGATAAATATGGTAAGCTCCTACATCTAAATAATTCAAAGGAAATGAATGCAATATTAAGTGGTTTATGGGAAGCAAAATTTGTAAAAGTTATTGTATCGACCCAAATTTTTCGTGCCCTTACCTTCCGGCTAAAGGATCCATGCCTGGAAGGGGGATGCGAGAAGGATGGAACAATACCTTGGACTGAGAGGCCCTTTGAAGGTCGTGCCTCTCGAGGGAGGGTTATAAAGGTAAATTTTTGATGGATGGTGGGGTTCACCAGGAAACTTTGAGTGGCAGTTTCCACACCTAGGTTGAGAATGGTTTTGATGTGTTCATTTTATACTCGATCATTCATAATCCTAGGTTGGCTAGAATGAATCTAGGCTATTCTATATGAAAAATTATGATTTATATGAATACAGAAAGCATGAATGAATCCTAAATACTAGGAATATACTAAATAAGAAAGAATGCACCTGATTTCGGATGTCTGATGAAGATTTTGAAGCTTGTAGGAGTCCAGATCATCTCGAATATGATAGGATCATCTGAAATTATATAGAATCATCCTAGATTACAATCGATCATCTGAGATCAGATAAGCTCGTCATCGATTTGACGAATTCGTCAGACGAATTTGTTACAAACCTACAATCATAGAAACAGACACCAAAAATCGAAAATGCAACTACAAGAATAATGCAAAATAATGGAAATGACAATATGAATGCTTAATTGATAAATATAGATAGCATATTTAAAGGAAATACATTGTTTTAATAACTTATTTTAAATTTATCATGCATTTATGCTAGATGAGGTGAACTCCAAGATGCAAAATTAAAATCAATCAAGTTAATGCATAGTAAAATAAAGAAGAAAGATGAGAAATGCAAACTCGAGGCTCTACTTGCCCCCAATATGAACTATTGTCGATATCGCCTCCAATCGTACGAGATCGTCGTCGATCTGTGATAGGATCATCTGAAATCATCTAGAATCACCTACGATGATCCGAGCTTTCTCCAACTGAAGCACAGTGAAAACCTGCAATGAAAGACTTGAAAATACAAATGCAAATGATGGGGGCAAGGATTTTCTAATACAACAAAACTAGAATTACAGGGGAATGATCAGCTAGGGGGTTCAGGGGGATAAACTGAGAAAATCCTAGTTTATATAGGATGGGGAGGTTAGGAGGTTGGGGATCATCCCAATCTGGGAGATCTCCAACGGAGGAATCTCCAACTATGTAGACTTGCTTCTGCCCAAGTTGGAGAGGCTGTTGAAACAGAAGCTAATTATGAAAATTCGGTTTTGGGATGAAACCGTCTAGACGTTCTGTTCTAGACGAATTCATCCGATCTGGGATGATTTTGTCTAATCGAAGATGATATCGTCCAATGGTCAAAACAACTCCTAAAAATGGCACGAAAAATGAGGTGAGCGGTTAACGGGTGGTTTTGGGGTTAAAATTCAAATTTTATCTTTTTACTAAGGGTTTAACTACACCAATTTTAGGGTGCTACATTTTGCCCCCTCTTTAGCAAATTTTTTGAAGAAAATGTGTTAAATACGAGTTCTTCATGCTTTACGAGAAAGCAAAAATTTACTCAATTTTTTAGACGACGATTCCAAGTCGAATTGTACGACTGCTTATTATGGTGCCCCCTCCATGTTTTTACCCAAATCGAACGTTTGAGGTAAAAACATGGAAAAGCAAAATTTAAAAAAAGCTATTGTTTTTAAATAAAATTAAGAAAAATAGGGTAAAACCCTAATTCATTGTTACTGTTCACTTTCACTATTTTTAGAGCTCTGTAGGCAAAATGGTAGAAATAGCGCACAGATCGACAGAGGTCCGACACGGATTGTGGGTAAGGATCTAAACTTGATGATTTCGTCCTGACGTCATCGACGGCCTAAAAACGGCTGTGATGCCCCAAAAATAGTAAAAATTCAAATTAAAAAATACACAAATCCAATAAGGGGTGATCCCCAAGTTGAGAAATTAAAGACGATTTCATCCTACAAAGGACGATTTGACTCAATTTAGGACGATATCATCCAATAATGGATGATATCATCATTTTTTTTATAAGATGAAATTGATTTAAGTGATTTTAATGATTATCTATTAATGATTTTTATTGTTTGATTGTTTATTTTGTAGAGGGGATTACTAAAAAGTTGAGAGTGGAAATACGGGGGAGTAAGAGATGATGTAGCCATGCTCGACCAGGCAAAGCAAGACCGATTAGCAGAAGTTGGACTATAGCATGTGGTAGAGATGCCACAAATACCGATAGACATGGGGCTACTGACAGCCCTAGTAGAAAGGTGGTATTCGGGGTCATCCTACTTTTGGCTATCGATAGGGGAGATGGCTCCCACTCTAGAGGACGTATGGAGGATCTTGAGGATCCCCATACAAGGGCGGTTTATGACTCCTATAGCCAATCAGTGCCATGCTATGATGCGACTGTACAAAGATCCTAGCTTTGTCCTGGAGAAGGGTGAAGTTAACATCGAGACATTGAGGCAGATGCCTAGGGCGTCTTGATTGACTTAGGTTTTGGAAGGGGTGGTGGGTGGCCTACTACTATGCCACCAGAGTGGATGCAGGTTACCATGGTTGCTCTTGGATGTGGTCTATGATATGAGAGACCATGGCTATAGATTTTCTTGGGGCAGCTTTGTACTATGTCGCTTGTATAGGATCCTGTACGGGGTCGTATACAAGGGAGGTCGATATCTAGTTTTGACATCGCTACTACAGGTTTGGTGCTGGGAGCACATTATGGTGCAGAGGCTAATAGGGCTTCCACTAATAGGGGTTTACCAAGAGAGACCTCGAGTTTTCTATTGGTGGCTCTAGAGAGGGTCACAGCGGTGGATAGATCTATCGATGTCCCGAAGGTTTCTAGACGACCTCATCCTTGACCAGATCACCTAGAGGCCGTGGAGAGAGCATCTAGGGTGGGGAGAGGATGGACAGGAGTTGGCTCGCATCAAGTGAGTCTTCTGGCTGAGGATGGAGCAAGGAGAGGTAGAGCTCCATCGCTATGACCGAGTTTTATGATAGTTCGGTCTACAACAGGGGATCCCTTCTCTCAAGGATTACGAGTACTCCCAGACTATCTAAGATAGTACTACACTGATCGGGGCTCCAGATATGCAGTGATTATGGATTCAATACGTGGATGATGCCCTCATTCAGCTAGTGGATGGGGATGACGCTAGGGTTATAGATGGATATGATGCCTGGTACGTAGGCATCCACCCTCCTCGGATGATGAGGGCACAGGGTCCGATGCATGTCATGGTGCAATGAATGGGGAGGCAACACCAAGCTGCTATCGATGTAGTGAGGGGTCATGGAGGAAGGGAGCAGTGAAGGTCTCCTCAGAAGAGACGTCAAAGAGCACCACAGTCTTTGAAGATACCATAGCAGGTAGAGAGGAGAGAGGAGGGACTCCCTTCTCAGTAGATGGAGATGCCACCATCGCTTGATAAGGGCAAGGGTATTGAGGTGGGGGAGAGCAATGATCTGGCAATTCTTTAGGCTTAGAATGCCTGCCTCTAGGCTCAGGTATAGACACTGTAGGATGAGGCTATACGGCTCAGGGCTCAGAGCAGAGGGGCAAGCACCAGGATCTGGTGTGGTCTATTGCTCAAACTATGTTCTACCAAGGATTGTACTATCATGTGGTTCTAGAGAACCATAGGATACCATTGCCAACCCCCATTATGGATCCAATCATGATGGGATCATCGAGAACATCCTCACGATTGACGACGACGACCCAAGACACAACACAGACCTCTATGGGACCACCTCCTCCACCTTAGGGCGGGAGAGGAGATAAGGCTAAGATATCGAGGGCTTCTCGAGACTAGCTACTTTTTCGTTATAGACTGTATATTTTTTATAGGATTGAGTCTGCTAGGGTATAGATTATGGCATACCAATCCAATTGTGATATGATGTACATATATTTTGATATATATATATATATATATATATGATCCTTTTGTGATATGACTTGTCCATGTGTTTTATGATGCTTTAAGTTTTAAATGGTTGATTGTTTATTCATGTGATTATGTCGTTGGAAATAGTATAATTTTATGTCATGCTGTAAAACTTAAATGAAATAATCTGATGTAAACAAATTGGTTGTTTGTGGTGTGATTTGATGAAAAATAAAGAGATTTCTAACAATAATTTCAAAGGACATTGTCGTTGTTATAGACCATTTCATGGAGTCACCGCTCGCTAGGTCGTCAAGCTAATCCTAGTATGGAAATATTGCTAAAAGTAAAAGAGTGCTTAAGAAACTGTCTTAAGACTTTGTGTTGTGATGATGAAAAATGATGATGGTCATGATTCGTTTTCAGATTTTCATAAAAATATTATGCATGAAATATTAAAAATAATATTTTTGTTAGGCATAAAATTCCTAAGTGTGATAAAATTTTGAACTATTCCCTAGGAATTATACCATTGTTGCAAAATTGAATGGCGACATAATGGAATGAAAATGGAAAAATTTGTGTTCCTTTTAAAGCACAATTGTGTAACATAATGATGTAAGCCATATTTTTTTATGAATTAAAATGAATGGGAAAATAAAATTAGAGCAACGGTTTGTGCTAGGCATAGAGTTATAGGTATAAACTTATACCATAATCACGAAATCCAAAAAAATAACTTTACTGATCAATTCTCTATGCTCAAAACTTTATTTAATTCAACTGTGGACTTTGATATAAGAGAGATTAATAATCATACCAAATAAATCAAGCTATTTATTCATGTGAGTGTGAAAGTGCGGGATTCCAAATAAATGCTAATTTATCCAAAATAATTGAAAATATGACTGCAATACTTCAAGAATTAATGGGTGCAAAAATAGAAAATGTTTTTTGAAGATTTTGATGAGTTTGATGTTTTTGACGTTTTTTATATTTTGGTTTTAATTTATGAATTGAAAGAATAAATACTATTACTGTTTTTGAAATTTTTATATGGATGACTAAAATGAAACAATATGCAAAACAACAATATATACAATGATGAAATGACCAGATTTATGCATAATAGCGTTTAAGATGCATAATGTTCATAGGTTCTTTAAGATCTTTACCATCTAAGGTAGCTAATCTGTATGCTCCCGAGCCAAATTTAGTAGTGATGATATATGGCCCAAGCCAGTTAGGTTCAAATTTACCTTTAAGGTCTTTAGTTGCATTAGTATTTTTTTTATTTTCTTTTAAGACAAGGTCGTCGATCTCAAAGGATCGATGATGAACTTTCTTGAGGTATGCTCGTTTAAGCTTGTTTTGGTAGGCTCGAAGATGTTCCAAAGCATTGATGCGCTTCTCATCTAGGAGTTCCAGCTGACTAAATCTGCCAGCACGATATTCATCTCCTACTTTAGTATCTTGAAGTAGTAGAGCCAAAGAAGGAACTTCTAATTCAAAGGGAAAAACTACTTCAGCGCCATAGACCAAAACAAAAGGTGAGGTGCCCGTGGGAGTACGAACGCTAGTACGATAAGCCCACAAAGCAGGATATAGTTGAATGTGCCAATCTCGGCTAGATTTATTGACCAGTATTTTGAGGATTTTAATTAATGTTTTATTAGATGCTTCTGCTTGGCCATTACCCTGAGGATAATAGGGAGTGGACCAACGATGTTGAATTTTATATTTTTGACATAATTTCTTGACATCTTTATTTTTGAAACAAGTTCCATTATCTGAGATGAGGTTTGCAGGAATTCCGAACCTACAAATAATTTGATTAAAAATAAATTTGGAAACTTGGGTTCCAGTGCAAGAAGCTAAGGGCATAGCTTCAACCCACTTCGTGAAATACTCGGTAGCAGTTATGATGAATTTGTGTCCATCAGATGACACAGGATTGATTTTTCCAATGATGTCTAAGCCCCATTTTGAAAAGGGCCAAGGAGATGAAATAGCCTACAGTTCTTGTGCAGGCGCATGGACAAGGTCAACGTGTTTCTGGCACTTGTCGCAATGGTGCACGTAATCATGTGCATCATTCTCCATGGTAGGCCAAAAATATCCTATCCTAAGGAGCTTCTTAGCAATGGTGCTACCACTAAAGTGTCCCCCACAAGATCCATCGTGGGCTTCACTCAAAGCTGATCTAGATTCTTCTAGATTCAAACATCTCAATAGGATACCTTCAAAAGATCTCCTATATAACGTATTGCCAATTATTACGAAGCGACTTGCTCATCTACGCAATAACCGACATTGGTTTCTATTAAAACCTTCAAGGAAGGTTCCATTTTGAAGAAAATTGAATATATCAGTGTACCAAAGTTCAGGAGTAGTTTCATTGATTAGAAACACATCCAAAGGTTCTAAGCATGATTTATTTGAAGCGGGTTCCTAGAGTCGACGAATAATGATGGTAGCATATTCGTCCTCTAACTCCAAGGGTAAAAGAGATGCAGCTGCAGCCATAGCATCAGTCGCACGATTGCTAGTTCGAGGAATAGCTTCCAAGGTAACTTGATCAAATAAAGATATTAATTGTAATACATATGCTTTATATGGATGCAATTTATCATCTCTGGTCTGATAAACATCATTAATTTGATTTATAACAAGTTGAGAATCATCGAAAACTAACAGATTTTTAATTTTCAGTGCCAAGGCAGCTCGTAAGCCAAGGATTAGAGCTTCATATTCAGCAGTATTATTAGTGCAAGAAAACGTTAATTTAAAGGACAGAGGTATAAGATGTTTCTATGGAGATATTAGAATAATACCTGCACCAGCCCCACTCATGCATCAGGCTCCATCAAAGTATAAGGACCATTGCTCTGTATGGTCTGCCTCTAGTTTAAGGCATTCATCAAGAAACTCAATGATGAGGGGATGGGTAGACTCTAGGGGTGCAACAGCTAATTGATCTGCTATGATTTGACCCTTAACAGACTTTTGTCCTATAAACATGAGTTCAAACTCGCTTAGAGCAAGAACCCACTTTGTTGTGCGACCAGATAAATAAGGTCGACTCATGAGATACCGCAAAGGATCGGATTTAGCAATAACATAGGTTTTCTGACTGAGCATATAATGGCATAATTTTTGTGTAGAAAATATGACTGCTAGACATAATTTTTCTAATGTTGTGTAACGGGTTTCATAACTGATTAATGTTCGGCTGATATAATAATTAGCACGTTCTTTCTTCTCATCATCAAGTTGAGCTAACATAGCTCCTAAGGCAAAATCTGAAGCAGAGATATACAAGATAAATGGGCGATCAAGTCTAGGTGGCGAAAGCACAGGCGGGTTAAGAAGATATTGTTTGAGGCATTCAAATGCTTCCTGACATTCGTTGTCCCAATGGAAAGAGACATCCTTCTTAAGAAGCTTAAGAAAGGGTCCGGTTTTATCCTCCAACTTATCGATGAAGCGACGGATAGCTTGAAGCTTACCTTGTAAACTTCGTAATTCAGATATATTTGTGGGTGCGGGCATATCAGTGATAGCCACAATCTTGAGAGGATCAATTTTGATGCCACGTAAAGAAACTATAACCCCCAATAATTTACCGGACTTAACTCCGAATATACATTTAGCTGGATTCAATCGGATAAGATATTCCCTTAACCGATTAAATACTTTTCTCAAATCATCTAAATGGTCATCTTCGTTAGTAGAACGAGCTATAATGTCATCTACATAATCATGTAGTATATCATGCATCATATCATGAAAGATATAAGTCATGGCTCGTTGATAGGTTGCACCTGCATTCTTCAAACCAAATGGCATCACTTTCCAACAAAAGGTCCCCCAAGGGGTAATAAAGGTTGTTTTAGCCTGATCTTCAGGAGCTATCCTGATCTGATTATAACCAGAAAATCCATCCATTAAGGATATCATTCCACTCCCAACGATAAAATCAATGATCTGATCCATATTGGGAAGAGGAAAATCATCTTTAGGGCATGCAACATTAATATCTCTAAAGTCTGTGCAAACCCTAACTTTAGTAGCTTCTTTCTTAGTTACTGGAACTACATTCGAGATCCATTCAGCATAATCAATGGCTTGTATAAAAATGACATTCAAGAGTTTTTCTAACTCCCCTTTGACCAATAAGGCCACTTTAGGATGCATTTTTCTAAGTTTTTGTTTAACAGGTTTAGCATCCGGATGGACTACTAAGTGATGCATAACTACAGAAGGGTCTAAACCTGGCATATCTTCATATGTCCAAGCAAAGACGTCTTCATATTCTTTAAGAAATGCTATGTATTTATCCTATTTTTCTTGACTCAATTCTGATCCAATGTTGATTAGGTGAGGATTATCCTCAGTTCCAATGTTAATTTTTATGACATTTTCTACTTCCATGTGTAGATTTTTCTCAAAATTAGGTGGGGCGGGTGAAACGCCCAATTCTTGTAATTCTTCCAAGGTTAGCTTGGATAATTCATCTTGAGGAGTCGTGGCCTCAAGCTGGGCTATACTAGGTATAGAGCCATCAAAATAAAATTCATGATGTAACAATTCCTCAACGGAGACATCATGGAAGATATCTCCCTCCAACTCATCGTCGGATTCGGCGATCATCTCAGGGTAAGCTATAGATAGCATATTACATGTAAATGGCTTATTCATTAAACACAAGGCATCACGTTTATCCAAATAATCTTGGTAACATATGAGATGGTCATCATCCTCAAATGGGAAGGGCTGACCCTTACTAGGAAATAGGCCCACACCACATCGGGCGGGCCACGGTTCTACCTCAAAAGGTTCTTTCATACCATTTTGGAAAGGTCCCAAACCTTTCCCTTTATATCCCAACTTAAGCATTATAGATTTGGCTTTAATATACTCATTAGTAAAATAACATCGAGCATATCCATTATAATGAGTTTTGATGTTTCTGGGTATTCTACCCCAGTCATATCCCTTATAAATAAAAGCACAGCTCCCGACTTGGTAAATACTTCCCATAGGCTGTGGGAGGCCCAAGGTATGAGGAGATGGTGGCAATTTATGTAAAATAAGGGAATCTTGCATAGAAGCATTCATTTTCTCTGATATAAGAATTTTAGATAAATCGGGTAAGAGCTCATCAGTAAGAGCATAAGAGGTAGAAGGAACACTTCCTACATCTTCTGGTGTGGAAACTATGCCTTTGGTGGATGTTGATGTTGTAGAGATGTCGATGGATGATTCTATTATAGGTATAAAAGTTATAGGAGTAGAGCAAGAAGCCTTGGTTGTGGGATTAGGATCTTTTTGAGGTCCTAATGTGGTTTGTTTAGAGGATGGTTGAGTTGTATGTAGAGGTGGAACTGATGGAGAAGAAGTAGATGACGTTGTGGGTGTGTGTTTCACACGTTTAGATGGATAATGAGAATTAGGATGTGTGGATGACAGAGCAAGGCAAAATTGAACTCCAATCGGTTCTGCCAAAGCACACATATCAAAGGGTCTAGGATCACCATGAATGGTAACCAACTGATTCTTAAATTCGAATTTAACACATTGATGTAAAGTTGAGGGAACGGCTCGCATCGCGTTGATCCAAGGGTGACCCAAGAGTATATTGTACGATGCAGGGCAATGTACAATAAACACGGTCGTATCCAAGGTTCTCGGACCAACTTACAATGGGATGGTAATAACTCCACACGTTTCTTGTGTTTCGTCATTGAAGGCTTTTATGATCATATCGGTTCTTTTCATTTCATCGCTTCTAAACCCAAATATTTGGTAGAAGTCAAAAGTGCGAGATGTTTAAAGATGAACCATTATCAATTAAGACTCGTTTAACTGCTACATCTCCGATTAAGGCAGTAATATATAAGGGGTTATCCTTATGTAAACTGTGTTGAGGTATGTCTCTATCCCGAAAGTCAATACAATCAACTTCATGAGTTATTATAGTATTAGCCATGGCTTCAGGTTGAATGTCTTGTGGTACCATCATCTGGCTTAATGTGAGCATTAATTCATCTCTATGGGTAGGAGAAGATCTTAAAAGGTCCAACAGAGAAATTCTAGTTGTAATATTTGATAGTTGCTCATTAATATTGTAAGGAGGTTTAGGTTGAACATTAGGTGCCTGATTCCCTTTATTAGGAACTTTCAAAACAAATGGAGCTGATCCATCATTCTGCATTTGATCTTGTTGAGAGTTTTGAGCTTGTTGTCTAGTAATAGCTTCGATGGTACCCACAATATTGTTCTATGGATGATGAATGGGTCTTGGTCTAGCATTTATGGCTTGCTCATTAGAAAGTAATTGGTGAGAGGATGGTCTAGTAGTGACTCTTCTTGGAAATGGTTCTTCTGGAACCATATAACTTGTGATAGGGAGAATAGGTTCTGATTCATCTTCAGAGCTATTCGATTGATTTGAGGTGATTTCCATATCACTCTCAGTCTCGTATTCTGTATCACTGAGATCAGGTGTCCAAATATTATGTAGAGGCCTGGTCGTAACCACAGATAAGGTTGTGTCAAATATTTCTGACTCATGAGCAGGTAAATGCCCACTAATAGTTCCTACATATCGGGTAGGAGGGGGAACATTATGATGCTCAATTTGATTAGCCACTTCCTTGCCATGTTTTGGTAAAGGATGTTGAAATATGTCCAATGACTGATTGGAATTCTGGTTCTGGTTTTGGGGGATATTCTTTTGAGCATTATTAGGAGGATTTTGCTTAGGTTGAAAGGCTTGTACCTCCATCTCATTGTTATCAATCAAGTCCTGTATTTTATGTTTTAATATTTTACAAGAGTTGGTAGTGTGTCCAGGTCCTCTATGGAAGTCACAGTGTAAATCAGCTCTGTATCCGGGTATAGTTGGATCAGGTTCCCGGATAGTTGGTAGTTGAATCAAACCTCGTTCTAATAATTGCGGTAGAATGGTTGATAAAGGTTGATTCAACCTAGTAAATTCTCGAGGAGGTTTATCAGGAGGTTTCAGTATAAACTTCTCTGTTGTCTTCGTAGCATTAATAGTAGCAATATTTCTGCTATCAGTGACTCCATCACCCACAACTTGTTTATTTTTATATTGATTTCTGGATGTTTTCTCATCGTCTTTCTTTTTAAGCTGACCTCTCCGAATGAGAGCATCTTCCACTCGTCTGGCTAAGTCTATAGCCTGATCGAAGGTGGTCAAGGTAGCAGTTGATAATTCGTAAGATAGTTGGTCTTGCAAATTATTAATAAAGATGTCCAACATCTCCCTATAAGGCAACACAAAGTGCAATTTTCCTATCAATTGTCTCCACCTAGCTAAGAAATCAGCAAAACATTCATCTTTGTCTTGTTTTAAGTTGTACAAGTCTTTAATGGTCACATGCCTTTCGATGTAGGCACTAAATTGATGCACAAAAGACTCGGCTGTTTCTTCAAAATTCCTCAAAGAATTAGTGGGTAATTGATAATACCACTCTAATGCCATTCCTCCTAAACTTTTTGGGAACATTTTTAGCAATAATAAGTCATCATGTGATATATCATGACATGCTATCCTAAACATACGAAGATGCTCTATGGGATCTTCGGTTCCTTTATATATGGGCAAGACAGGCATAGGAAAATGTTTAGGATATGGTTGTGCTACAACTATAGGATCTAAAGGCTGACTACACATCTCTCGATAATTGTACGAGGGATGGTAGGGATCTATCTGGTCCATGCGGGAAACTAACTGTTTCACCACAGTTTCAAGATTACTAGTTTGTCCACCATGTTGGTTCGGTGGGACATAAGCATGGGATTTATGAGTGTATGACGGTGTGACATAAGGATTAGATGCTATATTGCTATTATGCAAAGCATTGGTAGGAAGATTATTATGAAGAGGATTTGTAATAGTATTATGTTGTATCCCAGATTGTTGGTAATTGGTGTTTGGTTTTGTTTTGGGTTTTTGCTGATTTGAGGTATATTGCTCAATAGCTTGGCGAAATAGAGCAGTAAATGATGGTTTCTTTTGTGCGGGAATGACCCTAGGCTTGCTAACAGGCACTTTAGATGGTTGGGTAACCTGTTGTTGTTGCATGTTCTGGATTATAGCTGCCATATCCAAGTTGGATGGTCCAGCTTGATCACTCTCTTGATCAATAAAGGACAAGGGATTAGTGCGTGTGTGAAATACGTCTTCTAGGGTTGCTTGAGTATCACTAATTCGATCTTTGTCCATATGGACTGCTCTATTAAGAATGCCAATATTAGTATTAATGAACTTCTAGAATTGTTCCATATTTTCAAAAGTAACAGCTCCTCCCGGAGACATTTTAGGGGATGAGGATCCTTCCTCTCTAACATTTTCTTCTTGTTCATTTCTTACAGCAAGCTCTTCTTCTTGCTGGTCTAGGATTTCTTCTTCCTGAATTTGATCTTCAGGAAGGACATCTGGGTTATTTAATGGTTTTCCTAACCAATCTTCTTCTTCTTCAGTCTGTTTTCCATTCCTAAGTCTAGGCATTGTGCTTAAACTTAGATTTCAGCAAATATATATATATATATATATATATATATATGCGATAGGTTTGAGAGGTATATATTTTAATTATATACCTACTATAAAAGGAAATGTTTTGGCTTTTTTTTTATTATATATATATTTTTTGTTTTTGTTTTTGTATTTTATAATATCATTATAAAGATAACAAATAGCATTCTGGTTGTAAAAAGAATAACAACAGTAAGAATAATGACTTAGTTTTCTATAAATAATTTATGGATATCATTAATAGGATCGAGTTCATCAGGAGTCATGAAATGCTCCTCTTCAAATTGGAAATGGTTTTTCAAGAACTTGATAAAGTGTGCTATAGTAATATGATCTACTTCATACTCGAACTTGTAAAAATAGATCTCATGGCAATACTCTCGATACAACACAGCTCTAGGAACTCTATTCCATATTTTCCTATCCGTAAGAATGACTTCTTGATCCTCTATACGAGATAGAAACTTATGTACTATAACTGCATTCTCAAGGTATTCTTCAAAGGTGTACAATTCTGAAGACACAAGTGCTCTTTTATCGGCTAACCACCTATGGCAAGCTCTCTGAAGTTCATGGTACAAAGTTACCTGATCAGGATCCAGGATTCTATCTAGGACAAACCTCTTAATTTGCCTAAGTTCTGTTGACCTAGATGAAATAATATCCAATCTCCTATCAAGTTCGTCCCACAAAGGTTGGACTCTATTTGTTTGGGGTACTCTAAGCACAGACGTAATCTCTATGGTTGTTAATTGATTTTCAACATTTATGGTGACAGCTCGTCTTTTATTATAATCTACCATCTAAACATGATATGCAAATTTAACTGTTTGTCTAATGATTCTAGATGTTACTTAATAATAAAAAAATTTATTATTTGGATTGTTTTCAAAAGGTTTTTAGTTTCACGTCGGGTTCACCAAAATGTATCGACCCAAATTTTTCGTGCCCTTACCTTCAGGCTAAAGGATCCATGCCCGGAAGGGGGATGCGAGAAGGATGGAACAATACCTCGGACTGAGAGGCCCTTTGAAGGTCGCGCCTCTCGGGGGAGGGGTATAAAGGTGAATTTTTGATGGATGGTGGGGTTCACCAGGAAACTTTGAGTGGCAGTTTCCACGCCTAGGTTGAGAATGGTTTTGATGTGTTCATTTTATACTCGATCATTCATAATCCTAGGTTGGCCAGAATGAATCTAGGCTATTCTATATGAAAAATGCCGATTTATATGAATACAAAAAGCATGAATGAATCCTAAATACCAGGAATATACTAAATAAGAAAGAATGCACCTGATTTCGGATGTCTGATGAAGATTCTGAAGCTTGTAGGAGTCCAGATCATCCCGAATATGATAGGATCATCTAAAATTATATAGAATCATCCCAGATTATAGTCGATCATCTGAGATCAGACAAGCTCATCATCGATCTGATGAATTCATCAGACGAATTCGTCAGAAACCTGCAATCATAGAAATAGACACCAAAAACCAAAAATGCAACTGCAAGAATAATGCAAAATAATGGAAATGACAGTATGAATGCTTAATTGATAAATCTAGATAGCATATTTAAAGGAAATACATTGTTTTAATAACTTATTTTAAATTTATCATGCATTTATGCTAGATGAGGTGAACTCCAGGATGCAGAATGAAAATCAATCAAGTTAATGCATAGTAAAATAAAGAAGAAAGATGAGAAATGCAAACTCAGGGCTCTGGTTGCCCCCAATCTGAACTGCTATCGAGATCACCTCCAATCATACGAGATCATCATCGATCTACGATAGGATCATCTAAAATCATCTGGAATCGCCTGCGATGATCCGAGCTTCCTCCAGCTGAAGCACAGTGAAAACCTGCAATGAAAGACTTGAAAATACAAATGCAAATGATGGGGGCGAGGATGTTCTAATACAACAAAACTAGAATTGTAGGGGAATGATCAGCCAGGGGGTTCAGGGGGATAAACTGAGAAAATCCCAGTTTATATAGGAGTAGGGGGAGGTTAGGAGGTTGGGGATCATCCCAATCTGGGAGATCTCCAACGGAGGAATCTCCAACTATGCAGACATGCTTCTGCCCAAGTTGGAGAGGCTATTGAAACAGAAGCTAATTATGAAAATTTGGTTTTGGGACGAAATCGTCTGGACGTTCCGTTCCGGATGAATTCGTCCGATCTAGGACGATTTCGTTTGATCGGCGACGATATCGTCCAACGGTCAAAACAACTCCTAAAAATGGCACGAAAAATGGGGTGAGCGGTTAACGGGCGGTTTCGGGGTTAAAATTCAAATTTTATCTTTTTACTAAGGGTTTAACTGCGCCAATTTTAGGGTGCTACAAGTTATAAATTGCACATCAACAAAAGATATTTGGGAAAAGTTGAAGAAAACATATGAGGGAGACAAAAAGCTCAAGATGGTAAAATTGCAAAATCACAAGAAAACATTTGAAGACTTGAAGATGAGGTATGAGGAAGATATTGCTACATACTTACTTTGTGTGTATGAGGTTGTTAACTCCATGCAAGGACTTGAGTTTAAAGTTGAAGAATCAAATGTTTTCAAAAGTTTTTAAGGTCACTCCCTAAGAGGTATAGTGAAAAGGTTTCAGCCATAAAAACAAGATATATTAAAACTTTGATTAGGGATGAGTTACATGAAACTCTCATAGTTTTTGAGATGAGAATAGGAAAGGATCATATCCCCTAGATAGAGGTAGCCTTCAAAGTAGCAAATAATACAAAGGATAAGAAGTCAGATTCAAGTAATGATTCATCCAATGAAGAAGAAGCAAACTATGGCAGAAATAACAAGGACTTAAGAAAGCAAAAAGGTATGAAAATGATTAAGTGTTTCAATTGTGGTAAATATGGTTACTATGCATCTAATTGTCTAGAAGTTGGAAGTAGTAGTGGTGAAGAAAAATAGGATCATAGGAACAGGGAAGTAGGAAAATCTAGGTATCAAAAGAAAAATAGGTATGGACAAAACAAGCATGAAAAGAAGTTTTTCTAGAGGCATAATAAGAGTTTATATGTAGATAAGATAATCAAGAGTTCAAGTGATAGTGATGAAATATATTCAGGTAATGATGAAGAAGAAATTCTCTTCTTCGAAATAGAGTAAGAATAAAAAAATGAAGAATAAGTTGATCTTGAAGGTGAGCTTATTTCTGCTCTTAAGGAATTAAGGAAGGTAAGAAAGTAGAACTCAAAACTTAAACTTCAATTTTAATAATTTGATGAAGAGAAAGGAAATATTATTCAAGATATGACAAACTCAATATCTAAGACAAGGAGAATTAAAGAAAGGTTAGAGGCAAAAGTCTTAGAATATGAAAAAATAGAGCATGAGGTAGCTTCACTAAGAAAGGAAGTGAAATATTCTAAAGACAAGATACACAAGTTTAGAAAAATCTCAAAGACCTTGGATAAGATTATTAGTGTACAAATATCCTCTTCAAATAATGCAAGACTTGGTTTTGAAGAAAGACAAAGAGAACAAGGAGAGGATTCAATCTCAAGCTCCAAAGAAGAAGCTTTAGAAGAAGGAAGTAAGGAGAAAGTGAGACTTATGAGGATAAGTTAAAAATAGAAGATTCACCAAGGAAGGAAACAATGCACAAATGAGGAACAAATAACATCACAGGGAAGAAAGGACTAAGAGACCAATGGGGTCAAGGAAAGATTTCTTCAAAGGATGTCGCTTCTCATGTCATAGGTTTGGACACAAGGCTATGCAGTGCAGGACACATAAAAAGAAGGAATATGGTTTTGGTATTGGCTTCACCAAGAGAAATTTTAGAAATGGATATCTATTTCAAGGGTATTGTTACTCTTGTAATAATTTTGGTCATGAAGTAGTTAATTGTAGGGTTCATGATAGGAATGGATATGGCTTCACCAGGAGGAACTTCAAGACATTTGCACCTTCTAGGAACCACAACATTAAGTGTTATAAGTGCAATAATGTTAGGCATACAACAAGAAGGTGTAGAATAAAATTTTCAAAAATTCCAAGGATAGGAAAGAAAGAATATTCTCAAAATATTCAAAAAGGTATGACTTCAAAGGTATGGAAAGAGAAAGCTAAAAAATAAAAAGAGCATTGTATTTTGGGAGTAGATATACTCCTACCCCAAAATTAACATCCTCAAGGAGAGGAGGTGGGGAGGATGTTGAGCTAAGAGTCTTATCTTTAGTCCCAAAGGTGTCCCTTTGCAATTGATGCCAAAGGGGGAGATATTTGAGTTAGGGGGAGAGCATTCAGTTAGGAGAAGCAACTTCTCAAGGGAAGCAGTTTTGGTATCCAATTGTACTAAAAGAATATTTTTCAGTAAGGGTTGAAATCAATGACATAGGGAGATATTGTTAAAAATTTGAGTTTATTGAGTTGTCATTGATGTCAAAGTTGCAAGGTCATTGATGTCAAAATTTAATGTGCTATAAAAGAATTATCCAAGGTTCTCTCCAACACATTTGACCATGGGTTATAATTTTTTGAATTGAAGGTTTAAAGAAGGTTTGGTTGCCCATATTTGAAACCATGGCCAAAAAGTTATTTGATTTAAAAATATTTAAATTAAATATTTAAATAATTTAATATTTAAATATTTTAAATTAAATTTTTAATTGTTATGGGCCAAAGGTGATTATAATATTTTACACTATAAAGTGTTGAAACCAAGTTTAAAGGGCCCGATGTCATATTTAGAAGCACTGACATCATTCGATCTTGGAGAATATTTTCAATGGAAAAAACTCTACTTCAAAATGTCAATGTGATGAAGTGCAAAGAACAAAGTATAAAAATGGGAAATGAATTTCATTTCAAAATTACCTATGTGATTCAAATGCCTAAAGTTGAAATATAATTCATGTGCTACATTGTGAAGTGAGAAGAGGATTCATGTGTTTTTTAATTGAGGGAGGCAGAAATCATGTTGAAATTCGAGTGAAGTGCAAAACCCATTGCCAAGGCACTGGGTAGCACAGACAGTGGTCAAAGACTTGATAATACGCTCGTGCAGGAGAGGTCATGATTTTGAATCCCACATAATCCGTTTTGCAATGGAGGAAGACATGTTTTGGTTTTCGTCAAATTCTTGTGGAGGCATTAGTAGGAGTGTGTGGACTTAGGTTCATGTCCGGACGTATAGCCCAGGCGGTAGCTTAGCCTTGGGCTAAGATACTGCGGTGGTAGTTGGTTGCGAGTTTGAGTTTGGGCACAATCAAAAGACATGCATAATAGTTTTTGAGATGTGGGCCAAAGATAATAAGGTAAGCACTTTTTATTTTTAATTAAATTCAATAGGGTTCGAAATGTGCAAATGATATAGAGGCCACATGATTATTTTAAATGCATAGGTGGAATGCATAGGGAATCATAAGGTTAATTGAAAAATATTTTATATTTTTGTTGCTTAGAAAAATAAATAAAGGATTGGAGTTATAAGGTGTTAACAAAGGAATTTGATATGTTGAATGTTATTTTAAAATTTTGGAGTTTATAAGGTGTTAACAAAGGAATTTGATTTTTATATGTTGAATTTTATTTTGAGAAGTTTGGATATTATAAGGTGTACTTGAGACTTGATATTTTTGTATGGTGAAATAAATATTTAGGAGAATATTTGTGTGGAAATATTGAGATAGATTGTTGCTATCTAACCTTGAAATTGGTAAAGAGGATTTGATTGTGATTAAGACAGGTTTTGAAGACATATCTCCATAAAAGCAAAAAGGTATGGGCACATCATATTTTGTTTGAAATATTGGAATGAATGTTGTGAAATACAAGGTGGAGTGAAAGGGGTTGTTTGATAAGCATTGTTTGCTGGACATTTTTAGTAGATGAGTTGTCATTGATGTCAAGCTTTCAGCACTAGTCAGTGGTAGTTTTAGTGGGCAGCATCAGTTTCAAGTTCTCCAATAAGTGCAAAAGGATAGTTCGTTTTCATTTTATCAAGACCCGGTTCCAGGAAGTCATATGTGGTCCAAAGTGCAAAGAAGAAGCCCAAGTGAATAATATTATAATATTTTTTTATAATATTATACAAGGAAGTTTAAATTAACTATAAATTAATTAATATAATATTTATTATAAATTGATTTATTAATTAATTTATTTAACTTATAAGTTATTTAAATTAATATTAATTAATATTAATTATAAGTTAATTATGTTAATTATAAATAACCCTAAGGTGGGTTATCAAATCAAAATTCAAATTTTGAATTTGAATTCTAGCGCCGACGTGGGGAGCAAATTAATAAAATTAATATTAATTAAATTTAATGATATGCGAGCTTGTGCGAATCGTGTTGTGTAATAAGAGGATTTTATTTTTATTAAAGCGATTAGTGGAGGCAAAAGGATTTCACCGACCAAGGAGGAAGCCTTGGTCACCAAGCGTTGATAGTGCAGTTGGCAACCACAATAGAAGCAAGACGTGAGGGCAGTGATTGGCACAGGTTCAAATCCGTAGGAGGACTATTTTTGTTTTTTATTGAAATCGATAGTGAATGAAGGTTGAAAATGAAGGAAGTCTTCCTTCCTTCATGTGGGCATATATAGCCCACGCGATGGGCACTAAAGTGCTAAGGCGCATGGTGCTTGGGGAGAAAGTAGTTCAAATCATGTCGAAACCCTTTTGGGGATAAGACAAAGGCATGCATTAGTTGAGCACCAAAATTTTCGAAGGAATTAGTTGAGCTATTAAAAAATAATTTTTTGCATAATTTATTTGGCTTATAAGGTTTTAAGGGGAGTTATAAGGTTGATGCAGAATAATTTTTTTGGTGTTATTTGCTTTAGTGTTTGAAAAGGGTAATAAGATGTTTTACGAAGATTGTTTGAGGTTTTATGGTGTTGGATATTATTTTAAGTTGGATATTTTAAGGTCTGTCTAAATAATTAGTTTTCATGTATTGATTTGATGAATGTTAATTCCAAGAAGGAGCAATAAGGTGTATTTGAGTTTTGATTATTTTTGTGTCTAAGGAATTTTGATAAAGTGTTAAGACTTAAGATTGATATGTTGTCATCTAACCATTGAAATTGGAAAGAAGGAAATTGCGATTGAGACAGGTTGTCTAAGGCCACTTCTACATCAAACAAAAAGGTATGGGTGCATCTTCCTAGTGAGTGATCGTAGAATGTTGTGAATGCAAAGTTGGAGTGAAAAGGATTTTTTGGTAAGCATTGTTGAGTGTGTTTTGAATTAATGCTTCAAGGTTTTTAGAATAAATATTTGTTGACAAACGTTGTTTGATAAGCATTGTTGTTGAAGTGATTAGTTAAGTGAACTTGAACTAGGTGTTGGAATTTTCCTAAGGTCTAAAGTTTGAGTATTTAGTATTTAGATATTTTTCATATTTTTAGAATATTATTATCTTGATAAAGTCAATATTTGACTGAATCTAAGTTATTGGGTTGTTTCTTATGTTTAGGGAGAAATAGTCATTCCCTGAATTATAGTTGATTTGGTTGAGGATATTTCTCAACAATCACTTTCTATTTTTTAGTCTTCAAAACTTATATAATTTTGTATCTTCCTTATTGAAAATTAGATCAATAAAACTATTGTTCTCAATTGGTATCAGAGCTATAGCTCTACCTGGAGCTATACCTATAGGGACAACTAGTAGAACGCGGACGCTAGAGAAATGGGACTAAAATTTGACTGTTGCTTATGTGTACTCTATTGGTGACGATAGACCTATGGACACTTAGGACGTGACCTGACAGGCAAAAATATGCATGACAAGTATTGTCCACCATCAGGTGGATATTAAAATTAGTGGGATGTTTTATTTTTAAACACTTGTGTATCCCATGATGCCCTGCATGTGGGATATTTTTTTGTTCCAAAACAAAAAATTTAAAACTCCCACAACCATGTCGAGTATTTTTCTTTAAGGTATGAGCAGGGTTGCAAACGATGATTCCTTAGAAGTCGAGAGGTTTTCAGAGGTTTGATTGAAGTTTTCAAGAGACAGATATCGTCGGATAATCATACGCAGATAGATGGCATCGTAGCCATTTTTGGTGAACACAGCAGATTTGACACAGGTGCAGGAAAAATATGAATCCTCCACGATGCAAGCACAATGATCTGGTGTTGGGTATCAGAAGCCAAGAAAAATTATGATGATCATAGCCTTGATTTGATGCATCATTTTGGAAAGCAGTCACGTGATTTGTCTATCTATGAAAACTTTAGCAATTACATATACGTTGCTCTTTAGGAGGAAATGGCATCGCCCATGTGGTGGTGAATTGGCAACATGGAAGATAACCATCAACATAATGGCCTTGAGTGGAAAATAGCTATGATTTGAACAATTTTTACAATATCAGATAGCCACCATCCAATTTACGATAGACTCTAATCAAATCCAGCGAGTAGTTTTGGTATAGCTCACGTATTGGTCGGAGAGAAGCCAGTTGTTTGTCATAAAACGAGGAGATTTGGTCAAGGATATTTCGATCTTGAGATGTTTGCAATGGACAACATGTATGTGGAGCTACAGGTTCCAGATTTTTATGGAGAAAACTATGAGTTTTGGGCAGTAAAAATGAAGACTGTGTTGTTAGCAAAAGGATTATGGGACACAATTGTTAAAGGATACAAAGAACCTGTGAATTGGAGCATACTTCAAGGAGAGGAAAGAAGGCTAGATAAGGAGTGAAAATATTATAATTTTTTGGCTCTGCTGGACATAATAAAAGGTATCAAAAACAATATTTTTCCATTAATTAAAAATTACAGAACTACTTCTGTTGCTTGGGAGATACTGCAAAATATTTTTGGATGTGATAAAACTCTCATGGAAGAGAGGTATTTTTGTGAAAATTGTGTAAGTATGGCATGCTTAGAAAGCATTCATATTGATAGCAAAGAGGATGGATTTCTCAATGGAGAGACAATTTCTCAAAGATCTTGTTGTGAATACCACTCAAAAGTGGAAGAAGAATTTTAAGATGAAGGAAGACAATTGCTCACATTGAAGTGTTCCTTGCTTGAAGACCACCTAGATGATGAGATGGTGTATGAAGTATAATGTCTCTCAAAGGAATTATTGATAGTATATTATCTCATAAAGATAACTTTGAAGAAGAGTCTTCTTGGAGTGAAGACTAATTTTGGGAGCTTGGGTCACTTGGACTCAAATGAAAATAAAAGAGATGTGTTCAAAATTCCTTCGATGAAGAAATCATGTATAGCCATTGTAAAGAGTAAACATTTGTGTGAGGAGCAACTTTGTGTTGCATATGTAATTGGTCATTGTATGGCCATATTTGTTGTGATGTTTTATGTGGAAATATGTGAGAGGGTTGTATGGTACAATAATTTATCAGAGATGATTATTATTGTAAATATCAAGAGGAGTATCAGTTGAAACATGGTTTCAAAACCATAATGAGATTGAAGATAAATGGTCTCAATACCATAGTAAAGATGAGCTAGAATTTTTGATGATAACCATTGCTATTGGCATTGTTCGAATACCATTACAAAAGAATTTTATTGAAGGGGGAGTTGTTCATCCAAATGACTTCAAGGAGAAAGAAAAATACATGGAGACCAACCCACATGGAAAGTGGAAGCATGGTGAGTGGCATGATGAGTGCCTCACATTTTTTGGCTTTGAGGATTTTCTTCAAACCAATTGGAATAAGCAGAAAAGATCATTTTTTAGTTTGTGATGCTTCAGAACTCATGAAAGAGTTCCTTAGCATCAAGGGGGAGAATGTTGGAATTTTACTAAGGTCTAAAGTTTGAGTATTTAGTATTTAGATATTTTTCATATTTTTAGAATATTATTAGCTTGATAAAGTCAATATTTGATTAAATCTAAGTTGTTAGGTTGTTGCTTATGTTTAGGGAGAAATAGTCATTTCTTGAATTTTAGTTGGTTTGGTTGAGGATATTTCTCAACAATCACTTTCTATTTTTTAGGATTCTTCAAAGCCTATATAATGTTGTATCTTCCTTACTGAAATCAGATCAATAAAAATATTGTTCTCACTAGGGTTTGCAAATATCATGAGTATCATTGTTATGTGAATATTTTTGTTGAAGTGAGTGAAGAACTTGTACTAGGGTTTGTAAATATCATGAGTATCATTATTATGTGAGATTGATTGATAAGAATTTTTGGAAACATTTGAGTGAGTGTTAATATTCTTGGACTAGGGTTTATAAGCAAGGATTAATTCATTAAGTTATTGGTTGAGTATATTTAGTTGAGCCTAGTCAAGTGGATGTGTTGAAGTGATAGTTCAAGATATGTGAAAAAAATTGTTCTATATTCTAAATTGAGTTGAGAAAGAGATTGTGTTGATGAATGTGAAACATATTGAGTCTCTAAAAATTCTTTTTATTTTTTTGTGATAAAAGAGAGATTGAAAGTGATTGAAATTTTGTGAGTGTTGAACATATTGAGTCTCTAACAATTCTCTATATATTTTTGTGGTAAAAAGAGTGATTGAAAGTGATTGAGCATTATGGTGAATGTGAAGCATATTGAGTCTTTAAAAATTATCTTTATGTTTCTATGATATTAGACAAGTTCTAGTGTGGAATTGTTGAGTAGATTTGAGGTAAGTCTTAGAGAAGACTTGTGGACAGATTTGTGTGAGCTTTTGTGGAAGCTTACAATACAATTTGAGAACAAAAATTGAGAGTAGATTTGGATAAGTTCTAGTGAGGACTTATTGAGCAGATTTGGATAAGTTCTAGTGAGGACTTGTTGAGTAGATTTGACAAGTTCTTGAGAGGTCTTGTGAAAATATTAGTGTGATCTTTTGTGGAATCTTACAACACAGATTTGAGACAAGTATTTAAAAAGACTTGTGAGCAGATTTGATTGATTGATTTGTTCAAATCTTGAGTTAATGTTTGGGGTAGATCTAGCAGAGTTGATTTGAGATTAAGTCAAGCTTTGTGTTAAGGATTGAGGACATAGAATGAGGACAAATTTGTGTTAGACTGAAGTAATATGTTTAGTGCATATTAGAGGACAAATATTGATGATAGATTTGTGCTAGACTGAAGGACTATGTTTAGTACAAATTTGAGGACAGATTTTGGTGCATATTTGAGGACAAGTTTGTGCCATACCAAAGATAGATATTGAGCATATTTATGCTATATCAAAGGATGGTTTTTAGTGTATATTTGAGATAAATCTTTGAATATGATAGAGTATAGATGATGATAATCTCCAGTGGATAGCGATCCATTAGCCAAAGTAGTGGGGGCTAATAGTTCTTCTAGAAGATCACCATCCAGAGCAAGAGGAGAAATGAGTTCTCCCATGGATAGATATCCATGAATTTGATTAGGGGATTGGTGTCTCCTTTGGATAGAGGTCCATAAACATTGTAATATGGAGAGGATTCCCAAGCGATTTATTGATAAAATTTTAGTGAAAGATTTTTTCTATGGAGTAGCCCACATTAGGGGAACCATGTTAAATTGGTGTCTCTATTATGTGTGATGATTTATGCATTGCTTTGATTACTATCGTTGATATTGTTATCTAACCATTGCATAATATTGATAGGGAAATAAAAGTAAAAAGTGATCTTATACTGTTCATCCCCTTCTTAGTATAAGATTGTATTCTTAATTTGGTATCAGAGTGGGTTCCTTTAGAAGAGTTTAACAACTTGAAGAAAAAGCTTTCAAGAACACAATGGAATCTAAGAATGGGTCCTCAGATAATTCAACACCAGTATTTGATGGAAGTGATTATATATTTTGGAGTATGATATGAAGATTCACTTGAGGGCACTTGGCAATAAAATTTGGTAAGCAGTTGAAAATGGATACATACCACCAGTTGATCCACCTATAGATAAAGAGGGTAATATTCTGCATAATTACAATTCAAAATTAATGAATTCATAAAGGTTATGCATTGTAAAAATGCAAAAGGAATTTGGGATAAGTTGCAAAGCATATATGAAGGAGATAAAAGTGTCAAAAAGGTAAAGATACGAAATATCAAAGGACAATTTGAAGAATTAATAATGAAGGATGATGAAAATATTAGTGCTTATCTACTTCATGTAGACGAGGTTATCAATGTTATGCAATTACTTGAACTTAAGATTGAATAATCGGATGTTTGTGATAAGATCTTAAGATATCTCCCAAAAATATTTAGTGAAAATATTTTTGATATAGAAGAATCAAAATATGGTGATTCTTTGATAAGAGATATGTTACTTGGTACTCTTACAGCTTTTGAGATAAGAACAAAATAGGAACCTAATATCTAAAAGGAATCAACCTTCAAATCTACTAAGAAGAAAAAGGGCAAGAAGTTAGATTCAGTTAATGATTCATCCATTGATGAAGAAGAAAATTATGGCAAAAATAACAAGGATTCAAGAATAGTTAAATATGAAAAATCTATTAGATGTTTAAATTGTGGAAAGTATGGTCACTATGCAACTAATTTTCAAGAAGCTATAAATGACAATGATGAAGAAAAATAGGATCATAAGAATAGGGAATCAGAAAAATATAGGTACCAAAAGAAAGGCAAGGATGGACAAGGCAAACAAGGAAAGAAGTTCTTTCAAATACAAAAGAGGAGCTACTAAGCAGACAAGGAAAGTAAGTACTCAAGTGATAGTGATAATAGTTTCTCAGATAATGACAAAGATGAAGTTCTATTTCTAATAGAAGAAAAAGAAGAAGTTAATGAAAGGTCACCAATAATTCTCAAGTGTTTTAGATGTGGTAATTTTTGACATCTTGAAGATAGTTATACAAGGAATGATTTCAGTTTCAATGATGATGAATATGAAGATACACTTGAAGGACCAGAAGAGAATATTCTAATGGCACTAGAAGAAGGAGGTGATACTATAGAAGACAAGTCAGAAAAGAATGAAGATGTTTTCAAAGGTAAACAAATAGAGGAAAAATCATAAAAATAAGTTGATCTTGAGGGAGAGCTTATTTATGCTCTTAAAACTTTAAAGAAGGTAAGAAAGTAAAACTCCCAACTTGAGTTTCAGTTTCAAGAATGTGATGAAGAAAGAGGAAATCTTATAGAGGATTTAAATAAGTCAATAGATAAGACAAAGAAGTTCAAGGATAACTTAGAAGCAAAGGTCTTAGAATGTGATAGATTAGAACAAGAAGTAGCTCTACTAAGGGAAGAAGTAGAAAAATCTAAGGATAAGCTACACAAGTTTGGAAAGAGCTCAAATATTGTAGATAAGATGATAAAGGTACAAAGGCAGCCAACAAACAAAATAGGTCTTGGTTTTGAACAGGCTCAACAAAAACAAGAAGACTCAACCTCAACTTTTGAAGAAGAAGGAACTTTATAAGAAGATAGTGTAAGAAAAAGTGAGACTTCTGAGGATGATTTGGATAATAGAAAGTTCAAAAAGGAAAGGAAGAACGTACAAAGAAGAAACATATGGAACAGGAACCAGTACAAATAAAAAGAGACTAAGAGACCAATGAGGTCAAGGCAAGGAAATTTCAATGGATGATGTTTCTCATGTCACATATTTGGGCATATGGATTCACAGTGTAGGACACATAAAATATAGGAGTATGGGAACTTCAAGAATAGGTAGCTTTTCCATGGGTATTGCTACTCATGTAATCAGTTTGATCATAAGGTAATGAATTACAAGGTTCATGACAAGAATAGATATGGCTTCACCAAGAGAAATACCAAGAAATTTGCACCTCCAAGGAATAATAACATTAAGTGTTATAAATGCGATAATCATGGACGTACAACAAAGTGGTGTAGAGCAGACATTTCATAATCAAGCATGAATAGGAATAGGAACAAGAATATGGACATGAACAGGAACGAGAATATGAACAGAAACAGGAACATGGACATGAATAATGATATTCAAAGAAATCAAAAGGATTGGATGAGAAGGAAAGAGGAAAAAGGTAAATACTATTACTTTTTGGAAGTAGAAATACTCTCGTCCTAGAATAAACCACCTCAAGAGGAGGTGGGGGAGGGGCTAAGCTAAGAGACTCATTCTTATCCTTGAGCCCCAAAGGTAACCCTTTGCCATTGATGTTAAAGGGGGAGATATTTTATTAAGGGGGGATATTTGGTTTAAGGAGAGATCCTTGAGTCAGGGGGAGCAATTTCCTAGGGGGAGTAGAACAGGAAAAAGGTTAAGTTTTGGTAAAAATAATTTGGGTTGCCATCAATGACAAAGGGGAAGATTTTTGGATATTTTGAGTAGATGAGTTGTCATTGATTTCAAGAGTGAGTGGTCACTGATGTCAAGGTTTCAGCACTAGTCAGTGGTATTTTCAATGGGCAACATCAGTTTCAGGTTCTCCAATAAGTTCAAAAGGATATTATGTTTTCATTTGATCAAAACCCAATTCCAGGAAGTCATATGTGGTCCAAAATGCAAAGAAGAAGCCCAAGTGAATAATATTATAATATTTATTTATAATATTATACAGGGAAGTTTAAATTAATTATAAATTAATTAATATAATTTTTATTATAAATTGATTTATTAATTAATTTACTTAATTTATAAGTTATTTAAATTAATTATTAATTAATTTTAATATTAATTATAAGTTAATTTATGTTAATTTTAAATAACCCTAAGGTGGGTTATTAAATCAAAATTCAAAATTCGAATTCTAATTCTAGCACCAACATGGGGAGCAAATTAACCAAGTGTGTATAAAATGGGGACTACCCCACCTTAGCCAAACTCTCTTATGCCTTAAAATTAAATTTAATGCTATGCAAGCTTGTGCGAATCATGTTGTGCGACAAGAGGATTTCATTTTTATTAAAGTGCTTAGAGGATGCAAAAGGATTTCACCCACCAAGGAGGGAGCCTTGGTCACCAAGCACTGGTAGCACAATTGGCAACTACAGCAGAAGCAAGACGTGATGGCAGCAATTGGCAGAAGTTCGAATCTACGGGAGGACTATTTTTATTTTGTGTTGAAATCGACGATGGACGAAGGTTGAAAAGGAAGGAAGTCTTCCTTCCTTCATGTGGGCATCTATAGCCCATGTGATGGGCACCAAAGTGCTAAGGCGCTTGGTGCTTGGGGAGATGGTGGTTCAAATCATGTTGAAACCCTTTTGGGTAGAAGACAAAGGTATGCATTAGTTGAGCACCAAATTTTTTGAGGAATTAGTTTAGCTATTAAAAAATTAATTCTTACATAATTTATTTGTCTTGTAAGGTTTTAAGGGGAGTTATAAGGTTGATGCAAAATAATTTTTTTGGTGTTATTTGCTTTAGTGTTTGAAAAGGGTAATAAGGTGTTTTAGGAAGATTGTTTGAGGTTTTGTGGTGTTGGATATTATAAGGTGTATCCAAATAACTAATTTTCATGTATGATTTGACGAATGTTAATTCCAAGAAGGAGCAATAAGGTGTATTTGAACTTTGATTATTTTTGTGTCTAAGGAATATTTGAGAAAGTGTTAAGAGTGATATTTTGTCATCTAACCATTAAAATTGGAAAGAAGGAAATTTTGATTGAGACAGGTTGTCTAAGGCCACTTCTACATCAAACAAAAATGTATGGGCACATATTCCTAGTGAGTGATTGTTGAATATTATGAATGTAAAGTTGGAGTGAAAAGGATTGTTTTGTAAGCATTGTTGAGTGTATTTTGAATTAATGCTTCAAGGTATTCTAGAATAAATATTTATTGACAAATTCTTGTTTGATAAGCATTTTTGTTGAAGTGATTAGTTGAGTGAACTTGAACTAGGGTTTGCAAAAATCATGAGTATCATTGTTATGTGAAGATTTTCTTATAAGCATCATTGTTGAAGTAAGTAATTGAGTGAAGAACTTGTACTAGGGTTTACAAAGATCATGAGTATCATTATTATGTGAGATTGATTGATAAGCATTATTGGAAACATTTGAGTGAGTGTTCATATGCTTGGACTAGGGTTTGTAAGCAAGGATTAATTCATTGAGTGATTGGTTGAGTAGAGTTGGTTGAGCCTAGTCAAGTGGATGTGTTGAAGTGATAGTTCAAGATCTGTGAAACAAATTGTTCTATATTCTAAATTGAGTTGAGAAAGAGATTGAGTTTTTATGAATGTGAAACATATTGAGTCTCTAACAATTCTCTATATGTTTCTATGATAAAAGAGAGATTGAAATTTATTGATATTTTGTGAGTGTGAAACATATTGAGTCTCTAAAAATTCTCTATATATTTCCATGGTAAAAATAGTGATTTAAAGTGATTGAGGATTGTGGTCAATTTGAAGCATATTGAGTCTCTAAAAATTCATTTTTATGTTTCTATGATATTGGACAAGTTCTAGTGTGGGCTTGTTGAGTAGATTTGAGGTAAGTCTTAGAGAATACTTGTGAATAAATTTGAGTGAGATTTTGTGGAATCTTATAATACAGTTTGTGAAAAGATATTAAGAGCATATTTGAATAAATTTTAGTGAGGACTTATTGAGCAAATTTGGATAAGTTATAGTGAGAACTTATTGAGCAGATTTGGACAAGTTCTAGTGAGGACTTGTTGAGTAGATTGGACAAGTTCTTGAGAGGACTTGTGGATAGATTAGTGTGAGATTTTGTGGAAGCTTACAAGGAAGATTTGAGACAAGTATTTGAGAAGACTTGTGAGCAGAGTTGATTTATTTATTTTTTCAAACCTTGAGTTAAGGTTTGGGTCAGATCTGGCAGAGTTGATTTGAGATTAACTCAAGCATTGTGTTAAGGCTTGAGGACAAATATTGAGGATAAATTTGTAATAGATCGAAGGACTATGTTTAGTGTAGATCAAGGAATATATATTGAGAATAAATTTGTGCTAGACTAAAGGACTATGTTTAGTACAGATTTGAGGATAGATTTTTGTGTAGATTTGAGGATAGATTTGTGCTAGACCAGAGATAAATATTGAGAAGATTTGTGCTAGACCAAAATATTTTGTTTAGTATAGATTTGAGGCAAATATTTGAAGGTGAAAAATTATATAGTACAACTGTCTCTAGTAGATAAATATCCATTAGCTAGGGCATTGATGATAGGTGTCTTCAGTGGATAGAGATCCATTAGCCAAATTAGTGGGGGCCAACAATTCTTCTAGAAGATCACTATCCAGAGCAAGAGGAGAAAGGAGTTCTCTTATTGATAGAGATCCACAAACTTGATTAGGAGATTGGTGTCTCCTTTGGACAGAGATCCATAAACATTGTAATAGGGAAAGGATTACCAAGAGATTGATTGAGAAAATTTTAGTGAAATATTTTCTCCATGGAGTAGCCTACATTGGGTGAACCACTTTAAATTGGTGTCTCTATTGTGTGTAGTTATTTGTGCATTGTTTTGATTACTATTTTTGATATTTCTATCTATAAATTGTATAATATTGATTGGGAAATAAAATTAAAAAGTGGTCTTATACTGTTCACCCCCTTCTCAGTATAAGCTTGTGTTCTTCATTGTTGGAAATATTGAGTGAATTATTATATGCTTTATTGGTGAATTTTTGGATATCTATTAATATAGATATTGAGGACTATTTGAGTTAGGTTTTGAAACCCACTTTGTGCACCTTTTTTGAAAATTTATGAAAACACTTGTTTAGGGTTTGTGAGCAAGTTGTGTTTCATTGATTGAATGAATGAGTGAAATTCTTGAGCATTAGTTTTGAGTGATATTGAAAGTGAATGTGCAAACATTAGAAATAAAATTTATGAAAGTGATAGACTTAATTATTGAGTAGAACATATTGAGTTCTTGATAGAGTACATCATTCTTTATATTTTCCATACATTAAAATAATTCTGAATAGAATATGTCTAAACTGATTCAATTTAAAGAAATTACTTTGAATATTAGACAAAGCAATTGATAGAATTGTGTGCAATATTTGAGATTGATTGAGTATAACTTGAGAGCATATTGAGAAAGTTCTTGAGAGAACTTAAAGGTATATTTGAGGTAAGTCTTGGTGAAGACTTATAGGCATATTTGAGGTAAGTCTTTTTGAAGACTTGAGAGTAGATTGATCAAGTTCTTGAGAGGACTTGTAGGCATATTTGAGGTAAGTCTTTGTGAAGACTTGAGATTATATTGAGCTAGTTCTTGAGAGGACTTATAGGTATATTTGAGGTAAGTATTTGTGAATACTTGAGAGTAGATTGAGCAAGTTATTGAGAGGACTTTAAGGTAGATTTGAGGCAAGTCTTTGGGAAGACTTGAGATTAGATTGAGCAAGTTATTGAAATGACTTGAATGCAAATATGAGGTAAGTCTTGGTGAAGACTTATAGGTAAATTTTATGTAAGTCTTGGTGAAGACTTGTAGGTAGATTTGATAAGGTCTTTGTGAATACTTAAGACAACATTGATAGCAGATTTGATTGATTGATTTATTCAAACTTTGTGTTGAGGCTTGGGGTAAATCTAAATATATTTGATTTGTGATTGGATCAAAATTTATGTTGAAGATAGATTTTGGTGCAAATTTATGAGCATATTTGTGCTAGACCTGAGACAGAGTAAGAGTATATTTGTACTAGACTAAGGACAGTGTTTGGTGAATATTTGAGATAGAGTTGAGAGCAAGATTTGGAGGTGACATATCAAAGGATAGTAGTCTCTAGGATAAAGATACATTAGCTAGAGCATTGAGGATAGAAGTATTTTTAGTGAGGATAGAGGTCTTATGTGGAGAGATATCCACAAGCTAGTGAATTTGGGGTAGTAGTCTTCAATAATATTACTAGCTAGAGCAAAGGTGAAAGAGTTATCCTATGGATATATATCTATGAACAAGATCAAGGGGAAAGAGTTCTCCTATGGAGTTTGATCCATGAAGCAGTTGGGAAGATATATTTCTTTTGTGGAGAGAGATCCATAAACTAGTTGAGGAGAAAGAGTTCTCCTAGGTCAAGTTCCATGAACTAGAGAAAAGGGGAAAGAGTTCTCCTATGGAGAGAGATCCACAAATTAGACCATTAAGGGATTGATGTCTCCTTTGGATAGAGGTCCATAAACATTGTAATAGGGAAGTGATTCCTAAGAGGATTTGTTGAGAAAATTTAGTAGAAATATTTTCTTCGTGGAGTAGCCCACATTGGGTGAACCACGTTGAATTGATGTCTTTATTGTGTGTGATGATTTATGCATTGCTTTGATTGCTACTATTGATATTGTCATTGATAATATTAGATAATATTTTTGGTAAAGAAAAGTAAAATTTGGTCTTATACTGTTCACCCCCCTCTTAGTATAAGCTTGTATTCTTCAACCATTTTGTAAAGAAATAAAGTAAACCTAAGCATTTATTACTAAATGAGCTTTCCAATAACAAAACATACCCTTATCTTAAGATATAAAAACCAATACTATATTTTTTTATCATTATATACCATATAAGAATACAACATTTGATTATAAAAATAAAAGGAGAATTTATTAAACTTTAAAAGAATTAAATTTTATAATAAAGAGACATAAATTGTACTAAAAATTAAACAAAACTTAGGTACAAGGAGATGGCTCAAAGCAAATACACATAGGCAACCCTGAGTTCTAGGGATGACCCAACACAGGTGGCCACATGATAAAACCCTTTGAATCTCCACACAATAGGATACCCAACAAAACAACCAAACAACATGAGCGTAGTTGGCTATAAATATTACAAGGTGCACTAGCCAAAGGATTGCTTAGTCCTTTATAGTAAGGAGGTTAGAAGGATGTGGCTTAGGAATAGATCAAATGATTTAACAAAAAAAAATCTTAGAAAGAACACATACCACAAATGCCAACCTAAAAAGTGAAGATTTTCACAACAAAGAAAGCGATCAAAACAATAGGGTGACATTTGAATGTCTAAGAAATACATAGGCTAAGGATGATTTTTAGTAGAAGGTATAGCTACAAAAGAAAAATGTTAAGGAACCAACGACCAACATCTAAAGTATTAAAACATAAATAATAAGAAGCATCTAGTTTGCACAAGCTTCCTCAGCTTCTTAGGATATTTTTTCTCAAATCATTTTATTTCTTCCTCCAATATTTTGGCCCTTCTCCTCTTTTCCTCTTCAGCCCCCCATACATTACCCACTCTAGGTTTTTAAAGCAACAACATGGGTATATATTTCTTGGGAGGAAATTGTATGAGAGACATCCAAGAAGGTGTTTCCCCATACGTGTGTCACCTTGGTCACCAAAGGAAAGCATTCCAAGAAAATTTAATTATCTTTATTCTTTTTTAAACTGAAGAACACAAAAGGGCAGCCATAATATTCTTTCCTTAACCATTTTAAAATATCATTCACTCAATCAATTTGAATCTCATATTAGCATCATGGAAATAATTGATTTTCATTAAAAAAAAAAAAAAATTAAATAAAGGGGTAAAAATTTATTGATAAAAAGTCTAGATTACAAAGTACAGCTGAGCCCCCACCCATGACTCAAATAAGCAACAAGACAGGCTAAATCACCAGACAAGGTCAACTCCCAAAGAAAACCAAAAAAAAAAAACAAACCACATTAAGTCTGAACATCCTTATGGATCAACTCCCATAGGTGTTGAGAATCCCCAAACGGGAGACTCTCCCAGTTATCAATACTCTGTCCTAAATAAAAACCACATCCGGAGAATGAACACGAATCAAATCATGAACAACTTTTTGTCTGGGGATGCTATTCAACCCCCTTACATTCCATGAAAGTATAATCATTTTTGGGGGTTATAAAAATAGGAGTCCAATGTTCTCACCAAACCTGACTCTACCAAAGTCTCCCCCATTAACTTAATTTTATCCTGGTCTTTCTTCCGACCCACCTTCATATTCTTATCTGAAGCATTTTTTTTAATTATTTTATGCTGCAATCCCAACACCATAGGAGTTTTACAGTCCATGGATGACTGCATCAGTGCCTGGGTAGGAGAGGACACATCTAAATCTGTGCCATTTTCTAAGATAACTTCACTTCCAGGGCTAGGGCCAACCATATCACCTATACTCGGAACCAAAGCCCTTTGTTCTTCATTTAAACCCCCTGTATCTGGTTCCCTTGGTTCCACCTCATGAAGAGACAACTGATTTGGTCCTGTTATATCTATAACAGGTAGCGATGTTTCAGGTATCTCCACGCACTGATCATGATTCTCTAGAATTTCAAAACGATTGAGCTGATCTGGATGGTTATCCTTAATGTCTCTTTTTTCCTTTCTTCCTTTGTTTTGAGGTTTTACCATAACAAAGCCTTCCTTATCCTGATCCCCCTCCTTTATCGGGGCTTTTCCTTTATCCATATTTTGTACAGCTTGAGAGGGCCTAGGATTTGAAGCCACAGGTAGGACAAACTTAGGGCATTTTCTTTGTAAGTGGCCATATTCATGGCAAATACAAAAATGAAATGGAAGAGCTTCATAGTCAATTTTTTGAACCCATGTGGTTGATCCGAACTGTATTTCAATAGAATCTGGAATAGGATTGTTTAAATCAATTTCAACACAGATACGGGCAACAGAGATTACCTTTTTATCCAGCGTCTGTCCTGACGGCCCAACTAGCTTCCCAAGTAGAAGGGCAATCATATGCAAGATGTCATTTCTCCAAAATTCCAAGGGGAGCCACGGAAGCCGAACCCACATCGAAACCTATGACGGCCGCTCCTCTGATGGGTTGAAACCCACATGCCAGGGTTTAAGAAAGAGTCCCGCTTGGTTACAAAAATAGGGACCTCCTTCAAATGCTTTGTTACGATCCGCAAGATGATTTTCATTAACTTTAATGACAATAATTTAATTAATAATTTTACTTGGCTAAAGTATTAAATCCAAATAATAATTTGAAAGTATTAATTTTATCAACTAATTAATACTTAATGATTTATCCCTAAGTAGGAAGTCTCCTTTGCTATTTCCAACCCATTAAGGAGACTCATTGTGTAAGCAACTTCCTGGTCCAATGGTGTGATTATGAGAACAATAAAAATGCAATGAATCTATATGAAGGGTGTTATGGTCACCCTGAGCTATCTATGAGCAATTGATCACCATCATTTCCAAAAATATCTCTCATTGTAGGTGGTTTACCCATAGTTCCTGCTAGATAGAGAGTACCTAGTCTTGCACCCACAAATACATCAGCAATACCATATTCCATGCTCAAAATAATAAACAAATTACATCATATAGACATCATAAAAGAAACTATGTCATTAAACATTCACACCAATACATAGTTTATTGTTCATATATATTTTTTCCAAGGAGGGTTGTTAAATATAGTGATGAGAGCAAGGTATACATGCTCTACAATCTTGAAAATAAGAAAACTATTGTTTCCCAAGATGTTATATTTATTGAGAGTGATGTCTATAATGATCACTAAAAAAAATAAAACTAGGTTGCAAGTGAAGGAGGGCCTTAATGGTTGAAGAATTAAATTAAGAGGACATACAATCTACTTCATCAACACCTATTGATGTATCACTTAGTCAGCATCAAGTATCTCATATTCTACATCCCAAGGAGGAAAGCATAAAAAGTTGTTGCTCCCACATCCACCTACATAAATGTTGGATCAAAATTATAAGAGGTGAACAACTCAACTTCAAGCATGACAAGGTAATGAAAATCAAGTTGTTGATCAAGTTGATGATGAATTGACTTATTATGCATTATCTTGTATTTCTAGTGAACCTAGAACCTTTGATGAAGTGGTCAAGTGTAAATAATGTATTTAAGCTATGGAAAATAAGATGGAGTCAATAAATAAGAATGAAATATAGGATTTTGTACATCCACCTAAGGACAAATATGTCATTGGAACAAATCATATTCAAGTATTAAAGATGATGCTTATGTATGCGAAGGGCATAAGGGATCATGATATCTATTATATACCAACCAAGAATGCAAGGCTAATTGAATTCACATATTCATATTGGGGATGTTCTATTGATGATAGAAAGTCTACATTGGACCATTATTTCACTCTTAGTAGTGTATTGATCTCTTAGTGTTCTAAAAAATAATCTATAGAGGTAAAATATGTGGTATAGCATTAGCAAGTACTCAAGGAGTATGGTTGTGGTTATTTATTAAATATATTGGAGAGGCTCATTGAGAGTTAACTCAAAAAATTTATGACAATGAAGGGATAATTCAATTATCCAAAAAAACTAATTTTTCATCCAAAGATTAAATATATCGATTTGAAGCATCATTATGTGAGAGATTTGGTGCAAGAGAATGTGGTGAATATTGAGTATCTCAAGTTTAAATATCAATTTTATGATATCCTAACCAAGGGATTGTTGAAGTAGGCATATGTGAAGCTAAATACCAAGCTAGAATTTCTCCATTTTACATCAAAAGAGAATGTTGGAGATTGTGATGCAAATTTGATTAATTAATAATTAATAATAGTAATTATAATTTGAAATTGAATAAGGATAACAAATATGGGCTTATAAGTGGACTTAATTCTAGTAATAACACAACATCACCCTATGGTATATTCATTGCTACACACAAAACCTAGGCAAAGCTGGTTATGGGAGAAGTGAACCCCAATAAGGATTTTTTTTAATCTAAATCTAGAGAACATAGAGGAAGTGTTGACTCTAAGAGTTTCATAGATTATTCTAAGTAGAACCTCCAAATAAAGAGAAAATGGCCTTGTTGAAAAATTCATTGGTGTTAGGTTAGATCTAGATACAGTCATAAAATGGGCATCCCACAAGTGGAAACCCAAAGATAACCTAGAGATTGTTGCACTGGAAAAAAGATTTTTATTGTTTAACTTCATGTGTAAGGAATATATGAATGGGGATATACTGAAAGGTCCATGGTTTTTTGGAATATAAGGGCTCTCTCTAAAAATGATAATCAATATTTGATCCCAAATACTAAGAATATAAATATTGCACCATTATGGGTCATATTCCTAGGGCTTCTAGTCAAGTTATGTGATGAAGACGTTATTGAAGGAGTTTCTAAAGGCATAGGAAAATTAATAGTATTTGACCCTGCTACTTGATCCAAATATAGAATGGTTTTTAGTATATTTTACATGAATGCAAATTTGACCTAACCTTTACCTTATTTAATAAAACTTGTTTTAGTTGCAGGGGTGTGGAGTCAGCAAATTGAATATGAATGGTCAATGGTAATTTATTTTGGATGTAAGACAATAGGGCATATTATATCCCACTATTAAAAAATAAAATAGCCCAAGAAAAAAGAAAAGTTACTGATTTAGAAAAACAAGGAGAAAAAATTAAGACAAATAGATGTTTTAATAGAGAAAACTAAATTGAAAAAAGAACTTTGAAGCTCTGGCGATTTGGCGGGAAAACCTCTGAACTGGCATCGGGCGATGCTCGAGGGTTTCTGGCCCGTTAGATCTTACCAGAGTCTTTTGCATTGTGGTTTTAAATTACTCTGAAGGTTTGTTCGTTGCTCCGGGAGGGCCCGATGGGGTCTCCTCCAGTCCCTCTTGTGGGGAGAAAGAGTTCATATGCTGAGATGTTGAAAGAAAACCCCTCGTCTTCCACTGGTGAAGCTCAGAGGACTACTTTTCAAACGCTACTCAAGAATGTTGGCAACAGCCCAAATGCTCACCGTGTTAATGGATGCCTCCCGCAATCCGCTTCCAGACCTAAGATTGTTATCGAACCCAAGCTGGTCAAGGAAACAATTGTCTACTGAGCTAACCATGACTTGATCTGCAAATTCATGGGCATATGACCTTCTCTAAATTTTTTGCATACCTGGGTTCGACAGAACTGGGAGCCACAAGGTGAGTACTCTTTATGGCCAATAAGCAATGGGTATTTTATTATTAGTTTCTCTTATTTAGCAGATAGAAACAGAGCATTTGAATAAAAAAAGATAAACCACGAACCAGCAGGGTTATTTGTTCAACCCTAGAGAGTGGGCTTTGATCCTCGCATTGAACCCACGGCTGTTCCTGTCTGGATCCGACTGTACGCTCTCCCAATGGAGTTTTGGGGTGAGCAGGTTCTAGAAATAATAGGTAATTCCCTAGGCAGATATATTGGAGTCTCTAGAGACACCATAGAGGGAAATACAGCTATTTTTTCTAGAATCTGTGTAGAAATGGACATTAGCCAGCCTTTATCAGCTGAGGTGGAGCTTGAGTTGGTAGGAGTTCCCTGGATCCAGCAGTTAGACTATGAGGCCCTACCTTTCAGGTGCAGAGTTTGCCATAAGCATGGACATTTGGCAAGGTTCTGTCCTAACACCTCGAGCACAAAGGCGGAGGCTTCGACTGGAATGCCAAGCCACCCTAGAGAGGGTAAGCCCACCCCTATCAATGAACCTTCCAACACTTCTCCAGGTCCTGATGCTCAGAAGGATGGCTTTGAACAGTCAAAACGAAGGAGAAACAAAAACAAAAATGGTAAGGAGCAGATGCATCTCAAGCCAAACAATCGATATGAGATTTTTAAGTCATTACTGGATCTGGAAGACCAAGTCATGGAGGGAGTGGATGGGAATGGTGAGATTAACAACACTCACTCTCAAGATTCTCCTTCATCCACTCCTGTTGCCGATCAGGTGACTGCACCCTCTGAGAGTATGCAGCCGGAGAACCCTGGGGCATTGGTGATACACTCCCCAGCACAGCCGGCTATTAAAGATGTTACTATGGGAAATGCAGATAAAAATAGAGAAAGGCCAGCTTTAGGGATCACTCAGGTGGAGAAGAGATCTAAAAACAATAACTCTCAAGGAGCGGGAAGAAAATCCAATAAGGAACTGCTCACAGCACAAGGAGATAAGCTGATCAATGGAGGATCGATGAGGTCAATTGATTCTTACTGCTCCCAAGGTTTTCAATGATTATTCAATCTTGGAACGTTAGGGGTTTAAACAGTAGAACCCATCAATCTGCTGTTCAAAGACTCTTAGGGAAGTATAAAACAGACTTTTTGCTTATCCAAGAGATAAAAATGTCGCTGGATCTTATGATTAAAACTGTTAGTAGGATTTGGAGGGCCGCTGGGTATATGGATGTGGCTGCCCAAGGTGCCTCAGGGGGGATTGTCACTCTTTGGAACCCCCTGGAATGGACTGCTCTAGAACATATTTCCTGGAGGGGTGTTCTCACTTCTCACTTCAGGAATATTGTCACAGCTGAGCATGTTTTAATTACAAATTTCTATGGGGCTCAAAGCCTTGCTGGCCAGAGGCTCCAATGGAAAGTTGTTCACAACATGAGGTCCTCTAGACAAGTTTGTGACTGGATCATTACTGGAGATTTTAATGCCAAATTATCTACTCGGGATCAGGAAGGTGGAACCCTTTTTTTGGACCCGGGGGACAGGCTTCTGATTGCCCAGGTCCAGGCTTTTCACTTAGTGGATATCCAAGGTCCTGGAATTTTTTTCACTTGGACTAACAAGAGGAGGGAGCCACACTGTAGGAGGGTAAAGTTAGATCGCTTTCTGGTCTCAGAGGAGGCATTTGTTAAGTGGAATGTTAAATTCTAGATTTTGGATGGCCCTATTTCTGATCATTCCCCCATCCTGCTGGAGGGTGGGACTCAGACAGGGCAGTACCACAAACCGTTTAGATTTGAAAATTTTTGGCTACAAAAGGAGGATCTTCATGAGAAAATTCTGCAATTGTGGGATGAAGGTCATCCACCTTTTGGGACAGCTATGTTTAAATTCCACAAATAGCTTCATTTTGTCAAAAGTAAACTGAAACAGTGGAGGCACGCCAATAAGTCGGATTTCTAGCTGCAAAGAGCCCCCTTGATGGTCCGCTGGGAGGAGGTACAGAAACAATTTAGGGAAGGAATAATTACTGAACAGCTTAAAACTGAAGATGATACCCTGCGCAAAGCTGTTGAGGACATTGATAACCAAGAGGAAATTTACTGGAAATAGTGGGCTAGAAATTCTTGGTTATTGGAAGGAGATAGAAATACAAAATTTTTCCATCGATCAGCCTGTGCTAGAAGACAGATGAATAACATGGCAGCTCTACATGATGAGAATGGATACTCCTTTGATACTCTTCCTGGTATGCACTCCCACTCCGTGGATTATTTCTCTAAGATTTTTGTAGAAAATAAGGAGCAAGATGTGGGGGCTCAAAATGAATTTCTTGATGTTATTCCCCCTATTGTCACTCAAGAAGAAAACCTGGCTCTCCTTAGACCCATTGATAGATATGAATTGAGGTCTGTGGTCTTTGGAATGATCACAGGCAAATATCCCAGTCCAGACGGTTTCCCTATTGAGTTTTTCCGGGCCTTTTGGGATACCTTGGAGGAAGATGTTTTGGTCACATTAGAGGAGTCCAGAATCAATAAGAGAATGCTTAAGGCTCTAAATCACACCTTCATCACTTTAATTCCTAAGGGGGAGGAAGGGGTTCATATCTCTGATTTTAGGCCTATTGCCTTATGTAATGTGATTTACAAAATTATCACAAATATAATAGTTGAACGTCTTAAACCTCTCCTTCATAACCTCATCTCCTCAGAACAAGGGGGATTTGTTGAGGGTAGACAGATTTTGGATGGAGTGGTTCTTGCCCAGGAGGCTATTCATTCAATGCAAAACTCCAGCAACAAAGGAATGTTCATCAAACTGGATATGTCCAAGGCTTATGATAGAGTGGAGTGGGGCTTCCTGTCAAAAATGTTGGCCGCCTTTGGTTTTTCCCAGGACTGGATAGACTGGGTTATGAGCTGTGTTTCCATGCCTTCTTATTCTGTTCTAATTAAGGGGCTTCCCTCGCCTCCTTTTGGAGCTTCTCGCGGTCTCCGACAAGGGGACCCCTGCTCTCCCTATCTATTCCTTATTTTGGCTGAAGGATTAGGTAGACTCTTCTTCAGAAGAAGACTTCAAGGCCTGTTAACAGGTATTAAGGTTGGTTCAGAAATTCTGACTCATTTGCAATTTGTGGATGATACAGGCCTGGTTGGAGTGGCCAGTCTCAGGGAAGCCAGGGGAATCAGAGACTCTCTCAATGTTTACCTTAGGGCCTCCAATCAGGTTATCAATGACAAAAAATCCAAAGTGGTTTTTTTTCAATCTTGATCAAAGGCTTCAGGACAGAATTATGGAGATTTTGGGCTTCACTAGAACCTCTCTTCCTATAGTCTACTTGGGGGTTCCTTTGCACTTCAAGAAATTGAAAATTGACATTTGGAAAGATCTTTTGGATGGCTTCAAAGACAGAATGAACCATTGGTCTCTTAAATGGTTAAGCTATGGCGGTCGATTAACCTTCTTACAGTCAGTTATCCAAGCCATGCCAATTTATAAATTCTCTATCCCTGGCTGCCCCACCTTCTATTTGGAAAGAGCTAGATAAATTGGCCAGAAGATTCTTATGGGAAGGAGCAAAGGGTGAGAGGAAATGGGCCTTGGTTGGCTGGGATAAAGTTACGCAGCCCAAAGAAAAAGGAGGTTTGGGATTGAGAAGCTCTAAACTCAACAACATAGCCTTAGCTGGTAAATTGTATTGGAGATGGATTTCCCAGCCATCTTCTTTATTCAGTAGAATCTTAACCAGCAAATATCTGGGCCAAGTTCACCCCTCTGAAATAAGCCGCTTCCCTTTGGATGGTAATGGATCCCTAGTCTGGCAAGCTCTCAAGTTGGGTTCTCAAGTTATTAAAGACCAATTGTTCTGGAAAGTGGGAAGAGGGGAGAAGGCACGTTTTTGAACTGACTCTTGGGACCAGTTTCCACCCATCATTACAGAATATCTTGAATTGCTTCCAATTAAAACCACCATAGAATCCCAGGGATGGGTCACTATTGAGAATTATTTCAACACTAGCCAGTTGGGTGAGTATAAATTCAAGAATTTTAAGCGGTTGGAGGGGTGGCCGGTCACAATCCCTCCGGTGCTAGCAACCATTTTGACCAACATCTTGACAGCACGATTTCTCACGGGCTGAGATGAAGAGGATGAGTTAGCTTGGGGCCATGGTAACCTCGGGGTTTATACTGTGAAGGCTGGATATGATCAGATCCTCCCAGAGCCTCCCCCGCATTCATTTTCGGTTCAATATTGGAAGAAGATTTGGCATTCCAAGTGCTGGCCGAAAGTGAACTTCTTTGCCTGGAATTTTATGCATAATGGCATTCTCACCTTCGATTTCCTCAAAAATAGAGGAATCATTGGCCCTTATCAGTGTATTTTATGTCATAAGAATGAGGAGACTGCTGATCATTTGATGTTTGAGTGCTCTTTCACAGGTCAGATTTGGAATCGGTGGTTTTCCTTTTTTAAACTCTAGAGTAATGGTGCTCTGACTCGGAACAATATCTGGCAAAGATGGAAGAAAGGCAGATTTAAATCTAAAGCCCTCCATCTGGGGTGGGATCTTGGTCTTTCCTTCATCTGGTGGCAAGTGTGGCTGGAAAGAAACGCTCGAATATTTAGAGAGACCTTCTCCTCGCTTGATGGAATATGGCAGGTTATCTGGAGCAAAGTCACAGAGACGGTTGCCATATATGCTGATGAGGAAATTACGGCTGAGTTGGGTCCTCAGGAAGAGAGAGCTATTGCACAGGTTAGAAAGAACATAGCCAGTTGGAAGCCCCCCCAGCAGGCTGGGTTAAAATTAACACAGACGGAGCTGCAAAGGGCAATCCGGGCAATGCTGGAATTGGTGTTGTGTGCCGTGATCATGCTGGAACTATGCTTTACTAGGAACTCCAGGGTCTGGGTAGAGCCACCAATAATGAATCCGAAGCCTATGCTATCAAAATTGCTTCCATCTGGGCTGTCAAGCAGGGATACAGAAAGATACTCCTTGAGACAGATTCTCAAATTCTGGTTGGCGCTCTTGATTGTTTGAGGAACTTTGCTTTGAAAGCTTGGAAGATACAGATTTTAGTCTCTCAAATCAAGGACCTTTGGAAGGAATTAGAAGATGTGATCCCTATCCATGTGAGTCATGAATTAAATTCGATGGCTGATTTCCTTGCAAATATGGGTGCGAAAAAGGAGGTTGGAGTTCAGCTACACAGTGACATGCACCGTGGAAAATGCTCGAGATTCGACGGGGACTTGCAAAATTCTTGAATCAATGAGAAATTTTTGTACTAAGGATGATTTTTGTCGCGTTTTCGCGACCTGCTTTGCTGTCGCGGCCCTTGGCAGGAAACTGTCACGATTTCGCGGCAGGTTTTGTCGCCACGGCCTTGGGAAGGTTTCTGTCGTGATTTCACGACGCTTTGAGCGTAGGGGCAATAAGGAGGAAAACAGTCGCGATATCGCGACGATTTTTGTGTTTCGGAGACAAAAGGAAAAACTGTCACAATATTGCGACAAGTTTGAGTACAGGGGCAACAAGGAGGAAAACAGTCGCGATATCACGATGATTTTTGTGTTTCGGAGACAAGGGGAAAAATCGTCACGATATCGCGACAAGTTTTGTCGCCACGGCCTTTGGAAGGTTTTCGTCGCGATTTCGCGACGCTTTGAGCGCAGGGGCATCAAGAAGGAAAACAGTCGCAATATCACGACGGTTTTTGTGTTTCAGAGACAAGGGGAAAAATTGTCGCGATATCGTGACAAGTTTTGTCGCCACGACCTTTGGATGGTTTCTGTCACGATTTCGCGACGCGTTGAGCGCAGGGGCATCAAGGAGAAAAATAGTCGTGATATCGCGACGGTTTTTGTTTTTTGGAGACAAGGGGAAAAATCGTCGCGATATCGCGACAATTGTTGTTGCCACGGCCTTTGGAAGGTTCCCATCGCGATTTCGTGACGCTTTGAGAGCAGGGGCAACAAGGAAGAAAATAGTCATGATATCACGACGATTTTTGTGTTTCAGAGACAAGGGGAAAATTCGTTGCGATATCACGACGTTTTTGATGCCTGGGAGCCAGATAGAAGAACTGTCGTGATTTCGTGACACATTTGGCGCACTGAAGACTTCTGGAAAATACGTCATGATTTTGTGACCATTTTGGAGCTTGTGCATCATGAGGATAATTCGTCACGATTTCACGACACTTGGGAGGACTGGCTGCAGATTGATAATCTTGTCGCGATTTCACGACACTTTTGGCATAAAGGGGGCAAACAGAAAATGTGTCGTGATATCGTGACCTTTTTGAGGGATGACTGCTCTGAGGAGAACCCATCGCGATATCGCGACAATGTTGGTGGTCAGGAGTTGTTGGCTTTGGCTGTCACGATTTCGTGACATGTCACGATTTTGTGACATGTCGCGATTTCACGACCGATTTCCCGGTTGTGGCTTTGGTTGCCTTGACTGTCGCGATATTGTGACATGTCGCGATATTGCGACATGTCACGATTTCGTGACATGTCACGATTTCGCGCCTGGTTTTCTTGTGCTTTGGGTTGGGAAGTGCTGCCCTTTTGCCCTTTGTGCTGGCTTCTTGCTTCTTGGTTCTTGGTTGGGATGTTTTCGATCCCTCTTGTATATACTCTTTGTATTAATATAAGCTTTTCTCTTTCTTCAAAAAAAAATAGAGAAAACTAAATTGTTGAAGAAAAACAACCTAGAAATCAATAAATTCTATATCTTACAAGATCTGAAGGAAGAGATCATGAGGAAACTAGATATAGAAGAGATCATAGAAGTTGACAAAGAAATAGAAAATGCACATTTATAGGCTTAGGAAGAGAGTCAACAAAATCTACTGAATAAATATTTAGACCCAGAATTATAAGAATAGGAAGTAGTTAAAGAAACTCTTATAGAGGAAGGAGAGGTTGAAGAAATAGATCCAAGAATAGAACCTAAACTAGAGGAAGTATGATTATCTTCATAATAGGGAGAAGACTTCAAAGAGGTGGTATATAAAAGGAAGTTAAGAACAGTTAAAGCTTTGGAGAAGTAAGAAGTTCAACAGCAACAAAATACCAAGGGCACCAAATGGGAAACACTTCCATAAAAGAAACTAGTACAATGAAGCTGATAAGAAATAAAAAGAAAATTGTAGATCTAGGTAGTGTAAAAAATCTTGGGAGATCCAAACTTATAGATATAAGGAACAAGAAATTAGCTTAGGACATAGTATATGTAACTCAACAGGTTTTGGTACTAAGTGGTGTGAAATCTCCCACCAAAAGGTAAGAAATGAATGTTATTTCCTGGAACATTCAAGGAATGAATGCCTTGAATAATCATAGGGTAGTTAGGAATTTTAGAAAAATGCATGGGATAGATATCCTTTTACCTCAAGAAAAAACATTGGAGAAGAAAATTTAGACATAATTAAAAATCTAGTATGGAATAAAGCAAAAAGCATCTATAGATTAACTAGAGGTGCTTTTGGATGTTTGTGGACTCTCTACAATCCAAATAACCTAGAAGGGGAGTGTTTACAATAGAATGATAGATTTATTATAGTCCTCTTTTGATGTAAATTGAGTAATTTTTGCTTGTTAGCTATAGATTTTTATACTCCTAATTCTCAAGTGGATAAGAGAAGGCTTTGAGATGATTTAGAGAGATTTGGTGCTTCTAAAATATATTCCTTGGATGATAGCAGGAGACTTCAACACTACTCTCCTACTAAATGAGGGGCAAGGAGGATTAGTTGACTTCATAAACAATATGGAGGATTTTGGTAATTTTTTCTCTTCTTTGGATTAAATAGATGTGGATCTACAGGGGGGTAAGTTTACTTGGTCAAATAAAAGAAAATAATGGGATATCATCTAATATAGGATTGAAAAATTAGTAGCTTCCATTAACTACAATGGAAATTTTCACTTTTTTTCTTTGAGAGCCTTACCAAAAACTGCCTTTGATCATAGCCCACTTATTTTAGATTTTTCACAAGAAAAATGACAAAAGAATTTTCTTTTAAATTTGAGATTATGTGATGAAAGCATCCTCAAATAAAGGATATAATCATATATTGGTGGAACAGAGATGTGTATGGAACTAAAATGTTCCAAGTTGTCAAAAAACTAAAAATCATAAAGATGAATCTCAAGAAATGGAACCAAGATGTGTTAGGAAATATTTTCCAGTAAAAGTAGGAGTTTTTAGATAACCTGAATGAAGTGTATTTGAAGCTTAAACAAGAAGTGAGAACTTTGGAGTTGGATAAAATAGAAATAGAGGTTCTTACATAGTTTCATAATGTTTTAGCAAAGGAGGAAACTCATTGGAAGCAAAAATCAAGGGTAGCATGGATAAAGGAAGGAGATCGTAACACGAAGTTCTTCTATCTCTCAACCATAAGGTATAATAGTACCAATAGGATAAAGTATCTTAAGCTATATAATGGTGGTGTAGTAAAAAATAGAAGGAAATAGCAATAGTTGCAATAAATTTCTTCTAGACTCTATTTTCTAATGGTCAAGATGAAGATGAGGCAACAATGGACTCCCTTCTTGGCAACATTTCCTTAATAATTTTGAAAGAAATGAAAAACCTATTACTTACTCTCTTCTTTGAATAAGAGGTCAAGAAAAGTGTGTTTGATATGGTATAAGATAAGGCATCAATTTTAGATGGTTTTCCATTTGGCTTCTTCTAGATTGTTTGTCACATAATAGGAAAAGATGTTGTAGAGGTAGTAAGAGGATTTCAAGTCTGTAATTTATTACTTTAGGACTAGAATAATAGTTTTCTATTTTTGATCCCAAATAATCTTGGAGCCCCTTCCCTAAAATATTGTATACCTATTAGCCTTTGCAAATCCATATACAAAATCCTCAATAAGACATTGGCCAATAGACTCAAGAAGGTACTTCCAAGGATCATCTCTTCTATGTAGGGAGGTTTTATTCAAAAAATATAAATAATAGATGGAGTAATGACAGTACATGAAATATTGCATTCGATGGATAATAGTGGTGTTCTAGGTATGTTGTTTAAACTATATATGAATAAAGTATATGATCGGGTGTCATGGATTTTCTTGGATAAGGTAATGCAAAAATTTGGTTTTGACATTAAGTGGAGATAGTGGATAAAAATATGTCTCTTCAACAAATTTTTTTATCATAGTTAATGGTAGATCAATAGGTTTCTTTAGGGTAAAGTGAGGTCTAAGATAAGGAGATCCTATATCCTCATATTTTTCATCATCATGGTTGAATATTTAGGAAAAAATTTGGGTGTAGCCACTGCCACGACAAAGATAAGAGGGGTTAAATTTGTAGGTAATGTTGCAGTAGTGTCTTACTAGAAATTTGTGGATGATACACTTATATTGGATGAAGCCTCAATAAGAGAAGAAAAGGAGATACTCAATATGATACATATTTATGAAAGAGATTCTAATAAAAGTATCAATTTTAGGAAAAATTATGTTTATTTTGTCAACACAACTAGACACGTGCAACAGAGAATATCTAGGATTTGGGGATGCAACATAGAAAAATTTCCATCTATCTACCTTGGATTACCTCTTTTCACAAATATATGGAAATAAAAATTGTGGGCTCTAGTCATAGACCAAATTAAAAGGAAGTTGGTAGGGTGGAAGGGTAACATGCTATCTCAAGCTAGGTAATTATAGCTTTTGAAGGTAACATTACAAAGAATACCAATTTACTACATATCACTTTTCATAATTCCCTACAAGGTCAAAAAAAAATAGAGCAAATTTTCATAAGGTTTCTTTGGGTAGGGGTAGAAGTAAAATAGATTTTTGCTCTAGTATCATAGAATATATTTTTCCCTTCGAAGAGGGAGGGTGGTCTAGGGATAAGAAAGTTGCAATAGTTCAATAAAGCACTACTAACTAAAATGTGTTGGAGATTGACCAAGGAACAAGATCTACTCTAGGCTAATATTCTTAAAGGTAAGTACATGGAAGGTTCCATACCCTTCTTTAGAAGTTTAGACCCTCCTAAAGGATCAATAGTTTGGAATGGAGTTTCAAAAACTAGGAAATTGTTGAGAAGTGGACTAAGATGGATGGTAGGAGAAGGCAAGAAAATATTTTTTATGAATAAACTTGGATTGTAGATAGTACTTTACAGTAGATGCGAGAGTTTAGAAGACTAAAATATCACCTAGTTCAAAAATATCAATTGTTAGTCAAAAATCACATAGAATTTCGGGAAGGTCAAAGGTTTTATAAAGAGCTAACTTTATTCTATTGATCCAGAATTGTAGGAATCTTTGCTAAATATTAATAGACTACTACAATAGTACAACTTACCTCAGAATGAGGATAAGGACTCATTGATCTAGATCCCTAATTCCTAAAGATAATTCTCTATGAAATCACCTTATACCCTATAGTTTTAAGGTGTGGATGGGGACTTTTCTATAATTAAGGTTTGGAAGAATGAGTTAATCCTAAAATTGGCTTTCTTTCTTTGGTTATGCTTACAAAACAAGTTTCTAACTCTAAATAACCTAAGTAAAAGAGGTTTTCAAGTAACAAATATATGTTGTCTTTGCATTAAGGATGTTGAATCAGTTGACCACTTGTTTATTCATTGCGAGTTTGCAAGTAAGGTACTTAATAACCTAATGGAATCTATGTTCTACTCTTGGGTGGTCCTTAGTACTTTTAGATAGTTTTTTAACCAATGTATATGCCCTTTTAGCAATAGCAGTGTATACTTACTATGGTAATTCTATTTATTACCACATTTGGTTTGTTAGGGTAGTTAGTTACCTACCTAAGGTTCACTTAACCAATTTGTCAAGAAAATATTTCTTGTTAGTTGTTAGAACTATTTGGTTAGTGGTTAGCTATTCCTACAGGCTAACTATAGCCTAAGTTGTACTATTTAGCCTATGTTCATTAATGAAATATTATTCTGCTTTCTCACATGGTATCAGAGCAGGCCCTGGGCTCCGGTCATCTAGGCTAGATGAAGTTTTGACTAGTATGAGAGTTTGGAGCTTTGTTAAGCTCTTGGATTTAATTTTTATTGGGAGCTCTATTGAGCAAGGGACCTGAGCGGTGATCTTGCTTCTGACTACCAACAAGGGACCTAACTCCAACATGGACACATAGACCTGATTATCTACAAACCTGATGCAACAAGTTTGACGGGAGCAGAATCTAAAGATGTGTCTGGTCGCAAAGGAAATCTGAGATCATGACCCCTGGTAGACATCTTGGATGATAGATGCCTTGGATATAATGATGAGAGGACCTTGACATCTCAATACGTGGATACAGGTTGGACATAGGGCAACAGGCCCTAATGGGACCAGAATTCTATGGTGGACATGGTAATCTAGATGAGACCAGAATCCTATAGTGGACATGATAATCTAGATAGGACGGGATCTACCACTAGATGCAAAGCTAGAACATGACTTGCATAATTCTAACCTGAAAAATGGCCTATGGAAACAGATAGCTATCTGACATGGAATTACACCTAGATGAACTAGACCTAAGACTGTGTTAGTCCTACAATGACACTGAGAGGGGGGGTGAATCAGTGTAGCTCTTTAAACTTAAATTTACAGCTCTTAATACCGCAGCAATTAAAACTTATTACTAGATACAACAAGTATAACAAAAGAGCATCACACAACACAAGATTTAACGAGGTTCACCAATGTGGCTACTCCTCAAAAATTGACTTGCTTGGACTACCATCCAAATCTAGCCTTTGCAAAGCACCAACTTTACAATCAATTTACCAGCACCCATTGTAAGGAGCACCAACCCCTTATTTATCTGCACCAACAGAAAGGAGCACCAACCCCTTATTTATCTACACCAACAAAAAGGAGCACCAACCCCTGATGCCAAGCTACAACCTAGACTTCAATTTGAATCTATAAGTTTGACAGTAAGATACCTTTGCTTTTGCAAGACCCTGACTAGTCTTCTTCACCTTTGCATTCTCTATGCACTCTACTCTCTCTACGCAATCACTTCGCACACTCTACTTCGTTATAGTCAAACTTCACGATCGTCTTCTCCCTTTTGCGCACTCTGCTCTCTTTGCAAATTTTGCACTTAGCATGATTCGACATGACTTGCTCTCTATGCACAATGACCATATTTCACACACATTCAACTTGCATCAATTCTCCAAATAACCCTCCTTTTATAACAATATTTTTATGATGAAAACCCTAATCTTAGTCGGTTGTAAATCCTAATCTTAGTCGACTTTCATAACAACTATAAACCCTAATTTTAGTTGGCTATCATCGGTCTTCATCGGCTTCAACTCAAGAAGATGTTCGATTTATCCATCGCTTGATGATTTCATTTTGGATAGACCCTATAACCGCCATAGTGATGTCGGTCCACTATCATACTTCTCATTTCAATCGGGTTCTCCTTCTTGACTTGCGCATTTACGACCTATCACAAAATCATGACATTTCTACCTCTATAGCTTCTTTTGTTGTTGTTGCCATGAAAATACATGTCACGATATCATGACACTTTCACCTCCATACGCTTTCTCTATTCTTTTGTCATGATATCATGACATTTCTTCCTTCATAGACTTCATCTTTTCTTTTGTCATGATATCGTGACATTTTTGCCTCCATATACTTCGTCTTTGCTTTTGTCATGATATCGTGACACTTCTGCTTCCATAGACTTTGACTTTGCTTTTGTCATGATATCGTGACACTTCTGCCTCCGTAGTCTTCAACTTAGCTTTTGTCATGAAATCATGACACTTCTACTTTCATACTTAGCTTCTTTGCTTTTGTCATGAAATCGTGACACTTCTGCCTTCGAAGTCTTCTTCTCTGCTTTTGTCATGAAATCATGACACTTCTGCTTTCGTACTTTACTTCTTTGCTTTTATCACGAAATCGTGACACTTCTACTTTCGAAGTCTTGCTTTTTACTTTTGTCATGAAATCATGATAGTTCTGCTTTCGTACGCTTCCTCTCTTTCTTTTGTCATGAAAATGTGACATGTCGCGATATCATGACACTTTTCAAACTTACTTTCTCTCTCCTATTTTAGTCACAAAATGTGACATGTCACAAAATCATGACACTTTTCAAACTTACTTTCTCTCTCCTTTTATCAAAATACATGTCACGAAATCGTGACACTTTTCTTACTTGTTCTCTTTCTTCGAACTTGTCATGAAATCATGACACTTTTTCCTACTTTCTCTTTCTCTTCCAACATGTCACGAAATCACGACAGTTTTTCCACTTGCCTTTTTCTCTTCCAACATGTCACGAAATCATGATAGTTTTTCCTACTTTTTCTCTCTCTTCCAACATGTCGCGAAATCATGACAGTTTTTCCTACTTTTTCTCTCTCTTCCAACATGTCACGAAATCGTGACAATTTTTCTTGCCTGTTGTATATGTCGCGATATCGTGACACTTTTCTTACTTGTTTTTTTTTTTGATCTTTTGCATATGGGCCACTTCGGTCTTCTTGGAAAATCATTGTACATACTACGAATAACCTTTGAACTCCTATCTTCTGCATCTGAATAGCTTTTGAACTTCCTGTCCATTGCATCAACAGATCTATCCGAGTGTGTTGACAACAATGACAATATTATTGCTTGCACCTTGCTCAACAATCTCCCCCTTTGGAATTTTTGGCAACACATGTGCAATTTCCTGTAACTCTTCTCCCCCTTTGACAATAATACCAAAGGGCTACTGCAGACTCCCCTGAGTCCATGCACAACATTCTCAGGCAAAATTTATTACACTTAGCAAAAATCATGAACATGAGCAAAAAGATAATCAAATACTTAAATGCTCCCCACGAGAATGTGATCCCTATAGCTAGTCAATTCTTGGGAAGTGTGACCACTCCCAATTTATTGTGAAGGTACTCAAAAACTTCCTTGGGCAATGGTTTTGTGAAGATATCTGCTACTTGCTCTGTAGTTGGAACAAAATCCAACTTAACCTCACCTTTCGCAACTTTCTCCTTCAAAAAGTGATACTGATAGCAATGTGTTTTGTGCGTGAATGCATAACTGGATTCTTGGAGATGTTAATGGCACTGGTGTTATCACACTTAATTGATATTGGCTCACTGAAGCTAATACCAAGATCTTTCAGGGTTTGTTTCATCCACAATACCTGCGTACAACATGTTGTCGTTGCAATATATTATGCCTCCTCTATCGATAAAGAAACTGACTCTTGTTTCTTACTGTGCCACGTGACCAATCTGTCTCCAAGATAGAATGCACCTCCATTGGTACTCTTTCTGTCATCGACACCTCCTGCCCAATCTGCATCTGAATACAAAATAAGGGTGAAGTCTTTACCTTTCGGATACCATAACCCATACTCCATAGTACCCTTGAGGTACCGAAGAATCCTCTTCATTGCTGTCACATGAGTCTCCTTGGGATTAGCCTGAAATCGTGCTACCATGCATACTGCCTACAAAATATCTGGTCTAGTAGGCTATCAGGTACAGTAAGCTCCCAATCATAGATCTGTACATGGTTTGATCAACAGGTGGAGATTTGTCATCCTTGCTCAACTTGCAACTTGTCATCATGGGAGTGCTAACTGGCTTACAATCCTCCATTGTGAACTTTTTTAACATCTCTTTCACATATTTAACTTGAGAAATAAATATGCCCTTCTTATTTTGATTAACTTGCAACCCGAGGAAATACGAAAGTTCACCAATCATTGACATTTCAAATTCTTTCTGCATCTTATTTGCTAAATCTTTACACGACTCATCTTTGTTGCTGCCAAATATGATATCATCTACGTATACAACAAGAACAATAAGATGCCCATTTTCTATTTTGACATACAAATTACTATCCACCATACCTTTCTTAAACCCTTGTTGAGTGAGATAGTTGTCTAGCCTTGCATACCATGCTCGGGGTGCCTGTTTTAAGCCATATAATGCTTTCTTCAACTTGCAAACCAAGTTGGGATCATCACCAAGTTGGAAACCATCTCGTTGCTCAATATAAACCTCTTCTTCAAGTTTCCCATTCAAAAATGTTGATTTCACATCCATTTGATAAACTTTGAAATTCTTGTAGATTGCTAAAGCCAGAAACATTCTAATTGCCTCTAGTCTAGCTATTGGTGCAAAAGTTTCCTCAAAGTCAATGCCTTCAACTTGTGCATAACCCTTACATACCAATCTTGCTTTATTTCTGACTACTTGTCCGTCTTCATTCAATTTGTTTTGAAAAATCCATTTAGTCCCGATTATATTTTTATTTGCGAGGTCTAGGTACTAACTCCCAAGTTTCATTTTTCTCGATCTGATCTAATTCTTCATTTATTGCCTTCATCCAAATTTCATCTTTGCTTGCGTCAACAACATTTTTGGGCTCAATGTTTGGATAATAGAGAGTAGTTACTTACTACTCTTCTTCTTGTCTGAACACCAACTTTGGGGTCTCCAATTATTTGCTCTCTAGGATGATTTTTTTGCCAGCTGCTTGTTTTGAATTTCTTATTTTCTTCCACTTCTGAATCACAACTTAAATCATCTGAGTCAATTTTTTGTATCTTTTCCATTTCGTTTTCCTCATCTCCTTCAATAACCTCTTCATAAATTGGGTAGTTCTTTTCATAGCTAATTACTCGTTCTCTACCTTCATCAAATTTAACATCGACACTGTCCACAATTTTCTTTAGCCTCTTGTTGTAGCATTTGTAAGCTTTGCTTTTTGATGAATAACCAACAAAAATACCTTCATCCGCTCTATCTTCAAACTTACCAAGATTATCTTCGGATTCTTTTGATGTAGCACTTGCTTGCCAAAAACTTTGAGGTATTTTGTTGTTGCCCTTTTACCGAACCACAACTCATAAGGAGTTTTGCTTTCATGTGTTCTCAGCATGTACCTATTTTGGATATACACCGTAGTATGGACTGCTTCTTTCCAAAATCAGTCTGCTACTCTGCTTTCAGCCAACATAGTCCGTGCCATTTCCTGCACTGTCCTGTTCTTTCTTTCTACCACTCCATTCTGTTGAGGTGTCCTGGCTGCTAAAAACTGTCTCCTAATACCGTATTTTTCACAGTACTCTGTAAACTCCTCTGAAATGAATTCTCCTCCTCTATCTGATCTTAAACATTTGATCCTCTTTCCTGTTTCATTCTCAACTTGGTTTTTGAAAGTCTTGAACATTTCAAAAGCTTCGATTTATGCTTCAAGAAAAATATCCATGTCATTCTGGAATAGTCATCAATGCACAACATAAAATATTTGTCACCATTTATGCTTTGTGTTCTCATGGGTCCACATAAATCAGTGTGTATTAGTTCCAAAGGTTTGCTTGTGTAGTACTCTTTTGTTTTGAATGTGACTCTAGTTTGCTTCCCCTTTTGGCATGAAGCACAAATGTTGTTTGCAGGTTTGCTTATGGTGGGAATATCTCTCACTGCCCTTTTTGAGTTGATTTTTACTAGATTATCAAAACTGATATGACCGAGTCTCTTGTGCCACAACCAATTTTCTTCTTCCTGTCCAATAAAACAAGCTCCTTCCGAAGTCTCCGAGAGCGTGTACAGGTTGCCAGATGTCCTTGATCCAGTTGCTATCAATTTTCCACTATTTGTTTTTCGACTTCACAACCACTGCTTCTTAAAAACTACTTCATGACCTTTATCACAAATCTGACTTACGCTCAACAAGTTATGTTTCAAACCATCCACAAACAAGACTTCTTCTGACTTAATTTTTTTGTCACTAATTTTAACTGAACCTTTGCCAACTATCTTAGCTCCATCATTATTTCCAAACTTTACTGAACCACCTTCATATTTCTGTAACTTCTCAAATTTTTGTTTGTCACCTGTCATATGACTGGAGCATCCACTATCAAGTATCCATGGTACATATTTATTCTGTGCTTTAAATGTTGTTTGTACGATTAAGGATTCCTTTTCTTCCTTAAGTCGCTCTTTTTCTTTCCACTCCATTTTGATAGTAGTTTTGGGCTCTTGTTTTGCCTTTCCCTTATCAATAGCTTGTGCATGTTTTTTGGGAAGTTTTCTATTTTGTCTCATCCTATTTGGTTGAAATTTTCTTCCCTAAAACTGATTTGATGCAAATGTACTTCTACAGTTTCTTGCAATGTGCCCAAAATTATGACAGTTATAACATTCTACTGTATAATTCATCAAAGGAGAAAAAGCATTTCTACTTGGTGAAATTCCTTGGTCTTACATTATATTTGCGATCTGAGATTTTATGTCCATAGCCATTGCATTTAAAACAGAAACCAGAAAAGGGATAATTGAACCTGGGTGATGGTCTTTGCCATGTTGTCGTAGGAGCCATAGGTCTTCTTCTTCTTTGATGTGTGACATTGGTGAATCCATCATTGTCAATTCTCCTTTCGTGCCTGGCATTATTGCTTTCTTTTGCATGAGACATTTTTCCTTGATCAACCTGTTTCTTATCTTCATTCTTTATGGATTCTACATTTTTGGCCTTTGATCCATTTGATGATTCTCCTTCGATGAAACCCAGACCAAATTTGATGCCTGCAAGCCTTTGGTCATTTATAATCTTATCCAGCTTCATAGAACTTTCTTCGCGTTTGTGATAGCAACTAATTTTGTGATTCATCTCTTCTATCTGCATTCGTAAACCAACATTCTCTTCTTCTAGTTTGCAGCAATAATCTATTTTCATGGTAATTTGTACTTCGAGATCTTCAGATATTTTCTTGTATTCTTCTATCTGTACTTTCAGACTGGTTATGATTTCATTTGCATCCTCAAGATTTTTTGAAATTTTCTTATTCTTTTTCCTCTCTATTTTCCACTCTTCAAGTGCAGAGATCAACTCACCTTCTAGATCTACTTCAGCCTCAAGGTTTTCACCACATACTTCGAGTTCACTCCTTCTTCCTTTTCTGATTTTACTTCTTCAAATGCCATGAAAAGAGCTTCACCTATTTCCTCTTCAGAATCCTCACCGGAGTTGTCTTCTGATGAACTGGCATTCCTGGAGATGAAACTTTTCTTCTTGAAGTTGCCTTTTCTGAAATTCGTTTTCTTCTTCCAGTCACTTCTTTCTTGGTGCGATCCTTCATCATTTTTGTTCTTCTCATTAAGTGGACATTTAGTCACAAAATGCCCAATGCCTCCACAGTTGAAACATTTAAACGGTAGCTTTCCTCTGTATTTTCCTTTTCCCCCTTTTAGTTTTCTAACAAAGTTTGCTTCCATTTCATCTGATGTCTCTTCTTCCTCGGACTCTTGTTTTGCGTTTTTATTTTTAAGGGCTTTAAAAGCCGCTTCTCTGTCTGTGGGTTTAGATCTTCCTATCCTCATCTCATATGCAGTCAAAGAACCATACATCTCATCTATACTAAAATAATTTAGATTTTTAGCTTCTTCTATCGCTGAGACTTTAGAATCAAACCTTTGAGGAAGAGATCTTAATACCTTTTTCATGACGGTAGAGTCTTCGATATCCTCGTCGAGTCCTCTGATCGCATTAATGATTCCATTAACTCTCGGCATATATGCCTCAATGTTTTCATCGTCATTCATCTTTAATGCTTCGAACTGAGCTCGATGTGTCTGTAACTTGGCCTCCTTGATCTTATCGTCTCCTTCATGAATACTCCTCAGTTTGTCCCATATTTCTTTTGCCATTTTATAGCTCATGATCTTTACTAGTTCATTGTCTGCTAATCCGCACATGATAGCATTCTTTGCTTTTGAGTTATTTTCAAACAGTTTCTTTTCGTCAGCCTCTTTTGGAGGAGTGATGGGTATTGTGTATCCACTAACTACTGAATCCCAGATGTCGTATCCCAAAGCACAGAGATATGTCTGCATCCTGATTCTCTAGAACGCGTAATTAGATCCGTCAAACAATGGTGCTTTGTTTGATGAGAAGCCTTCACCACCTGCCATTGTGTTACTTCCAAGATCACCCTAGCCGGTTAAGCTTGTACAGGAACTTAGCTCTGATACCAATTGTTAGTCTTACAATGACACTGAGAGGGGGGGTGAATCAGTGTAGCTCTTTAAACTTGAATTTATAGCTCTTAATACCACAACAATTAAAACTTATTACTAGATACAACAAGTATAACAAAAGAGCATCACACAACACAAGATTTAACGAGGTTCACCAATGTGGCTACTCCTCAAAAATTGACTGCTTGGACTACCATCCAAATCTAGCCTTTGCAAAGCACCAACTTTACAATCAATTTACCAGCACCCACTATAAGGAGCACCAACCCCTTATTTATCTGCACCAATAGAAAGGAGCACCAACCCCTTATTTATCTGCACCAACAGAAAGGAGCACCAACCCCTGATGCCAAGCTACAACCTAGACTTCAATTTGAATCTATAAGTTTGATAGTAAGATACCTTTGCTTTTGCAAGACCCTGATTGGTCTTCTTCACCTTTGCATTCTCTATGCACTCTGCTCTCTCTATGCAATCACTTCGCACACTCTGCTTCATTACAGTCAAACTTCACGATCGTCTTCTCCCTTTTGTGCACTCTGCTCTCTTTGCAAATTTTGCACTTAGCATGATTCGACATGACTTGCTCTCTACGCACAATGACCATATTTCACACACATTCCACTTCCATCAATTCTCCAAATAACCCTCCTTTTATAACAATATTTTTATGATGAAAACCCTAATCTTAGTCGGTTGTAAATCCTAATCTTAGTCGGCTTTCATAACAACTATAAACCCTAATTTTAGTCGATTGTCATCGGTCTTCGTCGGCTTCAACTCAAGAAGATGTTCGGTTTATCCATCGCTTGATGATTTCATTATAGACAGACCCTGTAACCGCCATAGTGATGTCGGTCCACTGTCATACTTCTCATTTCAATCAGGTTCTCCTTCTTGACTTGCGCATTTACGACCTATCATGAAATCATGACATTTTTACCTCTATAGCTTCTTTTGTTGTTGTTGCCATGAAAATACATGTCACGATATCATGACACTTTCACCTCCATACGCTTTCTCTATTCTTTTGTCATGATATCACGACATTTTTGCCTCCGTAGACTTCGTCTTTTCTTTTGTCATGATATCATGACATTTTTGCCTTCGTATACTTCGTCTTTGCTTTTGTCATGATATCGTGACACTTCTGCTTCCATAGACTTCGACTTTGCTTTTGTCATGATATCGTGACACTTCTACCTCCGTAGTCTTCAACTTAGCTTTTGTCATGAAATCGTGACACTTCTACTTTCGTACTTAGCTTCTTTGCTTTTGTCATGAAATCGTGACACTTCTGCCTTTGAAGTCTTCTTCTCTACTTTTGTCATGAAATCATGACACTTCTACTTCCATACTTTACTTCTTTGCTTTTGTCATGAAATCGTGACACTTCTACTTTCGAAGTCTTGCTTTCTACTTTTGTCATGAAATCATGATAGTTATGCTTCCGTACGCTTCCTCTCTTTCTTTTGTCATGAAAATGTGACATGTCGCGATATCGTGACACTTTTCAAACTTACTTTCTCTCTCCTATTTTAGTCACAAAATGTGACATGTCGCAAATCTGACACTTTTCCTACTTCTCTCCTTTAACACAAATCATGACACTTTTCTTACTTGTTCTCTTTCTTTGAACTTGTCACGAAATCATGACACTTTTTCTCTCTTTCTCTTTCTCTTCCAACATGTCACGAAATCATGACAGTTTTCCACCTTTTTCTCTTCCAACATGTCCAAATCCATTTTCTCTTTTCTCTTCCAACATGTCAAATCGACAGTTTTCTACTTTTCTCTCTCTTCCAACATGTCGCAAAATCATGACAGTTTTTCCTATTTTTCTCTCTCTTCCAACATGTCGCGAAATCATGACAGTTTTTCTTACCTGTTGTATATGTCGCGATATCGTGACACTTTTCTTACTTGTCTTTTTTTTTGATCTTTTGCATATGGGCCACTTCGGTCTTCTTGGAAAATCATTGTACATACTCTGAATAACCTTTGAACTCCTGTCTTCTGCATCTGAATAGCTTTTGAACTTCCTGTCCACTGCATCAACAGATCTATCTGATTGTGTTGACAACAATGACAATATTGCTGCACCTTGCTCAACAGACTACACTACTTGGAAGTTGATCCTAGTGGACGGGTGACCAAGGACAAAATGAGGGAGAGGCTAGGTTCAACCACCGACTTGTGGTCATAATTCAAATGGTGAGCATTTGATTATAAAGAACCTGTTAGCTATTTTATGTTGCCTGTGGGAATTTATCCTTCACTATTCCAACGACACATGGTAACCTTGTTTTGAATCTAACAGAGATACGATCTAAATGATCATTCTAGATGAGGCTGCATAAAGAAATATGATGATAAGGGGATATTTCCACCTCAGATCCGAAGAGCAATGAATTTTATACAGAAGATCTAAAATTGCATCGTGTACATCATCATCCGTGTGCTCCCATGGTGGAAATCACTGTTGTCTAGAAGATCAATCATCACTATGCTTCCCATAGGAGAGGATCCTACCACTAGAGAGAGGTCATTTGTGTGGAGCAGTGCTTCTGTAGGGATACATCACCAAAGTTGCATGACAGAGCCTGGTCGTGGCCAGGAGGAAGACATGTCGCTAGCAGGAGGCAGAGCGGCACCGCTTTAGAGGAGAGGAGCACCATCGACGACGAGGATGTAGTGTTGTTTGTCGAGGTACGACCACAAAGCTGTTAAGAAGAGCATTTTCCCCCTCAAACTCACTGATCGGGGTAGCCCAAACGGTCTCCCTCACGATGCTAAGATATTGACAAAGCTAAGGTCAGGGATTCAAACTCCCCTCGACCCAAATCAAAGGTAGTGTATTTTAAAAAAATTATTTTGTTTTTAGTAATTAATTTTGTTTTTTATGATTACATTTTGTTTTTAATTAAATTACAATTTCTTAAATTTATTTTTATAAATTTTATTAAAGAAATTGTTATATATTTAATTAAATTCAAAAAAAATTCATTCAAATTAATTTTTTTTACTTTCAACATAATATTTATATATATTTTTATATACCTTTGCAAAACCCTCCAAACACAAAACTTCATCCAGATTTTGTTTTGTGATGACATTTTTTTTGTAATTTTTCAAGGAGGCAAGCTTTGTACAAGCCTTTTAAGGCTTTATAGTTGCATTTTTTGCACTAAGGGGGGGATAAAAAAAAAAATTCTCCACCATCTCCTATATTGCAAATAGGGGAGATATAATTTTGCAAAATCAAGGGGGAAAGACTTATAAGGGTGCATTTTCGACAGTGATCGACACCTTAGTCACATTATTTTTGCAAAATTCTGTGTAAAAGGTGCATTTTCGGTAGATACTAACACCTTAAAAATAGGAAAAAAAATAAAAAGCAAGCCCCTGAACAAACTGATGCTATTGAAAAATTAGTTAAAGGTCCTTACATTCCACCAGAGATGGAAGGAATGGATTTTTATGAGGATGAAAAATATTCTACACTACATAGTGGTGTAAAATCCATTCTCAAAGATTTTGAAGATTCTGAAGATCTTTAGAAGAATGGTGTTTAAATCCCTATATGCATCATCAAGGTAGTCTACATATCATTGATTTCTCTTGATATTACCCAATGTAAAGTGTACAGGGACTATAGTGAGGAAACAAAGGTCAAACCCCTAATGGTTAATGTTTGTAGTGACACAAGTGACCTTCAGCCCATGGTGGCAAATGCTTGTTGTGACACATATGACCTTGAACCCATAATGGCCAATGCTTGTGATACAGATGTCGTCCTACCTTCTATAGTAGATATCAGTTGTAGCACAGGTGATCTCATCATAGTAGCAGATTTTACTTGTGACACTAGTGACTTAAAAATTGAACCTCCTAAAAATGAACTCCATAATCTCATCAATAGTGACAAATGCAATATTGTTAAAATTATTGATGAAGATGATGAAAATGGATATTTTGAAAAACACACCAAAGTATTTGGTTCTAAAATGATAAAGAAATGGGATTCAATGGTGAGATATTAGGTAAGCAAGAACAAGGCATTAAAACTCCAATAATGTTAAATGTTAGGGCAAAGAATGAAGGCCTTGACTATACTTGACATGCAAGTACCAGTAATTCCATATTTGTAAAACCTAAATCTCCTCCATATCCTAAAAAGCATTGTCGCAGTCACTGTGGAAAAGCAAGACATGTTGCAGCTAAGTGTTGGAGATTACATCCTTGTGATTCATGTGGATGTATGAATCACTCTTCTTCCAATTGTTGGTACAAAGTGAAAATGGCCAACAAGGTTCATATAGATTGTGGATGGATAGATCTCACACAATGGACCATGATGAAAGAAATGTTGTATGGCTTCTACCAAAAAGGTAAAACCTATGGTAGACCCAAAGGCAAATCCAGTGATAGACCGAGTGGAAGTTATAGAGATAATAACCCAGAGACAGACCTAAAGACAGACCCAAAGATAGTTCCATAGGCAGATCTACAGGTAAATCCAGAGGCAGATTCATCGATAGATCCAGAGATAGACCCAAAGGTACACATCCAAAGGTACACTTAGAGCCAGATCCAGAGCCATGAGCTAGAGCTAGAGCTGAAGACAAAGCATGAGCCACCATTATTTCATTTTTCTTCTTCTTCTTCTTCATTGTATTGGGGCAGTTATATACTTTACCCAAATATTGTTGTATGGGGGGATGTTAGCATAGCTAGTAGTTATTACATTACCCAAATAATGTAATAAGGGGGATGTTAGAGTTACTATGGTAATTTTATTTATTACCTCATTTGGCTTGTTAGGGTAGTTAGTTATCTACCTAAGGTTCGCTTAACCACTTTTTTAAGCGAATATTTCTTGTTAGTTGTTAGCACTATTTGGTTAGTGGTTAGCTATTCCTACGGGCTAACTATAGCCTAAGTTGTACTATTTAGCCTATGTTGATTAATGAAATATTATTTCAATTTCTCAAAAGCAGGTTATAAAAACTCTAAAATGTATTGCTACTTTATTTTTTGTGGGGTGTTTTGTGGGAAAGAAATTAGATAGTATTCAGAGAGAAAAGTAAGGATGAAATTTTAGTGCCTAATAGAATTAAAATTTTAGTGAGAGATAATTTGTTTGGATTTGATAACAATGTGGACTCTGAGAATAATTTTTAAAAGAGGATCATAGAGAATGGAACTTGGGAGAACCTAGAGCAACACCTTTGCCAATCAGTTTGAAAAGAGCAAAAATTAGATGGTTAAAATTGGATGGTTGGGTAAATTTAAACTTTGATGGAGCTACAAAAGGTAATCTAGGTAGAGCTAGGGGAAGAGGTGTCATTCGAAATGAGAAAGGTAAAGTGTTATGGTATTAAGAATAAAATTATGAGATACAAAGGCAAATAAAAATCTTGTTCCATAGGGTGTTATATTTTGATGTTGTTGGTATTGTTGTTGCTTCTAGGGTCTCTTGGTTCTCCCAATGTGATTGTATGTTGTTATTATAGTAGTTGTAGTTCTAGAAAATATTATTATAGGTTCTTCTACTTTTTTCATTACCTGTTATTGAGAATCAAAGCAACTACTACTACTATTGGTGTGGAAGGAACAAATAAACGACAGTCAGGTCAATCTTTGCCCTTTGGCTACAAATAGTTTTCAATATCAGCTAGAGTGTTGCTTTTTGTTTGGCTTTATTCTAGGATTTTTGCTACAACTTTTTTTTTATCTCATGCTATCCAAGGAGGTTGATCTTTATCTTGTAACCTTGAAAATATTAATTCTATAACAATGTTGGACCCCTCCAAAACCATTTTTTCACCATTACCAAAAAAAAACATTGACAACATCACCCATCAACAATTTGTAGATGATACAGCCCTTTTTGGGAGGGCAAATATAAATAAGGCAAAAGTTTTGAATAACTTATTAAAGGAATATGAAAGAGCATCAAGGCAAAAATTTAATAGGACAAAATCCAAAATTTACTTCCTAAACACTCCAACTAAAATTAAAGCAAGGATTTGTAGGTTACTTCAAATAGAGGTAAATTTTCTCATCAACTTATCTAGGGATGCCCTTATTTGAGGGGATAATGAGTATAGAATTATGAAATCTAGTTATAAGTAAATTTTAAAATAAACTATCAGTATGAAAAGGTATATGGTTATCATTAGCAGGAAGAGTGCAGCTAATTAAATCAGTCTTGCAGGTCATTCCAACATATTGTATGTCATTGTATACTATGCCAAAATCAATAGAAAAAGGTTTAATATATATTATGTCATCCTATTTATGGTTAATATTACATGATAAAATGAAATTTTCTTTAGTGAAATAGAGCAATGTGTGTGATGATAAAACTAGGGGAGGTCTTAGTTTAAGAGTTCTTACATATGCAAACTTGCTCTTAAGAGGAAGGTAATCTAGATATTATACAAAGAGATTCAAATACAATGGAAAATAATTCTTCTAAGTATGTTTATCCTAATGACCCAAGAAAAATATTTACTACATTTTCTCTACCAAATGGTTCTACACTCTGGAACAGTTTAAAAAAATCTATTGATCTAGCGATTAAAGGTTTAAGATCGGTGGTGGAACTAGAGAAAAAAATTCTATTTGGATGGATACTTGGTGTGATAAGAAACCACTCAATCTAGATCTAATTTTTAAACCTTGGATGAGATTACATCAAGATAAATATGGTGATTGGTTTTCAAACATTTTGTACAAGGATCAAGAAGGATGATACAAATGGAAAGAAGATTTTTACAAGTATACAAGATATTGATGCTATGAGGCAATTGAGTAGAAATATAACAATAGTGATTATTATAAGGGGATCCAAGGATAAATTTATTTGGGATTTGAATAACTTAGGAGAATACACAACAAGAAGTGGATATCATGTAAAGCACCAAAAAAAAAGAAATATTCCAAGAATATGGAGAGATATTTGGGATAACCTAAGCATTCCCAAAGTCAAAGTGTTTTTTGGCTAGTAGTTCATAGAAGAATTTTATCCTAGGATAACCTTATGAAAAGGGGTTTTCATGGCACCCTCACAATATGTTCTTTGTAAAATGGAGGAGAGTATAGACCATCTCTTGTTATATTTCTCGATAGTCTAGAAAATATGGCAATGGATTCTTAATATATTTGGCAAATGCATGGTGATGAATGGCATAATTGAAGAATGGTTAAAGCAATGGTAGACCACTTTTAAATGTGAGGCTTTATAGAAAATTTGGGATATATCAAAAGATACAATACTTTGGATTGTATGGCTAGAAAGGAATAGAAAAATACTTGAAGGAAAGAAAAACAGTTTAGAGGTAATGAAAGGGAAGATATATTTAACCATAGAGGAATCTAATCCAACCCTATAAACTAACCAAATTCCTAATCTGGAAGAAGAGAGTCTTGATAGATGTATTCAAGTCATCAAATGGAATTATGATGTTAGGTACAAGAGAAACAAAAAGAATGCAAATAATATAAAGTATAAACCACTAGATGTGAAGTTGCTCAAATTGAATTTTTATGGAGCATCTAAAGAAAATTTAGGACCAGCAAGAGGAGGAATAATTGGAAATAATAGAGGAGAGGTTTTGTCTCATTATGATTTCAATAGTGGATTTAAGACAAATAATAAAGCTGAATGTTTGGGTGGCTTTATAAGGGTTAAAAATATGTGAACAAATAAAATGGAACAATGTATTGATGGAAGGTGATTCACTCAGAGTAATAAATACAATTTTGAGGAAAGCAAAGGCTCCATGGAACATACAAGAGATAATTATGGAAATTCAAGATCTTGCTAAAGATTTTGAAGAAATTAGATTTACACATATGCTAAGGAAAGGAAACAAATGTGCAGATAGGCTAGAAAATAGAGGGATTTTAATTGAGGATCATAAAGTTAAATTTTTTTCCATGGTTAGAGGAAGTAGTAAGTTTAGTTGAAGCTGACAAGAAAATGTTGATTGCCTGAATAAAATGATGATTAAGTTTTACTTTAATGTTTTCCATTGATAATATCTACTTAATTTTAAAATGTTAATGTATTTTCATCTAAACTATTTATTATAATTTTTGTGGCTACACTTGTGCTTCAGGAAGGAAACTAGCAATCTGGATTTGGTAGTGGACTATGATAGTGCGATGTTTTGGAAATATTACTCTACTAAGATACAATGAATGGATAGAAGAGGTGAATTTTTCGGTATTGTGAAGGCTTATATAGGAAAATATCAAGAAGGATGTTGAATTCTAGAATATTTGTATTCACACAAAAAATTTAAATAAATCCAAAAAATGAAAATCAAGAATTCAAATATTTTATGTAAAATGATGTAGGTTTCTAGCTATAGCATCTCAATTGAGATGAGAAGTGAATATATTTGTAAACTCTCAAGATCTAAATAAGAGAGTTGTGATTTATCAAGGATGGGAACCCAAGTACACCCCTTGTTCTCTAGCAAAAAAAAAGTAATTAAAAATTAATTATTTAATAAATAGCTCTTATTTATGCAAAAGTTGGAGAAAATAAGAAAAGCAATTCTAAAAATATAAAGGCATTAAAATATAAGAAAATCAATTCAATTCTAAAAATATAAAGGCAATTGAAAAATAGAAAAGAGCAATTGAATTACATAATGTCAAAAACCCATAATTAGAAATGGGTGAGTCCTAAAAATATAAAAGGTCATTAAAAATATAAAAATGTTGAGGAATATTACATTATTTCTTATATGCTAATGTATCCCCATGGTACCTTTATGGTATAATTGTAAATATGTAATAGATTTGGGTTGAGTGTATAGTTTAGGTATGTGATTTAGGATTGAGTCTAATGTACCTCCATGTTCTATAGTTTAGGGTGTAAGTGTCATGAAAGTTAGAGTGCAAGTGTAGATTGAGAGAATGTGCACAAGTGTCATGTTGTAAACATACAAATCTATAATTTGAGACTGTGTACAAGTATCTTAAATTAGTATTTCATGTAGAGGTGTACGATTCATGTATATGTGTGCAAGTTTCCTAGACTCAAGTATCCATGTAAGAAGAAAGTGAAGAGTGTAGTATGCAAGTGGTAAGATGATAAGCTAAAGATCATGGGACTTGTCATATGGAAAGTAATAGTCAAGTATGTAAAGAGTCACATGATGATAGTTATATTATGGAGACAATACTCCATGAGAAGGAACACAAATATCATATTACAGTGTTAATAGGAAGGAAATGAATAAATGTTGTATATAGATTTTGAGAAATTAATATTGTAAGTTTTCTTCATGCATAGTTCATGAATGACATAGACCACTTACATTTATATTTTATTAAATAAGTGAATATTTATTCCAATATTATATAGGACTAAATATACATATTAATTTTATCATATATTATTTGGCTCATTATATGATTATTTTTTTTACATGATGGAATCGGTAGCCATCACGAATCTAGGTAGGTTGTCTAGATTTTATGGTTGTCACAATATTTTGCATTGTCCATCTCAGATCGCCACACAGATCTTTGTGCAGTCCATCCTTATAACCACCATGCCACAAATATTTTAAACCTTTTATGCCACTAAAAGCACTAGGAAAGAGACAAGCATTCAGTCCGACGATGCCCGAGATTATTATATGATTATTTTAACCTTTAATATTGTGGTTATTTTATATTAGGACCTATGATATTCTATGGTAGTAAGGATTAAAATCCAATAGTGGTATTGTTAGTAATTGTTTCACCTTGCCACATTAAATTTTTTGTTAAATTTTCGTTGATGGTTTTTATTGTAAAAAGGTAAAGTATAATGAATAATGTAGCACTTCATATTTTTACCAATATATTTTGTTGCAATTATTTTTGTGTCAATCCTCTCTTGTAAATTTTCATTGACATTGCACCAGGAAATAATGGAGTTTTAAAAAATAGAATTAATGTCATGGATAAAAGGAATAGAGAAACAAGGTTAGATATTTGCAGAGAATAAAGAGTATTGGTAGCACCAACAGAAAAAGAAATAAAAGTGAGTTCACCCCGAGAGAGATGTAAAAGTCATTTTTGACCTCCTTAGGGGCGAAAAATAGTAGCAGAAGTGATTGTACCCAAAAGAATCAAAATCACTCGAAAAATGTCCAAAGGGAGAAAATGAGTGTGAGAGATGTGTTTTTGCCTAAAACTAGCATAAAAATTAGTTTCACCACTCCTTGGGATGAACATTGGTTTAAAATAAAAGTGAGCGAAAGATTGTGGTGCCATGGAGTTAAAAGGCCTTAGAAAATTACAAAGGTATACAAGCCCATGAAATGATGCGAACTGGTCAAAGAACATGTCAAAGGTAAGTTCACCCCAAAGGAGAGACAAAAACTCTTTTTGCCTCTTTTTGGGGTGAAGCTTAATTTAAAATTATTAAACGACTGTGGGTCCACCATTGGTAAGACAAGAACAAAAGTTTGAGGTTTGTTTACCCCAAAGGAGGGGTGAAAATACTTGTCACCCCTCTTTGGGGCAAACATTATTTTGAAGAGTAAGTGGTTATGTCAGCAAGAAGGATGGGCATGTTAAAGTAAAAAAGGGCTTTTGCCCCAAGTGGGGAGAAAAATTCTCTTTCGCACCTCCTTGGGGTGAAACTTAGTATGACAAAAGGTTTAAAAGGTAGTGTGTCATGGGCTCGACATTGACGAATCAAAGCAAATTTTAAAGAAGGCTTTTTCCCCAAAGGAGGAGCAAAAATCCTTTCTACCCTTATTTTGATCGAACGTAAATATTAACCACAAAAACATGGTAATTAAAAGGTTGAAGATCAAAAAGGGCTTTCACCCCCAGTGAGAGGTGAAACCCCCTTTCACCCCTCCTTGGGGAGAAACTATATTAAAAGGGTAGCAGCACCAATTGTAGTTGAGAGGCATGGGTTCTTCTTTCAATTTGTCTTGGGATTTTCACTTGTGTTAAGGGCAAAACTAATAAATGTCTTGGATTTTTGAGTTCATAGTATTTTATGCCTTACTAATGATGGAATTAAAATATGGGTGTGCTACTCTGAAGGTAAATTTCAAAGGAAAACGAAGGCATTTTTGAGTATGAGGAGATGATAAAAGAAAAATTATTTTTGAGCAAAATCATGAGGAAGTTAAGCAAATTTTTGTTATCACCCATTAATGCTCTGAAAATACTTTTCGCTCTATTTTTAGGTAAAACTAATTTCTTTGATTTTCCAAGGCACCATTTTTGTAGATTCTCTCAAAAAGGGTCAAGGAATGTTGAAATTTAATTATTAAAGCAATGCAAGCCACATTTCCAAAAAAAATACCTCGAATTTGCAATGCATCACCCATCGACCTTGTTTCTTTTCAAGATAAAATTAATACTTAGTGGACCTTCTTGGAGAGGGTAGAGTTCTAAAGTATAGGGGTTACACAAGTTCAATGACCAAGCTCCCAATTTTTAGGTAACTTCATTGTGTTCCAATGCACTAGCATTGAAGTTGTGTTCCATCATTTACTCATGCTGATTTCCCATGTGATTTGCCCACCAAAGCAAGATCACTATTTCCATAAAGAATATTTTTACTGGAACATCACTGATGCTGAGGAGGAAATTATTCACACTAGTTTTTGATCTACCAGTATTTTGTTTGTATGTGCATTAAATGAAAGAGGTGAAATCCTCTATAAATAATAAGTATTTTCATTTAAGAAAGGAGGATGGACCAGGGTTATGCATAGTGGTGAATATTTACAAATTGGGTGAATATTAGGATTTCCAAAATTTGAAATTTGTGAATATGAGGACCCTCGACATTGTCCCATTCGCCTAAAATTTTTAGGACCAATTTTTTCTTAGGATCAATTTGCCATAATATATATCCAAACATAGGCATATTTGTACTCTATGGAAATATCTTTTCAATCTTTATATAATGGTGGTATTTTTATGAAGTTATAAGGTCATTTAATAGGTCAAAATTTGCCCCAAAGATGAATTTACATTTTAGGGCTTCAAATACCCTAAATTTTGGTGTGAAGATGATTGATTTTATTTTCTTAGGATTTGCCATGATTCACCTTGATTTCGATTAGGATTCACCATTTTTTTACAAGTACATTTTGAGTCCAACCCCTTATGCATAACCTTGGGATGGACATTGCATTAAAACACTTCAAGTTTTCTACATTAATAGAAAATTATTCGGTTTATGGTTCTTTGAATGGTATTATGTTTGATGATTTTCTGTTTTTCATTTTTGGATATGTTTCTATCCATTAAATTAGTTGCTTTTAGATTTTTCATCTGAATTTAATTATTGCTAGTGTGGGAAAGACTACTAAAATGCATTTTGAAGTTATCTTTGTAAGACTGTAAGTGGTTCCTATGCTTTCATTTCTATTGTATGCTAATTGTTGCTTGATTTAAACTTTGGTTGTTAGTCTATCCCCATCCTACACTTCCAACTTATAGCCAAATTTTCGTATTTCTTTCTTATTACCCTAAAATTTAAAGTGGAGTAGATTAGAAAGGAAGCTAGCCCTCTCTAGAGATTGTCTCGAAGGATATTTCTTTTTTCTTCAACCTTTAAATGTTGCACGGGTCTAGGGTGCACAAAACATAGATTTTTGTACTAGGTAGATTCATGAACAATAGATTTTGGTACACCTGATGGGACTCTCAAAAGGTTCCACACTTAATAGTATTGAGGTTTGATGTTTTCCTTTGTACTGTATGATTAGAACATCTAGTGACTCAATTCTACCGAGAAGCCTTTGAATGTGAAGTGAGCAAAAGCTTTCTTCATGATCACAAGATCGAAGGCCAAAAATCCATATGACCCCATTGAGTTTTATGAAATTGATACCCAAACACTAGGAAAATACCCTAGGTTAGTTACTATGGCTACCACATCAAGTATAACATCTTCACAGTTAGTTGGTGTATTTTTTGTTCCTTAAAGTCTAGCTAGTATAGCCACTAGTTTTCCACCTCCCCAATTGCACACACTAGTCCACATGGCTCAAAATCCACCTCCATAGCCACCAAGGTAGTTTCCAGCATGGAATCACTCTAGACCTCTAAATTTGCAAGCTCAAAACCTAATCCCACAAGTGGTGATGAAGTCTACTAATTTACAATGGTAGGGGAAGACTGCTTATGAGCATTTTCAATATGTAGCTACCTTGGAAACAATTTATGGCATCATAGTTGAGGATATAATGGTAATACTACATGTTCTATCTCTTCAAGTAAAATTTCTTTACTGGTACTAATCATTAAAATGTACCACCATCATCACCTAGGGCCAATTTATTGAACTACTAATAAAAGGGTTCACTGAGCAAGCATATTCATTCTCCCTGATACATCAGTTCACTACTATTCAAAGGTATCCATAGAAGGAAATCATGGATTTCAATGTCAGGTTTACCCAAACTTTGCATAGGGTTCCTGATGATCTTTGATCGACTCTTGAACAAGTAGTCTTTTACTACCTCTGAGATTTCAACTTCGACATCAGAGTGGCCATATTATAATCCAATATCAATACATTCCTTGATCTGTATTCTACAACACAAAAGGCTAAAGCCAATCTGATTATTATTGGTAAGCTTCTACCAAAAATAGCCATGCCTATTTTTCCTAACCTTCTATAGTATTTTTATGCTAATGCATCTTATCAACCCTTGCCCATGTCACCCATGTATCCAATTTATTCATAGAATCTGATTACATCTCAAACCATGGTGATAGTTTATATCCCTCAATTCCCTGCTCCAACCATTCCATAGTTACCAGTCCCAGTTCCATTCCCAACACTGCCATCTCCACTCATTTCATTACCATTACCAGCTCCTCCAACATCCTCAAACCTCAATCCATAAGATAAGGTTTTTAAGGAGTTGCAGTCCATGAATTTAGCCATAAGAGCGATGGGTAAAGAAATTACGATGATAAAAATATAGTTGGTTGAAAAGGATTTTCAACCAAGGATTTTTCAACCACCGTCGATCACCAAAGAACAAGCAACTATTACCAACAAATCTTCTAAAAGGGGTACTATTGTGCTTACAAATGAATAAGTTGACCAATAAGAGAGAACATTATGGTGTTCTACCTATAATAACCCACATGGCGAAGACACCTACATGGTTCATTTGAACTATGTGTAGACATTGGAGGATAGCTTTTCTGATGGTCAAATCAAAATTATCATGAAAGTTGATCATAACTTCATGGTCCCATCTGTTGAACAAGTTTTAGTTCTCAGAAGATCTAGAAAAAATCCTATTACTGTAGATCCATTTGAAATGGAGCTATTGTAGATACTTGATAAGCAAAAGGTGCAAAAAAAAAACAATCTCAAGTAAAAGTACCTATGCCGGTACCTCAGGCAGAAGAGCCCGTATTGTTGAAGGATCTTTTACCTACACCAAAAAAGGATATATCGTGAGAAAAATCATCAAATTTACAACCTTTGGTTGCACAAACATAGATAAAAATGAAAGAGTAGGTGAAGGAGAGGCTCAAATACCTATCCTTGACTAAGTGTTAGAGGGTAGAAGCTATACAGCAATATTAAAGCAAATATGAAGCTACTAGCAAAGGAAGGGAGCTTACTGTGCAGTCATACAATATTTTCTAAGAACTAAACAGGATTCCTACGAAGGTGATCCTCTATGGTGCAATGCAGTTACCTGTAAAAGTGGACCTATTGCAAGAATCATTGAAATTTTTGAAGGATAAGAGGAAAAACCCTATGTAGATAGTGCTATCTCAAATACTATCTACTTCTACCAAGGAAAAAAATAGACCTCCCTCATTCTATTGGTCTCTTAAGATGGAGGGGTGGATCACAACTATATAATTGACTCTGGTGCAGTGACAATTGTCATGCCAAATGTAGTTTGAAAAATCATGGGCATGGAATATACAAGAAGCAACCCAAGAATCTTGCAGTTAGAGGCACTCCTATCAAAACAATAGAAGTGGTCAAAGATATCTTGATTGTCTTACATAGCATGCCTTAGATAACCATCATTCAAGAAGTTGTTGTGGTAGACCTAGAACCATACTTTAGCATGTGCCTATCAAGGGAGTTCATAGCCAAGTTAGGAGGTTATATGTATCTAAACTATTCTCACCTAGATATTCCATTCAAAGGGAGGAGAATACAGATTTATAATGAGAAGCCCTCCACGTATAATATTGAAAATATTAAAGAAGAAGAAAAGGCTTAAGGTTCGATCAATATGGTGATTGAAGAAATAGATGAGATGGATCTGATGGAGAAATCTCTAGATGATATTTGTTTAGAGGATGAATTTTCAATGCTCAATTTCAATGCAATTATGGAGATCGAAATCATCTGTTACACCATTACTAAGCCTGATAAAGTTGAAGCAAAGGTGTTTGATGATCTAGATTCAGCCCCTGATCAATTGTGGAAAATGTACTTTGACGATGCTAGATGCAATAATGGTGTCGAAGCTAGAATATATTTTTCTCCTTCTATAATTTAGAAGACATATTCATATCGGTTGATTTGGAGTTGTACGAATAATATCATTGAGTATGAAGCACTATGCTTAGGATTGAAGAAATTAGAAAAGCTCAAGATCAAACAACTATAATTTTTTAGATATTTTGAGTTAATCATCAACTAGGTGATCAACAAGTGCATTTTGAAGCAGCACAACCTAAAGGTATACCACAAAAATGTATGGGATCTATTTGAGTCATTTATTACATTGAATGTTCAAGCAATTTTGTGAGAATGAAATAAACATGTAGATATTTTGGCATCCCTTGGTGCAAACTTCTCTCCTTTTGAGCATGTGGTAAGAAAACCTAAGACTATAAGGTTAATATATAGACCTTCAGTCCTCAACAAAAATATCTACTAGCAAGTTTTTGATAATGATGAGTAGATTGTGAATTTTTTTATTAAAAAAGCCAGTAGTGTGGAGGGAAGGATGTTGGATGAAGATGAAGTTGAGGGTTTAATCCAACTCAGAAATAATCACATCCCAAAAGAATTTATTACTCTTAAGAACATTTTTGATCAGAATGATAGAGCAAAAAAGTTTAGGATCAAATTGAACAAGAGAGAGTATAATTAGTTGAATTTGGAACTTGATAAGATAATCAAAGTCGAGACAGATTGCTCTCCAGAGGAGCTCGAACAAATTAAAAATTTATATTATGAGTTCCTAAATATTGTTTCCTAGATCTATCATTATATTAAAGGCTATAACAAATATGTGGTCCAACATACCATCGAGTTGCAAAAATGGGTAAAACCTTTTAGACAAAAAAAAATAGCCTGTTAATCCAAATATTGAGGTACTAATGAAGGTGAACTTACTAAATATGTTGGAGGTGAAAATAATGTATCCTATCAAACATTCAACCTATATGGTGAATCCGGTCCTAGTAAAAAATAATAATGGAGACATCTTCTTGTGCATGGATTTCCATAATTTGAATCAGGCATCACTGAAAGACCATTATCCCTTGCCACAGATTGACCAGATTATGCATGTAGTTTCTAGAGCACAAATATTTTTGTTATTGGATGAATTATTTGGCTACAACCAAATTTGGGTAAAGGATGAAGATCAGCATAAAATGGCATTCACAACCAAGTGGGGCACTTTTACCTACTAATGAATGCCTTTCGGTCTATCAAACGTTGGCACTACCTTCTAGAGAGCAATGGATGTAGTTTTTGGTAAGTTGTTGAATTGCATTATTGTGATATATCTAGATGACATGACTATTTTTCACATGACAAGAAAGAGCATGCTTCTCACCTAAGATAGGTTTTTGATGAGGATGAATAAACACAAACAAAAAAATTCCAAACTTGTTGAGGCTGAACAAACACGAACAAAACCATCCAAGGAGTTAAATCACAATAAAAAAGAATTATTTTATTAATGCTTGCCAAAAGGGGTAGAAATTACAATTCCATATTGTACAATGTTGGAGCCAAAACCAAAAAAACCCTCTTTTTAGATCCAAAATCCCTTTTTAAATCCTATTCCCCCCCTTTTACATGATTTTTAAGTTTCCTACCCATTAAAAAAAATTAAATTTAACTTTCCCGCCCATGCAAAATTTTAAATTCTACTTTCCCACCCAACTGGTAGCCGACAAACACAAAGGCAAAACACTTAGAAAAAAAAATTGTTGATGCAAGATTGCTTTGTTGCCACTGGATGCTCTTGCATCAGACACCTAGGGTAAGTTTGAGAAGTCACCTCACTTCTTTAATGTTGGAGGAAAACCAAGGTAGTCAACCTCGGACTTGGATAGCCAAGTCGAATCTTCTACAGGCCTTTCATTCCATGTCACTGGATATTCTTTATACTATATGTTTCTTGTACTTCTACTGATGTAGGTATCCAGGATTTCCTCTATCTCTTCTATCATTGGATTCGATGCCGGAACACTCCACAACTCTGCAACTGGTTCCTTAGAACTATCACATTCATGATACTCTACCAAATCATAAATATTGAATACAAGTGATATTTTCAATCCACTCGGCAACTCCACCTCATATGCATTTCCTGAATCTCTTTTCTATATGATCCTGCATGGTCCAAACTTCTTCATTTTAAGTTTGTTATATGTTTTAGCAGGAAACGTCTCTTTTATTAAGTGCACCATGGCTTCATCACCAACCTGGAACTCCTTAAAACTCCTTTTACGATCATCCTTTGTCTTGTAGTGAGTGTTCATCTTATTGATGTGTTGTTTTACTTCTTCATGCAAATCCTTCAGATGCTCTGCAATGTTCTCAGCTTCAACACTATTCTTTTTTCCCATGTCCAACTTCCTCAACTCAGAAGCATTTCTTGTACTACTCCCATATACAATCTGGAATTGTGATTTACCAGTACTCCTATTGAAATTATTGTTATAGGTAAATTTTTTTTGTGGTAAAATCATATCCCATCCCTTGGGCTTATCTCCTACCAGGCATCTCAGTAGGTTACCCAAAATTTTGTTCACCACTTCTGTCTATCCATAAGTCTATGGATGGTATGAAGAACTAAACTTCAAATCTATCTTCAATTTCTTCCACAAAGTATTCCAAAAATACCCAACAAACTTTGTGTCTCTATCAAAGACTATACTCTTTGGTATACCGTGAAGTTCTACCACTTCCTTAAAAAATAGTCCAACAACATGAACTACATCACTGGTTTTCTGGCAGGGAATAAAATGTGCCATATTTGAAAACCTGTCAACTACCACAAATATGGAGTCATTTCCCCTTTGTGTCCTTGGTAGACCAAGAACAAAGTCCATGTTGATGTCCTCCTAGGGTCTCTCTGGTACAGGCAATGGCTGATATAACCCGATGTTTTACCTCACACCCTTGGCCATCTGGAATATTCTGCAAATTTGTACAAAATTCTTCACATCTTGTAGTAATTATGGCCAATAGTAGTTCTCACTCACCAAGGCAATGGTCTTGTCTCTACAAAAATGTCCAACCAATCCTCCACTATGATTCTCTTTGACCAGATTCTCTCTCATTGAACTCCTAGGAATACACAAATGGTTACCCTTAAACAACATTCCATATTGGATCATAAAATCCAACCACTTAGTCCTATCTAGAGTAACTGGTGTTGTACAAGCCCTCTAAGCTTCAAAAAAATCTGGATCTTTAGGGTACAAACTCTAAAGTTCTTCAAACCCCACAACTTCCACTCTCATTACTGTCAACAAAATCTACCTTCTACTTAAGGCATCTGCAACTCTGTTTGACTTCCCACTCCTATGCTTCAACACAAAGGTATAACTTTGTAAAAACTCAATCCATTTTAAGTGCCTCTGATTCAATTTTCCTTGACTGTTAATATACTGTAAATCCTGATGATCAGTATACAAAACAAAATCCTTTGGAAAAAAATAGTGTCTCCACTTCTTTAGAGCCTGAACTATAGCATAAAACTCTTGATCATAGATAGAATATTTCTTCCTGGCATCATTAAGCTTTTCACTAAAGTAGGCAACAAGCTTACCTTCCTGACTCAATACAGCTCCTATGGCACTACCACTAGCATCATAATCTACCTGAAACACCTTATTAAAATATAGAAGTACCAACATAGGTTGCTCAGTGACCTTCTTCTTCAACAACTCAAATATCCTATCAACTCCTAAGGTCCACTTAAAGTCTTTCTTATCCCCTCTCATTGTTTCAGTTAGGGGTGCACAAATACTGCTAAAATTTCTAATAAAATTTCTGTAAAAACTTGCTAGACCATGAAATGATCTTACCTTAGTTACGCTCCTTGGGGTAGGCCAGTCAATGATAGCCCTTACCTTCTATATATCCATATCAAACCTTCAGTTGAGATGACAAATCCTAAGTACACCAACTCCTTCACAAAACTACACTTCTTCAAATTTATCAGTAGATGTTCCTCCCTCAGCTTCTCCAAAACTCTTCTGATGTGCCTCAGATGTTCCTCCAAGGTCTTGCTAAAAATTAGAATGTCATCCAAATAGAAAATGACAAACATTCCCATAAACTCCTTCAATACTTCATTCATAAGCCTCATGAATGTGTTGGGTGCATTGGTTAGCCCAAATGGCATGACCAACCACTCATATAAACCCTCTTTGGTCTTTAAAGTTGTCTTCCACTAATATCCTTCACTGATGTGGATCCGATGATACCCACTCTTCAGATTAATATTTATAAAATACTTGGACCCACTCAAATAGTCCATTATGTCATCCATACTTGGCAATGGAAACCTATACTTGATGGTGATCTTGTTAATAGCTCTAGAATTTGTGCACATTCTCCACTCTCCATCCTTCTTTGGTGTTAGTACTGCAGGCACTGCACATGGAATTAGGCTTTCCCTAATCAGTCCCTTCTCCAGTAGCTCCTAAACTTTCTTGTTCAGTTCCTCATTCTCCACAAGATTTATCCTATGGGTAGTATTTTTTGGCAAACTAGCTCTTGGTATCAAATCAATATGATGGCTAATCTTTCTCATGGGTGGCAAACCCTCTGGCACATTATCAGATATAATATCTGAGAAGTCTTCCAATAGACCTAATACTTCTACAGGGATATATTTTTTTGGTTCTTACTGAAATCTAGGAATTAATGCATAGCAAACATGCTCATGCTTCAAATCATCTAGAAATTTCCTACCATCAACCAAACAAATTATGGCACTATTACATACCTTTTCATCCATATCCTTTAGTGGATTCAGTTTATGGTGCACTCCTTCCTTTGTTAGGTAGTAAGTGTTGGCATGTCCATCATGGACTACACGACGATCAAACTGCCATGGTCTTTCTAACAGCATATGGCAAACATCTATAGGCAAGATATCACATAGGACCGCATCCTTGTATCTCCCAATATTAAACTTGACTAAGAACTATTCATTGACCAATGCCCTATGGTCCTTCTACAACCACACAATCCGGTATGGATGCGAGTGTCTCCTCCTCTCTAGTTGTAACTTAGTAACCATTTCTTTAGAGACCAAGTTATCAGTACTATCATTAACTATAATAATATTATAGACCTTACTTGAACATTTGTACCTTGTGTGGAATAGGCTCTTCCTCTGGTCTGGTTCCTTCTCATCATTCAACAAGGTTCTCCTTGTGACCATAACTTCTCCTCTGTGTCCTCAAAGTGATCTAATTTAGCTTCTTCATCTATAATAGCAGCTCTAGCATTACCTGTTGGCCTCCTATTTGGCTTATCTTGGTGTTGTGGACACTCATGTGTTAGATGTCCTTCTTCTCCATAGTTGAAGAAGGTTCCATGAAACCCTCTTCCTCCATTTCCTTGGCCAAATCTACCTCTTCCTCTTGGGTAGTTGTTATGACCACAGGATCTGTAAGCATTATCTCCCTTTTGGTCCTGACTACTGCTAGCTTCTTCTTTCTTCTCACCTCATCCTCCATCTGTTCTTCCACTAGTTATTTCTCTCCAACCTCTTCCTTTTTTCTTACCCTAAAACATTTTGTTCAACTTCTCTTCAACTTTTAGAGCAAACTAGTAAGCATCCTCAATGGTTCTCATCCTAACCAGACTTAGCTCTTCTTGAACACTATTTCTTAACCCATGGATGTAACAGGCCACCTTCTTCTTGTTAGCCTTAGAATGGTCGGTTCGGATCAAGATATTATAGAACTCCTCAATGTATTATTTGATAAAATTTCTTGACTGTCTCAAACTTTACATCTTCTTCAGCAGATCCAACTCATAATCTACCAAAATAAACTGCCTCTTTAGATTTTCCACCATTCATTCCCATCTAGTGATCCAATATTTTCCTCTTCTATTTATATCAAGTTGTACTCCTTTCCACCAGATTCTAGCATGACCCTTCAGTATGGTCTTAGAAAACTTAACCTAGTCAGGATCTTCTACCTCTTCATATTCAAAATATTCTTCTAGGTCATTGATCTAGTCAATCAACTCCTCTAGGTTAAGATTTCTTGAGTATTTAGAAACCTCCGTCTTCGGCCTCTTCCCAATCTGGGATATGGCTCTGTACAACCTTTCTACGGCAGCATCTACTACCTATTCTTCTTCCTAAAATTGGTCTTCCTCTTCTTCGACTTCATCTTCGATCTTTTCCTTTCTTCTTGGGTCAAACCCTCTATGCAACTCTTCTTGTAATGCCTGGACTTGCCTTTGCAAAGCTCAAAAATCCTCTGTTGGTACTACATAATTACTAGCAACACCTTGTTTTCTTCATGGGGGCATCTTTCTCTAGCTTCTCCAAACCCAAACCATAGATCTTGGTGTAAACTGCCTCACGTTCGGCGATCTTCTTACACACTTAGGAACTCCCACTCTGATACCACTTGATGAGGATGAACAAACATGAAAAAAAAAATCCAGACTCGTTGAGGTTGAACAAACACAAACAAAACCATCCAAGGAGTTAAATAACAATAGAAAAGAATTATGGCAGGAAATTTTCTGAGCAGGCATTGGGCATTGCTCTAGGGTTTCTGGAGTGCTAGAAAATCTAGGGCCTCTGGTGATTCAACACTGTGGTTCTCTGAAGGGTTTTCTACCGCCCCAGGAGGGCCCTATGGGGTCTCCTCCAGACCCTCAACTTTGGAGAAAGAACTCATATGCTGAGATGGTAAAGGAGAATGCTTCATCTTCTAATGTTGAAGCCCAGAAAAATGTGTTTCAATCGTTCTTCGAAAATGCGGGCAAGAACTCAACTGCTCATCGTGTTAATGGATGCCTCCCGCAAGCCGCTTCTAGACCGAAGATTGTCATTGAACAAAAAATGGTCGATAACATAGTCATCTATCGTGCTAACCACGATCTGATTTGTAAATTCATGGGTATTCGGCCTACCCTAAATTTTTTGCACACCTGGGTCCGACAGAACTGGGAGCCTCACGGTGAGTACTCCTTATGGTTCATAAGTAATGGGTATTTCATTATTATTTTCTCTTCATTAGCCGACAGAAATAGAGCATTTGAATCATAAAAAAGAAACCATGGCCCAGCAGGGTTATTTGTTCAACCCTGGAGAGTGGGTTTCGATCCTCGTATCGAACCCACGGCTATCCCAATCTGGATTTGATTATACGCTCTCCCCATGGAGTTCTGGGGTGAGCATGTTTTGGAGATGATTGGTAGTTCTCTTGGCAGACATCTGGGTGTCTCTAGAGATACCATAGAGGGTAATGCAGCTGTTTTTGCAAGAATCTGTGTAGAAATGGATATAAGCCAGCCTCTCCCGGCAGAGGTGGAACTTGAGTTAGTAGGTCTATCATGGATACAGCAGTTGGATTACGAGGCCCTGCCATTTAGATGCAGAGTGTGCCATAAGCATGGCCATTTGGCGAGGTTTTGTCCAAGCCTTGGAAACACAAAAGAGGAGGCTCCGTGGGGTGCACCAAACCGCCCAAGGGAAGGGAATTCCACTCTTGAGAAAGATTCTGTTAATATTGCATAGGGTAATGATGTGCAGAAGGATGGATTTGAACAACCCAAACGAAGGCGAAAACAGAAGAAAACTGGCAAGCAGCAAGCTCAACTTAGGATAGCAAATCAGTATGAAATTTTTAAATCACTAGTTGATCAAGAGGACCAAGCCATGGAAGGAATGGATGGAAATATTGAGACTAACATTACCCACCCTCACTCTTCTCCCTCATCTCTGCCAGTCCTAGAACAGGCAAATGAGTCCACGGACATTTTGCAACCAGAGAATCTAGGGGCATTGATAATACATTCCCAAGTTCAGTTGGAATGTAAGGATGTCAGTATGGGAAGTGCAGAAAAGAACAGAGAAAGGCCAGCCCTAGGGATTACTCAGGTGGAAAAGCGATCCAAGAATAACAATTCTCAAGGAGCAGGCAGGAAGTCTAATAAGGACCTAATAGCAACGCAAGGAGACAAGCTGGTCACTGGAGGATCGGTGAGAACAATTGATTCTTATTGCTCTCAAGGTTTCCAATGATTATTCAATCTTGGAATGTTAGGGGTTTAAACAGCAGAACCCATCAATCTGTTGTTCAAAGAATCATAGGAAAATGCAAAACAGACTTTTTGCTCATCTAGGAGACAAAAATGTCTTTAGAACTTATGTGCAAAACTGTTAGTAAAATATGGAGGGGAGCTGGTTATATGGATGTGGCTGCTCAAGGTGCTTCAGGGGGAATTGTCACTTTTTGGAACCCTATGGAATGGTCTGCTTTAGAACATATAGCATGGAGGGGTGTTCTCACATCTCTTTTTAGGAATAATGTCACAGCTGAGCATGTTTTAATTACTAATTTCTATGGGGCTCAAAGCCTTGATGGCCAGAGGCTCCAATGGAAATTTGTTCACAACATGAGGTCCTCAAGACAAGTTTTTTACTGGATCATTGCTGGAGACTTTAATGCCAAATTATCTGCTCGGGATCAGGAAGGTGGAACCCCTATTTTGGACCCGGGGGACAGGCTTCTGATTGCCCAGGTCCAGGCTTTTCACTTAGTGGATATCCAAGGCCCTGGAACTTTTTTCACTTGGACTAACAAGAGGAGGGAGCCACACTGTAGGAAGGTAAAGCTAGATCGCTTTCTGGTCTCAGAGGAGGCATTTGTTAAGTGGAATGTTAAATTCTAGATTTTGGACGGCCCTGTTTCCGATCACTCTCCCATCCTGCTGGAGGGTGGGACTCAGACAGGGCAGCACCACAAACCGTTTAGATTTGAGAATTTTTGGCTACAAAAGGAGGACCTTCATGAGAAAATTCTGCAATGGTGGGAAGAAGATCATCCACCTTTTGGGACAGCAATGTTTAAATTCCACAAACAGCTTCATTTTGTCAAAAGTAAATTGAAACAGTGGAGGCACACCAATAAGTCGGATTTCCAGCTACAAAGAGCCCCCTTGATGGCCCATTGGGAGGAGGTGCAGAAACAATTTAGGGAAGGAATAATTACTGAACAGCTTAAAACTGAAGATGATGCCTTGCGCAAAGCTGTTGAGGACATTGATAACCAAGAGGAAATTTACTGGAAACAGCGGGCTAGAAATTCTTGGTTATTGGAAGGAGATAGAAATACAAAATTTTTCCATTGATCAGCCTGTGCTAGAAGACAGATGAATAACATGGCAGTACTACAAGATGAGAATGGACACTCCTTTGATACTCTTCCTGGTATGCACTCTCACTCAGTGGATTAATTCTCCAAGATTTTTGCAGATAATAGGGAGCAAGATGTGGGGGCTCAAAATGAAGTTCTTGATGTTATTCCCCCTATTATCACTCAATAAGAAAATCAGGCTCTCCTTAGACCCATTGATAGAGATGAATTGAAGAATGTGGTCTTTGTAATGAGCACAGGCAAATCTCTCGGTCCAGACGGTTTTCCTATTGAGTTTTTCCAGGCCTTTTGGGATACCTTGGAGGAAGATGTTTTGGCTGTTATAGAGGAGTCTAGAACTAATAAGAGAATGCTTAAGGTGCTAAATCATACCTTCATCACTTTAATTCCAAAGGGGGAGGAAGGGGTTCATATCTCTGACTTCAGACCTATTGCCATATGTAATGTGATTTATAAAATTATCACAAAGATATTAGCTGAACGTCTTAAACCTCTCCTTCATAACATCATCTCCTCAGAACAAGGGGGATTTGTAGAGGGTAGACAGATCTTGGATGGAGTGGTTCTTGCCCAGGAGGCTATTCATTCAATGCAAAACTCTGGTAACAAAGGAATGTTCATCAAACTGGATATGTCCAAGGCTTATGATAGAGTGGAGTGGGGCTTCCTGTCAAGGATGTTGGCTGCCTTTGGTTTTTCCCAGGACTGGATAGACTGGGTTATGAGCTGTGTTTCCACGCCTTCTTATTCTGTTCTAATTAAGGGGCTTCCCTCGCCTCCTTTTGGAGCCTCTCGTGATCTCCGACAAGGGGACCCTTGCTCTCCCTATCTATTCCTTATCTTGGCTGAAGGATTAGGTAGACTCTTCTTGAGAAGAAGACATCAAGGCCTGATAACAGGTATTAAGGTTGGTGAAGAAATTCTGACTCATTTACAATTTGTGGATGATACTGGCCTGGTTGGAGTGGCCAGTCTCAGGGAAGCCAGGGGAATCAGATATTCTCTTAATGTTTACCTTAGGGCCTCCAATCAAGTTATCAATGATAGAAAATCCAAAGTGGTCTTTTTCAACCTTGACCAAAGGCTACAGGACAAAATTATAGAGATTTTGGGCTTCACTAGAACATCTCTTCCTATAGTCTACTTGGGGGTTCCTTTGCACTTCAAGAAATTGAAAAATGACATTTGGAAAGATCTTTTGGATGGCATCAAAGACAGAATGAACCATTGGTCTCATAAATGGTTAAGCTATGGCGGTTGATTAAATTTCTTACAGTCAGTTATTCAAGCCATGCCAATCTATAAATTCTCCATCCTGGATGCCCCACCTTCTATTTTGAAAGAGCTGGAAAAAATGGCCAGAAGATTCTTATGGGAAGGAGCAAAAGGTGCGAGGAAATGGGCCTTGGTTGGCTGGGATAAAGTTACTCAGACCAAAGAAAAAGGAGGGCTGGGATTGAGAAGCTCTAAACTCAACAACAAAGCCTTAGCTGGTAAATTGTATTGGAGATGGATCTCCCAGCCATCATCATTATTCAGTAGAATCTTAACCAGAAAATATCTGGGCCAAGTTCACCCCTTTGAAGTAAGTCGCTTCCCTTTGGATGGTAATGGATCCCTAGTTTGGCAAGCTCTCAAGTTGGGATCTCAAGTTATTAAAGACCAATTGTTCTAGAAAGTGGGAAGAGGGGAGAAGGCACGTTTCTGGACTGACTCATGGGACCAGTATCCACCTATCATTGCTGAATATCCTGAATTGCTTCCAATTAAAACTGCCATAGAATCCCAGGGCTGGGTCACTATTGAGAATTATTTCAACACTAGCCAATTGGGTGAGTATAAATTCAAGAAGTTTAAGCGGTTGGAGGAGTGGCCAGTCACAATCCCTCCGGAGCTGGCAACCATTTTGACCAACATCTTGACAGCAAGGTTTCTCATGGGCAGAGATGAAGAGGATGAGTTAGCTTGGGGCCATGGGAACCTTGGGGTTTATACAGTGAAGGCTGGATATGATCAGATCCTCCCAGAGCCTCCCCCGCATTCATTTTTGGTTCAAAATTGGAAGAAGATTTGGCATTCCAAGTGCTGGCCGAAAGTGAACTTCTTTGCCTGGAAGTTTATGCACAATGGCATTCTCACCTTTGATAACCTTAGAAACAGAGGAATCATTGGTCCTTCTCAGTGTATTTTATGTCATAAGAATGAGGAGACTGCTGATCATTTGATGTTTGAGTGCTTTTTCACAGGTCAGATTTGGAATCGGTGGTTCTCTCATTTTAAACTCCAGAGTAACGGTGCTCTGACTCGGAACAATATCTGGCAAAGATGGAAGAAAGGTAGATTTAAATCTAAAGCCCTCCGACTAGGGTGGGAACTTGGTCTTCCCTTCATCTGGTGGCAAGTGTGGCTGGAAAGAAACGCTCGAATATTTAGAGAGACCTTCTCCTCGCTAGATGGAATATGGCAGGTTATCTGGAGCAAAGTCACAGAGACGGTTGCCATATATGCTGAAGAGGAAATTTTGGTTGAGCTGGGTCCACAGGAAGAGAGAGTTGTTGCACAAGTTACAAATAACATAGCCAGTTGGAAACCCCCCCCAGTAGGCTGGGTTAAAATTAACACAGATGGAGCTGCAAAGGGCAATCCGGGCAATGCTAGAATTGGTGTTGTGTGTCGTGATCATGCTGGAACTGTGCTTTACTGGGAACTGCAGGGTCTGGGAAGAGCCACCAATAATGAAGTCGAAGCCTATGCTATAAAAATTGCTTCCATCTGGGCTGTCAATTAGGGATTCAGAAAGATAATCCTTGAGACAGATTCTCAAATTCTGGTTAGCGCTCTTGATTGTATGAGGAACTTTGCTTTGAAAGCTTGGAAGATACAGATTTTAGTCTCTCAGATCAAGGACCTTTGGAAGGAACTAGAAGATGTGATCCCTATCCATGTGAGTCGTGATTTAAATTTGGAGACCGATTTCCTTTCAAAGATGGGTGCGAAAAAGGAGGTAGGAGTACAGCTGCATAGTGACATGCCTGTGGAAGATGCTGAGATTCGACAGGGACTTGCAAAATTCTTGAACCAATGAGAAAATTTTGTGCTAAGGGTGATTTTCATCGCATTTTCGTGACCTACTGTGCTGTCGCAGCCCTTGGCAGGAAACTGTCGTGATATCACGACAGGTTTCGTCGCCACGACCTTTGGAAGGTTCCTGTTGCGATTTCACGATGCTTTGGATGCATGGGCAACAAGGAGGAAAACAGTCGTGATATCACGACAGTTTTTGTGTTTCGAAGACAAAGGGAAAAACCGTCGCGATATCACGACGTTTTTGAATACTGGGAGCCAGAAAGAAGAACTGTCGCAATTTCATGAAATTTTTGGCGGACTGATGACTTTTGGAAAAGACGTCGCGATTTCGCGACCATTTTGGAGCTTGTGCCTCAAGAGGAAAATTCGTCGCGATTTCGCGACATTTTTGGCGTCTCGGTGTTAAGAAGAAATGTTGTCGCGATTTCGCGACGGTTCTGGACTTTCGGCATAATGAAGAAAAACCATCATGATTTCACGACATTTTTGAGGAAAGGGCTCAAAGGGGACAACTTGTCGCGATTTCGCGACATTTTTGAGAACTGGGTTTCGAGGAGTAAACATGGAGCGATTTCGCGTCACTTTTGGCGTGCTAAAGCTATTTGGAAATCTGGTCACGATTTCGTGACACTTTTGATGAATGGTCACCAAGTGATTAACTCGTCGCGATTTCGTGACACTTGGGTGGATTTGTTGCAGAATGGCAATCTTGTCGCGATTTCGCGACACTTCTAGCGTAAAGGTGGCAAAAGGAAAATGCGTCACGATATCACGACATTTTTGAGGGCTGACTGCTTTGTGGAGAATTCGTCACGATATCGTGACATTTTTGGTGGTAAGGGGTTTTTGGATTTGGCTGTCGCGATTTCACGACATGTCATGATTTCGCGATCGGTTGCTCGGTTGTGGCTTCGGCTGGCTTGACTGTCGCGATATCGCGACATGTCGCGATTTCACGACATGTCGTGATTTTGCGCCTAGTTTTCTTCTTATGCTTAGAGTTGGTAAGTGCTGCCCTCTTGCCCTTTGTTTTGGCTTCTTGCTTCCTGGTTCTTGGTTGGGATGTTTTTTCTCCCTCTTGTATCTGCTCTTTGTATTAATACAAGTTTTTCAATTTTTTTCAAAAAAAAAACAATAGAAAAGAATTATTTTATTAATGCCAACCAAAAGGGGTAAAAATTACAATATCTTATAGTACAATCTTGGAGCCCAAAACCAAAAAAAACTTTCCCCCCCTTTTACATGATTTTTAAGTTTCCCACCCATGCAAAAAAAATTAAATTTAACTTTCCCGGCCATGCAAATTTTTAAATTCTACTTTCCCGCCCAACTGGTGGCCAACAAACACAAAGGCAAAACACCTAGAAATTTTTTTTTTTTTTTTTGTTGATGAAAGATTGCTCTGCTACCACTGGATGCTCCTGCATCAGTTTTTGAGAAATATTGTCAGTTTGAAATTTTTATCAACCCCAAGAAATCAATTTTTGCTATTATAGAGGGGAAACTCCTAGGTCATGTAAATTTTAAGGGTTAGCTATTAATCCTACCAAAACTAAATCTCTCTTGAATTTACCACTATCATCCAATAAGAAAGAACTATAGTCATTTTTTAGATAAATTAATTTTGTTCGAAAGTTCATTGCATATTTCACTCAAGTCATGAAGTCGATGACCGAGCTCCTTAAGAAGAACACAGATTTTAAGTGGACAAAATAAAGAAAGTGAGCTTTCCAAGAAATCAAAGAAAGAATTTTCCAAGCCCCTATCCTAATCAATCCATATTATTCAAAGGATTTTATCCTTTATGTTGTGGGTGAGCAAGAAAGCTATGCAGTTGTGCTCACACAAAAGAGAGATAATGGAGACGAACAACCAATTGCTTTCCTAAGCCAAGTCATCCAGCTACATCAGGAGAAGTATAATTTTATTGAGAAGCAAGTCTATGCGGTTATGAAATATCTAAAGAAATTTTGGCACTTTGTTTCGTAGAGCAAGACTATTATTTATTTCATTCATCCATATGTCAGAAGTTTCATTATTCAGGGTGAACTTGGTGATAATAAAGTTGGCTAGATTTTAAAAATCCAGGAGTTTGATGTAGAGATTCGGCCAACTAATCTATTTTGTGGTCGAGCACTTTGCCACATGTAAGAGCACCACCTCTCAATAAGTTGATCTCAAGTCTGATAATACACTAAGTGAGAGTAATCTTACTAATCAAGCTTTGGTCGATCGTGATTGGATAGAGGACCTTGTCAAATATTTTAACTTAGGGATATGTCCATCACAACTTAAATCCTCACAAAGAAGGAGATTCATATTGCAGTCTCTTAGGTATGTGTTGTTGCCAAGCGGCTTGTTCCACAAAAATATTGATGGAGTCCTTCTTAGATGTGTTAAGGAGATAGAGAAACAAAAAATCCTGGAGGAGTTTCACTCCAAATTATCAGGTGGCCACTATGCAAGAAGTCCCATGGCACTTAAGATCATCAGAACAGGTTATTTTTGGCCTACTCTCTTTTTAGATGCATTCAAATTTAGTCAGAGTTATGATAATTGTCAATGGTATGTTGGTAAGAGCAAGAAGGCCTCTTTACATCTTCATTCAATCCAAGTGGAAGCTCCATTTCAATAGTGGATCTTAGAATTTATCAGGGTCATTGATCTTCATTATTCTACTGAGCACAAATACATCCTAACAATAACTGACTATTTTACTCTATGGGAAGAAGCCATTCCAACCAAGAAGGTATATCAGGTAACTCTTATCTCTTTCCTCGAGGGATTGATTACCTATTTTGGTGTACCAGATGCAATCATGACATATAATAGTACTCCCTTCATTGGGGAAAAAATCATTGAATTCACAAGAAGGTATGGGATCTATCTAAAAACTTCATCTAATTATTACCTATAGGGAAATGGTCTGGCTGAGTCCACAAACAAGAATTTGCTCATAATTTTGAAAATAACATTGGAAAACAACAAGAGAAGTTGGCATCTACTACTAAACCAAACCTTGTAGGTGGATTGCATATCAGTTAAGAAACTGATCAAAGATTCTCCTTACTCCTTGGTGTATGGCAAGGAAGCAGTCCTACCCATCCATATTGAGCTCCCAGTTCTCCGAATCTTACAAATTCTTAGTGAGGAAAATGATGAATCTGATCCTGTGAACACAAGGTTAGCACATCTCCTATGATTGTAAGAAGAGAGAGAGAAAGCATACAAAACTTTAATGGAACATGCCAAGATGACGTAGAAGTGGTTCAAAAGTAAGACATCTAAAAGGGTATTCAAGGTCGGTGACCTGGTGCTGAAATGGAATGAAAAGAAAGCAAATTTTGGCAAGCATCATAAGTTTTAAGCTATATGGGAAGGTTTATTTCAGATTTTGGGGTTGAACTCGGTTAACGCCTATTATCTTCAGGACATGGATGGTCGAGAATTGCTGATTTTGGTAAATGGTCTTCATTTGAAGAACTGTTATCACTGAAAGTTTCAAGAACAAGTATGTATATATGTATAGATGTTATTTTATTTTTCAAAGTATTTTATGCTTATAAAAAAAATATAAAAGGTGATTTTTTTCTACCCCTAACAAGTAATCTCACCCCGAAAGCACACCCTCAGTATGCAAAAGATGTTTTCGTCTCAAAAAAAAAAAATTAAGGCATCATTATTAATTTCGAGGTGAAAATCATTAATTTGGCCTTCTGGCAATATGATTTCAAAGAAAAAGTAAAATTGATTTATTAAGAAAGGAAAATGGGGAGAATGATCATATAATATATATATATATATATATATATATATATATATATATATATATATATTTCACCCCAAGTGAGGGGTGAATATCATTTTCACCCCTCTTTGGGGTGAAATGTGAACAAAATGGAATATATATATTAAAAAAAAAAAAAGCAAAATTTTTTAATTTTTCCCAAAGTTTAAATTGTGCCATGCAATTTTTGGAGTGAAGTGCATTTTGAAGCGAACTCCAAAAAATAAAAAGTAAAAGGAGAAAATTGCATGTTTTTTGAGGACTTCCACTTAAAAAATTATTTCTGAAAAAATCAAGGTGAAATTAATTTTTAAATTGCTTTTCTGATTAAATCTCTGGCGGTTAAAAGCTTATTTTTTTGGGCAAGGAACTTTTTGAGGTGAAATCAAAGAAGAAGAATTATTTTAAAATGGCATTAAGGCTCTCATGAATTTTCCAAGCAAGTATAAGAAACAATTTTTGAATGCAAGTTGAATGAAAAGGCAAATTGCAAGGTTATATTTGCTCGAAAGTGCATCCAGTAAGTGTTTTTATCGATACAAGATGATTTCAAAGTGCTTAAGCGATGTTTTCGGTAGAAGAGTGTGCCCAAAGGAAAAAAATTTCACCCAGTCACCCTACATTGATGTTTTGACATCCCCAAGAAGTAGAAATTAATTTATTCTCATCCCAAAGAGCATCCATATCACACGTAGCATACAAGTATACATCATTCCCAAGGTGAGTCGTTATATATCCAAGCTACACTTTTCAAGATAAAAAGCACCTAAGCACGAAGTTCAAGGAGGATTTTAGGTGAAAGGAAGTTACTAATAGTTGAAAAATTATTAAAAATCATGCCTAGCAAGGGAATCAAGATGCACGTTCACCCAACTTCTCCAAAAAGTAGCACATGCATTAAATCCAGTGGTTGAAAGCACAACTTATAAATTTGGTGCATCCACGACTTGGAGGTAAAATTTTTTATATTTTTTTTGGAGCATTGCTGCACCTAGTTGCTTGATTGCAATAATTACAGGGAATCTAATAATTTCTAAATATGTAGAGAAAATTTGTAGAACCAAAGTGCACCATAGAGCCAAAGAAGGCGTAGAAAAAAATTGAGAAAGGTAAGAAGTCTTATAAATCCAGTTGAAATGAAAATGTTGACTTGGATCCATATTCTGACACGCTAGCTCGGGTTGGATATTGCATTATTTCAAATAATGGCATTGAGAAATTATGCCAAGACATAGATGTTGTAGTCAAACAAGGGTTGATGCTAGAAAGCCCTCTCACTATTGCATATCATTCTCAGCTTTTCTAGTATTTGTGCACACCCATCCATTTTTGCCTAGAGTTGGAGATAATTTCAAGATTTTATAATCCCGCCACCAGAGTTATCCATAATGTGAAGGAAGATGTGTTATTTACTATTTAGTATGATGATTTCCAAGAGGCATTTTCTTGTGGAATTAAACCTTCTTCTGATGTTGTCTTCAAGAAATTACACCATGATGAACAGGAGGAGAAATATCAGTCGACAGTAACACTGTGATGTATTATGGAGACCTAGCTGATAAAGATACCCCAGCATGGTGAACTACCAACTTTACTGAAGCCATTACGATATTTCAAGAGTCCAAATTTATTTTCTATAGTGTCTTGGGTTGTGGATCTCCTGAATGATTTGGTAGTGCACAAGTGGCAAGTAGTATTGGTGTAGTGCATTTTTCATGTCAAATTATATGCCCCTACTATAATTACAATGAGGACAAATTTTATTTTCTTTGATTGGGTTGAATATATCACCAGAAGTATACATGCCTAGCTGAATAAAATACAGAGTGAAGAAACCATGGCATTCAGGCACACATCATTCTTAATATGGTATTTCTTCTTCCACATGTATCAAAAAATTTCCTTCATAGAAGTTAGGTAGGTTGATGGAGAAAATAGGAGACTGCTAGTATATTTGTGGACCTCCAGCTTGTCAAGGGAGGAATCATTTTATAATTGTAACTGTATGTTTGTGGGCCCTGCACTAGAGCTCATGTTTGGAAAATGTGAGAGGGTACCAAGGGCAATGAGACAAGAAATTGTCTTAAAGGAGAAGTGCAATATATTTTTGCTAACACAGGTTGTCATTCTACGCATTTTTGGCTATACTAGTAAGCCATTTATTATTCCATATTTTTCTATGAAATATCTTTTTGTGTTGGAATTTTTTTGCTAGCATGACTTTATCAACAATGTTTATGGGGAGGTACAAGGGAAGAGAACCATGTGAACTATGCCTTTTCACTTTGAAGAAATTAAGGTGAGCCAGGTGGGCTATAATTAGTTAATTACTGAAGCCCTCTATGACATTGGTATGGTGGAGTTGCCGCAGTGGTGGAAGTATAACCCTTTGGGTCACTTCACAATGCAAATTGGCACCAAGAATTTTCATTTTTGCCCTAGGTCAGACATTGAGCGACACCGAAATAATTTTGAGTTGATTATTTGGAATGACATGTGGAAAATATGATGTCACTCCCACCATGGCATGGCCTTTATGATATGGAGGTTGAGTACAACCCTGTAGTGCATAAGCATTTGATTCCTTCTCTAGGGTTATTCAACCAGATGAAGGAGCAACTTCTTGATTGGTCTGAAGAGAATATTACTAATTGGTGGATTATGAGGGCCCATTAAAGAAAAACTAAGTCACCATATGTCTTGGTGAAATGGAATTTTTTTTAACACTTACGATGATTTTTACACCAGTTATCAACCAATCACTTTTGTTGGTATTGTACCTCAAAGTTTTAAAAAATCTAGTAGTGAGGAGAGCATGGCCAAAAAACAACAACTTGTGGCTCAAGATATGCCACTTGTGGAAGAAGAATAAAAATAAGTACCGAAGGAGAGACTATAGCATAATACAAGAAGCAAGCGAGAAAAATTACCCATTATAAATATTTTCAAGAAGTCGAGGACTAGTGCAGTTTTCTCAAACCTTCCTCATGGAGTTTTAGCTATACAAAAAAAAGTGTTAGAGGCTATTACTTTGGTCCAAATAGGATCATTGGGCCAAGATGTCAAAATTATAAATCTTTATGAGGACATTGTGGCAAAACCAAAGGACCAAGTAGAAAAGGATCCCAAATGTACATTTTCTCTCTCTTTCATTGTCCTCGAGCATCCTCTAGTTTTTGCTTCTATTTCACCTCCATTCGGTATACCCTCCACCTCATTTTTGCTTCCTATATATCAACCTCTAGTCACCAATGCGCATGCTTATTCTATTCTTGTTTCTTCAACTTCCCTTTCTTTTAGTTATTTTGCATCTAGCCCCAACCCATTTTTATGCCCTTTATCTTCCATTCCATTAGCCTCCACTACAACTGTAAGCACACAAGATCCTCATTGAGTGAGTGTGACCGTAGTAGAACCTCTTGCTTCCATTCCCACAACCACCTCAATTTCATTAGTTGTTCCCACTATTCTAGTTTCCACTTCCCTCAAGTCAAATTACAATAGGCTCATTTCCCTTTTACCTTATTTTTTGAGCTATAGGTGTTACCCGAATCAGAGATGGAGGTTGTACCAGAATGACCTATTATAGTGAAGATCAACCAATCTCATCTAAGTTCATCATAGTTGTTGAAGACCCACAAACGAAAGGAGGCTCAAGCACCAACAAAGTCATTGAAAAAATTTTATTTTGATCCTAGTGTTATGGAGTCCCACACAGTAAAAATATTCCCCCAAGTCCAGAAGCCTCAAGGAGAGATGACTCCAAATGACTACACTTATGAGCTCTTCATCGAGGACCTTATGAAGATCGATGCTACAGAGAATATCAAGAACATGCAAGTAGATATGAGCTCCCTGTACCTACATGGTGAATATTATAAGCAAAGATTTTTTTAGGCTAAAGTGAAGATCATTGACTTGGAGGAGACTTTGGCTAAAACTAAAGCATAGTTAGAATCAACAAAGTCACAGGTGACTCTTTGGCAGAATAATGCAAAATATTTGGTAAAGATATATCAAAAGCACTAGGAGGCCAAGGAAGGAGTAGAACATTAGGTTCAATCCTTGGAAGGCCAACTCCAGAGTTTGTAGGATCAGTTGGCCATGAAAGCAACACAGGTGATTGTTTTGATCAAGAAAAAGGTCAAGGAGGCATGCAGCCAATTGCTCATTGACTATAAAATCATGGTGATGAAGGTGACATAGATCCTCATGTACCTTGAGGAGATACAAATAGTCATCTTGTGTGGTCAACATATAGTGGAGTATGGAGAAGAGCACCTGGAGCCCATTCTGGTAAAGGCGATGCAAATTCAGGCATTGCCTAGATCAGATCTCAGATTTCACCCCATGAGTGACATAGCTTAAGATTTGGGTAAATGCTAAAGTTATATTGAGCTAGTAATTTTCTAATTTATATTAGGTTAAAGATGCTCGTAATCTACTTGATGTGTTTAAGCAAGAGAAAAGAGTTTTAAAACTCTACTTTAATGCAGTGGCCAATACTAGTTTCCCTAGTTTCACTAATGATAAGGAAAATATTCTATCAAAGGAGGACCTGGAAGTAGTGTTGGAAACTTTGATTAGATAAGTTGTCATTGATGTCAAGAGTGAGTGGTCATTAATGTCAATCTTTCAGCACCAGTCAGTGGCAGTTTCAGTGGGCAACATCAATTTTAGGTTCTCTAGTTTCAGTTGATCAAGACTCGATTTCAAGAAGTCAGATGTGGTCTAAAGTGCAAAAAGCCCAAGTGAATAATATTATAATATTTTTATAATATTATAAAAGGAAGTTTTAAATTAATTATAAATTAATTAATATAATTTTTATTATAAATTAATTTATAATTTAATTTACTTAAGTTATTTAAATTATTATTAATTAATTTTGATATTAGTTATAAAGATTAATTTATATTAATTTTTAAACTAACCCTAAGGAGGGTTATCAAATTATAATTCAAATTTTGGAAATTCGAATTCCAAACATCGACGTGGGAGAAAATTTCCAAATGTGTATAAAAGAGGGATCAATCCCACCTTAGAAAATTACCATGCCTTCGATTTTTAATTAACTTTGAACGTTACGAATCTCAACTCCGAACTTTACGAATTGTGTTGCATCTAAGTGGAAATTATGGTTTTCATGAGAATTCAATGGCACATTAAGGCATAAGGTGAAGGAAGTGTTTCATCCTTCACGTGGGAACCATTAGACCATGTGGTAGACTCCCAAGCACTAAGGCACTTAGGCTTGGGGAGATGGTGGATTGAATCACATCGAACCCCTTTTGGGGGAAGCAAAAGGTATGCATTGAAATTTAGCATTGGAAATTTTGGAAGGGTTAGTTGTTTATTCAAAATTTAATTTTTGAATTTTTATTTGGTTTGTAAGGTTGTAAGGGGATTTATAAGGGTTGTACAAAATTAAATTTTTTGTGTTATTTGCTTTGTTGTTTGGAAAGGGTAGTAAGGTATCTTAGAAAGATTGTTTGAATTATTGTGGTGTTGGATATTATTTTAAGTTGGAGTTTATAAGGTGTATCCAAGGAATTATTATTTTCATGTATGATTTGATGGTTGGGAGCAATAAGGCATAGTTGAGGTTTGAGTATTTTTGTGTCTAAGGAATATTTGAGAAAGTGTTAAGAGTGATATTTTGTCATCTAACCATTGAAATTGGAAAGAAGTAAATTGTGATTTAGACAGGTTTTCCAATAGCACTTCTATATCAAAAAAAGGTATGGGCATATTCTTCCTAGTGAGTGATTGTTGAATATTGTGAATGCTAAGTTGGAGTGAAAAGGATTTGGTTAAGGTTTTCCTTGTTGAGTGTGTTTTGAATTAATGCTTCAAGGTTTCATGGAATAAATAGTTGTTGATAAAACCTTGTTTTATAAGCATTATTGTTGAGGTGATTAAGTTGAGTGAACTTGAACTAGGGTTTACAAAGATCATGAGTATCATTGTTATGTGAAGATTGTTTTATAAGCATTGTTGTTGAAGTGAATGGTTGAGTGAATAACTTGAACTAGGGTTTGCAAAGAACATGAGTATCATTGTCATGTGAGGTTAGTTGATAAGCATTGTTGCAAACATTTGAATGAGTGTTCATATGCTTGGACTAGGGTTTGTAAGTAAGGATTATTTCATTGAGTGATTGTTTGAGTAGAGTTGGTTGAGCCTAGTCAAGTGGATGTTTTGAAGTTATTGTTCAAGATCTATGAAACAGCTTATTCTATATTTTAAATTGAGTTGAGAAAGTGATTAAGAATTTGTGAGTGTGAAGAATATTGAGTCTCTAACAGTTCTTTATATGTTTCTATGGTAAAAGAGTGATTGAAAGTTATTGAGCATTGTGGTGAATATGAAGAATATTGAGTCTCTAACAATTCTCTATATGTTTCTAAAAGAGTAATTGAAATTAATTAAGCATTGTGATAAGTGTGAATCATATTGAGTCTCTAACAATTTTCTTTATGTTTCTATGAGTTTGGATAAGTTCTAGTGAAGACTTATTGAGTAGTTTTGGACAAGTTCTAGTGAGGACTTGTTGAGAAGATTTGAGGTAAATCTTAGAGAAGACTTGTGGATAGATTTGTGTGAGATTTTATGGAAGCTTACAATACAGAATTGAGGAAAGTGTTTGACAGCAAAATTGGACAAGTTCTAGTGAGGACTTGTTGAGCATATTGGACAAGTTCTAGAGAGGACTTGTGGATAGATTAGTGTGAGATTTTGTGGAATATTACAAGGTAGATTTTAGATAATTCTTTGAGAAGACTTGAGAGTAGAGTTGATTGATTGATTTGTTCAAACCTTGAGTTAAGGTTTGAGACAAATCTAGTAGAGTTAATTTGAGATTGATTCAAGCTTTGTGTTAAGGCTTAAGGATAGATATTAAGGATATATGTGTGCTATACCGAAGGACTGTGTTTAGTGTAGATCAAAGGATAGATATTGAGGATATATTTGTGCTATATCGAAGGATTATGTTTAGTTCAGATCAAAGGAAAAATATTGAGGATAGATTTGTGCTAGACCGAAGGAATGTGTTTAGTATATATTTGAGGATAGAGTTTGTTACAGATTTAAGGACAAGTTTGTGCCAGAATAGAGACAGATATTGAGTAGATTTGTGCTAGACCAAAGGAATATGTTTAGTGCACATTTGAGATAGAGCTTTGAAAGTGATAGAGTATAGAGGATGATAGTATTCAGTGGATAGAGATCCATTAGCCAGGGTAGTGAGAATAGGTATCTTTAGTGGATAGAGATCCATTAGCCAAAGTAGTGGGGGCAACAATTCTTCTAGAAGATCACCAGTTAGATCTAAGGGGAGAGGAGTTCTCTTGTGGATAGATATCCATGAAATTGATTAGGGAATTGGTGTCTCCTTTGGATAGAGATCCATAAACATTGTAATAGGGAAAGTATTCCCAAGAGATTGATTGAGAAAATTTTAGTGAAATATTTTCTCCATGGAGTATCCCACATTGGATGAACCACGTAAAATTGGCATCTCTATTATGTGTGGTGATTTATGCATTGATTTGATTACTATTGTTAATATTTTTATCTTTACATTGCATAATATTGATTGGGAAAGAAAATTAAAATGTGGTCTTATATTGTTCACCCCCCTCTCAGTATAAGCTTGTGTTCTTCAATTGGTATCAGATCGGGTTCCTTTAGAAGAGTTTAACATCTTGAAGAAAAATCTTACAAGAACACAATGGAATCTAAGAATGGGTCCTTAGATAATTCTACTCCAATATTTTATGGAAGTGATTATATATTTTGGAGTATGAGAATAAAGATTCACTTAAAGGAACTTGACAATAAAATATGGGAAGCAGTTAAAAATGGATACATACCACCAGTTGATCCACCTGTAGATAAGGAAGGTAAGCTTCTAAAACATTGCAATTCAAAAGAAATGAATGAAATCTTGAGAGGTTTGCATAGAACAAAATTCATAAAAATTATGCATTGTGAAGATGCAAAAGGAATTTGGGATAAGTTGCAAAGCATATATGAAGGAGATAAAAGTATCAAAAAGGCAAATATTCAAATTCTCAAAGCACAATTTGAATAATTAAGAATGAAGGATGAGGAACACATTAGCACTTATCTACTTCGGGTTGATGAAGTTGTTAATGCTATGCAAGGACTTCGACTTAAGGTTGAAGAATCGGATGTTTGTGATAAGGTCTTAAGATCTCTTCCAAAGAGATTTCGTGAAAATATTTCTGCTATTGAAGAATCAAAATATGGTGATACTTTGACAAGAGGCATGTTGTTTGGTACTCCTATAGCTTTTGAGATAAGAACAAAAGAGGAACATGATCTCAAAAAGGAAGCAACCTTAAAAGCTACTAAGAATACAAAGGGCAAGAAGTCAAATTCAAGCAATGATTCATCCAATGATGAAGAAGCTAATTATGGCAAAAATAATAAGGATTTAATAAGGTTCAAAGATGCAAAATCCATTAGATGTTTCAATTGTAGAAAGTATGGTCACTATACAAATGATTGTAAAGAATATAGAAATGGTAATGATGAAGAAAAATAGGATCATAAGAATAGGAAATAAAAAAAATACAGGTACCAAAATAAAGGTAAGGATGGACAAGGCAAACAAGGAAAGAAGTTCTTTCAAAGACAAAAGAGGATCTACTATGCAGACAAGGCAAGTAAGTACTCAAGTGATAGTGATGATAGTTATTCAAGTAATGATAACGATGAAGTTCTATTTTTGATTGAAGAAAAGGAATAAGTTAAGAAAAGGTCACCAATAATTCTTAAGTGTTTTAGATGTGGTAATTTTTGACATCTTGAAGATAGTTATACAAGGAATGGTTTCATTTTCAGTTATGATGAATATGAGGATGCATTTGAAGGACCAAAAGAGAATCTTCTAATGGCACTAGAAGAAGAATAAGGTGATCCTACAGAAGATAAGTAAAAAAAGAATGAATATTTTTTCAAAGGCAAACAAATAGAGGAAGAATAAGAAAAAGAAGGAGTTGATCTTAAGGCAAAGCTTATTTATTCTCTTGACACTTTAAATAAGGTAAGAAATCAAAACTCTTAACTTGAGTTTCAATTTCAATAATGTTATGAAGATAGAAGAAAGCTTATAGAGGATCTAAACAAGTCAATGGATAAGACAAAGAAGTTCAAGGATAAGTTAGAAGAAAAGGTCTTAGAATGTGAAAAGTTAGAACAAGAAGTAGCTCTACTAAGGGAAGGTTTAAAAAATCCAAGAATAAGCTACACAATTTTGGAAAGAGTTCAAATATGGTGGATAATATGATCAGCGTACGAAGAAGGTTAGCAAACAAAATAGGTCTTGGTTTTGAACAAGCTTAAAAGAAACAATAAGAAAATTCAACCTCAAGTTCTCAAGAAGAAGAAACTTTAGAAGAAGACAGTGTAAGAGAAAGTGATACTTTTGAGGATGAATTGGACAATGAAAATTTCAAAAAGGAAAGGAACAATGTACAAATAAAAAATAGATGGAACCAGCATAGAGAAAAAGAGACCAAGAGACCAATGAGGTCAAGACAAGGAAATTTCAATGGATGATGTTTCTCATGTCACAGATTTGGGCACATGGATTCACAATGTAGGACACATGAAAGACAATAAAATGGGAATTTTAGAAATAGACAACTTTTCCATGGGTATTGCTACTCATGTAATCATTTTGGTTACAAGACAATAAATTTTAGGGTTCATGATAGGAACAGATATGGCTTCACCAGGAGAAATTCCAAGACATTTACACCTCCAAGGAATAATAATATTAAGTTTTATAAGTACAATAATTATGGACATACAGCAAAGTGGTGTAGAGCAGACATTCCAATATCAAGCATGAATAGTAACAGGAACAGGAACATGAATATGGACATGAACAAGAACAGGAATATGGACATGGACAGGAATAGGAACAAGAACAAGAATAGGAATATGGATATGAATAGGAATATGAATATGGACATGGATAGGGATAGGAATAGGAACAATCAAAGGAATCAAAAGTATCAGATGAGAAGGAAAAAAGATAAAGGTAAAGACCAGTGCTTGCTGAGAGTAGAAATAATCCCACCCCATAATTAACCACCTCAAGAGATGGTGGGGTAGGGGCTAAGCTAAGAGACTCATTTTTAGCCCTAATCCCCAAAGGTAACCCTTTGCCATTGATTTAAAATGGGGAGAGATTTTTTTTAAGAAGAAATCATTGAGTTAGGGGGAGCAATATCCTAGGGGGAGCAGAACAAAAAAAATGTCAAGTTTTGGTAAAAAGAATTTGGGTTGCCATCAATGACAACAAGGGAGATTTTTGGACATTTTGAGTAGATAAGTTGTCATTGATGTCAAGATTGAGTGGTCATTAATGACAATATTTCAACACCAGTCAGTGGTAATTTCAGTGGGCAGCATCAGTTTCAAGTTCTCCAGCAAGACCCGATTTGAGGAAGTCAAATGTGGTCTAAAGTGCAAAAAGCCCAAGTGAATAATATTATAATATTTTTATAATATTATAAAGGAAAGTTTTAAATTAATTATAAATTAATTAATATAATTTTTATTATAAATTAATTTACTTAAGTTATTTAAATTAATTATTAATTAATTTTGATATTAGTTATAAAGATTAATTTATATTAATTTTTAAACTAACCCTAAGGAGGGTTATCAAATTATAATTCGAGTTTTTGAAATTCGAATTCCAAGCGTCGATATGGGAGAAAATTTCCAAATGTGTATAAAAAGGGATCAATCCCACCTTAGCAAATTACCATGCCTTTGATTTTTAATTAATTCTGAACGTTGTGAATCTCAACTTTGAACTTTGCAAATCGTGATGCATCTAAGTGGAAAGTGTTGTTGTTTTCATGAGAAGTCAGCAACGTATTAAGGCATGAGGTGAAGGAAGTGTTTCTTCCTTCACATGGGCATCATTAGCCCATGTGGTGTAATCCCAAGCGCTAAGGTGCTTAGGCTTGGGGAGACGGTGGACTGAATCACACCAAAACCTCTTTTGGGGGAAGCAAAAAGTATGCATTGAAATTTAGCATCAGAAAATTTTGGAAGGGTTAGTTGAGTATTCAAAATTTAATTTTTGCATTTTTATTTGGTTTGTAAGGTTGTAAGGGGAGTTATAAGGGTTGTGCAAAATTAAATTTTTGGTGTTATTTGCTTTTTTGTTTGGAAATGGTAGTAAGGTATTTTAGAAATATTGTTTGAAGTATTATGGTGTTGGATATTATTTTAAGTTGGAGTTTATAAGGTGTATCCAAGGAATTATTATTTTCATGTATGATTTGATGGTTGGGAGCAATAAGGCATAGTTGAGGTTTGAGTATTTTTGTGTCTAAGAAATATTTGAGAAAGTGTTAAGAGTGAGATTTTGTCATCTAACCATTGAAATTTGAAAGAAATAAATTGTGATTTAGACAGGTTTTCAAAGAGCACTTCTACATCAAACAGAGGTATGGACATATTCTTCCTAGTGAATGATTTTTGAATGTTGTGAATGCTAAATTGGAGTGAAAAGGATTTGGTTAAGGTTTTCCTTGTTGAGTGTGTTTTGAATTAATGCTTCAAGTTTTTTTGGAATAAATAGTTGTTGATAAAACCTTGTTTTATAAGCATTGTTGTTGAGGTGATTAAGTTGAGTGAACTTGAATTAGGGTTTGCAAAGATCATGAGTATCATTGTTATGTGAAGATTGTTTTATAAGCATTGTTGTTGAAGTGAATGGTTGAGTGAAGAACTTGAACTAGGGTTTGCAAAGAACATGAGTATCACTATCATGTGAGGTTGGTTAATAAGCATTGTTGGAAACATTTGAGTGAGTGTTCATATGCTTGGACTAGTGTTTGTAAGCAAGGATTATTTCAATAAGTGATTGGTTGAGTAGAGTTGGTTGAGCCTAGTCAAGTGAATGTGTTGAAGTGATTGTTCAAGTTATATGAAACAAACTATTATATATTCTAAATTGAGTTGCGAAAGTGATTGACATCTTGTGAGTGTGATGCATATTGATTCTCTAATATTTTTTATATATTTTTATGGTAAAAGAGTGATTGAAATTGATTGAGCATCGTGGTGAATGTGAAGCATATTGAGTCTCTAAAAATTATCTATATGTTTCTAAAGAGTGATTGAAAGTAATTGAGCATTGTGATAAGTGTGAAGCATATTGAGTCTCAACAATTCTCTTTATGTTTCTATGAGTTTGGATAAGTTCTAGTGAGGACTTATTGAGTAGTTTTGGACAAGTTCTAGTGAGGACTTGTTGAGCATATTTGAGGTAAGTCTTAGAGAAGACTTGTGGACATATTTGTGTGAGATTTTGTGGAAGCTTACAATACAAAATTGAGAAAAGTGTTTAAGAGTAGAATTGGACAAGTTCTAGTGAGGACTTGTTGAACATATTGGACAAATTCTAAAGAGGACTTGTGGATAGATTAGTGTGAGGTTTTGTGGAATATTACAAGGTATATTTGAGATAAGTCTTTGAGAAGACTTGAGAGAAGAGTTGATTGATTGATTTGTTCAAACCTTGAGTTAAGGTTTGAGACAAATCTAGTAGAGTTAATTTGAGATTGAGTCAAGCTTTATGTTAAGGCTTGAGGATAGATTTGTGCTAGACCGAAGGACTATATTTAGTGTAGATCAGAGGATAGAGATTAAGGATAGATTTGTGCTAGACTAAAGGATTGTGTTTAGTTCAGATCAGAGGACAAATATTGAGGATAGATTTGTGCTAGACAAAAAAATGGTGTTTAGTATAGATTTGAGAATAAAGTTTGGTGTATATTTGAGGATAGGCTTATGCCAGACCAGAGATAGAGATTGAGAAGATTTATGCTAGATCGAAGGACTATGTTTAGTATAGATTTGAGATAGAGCTTTGAAGGTGATAGAGTATAGAGTACAATAGTCTCTAGTGGATATAGATCCATTAGCCAAGGTAGTGAGGATAGGTGTCTTCAGTGGATAGAGATCCATTAGCCAGAGTAGTGGGGGTAATAGTTCTTCTAGAATATCACCAGTTAGATCTAAGGAGAAATGAGATCTCCTATGGATAGAGATCCATGAACTTGATTAGGGTATTGGTGTCTCCTTTGGATAGAGGTCCATAAACATTGTAATAGGGAAAGGATTCCCAAGAGATTGATTGAAAAAAAAATAGTGAAATATTTTCTCTATGAAGTAGCCCACATTGGGTGAACCACATAAAATTGGTGTCTCTATTGTGTGTGGTGATTTGTGCATTACTTTGATTACTATTATTGATAATGCTATCTTTACATTGCATAATATTGATTGGGAAAGAAAAGTAAAAATTGGTCATGTATTGTTCACCCCCTCTCAATATAAGCTTATGTTCTTCAAGTAGTATGGGCAATTTTTTTTTATGATGCCTTAGAAATCATTGATTGGGATGAGCCTCTCACTAAATATCATGTGCTGCCCCTAATGAGGAAGGTTACACACATTGAATTTGTTTGGTGAAACTCAGCCAATGGGCGAATTACATTGATATGGAGTAGGTGGAGATTTTCAAGTACCTTGTGAATGCACTTAATGGTTAGGAGCTTATCAGTAGTGATGCTTGGTCTGAGTTTGTTGCAGTGTATGAGGCTATAATCGTGCATCTTTTAGAGCAAGAAGAGGTCACAAAAAAGGAGGTAGATAAGCAGAATTTCAAAGCAAGCACCAAGTGAAGCTGACACCTAAGCACAATGGATGAAGTCCTGGGGTCAATTGCATCCATATGAGCTAGATACCCTAATAGCCACCAAAAATGTTGACAATTTTGTCACCTTGCCATATAATTTTTTTTTTCAAAATTTTGTTGATGGTTTTTATTGTAAAAGGTAAAGTTAATGAATATTGTAGCACTTCATATTTTTGCCAGTATATTCTATTGCAATTATTTTTGTTTCAATCCTCTCCTTTAAATTTTAATTGACATTGCATCAGGAAATAATGGATTTTTTTAAAAATAGAATTAATGTCATGGATAAAAGGAACAGAGAAACAAGGTTAGATATTTGCAGAGAATAAAGAGTATTGGTAGTGCTGGTAGGAAAAGAAAGAAAAGTGAGTTTTCCCCAAGAGAGAGGTGAAAGTCATTTTCGCCCTCCTTGGGGGAGAAAAATAGTAGCATAAGTGATTACACCCAAAAGAATCAAAATTGCTCGAAAAATATCCAAGGGGAGAAAATGAGTGTGAGAGATGTGTTTTCACCCGAAACTAACATAAAAATTAGTTTCACCCCTCTTTGGGGTGAACATTGGTTTAAAATAGAAGCGGACAAAATATTGTAGTGCCATGAAGTTGAAAGGCATTGAAAAATTGCAAAGGTAAAAAAAGCCCATGAAACGATGCGAACTGGTCATATAAAAGGTCAAAGGTAAGTTCATCCAAAAGGATAGGTGAAAAATCTTGTCACCTCTTTTTGGGGCAAAGATTAATTTAAAATTACTAAATGACTATGGGCCCACCATTGGCAAGACAAGAACAAAAGTTTAAGGTTCGTTCACCCAAAGGAGGGAAAAAATTCTTGTCACTCCTCTTTGGGGTGAACATTGTTTTTAAGAGCAAGTGTCTATGTCAGAAAGAAGAGAATGCAAGTTAAATTCAAAAAGAGCTTTCACCCCAAGTTGGGGGTAAAATTCCCTTTTGCCCCTCCTTGGGGCAAAAATTAGTATGAGAAAATGTTTAAAATGTAGCGCATTGTGGTCCCGACATTGATGAATCAAAGCAGGTTTTAAATAAGGCTTTCACCCCAAAGAAGGGGTGAAAATTATTTCTACCCCTATTTGGAGTGAACGTAAATATTAAGCACAAAAACCATGGTAATTAAAAGGTTGAAGGTTAAAAAGGACTTTCACCCTCAATGAGGGAGGAAACTCCCTTTCACCCCTCCTTGGGTTGAAACTATATTAAAAGGGCAGAAGTGCCAATTGCAGTTGAGAGGCATGGGTCCTTATTTTAATTCATCTTGGTATTTTTGCTCATGCTAAGGATGAAACTAATAAACATCTTGGCCTTTTGAGTTCAAATTATTTTATGCCTTACTAATGATGGAATTAAAATATGGGCATGTTATTCCAAAGGTAAATTTTAAAGGAAAACGAAGGCATTTTCTTTCGAGTATGAGGAGATGATAAAAGGAAAGAGCATTTTTGAGTCAAATAACGAGGATGTTAAGTAGATTTTCGCTATCGCCCATTGATGCTTCGAAAAGAATTTTCACTCCAATTTTTGGGTGAAACTAATTTCTTCCATTTTCCAAGGTGCCATTTTTGCATATTCTATTGAAAAGGGTTAAGGAATGTTGGAATTTAATTGTTGAAGCAACGCAAGATACATTTCCAAAAATTTACCTCATATTTGCAATGCACCGCCCACTGACCTTACTACTTTTCAAGATAAAATTAATACTTAGTGGACCTTCTTGGCGAGGGTGGAGTTCCAAAGTATAGGGGTTACATAGGTTCAATGACCAAGCTCCCAATTTTTATGGAACTTCATTGTGTTTCAATGCATCGGTGCTGAGGTTGTGTTCCATCATTTACTCATGCCGATTTCCCATGTGATTTGCTCACCAAAGCAAGATCATTGTTTCCATAAAGTATGTTTTTACTAGAACATCACTGATATCGAGGAAGAAATTATTCACATTGGTTTTTGATCTACCAGCATTTTGTTTGTATGTGCATTAAATTAAAGAGGTGCAATCATCTATAAATACAAAGCATTTTTATGTAAGAAAGGAGGATGGAAACTCTGCATAAAAACACTTCAAGTTTTCTGCGTCAATAGAAAATAATTCAGATTTTCTTCCTTTGAATGGTATTGTGTTTGATGATTTTCTATATGTCATTTTTTCTTACATTTATATCCATTAAATTAGTTGCTTTTAAATTTTACATCTAAATTTAATTACTGATGGTGAGGGAAAGAACACCAAAATGCATTTTGTAGTTGTCTTTGTAAGACTATAAGTGGTTCATGTACTTTCATTTCTATTGTATGCTAATCATTGCTTGATTTGAATTTTGACTGTTAGTCTATCCCTATCCTACACTTCCGGATTATAGCCATATTCCCCCATTTATTTTTTATTACCATAAGCTTTAAACCAGAGTATATTAGAAAGGGATCCAACCCTCTCTATATATTGGCCTGAAGTATATTTCTCTATTATTTGGCCTTTCAATGTTGCATGGGTCTAGGGCACACAAAACATAGATTTTTGTACTAGACATATTCGTGACAAACAGGTATTAGAGCTACCACATGACTCTATCCATTTTAATAGAGTTCATTTTATTAGCCACCATTATCAATATTTAACTTTTTCCACTTTTGATAAAGTTAATTTAGAGTCTATCCACTTTGAAGGTAGTGCAGACTTGGAATCTATTTTTTAAAGGTCTTATTGAGTAGAAATTGAGGGGACAAGGAATAGTCACCTTGATTTAGATGCTAGGGTCTTTCCACTTGGTTGAAGGAAAACTAGTGAAGACTATGACTTGACTATATTAATAGAAAGGACCAACTTAGAAGAGAAGTTGGACATTGATAGAGATATCCAACTCAAAAGATAGTTGGAATTTTGAGGATGTAAAGAGTCACCCTAATCATATTTTGGGTTATCTAGCAAGGAGGATAATCATATTGGGTTCTTGGGTGTGACCTAAGATATTGAAGGTATATTTTAGAGTTTGAGAAGCTTTCTACAAAGATAGAGAGGAATTTCAACTTCTCAATATAAATTAGTTGATTGAGAAAATGTAAGCTTCCTATAAGAGATAGATAAGTAGAGCAAAAAGTAATAAGAGACAGAGAGTAAGAGTAGAAAGAAAGAAAGCACAAAGAAAAGAATAAGAAAGCATTGTAAGATTTCTAAGATTAAAGGAATAGTGAACTATTAGGTCAAGACTGAATTGACCTTGATATTATTCAACAACAAGCACCAAAGTGTAATCTATAGCAAGAAAGAAGAATAGTGTGGACCCATCATTCACATAGAGTAGGTGGTCAATCTTAGTGAGACTAACCTAAGTAGCCAAGCATAAATTCTAAGCAGTCTTGTAGAAATATAAAGCCCAAGCAACCTTATAAAGAGATAAAGCCTAAGTGGCCTTGTAAAGAGATAAATCCTAAATGATATTGTAAAGATATAAAGCTTAAGCAATCTTGTAAAGAGACAAAATTAAGCAACCAACATAAGAAGTAAATAGCCAGTAGAAGAAGTAAGCGATCAGCATAATAAGAAGAGGCAAGCGGTCAACATAAGAAGAAGAGGTAAGAAGCCAACATAAGAATAAGGGTTAAGAAAATAGCATAAAGAAATAAATACAAACTTAGCTATAATAATACAATAAGCTAAGTCATCTATGTGTTATCAGTGCAACTAAGATAAACCCATATCATCTAATTAAAGATATGTTATTATATGCAAGTCAAACATTAATAAAGGTGGTAACATACAATAAATAAGGAAAGACACATAGCAGTAGATATTTGAACCAGAAGGAGTCATCTAGATGAAAGCACTAAGAGAGTGTTACTATCCAAAAGATATCCAAACTAGAATATTCATCTAGATATAAGCACTAGGAGATTGCCACTATCCAGAGATCATTTGAACTAGAGTTATTCAAACATGAGCAACATAATGAAATAGCCTTGAGACACTTGAACCAAATTTATTAAAATGAGAGTGGTAGGCCAATAGCATAGTATCACAATCTAGTAGCATTCAAACAAGAACATATTTCTACCACCCAAAAGCATCTACTCAAATCCTGAGCCAAGCATTATCCAGGTGATACAACAATTAGATACATTGGCTTCTAAAAAAGAAAGTATTACCTCAACTAAATTTGCATCAATCTTTGAGTGATTAGAGCAAAGATGAAATGAATAGGAGAGTAGTTTGAGCATCAAAAATATAAACGTCTACCAAGCTAGTAACATCACACTATCTAGCAGGAGTGTAGCGGGAATATTGTTGAATAATCTAGGTAACATCCAATATTATTAATTCAATGTGTCATTTTTGGTATTCGAAGGGACCATTATTTGAATTAATTTGAAAATAGGAGTTATAAGGTTTTATGCATTATTTTATTATTTAATTATTGAAATATATGGAGTAATAAGGTTTATTTAAGGACTTGATTTATTATTGAAGGAGTTATAAGGAGTTAAAGTCTTTTTAAGTTTTTGTTCTTGAAATTATTTTTGAAGATTTAAAGTTATTTTTAAGATTTGATTTTTTAAAGGATTTATAAGGTTTGAAGATTTTTGAAATTAGAAAAAAAAAAAAATTTGAAAAATTTTATTTATTTGAAATTTTGAAATTTTACAAATTTAATATTAGGGAGTTAAAAGGAATTCTACATCAAAGGTTTAGAAAAATTAAAATTTGCAAAATTCATATTTAATTTATTTCTTAACTAGGGAGTTATAAGGTTTACTACTTCAAAATAAATGAATTGCAAACTTTGGTCATTATGAAAGAAAATATGGAGTCCTTAATCAGAAAGCAAATATTAGAAGTTATTAAATATGGTATTGGAAAATTTATTGAAAAATCTAAGGGTGAGGTAGATATGGCATTACAATTCATCTATAGAGAAGCTATGGATGAAATTTTTGAGACATTTGAATACTATTTACATTCAAAACTTATTGAAGAAATTGATAATTCTAAGGATGATATTATGATACCTATTTCTATAGGTAGTATAATGTATTAGGAATTGTTGTCACTTGAACTTCATAAATATGAAAATAAAAATAAAAAAGAGTTAATTGAAACTCTAAAAATAAAAGTAGATATTGATACAAGTGAATCAAGTGAATCATCTCTAAAAATAGTGTTTCATTCTTCATGCAATATTGACATTCCAAGTTCATATAATTTAGGAAATTATTATGATGCTTTAAGTGAATGTTCAAAAGTTACAAGACAATATAAATATTGTAAGAAAACTATATCAAATTAAACACATGATCTAGAGGTCAAAGACAAAGAAAAATAAAAAGTTATTCATGCACATGAACCTGAAGCCAAAGTTCAAGCAGTTCATGAAGATACAAATACTAAGAACCTAAATATTCAATATGATGAAGAATATTTTATAGAAGTAGAGGTTCATGAACAATGCAAGGCCACTTGAAGATTGAAGACAAAGATAAATACTAAGATTGAATACTAAAGTCTTCAATAACCAAATAATATAATATAAGGGGGTGTTGAGAAATATTACATTATTCAATACATGGTAATGTACCCCCATAGTACTTTTATGGTATAATTATAAATATGTAATAGATTAGGATTAATTCTATATTTTAGGTGTGTGATTTATATTTACCCTTTTATGTAAGTGTCAATGTGCAAGAAATGCACAAGTGTCATGTAAAAGTGTAATGTGCAAGAAATGCACAAGTGTTATGAAAATTAGAGTGCAAGTGTAGATTGAGAGAATATACACAAGTTTCTTATATTATGAGTGCATGTAGAAGTGTAAGAGTCATGTGGTTGTGTGCAAGTGTGTAATAAGAAAGTGAAGAGTCTAGTATGCAAGTGGCAATATGATAAGCCAAAGGTCATGAGACTTGTCATATGGAGAGAAATAGTCAAGTATGTGAAGATTCACATTACTATGGCTATATTATAGAGATAATACTCCATGATAATGAACAAAAATATCATATTATAGTGTTGTAACAAGAAGAAAAGGAATAAAGCTTGTATACATATTTTGAGAAATTAATATTGTAGGTTTTCTTCATGCATAATTCATGAATGACTTAGTCAGTTTTCATTCATATTTGATTATATAAGTGAATGTTTATTTTAGTATTACAAAGGCCTTGATATACATATTAATGTGGTCATATATTATTCGACTCATTATATGATTATTTTGATCTTTAATCTATTTTCTATTGGGACCTGTGATATTCTGTAATAGTAATGCTTAAAAAGACAAAAAAAACAAGAAAATCATATATAGAAAAGTGATGTTATTTTTGTCATGTAATATGTCTATATATTGGTGTTAGGAACCTATTTGTTTCCTAAAAAAAATCAATAACTTTCATTTTAGAGTTTGAAAAAAATTACAATGAGATGGGTATTTTATACCCTCATATAAGCCTTACTAAGTAACCTCATTAAGAGCTATTCTAAAATATCCCAATAATGACTCAAATTTCTCTAAAAATTCTATAAAACCTATTACAATAAAAACTATAAACAACCTGGTGCAAGCCTTTAGTCATCTTATAGAGGGTCATTTGGTAAGCCGCCCCTATATCCATCTTAATTATCAAAAATTGCCAAAAAGAACACAAAACATATCTTAAACCATAACTTCTATCAAAAGGGGGCAGACTAAGATGGAATCATAGTCCCACACACTACTTCTTTTAACCAAGTATCAATTGGAATATCCAATGCAACTTTTGATAGATCATTTTTTTCTTCATTTACTTCTCCATAGATATTTTTATAAGAGATATCTACAAATTATGCTTCTAGCAATTTCACTTGCTCATAATAAGTCCTTGGTATCAAATTTTGCATCTCTACTAATATTGAATCCATATCCACCATAAATTTTGAGTCACCTAAAACTTAAATTTTTGTTCTTTCTTGTTCCACTATCATTCTTGTCAAAAATATCAAAGCATTCCACTTTGTTGCATTATTGGTGCCTTCACCAATGCCTACTTTGAAAGTTAAATTGTGGTTTTCATCCTGATATAACACTCCTTCTACCCCACATATACCTAGACTATCTTGACAAGCTCCATAAAAAAAAATCCCAAGACTTTGTTATATCTATTGTTAAATTTCCTACCTTACAATATTTAATTTTAGGACTCTTTTATGCCATCAAAAGTATATTTAATCTAAGTTTGAACTTGTATAAGTGGAATTTACTTGCTCTCAAACAACATAAAATTTATTTCCATCCATATACCCTATACCACTATTTATGGAATGCACGTGTATTCCTTTAAGCCTTTGTATTTGAACCATTTTTGCATATTTTCCAACAGATTCCTTTTTGGCCAATATCTCTTCCCTTAAGTCATGGGTAGAATAGACCTCCACACTTCTCTCAAGAAATCATAATGAACCAGTAGGTGATCTTATTGTTTTATCTTTTATTTTACATAGGTTGCATTGATGTGGACCCTACCAGTACCTTTTATGTAAAATATTCCATGTTAGTGCCTTCTTCGCTAATATTAACCAAGAAAATTTTAGATCTACAAGGGTGCTTTCACCTTTCAAATCTTGCTCCACCATTAAATGGCCTTATCATTATTGTTTTTAAATATTGCCTTATATATTTCCTTAGCTATAAAATCTCCACTAGCTTGTTCTTGTCTCAATATTATAAAAGCCCTTGTTAAACCCCTTGTATAATTGCTTTTCTCAGCTTCATTTCCTTTCAAAAGTAATTCTTCTACTAAAAACCATCTCTAATTCCACAAATTGATTCTATCCATAGAGGCTGCATCAACAAAAACCATGAGCCCCTACTTATTTATAAGTTCTATTAAATTTTGAGATAGTTTGTAATCTCCTCCATTCCCCAGTTAGGATTTTTTTTTCTAGGCTTGTTTTATTCCCATTTCCTATTCGTCAAACCAAAACCCCCTAATGAAAAATCCTTCACTAATGTTTTCCAACTAATAGTAGCATTGGTCAATGACTTGATAAGAAGTCTAGTCCACTCTTCAATGGACATGGAACCCAAATATTTATCCTTGATAACCTCATGCAAAAATCCTTTACCATTTATCAATATCTAAAGACTCTTGGAAACTAGAAATTTATCAAATTTATGTATATTATTAAGGCCTCATCCTCTTAATAATTTAGGTGACAATCTTAATCCATTTAATCAAAGACATTGCATACTTCTCCCTTTTTCTTTTCCAAAGGAAATAAAAGTATTCTTCCTTATTTTTTCCACTATTTTAAAAGGAATACAAGCCATGGAATGCCAATATATTGTAATGGCCTCAAAACCAATTTCACTAGTGTTAAATGACCTCCCAATGATAACCATTTATTGCACCATGAAGTTACCCTTTTTTCCACTTTATTGTATAACGAAATATAATATTGGTATCTATAATCATTCAACTTTAGCCTAAACCCCAAATATTTTAGCCCTTTGTCAAACTTAATTAGATTGAATCCAAAAATCCTCATCACTACTTCTTCTTGTCCTAATTATAGTCTATTAAAATCTATATAAATATTTTAGTGGTTTATTTCCATTCCTACTACAGCACAATATAGATATAACAACTTTTTATATTTCAATTCTTCTCTTAAGGTGCCATTTCCAAATAGGAGTATATTAGTTGAAAATAGTAAGTGAACCCCAACCAAAGAGTTTTCCATTTTAATATATTTGATCATGCCAAGTATTTTCTATTCCTCAATAATTCTCCTTAATCTTTCAACCACAAGCAATAATAATAGGGGTGATATGGGGCATCCTATCTCAACCCTCTAGAAGGCTTGAAGAAGCTAGAAGTTGAACCATTAATTAAGACAAAAAAGGAAGCAAAAGTAATACATACCATTATATAGTTTACAAAAGTAACACTATAACCAATATGAATTAATATGAACATAATGTAAAGCCAAATTACCCTATCAACAACCTTTTCCAAATCAAACTTAATTATAATGCTTGTTGCTTCCTTGATTTCACTAAATGAAGTGCTTCCTAAGCAACCCCAATAGCTTCATGGATTTGTGTTTTACTCAAAAATCAAATTCTTCTTCTAAGATGGTGTCTAAAAAACCCCTTAACCTCTTAGAAATAATCCTAGATATAATTGTGTAGAGATTATAAGGATAATGTCCTATATTATCCAAATAATTTTGGATTATCCTTCTTAGGAATCAAGGCCAGGAAAGTCGAATTGATAGACCCAAGTACCTACCCAAAAGCCCTTGACTCCTCAATACCTTTAAAAGGTCTTCCAATAACTCATAAAAACCCATTTAAAATTCAATGGACCAACTATCCAATCTTGGGGTCTTCCCTTTTGAAAATATTTAATTGTTGTTTGTAGCTCCTCCTTAGTAACTTCTATCATCAAAGCCTCTTTGACTTCATCACTAACCATCTTAGGTAGATAACATGCTAACTTAATGGTTTCTTTTATACATTTTCTTAAATTAGGATACTCCTAATCCAATGATTTCTTGAAACCTTCTCATATTTCTTCCATCCTCCCCTTTCATATTCCAAATGGTATTTATCATCTTTCTTTGTTTTGCAATATTTTGAAAGATTTTTGTATTCTCATCCCATTACTATGGCCAAAGTGCTCTACTTTTCATCCTCCACTTTGCATCTTCCTATTATAACAATTCCCTCTTTTTTTCTAACTCCTTGACCTACAAATTCTCCTTATCTAAAAAAATGCATTGCCTTTGTGACTACACAACTAATTCAATTTAGATTATATATCAGCAATATTTGCTTTGCTTACCAATATTTACCTTTGGTCTATGCCATTGTAGTATATTTGATTCTCCTTAGATTTTTAGAAAACTAAAACATAGTTGTCTCTTATATTGTTGGGTCAATATGTCTCCACTTGTTTTTTGCTAAATTTTCTCATCTTCCAACCATATAACATTGAACTTGAAAGGTCCTACTTGATCTTTTTATAACTAAAATAAAATCGATGAATAATCAGATCTCCCACCATGATCTATCTAAGACCTTAGTATTTCTACTTCAACTATAAACCTTTTAGACACTATAAATCTATCCAACCTTTTATAAATGCCCTATATTCCAATTATTAAATTCCTCTACATGGGAACTAAATTAATGAGTTTTACATCACATAACCTTGCATCCTATATTTTATATAGGTCAACAAGGGGATCCATTATGGCCTTCTATTCCCATAATTGTTATCTTTTAGTTAAAAAAATTAATTTCCCTCCCACCACTATATTTCCTTTTTTAAAGACTTGCAAAAAATAAATATTCTCAAAAATCCCTTCTACCACCATAAGGACCATACAGATTGGTTGTAGAAATCAACTTTTCTAGCTCCATAGAATGTAATTTTGTAACCACACCTACCTCAATATATACCTTATCAACTAGCTAGAAGGAGAAATTACATCATATTACATTCCCCCTTGATCTTTAATTTGAGTATATGTCTTCAAAGTTCTAATTTGATAGGAGAGAGGCAAGGAAGGATTTTACTTTTTATACATCCAACTTAGCCTCCTAGAATAAAATTTTATCTAGGCTATAAATTTTAAACGAACCCTTTAGGGATATTTTTATGGGACCTCAAGCCCTCTAATATTTAAAGAGAGTATGATCAATGATTCCCTTTTCTACTTAGTTTTTTTATAACCCAATCTGGTCAAACTACCCTTTAGTGTTTCTTCTAGTTTATTTATTGATACCTATCCTTTATTCATTTCCCTCCTTATATTCCCTAGGGTTAGGGTTTGAAGTTGATTGGAACTTCAAAAATGGGTTCACGTTGAGTCCTCCACACACGTTGTCCCCCTTATGCAAGATGTCAATGTTAGCTTTTGATGATATATGATATGGGAGAAAGCAATCACAAGATGTAAATATGTAGAATAGTAATATAATGGAACTCTGCAATATGATTAAAATATGCTATTAATGGAAATTTATGAAATAGTACAATCTAATGTAATGGAGGGAATTAACACTCTAAAAATCTAATGTAAACTACATTGTACCTACTCAGTACATAGTAGTGACCAGACTCTTCTACACACACCAATATGATATATCTCTTATTGTTGTTGTGTGTACACTATGGGCCTATATATAAACACATAGGTTTCTTTGCCCTTACTCTTCCTAACTACCTTTCCTATGAATCATGTACAAGTGGACTCCTTGTACATTTACATCATTGCACATTGACACTTGTGCTTTTATTACTTCTTCCTCAAGTAACCTAAGATAAAATCCTAGTCTAACAATGTACCCAAGGTGTTACATAGACATGTACCTAAATAATGTAATATGCTCTAACACCCCCTTGTATTACATTGTTTGGGTATTGAAGACTTTAGTATTTAATATGGATATTCCTCTTTTGAACAATCTTCAGCTCGATCAGGTCATTTGTATTATCTTTAACTCACATTACACTGTTTGCCTCCTTGATTTGGTTCCTCTTCTTCTTCTTCTTCTTCTTCTTCTTTATTCTCATCTTTGGAATCAATACTATCATATGTGGATGTACTATCACCTAATTCTTGCAAGAGTATCTTCTCTTTGCCTTTGTCCTTTTCATCATTTTCCAGGTTTTGTATAGAAGCTTTTGAACAAACACTTAAGGCATCATGATAAGATTTTGTGTTAGTGGAAATTGAAGTACCAATACTACATGAGGATTGAAATATCTTCGCTAGATATGATTCATCCATTTCTATTTTTATTTTGAGTAATTCTATCAATTCTTTTTGTTATACATTCTCATATTTTTAGCATTTGAATGTAAGTAGTTCCATGTATAATATGCTACCAAATTAAAGAAATTTGAATGTCGCTCTTTCCATTATCAATCGCTTTAGTAAGTCGAGTATGCAAATGATTTTCCATGGTTTCAAAGTTATATTTTAAATATTTACTATGAATCCTTTTTGAGGTGAGGTCTAAATCTCCTTCAAAATTTATAAGTAAATTTTTTATTCCACTTTTTATGACACTTGCTCTTTCCTTTCTAATGGTGTTGTTCATATTATTGTTAGTTGTATTCTTTGGAGTAGACATCCTTATAGCTCCCTAGATAAGAGTATATAAAATAAGTTAATAAATACTTTCTCGGATTTAGATTTTGTAGGCTTCATTATGTCTCCCAATTAAATTAGAATATGCTATAGGCTATGATAATAAGCTTAGCAATTATTAGTTCACTTTTGAGTTGATTTTGTAATGATTTAAGAATAATAATCAATTTGCAATTTTACCTTATCCCTCCTAATGAAGTATGCTCTAATGGAGTTCTTATAGTTGAATTTATTTTTGTCTCCTTAGTATGAGTATGAGATAAGTGTTACCAATTAATTATAACTTTATATGTAAGCAATAGATTTTCTTATCTATTAAATAATTTAATTTTATAATTTCAAATTATTTATAGTTTGGTGTAGTATGCCTTATAGCTCCTTACTTTTAGAAATATTAGAAAATAATAGTATTTTTAAATTGATATTGAATTTACCAAGGTTGATAACCTTATATTTCCTACTTGGTGATTTGAAAATATCTTAACGTAAGCAATTCTCTAATTTCTTCTATGTTTGTCAAGATTGCTTCCTTGCTTCTTAAGGTTGATAATAATGTAGTAACCTATCTTATTCTTAATACCTTATAACACCTAATTCAAGTAAAATAAATAATTGAATGATATATGTATTTACCTCCTCAACGTAAGTAGATTGGATGGTGGTGAGTATTCTAAAGTATAATTTTGGTGAGCATTCGATGTTCTCATTAGATGGCATTGGTTGCATCCTTTCAACCCATTCATTCAACTCCTTGAAATTTGAATGATTTATGGGTATTTTAATCACTGTAATCTCTCATTGATTTGTGATAGGCTTTAATTAACTTGCTTAATTACACCTTTGAATGCACCTTTGGTTTAATTTTGGCTAAAAATTTACTCACACTCACCTTGGACTTCGCATACACTCTACTTGGATTTTTTTGTGCCCCTTGGTCATCGTTGTGTTTCGCTTAAGTAGCTTATGTTCTCCTTTGTGTTTCATCCACGTGTTACTTGAGAGTCATTACTAAATAATGCTTCAGTCTTGAGTAACACTCCTTCATTCTCCAACTGATGAGTTATGATAATGATATCTTTAAATATTCAAGACTTGTACATCATCTTAAGAATTTATTTTATGAAGGTTATGGAATATAGGGTGCTCTATTGAATGTGACAAGTGGTGGTCTACATGTATAGTATCTTTCAATGTCTATCAAACCTTATAAACTTCTTTTCCAATGAATACACAGTTTTTTTCTTGCTCTAAATGCTTACTTTAGGAGAAAGAATGTGCTCTTATTTACAAGGAATTGGCTCTAGTTCAATGATGGTGCTCCTTTGGTAATTGTAGGTTATGCCCTTAGCTAGCAGTCTCTCCAAGATATAACCTAGTATATCTCCTTTATTTTTTGTTGTAATGAGTTGTCCTCTAACGTTATTGAAATGCAATTATAATAGCCTATTTTTTTAAACGTTTGTGCTTTAGATCTAAAATGGATTGTTATCCCTTACGTAGACCTTTGTTATGTTATCCTTCTGATGTGGATATAAGCTAGATAATGAGATAATTTTTTGTCTTTTATGTTGCATGTATGTTTTGCAGATTTTAAGTTCATTTAGTTGTCATTGATGTCAAAATAAAAAGTCATCATTAACACCATGGAGCACACCATCAATAGCATCAGGAACAATGCAAAGAATTGAAGAGAAAGTTGGCAAAATAATATTTTATGAGGGTTTATGGTAAACCCATGGTGGAAGATTAAATAATTTTATTAAAATCATTATGAGGATATAAAAGTCTCCTCACACATTGAGATGGCAGTTAATATTTTAAAATACCCACGGTGGAAATAATATTTACAAGATAAAGGTTTAAGTTTAAACCCAAGGAAGGCTTTAATCTCCTTAAAGCTAAAGTTTATAATTATAATTTATAAACTCAGTTGTGAGTCTCTTTTGAGTTGAAAAAATAGGCACAATCTCCTTTCCTCTACTTGTACTAGGGTACTGTATGGTAGAAGGAGAAGTATCAGCTTTCTCTTGTGCAATTTAATCCTAAACTTTTGCTATAATTTCTATTTTCTTAGGTTTTAATCTCATAATTTCCATGGCGGAATCAGTGAACTCTTCAAGTGGAATGGTATTTACCTGTTGTGCCTTTTTATATAGTGTATCCTTGCCATCCTTAAATCAAAAGAGTTTTCCCCAATCATCTCTATGTGAGTATGTTATTTTCCAAGTTCTTATTGCACCCTATCTGTTCTACATCCATTCCACTATTATGTGCCCATAGAATATTATCCTCATATTCATCTTTCATGTGCTCCATTGGTTTAGATTCCAAAGCGATATTTTTGTAATGACCATTGGGATCATAAGGTCTCCAAGTAATTTTTGCAAAGCAGAAGGAATCCATCATTGAAAAATAATTTAACATTGTTGGATACCCTCTATACACATATTGCCCTATTTTTCTTGGAGCTATGAGCCAAGGAACCCTGGTTTTCTTTTTTTTGACATATTAATTTGGATTCTTTTGATGTTTACTTTACTATCTCTAAGGCAACTAGTTATTTGGGACAATAAGTGGGTAGTGCTTTTGGTGGCAATTTGCCTTCGTATGTTCTAATGAAACTAAAATGTTCATCAAGAAAGTAATCTCTAGCTTCAATCTCTTGAAGATACTTAATTATACTCAAACTCATTTTTGGGGGTTCTTTATCAATGAGCACATGGTAAATAGATGTTAAAAACCTTTCACAAAATTATTATTAGGGGGACATACCTTCATAGATGCATGGCAATCTATCTTGGATGATTTATCCTAGTATTCCTCTGAGCTGCTGGATAGCATCATCTTTGAACTATCCAATGATCAGGTGCACAAGGAATGAGTAGTGTGAGAAATGGGGCATGAAATATATATCTTTCTTTAAGGCCTCCTGTAACTCCTTGAATTCTTGGTCTATTGTCTCACATATTATGTCTTACCACCTGTACATGGGTATTTTCTAGGTCTTGTTACACTGTACTCATAAATATATCACTTTGACATTGACTCGATTGAGGTCTTCAACTCCTAGAACCACATGAATATTTTTTTTGGTAGATAAGATATTATAGCATTAATACCGGGTTTTATAGGTTGACTCAAAAACTTTTACAAAAATCAGCCCAGGGCTATTGATGAACATGTCCTTAGTAAGGATCCTATAAATGTAAAATCTACATGCCGCAAAATTCGTTACATCCGATAAGGCACATAGCATGTTATAAATAAGAAACTTCCCATACAAAATTTTGGTATACCCTGAGAAAACACACCTGCATCATAATTACAAAAAAAAACAGACACAGATCCCTTCCTTGAAACAGTGGAGAAACAAAAAGTTACAGACGCACATAGCAGAGTACTGAAAAAAACTTCCACAAGCTTTGTATTGACAGTTACTCTTAATAATTCTTTGGTAATTGCTTTCTTCTGTAAATGACATGCTTTGGGACCACATCCCGTCTTGGCCAATCATCCTTGGAGAAGTGAACTTGTTGGCTAGATTTATGGTGGTGGCTATCTAGTGGTCCATGTGGCTTTGGTTCAAAGTATTATATTGTTGTTTTTTCCCTACCTTGTGATTATCAACCAACCTCAAATTACTAAGATGACTAGAAGCCATGTTATCTGACATGTGACTGTCCCCATTAGTCTTTGTGGTATTTCCAAGCAACATCTACCAAGACTGACAGATTAGATAATTTTATTGTGAGTCCATTTCAAAAAAGAGACGAGAATACTCATAGCCTTCAAACTTACAGTGTCTTCCTTGTTGGTAAATTCAACTATAATTCTTGGAATTCTTGTTGAATAAGCTCCTCTACTTCACTCGGGACACCGTGTTCCCATTTGAAAAGTCCATCATCATTGACACCCAAATTTGCCAGCTTATCAGCAACTTTGTTAGCTTCCCGAAAGACATGTTGGGCTTTTCTATCCTCTCTTCCCTAGAAAAGGATCCTAGCCTCTTCAAAAATTGTTTTAATCCTCCAATGAGGTGTTTTCCAATTATTGAGGAGATTTATAACATTAATAGAGTCTCCTTCTATGATCAAATTGCCTTCTAAGTATCTCACATGAATCGACGTAGTCTCTCACGCATTTATGAAACTAACTCTTGTGAATTAAAATATTTTTTGATGTTGGTTTGTCGTAGTCAAATAATTTTTTATAGAAGGTGGTGTTGATCATGTGTTGAGCTTATTTTAAAATTAACTTTACATCGTAGCACTACTTGGTTGTTTCCAGCTCAAACACCTACTCTATATTTTTTGGCATGATCTGATAGATGGGATTGTTTCAACAATTAGCAATAGCTCTAGTTCTTGGGTCATAAGAAATAGCTAACCATAATAACAATTTAGGGAGAAATGCACTCTTGGGCATAAGATTTTTGCCATATTGGTTCTCCATTTGTCGCATCGGGGGGGCCTCTTATATTTATCTTCATATGCTTGGTTGAAGATATTCATTAATAAGTAATGGGAGCATCACCATTATTTTGTGTTGGACTAAAAGCAAAACTTAGTGAGTTCTTATTCACCCCATACTTGTTCCTCAATCTTCCTAACATTCATTTTCTTGACTCTCTTTCTCATTTAATGCTTCTACCCTTATCTTGAGGGTTGCCCTGTTGGAGTAGGCCATCACTCTTATCTCTAATACTGGTCTCTTTAGCTCATCTATAGTTAAAAAATAAATGTTAGCACCATGATTTGCATGCTGCTATATTCATGTATTTAAATTGGTTTGTGTACAAGACAATTATTAACATCATACCAACTATCTTTGTGTTGTTGCTATTTTTGTCTCACCACCTCAATCTTCCATAATGATCAGCCAATTTTGAATCACCACTATCTGTTGATTTGCATAAGTGGATACCAAACTCTATAGGTGTTATATTTTTGTCCATTCAATTGGTACACATTACCTTAAGAATCATGCTTGGGGAGATCCAAGGTTGAGGTTTGTAATTGGCCTGTGTGCCCGTAACACCTAAAGTGGTTCAGCCATGTCATTAGGATCATTGTTTGTTTGAGTACTAAATCAGCTTTTCTCGGGTGAGGGTATGCAGATGTAGATTTTGTGCTTTAGTTTTCACCTATGATGTATCAGTTGCTCAATGGTTTATTTCAACCAAAGGTATGTAATCCATTGATTGGATGATCGATCGATCATATCTTTTCTTCTATCATACATCGATCGGTGGATCACTTTGATTTTGTAAGAATAGATATTTGGTTTTTGGATGCCATTATTCAATTGATATGGATTTGATTACTTACATGGTTCATTTTAAAACTTTGAGATAGATTTTATCAAGTATGTTAGCTAATAATAACAATTTTCAATTAAGATCTTGTGCATGCAAAATTAAATGATGACATACCTTAATCAGTGTTGTTTTACCTTTGATTGGCTGGATTGATCTCTCCCATTGATTTCACTTGGCCGATGACAATTGGATGATGAGTATGCGTTTGGCCACGGATATTTTAATGCCTTTCATTTTTTAGCTAAAGGATTTTAACGGTAGTGCTTTTCTTCAAATTTGTTGATCGATATTTACCTCTATTCGATCGATATAAGCTTTCTTTCTATCGAGCGGTCAAACTTTGTTTTTCACCAGCTAAAAGAATATTTTGTTGACTCCTTGAATTTTTTGGTATACCTTTATTCACTTTTATCGATGATGTTTTTTGTTTGAATGAATCATTTTGATGTTCAGTCGATAAGTCTTTTTGGCCGATTAGTAACTAAGGTCGGCCAAGAAAAATTATCATTGTCAGCAATTGACCGATCGGTTGGTTGGCTACTTTTCACTTTGCATCAGCGGAAAAAAATTTCTACCCTTTGATTTTCTTTTATTGGTTGAAAAGGGATGCTTTATGAGGGTGAACTTGCTTTGGCTAAAAAATTTTGGTAGTAACTTTCTTCACATCGGTCAAAAATAATTTTTACCTTTGGCTATTATTTTCTTCATGTCATCCAAAGAAAGTGGTTTCTTTAATGGATCAAATTTTTCTTAGTCAAAAAATTCCTTGGTAGTGCTCTCCTTTTCTTTGGATGATTAAACTTTGTACGCTTTGATTTCTTTGGCTCTTCATTCCGAGTGGTTGACCAAAAATTTCTATTGGTCGACCAAAAAAAATTTGCTTTGTAAAAAAGGATGGCTCTTCTTTTGATGGGATTGATCAAAAATTATTTCAATAATACTTGGATTCGATCGATCGTTATTTTTTTTAATGATTGATTTTCAAAGTTAACCAAATATTTTTAGTTTTGACTTCTACTCATCGATCGAAATTTCTTGTCTATCAGCTAAAGGGTGAAATATTTGCAAGGAAAACCAAAGAAACCCCTTAAATTGAAAGGAAAACATTAGCTTATTAGGGGTTATAGATGTTTATGAAGGCAGAAATTATTTCACTTAGACCTAAACTCTTCACAAAAGTGTACCTTTTTGGGACATTCAAAAAATTTAAATTATGGGTACACTCATGTTGTATCAATTTTGGCTACAATAGGCCCAAACCTCAACCCTTCTATTGCCTTGTGGATTCTATATCGAGCACATTGATTATGCCTAGGTGATTCACTAACATATTGGTACTAGCTTATGAGTCTATCAATCAAGGAGTTGTGCAGCTGAAAAAGATCCCAATCCTAATCCTTGACCTTATCAAGGACCTTCAACTCTCACCACATGCCTACCCCAATGTATCAATCACCCAAAAGGTAGTAGTAATTGAGTTATTGACACCATTTGGAATCTACCTCTCTCAAGTTTACATGATCAAAATTAGAGGATATTTATCTTTGGACTAGACACATATGATTCTAAGAACCCACTATGGTACCAAGGTAAATATTCTCATCAAACCGCTCTATATGCATCATGTGGAGCATGTTCTAACAATCAAGGTTGAGATAGAGTAGACCTTCTTGGTGGAACAAGAGTGGTTATAATCTGACTTGCTAAGGGATAAATTTCATACTTTATCATTAGATAACCAAATGGATGAATGGGCCATCAATATGTAGGAATTAGATCTATATGGTACTCTTGAGTCAACTAAAATAGGCACATACCTAGTCCAAAAATATAGGTGTTTCATCCTTGAGATCGTCAAGGATTTGAAGACCCAACTAGTGTTTGGAATCTCTACTTTAATGGGATCCAACAAAGGATCAAGACCACAATTGGCATCTATCTAATATCACCTGGAAGGAAAAATACTTTGTAGGCATCCAAGCTCTAGTTCAACTACCTAAATAATGTTTTCGAGTATGAGGCACTAGTACACAGTCTCTAGTTGGCAACTAAGAAAGGAATTAAGGTCTTGAAAATGTATGGGAATAATGAGCCTATCATCAAGGAGGAAATGTCATAATACCTAGGTACAAAAATATTTATGAAGTCTTATAGGCACTAAATATTGAATTTACTTGAGGCTTTTGAAGTAATCAACCTATCTATAGTTCTCCCAAAAAATAATGTAGATGTTGATCAGATGATAATCATCAGAGCTCAATTTGATATAATAAAAGACATGACAAGAAATTTCCAACATGCCAAGGTTATTATCAAGCTTGCTATACTATATAATAACACATGTTGGTAAGACCTAGGCAATGGTAGATGCATTATTCGGTCTTTTAAACAAGAATCAAAAGTTATAGAGGAACTAGTATCAGAGGTTTGAGAAGCTTAGGGAGGCCAGGTCATTAAACAAGATCCCTAAAAGGGGGTTTGTGCTTGAATCCCTCTTCAATAATAATTATCATTCCCTAGTAAAAGGAGGCATCATGCTGGACAAAGAAAACCCAAAAATTAAGATCAAAATTGAATAGCCACATCTAATCCTAGTTGGCAAGATCTGCTTGAAGGTGTCCCCATCACTTAAAAAAATGGCAATCAGAAAAATCATCAATCTAATATAGCTCCCATGCACCTCCTCAACAAATAGGAAATATCTCAAGTCCTTGATTGACCAAAGCCATGTGATTAGTACAAGGTATTCCCAATATCTTATAACAAGCATGCGTTAAAATGATAATCAAGGCTTCACCCCAATACCAAGTTACCAAAAATAAATTAGAAAAAGGATGTATTGTGACTCCCAGTCATTCTAACAAAAGTTAGAACTTGAAGGAAGATTTCCAAATCCTCTAACAGCAAAAAAACTATCAGGAGGGGTACCCCATGAAATACATTGGTATCCCTGCATGTCTAATTAAAAACTAGCAATGGGTAAATCAAATATGAGTTTTCTAAGCAAACCTCCAATGGGCTAGATTGAAAACTTTCCTCATACAATAGTTCTACATAAAAAACTAATAATGTCTCGATTTAAAATTTTTAAAATCATCCAATCATGAAGTAAATGCATATAGGCCAACACACTCTAGTGAACCTAAATGGAAGCTTTGGACAATATAACCAACCATATTCAATATGTTGGCACATGTTTTGATAACAACAAAAAAAGAGCTATTAAAACTTATGCTTCATCCTCAATTATTTCATAATGTCACTGCAACTCCCACTATAGGAGCTCCAAGGTACTGAACAATTTTAGTTAGCTAATAAGGAAATATTAGCATAGAACACAAAGGGGTAACCATGGAATCCAAGAAGAAGGGATCATTTGCATGGGAAATACACTCCTAGATGAAGAAACCTCATACCAATACTAAGAAATTTGGAACCATATACCTAATAATGGATGTGACTAATAGAGTGGTAGACCCTAAATTATCCAAAATCACTAAGGGATTGAAGTAGGTTTCCTACCAGAGGAGCAATATTAGAGAGCTCGAGTATCTAGTTATTATAACATGGAGAAGCTACTTGGCACACCACTTGATACCTCAAGCATATAACAACTATGATTTTGTGGTGGTTTATGATACCCAATATAATTCCCAACATAGGGAGGTCATAGGGCTCAATGATCATTTCAAAATTGTCATATCGACCCATGTTGTTTAGGACATGTTAGAAATACCATAAGGACTCAAAATGATCCTAGAGATAGCCAATGAATTCTATTCACATCTCCTAGACCCTCTAAAAAGTTTACATTTGAGATCTTGGATGACAATAAGGTGGCTTTTATGCCAAAATTCTCCTAAGCCTATTCATTTTCAAGAAAAATGCTTGCAATATCCTAAGCATGATTGTGTTCCTTTTTGAAGCAAATGAGATTAAATTCATCACTCAAGAGAAGTTGGTAGTGCTACATATGTTATAGTGCATCCCTAATGGCAAACCCTTGATATTAGATTTTAGCAACTTCATCACAAAGCAAATCCATAGAGAGATACAATATTTTGATAACATCCTCACCTTCTAGTATTGTTGTTTTTTGTTGCTTTTGGCATTGGTCCATAACTCTCGGTTGTATAAGCATATAGGTTTGAAGACAAAGGATGGGAATAGAAATAAGCAACCTATAACTGAGTGGAAAAGAGTCCTCTATCAATCCTCCTCTTATTACACTTTTGTGAAAAACTTCCTAATGTCAACCTTGAATGCCATCAAAGGGACCAAGCCCCAGCACATCCTAAAAAATAGTGTCAAGTACTTGCATTGCAAGTATTGAGGGGACTATTTCTTCCTCGACACTACTACCATCATCTGTATACATAGTTTCTCCAAACTAGTTTACTTACTTCCACAATATCCAACCATAAGGGTCATCTCTCTTGAGATGTTGAGGTAACTAAACTCAATAGATGTCATCTTTAGGAGTGGACAAGGAAAAAAAAGCTATTACAAGTTGTCAATAAACTTGCCAAAGGTATGCTAGTTTAAGAGGAAAATAGGTCCCATATTGGAAGTAATACTAGAATAGTTAGGCCTTAAAAATTGAAGGATTCATGGCCTAATGACCCAGAGAGCATGTTCAAAGGATACCTATCAAATATTTACAATATCAAAAATTTCAAGCACCAACAAAGACCACGAATAAAGGCTTATAAAAATGTTGTAGAGTGGGTCTACCCAATACTCTAAGAACCAAATTTCTTGATCGTTGAGCATCACCAAGAGCTCTACCTCACCTTTTACATGCCCATTGACATGCTCAACCCCAAGGTTAAGATAATTAGGAACAAAAAGAATAAACTATTGGGGTTAGAGTGGAGCGAGGATAAAATTGAGGTCTAGTGGATTTTCACCAATGGGTTTCTAATACAACATTGATGCCTCAAGAAAATGAGATTGACAATAAGTTCAAAAAGTACTATTGATCTATAAAGTACCACACTATGAATTCTCCTTTACATACAAATCTATGAAACTTGATTAATCCTTATGCTTGATTAATTTGATTTTTATGTGTGTTAGTATTACTCTGATAATTATTATAATAATAGAAAATAATAGCAATAATCTCATAAAAACATTCACACAGTTCAAAGAGAAACACCAAATTTATGTGTAAACCCCCAAAATTGGCTATAGTTTCATTCCACATAAAGTATAATAGTTTATTTTTACTTACATTCATTCAACATTTCCACAAAAATTATGGGCATCATAATATTATCCCTGGTTTCAAAGTGCGCAAGTATTTATTTTATTAACATGAAAACTTTATCCAATCCAACACATTACAAAGTGTGATCTTGATGCTTTACATAAGAGAGGTCTCAACCAACCTTCAATATTGTACATGATCGAATGATAATTAAATGTGGTAAGGGAACCTTGCCATCTTCCACCACCATTTACCATAAAATGGTTATAAAATTTTAATATGACACCTTTTATCTTAGGTACCCATACTACCCACATGCACCTCCTTTGGTTGCATGATTTACAATGCAATAAATGAGACATTATACCCCCTTACCCACCTAACCACATAAACATGGGTAGAAATATCTGAATCCCAGTACCCCTATGTACAAAATATGGGAAAATTGCTCATTACTCACTAATAACTCTTGGTTTAGCCTTAGAACTGCATTTGAACTCTTGTGTCATGGGTTTTCTTCTTGCTTATTTTAGCTTCCAATTTACTCTACAAAACTATTTTGAGCTCCTGATAATGCCTTGGAAGGAGACGAGTTACCTCTCCTTCATTATATAGTAGTACATATAATGAATCATAGACTTACATGTAGATATTCTCGATGCAGAAACAATTAGAACTATACACGATGATTAAAATGAAAGGAACTAAGTGATAAATCAAATCTTGCCACTCAAGGAGGGTAGATCCCCGTCGTGAAGGCAAGTGTGATAATCAAAAATGAAACTGAATTGATAACAAGATGATAGATGATTCTTAAAATTAAAATCCAACCTAATTATATATAAAATAATCTCTTTTGGAAAACATAGTCGACAGTGGCTATGTTTGGTATGTAGCATGACTCCCCTCCTTGGAAAGCTTTGTCCTCAAAGCTAAAAATGACTGGAAGATACTTTCAGTTTACCATTTCACATCTTCTTTGGGTAAATCTTGCCATTCGATGAGAAATTCTTGGATGTGATGAGATCCCAGTGTGCGAGTTTTGGTTAGTAAATTTGCTTCTGGCTGGAGAGGTATGCGCCCTTCTTCATCTAATACTAGTAAATCTGAATGAGAGTGTACTTTCTGACCGATCACATTTTTGAGACAATAGATATGAAATATTGGATGTATTCATGATGAAGGAGGCAACTCTAATTGATATGCCACTTCTCCAATGCGATGTACAATTTTGTAAGGACCATAAAATCAAGGAGCCAACTTCTAACTAGACTTGATCTTCAATGACAACTGTTTGTAGGGCTAGGGACATAGGAACACCATCTCACCAATAGTGAATGCCCTTTCTAAATTATGCATGTCTTGCTATTGCTTCATATCATTTTGTTCTTGGACCAAATTGTCTTTTAGAAGAGTAAGCATTGATTATAACTGCTGAAACCAATCATCTACTTGGGCCACTTTGGAGGATCCTAGTACATAATCTGCTACTGTTGGTGGATTAGTTTCATATAATGCTTCAAAAGGAGACATATTGATGGAATAATGGTAAGAAGTGTTGTACCACCATTATGCCAATGATATCCATTGACTCCATTGATATTGTTTATCATGAACAAAACATCTTAGGTAGGTACCGAAACATTTATTAACTACCTTCGTTTGACAATATGTTTGTGGATGATATGCAAAATATATATTTAATTTGGTACCACTAAGTCAAAATAATTCTCTCCAAAAAGTTCTAGTAAATATAGGATCCCGGTCACTTACAATATTTTTGGGCATTCCATGCAATTTAAAAATTGAATCCATAAATACCTTAGCCACTTTGCTTGCTGAAAATGGATGTTGTAAAGCCTGAAAGTGAGTGCATTTGTAAAAGTGATCCACCACCATGAAAATTATTTTTTTACCTTCTGACTTAGGAATACCTTCAATAAAATCCATGTATATATGTTCCCACTAACGATTTGGAATAGATAACGGTTGAAGCAACCCTGGTGTTTTGATTGTTTCTCCTTTGTTGCATTGGCATACTTCACATTTAGCTACCCATTTCTTGACCTCTCCTTTAAACCCATTCCAACAAAAGGATTGTTTAACCCGCATATAAGTTTTCAAAAAACCTAAATGTCCTGCAAATGGCGAAGCATGTGATTCCTCCATAATTTGTGATTTGATTGACGAATTGGGTGGAATGTAAATGTGATTCTTCTTGCATAATATTTTGTCATCATAGGAGAAAATAAGGTGCTTGGATGACCCTGCTAACAATTCCTGAATTATTTGAGTTGTTTCACTATTGGACAACCATTCTTCCTGTAACCGAGATACCCATTGAGAACACGGTCCTAAGATGGCATTAATGACCACTTCATCTTCATATTTCCTGGATAGTGCATTAGCTACCACATTTTCTTTTCCTTCATTATACTCAATCACAAAATAATATCCCAACAATTTAGTCAACCACTTGTTTTATTCGGGATAAGAAAACCTTTGTTCTAAAAAATTTTGAGACTATTGTGATCTATTTTTATAATAAAACGGCTATTGATTAAGTAGTGTCTCCATTTCTCCACTGCGTGCAGAATAGCCAAAATTTATTTTTCATATGTGGATCTACCCAAATTCTTCCTTGAAATTTGTTTACTTTGAATGCCAAGGGATGACCTTCCTGCATTAATATTGCCCCAATACCCATTTCAAAAGCATCACATTCAATGACAAATGGTTTTTGAAAATTCGGAGTTGCCAAAATTGGAGTCATACACATTGCTTCTTTGAGAGCCTCAAAGGCTTGACTCACTACGTCGAACCAATGAAAAGCATCCTTCTTGGTGAGTGTTGTGAGAGGACCCGCAATTTTACCATAGTTACGCATAAATTTGTGATAATAGCTAGTGAGACCCAAAACACCATGAAGTTTATTGATGGTTTTAGGTAAAGGCCAATCCTGAATTACCTTAATCTTATTGGGATCCACTTTAACACCTTATTGAGATACTATATGGCCTAGGTACTCAACTTCTTGAACACCAAAGGAGAATTTAGATCATTTGAAAAACAAATTTTCCTTGTGTAGGTTATGAAGAACTCTTCCTACATGTGATAAATGATCTTTCCATGATTTACTATAGATGAGTATGTCATCGAAGAAGACTAGGATAAATTTGTGGAGGAATGGATGAAACACCTAGTTCATGAGACTTTGGAATGCATATAGGGCATTAGTGAATCCAAAGGGTATGACCAGCAATTCATAATGACCCGCATGAGTTCCAAAAGCTATTTAGAGAATATCCTCCTCCCTAACTCTGATTTGGTGAAACCCTTATTCATAAGTCCAACTTGGTAAAGAATTTTGCACCATGTAGTTCATCTAGTAAATAATCAATAATAGGAATAGGAAATTTATCTTTGATGGTGATTTTATTGAGAGGACAAAAATATGGACACATACACCAAGAATTTTCTTTTCGATGAGCCAACACGACTAGCAAAGAATAAGGGTTGGTACTAGATGGATGACACCATGTTCTAATAGTTCTTGGACAATATTCTCAATTTCTATTTTTTAAGGTTGGGGATATCTATAAGGATGACCATTAGGTTGAATACTTCCAGGAACAAGGTGTATGACATGGTCATGGGATCTTTTGGGTGGTACTCCTTTTGGTTCTTGAAAAATCTCCTCATAGTTAGCAACAATGTTTTGGAGATCTTCTGCTTGGATTTCTGGCATATCTTGTTCTAATTTTTCAATGCAATTGATTTGGGCCATGAATCCACTACCATATTTTCTTAATATCTTTTCCATGCTATGTGAACTTACTATTTTTTATGAAGGTGTTAGCATTACTTGAAGGTGAATGGTCTTCCCATTCTCTTGCCACTCAACATAGCGATGTTTGTGATTAAAATAAATTATGGTTTCCTATTGTTCCATCCATGAAACACCCAAAATAACTTTTGAATTTCCTAATTTTATAACAAAGAGAGGACCTTGCAAAATATAAGTACCCATTTGTAATGAGATTGAATATGTCTTACCTAGGCATTGAGAAGTTTCCCTGCTTGTCATTCTGACTTGAAATATGTCTTGACTAAAAGAGTATACATGTAAATTTAATACCCTCGCAAGTTTTGCATCAATAAAGTTGTGCGTACTTCCTAGATCAATTAATACTATTACCTTCTTTTTTCGAATGAACCCTACCACCTTGATTGTATGGTGATGTGATAATCCCTTGAGAGCATGTACTGAAATAGTCATGGTATCATCTTCAGCTACAATCTCCTCATGGTCACTCTGGTCTTCAATTGCGGGATCCTCATGTGAGTTGTGCTCCTCTATTTCTTCATCTTCCTTATCAGCATATTCGATTTGAAATTTCTATCTTTGTATGCATGCTTGATATTTTGGATGTTTATTACAACATTTATAGCAGAAGTATCTTGATGATTGATCATTTTTATGAAAATATTTATTGCATAATTGAGGTCAACCATATGATTCACGTTGTGTGTATGTACCCAATTGCATCTTTGTTTCTTCCAACTTGGCAATCCTTATGCACTCATCTAACTTGGATGGATTTTGTAGGTCCACTTCAACCTTAACATTTGCTTTCAACCCATTTCTAAAAGCCGCTATGACCACCTCTAGCTGTAATTCTATTGCATAGTGAAGCATACTAGTAAATTTTGAGATATAGTCCTCTATCGACCCTCTCTATTTGAGTGACAAAAACCATACTATGTAGGAACCTATTGTACCTTTGTCAAATCTATGAAGAAATGCATTTGATAACTCCTGCCAGTGGTTGTAGTTTTGGTCCTCACATTTGAACCATGTAAACCATTGATAAGCTTTAGTGCCTAATTTGGTTGCCACAAAAGGAACTTTTTTTTACTCCTAAAATTGGTAGAAGTCCAATATGCCTATCATTTTGGCTATCCAACCTCATGGATCATGACCTTCAAATTTGGGCATGTCAATGCATGGATAATTGGCTCCAGTATGACCTCTTTGTTGGTGGTGAACATTGTTCCTTCTTGATCCTCGTTATTCCTCTATAACTGGATGCGATTTTGGTAAGTTCTATTAGAACCCCTTTTTTGCTCAAAAACTTCCTCATTACCCATATCCTCATTATTTCTATAGCCGTTGATATTTTAGGACTGACTATTATGACACCTTTGGTGTGTATAGTCTTCATACTGAATTTCAGTACTCTAGTGGTTGGGAATAGGAGGATTTGGTAGGGATTATCTGGGAAGTAGTTGGTTGAGTTGGTAGTCAAGTTATTAATACTCTCTACTAAGTGAAATAACACCTCATCAGTGACCTTGGGATGTCCTATTTCTTCTTGAGTGATGTTCTCTTGAGAGGAATTTGTGGAGGTATTGGATGCCATTTTGTTAATCAAGGGATGACCTAGGTTATAGCTAACAATTATTTATAGGAGAAGAAGAATTTTGTGTACCTTTGCTTCTACGAGGTCTTCTTGGTGATTTCAAACTCTGCTCAATTGGATCCTCAGAACTTGATAAGCACCTTTTTAACCCTTTTTTCCACTTTCTGCTCATGCTCTAGTAAAGTAATCGCCTTTGATTCTACAAAATGTTGATGAATTGGGGAAAAAAAATTGGTTTAATTTTTGCTCTTAATGTCTCTCCAACTGTGATGTGGATGTGATAGGTATCCGTGCAATTATTTTTTATTAGAAACTTTTCAACGAATTTTAGCAACTTTTCGATGACTTTTAGCAACTTTTGAACGACTTTTAGCAACTTTTTGATGATAATTATTAGCAACTTTTATTTTTTGACTATGCTCACATGAATTATAGCTGGCACTGACATTTGGCTCAGTACATGGGACAGTGAGGACCTTAACCCCCCAACAAGGATGCGACCACTATGTGATATTTGGTAGGACAAGAATGTAACTGAAGACACACGGACAACAAGGGACCAAAAGTGATACAGGACATGAAACCCAAATATGACCTGAGAACAAGACTCGTGACTGACTCAACATAGACTAGAGATCCCAAAGACTAATTCAAGATGACTAAGTGACACACAAATACAATCCATACATGACATCGAAGACACTAGGTAATGGAACGAGCAGACAAGACCAACTAAAACAACTGACAGGTGGTAAAAATACCAATACCAATGAATACAAGTGACCAATTTTACGTGCATGGGACAGTAAAGGGGTGTGTGACCGAAGTCACACCCTTGAAGGTGCGACAAACCCTATATAAATGCTTTGCTTGCTTTCCCACAACAGATGTGGGATAAATATCCCAAAGCAAAAATAAAAAAAAAATTGTACCTTAGGTGTGGGAGTTTAATAATTGTTAACCATGCACTGTGATTGGTCAAAAACTCTCTGTGTTGTATGCGCTTGTTTTATGTCAAATCTCCTACGCTTTAGCCTTCTATTTAGCATGTGATTCAGGTCTTCATAAATTTGTCTCAAGTGTTTACTTGTGACATGCGATGACACTATTTTCTCAAACGTTTAGTCTCCCCTATGCGGTAGTTTCTTGAAACATGAAGCGGCATTGTTGCGTGGAATACTCATGATGAAGCTTGTTTGGCAGATGCAACATGAATGCTTACTTGGAAGTGATGAAACTGGAAGCTTTATTGGATGGCCTATGAACTGAGTAGCGTAGAATACTCGTGATAAACTGGTTGCTCTATTTTTTGCTTCAAAATTACTGTTAGCAACACTGCAAAATGTCTCTAAACCTGTTTATTGATACCACATGGAAGGAGATGAGTTACCTCTCCTTTGTTATCTAGCAATAGATATAATGAATCATACACTTGCATGTAGATATTCCTGATGCAGAAACAATTATAACTATACACAATGATTAAAACAAAAGGAACTAAGTGATAAATCAAATCATGCCACTCAAGGAAGAAGGCAAGTGCGATAATCGTAAATGAAACCAAATTGATAATAATATGATAGATGATTCTTAAAATTAAAATCCAACTTAATTATATATAAAATAATCTCTTCTAGAAAACATAGTTGATGATGGCTATGTTTGGTATGTAGCATGCCTCCCCCATTAGAGGCTTTTGGTCCCTCAAAATCCAATTGAATTAGATGAGGGTATTGCACATCTACATGTCTCCTTGAGAGCGATTTGGCCTTGCTTAGTGATTTCCATTTTGGAAAGATTAGACATAGCTCCTCTTCCCCTTAGCAATTTGTCTACTTCTTCTTATCCAAAACCAAATCTTCCTTGGCTATCTCAAATTCAACTAAAACTAGATCATCCAACTTAGGCAAAACTAGAGATTCTTCCTGTTCATCTAAGAGAGAAGGCTCAAACAACCTAAGTTTCTCCACATTCACAATAGAGTACATTTATAGGTAGCTGGTAAATTCAAGACAAAAAGCTTTCTCCCCATACTTTTCTAAAAAATCAAAAGGACCATACCTGATGGGTTTGTTTTTCTTCCCAACTCTTTGTAGTATTTCCTTGCCTAATTACAGCCATACAAAATCTCCCACTTGAAAATCATGAGACACTTTGTGCTTATCATGGTTTTCCTTGTATTATTACTAAGTTTTCTTCAACTTCTCTTCTATTTTCTATTGTATTAGTTGAATATGTTGAATGAATTTTAGTGCTTTGCTCCTTCTACCTCATAACTACTTGGGTCTTGCTCATTTTCAAAGTCTCCATCAAAAGGTGAGTGTGGTTGAAAACCATAACACACCTTAAATATCGATAACCCGTAGATGAGTGCATTGCCCGATGTAGTAGTATTAGACATATACTAGACTTTCATCCCAAGTTTTTGGATTACATTGATTATATCCCTGCAATAAATGCACCATTGTTTTGTTGACCACTTTTGTTTGCCCATCTATTTATGGATGAAACATTATTGATATTTTCAACTTGGTGTCCAACATTCCCCAAAGTGCATTCCAAAATTTACTAAGGAATCGAATATCATAGTCACTAATGATGCTCTTTGGTAATCCAAAACATATAAAAAAAAATTCAAAGAATAATTTGGTTGTCCCTTCTATTGCAATAGTCTTCTTACATGGTACAACAATTACCATTTTTCTATTTATTTCCTCTTCAAGTGGTTGGCAATCCAACCAAGAATTCCATTTAAATGCTTTCACATGGTCATTTGGAACTGTTAGGGGAGTGTATAGCCCCAATTTATGGTTTTTGGGTTTGCTTGTGCTATATGTTGCACATCCATAGAAAATCTAGAAACATTGTTTTACATGTTGAGCCAATAAACATACCTCTATAGATTCACTATAGTCTTGTGTACACCAAAATGACCAGCAAACAATGAAGTCTGAGCTTCCCTAATCAGCTACAAGTGATTATTACCCTTCGAAATATAGAGCTTACCTTATTTAAACATCATGTCATTCTCCACATGATAGTCTTCATTGGATTTTCCTTGCATGTCCTATTTTAGCTCCTTGTATTTGTCTTCCAATTCATCATCCTCATCATATTGTCCCTTATATTCCTTAAATTAGAGTGGCCCTAACTCCATCACAATAGATGCAATATTTAGAGGAGGTTTGGACAACATATCATTAAGCTTGTTAGTTTTTTCCCTTCTTTTATTTAATTAGGAGATTGAACTATTGTAGAAAACTCATCAACTTAAAGTGCCTTGATTTTTGTAAATTGCTTTGTGTTTACAAGTACTTTAATGGCTCATGGTTCATATGCACAATTGTTTCTTTACCAAATAGATAATATCACCATTTCTTCATCACTTAAACTAGTGCAAGAAACTCTTTATCTTATGTTGGGTAGTTAAGAACATACCCATAGAATAATTCATAATGATAACAAACAGGTCTACCTCCTTGAAGTAGGACAACTCCCATTACATGTCTAGAAGCATCCATATCCACCTCAAAAGAACTCCTCATGTCTGGCATAACAAGAACAGGTGCATTGCATACCTTACCCTTTATCTCTTGGAATAATCTATTCTTAACTTCACCCCAATGAATGTTCTTGCTCTTTTACAACATCTTTAGAAAAGATGTTGCTATGTGTGAGAAATTCTTAATAAATTTTCTAAGGTATTGGACTGCCCCAATAAACCTCCTCATCTCAGTTTGATTTTTGGACTTTGGTCAATCCCTTATGGTTACCACTTTGGTTGGATCAAATATTATCTCTCCATTGTCAATGACATGTCCCAAATAAACCAAAGATATTTTTCTAAACTCACGCTTCATTAGATTCAATTTCAAATATGCCTTTGTTAATGTTTCAAAGACTGACCGTAAGTGTTTTAAATATTCTTTCCTTGTAGGACTAAAAAATAATATGTCATTAAGGAAAACAATTACATACCTATCCATGAAAGGCCTCAACATGTCATTCATCAACCTCATGAATTTTGTTGGATTATTGGTTAACCAAATGGCATAACCAACCATTCAAATAGATATTTCTTGGTCTTTAAGGTTGTCTTCCAGATGTCTTCTTCCTTCATCTAGATTTGATGGTATCCTGATTTCAAATCTAGTTTGTGAAATACCTTACATGCATCAGTAGGTCGAACAAGTCATCAATCCATGGTATTAGGTGTCAATTCATAATGGTAATCTTGTTCAATATTTGGTAATCAATGCACATCCTCCAGCTACCATCCTTCTTTAAAATTAGTACAATTGGGGATCCATCTGGTGATGCACTTGGAAAAATTAGTCCTTGATCCAATAGCTCTTGTACTTGCTTCTTAACCTCATCTAATTCCATTATGTACAACCTATATAGTCCAATGTTTGGAGAAGGTGAATCATGTAGTAATTGTATCTTATGCTCCACCTCATGCTTTTGTGGTAAGCCTTTTGGTGCTTGCATCAGTTCTCAACAATTTTGCAGCAATGACTCCATTTCTAGATTTTTTTAGATTGCAATCAATTGCTTCAACATAATTGCTAATTGAGCACTATCCTCTATACCTCTTATCATCAAAAGTACAACCTTTTTACTCGCATTCACCAAGTGTTTTTTTGTTGCACTATCACAAGTTGGAATATTTTTCCATCTTGTTAGAATCTACCAGGAACTTAGTACCATATTTTTTTAGTTCCCATTTATTCAACCTCCTTCTAAATAAGCCATCCCTTTCCCATATGTATGGGCTACCAAATATGAGTTGACAATTGTCTAAGGGTACTACATCACAAGTGATTGTATCCTTGAATTTATCATTAATAAAAAACCCAACGGTACATTGCTTTGTTACCTAGAGTTACACATCCTTTTTCATCCAACCCAATGCGTATGGTTGTGTATGATCTATAGCTTTCAACCCAAGCTACTTCAATAGATATTAAGAAATTATATTTATATGTGATACCTTATCAAACAATGTTGTAATTTTTGTTTTATTTACTTGGATATACATCCAAAACAAGTCCTCCTTGGATTCAAGGGTTTACTCCTCCTTCTTATAGGGCTTCTCCTACCTTGAGGATTGGTATTTGGTGACACACACCACTTTAACCTCTTCATCCCCTTCACTATATTTGTCCTCTTGAAGTTCTTCCTTATTTCATGCACTTTTTACCTTCTTCTTACCCTTGTTCCACCATTTGGGCCTCTTCTTCGGATGCAACTTCCAACAATATTCACTTGAATGGGTGTTAAAATCACACTCCTTGCAACGCTTTTAACTTTTTATGTGTTTTGGTTGTTGTTTCTCCAAATTTCTTCTTACCCTTATTTTTGGAACCCTTGGATTTTTTATGACTTCTAAGGACTTTGAAGGGTTTAGGGTTTACTTTTTCTTCATGGTTTTACGACTCTTCATATCTAATTAAGTGGCTTTGATGCATGATTCATAATGCTCTTGACATAAAATAATGCCAGTTTTGTCCTGATATGAAAGTGTATACCACTCTTGTATTTCTTAAATATTTGGGGATCTTGCAAATTTATGCCCAACATCATCGTTTGTTTCCAAAATTTGGTGGTGTATTCCTAAAAATTTTACCCCTATGTATACCATAAAAATTTGTATTTCTCCTCAAGCATTTCTTGATACCCTATGGGGTAAAATTGACCTCTGAGGGCTTTGGAACATTTTTCCTATGTCTATACTGGTGGTTGTTGGTTTCTTGTCAATCCAACAACATATGTCTCCCACTATGTGAGAGCATGGCCACCAAGCTTCAACTTGGCAAAATTGCTTTTTTGTGGCTCTATATAACCCTTGGTGTTGAAGTAAACTTCCAACTATTTGATCCATCTATCTAACTTCTTAAGATCTAGTTCCCCACTATAGACTGGAATATCTAATCTAACCTCCATTCTGAATGGATCTAGGGTCAAGGGTTGTGATGAGGAATTTTTAGGTTGTTTTGATGAAGGTCCTTCAACCTATTTTCTATTTTCATCACTAGAATAATTTAAATCATTTCCTTCCCTTCCTTGACTTCATCATCATCTCCTTTAGGCTTTGGAGGGTATCTTCTATTTCTAGGAACCTCTACTAGAAATCCTCATGTGAAATGGTTGGGATTTGTGCTTGATCTGCCATATATCTAGATCTAATCCTTCTACTCTAAATCTTACGGTTATAATGAAATATCTCTCCTTTTAAGGATCTTCTATATTGCATACATAGGTCTCAAATAAAATAAATTTCTCTAATACAAACCTGATTTGTAAAGTGCTACACTATGGATTCTCAATATTTCTTAATAATTATGCTTGATTAATTTGTGATTTGTGTGTGTTAGTATTAATCTAATAATTATGGAAATAATGGAAAATAACAACAATAATCTCATAAAAACATTCACACAGTTCAAATAGAAACACCAAATTTATGTGGAAACCCTAAAAATAGCCTATAGTTTCATTGCACATAAAGTATGATCATTTTTTTATTTTTACTTACATCCATTCAAAATTTCCATGTAAAGTATGGGCATCATAATATCATCCTTGGTTTCAAATTTTGCAAGTCTTTATTTTATTAACATGCAAACTTTACCTAATCCAACACGTTACAAAGTGTGATTGTGACACTTTACATAAGTGAGGTCCCAACCAACCTTGAATATCACATGAAATTAAATGACAATTGAATGTTTCAAGGGGATATTACCATCTTATGCCACCATTTACCACCAAATGGTCGTAAAAATTTAATATGCCACCTTTTATATTGGGTACCCATACTACCCACGTGTGCTCCCTTTGATTGCACGATTTACAATGCACCATGTGAGACATTAGACCCCCTTACCCACCTAACCACCTAAAATTGGGTAGACATGCCCAACTCCCAATACCCCCATGTGCAAAATATGGGCAAACTACTCCTTACTCATTAAAAACTCTTGGTTTAGCCTTAGAACTACATTTGAGCTCCTATGTCATGGGTTTTCTCCTTGCTCATTTCAACTCCCAATTTACTCTAGGGAAATGTTCTAAGCTTCTGATCAACTATAATGAGGTGCATGAACTAAAATATAATAATGAGTAGGGAGAAGACAAGGATGGAGCACCAAGTGATTAATCATATCAACTAGAGGAAATTACTTAGAAAAAAACTCAAGTTCTTCTTTAGGATTCATCATAACCAAAGAGATGTATTATAGAATCCTATATCCCAAAATCCCTAGCCTTGAATACTTTGTCCTAGCCCATAGTCTCTCCAAATAAGTTACCTCTAGGAAAGAAGAACAAGGATAAGGTCTCCATGAAAAGTGAATTTTATCCCTAGAAATTGAGACACTTATCAAATGAAAAAGGAGAAAAACTTAACCCAAGGAAACATTGTCACCACCTCTAGAAGGATCTCTTAAAAGGACTCCACCATAATTAAAAAAGTGTTCATTAGAAATTTAAATAGTGCCTACTCTATCCACTCTTACTTCCCTTCTAAAAACATTATTACCAGGAGATCCCTCATTCATTTCCACCATATTTGTAGTCCCAATCATTCCTTTTTCATGCACCACCTCTAAACCCACTTAGACCTTAGTGACTTCCATCTCATTTCCCAATGCCAAATATGTCTTGGTTTCCTTTGCTCCATAAATCAAATTAGCTTTCCTTCCTTTCCTAAAACCTCTACCTCTACCTCCAAAAAATCAACTATAATCATCTAGCCCTAGGCCCATCACTTTTATTTTGGAGATAATACCTTATCTTCAAAAATATTAAGAATACAACCAGCAATAGGTGCAATAAGAGCCAAAATGGTGAGCAGACCAAGTCCACTTTTATTCCTCAAAGGGATGGACTTGGCATGTTCCACTTTGAGCCCATTGTTTCTAAAATGAAAGGAGAGATGAGGTCTTTGAATAACACAAGCTTATATTAAGAGGAGGGTGAACAGTATAAGATCACTTTTTACTTTTATTTACCAATCAATATTATGCAATATATATATAGAAATATCAATAGTAGTAATAAAAGCAATGCACAAATCACCACACACAATAGAGACACCATAATTTATGTGGTTCACCCAATGTGGGATACTCCACGAAGAAAATATTTCACTAAAATTTTCTTAATCAATATCTTGGAAATCCTTTCCCTATTACAATGTTTATGGACCTCTTTCCAAAGGAGATATCAATACCCTAAATCAATTTCATGGATCTCTATCCATAGGAGACACCAATCTCCTAATATCTGCTCTAGTTGGTGATCCTCTAGAAGACCTCTACCTCCACTATCCTTAACAAATGGAACTCTATCCATAGAAGACAATTGTCTTCCCTTCTCTGGCTAGGCAAAATTTATCCTCAACTCTGTCACATCTAAATATCTATCTCAAATCTGTACTAAACATAGTCCTTCGATCTAGCATAAATCTGTCCTCAATTTCTATCTTTTGTCTAGCACAAACCTATCCTCGAATCTATACCAAAATCTATCCTTTTATCTATACTAAACACAGTCCTTCGGTCTAGCACAAATCTATCCTCAATATTTGTCCTCAAGCCTTAACTCAAAGCTTGACTCAATCTCAAATCAAATCTACTAGATCTGCCCCAAACCTTAACTCAAGGTTTGAACAAATCAATCAACTCTGCTCACAAGCCTGCATAAAGACTTACCTCAAATCTGCCTTGTAAGCTTCCACAAAATCTCACACCAAATCTGTCCTTAAGTCCTCTCTAGAACTTGTCCAAGCTTCTCAATAAGTCCTCACAATAACTTACCCAAATCTTCTCTTAATATGTATTGTAAGCTTCCACAAAATATTACCCAAACCTATCCACAAGTCTTCTCAAAGACTTGTCTTAAATATTCTCAACAAGTCCACACTAGAACTTATCCAATATCATAGAAACATAAGGAGAATTATTAGAGACTCAATGTGCTCTACACTAATCACAATGTTCAATCACTTTCAATCACTCTCTTAGAAACATATAGAGAATTGTTAGAGACTCAATATGCTTCAAATTCAACTCAATACTCAATCACTTTCAATCACTCTATTAGAAACATAAGGAGAATTGTTAGAGACTCAATATGCTTCTCATTCACCTCAATGCTCAATCACTTTCTTAAATCAATTCATAATATAGAATAATTTATTCTATGGAACTTGAACAATCACTTCATACATCCACTTGACTAGGCTCAACCAACTCTACTCAACCAATCACTCAATGAAACAATCCTTCCTTAAAAACCCTAGTCCAAGTATATAAACACCCACTCAAAATATTTCCAACAATGCTTTATCAAACAATCTCACATAACAATGATACTCATGATCTTTGCAAACCTTAGTTCAAGTTCTTCACTCAACCAATAGCTTCAACAACAATGTGTAGACACCAAAACAGCACCAATCCGATTATGTGACTGCAAACACTGATCGCTTTGACAAACACAGCCCCCAGGGCAGCCCTCAGAGGTTAAACAGTGGTCTTAACCACTTTCATAGCAATTTTGTAAGGTCAAGAAGCAATTTGGCACACTTGGACACTTTGCCCAAGTATTCGTCTCACCCAGGGACGAATTCAAAATAGAATCCGTCCCACCCCAGGACGAATTCTGAATCCGTCCCTGGGTGGGACGAATTCTAAGCTTAACGGGCAAAAAGACAAATGGTGCCAAGTGGCAGCCCAGAATAGTCAGTTAATGACTCCTGCCTTGCACGCGTGTGTAGGTGGACAGAGGGGCCGTTAGAAGACTGTCACAAAAGGCATTTATCAAAGCTCAAGTCAATGGAGGACTCCCCTCCCTCATGGGAAGACAAGACTGCCACATGGCGCCTATGGCCAACACATGGCATTTGTGCTTCCCTCCCAAAAGAGACCCCATGGGTCTATAAAAGGTGGGACTTTTCTCACCCAAAATATACAAAGTTGAAGGAGTTTTCAAGCAACGAAGTGCTGCCGAGTTGAAGACCCACTTGCATCCCTTTTGGTTCACCTTCCCACATCCACCAATCTCTTTTGCAAGGGAGGTTGTTGGGTGGCCTTTGGAAGCTCGAACCTGACCCAAATCCAACACATGGACACCTGAACCAACCAATTCGCCGACCCCCCAATCCTAAGAGGTTTTGGGCCCATCCCTGGTGGATTGGCTCCAAAATCAAGTGCCAACGGTGGGAGGCCCACTTGGGCACCCCCGCACCTCCCAAGTCCTATTTTAAGTTTTAGAGCATTTTAGATTACTTTTCAGATTGCATTTTGTGTTATTAGGTTTGATTAACCCATAGCTGCAATTTTGTAACTTTTGGTCAGATTCTAGTATGTTTTGTGTTGCTTTGTTGTTTCGCTGACTTGCAGGTGTCGAGGTCAAATTCTCGAGGGTGGAGGCCAAATTGGGAGAATCCGACCATCTGGGTCGTCCCAAAATGGCCCCAATTACATAACCCCCTGTTTGCAGGCATTTTGCATGTCTCGAGATCTGACATTGGAGCAAAGAAGGTCGGTTTCCTCAACACAGAAGAATTCGTCCCACCCAGGGACGAATTGCGTCAGAATTCGTCCCGCCTGTGGACGAATTCCGATTGAAGGTAGATTGGCCAGCTGCCTCAATGGCAATGGCCTTCTGGTAACTTTTCTTATCTTCTGTCAAGTTTTGAAGCCATTTGGACTCACTGTATTCACTATTTCAGGAAAATGTTTACATGCATATTTCGTTAGTTTTAGAGAACAAACACTTTTCATTTGCGGCAGATGCTACTGACATCTTGGTTGTTTCTTTGTTCGTAGGAGAAGCAACGGAGGTTAAGAACTCATCGACATCAGCGACGGCATCATCTTGGCCCGCCCATTGCAATCGTGGGCACGCGGAAGGAGGAAGACTAAGTCACACATTGTAACAAAGACAAATTTAACGCTCCTAGCCCCTAAAAAGGGAGGAGACGTCTATGTAACCGAGGATAAGATATTTGAATAAAGAGGGCTGTGATTTCTTTACATCTTTTCTTTCCTTTCCAAATTGTCTCTTTCCTTTGTTTTGGTGCATAAGGTTAAAGCGTTACATTTCGTCTTACATTGCATAATTAGTGTTTCCTTTGCCCGAAATCTCGTGCTTTCAGTGGCGATCACGGTGGGACCCTGTTCCCTGGTTTTTAAAATCATAGAAAACTGATCAAAGTTTTGTGTTTGTGCTTGACAGGTACATTTTTTTTGTTGCAGACTGCTATTCGTCTCTGACAGGGACGAATTCTTTTCTGCAATTCGTCTGACCCTGGGACGAATTCAAATTCATCTCTGGGAGGGACGAATTCTGTTCTGCAATTCGTCTCCCAGAGGGACGAATTCCTGCCTGCAGATTTTTAGAGCAGAAATTCAGAGACAACAGGAGCAGGCAGAGAAGAGGTAGGGATTTTCATGATCTCTGTTATATTTTTTTGTTTCTGTTTCTGTTCCTTTGATTGTTTTCATCTTGTCCTGCATTGCATAAGAAAAGTCATGTATGCTTGTTTCATTTTTGTTGAATAAAACGAATCCCACACACATCACGAAACAATTTTAAACCAAGGAGCTGGTCGTAAGACCCCAGCCCTTGATCAAGACCATTGGTGGATTTCATCACCACCTTGGCTTGATTTGCATCCATTTCCCGATTGTCAACTGTTGTTAGGCGTAAATCCTGACGAAGACAGACCGAGTGTCGCTGGGGTGATTCCCATGCGCGCGAGGATAAGTCTTCTATGGTAGGTGCCATTAACAGACAATCCCCCTTCCGTACCGCCTACGTACCATGTACCTTCTCGCTCTCACGTACCTATAGTCTCCCTCTCGTAAGGGCGGGTATATAGAGAGGTTGGTATATCGGCCTGGTTGGTATATTGAAGGGGCTACCATTTTGGGAGTTATATGAGCCGTCATAATGCATTTAAACGATCTTCAAAACCTACAAAAACAAAACAAAACATCAAAATGCACTAAACCAGTTTAGGACACACCATTTAATCCTTAAAAGAGATAATCACGATTTTGTGAATGTGTGTGCTTAATTCTGCTTAGTGTAGACAAAAAAAAAAAAAATCATCATAAACGAGATAAAAACTTATTTAGATAGCATAGAAGCACCGCAATGGTGTACACCCGCAGTCAAGCCCAATCAAGGGCAGAAGCTCCGGAAGGTACACAAAAAGCAGGCACAAGTCGCCTTCACTTCAGTCCTGAGGATTTGGTCATACCGCCTTATAGGTCTAACCTACAAAAGAATCCAATTCATAATCCTCGGTGGGGTATGCCTATTCAAAGCAGCCCCTTTCGGGAAGATGCCTTACATGTAGACCTTGACATAAATAGAGAATCACCTCTTGAAGTTAGGCATGAGTGGCCACCGCGCGATGAAGCGTTAAACGGGCACACCGTCCATTTGGAGGGGCAACGTGGATATGGCGTCCCTTCTTTACCTATCATCAGAACAGAGAGACCAAATCCGGAGCGCAGGGCTCCTTACATAGGGCGACCTAACTCCGCCCACCCCATTTACACCCATGAAAGGGAGTATGAGGAAAGCCATCGCATTCCTCGAGGGCAACAAACAATGCGGGAACCTTGCATTTCCGCACCAACAGGATATCATGATCACCCCTTGAGGCCAGAACCTCGAGCACATACCGCCTACCTCGACAGAGGGAAGCGACCCCTTGAGATTTTAGAGCATCAAAACCGAGGTAAACCCATAGGAGGAACATTTGAACCTTCTGAACAAAATAGGGTAGATCAAATTGACCCGACTGTCGCCAGATATACCACCCGTCAAGCCCAAATCATGCGGCTTAAACAAAGTCAGCAAGAGATAGAGTATCAATACCGCTTGGATAAAGAACGCATGCAACGCGAAGCGGATGAGTTACGCTATGAAATACCTGAGAGGGGGCCAACCCCTCGCATCCAAAGAGCTGAACAATATGAGAGGCATAATCCGTTGGTGCAAGACAGGTCTCCACGACCTCGTCAAGCTCTGCCTCCAAGACCTCATAGATTCGAGAGGGAGGCAACTCCCCGAAACAATGATGGGTACCTTCAAGCAAGAGCTTGATCAGGGTCATAGGTTTCGCCCAGAGACTCCTCAAGAATTTTACGAGGAGTATGAACCATAAGAGGAATATGTTGAAACTCCCCATCAAGGCAGGAAGGATGCCATTCGGCCACCCCTCCATAGGCCTCCAGCTTACCGTAACTTGCAACAAGAGCGAACAAGAGAGGAAGAAATAAAATCTTCCGATGCATACCAAGCGCTATTGGAGCGTTTGGAGTCTGTGGAGACAAAAGCCGCTGGGCATCAAAAACCCACATTACGTCTACTCCGCAATAATCCGGTGCATCCCTCAGTGCCTACACCTCTTTACCCCGAACACTTCAAGTTGCCTCAATTGGCAGCTTTTAAAGGTGAAGAGGACGCACAGGAACACGTTACACGATTTCTAAGCCAATGCTTCGGCATCCAAGATAATGACGCATTATTGCTTAGAACATTCATAACCACATTCGTAGGCCCCGCCTCGGATTGGTTCACACAACTTCCCAAACACAAGCATAAGCAACTTAGATCAGCTAGTAGATGCGTTTCTTGAACGTTTCGCCTTCAACACAAGGAAGAAGGCATCACTTAGTGATCTTGCTAGCCTTAAACAATTTGAGGAGGAAACAATGGCAGCGTACGGGAACCGATGGAGAGCTTTGCTTTCTAAGTTACCCTACCGTCCTCCCATGTCGGACCTCACGCAAATGTTCGCAAAAAGTTGCTTAAAATCAATCTCTGGTCTATTGTTACTGTGACAATACGACAGCTTAGAAGAAGCTTTGGCGCAAGCCGGAGTCATAGAAGAGATTAAGATAGGCGAAGGCGCAATTGCCAAGCCTAAGAAGAAAGAGTGGAATAAAACCACTAAAACTGGGACAACGCAACCACAACACGCCGCAGCCAACCAAGTTGCGATAAATGTCCCCGTGCCTGTGCAAGAAACGCAGCCTCAAAAGGCTAACTACTGTGCAAAGGCCTCCTGCTTACGAAAGAGATAACAGAAGATAGGAGCAAGATCGCAGCCGCCGCCCTAGGCGACAATTCACCCCGTATGCGGAGTCTAGGGACTCCTTATTTGACCGCTTGTCGACGGCAAATTTAGTTACTCTGCCATAAATCCAAATTTTTGACCCTAACATTCCCAAGCCTAGGGGGTATAGGGAGGAATTGTATTGCAGATTCCATAGGCGCAGAGGACATGACCTAAATGGGTGCTGGAAATTCAAAGAACTAGTCCAGGATTTGATCGATAACAGAACATTGGTCGTGGACAACCCCATCGCACCAAACAACCAACAAATGGGGGTATTCAAGGACCCCTTGCCTGCCCACGAGGCACAGACAAAACCGCTCCATATTAACGAGGTGCGACAAGATCTTCCCGCGCAAGGATTTGTGGGAATGATTAGCATTGTAACAAGGAACAGAAGATACCCAACAGTTGCCCCCGAGGTAGCTGCGAGGGAAGTTCCGTCGACATCGCAGCCTCAACAACGCCCAACGCAGTTACCTCCGCCTAGACCTGAGGTCACGATACGAACCAAACTCACGCAGAGTTTGCGGACCACGTCGGCTAGGCTGTCCATCTACGAGCTTATTCAACAATCAACTCCCCATAGAGAAGCTCTTATGGACATTTTAAAAGCCATTGAAGTACAACCCCACGAAGCAAATTCTTTCAACGCCTTCGTGGGACATGTGAAACAATGTACGGAGCCTGTCATCACATTCAGAGAAGACGAGGTCAAAACGATATCAAATGACATGCCGGATCCACCCCTGCACGTTATCGCGCGGGTCAACGGGATCCCGTACAAGAGAGTGCTGATAGATACCGGCTCGTCCAAAGAACATTATAACCACTCGCAGCGTTGAAACATTTAAAACCGCCACCTCTCACATCACCGCTTCCACGTACACACCACGAGCTTTTAACGATGCAATTTGCTCGACAGTCGAGCACGATTGTTCCGCCTATCCGGTAGGACAAAAGTCAATACCCACACCGTGCCATGTGCTCGGAAGGCGAAATGGCTTATAATATACTCGCTAGGGCGGCCTTGGATCAGGGACATGAAGTGTGTCCCCTCGATCGCACACCAAGTGCTTGAAGTATGCCTATGAAGGGCAAATACATGTAGTCCCAATGGACTTAGAGCCCTTCAAGTATTGCAATGCGGTACAATTCATACCTCAATCGACCCTCCCATCAACGCATTTGGATTTTCAATTAAATCCATCTAAACAGGGTCCAATACCGCAGGCACCACTGGTGGCCAACAAGGCAAAATCCCAGCCAGGTGAGACTTCATCACCTACTCCTTCATCATCAACGCCACCTACCGTGGCCCAACAGAAGGACAAGGGAAAGCAAATCATGGAAGAGGTTAAGCCTCTAGAAGAGGGGTTGCCCACGATTTCAACGATATCAACAGAGGAAACACCCAACACAACACAAACCAAGACTCCTGAACAACCAAACATAGAATGGACTCAGGAAGGACTACCGTTTCCTCCTACCCAATCATCAACAATCACTGTTGAGATGGCCAGTACGGGCCTGGGGGAGTACTTAGTGCAAAACGTTGTGGCAACCCCCACATTGGAGTCAGGCAGGACATGGGAAGACCTCGCCTTCCCATAGGGACAATTGTTCCACTAGGCTACCCTCCCAACCAGATGAATTTTGTGTATGGGGGCCTTGATCATGGTTCTCGAACCATGCCAACAAAAGGAAACAGATGAAGAGCCTTTTGTCGAAAAACATCAATTATCCGTCGAACCCGTAATTTGCCCTAAAATATCTCGAACAATGCAATTGGCATGGGTATGGGCTAGGCAGATATGAGCAAGGGATGCGGATCCTTTGCCAACCAAGATATCGGATGCCATATGACAAGTCGGGGGTAGGGTTCAACCATCCCCTCGCCATTAGACATCTTGGTTGAAAATATGCAAGGCCTAGAAATAGGCAACAAGGGGGGATTGGCACAAGACCCGTACGCCAATCCAAACACAGAATACACATTAGGGGATTATCTCCCATGGTCTACAAACACCCCTGGAAATAGCAATAATCCCTCTCCTTTGCTAGAGAGAGGTGAAAGTTCAGAGAGCAATCCTCAAAGAGAACAACAACGGCTTCCAGACATTTTTCTGAAACTGTTCCCCTTAGAGGTTCCAGATGAAATAACACAGCCTCAAAAGAATCAGGTCCCTCCACTAAGAGTGGAACAACCGCAATGGGACCAGATTAATTCACCGGAACAGGAAGAGTCCTCAACATCGCAAGCAATAGATGTTGAAGAGGATGAGCAAGTTTGGATCTATGAAAGCGATTCGAAGACGAAACCGAAATGGACTATCTCGTACATGCGCGATGACATCACCGCGCTCTAACTCATGAAGATCTAATGGGACAAATGGGTATACGGTTAGGACATGAATGGCACGTAGACCCACCGAGGTGGGACCAAGTGTTAGGCCTATGGCTCCAAATTCAAGATGAGCATCGTCCACCTCGAGATCCCATCATGACAGCAGTGCCAAGGGAAGACCCCGCCTTCCTTTTCACACATAGAGATGAATTTGCACCTAGAGAGGATCCATTCGTGCCCGTTCCCGTAGAGCCAGATCCATAGTATAGGGAACATCTAAAAGAATCAAGTCATCACACCCGCGGTTCTGGAGACCAAATTCATTCCATCCACATGATCTCCATTGATTTGACCGCACCCATCCGCAATCCGACCGATCCATCACGGTCATTGCATCTAGACATGGATGCCATCGACTGGGATCGCGTCAATTCACCATTGTCACCATCAGAGTACTGGCCTTTCGGTGAAATGCTTCATTTTACCCCAAGGACAACTCAAGATATTTTTCAAGCTGAAGAGGGACCCGAGGTTCCAAACGCAGATCTTAACTCAGCTGATGATATCCATTTAATCCCAACTCCACATCAGTTGGAGGACGGATCCCACATGTCAGTCGAGGAGACGACTGACGTAGACATCGGCACAGATCCAATGAATCCACGGATTCTCAAGTCGGGGTAAGCCTTTCCCCCGAAGAGCAAGCCGAATATATTGCCCTTCTCAAAGAGAAGAAGGAAGTTTTTGCATGGTCGTACAAAGATATGCCAGGACTAGACCCGTAGCTTAGTCATGCACAACTTAACGCTTGATCCGAAAATCAAGCCCGTAAAGCAAAAACTAAGAAAGATGCACCCAACAAGTGGCCTTGATGGTCAAAGACGAATTGCAAAAGCCGTTGGATGCACAATTTGTCATCTCGCATGGATTATCCGCCATGGTTGTCCAACATGGTTCCCGTCAAGAAGCCCGACGGGAGGATTCGCATATGCACCGACTTTCGAGACCTAAACAAAGCGAGTCCTAAGGATGATTTCCCCTTGCCAAGCATCGACGCATTGGTAGACGCTACAGCAGGTCACGAAATGCTCTCCCTAATGGACGGTTTCTCAGATACAATCAAATTCGTATCAATCCTGAAGACCAACTCAAAACGGCATTCACAACGCCTTGGGGGACATTTTGCTATAAGGTCATGCCTTTTGGCCTTAAAAACGCTGGCGCTACATACCAACGTGCTATGACTTATATCTTCCATGATTACATGCACAAAACTTTGGAAGATTACATGGATGATTTGTTAGCCAAGTCTCTCTTGCGCTCAGATCATCTCGGTGACTTAAGCAAGATTCTCGATCGCCTCATAGAGCATAAGGTCGATCGAATCCCAAGAAGTGCGTGTTCGGCGTCACATCTAGAAAACTCTTGGGTTTTATAGTCTCAAAGAGAGGCATCGAAGTGGACCCAAACAAAGTCAAGGCAATCCTTGAAATGGCTCCCCCAACCACTATCAAGCAGCTAAGAAGTCTGCAAGGAAAGGTCGCGTCGATTAAACGCTTCATAGCGCAATTATCTGACAAATGCCGACCAATGAACAAATTATTGCACAAGGGGGTCACATTTCATTGGGATGACGAGTGCCAATCAGCCTTTGACGAAATCAAACAATACTTGGCTTCGCCGCCAGTATTGGCACCACCTAGACCAGGTGTGCCGTTCTACTTATACATCTCAGCTACTGAGGTGGCACTGGGCGCAATGCTAGCCCAGAAGAATGAACTTCACAAAGAATAGGCTACTTACTATCTTAGCCGCACCCCGGTCGGGCTACGAACTTAACTATGCATACGTTGAAAAACTCGCTTGGCAGGTGGTGTTTGCTACCAAAAGGCTACGCCACTACATGCCGAGCAACACTACGTATGTTGTGTCTAAGGAGAATCCATTGCGATACATGATGAGTCGTACTTATCATAGTAGTCGCACGGCGAAATGGATCATGTTGTTGACGGAATTTGACATTGAGTTTATTGGGCAAAAATCTATAAAAGGACAAGTCATAGCCGATCAACTAGCAGAGGCTCCTCTTGAAGACGATCAGCCTCTAGTCATAGAACTACCCGATGATGGGGTCTTCCATGTCTCGTAATCGCCAGATTCTGAAGATCCTGAGTCTCAGTGCCGACATAACCTTATTTTTTGATGGTTCTAAATGCGAGCAAGGTGGTGGCGCAGAATTGTATTCTTCACACCGCAGGGAACTCCAATGCCCCTGTCATTTAAATTAAATTTCCAAGGGCACCAACAACAATGCAGAATATGAAGCCTTGCTCCTAGGTCTTCAAACAACAATCGCCATGAACATCAAAAGACTGAACATCTTTGGCGATTCGCTGTTAATCGTCAATCAAGTCAAAGGGGTATATCAATGCAAATGCCCAGTTCTAAAGGCCTATAAAGCCCTCGTGGATAAATTCCTGGCAAAACTTGAGTGGTATGACATCGAGGCACTCCCTCGATCATCGAATCGTTTTGCGGACACAATGGCCTCCTTGGGGTCACTAATCCCGCAAGACCTTTCCGGTGATATAACAACCATTCAGAGTCAAAACCTTATTGCAACTCGCGATGGAGCGCGCAAGCTCAGACTTGACGCCAGGAGTCCACATGATCCAGATCGAACCATCTTCGGATAAGTTCTTTCGAATCCGAGACTGTTTGAAACATGCCAATCTGGGGTCTTTGTTCTCCCCCACTCCCATTAATAGCAACACAACGCTATTCTTACAAGTTCTATCCCAATCAGCATTTGTTAGGGAAGAACTCCAAAAGGGATTGGCTGTTCAAACTGTCGAGGTATCCGATCAACAAGATCGGTATTTACCCATAAGAGACTACCTCAAGTTAGGTAATCTACCCTTTGGATTGACGCACGCCGCAAAACGAACATTCAAACAGAAAGCGGCAAAATATGTCTTGATAGGAGACATTTTGTATCGTCGTAGCTACGACGGAATTCTTCTTCGTTGCTTGGACCAGCAAGAGTCCACTTGGGCAGTCACCCAAGCGCATGACGGTACATGTGGCGGCCACTTCAGTGGTATGGCCATTGCAAAGCGCATTCTTCGCATGGGCTATTATTGGCCATCTTTAGAGCGAGATTGTTGCGCATATGTCAAGAGGTGCGTAAAGTGTCAACATCATGCCAATTTGATGCACGCACCTTCCCAGGCCCTACAGACATCCAATCCGCTTGGCCATTTTCGTAGTGGGGCCTCGATCTAATCGGAAAGATCTCCCCTGCATCGTCAGGCCGTCACACGTTTATCATAACGGCCACATAATATTTTACCAAATGGGTGGAAGCAATTCCGTTAACCTCTACGACAGGACCCCGCATTGCGGAGTTCATTTTGCATTACATCATATGTCGTTTTGGTATTCCATCCAAAATAATCTCGGATAATGGGCCATCATTCAAGAACAAAGACGTGCGTGCTTTAACCACAAAGTACAAAATTCAGCACAGACTTTTCAACACCCTATTATCCGCAAGCAAATGGGCAAGCAGAGGCGTCAAACAAAACGCTAGTCGCCATCCTTAAAAAGACCGTCGCAGATAGCCATAAGGATTGGCACATACAAATCCCACTTGCCCTTTGGGCTTATCGCACTAGCATTCGGACGCCCACTGGGGCAACTCCGTTTTCACTAGTGTATGGCTCAGAGGCAGTAATGCCTCTCGAGTTGGAAATTCCTTCCCTCGCGCATATCAATGCAAGAGTTCATCGATGATAACACTGCGCGGCAGGCCCGATTAGACCAGCTTACGTTGCTTGACGAACGACGCGTTAATGCTCTCGAGCACTTACGTATCTATCAAGAGCGGCTTAAGAGAGCTTACAACATGAAAGTTCACCTAAGAGACTTTCAGGTTGGTGATTTGGTTCTGAAGGAAAACCAACAAAACTCTAATTTGCCATCCCATATGAGAGACAAATTCATGGCAAATTGGTTAGGTCCTTATGTCATTGATAGCAAAATAGGACCAAGAACGTACAGGCTAGCTTCTCTTGACGGTATCAAGGAAACAGAACCCTTGAATATCAGTCATTTGAGACCATTTCATATCTAAGAAAGCCATATACCAAAAAAAAAAAAAAAGCTCCAAGGATTATCACAATCTCTTGGTCAATACAAAAAGCTCCAAGGATTATCGCAATCTCTTGGTCAACCCAAAAAGCTCCAAGGATTATCGCAATCTCTTGGTCAATCCAAAAAGCTCCAAGGATTATCGCAATCTCTTGGTCAACCCAAAAGCTCCAAGGATTATCGCAATCTCTTGGTCACCCAAAAAGCTCCAAGGATTATCGCAAATTCTTGGTCAACCCAAAAAGCTCCAAGGATTATCGCAATCTCTTGGTCAACACAAAAACCTCCAAGGATTATCGCAGTCTCTTGGTCAAAAAAAAAAACAACAAATATCATCAAAAACAACAAAGATTTGCATCTCAGTTCTAGGCATCAATTCATCAAAAACAACAAAAACACCAAGCATAACTTTTACCACACTACGATCGCTGGTCTGGGAATGTACCAAGAGTTTCAGTGATTCAGTCATCATTTTCCTCTTTAGCCATGTAGTGTATCAAGTCGAATATATTTTACGAAGGTAGAGTCATACTTGAAATACACCTTGTTACGTAACATCCCAACACAAATCAAAACACTAAAATTCCCAAATTGTGTGAACGAAAGACGAAACCTGCAAAATAATCTAGGTCACCACAAGCGAAACGGTTATCTTGCTCATCCCCCCGTGCGAATGACCCCTAGAATGCCGAGAGTTGGCAAAAGGACAAGCATCCTCCCTACCCAATTCCCTAAGAATCCCTAAAGTTCTCAACAGTTGCAAAACACAAAAATTGCAAAATGTCAAAACTCAAAATTTGACAAACTACAGTGCACACATCAAAAGGCACAAACAACAGTGATTTTCGTCACTCCATATCCCCAATCCCTTGCTCGAAAAAAAAACAAATCAAAATAAAAAGTGATCTCATCACTACAATGAGCAAGTATCCCAATACAATTGAAGAAAAGAAGGGAGTTGACCTTGAATCCTTGGAACTCTCAGCATTCTGTAGGTCATAAGGCAAGCTTCAGTACCAATTTGGTTGATAGCCTATCGGTAATAGAAGTAAACCTCCCGCATGACGATATATCTGTCACATTAACTTGCGTACGGATCAATGTTTGCATGTGGATGAGCTAGCTTATGGCATCCTGGATTACACCGCAGATTAATCTTAGTACATACAACAAAGGAATTCGTGGAGCTAATTAGGTGATCCTCAGTACAGGTTCGGTTGAAAGCCCACCTGGCAATCGGCGGTATCCTAACAAATACCACTAAATGAACTCAATTGCACACACAGGGATGTTAAATAACTTGGTCAAAAACAGGTCCGATTCATACCTTGGTCAAAAAGTCTTGTAAGATAAAGTACAGTCATGGATGGTGAGTTAAAACTGACTGAATCTCAGAAAATCTTACATTCATTCCAAAACCATCTGCGCTACTTATCATCTTTATGATACCATCATAAAATACAAAAAAGAAAAACCATGTAAATAAAGAGCTTCTTAAACAATAATAGTGCAATCATCACAAATGTCATTCATCCATTTCACCTCGCATATCACATAGACATCAAAAACATATACATTTATCATAACATCTGCATTCATCAAAATAAATAAACATGCATAACAAAAAAAATCAAATCATCACATGTACAAAACCAAAAATAAAACCGGTATATATATATATATATATCGTCAAAAAGATGCCCGTAGGCTACAAAACCGGTCCTCAGACCCCGCAATCATATCCAAAAACCCAACCTAAGGCGTCGACCACCATGATCACGCAGGATCGGTGCGACGGGAACTACCCCCCGTGGTGTGGGTCCTACGGGACCCTGCAGGGCGGCTACTACTAGCCCCCGCATCATGCCTGCTACCACCCCCCTCATCTAACCGCCTGCGACGAGATGATGCTGACTGCTCAGTCAAACTATCCCTCGTCCGTCGAGAAGATCTACTGATCGAAGGCTTAGGAAGCCGCCCGCCAAGGTGGATGACCTCCCTCTCCAAGTCTATCCGGTACAGACACCACTCTGCCTCTCGTCGATGATAGATAGACAATGCATCATCGCGCTGCGCCAAAACTCTATCACGCTCTGCCAACTGAGCCCGTAGAAGATCCCTCTCCAGATCCCGCATCCGCAGCAGCTCTGTAAGTCATGCAACCTCAACGCCTACATCCGACCCCACCTCCTCTGTATCTGCCGGACGCATAGGACTCGCAGGGACAGTAGCCTGCTCAGGCTCCAACTGCGCCTCCACATCCTGCATGTCCGGCCGCTTCGGAACACCCAGGCCCACATCCTCATCTCCCACATCCACCATATCTGCATCATCCAACGGCCCCCCCAATCACCCCCTACCGCCTCAACATCCTCCACCGCCGCCTCCGCGCCTCCCAAAGGCCCCTCTCCTCTCCAGCGCCGCAATACCCACCACGAGTCATACTCAGTGGTAGTACCGACGTCATCCACATCCGGGACCTCAATCACCGCATCCGACTCCTCGCCCAATGGCACGGTGACCGGTGGCTCCAGATCCCTCTCGTCTCCCCGACGTCGATAGCCTACGGGCTCACCAGGAAACCCCTGGCGCACCCCAAACTGTCGTGTAACCCGGCGGTACGGAAAGAACTCATGCTCCGTCCCGTGCCGCCCAGTCAACCATCGCTCCCTCCGTACCCGTCGGAGCCACTCTCCAGCCTCAGGCCAGGCTGGACAGTCCCGATAGGGATGCCAAAACACCTCCCCTAGAGTGAGCCGAGAAAAGGCATCAATGTAGTGCTCAACGGCACCTGCCCATCGCCGACTCTGCCCCTGCTCCGTAGACCGTCGCCACAAAGCTGCATAACCAATCTCCTCATCCTCCATCACCGCTCGAGTCGTCCACGGTAACCCGATAGGCCTCTCAACGCCTATGTGCTGCCAACCCCAAAGACCGCAACAAAAACTGCAATCGACACCCTTCCGCTGTCGACAGCGGACCCCGTACAACCTCCCCGTAGAGCCGTGCCAACAAAGTCTGTCCCCATCTCAGTAATCAACGGTGCCTCTATCGGGCACTCGCCAACCGCCACACCAAATCCAAGCAGGTTCCACGGGAACCTCGCGCTTGACGAATCAGGGAGAAGAATGTTAGAAATGAGGCCCATCAAGAATGCGTGCCTCACTCCTAACACCCCCCTCTCCTTCCACCAGCTAACCAAAATCCCGCCACCTGGCAATCCGCCTCGATCTGTCTCCACTGGGTCTGCTACACCCAGCTCCCCCCCATGCCCAAAACATCTCGTAAGTATAGCAGTCCGCTGATCAAACGGAGATGTCCTAATAGGCAGACCATCTATCGGAATCCGAAGCAACCGATAGACGTCCTCAAGAGTCACAGTCATCTCCCCTATCGGGAGATGGAAAGTATTGGTCCACGGATCCCAAAGCTTGATCAGGGCCATCAGATAGGCCTGATCCGAAACCACAAGCTCCAGCCGAGCCACCTGCTTGAGCCCAAGGGCATCAAGCCATTCCCAGTCATCATCAGTCAATGCCAACCGCGCCTTAGTAAATGCAGCGGGTACACGATACCGGTTCCTAACAACCTACAAAGCAAAAATAAACAAAAAAAAATAAATCACAAAATAAACAAAAACATCACAAAAAAAAAATATTAAAGTTTTGAAAAGCGTCAACACAAAAACAATGCATTAAATTAAAGCAAAATAAACTCTAGGGTCACTTACAGGTCTCGCCTCGGCTTCGCCACTCGAACTAGTTTGTGCACTCATGATGGCAGAGAGAATTCCAGTAGCGCTTCGCTTCGCAGAATTACCTCCTCCTCCCAGAGCTCCAAAATCGCAAGAAAAAAATGACACAAATGAGCCCAAAATCAAGTTTTGGCCATTAAATAGGCCTTTTGCACCGGAATTCGTCCTTGACTGGGACGAGCGCTCCGATCAGCGCTCGTCCCACCCAGGGATGAATCCTGGTTCACTGGAATTCGTCCCACCCAGGGACGAATTCAGGCCAGCACAAAAAAAATCAACAAAAATGACTAAAAATGCACTAAAAACAGACAATAAAATTGCCCGACAGGATTGCTACTGCACCTGACAACAAGGGCATACAAAATCGACATTGGAGTCACAAATTGTCACTATCATACTCCCTAAGAAGGCTACCATAGCCGGACCGCTCCACGGGAAGACGGATTTTAGACAATTTCATCCCCAAACGACATCACCAAAAGGGTCAAAGCCCACTCAAAAACAATACAAAATTCAACAAAAATACAAAAAAAAACATTGCCGGACATAAGTGCTCTTGCACTTAACCTCTAGGCAAAGAAAATTGATGTCGAGGTCCAAATTATCGCTCTCCTACTTCCCCAAGAAGGCTACAATAGCCGGACCGCTCCACGGGAAGTTAGATTTTCGATGATTTCACCTCATTACGGCATCACCAAAAGGGTTAACACCCACCAAAAACAGGTCCAAATGTTGGAAAAATTGCACACGCTTAACGGTAAACCCTCTAAAGGCACCCTTGCACAAGTCATCTTGGGTCAAGCGACTCGTCGCTTCTCTCACGAAGGTCATTCCCTCATCGATTCGTCGCTTGAGGGGGTAGTCACACTTAGTCACCAACCAACAATCACACACCCAATTAAGGAAAATGACATGCATTCAAAGAATCATTGACAAAGACAATCACGCTCCCGCTTGGGGCAGTAAACAAGCAACAATCAAATCAATCAAACACTTGGCATTTCGTGAATCATGAACACAAGGTTCCCCCTGAGGATAAAAACGCCCTTCACCTCGTTCATGACCGATCAATGTCTAAGTTCAAGTCACACCTCAACAAAATAGGTTAATACTTGAAATCAAATTCCTTAGCTCGTCAGAAGCAAGGATTCAAGAATGCATGCCCTTTCCATACTTGGGGCATCAAAAGTTGGTTAGGTTACCAAGAAACCCTAATCATTAGTGCTTTGGTTATCTATTTTTGCTCAAGGACCGCGTCACCCGCAGCGCTTCCCAAAAAGGGGCATCTCGTAGACACCAAAACAGCACCAATCCGATTATGTGACCGCAAACACCGATCGCTTTGACAAACACAGCCCCCAGTGGCAGCCCCTCGGAGGTTAAACAGTGGTCTTAACCACTTTCATAGCAATTTTGTAAGGTCAAGAAGCAATTTGGCACACTTGGACACTTTGCCCAGGATTCGTCTCACCCAGGGACGAATTCAAAATAGAATCCGTCCCACCCCAGGACGAATTCTGAATCCGTCCCCGGGTGGGACGAATTCTAAGCTTAACGGGCAAAAAGACAAATGGTGCCAAGTGGCAGCCCGAACAGCCGGCTAATGACTCCCGCCTTGCACGCGTGTGTAGGTGGACAGAGGGGCCGTTAGAAGACTCTCACAAAAGGCATTTATCAAAGCTCAAGTCAATGGAGGACTCCCCTCCCTCATGGGAAGACAAGACCGCCACATGGCGCCTATGGCCAACACATGGCATTTGTGCTTCCCTCCCAAAAGAGACCCCATGGGTCTATAAAAGGTGGGACTTTTCTCACCCAAAATATACAAAGTTGAAGGAGTTTTCAAGCAACGAAGTGCCGCCGAGTTGAAGACCCACTTGCATCCCTTTTGGTTCACCTTCCCACATCCACCAATCTCTTTTGCAAGGGAGGTTGTTGGGTGGCCTTTGGAAGCTCGAACCCGACCCAAATCCAACACATGGACACCCGAACCAACCAATTCGCCGACCCCCCAATCCTAAGAGGTTTTGGGCCCATCCCTCGGTGGATTGGCTCCAAAATCAAGTGCCAACGGTGGGAGGCCCACTTGGGCACCCCCGCACCTCCCAAGTCCTATTTTAAGTTTTAGAGCATTTTAGATTACTTTTCAGATTGCATTTTGTGTTATTAGGTTTGATTAACCCATAGCTGCAATTTTGTAACTTTTGGTCAGATTCTAGTATGTTTTGTGTTGCTTTGTTGTTTCGCTGACTTGCAGGTGTCGAGGTCAAATTCCCGAGGGTGGAGGCCAAATTGGGAGAATCCGACCATCTGGGTCGTCCCAAAATGGCCCCAATTACATAACCCCCTGTTTGCAGGCGTTTTGCAGGTCTCGGGATCCGACATTGGAGCAACAGCAGGTCGGTTTCCTCAACACAGAAGAATTCGTCCCACCCAGGGACGAATTGCAGTCAGAATTCGTCCTGCCCAGGGACGAATTCCAGTTGAAGGTAGATTGGCCAGCTGCCTCAGTGGCAGTGGCCTTCTGGTAACTTTTCTTATCTTCTGTCAAGTTTTGAAGCCATTTGGACTCACTGTATTCACTGTTTTAGGCAAATGTTTACATGCATATTTCGTTAGTTTTAGAGAACAAACACTTTTCATTTGCGGCAGATGCTACTGACATCTTGGTTGTTTCTTTGTTCGCAGGAGAAGCAGCAAGGAGGTTAAGAACTCATCGACATCAGCGACGGCATCATCTTGGCCCGCCCATTGCAATCGTGGGCACGCGGAAGGAGGAAGACTAAGTCACACATTGTAACAAAGACAAATTTAACGCTCCTAGCCCCTAAAAAGGGAGGAGACGTCTATGTAACCGAGGATAAGATATTTGAATAAAGAGGGCTGTGATTTCTTTACATCTTTTCTTTCCTTTCCAAATTGTCTCTTTCCTTTGTTTTGGTGCATAAGGTTAAAGCGTTACATTTCGTCTTACATTGCATAATTAGTGTTTCCTTTGCCCGAAATCTCGTGCTTTCACAATGCTTATCAAACAAGGTTTTAACAACAACCCTTTATTTCAAAAAATATTGAAGCATTAATTCAACACACTTAATAAGGAAACCCTAATTAAGTCCTTTTCACTCCAAATTTATTTTCCAGAAAACCAACCAATCAACTCAACTATGGAAGAATGTGCTCATACCTTTTCTTGATGACGAAGGAACTGTTGACAATCCTGTCGCATTTCTTAAGGGGTAGAAAAAGAAAACAAATTTTGTATAGTGTTGTGTAAAGTTTTGCTTTGTTGTTTTTATTTCGAAAAGTTGCAGCAATTTTTGGCTTCCAATGCCACCCCTTTTGTATATAAAATAGAAAGAAAGAACTTCACTGCTGAAGTAAAGTAGAAGGAAAAGAGAATGAAACTACTTCGCACACAAAGTGTTTCTAGCAGCCACTTCGGGTGAAAATTGAGTGAAGCGAAATTCAGAAGAATGAGAGATTCACACCCGAAGCACTTTCAACACTGCTTCGGGTGGAGTTTTCGCCAAAGAAGAATACAAAAGCAGCGTTCGAAAGAACAACTTTTCCAAAAATGCAAAGGCAAGAAATCCACTTCGGGCCCGAAGCATTTTCAAGAGCTACTTTGGGTAAGATTTTTGCGAAGCGGTGTGCCGAAGAGGAATACAAAGCAAAGGTAAGAAAACTACTTCGCACTCGAAGCATTCCTAGTATTACTTCGGGAAGGGTTTTCAGCGAAGCGGAACTCAAGGAGCATTGAAAGCACTTCACCAAAAAGTTGTTGAAGTACTTACTTCGGGCCCCTCCATCAGCGAACCATTTTTACTTTGGCAAAAGCTCATTGCAAAGCATTTGCTTTGGTTGATTTTGTGTGAAGTACTTCTGCCCGAAGTGAAAGGATGCAATGTCTTTTGAAGATAATTGCTTCGATCGAAATCTTCCCGAACCACATTTTCAAAAGAGGATCGCAGCAAAGCATTTCTCAAGGTCGTCAGCAAAGTAATTTAATCAGTGACACGACAAAGATGAAGGAACCCATTTTATGAAGTAAATATACTTTGGTACTCCCCACCTTCGAAGCAGTTTTGCGAAGCTCAATATTGTGAAGTACAAATCAAAGAGGATTTTTTGCTTCGGCCCAGGACCATTGCGAAGCGAATTTGTGAATGAAAACTTAGCGAAGCACTTCACTGGCACGTGTTCCAAGCTAGGTATTTTCCTGAGGTGACCAGGTGCCTCATAAATGCAATTTTTCATGCCCAGCAAGCCCGTTGCTCATTTTTGGCAATCAAAAATGAAGTATCAAGCCATGATGGAGAGCTCAACGAGCATGGCGGCCACTCGAGCACTGCATCCAGAGACCAAGGATGCCCAGATGGCTCATCAATGCAACTTTCCATGGTTGACCCATTTGAAGTTGCTAGTTTTGGTAACAGATTTGAAAGCTCAGTCACCAGAGCCACGAAGAGCCGATTCCCAGGGCTCGAGGGTGTACTCTTCTTTGCTATGTAATTATGACTCAAAGGCTTGGGTCCTCTATAAAAACCCAGGCATTGTAAGGGAAAAAGGAGGGGGAACTATCTGCTAGAAAGTTGTTGTAACTTGATTTCCTGTGATCAATACTAAAGAGCCTTGAGCTTCATTTCTCTCTTTTATGCTGCCTTCTGTGCTTGATTCTTTTTCCTGTATTTGTTTGCTACACTAAGAAAGCTGAATCCTGCATTTGGTATGCGATCGAGGACTGTGCCCTGAAACTCATCTGAAGGATACATAGGAGTTAAAAGTGTCATATTTGTTTTTTTTATGCTGCCTTCTATGCTTGATTCTTTTGTCTGTCTTCATTCGCCACATCGAGAAAGCTAAATCATGCGTCTGGTGTGCGATCGGGGACAATACCTTGAAACTCGCCTGAAGGATACATAGGAAGGTTGATATTGCATTTCTTTTGTCTATTCTTGGTGTTCATTGCTTCCATTCCAGTTGTTAGTTAGTGATCGTGCTTCCTGTTCTCTCCCACCTGAAATCATCACTCTCTCTTCCCTTACCCCTTTTTATTTTATTTCTCTAACCCTAACTCCTTTTATCTCTTTCCTACACCCTTATCTCCAAACCCCAAAGTAGTTTAGCATAGGAGCCGGCCTTTCTCTAGATATTGGCATGAGGGGCATCTCTTCCCTTCGGCCTTTCAATGTTGGTCCAGGTCTAGGGCGCATACACCTATCCAAATCCTTTCCTAGGCAGATTTGATGACCAGCAGTTTTTGGCATGCCTGGTGGGACCTAACTGTGTCTATCTAAAAAAAATTTGTAACCAGTCAAGGTCCCATATTTTAAATGCAAAACTTGTCTTCACTAGGGCCAATAGTTCTAATTAGTTCTCGGTGTGACCCGGTCAGTATCACCTGACTAGTAGTAGTGAGGACTGATGCCCTCATTACTGAAAGACTCTTAGCATCTGGCGACTCTATTCAACCCAAAAATCTCTAAGTCATAGACACTAGTACCTAAACCTATGCCTTCATGGAAAAAAATTTCATGTTTTAAGGAAGCCCGAGTTGGTGAATCTCTGGCTTGCCTCCATTTGGCAAAATCTTCTGGCAACTCTGACTGGGCTGAAGATCCAGATTTCTTGATCGTAGGTGCCTTTTTGAGCTAAAAGAAAATATCCCAGAGGAATTAAGGCCACTGCCATAATGGATGAATCAAATTGTCCCAGTTGGAACACCCGTACCCCTCTGAACCTTCAAGGTCACCATAGAATTCCTATAAATGCCTTGCATACATTGACAAAATACAATGGCACTAAGGGAATGGCCCGAGAGCACCTTGAAGATGTTGCTGCTTTAGCACCCCTTCATGGCATAATCCATGAAGATGTCATGGTCAGACTTTTAATCCTGTCCCTGGAAGGAAGGGCGCTACAGTGGTACAGATTGCTGATAAAATAATATTGTCCACAATTGGGCAAAATCATCCTTTGTGAGGACAAAATCGGCTCTGATTTTACAACTTGGGAATCGCCCCTCGTTGGATGAAATTACCCCTAATTCGCCGATTTTGCCATAAGACAAAATTGACGATATAGGGACGATTTCGACGAATTCAGGACGATTTCGTCCCGACGTTGTCGACGGCCTAAAAATGGTTGCGATGCCCCAAACAATCAAATTTAACTCAAAAAACTTACACAAAGTTAAATCAAACCTAATCTACTAGGATTAGATCCTTACCCGTAGCCCACGCCGGACCTTTGTGGCTCTATGCGCTGTCTCCACCATTTTGTTTCTCTCTGCAGACCTCTGGAATAGTAAAGATGAACAATAAAAATGAATTAGGGTTTTACCCTATTTTCTTAATTTTATTTAAAAATTCAACATTTTAATTTTCACTTTTCCGTATTTTTACCTCAAACATTCGATTTGGGTAAAAACACGGAGGGGGCACCATAGTCAGCAGTTGTACGATTCGACCAAGAATCGTCGTCTAAAAAATTGAGTATATTTTTGCTTTCTCGTTAAATGGGAGAAACTCGTCTTTAACGCATTTTCTTCAAAAAATTTGCTAAAGAGGGGGCAAAATGTAGCACCCTAAAATTGGCATGGTTAAAACCTTAGTAAAAAGATAAAATATTAAAATTTGAATTTCAACCCCAAACTGCCCGTTAAACCGCCTATTACTCGCTTTCCCCATTTTTCGTGCCATTTTTAGGATTTGTTTTGACCGTTGGACGATATCGTCACAGAGTAGACGAAATCATCCCAAATCCAACGAGATCGTCATGGACAGAATGTCCAGACAATTTTATCCCAAAACCGAATTTTCATAATTAGCTTATGTTTCAATAGCCTCTCCAACTTGGGCAGAAATGCGTCTGCGTAGTTGGAGATTTCCCTATTGGAGATCTCCCAGATTGGGATGATCCCCAACCTCCCAAACATCTTCCTAATCCTATATAAACTAGGATTTCTCTAGTTTATCCTCCTGACTCTACATGACCCCTTTGATTCTGATTTCCCTGAACCCCTTAGCTGACAGATTTAACTCCATATTCCCTTGCACTACTGTCTGTGTTCTATGTTTTGCATTTTCTTGCAGGAATTATATTGTTTTGCAGTCGAAGATAGCTCAAATCGACGCAAACGATCTCAGATGATTACGGATGATCTCGTACGATTGGAGGAAATTCTGACTGTAGTCTAGATTGGGGGCAATCGAAGTCCAGAGTTTGCATTCCCTTAGCTTTCTCTGCATTTTTCATTTTGTATTTTTGCATTGTCTTGAATTATTAAGTTTTTTGCATCTTGGAGTTCACCTCATTTAGCGTAATTGCATGATAAGGTCAAAATCAATCATTAAATCTACTACATTTCCTTATTTGTCATTGCCATTATTTAGGCATGTTTGTTTTTATTTCTACCATTGTATTTTGCTTCTGCATTTGCATATTTGGTATTTCACATCTATTTCTGTGATTACAGGTTTTTGACGAATTTTTCTGACGAATTTGTCAGATATCAAACGATCTTGTCTGATCTTAGATGATTATGTACAAACTGAGGCGATTTGGATTGCTACAAAACTTAGAATCTTCATCAAACATCCAGAATTAGGTATGACACATTCTAATTAGCATATTCTCTGTTATTAGAACTCATTCTTGTGTTATGCATCCATTTAAATAAGCATTGGCATATAGAATAGTTTAGATTCATATTTGACCAAACCTAGGAGTTGAATGATAAAAACACAAAATGAACACATCAAACTCACTATCAACCTAGGCGTGGAAACTGCCATTCAAAAGTTTCCTGGTGAACCCACCATCCGTCAAAAATTCACCCTTATACACCTCCCCCGAGAGGCGGGACCTTCAAAGGGCCTCTCAGTCCGAGGTATTGTCCCATCCTTTTCACATCCCCCTTATGGGCATGGATCCTATAGCCTAAATGCAAGGGTGTGAAAAATTTGGAACGATACACTGTCACAACCACAAACACTTCTTTGTCAAGCTTAAGGAAGGTTAGAAGATACTAAAATCTCTCAAAGATACAATGCAAATATCAAAACACACATACACCTTATCACTTCATCTTAAAGAAAGCATCCATAAACATATACAAAAATGATTGACCAAATACACCTTATAATCTCCCAATTAAAATAATATTCAATACCAAGAATAATATCAAGACAATCTCCTTTTCAAAATAACTCAATGGAAGAAATCCTCTCAACACTTTAAATCTTCAATAAACCAAAGTGACACAAATACTTTATTCAAAAATAAATCTAACTCCTTATTCCTCTAATTAAGCAAAAATAATGATTAATTAAAAACCTTTATAACTAACCCTTTTAACTTCCTTTACCTTGGTGGGACTCGAACTCACGATGCAGCCTCAACCAGTGCCCTAGCCATGGCTCCAACCACCGTGTGAGCTAGGCACTCACTTAGGGAGTAAAGAGCACCACATGCTCTATAATGCTCCCTTTATTTGCCTAGGAAAAAATCATGCATCACTCCCTTCAAAGCTTCAAACAAAACCAACAAAACAATACTCCCATCATGAATCAATCGTTGGTCACTCCGTGCCGAAGCACTCTAACCTTTATCCACTTGCCACTAGGCCATGCTACCTGGATGGCTATATAATTTTGGTGCTCGTCGATTTTATCTATTATTTGTTGGCACTTAAAACAAGGTTCTTGTCTCTTTCTTCGTACGATTTCTCACAACACATGATTACACATTTTCTTATTCAAGCCAAAGGATATCTTAATGCCTCTAAGGCATATATCTTATATACTAATTTCCACCTTCAATCTTGAATGTCGGCGCTTCGATATTTAACTCATTAATTTATAAATTATTTAGAATTTAAATTTTATAAATTAACTTTTACATCCCTTTGGTTTTATTAAAGCCCTATTTAATTTTTTCTCTTTGTATAGATAATATTTATTTATAAAATTTAAATTCAATTTGAATTTAAATATTTATAACATAAATATTAAAACTTCCTTGGGTTTTTATGAAAAACCTTTTATTTTTGCTCAACCATGGTTTTAATGAAAACCCTCTTAACTTATGCTTCCACATAATATTAAAAATATTATGAAGCTCTTTTGCCTTTAACCTTTGCATTGTTCCTCTTGATCTTTTGACATTAATGGTAGCTTATTCCTTGACATCAATGACAACTTTTTTTCTTGACATCAATAACAACTTTGACTTAAAATGTCCAACAGTCTTAGGATTATCAAATTTTAGCCATAGAGCTTAGCTTTAAGGATGCACTACCAAAGAAGAGAATTATTTTTTTTAGTAGGTAGCCAAAGTGGTGACTCACGACTACACAACAATCATGAGAAAGCTGGCTAGGAAGGTAAGAGAACTGGACAAGTTTAGAAATAGTATCAAAACCTCTAGGCTAAAAACAAGGCAACAAAGTCCTAGATATCCCATATCATGTCCCAATTAGAAGAAGTCGATGTGGCATCAGAAATACAAAATAAGAGGATATTGGATCTAGAATAGGGAGCAAATAGCATCGATCAGGTCATGGAGATCATTCAAGTACTCTAGAAAGGATTCACCTAAGCAATTGAAGCACATTTTGACTACTCAAGTATATTTGTGGGTTTTCTTCCCTAAAGTCCAAGATCAACAAGAAAATTGACCAACTCGATAGGGCATATGGAATCCAATTTTAAGAGGTATTTAATTTTTATACTTCCATGGTCCACATTGACCTCCAAAAATGGATTACAATAGGGATTAACAACAAAAATATTAATAGTCCTAGATTCATGGAAGTATTAATAGGCCAACAAATTGTAGATCAATGTGACAAGTAGGGTAGATGCATAGCTTGGAGGGTAGATGATTAGGAGTGTGTCTCTCAAATAATATTATCTAGCCACCCTTCTCCTTAGGCTCCCAACATTGAACCTCTCCCTAAATTAGAGTATCAACAATGACTAACACAATAGGTAAATATTCTAGTGCCATGGGACTCATCCTTTGACAATGGAGTGGATTAGGCTATAATATCTATAGTCAAGCTTGAAGCACTCCTCCAAAATATGAAGAGTGAGATCATATCCTATTTAATGGAAGAATTGGGTAATCTAGAGGAGGATTACCTGCAACTCACCTAGGTGAAGTTGCCTCCTGGAGGATAATGGGTAGAAGTTATCAAATCTATGAATAAAATTCAAACCTAACCCCAAACCCAAATGATAAGGCTATAGGTTCTAGGCCTCCCATCTCCAACAAGCTAAATATCTACTATGAGTTACCATACTTGAATTTTCACAACATGCAAAACCTAGCGATGAGTTTCCACTCAAACTAGAATTTTATAGGGAAGCCAATATGGGATTGCACAATATAATGACAATCGAATACATAGAAGAGATCTTCAGCTAAAATATGCTATTGGGGCTTAGTAATTGGATCCCTAAAATTTAAGACGTTTATAAAGAAAATAAAATCAAAATATCAATAGTGCCTCAAGAGTCACTCAGCACACAAGGTTCTAGTTACTTGGGACCTAAAATAATATTAGGTAATACATTCATCGATCAAATTCAATAAAAGGCCTAACATGATTGTAGGTCAAAAACAAGATAAACATGAAGGTAGATCTCACACAATCAAGGCTAGTTTTAGGATTGGCAAAGAGGCTTCCCTAGCAAGCAAGTTTACAAGCATCCCTTAGGTTTGAGTTCCAAGGGAGGTTCATTAATGCTACATATAGAGAGCCATCCCTACCTATAGAGAATTTATGACAACTAGACTCTAGGTCAACTCTAGATTTGTTAGAAAATGAATGTAATACAATGCCTCGAGCCTTGTAACCCTAGAAAACATCAAGTTCTTGCTCATAATAGTTGGATAAAATTTTGAATTTTGAATTTTAAGATACGATGTATATATATTTATTTTGTATCTTTATAGGAGAGAAGAATAATATTTTCATGCCTAGTATTTTGCCTTAGAGTTTTTCTCTAATTTTCTCTTTTGTATTGATCTAGACTTGATACTTGAATCAATTTATGTATAGGCCCTTCAAGACTTTTGTTAAGAACCTATTTTCTCATACATAAAATCATTAATAATATCACTCAATGCACTCAATACAATTTCTCAAATACTCTCACTCAATAGATAAAACCCTTGAGGTAGGGCAACATCAACCCCTTGAGGTAGGGGAACACAATACAAGCCTTTGAAAGGGACCAACCTCCTTAAATCCAAGCTTCATATAATAACTTTTCAATATCTCATTTGATTCTATGGTGGACATTATATATGCATATGAGCCTATGTTAGTGGTAATAGAATATTATCCACTATATAGTGGTATAACAATTCCACTAGGGTAGTGGGATGATCACTAGCCACCATGAAATCCACTATAATAAAATATAGTGGCATAACAATTCCACTAGGATAGTGGGGTGGGCACTATGAAAGTGCCATATGACCAATTACAATAAAGTATTGTCACTCCACTATCTATTACAATAAATATTGTCCACTCAACTTCCTACCTCTCCCACATGTCCCCACATGTGGGGTAATTACATTCATTATCATATATTTACCCTAGGTAGGTACCTTACATTCCATCCCCCTTACAAATGTTTCATCCTCGAAACATAAGAAGAAACTAGATAATATGATCTTCGAAGCCAGGCTTTGAACTGGTATTGATCTTGATCAACCATCCATCCTAATGAAACTTTGATTGGTGGTGGTCCATGCTGATGATGTGGATGCCCTATGTTGGAAGCATAAAGTTCACTTTTTTCATCCATACTTGTTTGATTTGGGACTTGTAGCATATGCAAATTTTAGGCTCCTTTGGTTTCTTGTATATCCCTCATTGATCCTTGGTTGTGTTATGCCTTGTCACTATGATTGTTGCCTTTCATGGTGGTGTGGATGGAGGTATGGTGCAACCTTAACTTGATGTTCTAATTTTTTTTACTCTTCCTTCTTACTTGCTTCATTTTTTTATACCTTTTTTTTACTTCTTTCTGGATCTCCTACTGAAATTCAAATTTAAATTTTTTTTCTTGCTCTTCACTTTGTTCCCTTGCAATAGTTATATGTATTTCCTTACATTGAGAAATGTCCTGGAATGTTATCTTCTTCTTTCGGTACCATAACTTCATGAATTTGTTTTGCACATTAATGTTAATAGTGCCAAAAGAATGCAACCAAGGGTAACCAAGAACAATATCTACATCCTCCATCTCAATAACATGAAAATCTGAATGTAAAACATATTTATCCAGGGTGAGCTTCAAATCTTCAAAAATTTAAACATTTTTCCCTAAATTTGTATGTCTTTGGTTTTCTTTGCATGAACTTGCAAGCTCTTAGTCAAATGCATATTGATAAAATTATATTTGCTGGTAGGGTTAATGGAAATAATAATCTTTTCCTTTTGAATATTTCCATGAACTTGCAAAATAGAATTTTTACATTTAAACAATTTTTTTTGACCATTGTTTGCCCTTGACACACAAGGTGTAGTTTCTATAGCTTGCACATTTTTATCCTTTTATTTTTATGCTCATTTACTTTAAAATGCAACTTCAAATTCTTCCCATGTATCACTAGAAAGCTCCACAAACCAAGATAAAGCTTCCTCTCTCAAAGAACAAAAACATGAAGTCTCCATAGTGACTCAAAAGTATTTAAATATTTTAACTTCTTCAACCATTCTTGGGCGTCACTATTATCCCCACCATTGAATATTGTCCCCTCAATTCTTTTTTTTAATTTAAATAATTTTTTAATATTTTTTTAAACAAGGTGACTAGCTTTTCTGTCACCTACTACAGTTGTAGATTTTTCTCAAAGTCAAACAAATGGCAATTGATTTGCCTCATACAATTTTTTTGCACAACCCCAAAACAGTTGCAAATACCCAACTTTGAGCAGTTGTAACTTGCTCAATACATGATAGGATTTTACAAGTGAGTAGTAATTTTTGTAGCACTCATAATAACCTACATTCTAATGCAAAAATATTCTAAAAATAACTGCTAAAGAATTTAATACGAGTTTTTCTTTTTGCAAAACAAATTTGTGCAGCCAAAAAATAGCTTAAACAACCCAACTTCAAACGGTTGTAACTATATAAAACTTATCATAAATCCATAAATGAGCAATCATTTTTATAGTACTCAAAATAATATATCTACTGGTGCCAAAAATGTTTGCAAATGACTACTGAAAAATTTAATACAATTTTTTTGAAGAAGAAATTCGCGCAGTCAAAAAAATAGCAAAAACAACTCAACTTCAAACAGCCATAACTTTCTCAATACATGTCAAAATTTAACATGTGAGTACTCAATTTTGTAGTAATCATCCTAATTTACATGTTGGGGTAAATATATTTTGACAATGACTACTCTCACAAAAATTATAGCCTCCACAAAATGTGATGATTTTGTTAGAAATGTGCCTTCACCCTGCAAAAAAATAGCCCCATTGTGCTAGAATATGATACCACTTGTTAATAACCTATTTGCTCATTCATAAAATCATTAATAATATCACTCAATGCACTCAATACAATTTCTCAAATACTCTCACTCAATAGATAAAACCCTTGAGGTAGGGCAACACCAAACCCTTGAGGTAGGGGAACACCATACAAGCCTTTGAAAGGGGCCAACCTCCTTGAAGCCAAGCTTCATACAATAACTCTTCAATGTCCATTTGATTCTATGGTGGACATTATATAGGCATATGAGCCTATGTTAGTGGTAATAGAATATTAACCACTATATAGTGGCATAACAATTCCACTAGGGTAGTGGGGTGAGCACTAGCCACTATGACAATCCACTATAATAAAATATAGTGGCATAACAATTCCACTAGGATAGTGGGATGGGCACTATGAAAGTGCCATATGATCAATTACAATAAAGTATTATCATTCCCTATCTACTATAATAAATATTGTGCACTCAACTTCATACCTCTTCCACATGTCCTCATATGTGGGGTAATTACATCCATTATCATATATTTACCCTAGGTAGGTACCTTACACCTTTTTCCCTCTAGTATATGTATTGATGCTTTCAATATATATCAAAGAACTATGACTATTTACCTTCTATCATAATATTTGTATGTATGTAAATTTGTATGAGTTGTGACTAGTAGTTGTCATGGTCATCATGCAAGTTTCATAAGAAATAGATATACTATTTTGAAAATATGTTCACTTTCACTAGCATAATTGATGCATATGTTCACTCATCCCATAAATGTACATAGAACCTTTTAATTCTTGGAGAATTACCACTCATAGTCTAGGATAAATAGTTTACTTCTTTCTTTTACTACCTTCCTTCTATCCCTTTTCTCAATCAAAATCTAATAAGCTAGACTAGATTAGGAGAAGAGCATCAAGAATACATTTAAACAAGGATTTTATCTTGATAAAATCCCATAGGTTGTCCTTGGAGTAATTGTTGGTCATCAAATCTGCCTAGGAAAGGATTTTGGGTGAGTGTATGCACCCTAGACCAGGACCAACATTGAAATGCCGAAGGGAAGAGATGCCCCTCGTACCAATCTCCGAAGAAAGGTCAGATCCTATGCTAAATTACTTGGGTGTTTGAAGATAAGAGTGCAGGAAAGAGATAAAAGGAGTTAAGGTTAGAGAAATAAACAAAAGGGTTAAGGGAAGAGAGATCGATGATTTAAGGTGGGGAAGAACAGGAAGCACGATCACTAACAGACAACTCGAATGGAAGCAAAGAACACCAAGAATAAATGAAAGAAACATAATATCAACCTTCCTATGTATCCTCCAGGTGAGTTTCAGGGTACAGTCCTCGATCGCACACCGGACGCAGGGTTCAGCTTTCTCAATATGCAAACGAAGATAGACAAAAGAATCAAGCATAGAAGGCAGCATAAAAGAAAACCAATATTATGTTTTCCACTCCTATGTATCCTTTAGAATGAGTTTTAGGGTACAATCCCCGATCACACACCGGATGTAGGGTTCAGCTTTCTCAGTATGCAAACGAAGACAGACAAAATAATCAAGCAAAGAAGGCAGCATAAAAGAGAGAAATCGAGCCCAAATCTCTTTAGTATTAATCGTAGGACATCGGGTTACAGCATCTTTCTAGCAGATAGTTCCCCCCCACTTGTTACATTACAATGCCTGGGTTTTTATAGAGGACCCGACCCTCTAAGTCATAATTACATAGAATGGCAAAGCATACTCTTGATATCTAAGAAATCGGATCGTTGTAGCCCTTGAGACTGAGCTTTCAAATTCATTACCATAACTGGCAACTATGAGCCATCTGAGTGTCCTTGGTTTCTGGGTGTAATGCTCGAGTGGCTACCATGCTTGTTGGTCTCTTCTTTTAGGGACTGATACTTCGCTTCCAATTACCAAAAAAGAGCAATGAGCTTGCAAGGCAAGAAAGGATGCATTTATGAGGCACTTGATTTTCTTGGGAAAATACCCAGCTTGAAGCACGTGCCCCTCACGAAAAAGCAACATGTCACGATATCGTGACATTTCTCTGTCTTCAGCTTGGTTCTTCTTATCACATCGCAAAAATACGACATGTCGTGATATCACGACATTTCTATGTCTTTGCCCTCTTTTGTTGCTTTTGGTCACGAAAACCCAACATGTTGTGATATCGTGACACTTTTCCTCCTTTGGTCGCGAGAAAGCAACATGTCGCGATATCGCGATGCTTTTTCTTTCTTGTGCTTCCTCCTTGCTTTGAGCCATGAAAATGCAACATGTCGCGATATCGTGACACTTTTCTTCTTTTGGTCTTTCTCCTTGCCTTTGGCCATAAAAATGTGACATGTCATGATATCGCGACACTTTTCCTCCTTTGGTCGTGAAAATGCAAAGTGTCACGATATCGCGACACTTTTCCTCCTTTGGTCGTGAGAAAGCAACATGTCGCGATATTACGATGCTTTTTCTTTCTTGTGCTTCCTCCTCGCTGTGAGCCACGAAAACATGACATGTCGCGATATCATGACACTTTTTCTTTCTTGCTCCTCTCCCTTGCTTTGAGTCATGAAAACACGACATGTTGCGATATCGCGACACTTTTTCTTTCTTGGTCCTCGCCCTTGCTTTGAGTCGTGAAAACACGACATGTCACGGTATCATGACACTTCTCTCTTTTGCTCCTCCTTGTCACTTTGGGCCATGAAAATATGACATGTGATATCGTGACACTTTCTCTTGCTGGCTCTTTCTTGTTGCTTTCGGCCACAAAAATGTGACATGTCGCGATATCGTGACACTTTTCTTTTTTGCTCCTCCTTGTTGCTTTGAGCCACGAAAACGCGACATGTCGCGATATCGCAACACTTTTCTCTTTTGCTTTGGCAAGGCTATCTTCTTTGGCAGTTTGGCAGCAAAGCTCTTCTTCTTCATTCTATGTGCAAGGGGGTGGCATTGAAAGCCAAAATTGTTGCAACACTTGCAAAAACTTTTGAAGCAACAAAAAAAACACTTTACAAAGAGAAATTTTTTTATTTTTTTCTACCCCTTGTGCAATGTGACAAAATTGTCAACATTCTTGGTGGCTTGCGGGGCATTTAGCTTGTCTGAATGCAGATATCCCAGGCCTTTATCCATTGGGCAACAGAGTCATTCCCATTCTTCTATTCTCTGACTATCCACAGACAGCATTTTTTTTATTATTTATTTATTTATTTACAATCTGAGCTATTTATAGCATTTACACAAAAATTTGCGGCATGATAGGCATGCCACCACCATAAACCTAGCTTTGGCTACCTATCTGGTGAACCTGCAATGTCCAGACTAGATCTGTTGAACTTCAGTTGATCTTTGAAGTCTGGTTGGCTTCTTCTCGAAGTTGTCCATGTTGCGATCAGGGAGCAACGCAATGAGTTGTCGCTCCTGCCAGTACCCGCACTATTGATGAAAGATGTGGCGAAGAATTTCATCGCATGAGGGGCCTCTTGGGGTACTGGTTGTAATGATGGCTGGAACCAATACCATAATTTTGATGAATCTATTAACTATGGGCTAGGTACAGGTTCCTCCATCCTCCTGATGTGGTAACAGGGCTCCTCCAGCAAAGAGTAACCTTCCAGGATCTCTTCAGGTTTAGCTTGATGAGATACGCTTGATGGATTCTGGCTGAACACTTGTGTGCCATCCACTAGGATACAAAAAGGGTGCAAAAATGGGCCCTCTTCGTTCTTAGGTTCTACCACTTGAGACTGCTTCTCTTCTTGGCCCATCTCCTGATGGAGACTGCAAGCAACCGTATTGTTCATTGTCGGGGCAAAGCTTGCATACTCCCATTGTTGGACTTGGATGAGATCTCCATCTTGAGCTCCAAATGACTGCATCTCAGGCCTCTGCTCAGTATGAGGAGTCTGCCATGATGAACACTGTGCAGGATAGACAGGAGCAGCCAATATTGGAGAAAGTGATGGGGTTTCCCCCCACTGCCACTTTCCAGATAGGAGCAGGAACTGCTCTGCTCGCACTGCTTCCTCAAATATTTGAGGAAATCTTTGTTCACCCGATTACAGTAAGAGGAGGCCCATTTTTGGGTGAAAGGCCCAAACATAGAAGAGGTGGGCTTGGGCGGGCTTCGGTTGGATCTCCACTAGAATTCTCTTCCAACTTTTGCAGAATCAGACATTGAAGTCCACAATGCTCTCCAAAGATGCTCTCTTGATGGTGGAGAGGTACATGTAAAGCTGGAAGGGGTCTTGAGAGCCGTCAAATGATTAGAATAGTGCTCCTACTAAGTCATCCCATGAGCAGATGCTTTTATGCCCAAGCAGTTTGTACCATTGTAGTGATCTTCCTTCCAGAGACAGGACCAGAAGTCTAATCATGACATCTTCATGGATTATGTCATAGAGGGGCGCTAGAGCAGCAACATCTTCAAGGTACTCTCAGGCCATTCCCTTAGTGCCATTGTATTTTTTCACTGTATTCAAGGCACCTTCATGAATTTCATGGTAACTTTGAATATTCAAAGGGCCACAATCATCCCAGCTGGGATAGCATACCCTCTCCATTATAGCAGTGGCCTGCAAATATCACGATTCTTGCCACTAAGTCAAAGTTGCCAAGTGAACATTATTTCTCCGCTTGTGAGTTCAAGGCTACTCACTGAACCTTGATTCCTCTGAGATGTCCTCTTTTAGATTTGAAAGGCGCCTACGATCAAGAAATTTGGATCTTCATCTCAGTCAGATTCCCTAGGTGATTTTGCCAGATGAAGGCAAGCCAGAGATTCACCAACTCAGGCTTCCTTAAAAAATGGAAAATTTTGCCATGAAGGCACAAGTTTAGGTATTGGTCTCTATGACTTAGAGATTTTTGGGTTGAACAGAGTCACCAGATGCTAAGAGTCTTTCGGTAATGAGAGCATCGGTTCTCACTACCACTAGTCAGGTGAGACTGACCGGGTCACACCAAGAACTGATTAGAAATGTTGGCCCCAATGTATATGGGTTTGAAATTTAAAATATTGGACCTTGACTGGTTATGGATCTTACTAAGACAGACATAATCAGTCCCATCGGGCGTGCCAAAAATTTTTGGTCATCAAATCTGCCTAGGAAAGGATTTTGGGTGAGTGTATGCACCCTAGACCGGGACCAACATTGAAAGGCCTAAGGGAAGAGATGCCCCTCGTTCCAATATCTGGAGAAATGTCAGATCCTATGCTAAATTACTTGGGTGTTTGAAGATAAGAGTGCAGGAAAGAGATAAAAGGAGTTAAGGTTAGAGAAATAAACAAAAGGGTTAAGGGAAGAGAGATCGATGATTTAAGGTGGGGAAGAACAGGAAGCACGATCACTAATAGACAACTCGAATGGAAGCAAAAAACACCAATAATAAACGAAAGAAACATAATATCAACCTTCCTATGTATCCTCCAGGCGAGTTTTAGGGTACAGTCCTCGATCGCACACCGGATGCAAGGTTTAGCTTTATCAATATGCAAATGAATACAGATAAAAGAATCAAGCACAAAATGCAGCATAAAAGAAAACCAATATTACATTTTCCACTCCTATGTATCCTTTAGAACGAGTTTTAGGGTACAATCCCCGATCACACACAGGACACAGGGTTCAGCTTTCTCAGTATGCAAACAAAGACAGACAAAAGAATCAAGCAAAGAAGGCAGCATAAAAGAGATAAATCGAGCCCAAAACTCTTTAGTATTAATCACAAGACATCGGGTTACAACAGCTTTCTAGCAAATAGTTCCCCCCACTTGTTACATTACAATGCCTAGATTTTTATAGAGGACCCGACCCTCTGAGTCATAATTACATAGAATGGTGAAGCATACTCTTGAGATCTAAGAAGTCATCTCATTGCAGCCCTCAGGACTGAGATTTCAAATCCATTATCAAAACTGGCAACTGTGACCAAGTCAACCATGGAAATATACATTGATGGGCCGTCTGAGTGTCCTCGATTTTTGGGTGCAATGCTCGAGTGGCCGCCATGCTTGTCGGGCTCTCCTTTTAGGGACTGATACTTCACTTCCAATTACTAAAAAATATCAGTGAGCTTGCAAGGCAAGAAAGGATGCATTTATGATGCACTTGATTGTCTTGGGAAAATACCTAGCTTGAAGCATGTGCCCATCGTAAAAAAGCAACATGTCACGATATCACGACATTTCTCTATCTCTAGCTTGGTTCTTCTTCTCGCATCACAAAAATATGACATGTCGCGATATCATGACATTTCTAAGTCTTCGCCCTCTTTTGTTGCTTTTGGTCATGAAAACGCAACATGTGATATCACGACACTTTTCCTTCTTTGGTCGTGAGAAAGCAACATGTCATGATATCACGACGCTTTTTCTTTCTTGTGCTTCCTTCTCGCTTTGAGCCACGAAAATGCAACATGTCACGATATCACGACACTTTTCTTGTTTTGGTCTTTCTCCTTGCCTTTGGCCGTGAAAATGCGACATGTCGCAATATCGCGACACTTTTCCTCCTTTGGTCGTGAAAATGCGACATGTCGTGATATCGCGACACTTTTCCTCCTTTGGTCGTGAGAAAGCAACATGTCACGATATCATGATGCTTTTTCTTTCTTGTGCTTCCTCCTCGCTATGAGCCATGAAAACACGGCATGTCGCGATATTGCAACACTTTTTCTTTCTTGCTCCTCGCCCTTGCTTTGAGTCATGAAAACATGACATGTCGCGATATTGTGACACTTTTTCTTTCTTGCTACTCGCCCTTGCTTTGAGTCGCAAAAACACGACATGTCACGATATTGCGACACTTTTCTCTTTTGCTCCTCCTTGTCACTTTGGGCCGCAAAAATGTGACATGTCATGATATTGCGACACTTTCTCTTGTTGGCTCTTTCTTGTCACTTTTGACTGTAAAAATGTGACATGTCGTGATATCGTGAAACTTTTCTTTTTTGCTCCTCCTTGTCACTTTGAGCCGCAAAAACACGACATGTCGCGATATCGTGAAACTTTTCTCTTTTGCTTTGGGAAGGCTATATTCTTTGGTAGTTTGGCAATGAAGCTCTTCTTCTTCATTCTATGTGCAAGGGGGTGGCATTGAAAGCCAAAATTGCTGCAACACTTGCAAAAACTTTCAAAGCAACAAAAAAACACTTTACAAAGAGAATTTTTTTTATTTTTTTCTACCCCTTGTGCAATGTGACAAAATTGTCAATAGTAATGTCCCACACTCTTGAGACTTCTTGGACTAAAAATTCCATGTGAGGTATGGGCATTTGATGTCCTCGATAATTGCAAGTGGGTGGTAATTGTGCCTAGAACATAAACTGAATCTATTTCTCAATAGGATCCTTACTTACCAGATGCATCGAGGTGGTGCCACTAAAGGAAGTAATCAAGAAATTAATAATTAATTTCTTAAAGGAAATTATAACCTAATTTGGCATCCTCAATACCATCATCATTTATAATGTCAAAGCATTTATGGGACCAAATATCATTTGATTTATTCACCATCACAACATATATCTCAAAGATACCTCAAACTATGATCCCCAAGACCCCAATGGAATGGATTTGTAAGTCCACAAACAATAATTTGATTAAAATCCTAAAAAGGGTTGGATTCAATAACTAGAGGTAGTGTAGTTGCAAGCTTACTATAGTGGTAAGGGCTTTGTCTTCTCTTTGAGATGTTCAAGGTTCAAAACCCACTCAATATGAGGGACCATGATCCCTCATAAAAACATGTGTAAACTCATTGAAAAAAATAACTAGAGGTAATGCTAATTTGTAAGCTTACTATAGTGGTAAGTATTATAGTCTCCCTTTGAGACGTTCAAATTTCAAACCTCACCCAGTATGAGGGAATGAGGACCCCTCATAAAAACCTATGTAAATGCATTGAAAAATAACTAGAGGTGGCGGAACCTACATATCAAAGGAGCCTTATGGGCCAACAAGATTACTTCTAAGAAAACTATAGGGTTCTCACCTTACACCTTGGTGTATGGTAGAGAGGCCAAGCTACTCATATCCATAGAGCTATCGACTTTGCAATTACTCCACCAGCTAGAGGTCCAAGATAATGATGGCATAGTGACAATATTAGTAGGGCTAATCAGGGATGATGAATAAAGAGATACAATCAAGAAATGATTATTGAAACATCAAGGGTAACTAAGGAATGGTTTATCAAAAGAGCCACCCCTCAAAGGTTCAAAGTAGGTAATTGCATACTTAAATGGTCTGAATATAGAAGCAAGATAGGGTGCCATACTAAATTTAATTTCATATGGAGCAACCCTTACATCATAATTACCTACAAGAAAGAGAATGCATTCGAGCTACCAATAGTGAATAGTGATTACCTATAGATTATCGTAAATAGAATCTACCTAAAAAACTATCTATAAATTCTACAAAAAATATATATACATATGTTTTTACATATGTTATCTATAGTCTTTTGGAAATTATATTATTTAATTATAGGAAGCACCTTTATGGGAGAGGAGCTCGAAACTTATGAGTGGTCAGAGGCCATAAAAAGTTAGGTTCTACAAGCCATGCTAAACTGAGAAGAAGGAATGTTAACAAGAGTAACGACAATAATTAGATCTGAAGGGAATTATGAGAAAATATAGACCATCCAAAAGATGGCACAACTAGTTGTAGTCACATGAGCAAGCAATATCTCAAAGAATAATATAAGAACACAAAAAGTACAAGTGTGTTTTCAACCATGCATTAGGGAAGCTGACCTCTCAAAATTATCATTGACTAGCTAGAGATAATCCAATTAATCATGGGATTGTGGTCCCAAATCACATAATGAAGATATAAGGAAAAAGGTGGCAAACAAACTTACCCTTCTATCCAAAACTCATATGAGGAGAAATTTTATGCAAAGTTAATCTATCACTCAAAAGAGAGGTAATTATGTTCTTCCATCACTTTGACAAAAGCAAGGTATATACAATTCAAGCAAAAGGACTAAGAATAGAAAATGCATGAATTCATGTAAGGCAAATTCAATGTAATATGGTTTTATTGCTCCAAGAGAAAATTCTATAAAAGGATCATCTTGCATTTAGTTCTTTCCATAAATCAAAGTTGTCACGTTAGCCAAGCATATAATTTTCTCTCCCCTCCCATTCAAGTTTACTTTCAATGAATCCATGTCCAATAGATAAGTCTTTTGTTATATGGATTCTCCATATCCTACAACCAGAATATCCTTTGTGAGTCATCAAATCTATAGTGAAAATTTACTACACTTGATTTCCAAATGGTTCACACTACAAGACTACCAAGGAGGTTGGTTGAAGAGAACACATGTTCGAGACTTGAGGTAAACATGAAGATTTTTGGGCTACAAGGCCACATCAATTACCTAATTTTTGTGAATCAATAACCCAAGCTATATCCAATAGCCTTTTTGGTGATATATAATTTAAACCCTATCATTGGATGAAGTCAAAGATCCATTTTGGTGATAACTAAAATGACTCTATAATTGGTAGAAGTGTGATCTAGATAGTGGTTATAGATTTGTGCTACATCCATAACGACAAGCTCGTAGACCTAATTATCATCCACATCTATTTGGCTTCGTAGTTACTCCCAAAGCATTCATTATCTCTCCACTGTGCCCATGGGATATGATTATTGGGAGATCCAAATAGAAACAATTCAATAGTCATGGAAAATAGAGGAATCCCCCATAGTGCATAGTATTGAGGAGCTCCATGGACCATATATTGTAATGCTAAAAGACCTTCATGACCAATACTTTGAATAGTTCTTCAGCATTTAGACTAAGGAACCCCAAGTGGAAATCCTCCACATTGATGGTCCCATAAAACGTGGGGTTCAACTCTCAGTAGTTTACAATTAAATATTCAACTTACACACATGTTTGATCTCAAATTCATGGTAGGTGCTAACTGCATCACATGAGAAAAAATGGGTAATCATAAAAACTATGCCAACCATCGAATCTCTCATCTATGGTTGGCACTCTTTTTTTCCTGAACCAAACATCCAAGGGTCTTTAGAACCATGTAGGCCCTTGATCTTCCATCTAGAAATCCATACTTTTTCCCACAATGGAGTTTAGCATAATCATAAGACCCCCCATTACAGTCAAGAATTGGACATGTGGCAAAAATAGTGGTTGCTCGTAGATGAAAAAAGTAGCATAAAGAAGCAATGAAAAGATACCCACCATTGATTAAAAAAGGGTTTCCAAAGTTGAATAATGAGGATAGATCCATCACAGTTACACACATGGTGATTGAACCAACTAGTCATCATATGGATTAACCTACCCTACTAACTTACACCAATCAGGAGCATATCTCAAAATACTCACTAGTTGTCTAATCAAATAAGTCCACCCTAGTGATGCCAACACCCAAATGGCTCCAACACCTCCCTATGCCTTCTACCATACAAAATTCCTTATATCAAACAAGTGACTTTACTATAGGTATGTCATTCCAAAATAAGTAGGCAATGACTACGAAAAAAAATTGGTTTATGAAGCCTCTAACCTAGCAAAAATTATTATAGAAAACCCCTCACATACTTCCTATGGGGAATCCCTAGTAAGAGATATTGATGATGGTAGAAACACATACTCATCCAATGACTCAGAGGCCTACAATATTAATGGCCCCTGATCTAGAGACCTCGAGGTGGCTAGATATTAGGTGTAAAATGATCTCCATCATGAATCAAAAGTAGCACTCTAGACCCCTTGAGAAAATATTTGTAGGGAAAAGACCCTTTAGTTTCATCTATAAATATGCATAAAATTTTTATTATAAGATATTGGGAGCTACTTGTTCATGCCTAATACCTAGCCTTGTATGCTCTTCCTTTCACTCTTTCCCCTTTTTTATAAGTTAGACTTGAACCTTGAGTTGCATGGCTTAGGAGCACCAAATATTTTTTGATTGTATGCCTTTGTAATTATTGTTATATATGTGGGGGGAGTTGTGACTAATTTTATTTTGTCCTACTTCTATCATATGCTTGAATGTTTGGGTATGGATGGAATTTTTTTTCAAGTTCTAATTATTAGTATGTAATGAATGTGTTCATGCTAGCTTTTGAGGATATATGTAGTAGGAGAGATCTAACACAGGTCCTAAGAAGATGCAAAAAATATGAGAGAAAGTGACTCTGCAATATGACTGAAATATACTATAAATAAAAAGTGGTAAAAATACAATGCAGTATGGAGGTGATGGTCAATCCATTAATATAAGCTAAATAACTACATTTTACTCCATACAAGATTTCTACCACTATCTACTACTCTCTACTATAATGCATTTGATATACTTGATATGTACTTGATACCTCTATTGTTGGATGTGTCTCATCCTTTGTCGAGGAAATACTGTATGGCAGGCATGAGAGGGTAAGAGGAACGGAGCTCCTCAAGAGGAGGGTGAAGCTCTCCCAGGGGGTATCGGTGCATCAAAGGTATTTTTTGGCAACGTTGGAAAAAAAATTTACCCTCTTTTTTTGGAGCGATTTGCTGAGCAGAGCGATTTGCTAAGCGGAGCAATTTTCGAGATTCCCACAGTTGGTGGGTGGTTGGTGGGTGTGGGTGGTTTAGCCCACAGATTTGTGTCCATTGTATTCTAATACCACATAGTGGTTTAGGGTTGTGAGATTTTCCTTTATATTTATTGTAATGTCCCATTTTTGGGCAAGGAAGTGAATAATAATATCAAGGAGGTGTGGCTCTTGTTTTGCTAGACGTAGCCCATATTGGGTGAACTAGGATAAATCTCGTGTGTTATATGTGCATTGTGTGGTGTCATTTCTTCTAAGTTATTTATTTTTGCATTATTTTTGGAATAATTTTCTGTAGATCTCTTCATCTATGAGGCCCTTTATATAGGAAGATAGATTCCTTGGCCAACACTCTACCTAGTTTTACAAGGGGACATCCTGCACATTACAACTTACACATTCACACTTGTGCATTTATTATATTACTTGAAGTAAGTAGCCAACTTCCCCCTAAAGTAATCTCCTACTCTAACTATGTACCAAAGGTGGTACATTTACATGACCCAAATGATGTAATATGCTCTAACTCTAACACCCCCCTATTTTAAATTATTTGGGTATTGAAGATTTCAATCTTCAATATAGATATTCTTCTTGTGGATGCTCTTTGGCTTGATCAGGTTCTTTCATCAATTGACTTTTGCACTGTAAACCTTCTTTATCTGGTTCATCTTCCTCTTCTTCTTTAGCTTTTCCTTTGAATCTAGTCTTTGCATTCCTATAGGTGGTAGTATTGTTGCTTGATTCCTATAAATATGTTTCTCCTTCTTTGTCCTTACTCATTACAAAAGCTTCTAAACAACCTCTCAAGATATCAAGATAAGATCTTGAATTAGTAGAACTTGAAGTACCAATATTGCATGAGGATTGAAATATCTTTTCTAAGTATGATTCACTCAGTTTTATTTTCTTTTTATGAGCTTCTATCAATCCTTTTAGTTTTGTATTCTCATTCTTGTAGCATTTGTATGTAAGTAATTCCATATACAATATGCTTACAAAATCTAAGGAAAGTAGAATATCATTGTAGACACCACAATCTAGTCACTTGTCATCCAATCATAGTCGTCCATTATTATATATATATATATATATATATATATATATATATATATATATATATATATATATGTATGTATTTACTTAATATGTATATATAAATATTAATGTTTCATATATATATATATATATATATATATATATTATATATATATATATTAATAAATTTATATGTATTTATATAAATAAATCCTAGTCATCTACCATGTTTAATCTCAGCCATCCATCCATCTCAATCCATGTCACTTTGGCAATATTAATCTCCACCCTTCCTCATATTTTAATCTTAGTTACCCAATTTGTGTCATCGAAACCCTAACATGTCCAAGGGTAGATTATAAAATATGAGTCATTTTGATGAATCAAACCCTTAAGCACCTTAGCAAGTTTTAAGAGAACATTTGCCCTAGTCATTTCACTATCATCATTACCCCTCATCGCTGCCATCGCATCCCCCATTTTTGCCATCACCAATCCCTCACAAACCAGATCTAGTTCTACGACCCTTCCCTCAACCCTCGAACGCCCCACAGAGTTCACTGAACTCTGCTAAGCATTATTATAATGTTGGTGGGTGTTTATAGCCATCATCTAATGCCTCTAGGTGTTTCCCATAGTATATTTATAGTCCCTTAACCCTCGATAGCCTTTTAGGCATTTGCGTGATTCTCGATCATAGAAGGAGAAACAGATACTAGCATTGATAAGGTAAGAAGTTATTGGTATTCATTCATATTTTTGTACTTTCTATTTATAGTTACATTCTATAGCATCTAGGGTTTTAGTAGTTTTATCTTTCTGAGGGCTTCACGTAGTGGAGTCCTCGTAGGTACTTATAGCCTCTTTTGTTGTTTGTTGTTTGTTGTTTGTTGTTTGTTGTTTGTTGTTCGTTTTTCGTTGTTCGTTGTTCATTGTTTGTTGTTTGTTGTTTGTTGTTTGTTGTTTGTTGTTTGTTGTTTGTTGTTTGTTGTTTTTTGTTTGTTGTTTGTTTTTTTTTGTTTGTTGTTTGTTGTTTGTTGTTTATAGGTGAAAGAATCATCTTTCTAGAAGTTGTTGAAGCTAGGGTGGTCCTGTAGGGATACACAAGCCCACCCAAACTCTTATTTGCATTGAGGATGAGCGAGAATACACTAGTTATTCTTTGAAATAGGGCTTTGAAATCCTAGATTTGTAATATTTGTATAAATACCAAAACTCATGATGTAACATTGGAGATTAAGGCTCCATTTATATCAATAAAATATTATCTCTATTCATTGTGCAACATATTATGTATTGGTTCTATCTATTGCTTTGGTGTTGTTCATTTTTGGTTTACAAAATGGTGATCATAGTGGGAACCCCAAAGGGTTCTTCATTTTAATTTACCTTGTCACTAATTTTTGTTTTTGTTTTTATCTTACAGGTTTTTTAAGTTTGATCATGTGAAAATCATGAAAATAAAGGTTTCTAGAAGTTGCAAAATTTTATTAGAGGTCGTGTGGACACCCTACAGCATTTGAGGGACACCTTGAAGTTTTCAAGAAATTCCCTACACTATTCCAAAGACTCTAGGTGGTGTTTCATAGAGTGGGAAAGAAATACGTAGGCTTCTTGGTAAGCCTGGTTCAAAACCTACCTCATTTTTGTTTTCATTTTCTTGCTTTTAACAGTAAAATTAACAAAAGTAAATCATTCATTTTCTATTTAAATTAGTTGCATATTTATTTTCATTTTAGGCATTTACAATCTTCATATAGATTACATTTAGATTAAATTACATTCACGCATTCACTATAGTTCACATTTTCAGATTTAGATTCCTATCATTTTATGGTATATTCATTCACTATTATGTATGTTGTTTGCATTTGAAATTACAAAAGCATTAATAGTTGCATAATAGGGTTGAAAGCTTCCATTTTTACTTTTCTAATTTGGAACAAGGTCACAATACCTAAGTATACTCTTGTGTTGGAATCACTTGATGATTCAGGGTAGAATAATTGGGTAAACCCTTTACTATTGGAATCACTTGATGATTCATGGTGGGTCTTAAGTGGTGTACCCCTAAGTTCTTATGAGGAGCTTAATGTTCATGTTCTTAGCTTTTAAATCTAGATGAGTGAAATATGTGTGTTTTCAATATTGAGTGAACACAATAGAAAACATAAATCTTAAAATGAATTACACACTTTACGCATTTCACAAAAAACAACAATGAGTTAGATTTCATCACCAACCATTGTTTGATATGGGCAACGGTGGGCTTCATCTCCATCCATCATTTCTCCCCTTATCAACCATAGTCACCCATGATAAAACTTTCTGGATTTCATCACCAGGAAGAATCTCATTTAACATCCAACCTTAGATTTTACATTGCATAATAGTTTAGTTTATCACATCCACAACACACAAACCCCATAACAAAAAAAATATGTTGCAAAATATAGGATTGAATTGCTTGTTTGATTTTTAGTGTTCTCCATTTGCATTTTCTTTCTGTACATTTTCACATTTACCACCTCCATTTGACTCATTATCTTATGGTTTCAACTTGAAGCCAAGCAAATATTTTAAGTCAAACCTCTACCATCCAAACCACTTCATCCATAGAGGGTTCCACATCTACTCTTACCACTTCTATGGTTAACCTTGTTAGTATGATATAGATAAGCTATTTTGGTTTATCTACGAGACCATCACACACTAAGTATACCTCAAACACTGATGTGTTACATAGATCCATCAACATACCCATTCCAAAAACTAAGCCATCATCTCCCATTTATCATAATATTACCCACATAGACATGGCCAAAGTGGAAGCTTTTCAAAGATCTGCTAACTATATTCTAGAAAAAATAAATAGTCCACCTAGGCATGATCCTTCTTCTTAGTAGGAACCTTCTCATTCACAACCTTATATTTCACCCAAGTGTATACCAATCCTCTTTTTAAGGCATCATCTGCACCTTCCCATCATTGGTTCCTTCCACAATTGCCTGCCATGTGTCCAAAGCACTTCCATTCCATCTTCGTATACTACCACCTATAGGAATCCATTGTATGAAGAACATGTCAGTGTTGCTTCACAAATTCCATTTTCCACTGCATCCACTACCCCATATTAAGTTGCAATCCCTATTGCAACCTATCCTCCACCAACTTTGTCTATTCCCACCACATCCACATTATATGTCTCAAATATGGCCATACAAGAAGCATGGCAACATCTCAAAAAATTGCTCAAGGATCGACATAATACTCATTCTTGTCCCCAACAACAAATACAAGTGGTATATATTAAGCCCTAGCCCACTTCCACTTAGCCTACCTTATTCACTGTAAACCCATCATGGATATTGCAACCTATTATGGTTTCCATTCCCACACATCCATCAACCTACACCCATTCCATTCCCATGAGTTAGCACATTCATAGTCCTCAAACCTCATCTCCATTTCATCATCCACAATCATTTCTCCATCAAGCCCAACATCACCAAATTCAATCCACTCCACCAAATCATAAAAATCTCATCACACCTCAAAAGTTTACCACTTCATCTCCACACAATCATAAAGTGATTGTTAGGATCCTCAATACTAACGTTATTAGTTAGTATTAGTTAGTATTATTAATCATTTAATTATTATATTATTAACTTATAAAGTGAACCATCACAACCCTTCATAATGTGAACCATCATGTCTCTTCACCAACGTAGCTTTAGGGTAGATATATATATTAGGTTGGCCATCCATATCAAATCATCCAAGAAGAAGAATAATAATAAGCATAGATTCTAAGGAGGGAGCCCCCTATAGTGGCAAAGCGATTACAAGGGAGCCCCCTTTGAGTGGCCTATGATTACATTTACATTAATTTGTTAATAATTTTATAGTAAGACCTTGGGGTCTTATCATTTGGTATCAGAGCCATGTGGGACCCAGTCATGTGGGAATTGCTCAAAGATCTTCATAAAATCATGTCTGTACGTGAGTATCAAACTCGATTTGAGGATATCATCAAACACAACATAATATTGGATGAATCAATTCTCATCAATGGCTTCATTAGGGCATTAAAAGAGGAAATTACAATGGAGGTGACAAGCTTCAATCCCTATACCATGATGCAGACCTATGGATTGGCAAAATTAGTTGAAGATAAAATCAATGCACAACAACGATTAGGGAAACCACTTATGGAAAAATCATTGACCACTTACATCGCTCCCAAACCTATGCATAATGGAAGGGCACAAAGCACTTACACAACCCCCAAATCTAACCAAACTTTACGAATTAAACATCTTAGCTTTGAGGAGATGAAGGAACGACGAGCAAAAGGACTCTGTGATAATTGTGATGAACAATTTGGACCCCACCATAAATGTGCTACACTAACATTGTATTTATTGAAGGAAGTTGATCCCTGTATCTCCATAGAGCAAGCAGATGAGGTAGTTGTGTCCGAAGTGACCAGTGCACCTACTCACCACAATGAAGACAATGAGGTCTATGTGCAAGAAGTTATTGATGTACCAATAAAGTATGAGGTAAACATACCCAAAGTGATCAATGCTAGCCAAACATGCACTCTACAAGACCTACACATACCTTCCTCACCAATAGTGTGTTCTTGCCATATGACCAAACCTATTTGGAACCAACACAGAGTGACTACACACTCCTCCGTTGGCTCTACCAAGGAACCAAAAAAGGATATGAAATCATTACCATCACTTTTGATGCATCATTCTGAAGTATTTGAGGAACCCCAAGGGTTGCCCTCCCATCGTCATCATGATTTTCCTAAGGAATATTCTACTATTTTTCTTGGAAACCCCCGCTAATGCTTCATCCTTCTTGATATCCCTGCCTACGAAAGGATGTCATTAAAAGAGTCCAAGAAATTACACAAATCCTTCTTGGAAAACAAAGGACAAAGCTTCTCACTTTGAGCTTTGAGGACAAAGATCTTTTTAAGGAGGGTGGCATGTTAGGATCCTCAATCCTAAAATTATTAGTTAGTATTAGTTAGTATTATTAATCATTTAATTATTATATTATTAACTTATAAAGTGAACCATCACAACCCTTCATAACGTGAACCATCATGTCTCTTCATACGTGAACCATCATGTCTCTTCACCAACATAGCTTTAGGGTAGATATATATATTAGGTTGGTCATCCATATCAAATCATCCAAGAAGAAGAATAATAATAAGCATAGATTTTGAGGGAGCCCCCTATAGTGGCAAAGCAATTACAAGGGAGACCCCTTTGAGTGGCCTGTGATTACATTTACATTAATTTGTTAATAATTTTATAGTAAGACCTTGGGGTCTTACCAGTGATTCACGGCTTCCACATACCTAGGGAATACCCTAGAATTCAAGCAATGCAAAAACAAAGCAACATACTCCTAGTATGATGAACTAGAATCAAACTTTAAGATAGCTTATCAATCAACCAATTCACTTTTTGGTACCATAACTGCCATATTCAACAGATTTTATGATACCAAAATTTAATAAATTCAAGGGGATTGAGGACCCTAGATATCATGTGAACACATTCATTCACTCATGTTTTAGAATTCAAAATCAATATACGCTAATGCTCAAAATTACTCCTCATACATTGGAGGGATATGTTGTAGAGTGGTATAACCATCTACCTCATCATAGTATTTATACTTTTGAATAATTGGTAGACCAGTTTCTCAAAAGATTTTCCCTCAATGTTCAAAAGAAAATTTCATTGACTAACTTATACAATCTTAAGAAATATGATGATGAGTCAATATATGATTTTGGAAACCATTGGAGGGTTGTTATCACAAAACTACCATTCTCCCTACCAATGGAAGAGCTAACTCGAATATTTACCAAGAGTTACTTAAAAGCCATCTCCTAGTTATTGCAATTACAGTAGTATAGATCATTTGAAGAAGCTCTTGCTCAGGCTAGCATAATTAAGGAAATCAAAATCCAAGAAGGTGTACAAAAGCCTAAAAAGAAAGAATGGAATAATAAGGGCCAATCCAAAGGAACCTATTTTTCCTAATTCAATCTAAATTAGGGTAATAAAGTAAATCAAGTGATCATGAGCCAACAAGTAGTGGCTCAAAAACAACAACCAATGCAATAACAATAAAAAAAATTGCATATCAAGTGGTTCCCCCATCATCACAAGTTCAAAACATAGTGCTAACTATGGAAAATTACCAATGTCGATAATTTATTCTATAAAATTACCAATACACCCCATTATCTGAGTCTTATACCTCCATATTTTGTAGGTTTTATGATGCAAATAAACTTGCCTTGCCTAAGGTCAAACCAGATGATCCCACCAAATGTAGCAAAAGCTACAAGGAATATTTTTTTTGCCCTTACCATCAACAAAATGGGTATGATATCAACAACTGCTACACATTTGAAGATATGGTGCAAGACTTAATTGACTTAGAGGTCATCAAGCTTGATAGTCCCTTAGCTCAACAAGACCAAAATATTGGCATCTATCAAACACCACTTCGTCATCATGAGGAAGTGCAACCAACAACATGAGATTCAAACACCAAGACTCCTCAAAATCAAGTTAACCATGTTCAACAATATCAATATTTTATGGGTGTTATTCATCTAGTCATTCGAGGTCAACAACACACTACTAATCAAAAAAATGCACAACAACAACCTGTTCAATCTCCCATAACACCATCGACAAGTGTATCTCCTCAACCTACCATTTCATCATCATCCATCCAGTTCTCTACCAATTATTTCTAACCAATTCACATTCCAATTTGTCTATCTCCACCCACTAATCCTCCAAATCATTCATCAACGCCAATTATCTCTTTTAGTAGCTAGTTAACTAGTAGCCTCAAAATAGTTTCATCAAAACTATCTATTTATGAGCTAATTCAAAAATCTCCCCCACATCATGAGGCATTAATGGAGATTATAAAATCCATTGAACTCCAATCTTAGGATGCTAATGCCTTTAGCAATTTTGTGGGAAGCATCTAAACATATATGGATCCCACCATTACATTCTATGATTTTAAAATCAAATAAATATTGTCAAGATCAGTGGACCCTTCATTGCATATCATGGCTTAAATTGATAGGAAGCCATTCAAATGAGTTTTTATTGATACCAGCTCATCCATAAATATCATCACCACATCCACTCTCCAACATCTTAATATCCTACCATCTCACATCATCAAGTCCACCTTCACCTTGAAAGCATTTAACGATGCTCTCTATTCCATAGTTGACACTGTAATTTTACCCATAGAAGTGGGGGTAAAAAAGTTGCACGCAGTGTTTCACATCTTGGAAGGGTCCATGGTGTACAATGTACTCCTTGGACATCCTTGGATTAGGGAAATGAGATGTGTCCCCTCTATACTTTATCAATGCTTGAAATATGTACATGAGGGATACATTGCATACTAGTGGATGTCAAACCATTTAAGTATTACAATTTTATTTCAAATCCCTATGAATCCATGCTTCCATCCACCCACCTTTTCTTGACATCAACCACATCATCCACCACACCATCCACTTCATCTAAAGTTCCTATTCTTGAGGAACTCCCCATCACTACCACACATCAAGCTTCCACTTCCATACCCTCATCTTCATCACCATTGAATACATGTACATGTGGTCAAACTCAATCCACATCAACCACATCATCAACATCAACATCCTCCATTATCATTCCTTCAACTTCATCACCCATTCATCAAACACCTCAGCAAAATTCACATCCATCCATATCAATTGATGTCTCACAAGTCAAATTAATGGATTATGAGATGCCATTCTAGTCCATACCTCTTCCATTTTTGGAGTCCCAAACCAATCTTGAGCCTTTTACATCCACCCCCACATCATCCCAAGTTGCAGTCCACCTCACCAATCTTGGCATTGGTGAATATGTGGTCCAAGACATCACTGTAACACCACTTAATATCCAAACTACTAGGGATTACAATCACCCATGTGACCCATGCTTATCTATAGGAGTGGTGTACAACATAGGTTCAATTCCCAATAGCATTAATTTTATGTATGGGGGGATTGATTCATCGTCCAATCCATATTCCCAATATGAATCCAAGCAAACCAACACCTACCAACATACAACACATGTCAAGTTTTCCATCCCAGTATTTTCATCGAGTCAATTGGTAAGGTTATGGCCTAGGATGACATGAACATGGAATGCATGAAATCATTGATACTCCATATCGATAAGTGCATGATTGTTTAGGTTTAGGCTATCATCCTTATTCTTTCACTTCTTATTTTTAATAAGCTTTTCAAATCTTAATTTGAATTTAGAAGAAGAAAACCACCAAACCAATGACTTTGGAGAAGAAATCTATGAATAATACAATGTCATGTCGATAGCTTCTGATGAATCTAATAAGGAATAGGCACCCATCATCCCATTTACTGAACAAGATGAGTATTACCTCATAATTTTCCCCATCCATTAGCCCATATTTCACTTGCTTATTCCATAAGAGTGAGTCAAACTAATCAGTGAACCACCTCCATATTATTAATACACATCACTAGACATTTTTCTTGTAATACATGTACATAACATAAAAAAAATTAAAAATACACAAAAAATTTCAAAAAAAAATCATTGCATTGCATGTACATGAATTTCTACCTATTGCATTTATTTGTGTTGCTCATTATTTTTTAGGTTCCTCGAGCTCTTGCATCGATTCTAGTAGACAAGATCCATCCATATTCCATTTCACCAACAACTAGTATCCCCTTTAAGTTAACATGAATTCTGTTGACTTATTCACCCTACTCCGTAATCCATATGATTTGGCAAAGCCAATTCCAATTGGCATGAGCCTTATTAATATGGATCATATTTTCTCGCCTCCATCCTTTTTTGAATTTATCCTTTTCGAGGAATTGTTAAGGGCTTCAGCCAACTACATTCCTCCGTTACCTCCACCTTCACCCTCACATTCGCCTTTAGATATAGAGGTTTTCTAGGTAAATATAGAAGAGGTTGAGTTAGAAGAGTTTGATAACATCATAGATGACATTCATCTGATCCCAACGCCCCATCAACTTGAGGAAGGTTCTGATATATCTATTGAATATATCATCGATGTAAACCTTAGTTCAGATGCAAACAATCCCCAAATTTTTAAACTTGGTAAAATTTTATCCATAGATGACCAAGAGCAATTAATTACTCTCCTTAAGAAATAGGGCATTTTTTCATGGTCCTACAAATATATGCTTGGTCTTGACCCTAACTTGGTTATCCACAATCTCACCTTGCACTCTGATGCTAAGCTTATCAAACAAAAATTGAGAAAATATGCATCCTACCATTGTCCTCATGGTCAAATAAGATCTTCAAAAGCTATTAGATGTAGGTTTTATTGTCCCCATTGATTATCCTGAGTGGCTTTCAAACATGGTACCGATTCGTAATACTAACGGGATGATATGTATTTGCACTGATTTTTGAAACCTTAACAAAGTGTATCCTAAGGATGAATTTCCTCTACCAAACATCAATACTCTTGTCGACACTTGCACTAGCCATGAAATACTTTCCCTAATGGATTATTTTTTAGGATACAACCAAATTCAAATTAATCCTAATGACCAACACAAAACAACATTCACTACACCTTGGGGGACTTTTTGTTACAAGGTGATGCCCTTTTGCCTCAAAAATATAGGTGCCACTTACCAACATGCCATGGCATACATTTTCCATGATTACATGCATAAGATCATTGAATATTATGTGGATGATCTCTTGGTAAAATCTAAAACTCAACAAGATCGCATTGGTGTCTTGTAAATAGTCTTTAATTGACTTCTAGAGCATAATGTAAGGTTGAACCCCAAAAAGTGTGTCTTTGGTGTTACTTCAGGCAAACTATTAGGATTTATTATCTCCAAAAAATGCATTGAGGTGGACACAAAAAAATTCAAGGTCATCATAGAGATGGCTTCCCCAACAAAATTGGAATAATTGCATAGTTTACAAGGAAATATTCAATCAATCTATCGTTTCATTGCATAAATTTTTGACAAATGTAGGTCATTCAATCACCTACTACAAAAGGAGGTCACATTTTCATGGATAGATGAATGCCAAAAAACTTTTGATGACATCAAGCAATACCTAGCTTCTCCACTAGTATTAATTCCTCCTCGTCTGGGGGTCCCCTTCCATATTTATGTTTTAGCAATGGACTTTGCATTAGGGACAATGATTGCACAAAATAATGAGAATAATCGAGAGCAAGTTGTCTATTACATTAGTTTAACATTGGTAAGCTACGAAACTAGATATGCTTATGTGAAAAAATTACATGCTTAGTCACACCACATATGTCATAGCTCATAAAAATCCTCTATGTTATATGATGTATCGCACTTACAATAACACCTGCACCACAAAAAGGATCATGATTCTCACTGAATTCAATCTTGAGTTCATCAAACAAAAATCCATTAAAGGTCAAGCCATAGTTGATCATCTTGTAGATGCTCCACTTCCTAGTGATCAACCCTTGATTATTGAGCTCCTAGATGATTCAATACTCACTATCACTGAACAAGAAGATGTCATTTCGGAGGAAGATTTCGATATCATGCTCTTCTTTGAGTTATAAGTACGAAAAAAGGTCAACGTGTTGGAGTCGTGTTTCATACACCATAGGGGTATCTGTTGAGTGGATATTTTGCCCTATAGCAAAATGATCACCACAACTAGAGTCTCAAACAGGAAACTCTCTCTTGCAAAGAAATTAAGTAGCATTATTCATTTCTCCAAGGTTCTTGTGAACAAACATTCATGTGCATATAATCAATCAAGACTAAAGCAAATAAACGAATGTATACCAGAATAACTTAAACCATGCAAGTAACAGTTAACAAGGGGCCTTTAATGATTCGAACAAGTACTTTGCAACCATAATCCATTAAATCAACCAAATGCGAAGATAGCTTCTTTTAATGTTCTTGAGATTAAAGTGATCTACCCGAAACCCAGTTAGTAACCTCTTTTATCTTCAACTTAAAAAGATTCCAAATGAGAAAGTGTGTGGTATAAGCCACTTCATTTTAAGCTCCGTGCCTTTAACATGAGGTTCATTTTTAGAGTTAGCGGGTTCGTTTTATCTTCATTTAAAAGTGTTCCACTATCCCTATGTTAGCATTTGGTGTTAGTAAAGTTAGCAAAAAATTAGTAAATTAGCAAGTTAGGATTCATTCACTTGATCTGATTTAGTGTGCATTTGGAATTAGTAGCCCTCCTAAACCCATATTTTATCTAAAAATTAGATGAAGGTGTTTGGAGATGCAAGAATGAAAACAAATGCAGAAATTCTGGAATGGACCCGAATCGGAACAGTAGATTTTAAAGCAAGACTAATCTAAATATCAGAAAACTAAAACAGAAACATTATTTACAAAAGTTAGCTGGAAAAACAAAATAGGACATTAATTTGGTTAGCAATCTCCTCCCTGCAAAACCCCAAGTTATGAGATGAAATTCTAAAACAACCTGACCTAACAGACACTGCAACATAAACACAATCAAATTAGATCAGATGCAAGATTCTAAGGAAACAAATAATTGCATCATTCCATCATTCACCTATCGTAACCCACTTTATGGCGTAAACGAATAGATACAAGAAGCAATAATGCAAAGGAAAGATTTACAGAAATAGCAGCAGTCTTAGTTTCAATCTCCTTTTGATTTCACACACAAGAGTTGCTCTTGCCAAAAAAAACTCCTTTATTCCGAAAGATAGTCTTTGTTTTTTTTCTACAATTTCCAGCCCCTTCTGGCCTCTTTGAATGGCGTATTTAAAACTTTTAGGAAGCTCTTCATTTCGTTTTCCAATGGCTGTTCAGTTTCACCTTCCCTTGTGCATGCATGTGCTTTGATTTCCAAAAAGACTTTTCGTTTCTATTCTGTGGCCCTTCGTTTCATTTCCATGGTTTGGCTTCACTTTTCGTTTGATTTCGAAAGAACGTTTCCTTTTCTCCACATGGGCTTGCGTCCGTTTCCTTCCGTGTGTAACGGCCATCTTAAATGATTTCAAATCATTAAAGATTCCTTATGTAACGTTTTGTCTTATTCATTGGATTTTGTCCTTATGTCCACGTCACTATTATCAGACGCACTATCAACTGCTCTGTTGCCTTGGCAAAAATTGGACATGTCGCGATATCGTGACACTTCTTGTTTCTCTGCTTGCTTGCCCCTTTTGAATCATGAAAATACAACATGTCATGATATCGTGACACTTTTTCTCTTTTGGCCATGACAATGCAACATGTCGCGATATCGCGACACTTTTCTTCTTTTGGCCGCGACAATGCAACATGTCACGATATCGCGACACTTTTCTTCTTTTGGCCGTGACAATGCAACATGTCGCGATATCACGACACTTTTCTTCTTTTGGCTGCGACAATGCAACATGTCACGATATCGTGACACTTTTCTTCTTTTGGCCATGACAATGCAACATGTCGCGATATCGCGACACTTTTCTTCTTTTTGCCGTGACAATGCAACATGTCGCGATATCGCGACACTTTTTCTCTTTCTCTTTTTGGTCACGAAAATGCAACATGTCACGATATCGCGACACTTTTCTTTCTTTGCCATGAAAATGCAACATGTCACGATATCGCGACACTTTTTTTTTCTCTTTGGCAGACAATGCAACATGTCGCGATATCGCGACACTTTTTCCTCCTTTGGCCGTGACAATGCAACATGTCGCGATATCGTGACACTTTTTCCTCCTTTGGCCGTGACAATGCAACATGTCGTGATATCGTGACACTTTTTCTCTTTTCTTCTTTCTTTGATCTTTAGCCTATGGGCCACTTCGGTCTTCTTGGAAAACATGCAAAAAAGGTGGGTCCCCAATTTTGGGGTACGTTGTGGAGCAGCCACAACAAATGGCGACTCTGCTGGGAAATGCTCCTGAGTATTTCGATGAGAAACCCAACCTGGAAACCTGCAACTCAACTGCAAGCGTTAGCAAATATCCAAAGAATGTAAATAAACCAGAAATACATGAAACATTAGAATTATTCAGCATCCGCTCAATGTGTGCATAGTGATTCATTCTTTATCGTTTGAAATAGTTCCCCATTCTATTGCCAATTTCACATGAATGCATATAATGAATCATGGAGGGTCTATGCAAGATCGAATGTACTGCCAGCATAATGAACTATGGCTGACCTGCTTTACCAGGACTCCTAACTTTTAGTAGCACGAGCACAAACATTAAAACTATCAAACCCTCTCAGGACCAATCATGCATGAATTGAGTTCATATACCCAATCTCAAGGTTGGTTATGCGCCACTGCCATATTGAATCAATGTGCATGTGTAAGTGAAATCAGAGCTTTGGGGAATCAGATTCTCAACCTAAGCATGATGAGAATTTAACCCTATCCTTACTACTATGATTTGAGTTCATTACCTCATCTTAAGCAAAATGATTAAACCTATTATGGATAACTGCCAGGCTAGCCTGTCCGTGTGAGCGGTCAGAGGTCTTGCTTTTAAATGAGACATGTCACCACGCATGAGCCTACTCCATTGCCAGTCAGGCATCTATAGCCCCGGTGGAGATCAGCCCCATAGTCCAGGCTTTGGCTTTGGCTTTCTTGAATTTTAGGGATGACTACCCATCCTTGTGAGGGACACGTAGTACGATCCTTCCAACTCAAATGATGTGATGGAGGTGGATTAATGATGGATTCCTTGAATCTTAGGGATGACTACTCATCCTTGCGAGGGACATGTAGTACGATCCTTTCAATCCAAGTGATGTTATGGAGGTGGAGTAGTAATGGCTTCCTTGAATCTTAGGGATGACTACTCATCCTTGCAAGGGACACGTAGTATGATCCTTTCAATCCAAGTGATGTTATGGAGGTGGAGTGGTAATGGCTTCCTTGAATCTTAGGGATGACTACTCATCCTTATGAGGGACATGTAGTACGATCCTTTCAATCCAAGTGATGTTATGGAGGTGGAGTGGTAATGGCTTCCTTGAATCTTAGGGATGACTACTCATCCTTATGAGGGACACGTAGTACGATCCTTTCAATCCAAGTGATGTTATGGAGGTGGAGTGGTGAAAACCATTATTTCATGGACTATGTTTTGCATGATGGGACAGACAAGAAAAATTCTTTTCGCCTCACTTTTCTTCCAAGTAAGGTTTCAACCATTTTGCCCAAGATGTTCTTTATATGTGCAGAACGTGTCTAATTCAAGACAATGCGGCATCAGTTTCCAACCCCAAGACCTTACTTAATGTTTATTGTGCAATGATCCTAAGAGGGTCCGACATGCTTTTGGTGGTTGTTTTTGAAATATGGAATGGAATGAGACTCGAGGCTATTATGCAATGCATCCTGAACACAAATGGGTAAGATGGATTATACAAAAATGCTTCACCCTATCTTGCAAAATTGACAACTTTCATGTATCCCAAATTTCAAACGATATTCTTTAATGTGTTTGCAGTGCTCGTGGAGCTTTCTGTAAAACAATTATGTTGTTTCATATACTTCTAGTTTTAGAACATTGCTAAGGATACACACTAACCACTTTGCTATTTTTTTTTTTATCACGCCCAAAACTGGTCCCATGACCAACACACTAAGCTAAGAAAAGAACAATGCAATCAAAATGCCTCCAAAACCTCGTTCAGAACAATCTCATCATGCTAAAATAAAGGTTGAAGGCAAAAAACCTAACACACACCTAAGAAAATCAAATCTGCACACGCAAAAACAAAGCATGACATATTTACATATAATACAAGGCCTTGCCATTTCAGGCCTGGAAATAGTGCTTTAAATGCAGCCCATTGATGGGTAAAGCCAAATATTTTTCATCCAGGGTTTTTAATCTAAAGTTGTTTTCACCTAGGACTTCTGAAATTTGGTAAGGACCCAACCATAAGTAATCAAATTTATCATGATCTCCTTTCCTCTCATGTCTCTTATCCCACAACAACTCTAAATAGGCCAACCCCTTTGGCATCTCTTTCCTCTAGACTCTTTATCAAACCACCCTTTTACTGCATCTTGGTGTTTACTAAAGTGAAGCATAGCCTCATCCCTCTTTTCTTCATCAATAACCTGATTTTCAAAGATACCAGAATTAGTAACAAAATTGAATATATGTCTGCCCCTATCAAAGACTTGGAAATTCGTGACGTTATCAGGTATCGAGGGGCAAGGGACTAATTCTATGGAAAATTTCTTGCACTTCTTGTGATCCGTTGGTTTAAGCATGCTAGCAGCTACGGCCAAAGAATCTGCCAAACGATTGCCTTTTCTAGAGATTAGAGATATATTAAAAGCATCAAATTCATTTATTAAATCTCTAACTCTGGTTCGGTAAAGGTTGAGCCGCTTGTTCTTGCATGCATATTGTCCTTTAACTTGTTTTACCACCAATTCAGAATCACCTAAGACCTTGATACATTTGATTTTCTTCCGAAGGGCCAATTGAAGTCCGAAAATCAAGGCCTCATATTCTGGCCACATTGTTGGTGGTCGGGAACTGTAATCTATATGCAGCCAACATAGGTTTTCTGTCTAGACATGAAAGTTCAATACCAGCTCCTGCCCCTTGTTTGGACTTGGATCCATCAAATCTTAAAGTCCAAACCTTATGGTGTTCTTTCGAATCATTGCATCCAATCCTTCCATTTTGAGAATTCTCAAGAATTTCTACGTCCAAGCAATAGGCTCCTAATTCAGTTTCAATGTATTGAATCTCATTAGGTTTGTTGTATTCTGTTATCATTTCCTTGAGCCTAGGTTCACTATCAATTCGAATTTGGTTGGCCACTCCTCTCCAAGGCAACCACATATGTGAAGAGTCTGTTACAATGTATCCGTTTAAGTTCTTGCTCCAATCTCTTCCCAACACCATGCCATATTTGATAGGAATGTTAAGTACCAATATATCTATGTGATGTTGAACCCTAGGTTCTGAGTTGACCTGAATAAGAATATCCCTTAATTCTCCCTCTGCCTCCATGGCCGATCTATCCAGTTGCACCACCTTGCTTTTAGAAGGTTTTGGTGTAAGTCCCAATTTTTGATAGATTTCTAGGGGCATAATGCTAGCAGAGGCCCCTGAATCTATTAGACAATTGTGTAGATTTCTACCAGCAATTCTAATGGTTATGAGAAATGGGGGCACGTCTCGCTTTTCCCCTTTCCAAACCAATTGGGATTCAACACCCTTAGCTTCATGAACTTGGGTAGGTGGATCCAAACCTTTTGGTGGACTTACTTCTTGGCCTAAAATTTGGGACATATCATACATTGAGACATTGGCCTTAGTTTTCTTCATGTCTTCTATCAAGTCATAAGTGGGTTTTTCCAAATTTGACATGTTTTGCACCAACTTAGACTTCTCCGCCATTGATGGAGGAGGTGGATTAACATCTCCTTTGAAATCAGGAGGAAGTAATGGGTTGTTTGGAGGGGTAGAGGAAGTTTTGGGATCCTTAGAACTCCTTGTGTAATACTTGTGATTTCCTTTCCCAAAACGTTTATTGGCATGAACTTCCAATGTTTCTTCATCTTCTTTTCCAAAAAACTCCACATCCTCCTCTTCTTCACTTTCTTGGGAATATATAACTTCAATCAATATAGACTCCTGCTTTCCATGGCAACAGTGCAGGCAATCATTATCACAAGATCCTGACTCTCCAAAATCTTTCGAGACATCTGCCTGATTGGCTACGGGATTGGGTACTCGTCCATTATTAGGATGTGTGTTGTATGTTCCTTTTCCTCTATGGTTATGAGGTCGGTTATGACCCATGACTTGGTCAACTTTTTTATTAACATTTCCCATAGTAACCAAAACTTTGGCCAATGTTTCCTTCATGTCTTCTATCACGGATTCAGGCCCATGTGGTTGGGGCACTGTAATTTCGGGCCCAGCTGTATTTGTTGCATTAGCCACCTCTGGAATAGGTACAATGGCTTGGGTCTGGGCACTTTGATTCCATCCTGGATTCACACTTTGAATAGGAGTGATTGTTGGATAAGTCATTGGGCTTGGCGTACTAATCGGAGTGAACCCAGGTATGGTCAACAAGTTATTGCTCATACTGAACCCAGGCAAGGTCATCGGGTTATTTGGAATCAATGCCTGTGTTGAAACAGAGGCATTAGGATAAGTGGGAAATGATGCGACTTGAGATGGTTGTTGGAAATTGTTCATTGTTGGAACTTGTGGTGCCATTAATTGATTCATCATGGCGAATTGATTGTATGGACCATATTGTCCCATCCCAATCAATTGAGACAACCCTACTCCTGGTAAATTCATTTGTTGTTCAAGGGTCATTGTCTCTGCATAAGCTAACGAAAGCGTCGTAACCTGAGGATTCCTTCTAGTCAACAAGGATGTTAACGGATCTAAAGCTCCAAAGTACAGTTGCAGGGCCACCGCAGGATCTACTGCAAAGTGGCGAGTCAAATTTGTATACAACTTTTGGAACCTCTGATTGAATGTTCTTATGGGCTCATTGGGTAACCTTTTGCATGATACGAATAAATTATAAATTATGGAAGGATCCAACAACATTCAAAATTGGCTAATAAAGGCAGCTTCTAATTGGGCCCATGAAGTAATGGACCCTACGGGAAGATTCCTGTACCATTCATTGGTCGTACTGTCTAGACTAGCAGGGAAAATTTGACAAGCGATATCTTCATGGGTAACTCCTTGTCTAAACATGTAATCCTTGTAAATTTGGACATGTTCTTCGGCTGTTATGGGACCATCATGCATGAATTTAGGCAATCCCCTTTCAATATTTCTAGGCAAGTCATGGACTACCCCAGGGATATCCAAGGGAGAACTTTGCGCACCATACCAAAGGGCAGGTGGTTGTTGTTGTTGTTGTTGTTGGGCCATGTTATTCAAAGGTATCGACCCTATAGGAACAATGGTGACACTTGTAATGATGGGGACAGACGCACTTGGTGTAGCTATCACATTTGAAATTGTGGGCTCGAGCCCGCTAGACGTACTTGAGTCTAAAGAAGCTCCTAACTCAAGTACACTGGGTGGTATTTCGATCTCTAATGTTTTGTTTCTCGGCTTCCTACCGAGTGGGAGAAAGGCTTTGGAAAATAGTTTCCCCTGTGGTTTTGGACCTAGTAGCTATGTACTCAGGTTGGGCCAGCTTGAAAACTCTAGAACTCTAAAAGACTTCTCTCAACTCACTTGCAAAATGAAACAAATAAATGTTATACCCGCAAGCACAATAGGTGGAAACAAAACTACCCACGTTAATCGTTAGAACAGATCGCAATCACAAAGCAATAAAGAAGGCCCTCCTTCTAGCGCCAAAATGTTGAGTGGATATTTTGCCCTATAGCAAAATGATCACCACAACTAGAGTCTCAAACAGGAAACTCTCTCTTGCAAAGAAATTAAGTAGCATTATTCATTTCTCCAAGGTTCTTGTGAACAAACATTCATGTGCATATAATCAATCAAGACTAAAGCAAATAAATGAATGTATACCAGAATAACTTAAACCATGCAAGTAACTGTTAACAAGGGGCCTTTAATGATTCGAACAAGTACTTTGCAACCATAATCCATTAAATCAACCAAATGCGAAGATAGCTTCTTTTAATGTTCTTGAGATTAAAGTGATCTACCCGAAACCCAGCTAGTAACCTCTTTTATCTTCATCTTAAAAAGATTCCAAATGAGAAAGTGTGTGGTATAAGCCACTTCATTTTAAGCTCCGTGCCTTTAACATGAGGTTCATTTTTAGAGTTAGCGGGTTCATTTTATCTTCATTTAAAAGTGTTCCACTATCCCTATGTTAGCATTTGGTGTTAGTAAAGTTAGCAAAGTTAGGATTCATTCACTTGATCTGATTTAGTGTGCATTTGGAATTAGTAGCCCTCCTAAACCCATATTTTATCTAAAAATTAGATGAAGGTGTTTGGAGATGCAAGAATGAAAACAAATGCAGAAATTCTGGAATGGACCCGAATCAGAACAGTAGATTTTAAAGCAGGACTAATCTAAATATCAGAAAACTAAAACAGAAACATTATTTACAAAAGTTAGTTGGAAAAACAAAACAGGACATTAATTTGGTTAGCAATCTCCTCCCTGCAAAACCCCAAGTTATGAGATGAAATTCTAAAACAACCTGACCTAACAGACCTGCAACATAAACACAATCAAATTAGATCAGATGCAAGATTCTAAGGAAACAAATAATTGCATCATTCCATCATTCACCTATCGTAACCCACTTCATGGCGTAAACGAATAGATACAAGAAGCAATAATGCAAAGGAAAGATTTACAGAAATAGCAGCAGTCTTAGTTTCAATCTCCTTTTGATTTCACACACAAGAGTTGCTCTTGCCAAAAAAAACTCCTTTATTCCGAAAGATAGTCTTTGTTTTTTTTTCTACAATTTCCAGCCCCTTCTGGCCTCTTTGAATGGCGTATTTAAAATTTTCAGGAAGCTCTTCGTTTCGTTTTCCAATGGCTGTTCATTTTCACCTTCCCTCTGCATGCATGTGCTTTGATTTCCAAAAAAGACTTTTCGTTTCTATTATGTGGCCCTTCGTTTCATTTCCATGGTTTGGCTTCACTTTTCGTTTGATTTCGAAAGAACGTTTCCTTTTCTCCACATGGGCTTGCGTCCGTTTCCTTCCGTGTGTAACGGCCATCTTAAATGATTTCAAATCATTAAAGATTCCTTATGTAACGTTTTGTCTTATTCATTGGATTTTGTCCTTATGTCCACGTCACTATTATCAGATGCACTGTCAACTGCTCTGTTGCCTTGGCAAAAATCGGACATGTCACGATATCGTGACACTTCTTGTTTCTCTGCTTGCCTACCCCTTTTGAATCATGAAAATACAACATGTCGATATCGTGACACTTTTTCTCTTTTGGCCGGACAATGCAACATGTCGCGATATCATGACACTTTTCTTCTTTTGGCCGCGACAATGCAACATGTCACGATATCGCGACACTTTTCTTCTTTTGGCCGCGACAATGCAACATGTCACGATATCATGACACTTTTCTTCTTTTGGCCATGACAATGCAACATGTCATGATATCGTGACACTTTTCTTCTTTTGGCCGTGACAATGCAACATGTCGCGATATCGCGACACTTTTCTTCTTTTGCGACAATGCAACATGTCACGATATCGCGACACTTTTTTCTTTTCTTTCTTTTCTCGTTTGGTCATGAAAATGCAACATGTCGCGATATCGCGACACTTTTCTTTCTTGTTCTTTCTTTTCTCGTTTGGTCATGAAAATGCAACATGTCACGATATCGTGACACTTTTCTTTCTTGTTCTTTCTTTTCTCGTTTGGTCACGAAAATGCAACATGTCGCGATATCGCGACACTTTTCTTTCTTCTTTGGCCGTGACAATGCAACATGTCGCGATATCGCGACACTTTTTCCTCCTTTGGCCGTGACAATGCAACATGTCGCGATATCGCGACACTTTTTCTCTTTTCTTCTTTCTTTGATCTTTAGCCTATGGGCCACTTCGGTCTTCTTGGAAAACATGCAAAAAAGGTGGGTCCCCAATTTTGGGGTACGTTGTGGAGCAGCCACAACAGGTACCTATTTCCTTATCATTCAAACTTGAATTCCAATGTACAAACAATAATGCAGAGTATGAAGCCTTAATTTAAGGTCTTAAAGCAGCCATAACTATGGGCATAAAGAGTATCAGGATATTTGGTGATTCTCAACTTGTCGTTCATCAAGTAAATGAAAAATACCAATGCAAGAAACCTACCATGAAGTAGCAATGATATTGTTCACTAAATTTGATTGGTTTTAAATCGATAGTTTGCCACATTCAACTAATAGATTTGTAGATGTGATGGCCTCTCTAGGATCATTGATTCCAAAGAACTTTGTAGGAGAGGTACAACCACTCATTGTTACAATGATCTCTAAATTTGTTATTGTCTATGTTGAATCTAAGGATGAGAAGAATATTTTCTTTATCCATTCAGAGTTGTATGAGCCTTGGTTTAACCAAATAGTAGCTTTCGTCAAGTTTGGAATACATCCATCAGACATGTCGTAAACTTCTAAATGCACTTTCAATCAAAATGTTACTCATTTTACTCTCTTGGAGTATATGTTGTATAGGCATGGTTATGATGGAATCCTCCTTCATTATCTCAAGCCTATAGAGGCACAAAGAGCCATATCTAAAGCTCATGATGGTACTTGTGGTGTTTATTTTAGTGGAATGGCCATTTCAAAGCGTATTCTATGCATGGGTTACTATTTTCCCACCATGGAACGTTACTATTGCACTTACGTTAAGCATTTTCAAAAATGTCAATAGCATGCTAATTTAACTCATGTTCCATCACAAGCATTACAACCTATTCAAATCCTTTGGCCCTTTTCACAATGGGGTCTTGATTTGATTGGAAAATTCTTGCCTCCTTACTCGAGATAACATACATTCATCATCACAGCCACTCAATACCTCACAAATTGGATTAAGGCAATTTATTTAACCAGTATGATAGGACCTCGAATTGTGGAGTTTATACTTTACCATATCATCTGTCATTTTGGTATTCCCTCAAAAATCATCTTTGACAATGGTAAGTCTTTAAAAAACAAGGATGTTCGAGCACTTTGCAAGAAATATAATATCCAACATAGTTTCTCAACTCCTTACTACCCATAGGTAAATGGACAAGTTGAAGCTACCAACAAGACGTTAATTGCTATTCTTAAGAAACTAGTCAAAGAAAATCATCGAGATTGGCATACTCAAATCCCCTTGTCATTATGGCTTATTGAACAAGCATCTGCATGCCTACTGGAGCAACACCATTTTCACTGGTCTATGGAGTCGAAGCAATTATACCTCTTGATCTTGATATCCCCTCATTACGAATTTCATTACAAGAGTTCATAGATGATGATACTGTTATACAAGCACATTTTAACCAACTCACACTTCTTGATGAAATGCGGGTCAATGCTTTAGAGCATTTATGAGTTTATTAGGACTGCCTAAAGCGTGCTTACAACATCAAAGTTCATCTACATGAATTCCAAGTAGGAGATATTTTTCTTAAAGAGAATCAACAAAACACCAATGCATTTTCGCATCTTCATGATAAATTCATGGCTAATTGGATAGGTTCATACATTGTCACTCAAAAAGTGGGTAAAGAAACATTTAGGCTTTCCAGTCTATATGGAGTTGAAGAGCTCGAACCACTAAACATCATCCACTTGAGAGCATTCTATGCTTAATGTGATATATATATATATATAGATATATATATATATATATATATATATATATGTGTGTGTATATATATATATATATATATATATATATATATATATATATATATATATATATATATATATATATATATATATGTATATGAATATATATGTATATGTATATATATACATATAAATATATATATATATATATACATATATATATATATATATATATATATATATATATATATTTATATTTATATGTATATATAAATGTATGTATATATATATGTATATATACATGGCTAATACACACACAAAAAAACAAAATTGCATTTCATACAATGCATTTTACACATTGCATTTCACACATTGCATTGCCTACATTTCATTTTATGAATTGCATTTCATACATTCACAACCATCTTCACACATTCCATTTTATTTTAGGGGTCATTTATTCAGTTTAGATAATAATTGGTCCAATAAAGTTTTGTTGCCTTAATCAAGGGCACCTTAAAATCATCATCCATTTCATTACACCATTCTATTTTCATTTGTAAGTCACATTTCCATAATCCCTAGGTGTTTTCGGTCACTTAGCCACTCCTAGTATTTCTAGAAACCTCCAATACATGTCAAGTTTTCTTTAGGACTAAGACACATTTTCACTAAGAAAATCTTGAGTTCTAGGAATTGACTCTAACATTATTGAATCAAACACAATCACATATCTTAAAAACATCTTGTGTCAAAGAGGGATAATACCATGATTGGGTTGAACCTCGAAGCAAAAAGGGTATTCCTTGCTTGTCCCATCATGCACATAGTCCAAAAATAAAAAATAGTGGTTTTCACCACTATCACAATCATTTCCAAAAAAAATATAGAGTAGTAAGGATAGGGTAAAATTCTCATCACACTTTGGTTGAGAATTCAATTCCCCAAAGCTCTAAATATTTTATACATCACACACCATAGATCCTCAAGTTGTAAGGATAGAACTACATTTCTAGTCAGACGGTTAGGTAGTCCGAATCCCCAAATCTTAGAGATCATATTCTTGGACTATGGAGCTAATCTCCACTGGAGCTATAGACGCTTGACTAGTAGTGGAGTACGCTCATGCATGTCAACACGTCTCTCTTGAAGAGACCTCTAACCACACACATGAACAAACTAGCTTCTTGGTCTCCTCCATGACAGGCTTCATCTTAATTTACTCAATATAGGTTAATAAACTCACTTGCACACATATTGGTTCTTGATTACCTCTAGTCATTACCATACTCATGATTCGGTAAATGAATTCAATGCATGCACATTTTGTCCTAGAAACCTTAGAAAGTATTTAGTGAGATTGTTTAATATCACTAGCACGTCTGAGTCTCTACAAAACCATTAGTTTTCCATATCTTCTTCCATATCAACATCCATATCATTACTTGAATCTTCCACCTCACATGTCACTATTTTTGTGCCCCTGATTAAACAACAATGCTATAACATGGTCAAGAAAAATCTAAACTATGAATTATTATTAGAGCATTAATTTATTTATATTCATACACATTATCATTGCATTATTATCCATCACACATATACACATGCATTCACACAAAAGCATAACACAAAAGTAAAATCCATGTATATAATATAAATATCGCATGTACAATGAATACCCAAAAGACTATATACAATAGAGCACCAAGGCTCATATGCACAAAGTGCATCTAAAAACTAGCTACCACCTATAAGAGGACCATGTGATCTTGAAGGATCCCTAGATCTAGAGCCACTATGCCTAGTGTAGCACCCTAAAATTGACTCACATTAATTGAAATTAAGGTAAAAACACTAGAAAAATAAAATTTGCCACCCCTAAGTTGTTACCTAGATTTTTGTGCCCGTTATAAGTCATTTTTTAACCTCTACATAAAATCGCACAATTTCGTGCAAAATTGGAAGATTTTGTACGAAATCAGGTCGCCCGATTTTTTTTTAAACTGAAAATTGCATGCTTTAGCAAAGTGACAAAAATTATTGAAACCTCTTTTGTCTTTACCTGGCCAGCTGTGCAACGATTGCAGAATCGGTTTACCTGATTATGCCCAGATTAGGAGAGGTTGCAACCTCCTCCATTTTTGGCCCAACCTCTTACCTGATTCCCTCATTTTTAATCTAGGTTGATCACCTCGGATTCCCTTTGGAACTCTCGCATAATTTCATATTATACTTCACCTGTTTCCTTTTGTTTTTTTAGGTTCATACTATGCATCGATCATATTTAAGCGATATCGTATCACCCGATCACGATATCATTTTGTCCGATTTTATGCAAAAGTGCCCAATTTTTTTTGCAATATAGACTACTGCAATTTAGCCGACTGGGGGTATCTAGACCTCAGATTTTACATCTCTTTTCTCCATATCTTTCATTTAGAATTACATTTCATATCTATTATATCAGTTTTTCAATTCATTATCATTGTTATCTTGGATTTAATAGGCATATTCCTTCGCTATTTCATAAATATTCAAGCATTTAACATATATATGCATATGAACATTCCTCTATTGTTATCCTAAGATTATTTCTCATCATAGTTATCGTGTGTGTTTTATATGAAGTTTAAAACTCACATATAAAATGTTTGTTCGCTTTATTTTGTTGTTTTTGTTCATATTATGGTTGAAACCCTAATATGTTTTATTTCGTTTTTGTTTTTGCCATATTAAGGTTGAAACCCTAATATGTTTTTTTTTTTGCATTCACATTAAGGTTGAAACCCTAATATGATTTTTGTTGTTTTTGTTGATTGTACAGTTATTTTCATGTATGTTGTCATTGTTGTACAGTTTTATTTTAATGATTTTGTACTTTTGTTGTACATTTGTTTTACTATACTTCTTATGCTATACTTTTGTTGTACAATTGTAAATTGTAGTCTGTACTTCTGCTATACAATTTTATTTTAATGTTTTTGTTTATATTAAGTATGTACTTAATATCTTTTTTCATTTTATTTTGGTGTTTCAGGTTGTGAAGAGTCGGTACCCCCAACCGACTGTTTTCTCTGATGCCCAGGATGCCTTGACAGTTGTGGATTGGGAGTGGCTTGATGCCCTTGGTCTCAAGCACGTGATGCATCTAGAGCCTATGGTGGGGGATCGAGCATATTTGACTACCCTGATCAATCTTTGGGATCCCCGCACTAACACTTTTTATATCCCAATAGAGGAGATGATTGTTACTTTGGAGGATGTGTATCGGATTCTATAGATTCTGATAGATGGACTGCCTATCTGGAAGACCCACCGTGACCAGCGAACAATGGTATTGACACGGTGTTTTGGTTCAGTAGTGGATATGGGGGTGGAGAGAGTTGTGGAGAGTGCAGATGCTGACTGCTAGATAGGCGGTATTCTGGTGCGATGGTGGTTGGAGAAGGGCGTATTAGGGGTGAGGCATGCTTTCATCATGACCCTCATCTCCAATATGCTACTTCCTGACTCCTCAGGTGCGAGGTTCCCTTGGAACCTACTTGAGTTGGTTTTCACATTGGTGGAGTGTCCTACATCATCTCCACTTATTATGAGATGCGGTCAGACTTTATTGGCATAGTTGTACGATGAGTTGTATGAGGTCCGATGCCAAAAGCATAAGGGGATCGGGTGCAGCTATCTCTTGCAGTGTTGGGGGTGGCAGCACATAGCTATGGAGCGGTCATAGGGTTTGCCTTGCACCACCCAAGGTGATATGGTGGATCAAGAAATTGGATATGCCAATTTATGGTGGAGGTCAGAGGATCATGGATAGAGTCGACGGTGGGCAGGTGACGTAGGTCACTATACTGATGCCTTCTCTCGTCTAGTGCCAGGGCAGGTGTTCTGGCAACCGTACTAGGACTGTCTAGCCTATCCTGAGGTTAGAGAGTGGCTTCAAAATGTGTGTAGGGGTAGATGGTTGATTGGGTAGCACAGGACAGAGCAGGAGTACTTCCCATATGTCTAGGTGATGCGGAAGTTTGGGTGCATCAAGGATTGCCTGGTGATCCCTTGATCTATCGACATTGTGGTGACGAGAAGACTCTAGTCTGGCCTACCATTGAGCAGCTGGGTGAGGGGTTTGATGTAGTTATTGATGTACCCAACATGGACAATTTTGGGGTGACTACATATTATGACCGATGGTGGATTATGTGGCGATGGTGGAGTGAGGGGCCTCTAGGAGGCATGGATACTGTAGCAACAGGAGGTGGGGGTGTAGAGGCACCGGTGGAGGGTTGGGGGGCTTCGTTTGATGATGTTGACATGGTGGAGGTCAATGAATTCATGGATTATGGAGATTATTTGGGGGTTTCAGAGCAGCCAAATGTATAGGATGTCCCATAGTAGTGGGTGCCAGAGCAGCAGGTTGTCCCAAGGGTGCCCATGCCTCAGGCTATCTCAGGGGATGTGGAGGCTGGGCTTCATGTTGAGATAGCACGATTGGAGGGTCTCCTATGGAGACGAGAGGAGGAGCATAGAGATGCTTTGGTGGAGGTAACATAGGAGAGGGATCTCCTATAGACTCAATTGGCACAGCAAGATAGTGCATTGGTTGTGTATCGCCAATGAGATATGGAGTGGGTTCGATATCGAATAGAGTTAGAGACAGAGGTTATTCGCCTTGGTGGATAGTTGCCTATGCTTGATGGAGGTGGTTCATCACACCGTACAAGAGGTAGTGAGACTAAGAAGTTTGCATCATCTTGTCATAGGAGGTTAGGTGAGGTAGTGTTGGTGGGCAGGGTGCGAGGGCTGGCAGTAGCTATCCTGAGAGGTCCCATAGGACCCATACTACTAGGGGTAGTTCTAGTTGCATCGATCCTACATGATCATGGTGGCCGACTCCTTAGGCTTTGGGGATTTTGAGTTTTTGTTTTTTTTTGAGGTCAGAGGACCTTCTTATTGTAGCCTGAGGACATTTTGACTTAATATATATACATGACTCTTTTGGTTTGATTATATACTTGTCATGGTTTATTGTTCTTTATGCACATTTATTTATGTTGATGTATGCATGTGCTATTATGACTGTGGATGATTTTAACTATATGATATAGATGTATGGATATGGAATGGATGGAATGATTTTTTGGTATACAGGTGGTGGCACCATAGACTGCACAGGATTTACTGGATTTCTGTACTATGTGATTGCTTTATGAAATAACTTTTGCATTTGTAATAATTGTTTTGTATTTTTTGATGTTGATGTAAGTAATGAAATGTACAACAATTGTTTTAGAATGTAGTTAAGGTTTTTCTGAGACTCAGATGCTTTAACTAACTAGTCAAGACTGTATATTAGCTTACAAGACTTTCAAACAAGGTACGAATCAGACTTGATTTTGACCAAGTTATTTCACATCCCTGTGTGTGCGATTGAGTTCGTTTATGTGGTATTCGTAAGGATACCATCAGTGCCAGGTAGGCTATCCACCAAACCTATATTGAGGATCACCTAATTAGCTCCACTAACTCCTTTGTTACATTTAGTAGGATTAATCTACGGTGCAATCTAGGATACCATAAGCTAGCTCATCCACATGAAAACATTGATTTGTACATATGCCCAACAACTAATGCGATAGATATATCATCATGTGGGAGGTTTGCCACCAGTGACCAGCAGGCTATCCACCAAACCAGGACTGAGGATCACCTCATGACCTTTCGAATGCTAATAATTCCAAGGATTCAATAGTTACTTCCTCTCTTTTAATGGGATATTTGCTCAGTAGTGATGATAATCACTTTTTATTTTGTTTGAGCTTGGGATTTTGATCAATGATTAGAATCACTGTGTTCTTGTGCTTTTTGATTTGTGCACTTTTGATATTCATGTTTGGAGTTGGAATTCTTTGTAGTGGTAAAAACCACTATTTATTTTGGGGAATTGAAGGAATTTTTCTTGTCCTTTTGCCAATTCTCAGCATTCTTGGGGTCATTCACACAGGGGGATGAGCGAGATAACGTTTTCACTGTATGGTATCCTGGACCACTTTGCAGGTTTCATCTTTCGTTCACACAACTTGGGAATTTTTATGTGTTTTAAGCTTGTGTTGGGATGCTATGTAACAAGGCGTGATCCAAGTAAAACTCTACCTTCTAAAAATCGGTCTGACTTTGTACAACATGTGGCTAGAAATCTAAAGAGAGTTGAATGACGAAAACCCTAAAGACATTAGAAGACAACTGACTATGATACGGCAAAAATGTGAATGACGTTATTCTTGTTGGATCATTTACAAAATGGAAAAATGTGGAAAATGATGGAATTTTCGAGTAATTACAGTCTATGGTGCATTTGACATGTATGACCAGCAAATATGCAATGTATGTATGCGATGCCTAATGCAGTTTTTTTTTTTTTTGAATTTTAAGATTATGCATGAAAGTGAGATGCAATTTGTTTGTTATTTTTTATTATTTGTTGTTTTTGAATATTCTTTATGGATGATTTAAACCGAATGAGTGTGGACCAAGTGATTCTTACGGATCCTTGGAGGTTTTGACCAAAGGGATTATAGATACCTTTGGGGCGGTTTGGGTGACCAAGCGATGGCGAGAATCCTTCGAGCTTTTGGTTTGACCAAAGGGATTATAGATACCTTTGGGGCATTTTTGGTTGACCAAGTGATTGTGGAAATGGAGTTTTTTGTTTTACCAAAGAGATTATAGATACCTTTGGGGTGTTTCTAGTTGACCAAGCGATTGTGGGAACCCTTGGAGCTTTTGGTTTGACCAAAGGAATTATGGATACCTTTGGAATGTTTTGGGTGACCAAGCGATGGTGAGAACCCTTGGGGATTTTGGTTTGACCAAAGGGATTATAGATACCTTTGGGGCATTTTATGTTGACCAAGCAATTGCGGGAATCCTTGGAGCTTTTGGTTTTACCAAAGAGATTATTGATACCTTTGGGGTGTTTTAGGTTGACCAAGAGATTGCGGGAATCCTTGGAGCTTTTGGTTTGACCAAAGGGATTATAGATACCTTTGGGGCGTTTGGTTGACCAAGCGATTGTGGGAACCCTTGGAGCTTTTGGTTTGACCAAAGAGATTATAGATACCTTTGGGGCATTTGGTTGACCAAGCGATTGCGAGAACCATTGGAGTGTTTGGTTCGACCAAAGGGATTATAGATAGCTTTGGGGCGTTTGGTTGACCAAGCAATTACGGGAACCCTTGGAGCTTTTGGTTTGACCAAAGGAATTATGGATACCTTTGGGGCATTTTGGGTGACCAAGTGATTGCAGGAACCCTTGGAGCTTTTGGTTTGACCAAAGGGTTTATAGATACCTTTGGGGTGTTTGGTTGACCAAGTGATTACGGGAACCCTTGGAGATTTTGGGGTGGGCCATGGCTCTTTAAATGTTGAATTGCCTCAAATGACTGATGTTCAAGGGTTATAGTTCCTTAATTCCTTCAAGAGAGGCAAGTCGGTATGTTCCAGGTCCTATTTTACTATCGATTACATAAGGACCTAACCAATTTACCATGAAATTGTCCCTTAAATGGGGCGGCAAGTTAGAATTTTTTTGGTTCTCTTTTAAGACCAGGTCACCGACCTAAAAGTCCCTCAAGTGAACTTTCATGTTGTATGCTTTCTTAAGTCGCTCTTGATAGATACATAAATGCTCGAGAGCATTGACGCATCGTTCATCGAGTAACATAATCTGGTCTAACCGGGCCTGTCGTGTAGTGTCATCATCGATGAACTCTTGCATTGATATGCGTAGGGAGGGTATTTCCAGCTCGAGAGGCATGACTGCCTCAGAGCCATACACTAGCAAAAATGGAGTTGCCCCAGTGGGTATCCGAATGCTAGTGCAATATGCCCATAGGGCAAGTGGTATTTGGATGTGCCAATCCTTATGACTATCTGTGACCATATTTTTAAGGATGGCAACTAGCGTTTTGTTTGACGCCTTTGCTTGCCCATTTGCCTGCAGATAATAGGATGTCGAAAAACTATGCTAAAATTTTTACTTTGTTGTCAAAGCATGCACATATTTTTTCTTAAATGATGTCCCATTATCCGATATGATCTTGGATGGAATACCAAAATTACATATGATGTTATGTAAAATGAACTTCACAATGCGGGGCCCAGTCGTAGAGATAAGCAGAATTGCTTCCACCCACTTAGTGAAGTACTCTATGGTCGTTACGATAAATGTGTGACAACCTAATGACGTAGGGGAGATCTTTCCGATGTGATCTAATCCCCACTACAAAAATGGCCAAACCGATTGGATCAACTACAAGGCCTGAGAAGGTACATGTGTCAAGTTAGCATGGTGTTGACACTTCACACACTTTCGCACATATGCGCAAAAATATCGCTCTAAATATGGCCAATAATAGCCCATGCGAAGAATGCACTTTGTGATGGCCATACCATTGAAGTGGCCACCGCATGTACCATCTTATGCTTGGTTGATCGCCCAAGTGGACTCCTATTGGTCCAAGCAACGGAGGAGGATTCCTTTGTAGCTTCGACGGTATAAAATGTCTCCTAGCAAGACATGTTTTGCTTCTTTCTGTTTGAATGATCTTTTTGCAACGTGCAACAATCCAAGTGGGAGGCTACCTAACTTGAGATAGTCTCTTATGGATGTGTACCAATCCTGCTGATCAGAAACCTTGATGGGATGAATGACTGATCTCTCTTGAAGTTCATCCCTAGAAAAAGTTGAGCGAGAAAGAACTTGTAAAAATAGTGTTGTGTTGCTATCAAGAGGGGTTGGAGAGAATAAAGACCCCCAGTTGGTGTGATTCAGACTATCATGGATTTGAGAGAACCTATCCTAATATGGTTCAATCTGGATTAGGTGGATTCTTGGCATTATATTAGAGCTTGTACGCTCCATCGTGGATTGCAATAATATTTTGACTTGAATGGTTGTCATCTCACCAGAAATGTCTTGCGGGATTAGTGACCCCAAGGAGGCCATAGTTTTTGCAAAATGATTCGATGATCGATGGAGTGCCTCGATGTCGTACCATTCAAGCTTTGCCAAGAATTTATCCATAAGGGCTTTGTAGGCCTGCAGAACTAGGCATTTGCATTGGAATACCCCTTTCACTTGGTTGACAATTAACAGCGAATCACCAAAGATATTCAAGCATTTGATGTTCATGGTGATGGCTGTCTGAATACCTATGAGCAAGGCTTCGTATTTAGCATTGTTATTGGTGCACAGGAAATCAAGTTTAAATGATAAAGGTATTGGAGCCCCTTGTGGTATGAAAAACATGATTCCCATGCCACCCCCTTGCTCACATTTAGAACCATTGAAAAATAAGGTTATGTCAGCCTGTGACTCAGGCTCATTAGAATCTAGAAATTTTGAGACATGGAAGACCCCATCATCGGGTAGCTCTATGGTCAGAGGCTGATCATCTTTGAGAGGAGCCTCTACTAGTTGATCGGTGATGACTTGACCTTTGATGGAATTTTGTCCAATGAATTTGATGTCAAACTCTGTCAACAACATGATCCATTTTGTCATGCGACTACTGTGATAAGTACAACTCATCATGTACCACAATGGATTCTCCTTAGACACCACATACATCGTATTGCTCAGCTTGTAATGGCTTAGCTTTTTGGTGGCAAATACCACCACCAAGCATAGCTTCTCAACATATGCATAGTTAAGTTCATAACTGACCAGGGTGCGGCTAAGATAGTAATTAGCCTGTTCTTTATGTAATTCATTTTTTTGGGCTAGCATGGCACCCAGTGCCACCTCAGTAGCTGAGGTGTATAAATAGAATGACATTCCTAGTCTAAGTGGTGCCAATATTGACAATGAAGCCAAGTATTATTTGATGTCGTCGAAGGCTGACTGGCACTCGTCATCCCAATGAAATGCTACCCCCTTATGTAATAATTTTTTCATGGGTTAGCACTTGTCAGATAACTGCGCTATGAAGCACTTGATCGATGCGACCTTACCTTGCAAGCTTCTGAGCTGCCTGATGGTGGTTGGGGGACATTTCCTTGACTTTATTTGGATCTACCTCAATGCCTCATTTTAAGACTATGAAACCCAAGAGTTTTTCAGATGTGATGCCAAATACGCACTTCTTGGGGTTTAGCCTAACCTTGTGTTCTATGAGGCGATCAAGGATCTTGCGTAAGTCATCAAGATGATTTTGGTGCAAAAGAGATTTGGAAAACAAATCATCCATATAATATTCCAAATTTTTATGCATGTGATCATGGAAGATGTATTTCATAGCACATTGGTAAGTGGCACCAGCATTTTTAAGGCCAAAGGGCATGACCTTATAACAAAATGTCCCCCAAGGCGTCATGAACGTTGTTTTTAGTTGATCATCGAGATTGATACGAATCTAGTTGTATCCCAAGAAACCATCAATGAGGGAAAGCATTTCGTGGCCTGTTGTAGCGTCTACCAATGCGTCAATGCTAGGCAAGGGGAAATCATCCTTGGGACTCGCTTTGTTTAAATCTCAAAAATCGGTGCATATGTGAATCCTCCCGTCAAGATTTTTGACGGGTACCATGTTTGACAACCATGGTGGGTAATCTATGCAGATGAAAAACTATGCATCTAACAACTTTTGTAGCTCATCTTTGACCATTAAGGCCATTGTTGGGTGCATCTTACGTAGCTTTTGCTTGACTGGCTTGACTATCGGATCAAGTGTTATATTATGTGTTACTAGCTGCGGGTCTAGCCTCGACATGTATTTTTAGGACCATGCAAAAATCTTCTTCTTATCTTTGAGAAGGGAAATGTAATTGGCTTGCTCTTCGGGGGATAAACTTACCCCCAGCTTGATGATTTACAGATTCATTAGATCAGAACCGATGTCTACATCAATCGTCTCTTCGACTGACATGTGGGATCCATCCTCCAACTGGTGTGGAGTAGGGATCAGATGTATATCATTTGTTGAATTTATATCTACATTGGGAATTTTGGGTTCCTCTTTAGCATGGAAGATATCCTGAGTCTGTCCTGGGGTGAAATGAAACATCTCACCGCAAGTCTAGTACTCTGATGGGGATGGAGGTGAGTCAGCGTGATCCCAGTCTATGGCATCTAGGTCTAGATACAATGGTCATGTTGGATCGACTGGATTACGGATGGGGGTGGTTAAATCAATGGATATCATGTTGATGGAATGAATTTGGTCTCCATTACCACATGGGTGTTGATTCAGACATCCTTGGTGATCCTTGTACCTTGAATCTGGCTCTGTGGGTACTGGCACAAAAGGATCGGCCCTATGTGTGGATAGAAGGACAGGGTCTGCCCTTGGCACTGATGGCCCTATAGGGTCTCTAGGTGGGAGGTGCTCCTTGTATGCCCAAAGTGGTGGATGAAGCACTTGGTTTAACTGTACTTGGTTTAAATGCCACCTATGCCTTGGTACCATATTTAGATGTTCAAACATATCATCGATGTCTATGGGGTATTCCTATTGCCTCATATGGTTGAGATATGCCATCTTAGTCTCATCCTCATAGTCACTATCGAATATCCATAGGCCTTCATTGGCTTTGACAACTATGTGCCCCTCTGGATGGTATAACCTCCCACTAGGCATTTCTTGATCACTATCCTCACTCTCTATGAAAACTAAAAATTTGGCATGCAGATAGTCGATGTTGAGGAAGATATTTGGATCTTCTTCCTCCTATGGATCACTTGGCCTTATGGCCTACATGGGAGGCTCATTTTGTTTGAGCAAGTTGATTTGGTCCCTTCTGGGTTATTTCACTCTCTGCGGGAGGGTTGGATTCTCTGAGGTAGTAATTTCCTGATCTGAACATTAAAGGGGAACATTACCATGAAGTTCTCCTTATAGTCGTCAATGGGTGTCACCTACGAGTGATTGCTATCGGACTCAAAAGGGTCCCAAGGTGCTACCTCATAATCCGAATCATCTTCAGAAGACCCCCCTTGATCTTGTTCATATCCCTCTTGGAGGTTACTTCTTGAAATTTGTCCTTCCTCGATCAAAGGGGAGGGGTTGTTGAGGTCAACAAGATTTGTTGTTAACAATGGGAGATAATCCCCCAATGTGTATGTTGTGTTGGGATTGGCATATGGATCTTGTGCCAACCCATTCCTGTTTCCTAGACCTAGGCCCTGCATGGTTTCTACCAAGATGTCGAGGGACAAAGGGTGGTTGAACCCTACTCTTGATTTATCATATTGCATCTGGTATCTCGGTTGACAAACAATGCGCATTCCTTGTTCATATCTGCCCAATCCATATCCATGCCAATTACATTGGTCTAGGTATTTCAAAGCGAAGTTCAGGTTGGACAGATAATCAACATTCTCAAAAAATGGCTCTTCATCCTCTTCCTCTTGTAGGTAGGGTTCAATGTCGTTCTCGAGGCCCCCATATACAAAATTGGTCTGATTTGGTGAGTAGCCTAAAGGGACGATAGTGCCGATGGGGAGGCGAGGTCTCCCCATGTCTTGCATGGATTCGAGCATTGGTGTTGCCATAATGTTCCACAATAGGTATGCCCCCAGGCCTGTATTGACCATCTCAATGGTAATCACCGACGATTGCAGGGGAGGGAATGGGAGTTCTCCCTGAGTCCACTCCATGTTGGGTGAACCAGGTGTCTCAACTTCCATTCGGTTGGGTACCTCTTCGATAGAGATGGTTGAGACTAATGGTGGTACCTCCCATAGGTGCTTCTTCCTATTGTCCTTCAATGTGGCCACCATAGGTGGCATTTTTGGTGAAGGAACATATGACGAAGATGGGCCAGGTTGGTGAGTTGAGGGACTCAATAGTGGGGATGTAGGTGAAATCAGACCATGTGTGGATGAATTCAATTGAAAGTCCAAATGTGTCGATGGGAGGGTCGATTATGGCATCAACTTCATCGCATTGCACAACTTAAAGGGCTTTAAGTCCACTGGGACTACATGTACTTGCCCTTCGTATGTGTATTTGAGGCATTGATGGGCTATCGAAGGGACACACTTCATGTCCCTGATCCAAGGCTGACCTAGCAAGATATTGTAGGCCATATCACCCTCAAGGATGTGACACAATGTAGGAATGGTCTTTTGTCCTACTTGGATGGGCATGACAATTGTGCCAACCGTCGAGCATAACGCGTCATTGAATGCTCGAAGAGTGTAAGTGGACACCATAATGTGGGATGTTGGTAGCTTAAGGTATTTTAATGTCGTTGTCATGATTATGTTGTTGGACGAGCTAGTGTCCAACAACACCCTCTTGAATGGAATCCCTTTGACCTACGCAATGATGTGCAGGGGTGGATCCACCATATCACCAGTCACCAATTTCAGTTCATCTTCATTGAAGGTTATGACTAGTTCTATGCTCATATGTCCCATGAAATTGTTGAAATAATTGGCTTCATGGGATTGTATCTCAATGGCTTTGAGTATCTCCATCAGAGCCTCCTGATGGGGCAGCGATTATTGGATGAGCTCATAAATGGAGAGCCTAGCCGATGTGGTTCTTAAACTTTGAGTAAGTTTAGTCCGAATCATGGCCACTGGTCTAGGCAGGGGAGGTTGCATAGGGTGTTGTGGAGGTTGTGACGTTGACGAAACATCTCTTGTAGCTACGATGGGTGCAGCCGTGTTTGGGTATCTTTTGTTTCGTGTCATGATGCTTATCATCCCTACGTATCCTTGCATGGGGTAGTTTTGTGTTACCTCGTTCACTTGTAAAGTCTTTGCCTGCACATCATGGGTAGGTAGGGGGTCTTTGAATACCTCCATATGTTGGTTGCTCAGCGCTACGGGACTATCTACCATGAGCATTTTGTTGTCTATCAAGTCTTGCACTAAGTGTTTGAATTTCCAACAAGTGGAGATTTCGTGTCCTTTCTGTCGATGAAATCTACAATATAAGTCTTCCTTATAGCCCTTGGGTTTTGGCATGTTGGGGTCTATGGGTCGACTTTTTAGCAAGTTTATCAGGTTTTCCATGAACAAGCAATCAAACAAGGAGTCTCTAGACTCCATGAATTGTGTGAATTGTCATCTAGGGCGATGCTGCTGATTTTTATCTTGTTTATGATTTTTCTTTTCATAGTTATTAAGAGGAACTACCTGATAATTATCCTTTGGGGACTGTGTTGTTTGTGCAGGCTTTGGTATAGTTATGGCAACCTGATTGACCGCGATGGGTTTCGGTTGTGTGGGCCCAATTTTAGCATTTTTGGGCCAATCTTTCTTGCACGGCTTGGCAATCTTGCCATCTTGTATTTTGATCTCCTCAATTATCCTAGCTTGTGCCAGGGCTTCTTCAAGGGTGGCATATTGTTGCAGCTACAATAGCACGGAGATCGACCTTAAGCAACTATTTGAAAACATTTAAGTCATGTTGGCCATGGGAGGGAGGTAAGGTAGCTTTGAAAGCAATTTCCTCCACCGATTCCCATAAGCATCCATGGTCTCATCATCATACTGCTTAAGGCCAGCTAGGTCACTTAAGGATGCCTTCTTCTTGGTGTTGAATGCAAAACTTTCAAGAAATGCATCCAATAGATGGTCTATATTATTGATTCTATGCTTTGACAACTGGGTAAACCAATCTGAGGCAGGGCCTACGAACGTGGTTATAAATCTTCTCAAAAGTAATGCATAATTGTATTGAATGCCAAAGCATTGACTCAGGAACCTTGTTACATGCTCTTGGGCATCTTCATCCCCTCTAAAAATTGCCAATTGAGGCACTTTGAAGTGGTCGAGGTATGGGGGTGCCAAAACTGAAGGATGCACAGGGTGATAGTGAAGCTGGCGTAAGATGGGCTTTTGGGGCCCTGAAGTCTTAGTCTCCACAGACTCTAAGTGCTCCAGCAGTGCTTTGTATGCATCAAAGGATTTTATTTCCTCTTCTTTGGTTTGTTCCCGTTGTGAATTGAGAGGAACTTGATGCCTATGGATGGGTAGCCGGATAGCGCCCCCCTGCCTTGGAAGGGCGTTTCAGCCTGCTCTTATTCTCACTCAAATTCCTCATAGGCATCTTGAGGAGTTTCTAGGTGTGACCTACAAACATGGATGGGTGCTCGAGGAGGGCACCCATCATTGGTTCTAGGAGTGGCCTCCTACTCAAGTCTAGAAGGTCTTGGAGGCAACGCTTGATAAGGTCATGGAGACCTGTCTTGTACTAAGGGGTCGTGCCTCTCATAAAGTTTTGTCCTATGCATGTGAGGGGTTGGAATTCTCTCATGCATAGTGTTATGGAACAACTCATCTGTCTAGCGCTGAATGCACTCTTTGTTAAGATGATATAGTTGTTCTAACTACTACTGATCTTGCCTAAGCTGCATGATTTGTGCTTGGTGGGCGGCATGTTTTGCAAATGCCAAGTCAATTTGTTCCACCGTCCCAGGTCTAGGATACCTAGATGCCTCCCCTACATATCTATGTCGATCATGGTGATCTGAGATCTCTATGGGTCACTTTCCTCTGTCGAGGTTAGCAGCATTCACCCGAGGCTCTGGTCTCAATAGGTGATCTTGATAATCAGTAGTTGCGAAGGTGCATTGCCCCCATGTGATGTATTTCTCTTAAGGAATATACTATTTTTCCTCATGCTCCCTTTCATACATGTGAAAGGTATGGGCAGAGTTGGCTCACCCTATCTGAATAGCCTTGTGCTCTAGATTTGGCCTATTAGTTCTAACAATAATGAGGGGTGGAGGGGGAATTATATAATCATGTGGGCCCTCCTTATGAACCCTATGCTTCTCTAGCACTTCATCGCGTAGTGGCCACTCATAATGAGTGTCTAAGGGGGCCTTCCCATGTGTGTACTCCTCCTGAGAGGGTCTGTGTTGAATGGGAGTGCCCCTCAAAGGGGTGACTCTATATTCCTATTCTGTAGTGGTATAGTGTGGACTATGTTGAGGGTCAGGCTACCAAGGTGGTATAACCAAGTCCTTGGGGCTATAACGGAGGTGACTTGTGCCTCCTTGCATACTTTTTGCAACTTTTGCCTGTGATTGGGCTTGGCTACGGGTATACACCATGGTGGTGGTTTTTCTAAAAAGATATGTATATTTTTATCTCCTTTACAATTTTTATGCTATACCAAACAAAATGGGACCACACAAACAAAGAAATGATTATCTTGTTTATAGATTAAATGTGTGTCCTAGATCTGGTTCAGTGTGTTTGATTTTTGTTATGTAAATCTTGTAAAGAAAACTTTGTTATACATGCATAATGAGGGATCTTGTATCTCCAAAATGGCTGCCCCTTCAATATACCATTGCCATGCCGTTATATTGAACCTCTCAATATACCCGCCCTTACGTGAGGGAAACTATTGGTACGCGAGAGAAGAATAGTAAGTGGAACATAGGCGGTACGAAAGGGGGATCGCTCTATTTTTGACACCTACCATAGAAGACATCCTCATGCACGGGGAATCACCCCCGCTACACTTGGTCAACTTTCATTACGATTTACATTTAGCAATAGTCGCGATCAGGGTATATGTATGCAAAATCCAAGCCAAGGTGGTGATGAAACCCACCATTGGTCTTGATCAAGTGTTGAGGTATTAAGACCAACTCCTTGATGTTAATCTTATTAGGTGGTGTGTGTGGTTCCTTTTAATTATGTAAAGAAATAAAGCATACAACAAAATATTATTTTCACTAATGCAATTCTTTAAAGTACATTTTATATTTCAAAGACAATTAGTAGCAAAAATGAAATCACAAAACCTAATGAGAACTGAAACCTATAATGAGGACTTACCATTTGTGCAAGTATCATGCAAGCAAACCAGATAAAAATGCATTCCTAATCAAGTTCCTTCCATTTAAATTACTCTATGTTTTTATTTTATTTTCTTTATTGCAAGAATGGAATACAAACTACTTAACCTTTCTATGCAAGTGTCTAAAAATAAAGCAAAGAAAATAGAAAATTGCATAAACAGAAAGTAGAAAAACACAAAGGATGTTCAGAAGGCCTACCTCCTCTTTGTCTAAACCAGATGCCTCTGAGTTTTTGCTCAAAAAATGCACAGAGATATAATCATCTTGGGGTGGGACGAATAGCAGGTCTGCATTCATCACAGGGTGGGATGAATACATATTCATCCCGTGGTGGCACGAGTAGCAGTCCAGTGCCCAAATGAGTAACACCTACAAAGAAAAACCACAAAATTTAGATCAAAAACTTGATCCTAACAGCAGGGGACAAGGTCCCACCGTGATTGCCACTTAAAGCAGCAAAAAAATGGTGTTCTAATATGATGCAAACAAAAATAGATATAGATGCTAAGTCCTACGAATGCGATGAGCAATGCATGAAGGAAATGACGTAGAAACGATATGTGAGCAAAAAAAGTGGGGCCTCCTTTATTGATATTGTTTTTAATTTAATTACAATACTTCCCCCATCTAGGTCTCAGAACATTTGATAAAATTTGTTACATTAATGGATGCCCGAAAGAAGTTGTGCTTCCAAGATCGGACGGTATGCTTCCAGTGTCTTTCGCGTGCCCACACTCAAAGTGGGCAGGCTAAAATTTTCCACCACTTATATCTATGTGTTCGTCATTCCTTTCTACCCCTCTAGTATTCCTAGTGATGAGATCCTATGCACAGAAAGACAACAAATCGTTAATAGCATATGCGTATCTAGAAAAACATGTAATCCCCAAGGCCTCCAGTGGGTGCTTAGAATATATCAGTGATAAGATTGATAATTAGATTACATAATGATATGGAAATGTAAAGGAAAATTATCTCCTAATTTTGCGTCGAAGCGGCGTCAGACGACCCCGTTATGCTCGTTTGCCCGTCGGGGGCCTCTCCAAAGTGAGCACTCCAATGTCCCACATATGCTTATCCAAATCACCTAAAACTCATGGGTTAGGCATTATATGTAATTCTAAGACTACCCAGATGCTCGTAATTTACATATCCTACCCAGATTCTCCTATATGTGACAGGGGCGCCCTACAAACTAGTTAATACATAAAATAATAAAATGATCATCAAAACATGTTAGAATGAGTTCAAACTTTAACAGAGTCATTAGGATATCATTTGGGACATATTTCAAAAGGAATAGTAAGGAAATAATGCATATATTTCTAATCACTCTGGGGTGGGACGCTGGGGACTGTCGCAAAACCTGTAAAAAGTGACCTTGCAAATGTCCTACCCAAAGGCCTCCAAAACTCCTACAAACTTATGGTTAGACTAAAAACAGCATTTTGAGATGACCCAGAAGGTAATATTTGGTATATTATGCCTAGGTTATCTTGTATCTGAAGGCGCTCCCTATAGGTTAGTAGACGCATAAAATGACAGAAACTAGGTCAAATCATGTCAGAAAGCAATGAAATTTGGACAACAAAATAAGTACATTAGATATAAAAGAATGCAAAAATAATAGTAAAAAAACCATGCATAGATTTCTAATCACTCCGGGGTGGGGCGATTAGGACTACAATAGTTTTGTGGGCGCCCGAGGTGGAACGCCCACCGTTTAGGGCCTAGTTTTGACACCAATCCAAGTGGGATGGGTCCAAAAATTCCTAGGGGGTTGTTTCGACGAGTTTGGGGTGGAATTTTGACTGATTTCTTGGGTATTTGGATCTGTATTACGTTCCTAGTGTTCACCTGATAACCTCTCTTCCAGAAGAGAGAGATTAGGGATGTAGGAAGCACAAAGAGGAATGGGGGTATAGTTTGGCAGCACTTCGTTGCTCCAAATGCTCCAGCTCTCTTCTCTTTTTTGGGGTGAGGAGGATCACATTTTTATATACCTAAGGGTCTCCTTTGAATGCGTATGTGAGGGTGCCACTTGGCTCATTATGCCTTTTTGGGGGAGAGAAGATTCCTCCCTGATTAGGGCCTCCTTGATTGAGGCCTCCATGATCAGGGTAGGCTTGATTGAAGCCTCTCTGATTTGAAACCTTCCCTCGCAATCCCATGCCTTGAAGGCAGAGTTAGGTGGTGGATTTGGGCTGCCATTTGTCAAGGTTTGAATTTTTTCCAGTCAAACCTGCTAATCGTCCCACCCTGGAGCGATTGCTGCTAATCGTCTCGGGGTGGGACGAATAGGATTCTAATCATCTCAGGGTGGGACGAATAGGGAGCAAAGTGCTTAAAAGATGCAAAACTGATGTTTGACCTTCCAAAATTGATTTGGGAGTGGTTAGGACCACTATTTAACCTCTAGAGGCTGCCCTAGGGGGTATGTATACCAATTCGATCAGTGCTTGTAGTCACATAATCGGATTGGTGCTGTTTTGGTGTCTACAGTTTCTACAAAATATAAATTCTACAATAATTTTATCAAATTAATTCACATCTCTTAACTAGGGAGATATAAGGAAGCCTACAAAACCTAAGCTCTAAAAAGGTTTTATCAAATCAAGCTCATATACTCTAAACTAGGGAGTTATAAGGTAGACCACTTAGAAGATTCTATCTCATAAGATACAAGCTCTATCAAAGCACTTTATACTCTAATCCAGGGAGCTATAAGGATGTCTACCTCAAGTAATACAACAAACAAATACATGAATAACCCCTTTAGAAAGGAAAAATCAAGTGCCATAAAAATTGGAATCATGAATCTACTTATAAAGGGTGAAGCATATTTAGATCCTACTTCAAAAATGATTCATAGTGAAGCCTTAGATGATGACTTTGATACCATATAACATTATCTACAAGCTCGACTCAATGAAGTAATTGAAAATGGAAAGGATGACTATAAGCAAAAATGAACAACACCAAAGTAATAGATAGAACCAATACATAATATGTTGCACAATGAATAGAGATAATATTTTATTGATATAAATGGAGCCTGAATATCCAATGTTACAACATGATTTTTGGTATTGATATAGCTATTACAAATCTAGGGTTTCAAATCCCTAGTTTAAAGAATAGCTCATGTCTTCTCGCTCATCCTCAATCTAAACAAAAGTGTCGATGGGCTTGTGTATCCCTATAGGACCACCCTAGCTTTAGTAGCTTTCAGAAAGATGATTCCTGCACCTATAAACAACAAATAATAAAAAGGGGTTAGAAGTACCTACAAGGTCTCCACTACATGAGGCCTCAAAAATATGAAACTACTAAAACCTTAGATGTTGTAGAATGTAACTGTAAATAGAAAGTACAAAAATATGAATGAATACCAATAACTTCTTACCTTGACAATGCTAGTATTTGTTTTTGCTTATATGATCGAGAATTGTGCAAACACCTAAAAGGTGCCCGAGGGTTGGGGGACTGCAAATATGCTATGAGAAATACCTAAAGGTGTTTAGTTATGGTTGTAAAAACCCACTTTCATTACAGGAATGCTTAGTAGAGTTCGGTGAACTCTAGGGGCATTCCAGGGTTGAGGGAAGGGTCATAGAACTAGATTTGGTTTGTGAGAGTTTGGCGGTTGTAGAAATGAGGGATGTGATGGTAGTGGTGAGGGGAAACAATGATAGTGAAATAGATAGGGAAAATGTTATCTTAAAACTTTCTAAGGTGCTTAAGGGTTTAATTCATCAAAATAACTCATCTTTTATAATTTGCACTTGGACATGTTAGGGTTTTGAAGATACAAAATGGGCAACCGAGATTAAAACATGAGAAAGAGTGGAGATTAAGCTTGGGCAAGTGACATGGATTGAGATGGATGGATGACTAAGATTAAATGTGGTAGATGGCTAGGATTTATTTATATAAATACATATAAATTTATTAAATATATAAATATAATATTTATATATACATATTCAGTAAATACATACATACACACACACACACACACACACACACACACACACACATATATAATGGATGAATATGATTGGAGGACATGGATGGATGAAAAGTGGCTATATTTTGGTGTCTACGGATATCCCCTTTGTACCACATTGCATGAAACACAATGCGGTGCAAATTAATGAGACACTTGGTTTGGCATGATGAAGCAAATTTCTTTCCTTGGAACACAAAGATGATTTTGAAGACAAAGAATTTGTATGTGTAGCTTACCTATTGATGCGTAGTCATTATACCATCATTAATTCTCAATGAATTTGTCAATCCAGGGCAGTGTACAAGGCTATCTACGAAAGAAGAAGTGAAACAACTATAACTTAGGTCAATCTAGAGCAACAGGTCTTATTGGTGGAACCGGTTGTGTGGGGGGTTTTAGGACATTCCTATTTCTAAATTGCATGAATTAAACCTTAATCTAAGTTGCAGAATTGGAAACTAATCATTAACTACAGAAATAAAGTCCTAATTACAATTGCAGAATGAGACCTAATTATATTGCAGAAATAACAGTTGCAGAATTGAAAGTCTGATCCTAATTGCAGAAAGGAAATCTAATTACTTTTGCAGCAATGAAAGTCTAAATCTAATGTGGAAATAAAAACTGTCAAGGCTCTGTAACAGAAGGTTGTCAATCTTCTATGCAGGGTTTGACAGCAAAACATAAAATGCAAGAAATTGCTGAAAAATAGTAAATTCTGGGAATAACAGTCTGAAATAAAATGGAAGCTTTGCTGAAAGTAAATATTACAACTAAAACATTAAGCACAAGTTTAATCTAAACATAAATAAACTAAGATCACAAATATTGTCAGCTGTTTACAAGCAATTGAAATAACAAGTTCTACAACTCATTCTACTGCAGCAAAATCAGAATAAAAACCTGCTTGTTAGTCCTCCTCCTAGGTCTGGAAGTGGCCAGCCTCCTTGTCCAGAAGAAGGTATAAGTCTCTCTCTCTCTCTAGATCTTAATCACACTCATTTACAAGCAATATGAAATAGAACTGGTGCACTTTATTGATTAAAGAACATGATTACAATAATTCTCCTGAAACCTGTTACAAGACTGTAACAGTCAAATTCTACCTATTTTTTGCTTCTTCCTAGCTTCCTTACTTTCTACTTCCTATTGCTACTACTCTCTACCTAGCTCAACCTGAATGGGAGCAATATTTATAGATGTCCTAAGGTCTGATTACAAACAAAGAATATCTCAAAAGATCTAATCCTACAATGCTGCAACAAATTCTGGTTTTATCCTAGAAGAAGATTAAAACTTGATCTTTCCCTTAATGATGGCTTTGGTCAGCAATGACGGCAAAGACAGATGGAAGATCTTTTCCTTTACCTTTTCCAACCTTTATTTCCCTTTTTTTGGCTTCAAAAATCGGTCAACAAGTCAAAAAGCATATTCTGTTTTCATTCCGAAGATAAGTGGCTTCATTCCGAAGACAATGCAATTCTCATTCCGAAGATCGCTCATTTCGAAGATACTGCATTCTTCATTTCGAAGATCGCTCATTCCAAAGATACTGCATTCTTCATTCCGAAGATCCGCTCATTCCGAAGACACTGCATTCTTCATTTCGAAGATCTGCTCATTTCGAAGATATCTGTTCATTCCGAAGATACTTTGGAATGAACAAATGTGTGCTTTTCCAATGATTTCTTCTGCATCTCTCAGGTGGGTTATCTCTTAAGATCAAATTCCAATGGTCTTCATCTCTTTCCACATGTGAATTCCATGCCTTGCTATTTATGGACAGCTGGCTGGAATTTACATGGGAAAGACCAGTTTTTGCTGCACAACAACAGTTTTGCTTGCATCGTTGCCGATTTAGGTGAAATAATTGCTTGAGACAAATCAAAACATGATTAGTGAAATGCTGCTATTATTCTAAGCATATCCCATTTTAGCAAATCATAGCAAAAAGAACACAAAACTATGCAAAAAGTTGTAAAATCAGCATATAATATTCCAAATACATTGATCATGCAAAATGGTTAATATACAACATATTGAATCAACTTAACTAACATATCAGATAAAACATAAGAGTTTATAGGCATTTTTAGTGTTCAAAACATGTTATGATTGAGGCATTTCCAAGCCTCATCATTTTCCCCCCAACTTATATTAATGCATGCCCTCATGCATTCTGTTGGGCTATGGAATCACATATGTCCATGTTTAGATTCCATGACCTGTAGAATAATTTCTTGCCTATATAATACCCCCTATTTTCCTGAATGTTTCTGAGCCAGTCTTCAAACTGTTCATCAGGTTGGGCATCTTCCTCAAAGTAGAATGGAACTAGAGTAATGATGGTTGGAGGCCTAAACCTAAGACCTATCCAGTTATGTTGCATGATTTCAATCAGCTGGATTACACCTTCTGCTCTTCTTCTGGACCATTCTAAGTTGATGGGGGAGATGGGTTCTCTTTTCCGCAAAGACATGGGAAGTTCATCCCATCTGTTTCTGCACACTGACAATGCTGGGAAAAAATTATGATCACAAAAATTGTTGAACCTGGCCACACAGTCCCTTAAGTTGTTCAAGTACATCCTCTTTACATCATCCCTGTTCATCATTGAGAAGTGTTGTCTGGTGATAACTGGGTGGTTTGGCTGGATTGCTCTGACTAACAGTTCAGCCTTTGTTTCAAGCTCTTTATTCTGCTTTTTCTCTTGATCCCAGTAAAGCTGATTCTGCAAAGTAGACATAAATGCTCTCAACTGAACATCTCCAATGTAGATTTGAGGATGAAATTCTACTTCCTCTGGAATGAAGAAACTATGTAAAAATAGTTCACACAGGAGATTTTTCTGTTCTATGGGGCTGTCAAAATATGCCTCCAAGAAATCTGTAGTTGTGTCCAATTTATATGGGAGGTTTGAACTAATCCTCATGACCTGCCATCTGAGGTATTTCTCCTTCAAAATAAGGCTGTAAAATCTGGCTGGTCATCTAAATTGAACTAAAAATTCAGCAATTTGGCATAAGTCAGACACTTTTTCTTTCAATGCCTGAATTTTTGTTTCCTTGGCTTCTAGCTGTTTTGCTTCCAATTTGAACTTTTCAGTTTTAGTGGCAAGCTGCTCATATCTAATCATCCAGCTAGCTATGTCTGCATTGTACTGCTCTAGAGACACAGTATTAGGTGGTCTGACTACAGTGGGAATCCTAGGTAGCAGATCAACTTGAACTCCTTTTTCTGCCACTTCTACTGGTTGATCATCTATCAATAATTCTACCTGTACCTCCTTATTTGCTATTTCTATGGGGTTGTCATCAGATAGTAATTCTACTTGTACCCCCTTATCTATTGTTTCTACTGAAAGTGTACTTACTTGAACATTTTCTTGCTACTGGGACTGTTCCTGTGTTGGTGGCTCATCTTCAACATCCTCTGCTATGCTCTTTACCATTTCTGAAGCATCTTCAGAATGAGATGGTGCTGCTTCAGAATGAACAGGCACTTCTTCAGAATGAAGGGGTGCTGCTTCAGAATGAATGCCCATGTCTGTCTCAACAGAGTCATCTGCCCTTGATAGACCCAGAAGCAATTGAGCTAAATTATCTTCATCAAAGGATACAATTGGCTATTTTTTAGATTGTGACAACATTCTTCTCAATTCTGCCACTTCCTGTTGAAGCTCTACAATTTTTCTTTCCTGTATCTCAATGATGCTTTCTTTCTCCTCAATCCACTTGGTTTGTGTTCTGACAACACTTCTTGCTGCCCTCAGCTGCTCTGTGATGTCTTCCACTTCTATTTCTGCCTCAGAATCTGATGCAGACAGATCAGTTGCAGTTGGCTGTTCAACCATTATCTCTTCTTCTGCAACAATTTGCTCTTGTTCAACAGGTTCTATGAAACTGCTTATGATTGTATCCACCATATCTGTAGCCTGTTGAACTGTAGCCTCTTCCAAATTATCCTGCTCAATTTTTGTCTCAGCTATCTATTCAGGGAATTCTAGAAAGTTTTCAGAGGTTGGTTGAATCTCTATGACATCTGGGCTGCTTGGTCTATCTTCTTCCTCCATAACCTATTCTGCTGTTTCTTTCAAATGGATTCTTGTAGACCTCCTAGTTCCAGATGCAAACTTCTTCTTTTTGCTCTATTTTCTGGTGACAGTAGGGGTCATGGGGTCAGTTTTAGATGCCTCTATTTCCCTTGTTATTTTTGCCTCTATTTGGTTAAGTGCTTCACTTCTCTGTTCTATCAAATTAGTGGTCACTCCAGAAAAATGAACCTTCTTTTGTTTTTCTGCTCTGCTGCCAGTTCCAGATCCTCTTCTCTTTTGTTTCTTGGTTCGTGAAGTTGAGGGTTCAGGAGCAAGGTTTTTTACTACTATTGTTGGGTGTGGTTCTATAACAGCTTTAGGGGCACCTTCTATAGTTTCCTCTGTAGCATCTTCTATAGCAACTGTTTCTTCTTCTGTAGCAACATCAACAGTATCTGGTTCTTCTTCTTCCTCATCTTCATCCCTAAAAATGACATCATTTAGGGTAGAGTAAAACCTATCAAAACTCCTAGGGTTTCCTCTAAAATGGTGTTGGCAAACTAGTTTGATGAGGCCATGATGGCGAAGGCTTCCTTTACCCTCCTGATATCTCTTTGCCATGTTTTTTAATTCTTGATACAGATACAGGGGAAGATTTACCCTAACTTCTGGTTGTTGCTCACCATGTCTGAGATGGTTCAAAATTCGTAGATGATGCCCTGATAACAAGCACATACTGCCCTTCACAAGTTAGGAATTTAATTACCCATGTGGCTACTTCATCCTAGGGTTCCTGCAAGTTGGCCCTTTTTAACCCTTTGCATGTGTTGTTATGGGTTAAATACTCTAGCTCTCTATCATTTTCTTCTACAAACTGATTAACTACATTTGCCAATGTATTCTTGCCAGATCTAGAAATTGAAATCCCTTCTAATGGCAGCTCAGTAATCTGACTTAAAATTTTAGGGGTTACCTCAATAGTCATGCCGTTTACATGTGCTCGGTTGTTTCTGAATGTATGGGCGAACATGCCAGCCAAATCTTCAGAAGACCCATTAAACTTATCCAGAAATGGCATAAACCCTCCATCTTCAAAAATCTGCATGACTACCGGATTTTCTCGGAGGTAGGTGGTATCTACAGGTTCTGTTCTGATCTTTCGCCCCATATTTTCTGTTCACTCATTGCTGCTATTTCTCTGCTGGATCTCTAGTTTTTTTTATGTTGCAGATTTGCAGAGTTTTAGTTTGAAACCTTCGTTGCCCTGTTTCTCGTCTTCTTCTTCGGAATGAACCGTAACCTGAGCAATGTACTTCGCAAACACGTCTTCGAAAAGAAAGGTGGCACACATTTTTACTATTGCACCGAACACCTATCCGTCAATGATTGCTTGGACGTCCTTGCCGTCAGATCCACCTCATTTGGTTTTAATTTTTCTGTTCAGTCCATAGATTCTCACGTGCATGTTTATTGGCATTAAAAATTGGTGGCATATGGTTGGTCACGTCCTCCGTAATTCTGGTACTTTCCAATGGGTGCAAAAACAAACCATGTGCTGACTGACACGTGTTCCTTTATCGTATGCAACTAAAAGAGTTTGATTTTGTCGTACCTTGTCTTCTTGGATGCCACGTGGAAATGCTCTTTCCGAAGATTATAACTTATTGTGCAAACAAAACTTCATTCCGAAGATTATGACTTCATTCCAAAGACGAGTCTTCATTCTGAAGACAAATCCTCATTTCGAAGATTATAACTTCATTCCGAAGATAGGTCTTCATTCCGAAGACAAATCCTCTTTGCAATTTTAAATCTTCATTCCAAAGATTAATCCTCATTCCGAAGATCAATCCTCATTCCAAAGATCAGGCTGTATTGCGAAGGTAAATCGTCATTCCGAAGATAGATCTTCATTTCAAAGATAGATCTTCATTCCAAAGATGATGCAGCAAGTCGTCATTCCAAAGATCAAGTTTCATTCTGAAGACAAATTGTCATTTCGAAGACAAAGTTTCTTTCTAAAGACAAAGTGCAACATTCATTTTATTGTCATTCCGAAGACAATTTCAATCCGAAGATAATACAACAGAGCACTCATTTTTGGCATTCTTGTTCCGAAGATTAGGCAGAAATCAATATTTTCATTCTCAAAACATGTTTTAAGTATGCCAACTCTTATGAATACCTTTTATGCTAATGGTTAATTTTCATATACTATACACCAATCATTTTACAATGAAGAAATGTAAGAAATATATATACCTGATAAAAATAGTTAATGCCGTTTTGAAGAATGATCGCCTTTGTTGATATTCTGCTTGAGATTTTCTGCAACATTTCAAAACAAGTGCACTTGGTGAATTTGTACAATGATGGTTCAGAAATTTCTCAAGGTTATGCATGCCGTAAAACTGGTTTTCATGCATACCAACCCAGTAGTGCCTTAAGAAAAGGTTTTCACTGCTGAGTTATTCATTTTTCTCTCTTTTTTTTTTTTATTTTCCCTTTTTTTTTTTTTACCTCTCCTTTTCTCTCTTTTTTTTTTCTTGATCCTGACTATGCCCATGAAGGAATTTCATGATTTCCCCTGAAACCATGCCCATGAAGGAATTCATACTCAGAATTTATTCATCTTTTTGTTTTCTATTTTTTTGATTTTTTTGTATTTTCTTGCTTTTTCTTGAAATCCATGATCATGCTGATTGTTTTGAAGTGGAAGAGGGAATCTCTTCCACCTATTGTGTATCCAAACTATCAAGTTGCTGCAAGAATTCATCTTTAGTCAGAGGTGTATGGTACACTTTGAGGCGATGTCCATTTACTACCAACTTTCTTTGTGACCCATCAATAGGAGATAGACGAGCTGCTCCATTGTCAAATACCTCTTCAATCCTAGTAAGGTCCCAACCATCTAGTTCTCAGTTTTCCAAGGAAGTCTTCATAGCGAGAATCAAACAGTAAAGCCCAATCTCCTTGTTGAAGTTTCCTCTACTGAATGTGACTGTCATGCCACAACTTCCTCTACTCCTGAATTACCTCAGTTTGGTGCAGAGCATCCAATCTAAGTTCATCCAATGCATTCAACTATAGAATCCTGTCTGTCTGTGCCTGCGACAATTCAATTCCAATTTCCAATGTTGTGCGCAATGTTAGTAGCTCAAATTCAATAGGTAAGAGGGGCTTTTTACCAAAGACTAGTTCATAAGGTGTGAATCCAGTAGTGGACTTCCAAGTAGTATTGTAGGCCCAAACTGCTTTAGGTAATTTATCTAGCCAATTTCTCCTATGAAAAGCTACTATTTTTGTCAAGATGCGTTCTAGTTCCCTGTTTGTTACCTCAACCTAGCCATTTGCTTGTGGGTGGTAAGGTGATGATTTCCTATGTTTGATTTCATACAATTCTGTAAATGCCTTTATGACTTTGGATGCAAATTGGGGTCCTTGGTCTGTGGTGATAGACCGTGGAGCTCCAAATCTCTAAAAAATCTGAGTATACAAGAAATCAGTGACCTTCTCTTCACGAGCATGTTTGAAAGCACGCACCTCTACCCACTTTGTCGGGTAATCAGTGCATACTAGAATATGCACCTTTCCTTGAGAAGGTGGATCAATAGGTCCTACAAAATCAAGCTCCCCACCTCTCAAATGGTTCTAAAACCATTTGAGGCTGCAATGGCATCTCATTTGTATGAGTGGGTTTCCCCATTCTTTGGCATGCATCACAATGCCTCGTGTACTTTTTCACATCCTTGTGAAGAGATGGCCAATAATATCCTGTCCCTAGGATTTTCCTAACCGTGCTTTTTACGTAATAGTGTCCACCTGAGGGTTCATCATGACAAGCTCTAAGGATATCATACACTTCATCCTTTCGGATGCACCTACGTAACACATGGTCAGGACCGCACTTAAAAAGCATACCCTTAATCCATTCAAAAGAAGAACTCTGTTTGATCAATTGTTTTTTTTGTTTTGAAGTGAAATGTGGAGGAACTTTCCCTGTGACCAAATAATTGGCTATATCTGCAAACCAAGGTGATTGGACTGATATAGCAAATAGTTTTTCATCAAGAAAAGTGTCATCAACTAATTCCCCTTCATCTGTGTTCTGTAACCTGGACAAGAAATCTGCCACAACATTAGCTTTTCCTGGTTTGTTGATTATAGTGATATCAAATTCTTGCAAAGCAACAACAACCAACGAATAATTCTTGCACTTACCATAGGTTTATTCATCAAATACTTAATGGCTGTATGATCTGTGTGAATAAATATTTGATAACCTCGTGATGTAATGCCCGAATTTGTTGATGGCATATATTACTGCTAGGAATTCCTTCTCGATTGTTGTATAATTTTTCTCGGCTCCTGTCAAGTTCTTGCTAATGTTGTAGATGGTATAGTGTTCACCATTGTCAATTTGTCCTAATGCTGCTCCAATTGTTGTATTGGAGGCATCAATCTGTATGTGAAATGGTAATGTCCAATTAGGTCCTCTGAGCATAGGTGGAGTTATTAATTTCTCTTTCAGAGCTTCAAATGCTTCCTGACACTTTGCAGTCCAGGAGAATTCAGAATCTTTAGTCAATAGGGCAAACATAGGACTGGCTATTGTACTAAAGTTGGGAATAAACCTCACGGTAAAAACCAATGTGTCCTAGGAAGCTTCCGACATTAGTCTGAGTTTTAGGAGGAAGGAGATTCTTGATAATTTCCACCTTCTTTGGATCAACTTGGATCCCTTCAGGAGAGATGTGATGACCAAGAACTATCCCTTCCTTCATCATCATGAAGCATTTTTCTGGATTCAAGGATAACCGGTATGTTTCACAACGAGTTAAGACTTTGTCAAGATTTTCCAATGTAAAATCAAAATCCTGTCCACATACTGTGAAATCATCCATGTATATTTCAACACTTTTGGTGGTCAGATCAGCAAAAATTGCTAGGACTGCTCGCTGAAAAGTTGTTGGGGCATTACACAAACCAAAAGGTAAAACCCTATAGGCAAATGTTCCCCAAGGACATGTAAAAGTTGTTTTCTCTTGATCTTCAAGTGCAATCTGAATTTGATTATATCCACTAAATCCATCAAGAAAACAAAAGTATCTTTTTCCAGCAAGAGTATCTAACACCTGATCTATGAAAGGTAATGGAAAATGGTCTTTGTATGTCACCTTATTCAACTCTCTATAGTCTACACATACTCTCATTTTTCCATTTTTCTTAGGAACTATAACCAATGGAGAAACCCATTGGCTATCAGAAATTGGGTAAATGAATCCTACTTCCAGAAGTTTTTCAATTTCTTCTTTCACAATATCTCTTAAGGCAGGATTCAATCTTCTCTCGGGGTTGTCTAACCGGCTTGACTTCTTCAGTATAGATTCTATGGGTACATATATCAGGATGGACTCCTGACATATCTTTGTAGTTCCAAGCAAAAGCATGAACATGCTTCTGCAAGACAACTATCAATTTTTCTTCCTCTTCCCTAGCAAGCTGGCTGTAAATGTTCAAAAATTTGCCTGGTTGGACTTCTATTTGTTTTGTATTTAGAAGGACTGAATTCACTCCTTCATACCTGGTGATTAAGGGATTAAGAGGACATTGCTGAGTTGGGAGAAAAGAAGCAGTTTCTATTTTATTGCTGCTTGAGGGAAGCATATCTTGTATGGAACAGATGAGAAGGAAAAATCAGATGATGGTGCCATCCATGTGGTAGTGAAACAGAGTTTCCCTGTGATATTACAGATGGTTCATCTTCAGATTTTTGATTCTCCTCATTACTTAACAACTGTTGGATATTTGTTGCTTCTCCTTCTAAACCTTGTTCATGCAGAACATTCATCAGGATTGTTTCATTTTCTAAATTTTTTGTGTCACTGAGGTCTTCTGTGTGTTCTCTTACTACTAAGGTAGCTAGTGTAGAAATGACCTCTTCTGGTTCTTCATCTGAGTCAGAAAACCATAACTGACCTAAAAATTTGCTAGATGGTTTTGCAGGAGGATATAAAGAAATCTGTTTCAGATCAATACCATTTGAAATAGTCATATTTCCAGATCTACAGTCTATGAAGGCTGCTGCAGTTGCAAGCCAAGGTCTTCCCAAAATAATGGGATATCCATGTGCTGAATTTCTTGGTTGTAAAACCAAAAAATCTGTAGGGAATTCCCAAGAAGAAACTTCTATAGGGACATCTTCAATGATACCTTCAGGTTTTGCAACTGACCTATCACCCATTTCTAAAACTGTAAATGTGGGGCTGAGATGTTTGAGCTGTAATTGTTCCATTGTATCCTTGGTCATGACATTTATTGCAGCTCCTAGATCTACTAAGACATTTGATATTGGTACTGAACCTATGGTGACTGTGATAACTGGGCTTCCTGGATCACTATACTTTGGAGGTACTAGTTTTCCAGATAAGAGATCAGCCTATCTTCCCTTCAACCTGCATAGTTTTGGGAAATGCCTTCTTTTTTCTTCCTGCTCTTTTAATGCACAAATTTTGGATAGTACTATTAATCTCTGGTATTTCCTTAATGGCTTGCAATAAGGGCAATGATATAGTCAACTTTTTGAGTTCTTTGACCAATTTTGACTCAGAATTTTTTGGTATTGCATTAAATCTTTCAGGATATGGAACTATCCTTGGTAATTGTTCTGCCTGTGGTTTTGTCTCTTTCTCTATTGTTGGTTGGATTTTCACTGGTTCCAATTTTTCTTCTGTCTCTATTGTTGGTTGGACTTTCTCAGGTTCCAATGATTCTTGCTCTTCATTTTCTTTAATTTCATTTGAAACTGGTTCAGGTACAACTTTTCCTGAACGAAGTTGGATGTTACTACAATCAAGAACATTAATTTCAACATTTTCTTTAGCTTCAGCCACATAGACAGGAGGTGTCTGTCTCATGCTATTTGGATTAGTGACTGGTTGAGCTGGCATTTGAGGTTGTTTCACTTGCTGTGTTTGCTGCTATTTTTCTTGGAAATTTTGATTAGGTGCAGGCAACAAATGCTGAGTTTGACCTTGATTCCTTTGCTGCCTTGGATAGGACTGGTATTGCTGATTCCACTGTGGTTGGTTTTGCATCCAATGTGGATTAGTCTGATTTTGATTCCAAGCTGGATTGTTTTGATTCCAAGATGGGTTGTTTTGATTCCATGAGGGGTTGTTTTGATTCTGATTCTAGGTTGGGTTACTCCAATTTGCTTGTGGCCATTCTTGGGAATTTGTCCATTGAGGATAATTCCAAGGACGTTGGGGTGGTTCTGATTGTCCCCAAGGCATAGTACCAGGATTATGCCCCCAATTTGTAGGAAAACGAGGGGGATTTTGGTATTGAGAGAAATTTCCCCCTTGTTTTGGTCCAATATAGTTGAGTTCCTCAGTCTGATTTTCTAACATAGTTTTGAGTTGTGGTAGCAGGTGGCATTGTTCAGTTGAATGCCTTTTTGAATAGATACTACAAATGGCTGAGATAGATGTTTTATTCAAAGGACATTCCTGCAAAGCATGTTTACTTCTACATCTTGGGCAATAAATTGCCAAGGGTTCTATGTTTTTTGCTTTTGCAGACATTTCCCCCAAAGTAGTGTTTAGGTGCACTAGAATATCAGTTTTGAAATTTGCAAGTTCCTCTATCAAGTCCTTCACATCAGTGCCATTTGTGCGGCTTTTTCTTCTTCTCTGCTTAGTGCGAGAGTAATTCCTATAGAGATCCATAATTTCCTCATTACTGAGAGTGGTTACATCCCCTTTTCCCATCAAATCCAGAACTTCTCTGGATTCATCTTGCAATCCTCTCAAAAAGATGGTTTTACATAATTCTGGTTCTACAAGTCCACATCTCCTTTGAACAAAGGAGAACCTATCAAGATAATCTTCCAATGTCTCATCATCTTCCTGCTTGATTCTGAATAACTCATCTTTCCTATTCCTTACACGGCAATATTCCTGATATTTATCTAAAAAGACAGTTTCCATTTGATCCCAGGTTCTTATGGAATTAGGCTCTAAGCTCATGAACCAACGTAATGCTGAATCCTTGAGTGTTGAGGGAAAAACCTTAAGTTTTTGATTGTCATTTATATAATCATAGGTCTGACACACTACCTTGAATTCAAACAAAAATTGATCAAGATCTTCAGATACAACACCTCGAAAGGTTGGAAGTACTGAAGGTGAAATGGTCTTCATGGGAGAGTTTTGTGTTGGATTCAGATGAATAGGATATTCAAATGTTCTGGAAGGTTGGAGCATATCCTGATCATCTCCTTCATTATGGACATAGCCATGTTGGCCATCTATATTGCCTCCTTCTGCCATAGTTTCCTGTTTCCTAGGAGAAGTTAAAGCTTTCCAAATTGTTCTCTCAAGAGGTCCAAGCCTCTCTAGTTGATGATGAGTCTGATGAATTTTCTTCCTTAAGATATTCTGATGATGATAAAATTGGTGATTTTCCTTTCTCAAAATGTTCTAATGATGGTGAGACTGGTGATTTTTCTATCAATCTTTCTGGTAGTTCAAACACAGGTGATTCACCCCTTAGGCATGAAGATCTCCTTAATGGAACAAGCCAGGGATCCTTTGGGGTAGTTCTACCTTTTTCATCCCTAGACTTATTCATTCATGTTTACTCTTGAATGACATAAATTAAGTCAATAGTTGTTACCTTCCTCAGCTGTTGTATTCAGATTTTAACCTGAATTTTCATAGCTTAGTCTGATTACAGCTATTGGACTATTTGTTTTTTTTTAGCAACACTATTCCCTGGCAACGGTGCCAAAATGATGCGTAGTCATTATACCATCATTAATTCTCAATGAATTTGTCAATCCAGGGCAGTGTACAAGGCTATCTACGAAAGAAGAAGTGAAACAACTATAACTTAGGTCAATCTAGAGCAACAGGTCTTATTGGTGGAACCGGTTGTGTGGGGGGTTTTAGGACATTCCTATTTCTAAATTGCATGAATTAAACCTTAATCTAAGTTGCAGAATTGGAAACTAATCATTAACTATAGAAATAAAGTCCTAATTACAATTGCAGAATGAGACCTAATTATATTGCAGAAATAACAATTGCAGAATTGAAAGTCTGATCCTAATTGCAGAAAGGAAATCTAATTACTTTTGCAGTAATGAAAGTCTAAATCTAATGTGGAAATGAAAACTGTCAAGGCTCTATAACATAAGGTTGTCAATCTTCTGTGCAGGATTTGACAGCAAAACATAAAATGCAAGAAATTGCTGAAAAATAGTAAATTCTGGGAATAACAGTCTAAAATAAAATGGAAGCTTTGCTGAAAGTAAAGATTACAACTAAAACATTAAGCACAAGTTTAATCTAAACATAAATAAACTAAGATCACAAATATTGTCAACTGTTTACAAGCAATTGAAATAACAAGTTCTACAACTCATTCTACTGCAGCAAAATCAGAATAAAAACTTGCTTGTTAGTCCTCCTCCTAGGTCTGGAAGTGGCCAGCCTCCTTGTCCAGAAGAAGGTATAAGTCTCTCTCTCTCTCTAAATCTTAATCACACTCATTTACAAGCAATATGAAATAGAACTGGTGCACTTTATTGATTAAAGAACATGATTACAATAATTCTCTGAAAACCTGTTACAGGACTGTAACAGTCAAATTCTACCTATTTTCTGCTTCTTCCTAGCTTCCTTACTTTCTACTTCCTGCTGCTACTACTACCTAGCTCAACCTGAATGGGAGCAATATTTATAGATGTCCTAAGGTCTGATTACAAACAAAGAATATCTCAAAAGATCTAATCCTACAATGCTGCAACAAATTCTAGTTTTATCCTAGAAGAAGATTAAAACTTGATCTTTCCCTTAATGATGGCTTTGGTCGGCAATGACGGCAAAGACAGATGGAAGATCTTTTCCTTTACCTTTTCCAACCTTTATTTCCCTTTTTTCGGCTTCAAAAATCGGTCAACAAGTCAAAAAGCATATTCTGTTTTCATTCCGAAGATAAGTGGCTTCATTTCGAAGACAATGCAATTCTCATTTCGAAGATCGCTCATTCCGAAGATACTGCATTCTTCATTTCGAAGATCACTCATTCTGAAGATACTGCATTCTTCATTCCGAAGATCCGCTCATTTCGAAGACACTACATTCTTCATTTCGAAGATCTGCTCATTTCGAAGATATCTGTTCATTTCGAAGATACTTCGGAATGAACAAATGTGTGCTTTTCCAATGATTTCTTCTGCATCTCTCAGGTGGGTTATCTCTTAAGATCAAATTCCAATGGTCTTCATCTCTTTCCACATGTGAATTCCATGCCTTGTTATTTATGGACAGCTGGCTGGAATTTACATGGGAAAGACCAGTTTTTGTTGCACAGCAACAGTTTGCTTGCACTGTTGCCAAATTTAGGTGAAATAATTGCTTGAGACAAATCAAAACATGATTAGTGAAATTCTGCTATTATTCTAAGCATATCCCATTTTAGCAAATCATAGCAAAAAGAACACAAAACTATGCAAAAAGCTGTAAAATCAGCATATAATATTCCAAATACATTGATCATGCAAAATGGTTAATATACAACATATTGAATCAACTTAACTAACATATCAGATAAAACATAAGAGTTTATAGGCATTTTTAGTGTTCAAAACATGTTATGATTGAGGCATTTCCAGGCCTCATCACCTACTCAATTGGGGAATGATTTAAAATGAGTCTCACAAGCCAATTAACAGAATTGTACGTGAAAATGCAGTTGAATGGTGCAAGTGAAAGTGTATGATGTAAATGTGGATGATATGAATGATGTAAATTGATGTAATTTTTGCCCCAATGAAGAAAAGGGGGATTTTGCCAAGTTTATATTCCATAATCATGTAAGATGTATTCCATTGTAGGAAATAAAAATCAAATTTGGTTACCCCAATTTTGGGGTGAGTCCATGTTGTTGAAGAAAGTGCCTTTTGGCGTCATTGAAATGCAAAGTGATGAAAATGCAGAATATCAAGAACCAACCATCCTTGGATTGGATGATTTCTAGGAGGCCCCTCCTAGTGACTATGTGCAATTATTGAATGTGAAATGGAATGATGTAGTATGAATTATCAATGTTTCAAGGCCCACGGAAAAGGCCATCAATAATAACTTTTAAGCAAATTAATCTTAGCATAGTTGCACTTGAAAAAGAGGGATCAAAAGTGATTTTTTTCTTGAACAAAGAGATATTGGATGATGAAAATGGTCAAGCATACTTATGGTTATTTAATCATCTTAACGAATTTCATGGACAACCAATCGTTGCAATCGCCAAGGAGATAGAACGAATCACTAGATACAAGGTTCACTTGAAACTATATGTGAACTTGGAAAATGTTTGATGCAAATGCAATTTTTTGTGGATTGGATTATGTTGATATGAATATGTGATGATGAAACATGCATTGATGATTGGATTGCATGATTTTGTGAAATTTTGCATTTTTTAGAGAGTTTTTAGAATAATTTTGGACAATTTTGTGACTTTTTGGTCGTAAATAAAAGTTAACTGCCCAAATCATTCCATGTTATCACAAAAATGAATGAAATAATTATGTAGATGATTAGAAAGATGAATATGGTCATTTCATGAAAATTTGGGCCATTTTGATACTTTTTGAAGCTTATAAGGTGATTTTGCAATTTTTTGTCGCAAACAAAATTTAAGCATCCAAATCAATTTTTAGTTTCACAAAATATGATATGATGATGAAAGGAATGTATGGATGCAATTTGAGGTGATTTTGTGGAGGTAATCTACCTTTTTGGATCATTTTTGTATTTATGCAAATTTTTATGCCAAACACTAACTAGAATTCACATCAATGCGTAAATGTCGACAAGCGTTTGCCACTCTACAATTGTTGGTCAACATTACAATGTGCCTATGAATGCCCATGGGTATTTTAGTGCACCAAAAATAGCTATAAATAGTCTACAGAGGTAAAATTAGACTAATTCTTGTGTTCATGAATTCTAGAAGTTGTGTTTTAAGGATTGAGTGTGTGAATAAATGAGGTTGAGTGAAAGAGTGAGGTGGAGTGGAGTCTATGGCGATGGAGGGTGTGAATGCAAAAATAGGGGTGAAGGTGCATGCTGCTGAGGTAAGTACCCTTGGCACTCTTATTTGAATTTGTGCATTTTTTTTGTTGAAATTATGCAATGTATGTGATATTAATGTGTTTACCTTGTGTAAATGTTATGCTACAACTACAGATCTTGGAGGCTCGACATTGGTTCTTGCCTCTCATAATGAGGGTGAGAAAGGCACTGCAGGATGAGTAGTGGAAGTGGTTAGATATTGTGGGTCTAGTTGGGGTAGCTAAGATTGATGTGGTGAGGGTAGATGAGGGGTGTATCTTTGCCTTGGTAGAGAGATGGAATCCAGATAGAGGTACTTTTCAGCTTCCTACTAGAGAGGTGACAATGATACTTGATGATGTATATCACATCCTCAAAGTAATGATGGAGGGGTTATATATTGAGGTTGGATACGATAATGGGTATGAGATGAGTCAGATATTTGGAGATCAATGGTAGGATGTGAGTCTGAAGGGTAGAGAGATAAGGCACTTGGGGATGTATGTCTATAAGAAGTTGGATGTATTGCCCATCTTGGTCATATTCTTCTTGGCCAACATAGTGATTCTAAAAAATACTAGCTATCGGTTCCCTTGGAACATGATTATGCTGGTGTATAATATGATCGACAAGCCTTGGGTGTATGCATGGGCACCTGCTTTGTTGGCGTAGCTATACCAAGAGTTGTATGAGGTAAGGAGGTGGAAGCAAAAGGATCTAGGGTGAAATTTACTACTATAGTGTTGGGGTTGGGAGCACTTCAGTGTGGCTCAACATGTGGGCTTACATACTAAGGCATAGGATAGGGAGGAGCCATATGCTATGAGATGGTGAGTGACTGAGGAGATGTAATCAAGTCATCCTATCTAGACTAGACAAGAGTATAGGGATCTATGGATAGGGTTGACATATTTTTAGGTGCAATGGAGGCCATGGTGAGGTGCTACTTGGACTAGTGATGGGGAGTAACTACGGAGAGTTTGGTAGGCTAGATAGGTGGTTGAATAACATAAAAGTGAGGTGGAGCTGATTCAATTCTTATGGATGCTACGATAGTTTGGGCTACAAAAGGGGATCTTGAGACATTGATGCTATATAGAGATGGGTCTACCTTGTGCTGAGCTATGGTGGGTGACTTATGATGATGATGAGGAGATAGATCTCCCCAATGTGGATGATATAGGGACCACCATTGAGTATGATGCATGGTTTGTTGCACAACCACTATGGGTACTGAGTATGATAGTGGATGATGGAAATGTGGATGAGGATGAGGTGGAAGAGGCAAATGAAGTAGAGGGGGCTCCTAGATGTTGGAGATGCATTGGATCTAGAAGTCGAGAGATATGGGTGAGGGATGCAGTAGAGCAAGCTCTTGAGATTGGAAGTGATGGAGATTTCATGGATGATATGGAGGAGGTTCCAAAGAAACCTCCAAGTTAGAGTGAGGAGGATTGGATAAGTCTTGAGTAGATGGTGGTTGATTGAGAGGCAGAGATAACAACTCAAGATGCAAATATAGATTTACTATGAGTGGAGTTAGAGGTACAAACGATTGTAGGTGGATGTAAGGATAATATTGTGAGACTCCAAGTAGAGCTACTTCAGAGGGACCATAGTTAGAGACGTGATGTACTATGCCTTTAGGCCCGAGATGGATACATCTAGGATTTAGAGGATCTATTGATGTAGCACCACATTGGGCTATCCAATCCACCCTCCTCATCCATATCTAGATTTTTTAGGCTTAGTGAGTCTAGGTGGAGCCCAAAAATTCTTGCACTCCTTTCCTCAAGGCTAATGGATTTGTGCCTTAGAGGGGAATGGGAGAATGAATGGTCTACACCTCAAAGAGAGGTACTTAATCGTACCTTCTTATGGTGATTTTTTGATGAATTGGGTGGGTTCACTAGGAAACATTTTATGGCAGTTTTTGAGCCTAGGTTTTGGGATTTGTTTTGATGTATTCCTTCTATCAAATCATGCATACACCTAGTTTGGCCAATATGCAACTACGCTAATCTATATGCAATTTTGATTTATATGTAAACAATAAACAGTAGAAAATAGAATCTAGATAGGCAATACAGTGCTTAAAAAGTGATTTAAAATACTTACCTGTATCTCAATTTTCTGAAGAAGATTATGATGTTTGATGTATGCAATATCGGGCAAAATCCAGCAATATCGGTTGAAATCAAGCAATATTGGGTGACCCGATTATGTGGAAAATCAACCGATCTTGACTAAAAGCTACAGTTTTATAATGGGATGTAAAAAATAACAATTTCACAAAGAAATATGCATTTTAATGAATTAAATTATAGTAATAAATGATATTAAGACGATAATGAAATGATGTTCATATGTATATCTATGGTAAATTCTTGAATATTTATGAAATAATGAAGGAATATGCCTATAAAATTTGAAATAATAATGATAATGAATTGAAACTGATGTAATAGATATGAAATATAATTCTAAAAAAGATATGGAGAAAAGAGATGTAAATCCTAAGTTATGGATGCCCCTAATCAGCTAAATTGCAGTAGTCTGTGTTGTAGATAAAATTGGACACTTTTGAGCAAAATCAGGCAGAACGATATAGCAATTGGGTAATATGATATCACGATTAGGTGATCCAATATCGCTTAAATTTGACCGATGCACAATATAAACCTACAAAAACATAGTGAAAGGGGAAAAGTATAGCATGAAATTATGCAAGAGTTCTAGGGGGAATCCGAGGCGAGGATCCTGGATTAAAAAGGAGGGAGTCAGGTAAGGAGTTGGGCCAAAAATGGAGGGGGTTGTAACCTCTCCTAATCTGGGCATAATAAGGTGAACCGATCTTGCAACTTTCGCACAGTGTAGCTATCTAGGTAAAGACAAAAGAGGTTAAAAAAATTTTTGTCACCTTGCTAAAGCAAGTATTTTTTAGTTTTGGGTAAAATTGGGTGACCCGATTTCATACAAAATCTTCCAATTTTGCACGAAATCGTGTGATTTTGTATAGAGGTTAAAACAAACTTATAACAGGCACAAAAATTGAGGTAACAACTTAGGGGTGGCAAATTTTATTTTTCAAAGTGTTTTTACCTTAGTCTTTAATTAATGTGAGTCAATTTTAAGATGCTACATTTTACCCCCTCTTTAGCGCATTTTTGAAATGAAATGTGTTAAAGATAAAATGGCATGCTTTATGAGAAAGCAAAAAAATTTATTGCAAATTTGTTGATAGTTTCAAGTTTTGATGTTAAACTATTTTATATATGGTGCCCCCTTCGAGTTTTTGTACCAATTCCAAGTTTGGTAAAAAACTCAAAATTTGCATCTTTTATTAAAGTAAATTTTAATAAAATCAAAGAATTAAAGTAAAACCCTAATTCATTTTTACTGTGCAGTTATTTTATTTTTAGCTATGGAGAAAAGAAGATGGCGGAAGTTCCTCATCGAGCAGATCTGGTGTGCAATAGGATTGGCCAGATATGGGTAAGGATCTCTTAACTTATTTTTAGCTTGTAATTTAGGATTTTAATGTTTAATTTTTTATTAATTTTGGATTTCTAGGGCATGACTGACATGTTTTCATCATGTCAGCAAAATCGGGTCGATTTCAATGATATCGGCTCGATTTCAATGATATCGGTCAAAATTTTGATCGATATCAAGAAATGATCCGATATCATAGAATATCACCTGATATCGAACAAAATATGCCTGATATCATGGAAAACACGTTGATATCAGATAAAATGTTCGATATCACAAAAAACTAACCGATTTTAGAAAACACTTTTGATTATTAAGTTATTAATTGAATTTTTTATTTTTTGTTGTTTGTTGTTTAACAAAAAAGGAGTTGAAGAATAGGGAATGGTGGCATAGGGTATTCCAAGAGGACCTGAATGCCCTAACAATAGTAGATATGGATATCCTATCCAATATGGGGTTATGACATGTGGTAGAGTTGCCAGAGGTGCTTGTTGATATACGACTATTGATCGCATTGGTTGAGCGATGGTACCCATACTCTTCTTGCTTTCGATTACCAATAGGGGAGATGACTCCCACACTAGAGGACATCTGGAGGATCCTAAGAGTACCCATCAGAGGGATGTTTGTTGCCGCATCTGGTAACCAGAGCCAGGCACTTCAGAGATTATGCGGTGATCCCAACTTTCCTTTGGCTAGTGGGGGTATTGGGGTTGAGCTTTTGAGTCAGAGACCAGGGGTTTCTCGACTCATAGTTGTACTCAGTGGGATTTTTGGTGGCTTGCTTCTAAGCCACTTCAGTGGTCATCTTCTACCATGGACTATGGCAGAGGTCATCGTCAACATGCGGGATCAGAGGATTATCTTTGCTTGGGGGCCTTTCATGCTCTACCATTTGTATAGGATCCTTTACAAGGTTGTATACAAGGTGCTGTGGAATTACCCCTCACTTATTTCCTACAAGTTTGGGCATGGGAGCATATCGCTATCCGGAGGCCCATAGGACTACCATTGGTAGGGGTGGCTGTAGAGAGGCCTAGGGCTTTCTATTGGTGTCCTCATAGAGCTCTTGGGAGTCAGATATCTATGGACATAGCTAGGAGATTCTTGGATGACCTAACAGTAGATAGCATCACATGGAGGCCATACAGAGGTCATCCCAATTGGCCAAAGGATGGATATTAATTAGCTCCCATAAGGTGAGTGATTTGGTTGAGGATGGATCAGGGTGACGTAGAGCTGCATCACATTGATCGAGTCATGCGATAGTTTGGGTTGTGGTAAGGTATCCCTAGGACTAGAGATGTTTACTATTCTAGGTCCAATCGAGATACTACCATAGTTAGTGGGGCTCCTGACATGGCCAAATATATGGACCCAGATGAATATGACGAGGTGGTCCCTACAACCACTGGGGATGATGCTAGAGTGACTGATTGCTACCAAGATTGGTATACCCAAATTCAACTAGTGAGGATTACTAGACTAAGGATTACAATACATCAAGTCTATGACCAGATGCAATAGCGTCAACCAAAATCTCAGCAGCAACAATAGAGGAGATAGGGTCAGGCTCCTTCCAAGGGAAGAGGACTTTGCACTAGGGGTGGACACCTATCACAGAGGAGGTGAGACCGAGAGGAGAGGAGGGCATCATCCCCATAGGAGGGAGGAGCATCTCCTTAGTAGGAGGTGAGACCTGACTCACCTAGGAAGGGCAAGAGGATTATGGAGGAGGGAGAGAGTAGTGAGACAACCACTCTATGGGTTGAGGTTACTAGATTGAGAGAGGAGACTACCTCCTAGAAGGCTAAGATTGAGTCTCTGGAGGTAGAGCTAGCACAAGTAGGATAGGGAGATGGATTTTAACGAGTTTGTGGCCTCCACTCTGACATCTACACATACAACTCACTCTAGGTGGAGTGGGCTAGGAGATGAGCTGGTGTGGTCTATACAATAGACCTCATTTTACCAGACTCTATACTTTATGGTCATACCAGTAGAGCAGAGATAGGCTTTACCTCCTAAGATTGTGGATCCTATTTGGATAGGATCATCATCTCGCTCTACTTCTAGGGTGACCTCCTCTAGGACATCTACAGTGGGAGGGCCATTTCGATCGCCATCGCCACCACCTGGTAGAGATGATGATGTTGCGAGCTCTAGAGGCTCGAGAGGGGTCTAGGGATGACCTAGTTGACTCTTTTTGCATTTTTGATGATTGAGTATGTCGATGATAGATATTGTGGCATATCAGTCGACCTTATATTGTATATATACTTTCTAATGATATATATGGATATTTTATTTTTATGTGACTTCATGTATAATGTTTGATTAATTTGCATTTTAATTTAGCTTTATTTTTTTAAATGATCATGTTTTTGGTATTTATAAATATTGATAATCATGCTTAAATAAAAATCATGGTGTGATTTTTGAAGATGTGTGTTTGTGTGATGATAAATTTGATATATTTAGCAATAGACCTCGAAGGATGTTATGTTGTTATATGACTGTTGGTGGAGATCAAAGCTCGCTAAGTCATGAAGCTAATCCTATTATGAGGAAGATTTTGATATTGCTAAATAAAATGGTTGTGTGCTTAAGAATAATCTTAAGGCTTGTATGATGAAAAGTAATGATTGATGTTGTTTTGGAACAATGTCTGAAGTAAATGTTTGTGAAAATATATATTTTGATTTAAGCATGAAAAATTTGAAAGATGATTTACGCTAGGCATAAAATTCCTAAGTGTGAAATTTTGAAAGAAATAATTACTTAAGAATTATACCATCATCATGAAAATCAAGATGAAATGCAAGCTGATATGAATTTTGTTTGTTCTTTTTAAAATGCGAAATTAAAATCATTATGTCACATATTCAAAATATTTTATAATTTTATGAAAATATATGAAATAATTTTTGGGCATGAAAAATTAGAATGATGATTTGCACTAGGCATAAAATTCCTAAGTGTGAAATTTTGAAAGAAATAGTTACTTAGGAACTATACCATCATCGTGAAAATCAAAATGAAATGCAAGATGAATATTTTTAATTTTTGCAATATTATTTAGGATAAATTATTGTAATATGATGATAAAATAATTTATAAGAGCTAATGATATTAATTATCTAACAAAATCTCAAAGAAATATTTTAACTTATTTCAAAGACAAATTCAAATTTATCTAGAACCAGTGTGTGAAAAGTGGATTCATTATCTATTTTGATTGTCATAATGATACAAAATCTCTCAAGTAACAAATGTGTGTGCTTTGTAAGGTTAATTTACCAATTTTGAGTAGGGTAATGATAAAGTGAACTTGAATGAACCAATGTGTGTGCAAGTGAAATGTTCATTTAACCATGATTTTGTGCATGCATTGGTACTAAACTACAATGTAAATCAAATTACCAAAAGCTAGCTAATCCAAATGCGGACATTGGTCTATACAAAATAAAGGTTACTAATGTGACATACATATCGCCATGTGAAAGGAATTACCCAAGGTCAAGCAAGTTGGGCACAAATCACCTGTTATGGGGCTTACCTCATGGTTTTCGAATAACTGAGAAATTCCAGGGATTCAAGTTCAATACCCCCTTATTTTATTTTGATTTTGGAGTAGGGATTCTTGTCCATTTATGAACAAGGGGATTTTATTGCTTTGTAATGGAATATTTTTCTTGATTTTCTCTTTTTTTTTCTTTCTTTTTCTTTCTTTTTTTCGGGGTACTTGCTCATATTAGGCGTAGAGCAAGGGATTTTATTTGGGTAGGGAGGAGCTTGTCCTTTTGCCAATTTCTCAGTATTCTAGACCATGCACATGATAGGATAGCAAGGAAAATTTTCACTTAAGGTATTAAGATTTACTAAGTAGTATCACTTTTCGAATTTGCAACAAATCATTTTAAGATGTAAAAGTGTGTTCTTGGTTCAAGAAGTAGCAAGATCATTCACAACACTCAAGATTTATTTAATGAAGTAATAGTGTTCTTTGATACGAGAGAGATTTATAATCAAAATAACAAAATCAACCTTATTAAATATGTGAATTTTAGTGCATGGTTCAAGATAACTTTTGAGTTTATCTGAAGTGAACTAAAATATAACTTGCAATTTTGGTAGATAATAAATGCAAAAATAAATCTAAAAATGTTTTGGAAATATTTTTATATATTTTCAGATTTTGTAATTTTTTTGGTTGTTTTTTATAAGATATTTGAAATGCATGAAAATTTATTTAAAATTATGTACATTAATAAGACTTTTGGATTTATGCATAATATATTTTTAGGTGCATAATATTCATGGGTTCTTTGAGATATTTTCCATCCAAAGTAGCCAATATGTATGCACCTGATCCAAATTTAGCAGTAATGATGAATGGTCCGAGCCAATTAGGTTGAAATTTTCCTTTAAGATATTTTCTGGCATTAGTATTTTTTTTATTTTCTTTTAAGACTAAATCTCCAACTTCAAAGGATCTACTATGAAATTTCTTTGCATATGATCTTTTAAGTTTGTCTTGGTAGGCACGAAGATGCTCTAAAGCATGAATGTGTTTTTCATCTAGGAGTTCCAACTGACTTAACCTGCCAACGTGATATTCATCTCCTACTTCTGCATCTTGAAGTAGAAGAGCTAAAGAAGGAACTTCTAGCTCGAATGGAAAAACTACTTCGGCACCATAAACCAAGACAAAAGGTGAAGCACCTGTAGGGGTACGAACACTAGTTCGATAAGCCCACAAGGTAGGATATAATTGTATATGCCAGTCACGACCTATTTTATTAACCAATATTTTTAGAATTTTGATTAATGTTTTATTAGAAGCTTCAACTTGGCCATTTCCTTGTGGATAATAAGGAGTAGACCATCTATGTTGGATTTTATATTTTTGACATAATTTCTTAACATATTTATTCTTAAAACATGTACCATTGTCAGAGATGAGATCAGATGGAATTCCAAATCTGCAAATAATTTGATTGAAAATAAATTTAGAAACTTGAACTCCTATGCAAGAAGCTAAGGGCATAGCTTCTACCCACTTTGTAAAATATTTTGTTGTTGTTATTATGAATTTATGACCATCAGAAGAAATGGGATTGATTTTACCAACAATATCTAAACCCCATTTAGAAAAGGGCCAAGGAGAGGCTATGGCTTGGAGTTCCTGAGCAGGAGCATGGACAAGGTCAGCATGTCTTTGACACTTGTCACAATGATGCACATAATCATGGGCATCCTTTTCCATGGAAGGCCAAAAATATCCCATTCTAAGGAGTTTTTTAGCAATGGCACTTCCACTAAAGTGTCCTCCACAAGATCCATCATGGGCTTCACTTAAGGCTTTCTTAGACTCTTCTATGTTAAGACATTAATAAAATACCTTCAAAAGATCTTTGATATAAGGTATTTCCAAAAATTACGAAGCGAACAACTCACTTACATAATAGCCTACATTGGTTTCTATCTAGTCCTTCAGGGAAGGTCCCATTCTGAAGGAAATTAAAGATATCTACATACCAAGGCTCTGGGGTAACTTCATTAATAAAAAACACATCTAATGGTTCTAAGCATGACTTAGAGGAAGCGGGTTCTTGGAGTTGGTGAATAATGATAGTAGCATACTCATCATCCAACTCCAAAGGCAACAAGGAAGCAGTTGCAACCATAGCATCGACAACACGGTTGCTAGTTCTAGGAATAGCTTCTAAAGTTACTTTCTCAAACAATGATATAATTTTAAGCACATATTCTTTATAAGGGCAAAGTTTCTCATCTCGTGTTTGATAAAATTCATTAATTTGATTTATCACAAGCTGAGAATCTCCAAAAACTAATAAAAATTTAATTTTTAAAGCTAAAGTAGCTCATAATCCAAGGATTAGAGCTTCATACTCTACAGTATTATTAGTACAAGCAAATTATAATTTAAAATATAAAGGTATAAGGTGTTTTTGAGGAGATTTCAATATGATCCCGACACCTGCACCACTCATACATCTAGCTCCATAAAAATACAAAGACCATGTCTCAGAATGATCTTCTTCTAAATTAAGGCACTCATTAGGAAATTCAATATTCATAGGATGAGTAGATTCTAAAGGTGCAACAGCTAACTGATCAACGATAACTTGGCCTTTGATAGATTTTTGGTCGATAAATGTGAGTTCAAACTCACTAAGAGCAAGAACCCACTTAGTTGTGCATCCCAACAAGTAAGGTCTACTCATCAAGTACCTTAATGGATCAGACTTAGCAATAACATATGTTTTCTGACTAAGCATGTAGTGGCACAACTTTTGCATGGAAAACACCACTGCTAAACAAAGTTTTTCTAATGGAGTATACCGGGTTTCATAGCTTATTAAAGTTCTACTTATGTAATATGTGGCTCGTTCTTTCTTTCCATCATCAATTTGAGCCAACATAGCTCCTAGTGCAAGTTCTGAAGCAGAAATATATAAAATAAAGGGATGATCTGGTCTAGGAGGAACAAGAACTGGAGGAGTAAGAAGATACTATTTGATATTCTCAAAATCTTCTTGACATTATTTATCCCAATTGAAGGGAATATTCTTCTTAAGTAATTTAAGAAAAGGTTCTATTTTATCTACCAATTTATCAATGAAGCGATGGATGGCTTGAAGTTTTCCTTGTAAACTTCTTAATTTTGATATGTTTTTAGGAGGTGGCATATCCATGATAGCTTTAATTTTGAGAGGATCTACTTCTATACCATGCATAGAAACTATAACCCCCAATAATTTTCTTGATTTAACTCCAAACACACATTTATCTAGATTTAAACGTATCTTATATTCTCTCAATCTATCAAATACTTTTCTTAAATCATTAATGTGATCCTCTTCTTTAGATGAACAAGCTATAATATCATCTACATAATCATGTAAAATATCATACATCATATCATGAAATATGTATGTCATAGCTCTTTGATAGGTTTCTCCTACATTCTTTAAGCCAAAAGGCATTACTTTCCAACAAAAGGTGCCCCAAGGGGTAATAAAAGTTGTTTTAGATTGGTCTTTAGGAGCTATTTTAATTTGGTTGTATCCTAAAAATCCATCCATGAGAGATAACATCCCATTCCCAGCTGTGAAATCTATAATTTGATCCATATTAGGGAGGGGAAAATCATCCTTAGGGCATGCAACATTTATGTCTCTAAAATCAGTACAAACTCTGATCTTAGTAGCTTCTTTCTTAGTTACTGGAACAACATTTGAAATCCACTCAACATAGTCAATAGCTTGTATAAAAATCACATTCAAAAGCTTCTCCAATTCACTCTTGACTAGTAATGCTACTTTAGGATGCATTTTTCTAAGTTTTTGTTTTATGGGTTTAGCATCAGGGCACACTACTAGATGGTGCATAACTATAGAAGAATCTAGGCCTGGCATATTTGCGTATGTCCAAGCGAACACATCAGGATATTCTATGAGAAATTCAATATATAGATTTTGTTTCTCTTCACTTAATTCTGATCCAATTTTGACTAAGTGAGGGTTCTCTTCTGTTCCAATGTTTACCTTTAAAGTATCTCCTACAACAATGTTTAAGTCTCTTTCAAAGTTGGGTGGTGCGGGTGACACACCCATTTCTTGTAGTTCTTCTAATGTGCATTTAGCTAACTCTTCTTGAGGAGTAGTAGCTTCAATATGGGCTATACATGGCATAGATCCATCAAAGAAGAACTCATTCCTTAAAAATTCATCAAGGGATATATCATGACAGATATCACCCTCTAAACATTCATCTATAGAAGCAATCATTTCTGGGTAAACCATAGTCAACATATTACAAGTATGTATCTTAGGAAGCTCTTGTTGTTCCATATATTATTGATATGTGATAAGGTGATCATCATATTCATATGGGAATGGTTATGTTTTAGTATGAATATAACCAAGACCACATCGGATAGGCCAATATTCGACATCTAAAGGTTCTTTCATACCATCTTCATGAGGTCCTAAACCTTTACCTCTATAACCCATATTACACATCATAGGTTTTGATTTTATATATCCATCAAAAAAATAACATTTAGCAAATCCATATTGATCAACTGTAATTTCTACAACTAAAATTTTACCCCAATCATACCCTGCATACACAAAAGCACAACTCCCAATATGGCATATGCTTCCCTTCTTCGACAAGCCTAAGGTACGGGGAGATGGTGGTAACTTAGATAACACCAAGGAGTCTTGGGTAGAAAAATTAACTTCTTCTATATTTGCAAGTACTGAAGATAAGTCCGGTAATACTTCATCTGAAAGAGCGTATGAAGTAGATGGAATATCTTCCTTAACTAGTTCTTTAGATGCTGTGAATTTAAATGTTGTAAATCGAAGAACACAAGCTTATACTGAGAGGGGGGTGAATAGTATAAGACCACTTTTTACTTTTTCTTCCAATTCAATATTATGTTGTGTAAAGATAGCAGTATTAATAGAAGTAATCAAAGCAATGCACAAAAACCATACACAATAGAGACACCACAATTTATGTGGTTCACCCAATGTGGGCTACTCCAAGGAGAAAATATTTTACTAAAACTTTCTCAATCAATCTCTTTGGGAATCACTCCCAATTACAATGTTTATGGATCTCTATCCAAAGGAGATGTTGATCCCCTAATCTCAAGTTCATGGATCTCTTCCACAGGAGAACTCTTTCCCCTTCTACTCTGGCTATGTGATCTTCTAGAAGACTCTGTCTCTCTGCTGCACTAACTGGTGGACCTCTCTCCACTTGAAGACTCCTCACTCAGATCTATCTTCAACTGTGCTGGTTGTTGGATCTCTATCCACTGAGACTCTGTCCTCTGTACTCTGTCACCTCCAAAGCTCTGTCAATAGGCTCACTAAGAACCTACTCAATAGGCTCACACAGAACCTGCTTAACAAGCTCACATAGAACTTGTCAAATCTATGCTAGCAAGCTCACCAAGAACTTGCCCAAATATGCTCTAGCAAGCTCACCAAGAACTTGCCCAAATATGCTCTAGCAAGCTCACCAAGAACTTGCCCAAATCTGCTCTAGCAAGCTCACCAAGAACTTGCCCAAATCTGCTCTAGCAAGCTCACCAAGAACTTGCCCAAATCTGCTCCAACAAGCTCACTAAGAACTTGTCCAAACACTATCCTCAAATTTATCCCAACACTATCCTCAAATCTATCCCAAAGGCCTTCTCAAAGGCTCAATCAATCATGCTCAAGTAGTACTCAAAATGAACTCAACAATGAATGGCAATCTCAACTCAAATTAACTTCATAGAAGCATAAAGAGAATTGTTAGAGACTCAATATGTTCTAATCTCACTCTCAACCCAAATCAATCTCAACTCAACTCATAGAAGCATAAAGAGAATTGTTAGAGACTCAATATGTTCTAAACTCACTCTCAACCCAAATCAATCTCAACTCAACTCAAATCAACTCATAGAAGCATAAAGAGAATTGTTAGAGACTCAATATGTTCTAATATCACTCTCAACTCAAATCAACCTCAACTCAATTCAAGTCTCATAGAAGCATAAAGAGAATTGTTAGAGACTCAATATGTTCTAATATCACTCTCAACTCAAATCAACCTCAACTCAATTCAAGTCTTATAGAACCATAAAGAGAATTGTTAGAGACTCAATATGTTCTAACCTTAATCTCAACTCAACATAGAATGATGGAATAGTTTATTTTATAGAACTTGAACAATCACTTCACACATCACTTGACTAGGCTCAATCAACTCAACTCAACCAATCACCACAAGGGACAACTCTCTCTCACACAACCCTAGTCCAAGTATGTATCAACCAACTCAAATGTTTCCAACAATGCTCAACCACAAATCTCACATAACAATGATACTCATGTTATTTTCTAACTCAAGTTCTTTCACAACCAATGGGCTTCAACAACTATGCTTATACAACAAAGTTTAAACACAACTCTCAACTTATAAAACCTTGAAGCATTCAATCAACCACTTTCGAAAAGGAAACCACAAACAATCCTTTTCCCTCCAATGATATTTTAGAAATCAACCACCATAAACAATCAATAGGAGAATGTGCCCATACCTTTTATGAAGATGAAAAAACCTCTTTGTAAATCTGCCACAATCACAAAATTCTTTTGCCAATCTTCACAAGGGTTAGTAGATCACAAAATAATCAACATTACTCCACTTTTCAATAATCATCACCAAGGCCTTTAATTGCACAACTTCCTTATCTCTCCTAAAACCACTTGTACCATAAAATAAAATAAATCAAAACATTGCATAACCTTTTCACTCCCAAAACCACTTATACCATAAAAATAAAATAAATCACAATATTGCATACCTTGTCACCTCATGAAAGAATTAATCCTCTTGAAAAAGAACAAGGCAAACTTCACTTTTGGAACCCCTTTGCAAAATCAGAAATATCTCTTTACACACACCTTATTTCTCCTTCTAAATAAGTTAGTCAAATAGCCCTCGAAATAAGCTTTTCGATGATATATAATATGCCACATTTTCGAAATAAATTGAAACCTTTACATATATATATATATATATATATATATATATATATATATATATATATATATATGCCAACCTCCATTAATTGCACATAGGTCGGCCCTCCATTAATTTAAACTTAAACTTTAAACTTTAATATCTTCATCACCGGAGGTCCTTTTTCGATGAAACAAAATTCCACCTTGGCTTTTAAGAAAAGCCCTTTCCACATAAGCCCACCATGGTTTTAAATAAAACCTTTTATTTTGCCTGCCTTGGTTTTCATAAAAACCCTATAAATAGCCATGCTTTCCAAAATATCATAAATGCTTATTTATGAAATATTTTGGCCACCAAAACCAAATGTGATCCATGTGACATCAATGATCCAACATAAAATGCCTCAAATTAACTCAAATTTCCAACAATCTCCCCCTTTGTCATTGATGGCAACACCTCTAATGCAAACACCACAATCACTACAAAAACCATCTCTGAGAATCAAAGTTGCTCCCCCTGATTCAATACTCTCTATGGAGGTTGCTCCCCCTAACTCAATACTCTCTTTGGAGGCTGCTCCCCCTAACTCAAATATCTCCCCCTTACTCAAATCTCTCCCCCTTTGACATCAATGGCAAAAGGGACACCTATGGGGCTAAAATATATGACTCTTAAGCTTAGCCCCCTCACCCCCTTCTCTTTTGAGGTGATTAATTTTGGGGTGGGAGTACTTTTACTCCCATATCACTTTGTTTCTTTCCTCTATCAACTTCCTTCCATGTTTTTCTGATATCCTTCTCTTGATGAATTACTTGATCTTCTTGTCTAGAACCTGTTTGACCTTCTTGCCTTGAACCTATTTGGAATTGAGTCCTACACCATTTTGCAATATGCCCAAAGTTATTGCAATTAAAACATTTGATATTGTAGCCTTTGGTTGGTGCCCATGTCCTGAATTCTTTCTTGAAGTAATTTCCATATTCATTCCTTTCCTGAACCCTGTATTGTGAAGCTCTATTTTCATGACCATTATGACCATGACTTCTGAAATGTGTAGCTCTAAAACCAAAACCATGTTGCTCATTTCCTTTGCACTGAAAAGCTTTATGACCAATCCTGTTACATGAGAAGCAATGTCCCTGAAAATCATACCTTCTTCCTTTGAAGTTTCTTCTAGCAAAATAAAACTTCTTTGATCCATGGATCCTGCAATGTATAGCCCTGTGTCCAAATCCATTACAAGAAAAATAATGTCCTTGAAAAGCCCTTTGTTCATGCCTTGGTTCCTCATACCTTTCTTGACCATTATCCTTATGATCATCTTCAACTTGTGCATTGCATCCTTGAACCTTCTTTGTAGCATCTAAAACCTCTTCCTTAGTTTCTTCCTTGCCTTTCTCTTCAAGAATTTCTTTTCCCTTTGAACTTGATTCACCTATCTCAAAACAAGAACCAAACTGAATATTTGGAGCCATAGGAACTTTGGAACTTTCCTCACAAATCTTAGGTGCTTCTTTGCTTTCATATTTTAGAACTTCCTTTCCTTTTGAGTGTGACTTTTCTTGGAAGTAAGATACAGCCTTAAAATAAGTTTCCACTCCTTTTTGAATCTTTTCATCTAATGTATCATGTCTTGTTGTGGTTACCCTTAGTTCTTCATTCATCCTTTCTTCTATCCTTTTTGCATTTTGAAGCTCTTCTCTGAGATTACTGATTGTTTGAAGTAGTTCTTCTCTGATTTTGACATCTGTTCGAATCTTGTTTTCAAGATTCCTGTATTCTTCTTTTAGCCTTTTGATTTCTGATTTTTGTTTACTTGGCTCATCCTCTTCCTTTTCTATTACCAAAAATGAGACTTCTTTGTTTTCACTACTGTTGGAATTGTCACTAGAACTGCTACTTTCTTTTTCAAATACACTTTCCTTGTTGTAATTGTTGTAGTATGTGCAATCATCATCTATATGCCCAAATTCTCCACATATGAAGCATTTTAGTATCCTTAGACCTTTCTTGTACCTATCTCCTTGCTCAATGGAGCTATTGAAGCTCTTCATGTCTTTAGCTCAAATGAGACATATCCTCTTCTTTAACTTCTTATATTTGGAGTGAATGTTCTTCTTCTACTTCTCTTATTCCATAGAAAAACCCTTCTTCATATTCACTATCACTAAGATCATTATAATCTTCTATAGCAAACAAACTCTCAAGATTTCTTTGACCATGCCTATTTCCTTGATGTGTCATCTCATCTTCACTATCATTGAAACCATTGCAATATCCTGATCTGTGATCTCTTTGACCACACACAAAAAATTGTTCTCTTTCACCTTCTATTCCTATGAATAAATGTTCTTCCTTTTCATCATCTGATTTGTCTCTATCACTATGATCTGAGCTATCACTTGCTTCTACAATGTAGTAAGATTTCTTTGCCTTACAAAAAAATTTCTTCTTCTCATACCTATTTTGCTTGAATTTGTCATCTTTGTCATGCTTATGCTTTCCATCTTCTTTTCTTCTTTGACCCTATTTTTCATCATCACTAATTTCTTCATGTGGACACTTGTATGCATAGTGACCAAGATCACCACACTTGTAGCACCTGACTTTCCTTATATCTCTGAAATTCCTTGAGTCCTTATTCCTTTTGATGAAGTTAGCTTCCTCATCATTTTCTAAAACTCTATCCATATCTGAAAATTTCCCTTTCTATTTTTCTGAAGCCTTGAATGCAATCTCTTTTATTGGAGCTTGATGCTTACTTACCCTCATCTCATAAGTTGTGAGAGTACCTTGCAATTCTTCCATTGTTAGCTTGTTGATATCCATTGTCTCTTCTATTGCTGAAACCTTAGAATCATATTTCATGGGAAGTGATCTCAAAACCTTTTGAGTAACTTCTGATTCTTTCATCTCAAAACCTAGGCCTCTCATGGTGTTAGTAATCTCATCAACTCGAAGTAAAAACTTTGCAATATCTTCAGAATATTCCATTTTCAATTCCTCAAATATTTTTCTATGAGTTTGTAGTTTTGCCAACTTTACCTTGGAATCTCCTTCATAAGTATTCCTCAACTTGGTCCACATCTCATTAGCTGAAGTACATACCATGACCTTTGCAAAATCTATCTCACGTAGCCCACTCAAAATACAATTCATTGCTCTTGCATTGATCTCAACCAATTTCCTGGTAGTCTTATCTTCCTCGGGATCACCTTCAACCCTATACTCTTTTTCAACCATCTTCCATACCTCATATCCTTGTGATATCAAGTAGTTCTTCATCCTCATGCTCCAAAAAGCATAATTGTTACCATCAAACAATGGAGCCTTATTTGAAGATAATCCTTTTTGTGAAGCCATCTGTGTTCTTGTAGAATCTACCCTCAAGTTGTTAGCCTTTCCGAAGGAACCCGCTCTGATACCAATTGAAGAACACAAGCTTATACTGAGAGGGGGGTGAACAGTATAAGACCACTTTTTACTTTTTCTTCCAAATCAATATTATGTTGTGTAAAGATAGCAGTATCAATAGAAGTAATCAAAGCAATGCACAAAAACCATACACAATAGAGACACCACAATTTACGTGGTTCACCCAATGTGGGCTACTCCACGGAGAAAATATTTTACTAAAACTTTCTCAATCAATATCTTTGGGAATCACTCCCAATTACAATGTTTATGGATCTTTATCCAAAGGAGATGTTGATCCCCTAATCTCAAGTTCATGGATCTCTTCCACAGGAGAACTCTTTCCCCTTCTACTCTGGCTATGTGATCTTCTAGAAGACTCTATCTCTCTGCTGCACTAACTGGTGGACCTCTCTCCACTTGAAGACTCCTCACTCAGATCTATCTTCAACTGTGTTGGTTGCTGGATCTCTATCCATTGAGACTCTATCCTCTGTACTCTATCACCTCCAAAGCTCTATCAATAGGCTCACTAAGAACCTGCTCAATAGGCTCACATAGAACCTGCTTAACAAGCTCACATAGAACCTTCTTAACAAGCTCACACAGAACTTGTCAAATATATGCTAGCAAGCTCACCAAGAACTTGCCCAAATCTGCTCTAGCAAGCTCACCAAGAACTTGCCCAAATATGCTCTAGCAAGCTCACCAAGAACTTGCCCAAATATGCTCTAGCAAGCTCACCAAGAACTTGCCCAAATCTGCTCTAGAAAGCTCACCAAGAACTTACCCAAATCTTCTCCAGCAAGCTCACTAAGAACTTGTCCAAACATTGTCCTCAAATCTATCCCAACACTGTCCTCAAATATATCCCAAAGGCCTTCTCAAAGGCTCAATCAATCATGCTCAAGTAGTACTCAAAATGAACTCAACAATGAATGGCAATCTCAACTCAAATTAACTTCATAGAAGCATAAAGAGAATTGTTAGAGACTCAATATGTTCTAATCTCACTCTCAACCCAAATCAATCTCAACTCAACTCATAGAAGCATAAAGAGAATTGTTAGAGACTCAATATGTTCTAAACTCACTCTCAACCCAAATCAATCTCAACTCAACTCAAATCAACTCATAGAAGCATAAAGAGAATTGTTAGAGACTCAATATGTTCTAATATCACTCTCAACTCAAATCAACCTCAACTCAATTCAAGTCTTATAGAACCATAAAGAGAATTGTTAGAGACTCAATATGTTCTAATCTCACTCTCAACTCAAATCAACCTCAACTCAATTCAAGTCTTATAGAACCATAAAGAGAATTGTTAGAGACTCAATATGTTCTAACCTTAATCTCAACTCAACATAGAATGATGGAATAGTTTGTTTCATAGAACTTGAACAATCACTTCACACATCACTTGACTAGGCTCAATCAACTCAACTCAACCAATCACCACAAGGGACAACTCTCTCTCACACAACCCTAGTCCAAGTATGTATCAACCAACTCAAATGTTTCCAACAATGCTCAACCACAAATCTCACATAACAATGATACTCATGTTCTTTTCTAACTCAAGTTCTTTTACAACCAATGGGCTTCAACAACTATGCTTATACAACAAGGTTTAAACACAACTCTCAACTTATAAAACCTTGAAGCATTCAATCAACCACTTTCGAAAAGGAAACCACAAACAATCCTTTTCCCTCCAATGATATTTCAGAAATCAACCACCATAAACAATCAATAGGAGAATGTGCCCATACCTTTTATGAAGATGAAAAAACCTCTTTGTAAATCTGCCACAATCACAAAATTCTTTTGCCAATCTTCACAAGGGTTAGTAGATCACAAAATAATCAACATTACTCCACTTTTCAATAATCATCACCAAGGCCTTTAATTGCACAACTTCCTTATCTCTCCTAAAACCACTTGTACCATAAAATAAAATAAATCAAAACATTGCATAACCTTTTCACTCCCAAAACCACTTATACCATAAAATAAAATAAATCACAATATTGCATACCTTGTCACCTCATGAAAGAATTAATCCTCTTGAAAAAGAACAAGGCAAACTTCACTTTTGGAACCCCTTTGCAAAATCAGAAATATCTCTTTACACACACCTTATTTCTCCTTCTAAATAAGTTAGTCAAATAGCCCTCGAAATAAGCTTTTCGACGATATATAATATGCCACCTTTTCGAAATAAATTGAAACCTATAAAAAAAAAAAAAAAATTATATATATATATATGCCAACCTCCATTAATTGCACATAGGTCGGCCCTCCATTAATTTAAACTTAAACTTTAAACTTTAATATCTTCATCACCGGAGGTCCTTTTTCGATGAAACAAAATTCCACCTTGGCTTTTAAGAAAATCCCTTTCCACATAAGCCCACCATGGTTTTAAATAAAACCTTTTATTTTGTCTGCCTTGGTTTTCATAAAAACCTTGTATATAGCCATGCTTTCCAAAATATCATAAATGCTTATTTATGAAATATTTTGGCCACCAAAACCAAATGTGATCCATGTGACATCAATGATCCATGTGACATCAATGACAACATAAAATACCTCAAATTAACTCAAATTTCCAACATAGACTCAGGAAGTGGATCTACTATTGTAGATTTAGGAAATGGATTAGCTATAGGTTTAGAAAATGATGATGATGTCTTAGAATTTTTTAGCAATGGTGATTTAGAACATGTTTTTGATGATGTGGGTTTAGAAGTTTATGATGATTTAGATTTAGAAGGTCTTGATGATGCGGGTGGACTAGGATAAGAAGAAGATATAGCAGGACAAAAGGAAAATCCTATATGTTCTACTATAACACACATATCAAATGACCTAGGATCACCATGGATGGTGACTAATTGATTTTTGAACTCAAATTTGACACATTGATGTAATGTGAAGGGTACTGCTCTCATTGCATTGATCCAAGGTCGACCTAGAAGAATGTTGTACAATGCAAAACAAGACAAAACAAACACAGTCATATCCAAAATCCTTGGGCCAACTTGCAATGGGCTTTTCATTACTCCACATGTTTCTTGAGTTTCGTCATTAAATTCTTTAATAATCATTTTAGTATTTTTCATATCTTCTTGTTTAAATCCAAATCTTTGAAATAAATCATATGTGCATATATTTAATGATGATCCATTATCAATTAGGACTATTTTAACTCCTACATATCCAATCAATGTTGTTATGTATAAAGGATTATCTCCATACAAATTTTGAGGAAGAATATCTTTGTCACAAAAATCTATGAAATTTGTTTCATCCAAAGTTACAAAATTTACCACTGCATTAGGTTCAATATCTTCAGGTACCATCATATTACTTAGGGTTTTCATTAATTCTTCCCTATGCAAGGGGGAAGTTATTAGGAGGTCCAAGAGAGAAATCCTCACTGTGATGGTAGCCAACTGTTCATTAATATCATATGGAGATCTTTGTTGTGAATTTAATACATTATTTCCCTTAGTAGGAGGTTTTAATATAAATGGAGTTGTTTTCTCATTTTGGCTCTGATTTTGAGAGTTTTGATTTTGTGCTTGTTGTCTTGTGACAACTCCAATAGTGCCTACAATGTTACTATGTCGAGGATCTCCAAAATAGGGTCTAGCATTTTCTGCTTGCTCATTGGAAAGCCATTGTTGAGATGATGGTCTAGTAGTTATTCTTCTTGGAAATGGCTCTTCTGGAATTGATAAATCTGTAATAGGAGTGACTTGATCTGATTCATATTCTAAACTATTTGAAGCAATCTCTAGTTCACTTCCTGTTTCACTTTTTGTGTCACTTTCTATATTATTTTGGAAATGTTGTATTGGCCTAGTTGTGACCACAGATGAAGATGTTTGAAATTTTTGGTGTGGAAAAAAGCTGCTAATGGTTCCCACATACCTAGTTGGATGAGGAACATTATGATGGTCTACTTGGTTTACTGCTTCTTTACCATGTTGTGGTAAGGGATGTTGAAAAATATCCAAACTTTGATTTGCATTTTGGGTTGGTTGCTTTTGGGTATTTTGAGCATTATTGTTTGCAAAAAATTGTTGAACTTCCATTTTCCCTTTATCAATCAAGTCTTGTATCACATGCTTTAATATTTTACAAGAATTCATAGAATGCCCATCTACTTGATGGAAATTACAATGTAAATCAACTCTAAATATAGCTACAGTTGTATCAGGTTGTCTTATTTTAGGCAACCGTATCAAGCCTTGTTCCAATAATTGTGGTAAAATTGTTGTTAAAGGTTGATTCAATCTTGTGAATTCTCTTGGTGGTTTATCAGGAACTTTCAATATAAATTTCTTCACAACTTTAGTAAGATTAACATTTGGGTTGTTTCTACTATCAGTAACTCCATCACCTACCACCTGTTTGTTCTTATACTAATTCTTAGAAGTTTTGTCTTCATATTTCTTCTTAAATTGTCCTCTTATAATGAGGGCATCTTCTACCCTCCTTGCTAGATCAATGGCTTGATCAAAGGATGTTACTATAGCAGTAGAAAGTTCATAAGATAGCCATTCTTGCAAATTACCTATGAATATGTCCAACATTTCACGATGAGGTAATGCAAAGCGTAATTTATTTAAAATTTATCTCCATTTAGTCAAAAATTCAGCAAAACTTTCATATTTGTCTTGTTTCAAGTTGTATAAATCTTTAATAGTGACATGCCTCTCTATATAGGCACTAAATTTATGAACAAACATCTTTGTTGTCTCCTCAAAATTCCTTAAAGAGTTTGTAGATAACTGATACTCTAAAGCCATACCCCCAAGACTTTTAGGAAACATCTTTACCAACAACATGTCATCATGATATGCTATCATAAACATGCAAATATGCTCAATAGGATCTTAAGTTCCTTTATATATTGAAAGGACATGCATAGGGAAATGCTTAGGGTAAGGTTGAGCTACTACAATAAGATCTAAAGGTTGACTACACATCTCTTGATAACTGTATGAGGGATGGTAGGGATTGTTAGTCTTATAATGGCACTGAGAGGGGGTGGTGAATCAGTGTGGTACTTTAATTATGAATTTACAGCTCTTAAAACAGTAGTAATTAAAACTTATAAATAGATATAGCAAGTACAGCAAGAGAACATCACACAACACAATATTTTAACGAGGTTCACCAATTTGGCTACTCCTCAAGAATGATTGCTTGGACTACCATCCAAATCCAGCCTTTGCAAAGCACCAACTTTACAAACAGTTTACCATCTTCCACTGGAAGGAGCACCAACCCCTGATTTATTTGTACCAACAAAAAGGAGCAACAACCCCTGATTTACCAACACCTACTGGAAGGAGCACTAACCCCTGATGCCGATCGCAACCTCGGACTTCAATTTTGAATCTATAAGTTTGATGATAAAATACCTTTGCTTTTACAAGACCCTAACTGGTCTGCTTCACCTTTGCGTTCTCTGCTCACTCTACTCTCTCTACGCAATCACTTCGCACAATCTGTTGCTTCACTGTTGAGCTTCATGATCGTCTTCTCCCTTTTGTGCACTTTGCTTCCTTTGCGAATTTCACCCTTAGCATGATTCGACTTCTTTGCTCACTTTGCGCACTTCGCCATCATCTCGCCGCTTCTACGCTTTCTGCGCTCTTACGGCCGCATTTCACACTTCGACATACATTCGATGATATCGACCACTCCTTCAATTCTCCATGTTGGAAATTTTGGGTACTTTGGGTACATTGCCTTTGCTCAAATGTATAAGTTGTCATTGATGTCAAAAGGCATTTTTGTGTTGATATCAAAAGAGTGTGATGTCAAGAATATCTTGAGAAGCTTCATTATGTTAAAGGGTTTTTATTAAAACCATGGTGGCAAGGCTAAAGGTTTTTCTTAAAACCATTTGGACTCATTAAGGGTTTTTATTAAAACCAAGCTTAACTTAATGCAAAGGTCCATGTTTATTATTAATAATTAAATTAACTCAAACCTTTGTCAAAGGTCCAAGTTTAATTTATTATTAATAAAATAATAATAATTATTATTTTAATTATTATTAAAGGGTCTTTCAACCCTTAAGCGGAAAAAAGAATTCCGATATGTTGCCATCGTTGGAGGAGCACCGACGTCAAACAGTTAAGGAAAAATGGCTATATAAGTTGGCATGATTTTCAAAAGTGAGCACCTCCGATTAATGTTGATATCTGCGATTTGTGGCTACTCTATTTTAGTTCGATTTGTGCTTGGCATCTATGATTTGCATTTGCTCTGTTTCGTTCGATTTGCGCTTGGCGTCCGTGATTTGCATTTGCTCTATTTCGTTCGATTTGTGCTTGGCGTCCACGATTTGCATTTGCTCTATTTCGTTCGATTTGCGCTTGGCGTCTATGATTTGCATTTGTTATATTTCCTTCGAACAGCGCTTGGTGTCTTCGAGTTGAGCTTGCTCTGTGTTTTTGAATCTTCGATTGACGTCTTGGAGACTGTGCTCGGCAAACTCGGATTTGAGCTTGGGCTGCATCCTTACCTTGTTGCTTGACGGCAGTGGATTGTTTGCATGCGGTTTGAGGAAGACGTTTACGTTTTCCAGATCCTTGGCGTCAAAGGAAGATAAAAGAGAGGGCAGCGGTGTATTACTTCGTTGGGCACTTGTGACCCAATGGCGGTGGCATTTAAGCGAAAGCGCTAGTAGGCAGAGGTGCCGCGTTCGATTCTCTTCGTTGATAATTTTTCTTTTGGTCACGGTGTGCAAAGGATGGTGGCTGTGAATGCGCGGGAGGTATAAGGTTAAGGTATCATAATTGTTTTTGACATTGTTTTATTGATGTTTAATGTTTATGTGGAGTAATAAGGTGTAAAGAGGTTTTACTTTGTATGTTATTGTACTTTGGTGGTTTTTACTAAGTTGGAGAAATAAGGTGTTATATTTGGATCTTTATTATTGTGTATTATTGTATAGTTGCTAACTCTAATTGGTGGCAAATTGAGAGTTAGTGTTGTGACAGATTTTGAGTTCTCCTTCTTCATCAAAGTAACGGTATGGGCAACTTCTTCCATGTATGTTGTTTATGGTATATTTTCTGAAATTGAGTTTGGAGTGAAAAGGTTGTCTACTAGGTATTTTTGTGTAAATCTTATTTTCTGGATATTGAAGATTGTTTATGCATTAAAGTCATTGATGAACTTTTGGGTGAATGCATAATTCTGGTTGAGTAAGAGGAAGCATTTTTGCACTAGGGTTTATGTTAGTAAATCTTGCTACTTGCATTGAGATGATGAAACCCTAGTTGTTGGTAAAAATAATATAAGTATCATTGTTATATGAGATATTGCATGTTTGGCAATTGTTGGGTTGTGTTTCATTTTCTTGAGAAAAGCATACTACATCTATCTTATTCTTTTGAGATTGAGATTGAGTTGAGATTGAGATTGGGAGTTAAGTATAGAACATATTGGGTCTCTAACAATTCTCTTTATGTTTCTATGAGATTTGAGATTGAGATTGGGAGTTAAGTATAGAACATATTGAGTCTCTAACAATTCTCTTTATGCTTCTATGAGGTTTATGAATCACATTGGGTCTCTAACAATTCTCTTTGTGGGTTCATGCTAAGCAAGTTTTTCTTGGTGAGCTTGTTGAGGTTTTGGACAGGTTCCAGTGGGGACTTGTGAGCAGGTTGTGGACAGGTTCCGGTGGGGACTTGTGAGCAGATTTGGACAGGTCCTAGCAGAGGACTTGTGAGCTGAGTTTTTGAGAGTTCTATTAGAGAACTTGAGGACAGAGGTACATTGGTTCTTTGAGAAGAACCTGAGGACAGATTTGGCAAGTCTTTGAGAAGGCTTGTGTGTAGAGGATTGATTTGTTCAAAGAGTTGGACAGATCTGACAGATAGAGGAAGACTTGTACTAGACCGACTGACTGTGTTTGGTACAGGTAGCTGAGCTGCTGTGGACGTGATCATAGAAGGCAGAGGTCTCTTAGGCTAAGCATTGAGGATAGGAGGTCTTCGGTGGAAAGGAGTTCCACATGTTGGCAAGAGGTAGAGGCAGTTGATCTTCTGAGGGATCATTTCCAGAGCAGAGGGAAGGTATCTCCTTTGAGCAGAGGCTCATAAATTCAGATTGGGGGAAGGTGTCTCCTTTGGGCCGAGGCTCATAAACATTGTAATTGGGAAGGTTTCCCAAAGAACTTTGAGATAACTTTTAGAGAAAATTTTTGTGGACGTAGCCCAGGCATTCTGGGTGAACCACGTTAAAATTGGTGTCACTTTGTGGATGATATTGTGCATTGTTTTGATATTGCTTTGGGTATATTGCTTTACTATTTTGAAGTATAAAGGAAAAAGTAAAAAGAGGTCTTATACTGTTCACCCCCCCTCTCAGTATAAGCTTGTGTTCTTCAATTGGTATCAGAGCGGGTGCCTTCAAAAAGTTTAACAGCTTGAAGGAAAAGCTAGTAAAGAACACAATGGATCATTCAAGTGGCAATGCAAGACCTATTCTTGATGGGTCAGATTTTGGTCTTTGGAGTGCAAGGATGAAGGTTCATCTAATGGCACTTGGGAATGAGGTTTGGGAAGTGATTGAAGATGAGTACACTATTCCTGAACTTGGTCCTAATACTAAAGAAGAAAGGCTCCTACATCATAGCAATTCAAAAGCAATGAATGCAATCCTGAAAGGCTTACAGAAAGCAGATCTCACCAAAGTGATTCACTGCAAGACAGCTAGTGAAATGTGGAATCAATTGAAGGTGGTTCATACAGGTGATACAAATGTCAGAAAGGCCAAGTTGAGACACTTCAAAGGTATGTTTGAACAACTCAAGATGAATGATGATGAAAATATTAGTGACTACATGCTTCGTATGGATGAGGTTGTTAACTCCATGAAAGACTTAGGTCTTGAGCTTGCTGAAAATGATGTTTGTGATAAGATTTTAAGATCTCTTCCTAATAGATTTAGTGAAAATATTTTTGCTATTGAGGAAGCTAAAGATTTGGATAAGTTGAAAAAGGATGAGCTCCATAGTATACTTGCGGCATTTGAGTTAAGAACTCAAGTGAAAGTTGATGTCAAGAAGGAGGCAACTTTCAAGGCTACCAAGAAATCCAAAGGTAAACAGTTTCAAGAGAGTGATGAGTCTTCTAGTGATGAAGAGGCATATTACAACAAGAAAGGCAAGTTCTCTAGAAAGCACAAAAATATGAAAAACGTAAGATGTTTCAATTGTGGAAAGTTTGGTCATTATGCTACTGATTGTATTGTTGCCAAGGATGAAAGTGATGAAGATAAACAAGACTGTAAGAGCAAGGATTCTGAAAAGCACAAGCATCATAGGAAAAACAAAGATGAGCACAACAATCAAGGAAAGAGGTATTCTCACAAACACAAGAAGAGTTTCTACCTAGACAAAGCAAGTAAGTGTTCTAGTAGTGATAGTGAAAGTTCTTCAAGTGATAATGAAAATGAGATGTTGTTCATATCAAAAAAGAGGAAGAACCAAAACATAGATTCATTATCATGAAATGTCTTAGATGTGGAAATTTTGGTCACCTTGAGGATGATTGCACAAATAATGATTTGGTTTCTAGTATGTATGAGGATGCTTCAGAAAACTATAAGGAAGATGCATGTATGGTTTTTGAAAAGGGTAGCACCTCTAGTGATAAGAAATCTGAAAAATGCTTTGATGATTCTAAAAGCAAACATATAGAGGAAGGTGAAGTAGATCTTAAAGGTGAACTTATTAGTGCTCTTAGTGCTTTGAAAAAGGAAAGAAAGAAGAATGCTAGACTCAAGGATAAGTTGGATGAATGTTGTATGGAGAGAGATGATCTTATAGAAAGTCTTGACTTCTCTATAGCTAAGACACAAGAACTCAAGGATGAGTTAGAGTCTAAGGTTCTTGAGTATAGTGAGTTAGAACAAAAAATGGCTTCTTTGAAAGAGGAAACTAAAGGGTACAAGGATAAGCTTCACAGGTTTCAAGATAGCTCCAAAAAGGTTAAGTCTCTCATCAAAGGTCAAAGAAAGACAATAGATAAAACAGGCCTTGGTTTTGTTAAGCCTCACAAGGAACAAGTTGGAGAGTCTAGTAAGAGACTCCAAAAGGAAGAGAGTTCTGATGAGGAAAGTATTTCAGATCATGAGTCCTTGAATGATAGATGCACAGAAATAGAAAACAGAATTCAGAATGAGAAGAAGAAGTTTTCGAGCCTAAGAGGTCAAATAAAGGGAAGTTTCAAGGCGAGATGTTTTGCTTGTCACGGGTTTGGTCACACAACTTCACATTGCATGGCTCAAGTGAAGAAGGTAAATGACAGTTTTAGAGGTGGTAATTTCTTTCAAGGGTATTGCTACTCTTGTCAACAGTTTGGGCACAAGGCAGTTTATTGCAAGGCAAATATCAGGAATAGGTTTGATCAAAATAGGTTTGGTCAAAACAAGTTTGGTCAGAATAGGTTTGGTCAGAACAGGTTTGGTCAAAACAGGTTTGGTCAGAACAGGTTTGGTCAAAACTGGTGGATTCAAAGAATAGGTATGCCTAAAAGAAATAACATTGTTACTTGTTATAAGTGCAACAATGAAGGTCACACAGTCAGACAGTGTAGAGCTAAAATTCTAGAATACAAGAACAGGAACAGTGGCATGATCAGGTCCAAGGATCAAGGCATGGATAAAAATAGGGATGAGAACAAGAACAAGAACAGTGACAAGAATAGGAATATGGACAAAGAATTCAAGAGAAGGCCCGGCAAGGAAGTTATAGACGCTGATGATGATCAGTGCCTAATGGGAGTTTTACTCCCACCCCAGAATTAATCACCTCATCAGGAGGTGGGGGAGGGACTAAGCTAAGAGGCTAATTCTTAGTCCCGAGCCCCAAAGGTGGCCCTTTGCCATTGATGACAAAGGGGGAGAGATATAAGTAAGGGGGAGAGCTTCAAAGTGAAGAGGAAAGCTTCAAGTCAGGGGGAGCAAAACTTCAAAGGAAGATTCTCAGTTGTTAGCACGGTTGGTTTTAGTTGGTTTCAGTTTTGTCTCTTGAGAAGTGTTTTCAGTAAAGGTTTGCCATCAATGACAAAGGGGGAGATTGTTGGCAATTTTGGGTACTTTGGGTACATTGCCTTTGCTCAAATGTATAAGTTGTCATTGATGTCAAAAGGCATTTTTGTGTTGATATCAAAAGAGTGTGATGTCAAGAATATCTTGAGAAGCTTCATTATGTTAAAGGGTTTTTATTAAAACCATGGTGGCAAGGCTAAAGGTTTTTCTTAAAACCATTTGGACTCATTAAGGGTTTTTATTAAAACCAAGCTTAACTTAATGCAAAGGTCCATGTTTATTATTAATAATTAAATTAACTCAAACCTTTGTCAAAGGTCCAAGTTTAATTTATTATTAATAAAATAATAATAATTATTATTTTAATTATTATTAAAGGGTCTTTCAACCCTTAAGCGATCGATATGTTGCCATCGTTGGAGGAGCGCCGACGTCAAACAGTTAAGGAAAAATGGCTATATAAGTTGGCATGATTTTCAAAAGTGAGCACCTCCGATTAATGTTGATATCTACGATTTGTGGCTACTCTATTTTAGTTCGATTTGCGCTTGGCATCTATGATTTGCATTTGCTCTATTTCATTCGATTTGCGCTTGGCGTCCGTGATTTGCATTTGCTCTGTTTCGTTCGATTTGTGCTTGGCGTCCGTGATTTGCATTTGCTCTATTTCGTTCGATTTGCGCTTGGCGTCTACGATTTGCATTTGTTATATTTCCTTCGAACAGCGCTTGGTGTCTTCGAGTTGAGCTTGCTCTATGTTTTCGAATCTCCGATTGACGTCTTGGAGACTGTGCTCGACAAACTCGGATTTGAGCTTGGGCTGCATCCTTACCTTGTTGCTTGACGGCAGTGGATTGTTTGCATGCGGTTTGAGGAAGACGTTTACGTTTTCCAGATCCTTGGCATCAAAGGAAGATAAAAGAGAGGGCAGCGGTGTATTACTTCGTTGGGCACTTGTGACCCAACGGTGGTGGCATTTAAGCGAAAGCGCTAGTAGGCAGAGGTGCCGCGTTCGATTCTCTTCGTTGATAATTTTTCTTTTGGTCGCGGTGTGCAAAGGATGGTGGCTGTGAATGCGCGGGAGGTATAAGGTTAAGGTATCATAATTGTTTTTGACATTGTTTTATTGATGTTTAATGTTTATGTGGAGTAATAAGGTGTAAAGAGGTTTTACTTTGTATGTTATTGTACTTTGGTGGTTTTTACTAAGTTGGAGAAATAAGGTGTTATATTTGGATCTTTATTATTGTGTATTATTGTATAGTTGCTAACTCTAATTGGTGGCAAATTGAGAGTTAGTGTTGTGACAGATTTTGAGTTCTCCTTCTTCATCAAAGTAACGGTATGGGCAACTTCTTCCATGTATGTTGTTTATGGTATATTTTCTGAAATTGAGTTTGGAGTGAAAAGGTTGTCTACTAGGTATTTTTGTGTAAATCTTATTTTCTGGATATTGAAGATTGTTTATGCATTAAAGTCATTGATGAACTTTTGGGTGAATGCATAATTCCGGTTGAGTAAGAGGAAGCATTTTTGCACTAGGGTTTATGTTAGTAAATCTTGCTACTTGCATTGAGATGATGAAACCCTAGTTGTTGGTAAAAAGAATATAAGTATCATTGTTATATGAGATATTGCATGTTTGGCAATTGTTGGGTTGTGTTTCATTTTCTTGAGAAAAGCATACTACATCTATCTTATTCTTTTGAGATTGAGATTGAGTTGAGATTGAGATTGGGAGTTAAGTATAGAACATATTGGGTCTCTAACAATTCTCTTTATGTTTCTATGAGATTTGAGATTGAGATTGGGAGTTAAGTATAGAACATATTGAGTCTCTAACAATTCTCTTTATGCTTCTATGAGGTTTATGAATCACATTGGGTCTCTAACAATTCTCTTTGTGGGTTCATGCTAAGCAAGTTTTTCTTGGTGAGCTTGTTGAGGTTTTGGACAGGTTCCAGTGGGGACTTGTGAGCAGGTTGTGGACAGGTTCCGGTGGGGACTTGTGAGCAGATTTGGATAGGTCCTAGCAGAGGACTTGTGAGCTGAGTTTTTGAGAGTTCTATCAGAGAACTTGAGGATAGAGGTACATTGGTTCTTTGAGAAGAACCTGAGGACAGATTTGGCAAGTCTTTGAGAAGGCTTGTGTGCAGAGGATTGATTTGTTCAAAGAGTTGGACAGATCTGACAGACAGAGGAAGACTTGTACTAGACCGACTGACTGTGTTTGGTACAGGTAGTTGAGCTGCTGTGGACGTGATCATAGAAGGCAGAGGTCTCTTAGGCTAAGCATTGAGGACAGGAGGTCTTCGGTGGAAAGGAGTTCCACGTGCCGGCAAGAGGTAGAGGCGATTGATCTTCGAGGGATCATTTCCAGAGCAGAGAGGGAAGGTATCTCCTTTGAGCAGAGGCTCATAAATTCAGATTGGGGGAAGGTGTCTCCTTTGGGCCGAGGCTCATAAACATTGTAATTGGGAAGGTTTCCCAAAGAACTTTGAGATAAATTTTAGAGAAAAGTTTTGTGGACGTAGCCCAGGCATTCTGGGTGAACCACGTTAAAATTGGTGTCACTTTGTGGATGATATTGTGCATTGTTTTGATATTGCTTTGGGTATATTGCTTTACTATTTTGAAGTATAAAGGAAAAAGTAAAAAGAGGTCTTATACTTGTTCACCCCCCCTCTCAGTATAAGCTTGTGTTCTTCACTCCAAACAGCCATGCTTTTATAACAACATTTTGATGATGAAAAACTCTAATATTAGTCGACTGTAACCCTCATCATAGTCGATTGCAAACCCTAATCTTCATCGACTGCAAACCCTAATATTTGTCGACTAACATCGGTCTTCGTCGGCTTCAACTGCCCCTATAACTCTTCTATTGCTATTGTCGCGAAAACACATGTCACGATATCGTGACACTTTCCCCTCCGTACGCTTTCTCTTAGATTTGGCCCACGAGAATACAACATGTAGCGATATCGCTACACTTTTTCCTTCGTATGCTTTCTCTTATCTTTGGCCCATGAGAATACAACATGTAGCTATATCACTACACTTTTTCCTCCGTATGCTTTCTCTTACCTTTGGCCCACAATAATACAACATGTAGCGATATCGCTACACTTTTTCCTCTGTATGCTTTCTCTTACCTTTGGCCCGCAAAAATACATGTCATGAAATCGTGACACCATTTTTTCTCTCCTCTTTCTCTTCGCTTTGGACCACGAAAATGAAACATGTCACGAAATCACAACACCTTTTTCTCTCTCCTCTTTCTCTTCGCTTTGGACCACAAAAATGAAACATGTCGCGAAATCGCGACACCTTTTTCTCTCTCCTCTTTCTCTTCACTTTGGACCGTGAAAATGAAACATGTCGTGAAATCGTGACACTTTTTTCTTTCTCCTTTTTCTCTTCGCTTTGGACCACGAAAAAGAAACATGTCGTGAAATCGCGACACCTTTTTCTCTCTCCTTTTTCTCTTTGCTTTGGACCGTGAAAATGAAACATGTCGCGAAATCATGACATCTTTTTCTCTCTCCATTTTCTCTTCGCTTTGGAATGCAAAAAAGAAACATGTCGCAAAATCGTGACATCTTTTTCTCTGTCCTTCTTTAGTCGTGAAAATGCGACATGTTGTGATATCGCAACACTTTTTCTTCTTAGAACTTTTTCTTGCCTTCAGTCACGAAAACCCGACATGTCATGATATCGTGACACTTTTCCTCAATGCTTTTTCTTGCCTTCGGATCGTGAAAACTCATCACTTTTCCTCAATGCTTTTCTTGCCTTCGGATCGTGAAAACCCGACATGTCACGATATTGCGACACTTTTTCTCCTTAGCACTTTTTCTTGCCTTCGGATCATGAAAACTCGACATGTCACAAAATCGTGACACTTTTTATTTTGGACTCTCTCTCCTGCAACATGTCATGAAATCATGACACTTTTTCTTTTGGACTCTCTCTCCTACAACATGTCGTGAAATTGCGACACTTTTTCGTCCGTACAACCTTCCTTGCAATATGTCGTGAAATCGTGACACTTTTTCGTCCGTACAACATTCCTTGCAATATGTCGCGAAATCGTGACACTTTTTCGTCCGTACAACCTTCCTTGCAATATGTCGTGAAATTGTGACACTTTTTCGTCCGTACAACCTTCCTTGCAATATGTCACGAAATCGTGACACTTTTTCTACTTGCCTCATTTTCTTTCAACATGTCGCGAAATTGCGACACTTTTTCTACTTGCCTCTTGTTGTGGCTGATCCACAACACACCCCAAAATTGGGGACCCACCTTTTTTGCATGCTTTCAAAGAAGATCTCAGTGACCCAGATGCTAAAAATCAAGAAAAAGGGGCAAAATTGCACAAGGATAAAAATTGTCGCGATATCGCGACATGTCGCGCCATCGCTGCCAAAAATGAAAAAGTGTCGCGATTTCGCGACGTGTTGCGCCGGCAGAAAATGAAAAGTGTCACGATTTCGCGACGTGTTGCGCGGTCGCGGAAAATGAAAAGTGTCATGATTTCGTGACATGTTGCTCGGTCGCGGCCAAAAATGAAAAAGTGTCACGAAATCATGACATGTTGCTCCGTCGCCGGCAGAAAATGAAAAGTGTCAAAATTTCACGACATGTTGCCGTCGCGGCAAAATAAAAAGTGTCGCGATATCGCGACAAAAATCGACATGTCACAAAATCGATGGTCAAACAACAAACAGGGCAAGGCACGAAAAGCGTAGCGATATCGTGACAAAAAGAAAGGAGCACGAAGCGAAAAACGTCGCGATATCATGACAAAGCAAGAAAGGGACAAAGTAAAAAATGTCGCGATTTCATGACGAAAAGAAAAGGGCACGAAGCAAAAGAATGTCATGATTTCACGACAGAAAGCATATCAAGTGAAAAATGTCGTGATTTCACGACAGGTTGCGGCCGAAGGCGTACGGAGAAGAAAAGCATCGTGATTTTGCGACATGTCACGTTTTTGTTGGGCGTGATGGCAGACAAGGCTGTTGGCCGAAAAACGTCGCGATTTCGCTACATGTCTCATTTTCGCTATGCTAGCAGAGGAACAAGCTGCATGCATAAAAATGTCATGATTTACATGGGGCCGTTATAGAATGTGCATAGGAAGCGTGAAACACGTGGCATACAGGTGTCAGAGTTACAGAAGCGTTACATGTAAACAGAAAATATCGAACGTTTCGGCATCGAGCATAAATTCAAAAGCAACGAAAAGGCGAGAATACGAAATGATGCATTCTGGGAGGTGAAACGAAGCGACGCAGGGAGAAACAGAGAGCCGTACCAGATAGTATAAAATCAGAAGCATAGATTGATACGAGGGTTGGAAATTGCTGCTAGCAGAGTTGCAGAGACAAAGGCGACCAGCCATTCTAGGCCTGCTATTGGAGCAATTTCCTTCACTTGTTCTGGATTTGTTAAACCTGGAACATTCTATCATTGTAATTGATATATTATTTTAATACAGAAATACAGAGAGTTGGCATCTCATTGATAAGAAAGAAGGAGTCATTTTTGCATGCAAGATTTAATGTTTTACCTTTCCCTTTCAGATTTCTAGGCTTCTAGGTGAAGTTTAATGCAAGTGTTCTTGGTTGCTTCATGCGAATGTCTAAATCTGAAATTACAGTAAAAACCCCAGAAACCCGCACCTAGCTTATCTGGATTGTGCGAATTTGCAGGTTCAATAGGTTAGGTTGCATGCAAAAACCTCATTATCTTCGGTTTTGTCAAATCAAGATGGTAGCACTCTGGACGTAGTTTAGTTTCATTTTCATTTGCATTTTCTTTTATTTTCAATCCTTTATTTTATTTTCTGCATTTTAATTACCGTCATTTAAATAAATAACTGAAAATCCATCAAAGCTCAAGATCGAAATAGATTCATCTCTTAGATTTATTCACTTTGAGTCCATTGCAAATTCAAATTAAAATAAACCATAGTGCCCCTTGTTAACATCCACTTGCAACCCTAAGGTATTCCCAACATTTAAATTGAACAGCATCATTGGTATACAAAGAGCCAGCATAACAGGAACCTTGGAGAAATTATTCTGTTATAATTTCTTTGCAAGCAGAGGATTTTGGGACTCAGATCCTACCGGAGAGTGTGCTTTCACAATTGGGTGAAAACACCACTCAACAGATTGGCGCTAGAAGGAGGGCCTGATTGGTTTACTTTATTTTGATTTTCATGCATAAGTAATATCTTTTTGATTTGATTTTGAAATCATCTCTTAAATCTCACAAACGGCTAAACTGCAGCATTTGTTTTTTCTGTTGCAGGTTTTCTTGGAGATAACCGAGGGTTTCATCAGGCAGGCTGGACCCACCGCGTCGTATTGCGACTAGGTCCCAAACAACCGGGGAAACCATATTCCATGACCTTACACTCACTGGTACTCCCAAGAATAAAACCAAGCAAGTTGTAAGCTTACCAGTCACAAAAGACCTTTTTGCTCCAGGAACATCGAGTGGACCTACACCAGTAATATCAGTTGCCACTAGTGTACCTATTGTCAGTAATATTTCCACTGCTCTTGTAGGGTTGTCTTCATCGATTTTGAGTCAAATGGCTCAACCTCCAGCAGCTCCTTGGTATGGAGCTAATAATATTCCTTTGAACATTGCGGGGGATATCCATGAAATCCCTAAGAACATAGAAATATTTTTGCCCAAATACAAACCAGATGGCCCAAGAATAGCAGAAGAACATATCCAAGCCTATAGGGATGTTTTAATAAGGCTGCAAGTCCAACATGAGGATGTGGCTTGCAGACTTTTCCCCATGAGCTTAGATCCAATAGCATATGAATGGTATATATGCTTGCCTACTGGTTCAATCACTTCATGGGCGCAAATGGAGAACGCCTTTGTTAATCAATTTAGGTCACCTTTGGATCCCGCAACCATTTACAATCAATTCATTACATGCAAAAGGGGCCAGGGTGAACCTATCAGAACATTTAATCAGAAATTCCAAAAGTGCTATAATAGAGCAGTTCGGCATTTTGCCATAGATCCCGTAGTGGCCTTGCAAATATATTTTGGGGCATTGGATCCCATGACAGCCATGTTTGCAAGACGAAATCCTCAAGTCACCACGCTCGCTTTAGCCTACAATGAAGCCATGACCATCGAGCGACAAATGACACCACAGGGCTATGGATTTCCCAAGATGCCTATGATGGGACAATATGCTCCATATGGTCAAGCTCCCTTGGCAAATCAGATCATGGCACCGCAAATGCCAAGCATGAATGCCTTCCCATATCAACAACCGTATCCACCAGCACCTGCGTATGCACCCATTCCAATCCAACCAATCACATCCATTCCACCTGTTCTCGCATTTTTGCAGAATAGTCAATCGACTATGCAAGGAACCAACCAAGTTAATTCTCAGGCTATAGTTCCTTTCCCAAATCCAACTCCGATTCAAAGTGTCAATCCATACGGGAATCAAATTCCTCAAAACCCGACCCAAATGTTGAATCAAGACCCCACCAATTATGCAAATCCAACGAGGGTTAACAACAATGTGATTCCATCGAAGGAGATTTATTCAGAGGTCGAAGAGCTCAAGAAGATAGTTCATAAACTGAGCAATGACATGGTTCAAAAGTAGAAGTATGAATCCCATGCCCCTCACTCAAATCAAAATTTTAACAATAGAGGGAGACATTGGAACACAAAGCCAAACAATGGGGGAGTACCCGCCCCCATTGCTAATCAACTAGATACTTCTACAGGACCTAGTCAATCCAATTCCCTTTTGAATCTTTCAGATTTGGCATGGGAAAGAGGGTGTAGGTTGCACAACACAAAAGAACACAATGAGAGGAATTGTCCTGAAATTGCTAGATACACTCATTGTCTTCAGGCCCAAGTTGATGATTTGGAACTGGTATCAAATGAGGGTCCATCGCAACATCAAGATGATAACATTATGGTGGTGGAAACTTTGTATCGTCAAGAAGGTGAGAGTGAGGAAGAAGAAGATGAAATTTTGGAACAGGAGGTGCAAGCTTTTCGAGATTTTAGAAAGGGGAATCATGGATACCATTTGAGAAGTAAATCTAAAGCCCCTAAAACCTCATCAACACCTCCAAACAACTCTATTCTTCCTCCGGATACTAAGGCAGATAATAATCCTCCTCCTCCACTCAGAAGAGAAATGTCTAATGACGTGCAGAAGACAGTCAAATTCGAAAAACCAAACTATGACATAGTGGAGGATCTAAAGAAGTCCAAATCTAGCCTTTCGTTCTTGGACGCGGCTAGATTGCCTGGCCAAAAGGAGGCGTTGATAAAGGCTCTGAACTCACCTGATCAAATGTGGAAGGGAAAAGGAGTTGAGTCCCATCTGATTTTACGAAAGGAGAGACGGGATGTCCCGCCATTCTTATTGACTCTGAGAATTGTGGGTAAGAATTTGCATAACTGTTTGGTGGACACGGGTGCCACGAGCAACCTCATGCCTTCGAAGATATGTCAAATGCTAGGTCTGCAACCTGTTTCATCCAAATGCAAGGTCCTGCAATTGGACCGATCAGAGGTAAATGTGGTAGGGACCCTATATGATGTCAAAATTCAATTAAATTCTGAACCCAGGGTCCAGCAGGTTGTCGACATTATGGTTGTTAATATCCCAAGTAGATATGGAATGCTACTTGCAAGGGATTGGATGAAAACTCTGAATGGCTATTTTTCAACAGATTGCTCACATATGTGGCTACCCTGGAAAGGAATTGCAAATCAAATCAGAGTGGAAAATGAACCGAGGCTCAAAGAAATCATAACAGAATTTAACAAGCCGAATGAAGTTCAGTTTTCTGAGCCAAAGCTGGGGGTCTATGCACTTGATGTTGAGGAAGCTACTGAAGAGCCTAAAAAGGAAACATGTCATGGTGGCTCTTTTGAGGAAAATGATTGCACATGGTTGCTCAGGTTTGATGGATCCAAATCTAGACAGGGAGCAGGAGCTGGAGTCGAGCTCATTGGTCCAGGAGGTAAACCATTATTGGCTGCCTATAGATTGCAATTTCCTTGCACGAACAATGTGGCAGAATACGAAGCATTGATCTTTGGTTTACGTCTAGCATTGAGCAAGCAAGTTAAATGCTTGAAGGTATTGGGAGATTCTGAGCTAGTAGTCAAGCAGATCAAAGGACAGTATACATGCCGTGACAGGAGACTGAGCCTTTATAGAACTAGGGTTATGGACCTCATTGAGGAATTCGACGCATTCAATATAGCCCTTATTTCTAGAAAAGGAAACCGAATAGCAGACTCTCTTGCAGTCGTCGCGGGCATGTTAAATCCAGTGGACATAAAAAGGTGTAAAAAGTTCTCCATTGAATTGGTTCCTTGTCCATCAATACCCGATAATGTCAAGAATTTCCAGGTTTTTGAAAATGACAGACACATCTTCAAATTTGTCACGAACTCGGGTATTTTTGAAAATCAGGTGATTGATGAGGAGCAAAGGTGGCAAGATGAAACAGAAAATGAGATTGAAACCGCATGTCAATCCAACAAAATACCTAAAGACGTGGTTTCATTGGAGAAAATGTTCGACATGGGATACAAGACCAAGAAAGGAAAAAGGGTCCCACTCCCCAAAGATGCGTGTGATCCAATTAATCTAGGGAGTGCAGACAATCCAAAGGAAGTGTACATTGCAAAGGCATGTACAGCTGAAGAAAGGAGCAACATAATACAGGCATTGAAGCATTACATAGATTGCATTGCTTGGAATTACAATGAGCTGAAAACATACAACCAAGACATCATCACACATACCATCCCTCTGAAGCCGGACTCCAAGCCTTTTAGGCAAAGACAGCGAGTTGTTAACCCGCTATTGGAGCCCTTGATAGAAAAGGAGGTCAAAATATTATTGGAAGCGAAGATCATTTTTCCTGTTAGGCACTCAACCTGGGTTGCTAACCTCGTTCCAGTAAGAAAAAAGAGTGGAGAGATTAGGCTGTGCATAGATTTTCGAAATCTTAATAAAGCCTCTCAAAAGGATAATTATCCATTGCCATCAATTGATGAAATTCTACAAACGGTAAATGGATCTGAAATGATGTCCTTTCTTGATGGGTATTCTGGATACAACCAAATTCTTATACATCCAAATGACAGGATGAAAACAGCCTTCACCACCAAGTGGGGGACATTTGCATATAAGAGAATGTCGTTTGGACTGTTAAATGCTGGTGCAACATTTCAACGCGCCATGGACTATGCATTCAAAGGGCTTATAGGCAAATGTATCATCGTGTATGTGGATGATATTCCAGTATTCTCAAAGAAAAGAGAAGACCATGTCAAAGATTTGAAGAAAGTGCTCCAAAGATGCAGAGAACATGGAATTTCCTTAAATCCCAAAAAGTGCATTTTCGGAGTAACAGAAGGAAAATTGCTTGGTCACATCATTTCAAAAGAGGGCATATCCATCGACCCAGAAAGGATACAAGCTATCCAAAACTTACCTCTCCCGGGTAGTAAAAAAGAATTGAGATCTTTCTTTGGGCAGGTTAATTTTGTGAGGAAGTTTATCTCAAGCTTTGCTACTGAGATAGCCAAACCTTTGAACAAGATGCTCAAGAAGGATGTAGATGTCAAATGGAACGAGGAAAGTAGGGTGGCCTTTCAGAACATCAAAGATGCCATTTCCAGAGCCCCTGTCCTCATAAGTCCAGACTATTCTAAGCCTTTCTATATTTATGCTTTCGCATCAGAACACTCTTTTGCGAGTGTCTTGACCCAAAAAGGTGAGGATAGTGCAAAAAACCCCATAGCATTTTTAAGTGCCCCTCTAAAAGATGCTCAATTAAGGTATTCCATCCTTGATAAGCAGATGTACGCACTTTTTAAAACGGTAAAAAAATTTAGACATTACATTGTGCACAGCAGAGTTATTGCCATCGTGCCTGACCCTGCTGTTAAGACCATGTTTTTACAGAACGAACTAGGTGAGAAAAGAGGGAAATGGATTTCCACCATCCAAGAATTTGATCTCGAAATCCAACCTATGAAACTAGTTCGAGGACAGGGACTGGTGAAGGCGATCGCTGAAAATAATCCGCAAATGACATGCCAATATTCGAATACAGAATACATTTCTAAGGATGACTGGTATGTTGATATTGTGCAATTTTTATTGAATGGTAAGTGTCCTTCTAATCTGAATTCAACCCAGAGAAGAGCTTTAAGGCTTAAGTCTATCAATTATCTGATGAAATCTGGTGTTCTTTACAGGAAAAATCATGAAGGGATCTACCTGAGATGCCTGAACAAAGAAGAAGCTGCTAAGGTGTTGCAAGAATTTCATGGGAAACATGGAACTGGTCATGGTGCGGCAAATGCTACAGCGCATCAAATCCTGAGAGCAGGATACTACTGGCCCCACATTTTCAAAGATGCACATGCCCATGTACGATCATGTCACATTTGTCAAGTGGCCGCCAATAGAGAAAGAAATGCAGCCATGCCATTACAACCTGTAGTTGAAATGAGACCATTTGCACAGTGGGGACTAGATTTCATTGGGGTTATTAACCCAAATTCTTTTGATTCTCATAAATTCATACTTGACAGCTACAGATTACTGTACAAGGTGGACAGAAGCAATTCCTACTAAACATGCCACCACAGACGTTGTAATAAAATTCCTTGAGGACCACATTATAACAAGATTCGGAATGCCCGATTCTATTGTCAATGACAATGGTAAAGCTTTTATTTCTACGCAATTTGCAGATTGGGCATATGACAACAAAGTGAGCTTAAAGTTTGCATCTAATTATTACCCTCAAGGAAATGGTTTGGCCGAATCTTCAAATAAAAATTTGTTGAACATCATTAAGAAATTGCTGGAAAAGAACCCTCGGGATTGGCACAGCCAATTGAAGTTTGCCCTTTGGGCAGATAGGACCAGAGTAAAAGAATCCATAGGGAATACTCCCTATCATTTGGTCTATGGGCAAGACCCGATATTTCCTGCAAATTTGAAGTTGCAAACCTTGCATTTCATACAAGAGTACTTGGGGACAGATGATCAAGTTGAAGCCGAGTTAAGTCATTTGCTGCACCTTGATGAAAAGAGAGAAGAAGCCATGAATCACATGAATAAACACCAGGAAGTTATCAAGAGATGGTTTGACAGAAGGGCTAAAATTAAGTCCTTTAGAATTTCAGATTTGGTATTACTATGGGACAAAAGACATGAGGAAAAAGGGAATCATCAAAAGTTTGATTGTCTTTGGTTAGGCCCCTATCAGATTTCAGAAATTCTCGAGAAAAATACCTTTAGGCTAAAAAATTTAGAAGGGAAAGATTTTATGTTACCGGTTAATGGGCAGATTTTAAAGCATTATTTTAGCCCTTAGGTTGTAAGAGTTTGATGTTATTCTTTTCGGTTTTGGTGGAGATTTTCAGATTTTGTTTTCATTTTTTTAGGATTGTTAGTCTAGTTAGGATTTAGGTTGTGGGTTTGATTTCAATTGACATGTTTTGTTTATTTTTATAAAAAAAAAATAATAAATAAATAAATAAGAATAAAATTGAGATGTCAACTTATGCTTAAGACTAGGAGAATATGAAATATTGGAATTGTCTTGTAAAAGCTCCACAAGTAACACAAACATTTTAAGTTATATCGTTTGAAACTTGTGATGCATGAAGTAGTCAGTTTTGTATGGCAAATATTTCATCTGCAATTCAAGAGATAATGCATTCATGTTACATCTCACTTTACATATACATTCCATCTTAGTTGCATATGCATCTTAGGTACAAATCATTAAAGTGTGTCAAATCCTCTTAGGGTTGTGCTATAACATAAATGTGAAAAAATCCTAAGGTTGGAAACTGAGCCTCATGATATCTAGAACTAAGCACATCTTATACATTAAAAAGGATCTTGAGCAAAATGATCAAAACCTAACTTGGAAGAAAAGGTTGGGCGAAAGAAGTATTTCAGGTCTATCCTATTATGCAACATGATCCTTAAAACAGTGGTTTTGACCACTTCCATAAAGCTTAAAGCCTAAAATCAGAGTAGTAAGGATAGGGTTAAATCCTCATCGAACTTAGGTTGAGGATCCAATTCCCCAAAGCTTTGATTTGACCTACATGGAGTAGTAAGGATAGGGCATAAATTCTCATCTCGCTTAGGTTGAGAATCCGATTCCCCAAAGCTCTTATGTCTCATTTCATGATAAATCTTGGATTGGAAGGATCGTACTACTTGTCCTCTGCAAAGGATGGGTAGTCATCCCCAAGGTCTAAGCAATAAAATTAATATTTTCCATTTTTATCCAAAGCTTGGATTGGAAGGATCGTACTACATGTCCCTAGCAAGGATGGGTAGTCATCCCCAAGGTCCAAGAAGTAAAAAATTAATTTTTCCCATCTCATATTTATATTGGATTGGAAGGATCGTACTACTTGTCCTCTGCAAAGGATGGGTAGTCATCCCCAAGGTCCAAAGAAATGAAGATAAGTCTTGGATTATGGGGTTAAGTATGCCCATGCATGGCAACATGTCTTGTCTAAAAAACAAGACCACTGATTGTTCAAAGGGTTAGACTAGCATGACCATTTCTTCCATAATTGGTTAAATTATTTTGCTCAAAGTGAGGTAATGAATTCTAAATCAGAATAGTAAGGATAGGGTTAAACTCCCATCTCGGTTAGGTTGGGAGTCTGATTCCCCAAAGTTCTGATTTCACATTCACTTGCACATGGGTTCAAGATAGTAGGGACTCATAACCAACTTTGGGATATAATAAAGCAATTCATTAGTGGATCCTAAGAGGGTTTGGTAATCTTGAATGTTTGTGCATGATACTAGAAAGTTTAGGCCTTTACAAGAGCAAAATCTCTAAGCATAGTTATCAGGTTACACAAATCATTCACAATCTCACATATGCACTCATGTAAAACTGACAATGGAATGTTGATCAATTTCAAACGATAGGGAATGAAATACATTGCACACACCGAGCTAATACTTGATGATTCATGTACTTCTGATCTTTGGGCATTTGTTTATATTGCTTATGTGCTAACACATGTTTTCATGTTGTATACTTTCAGGTAGGGTTCTCACTAAAATGCTCAAGAGCATTTGACAGCAGAGTCGCCATTTGTTGTGGCTGATCCACAACACACCCCAAAATTGGGGACCCACCTTTTTTGCATGCTTTCAAAGAAGATCTCAGTGACCCAGGATGCTAAAAATCAAGAAAAAGGGCAAAATTGCACAAGGATGAAAAGTGTCGCGATATCGCGACATGTCGCGCCATCACTGCAAAAATGAAAAAGTGTCACGATATCGCGACATGTTGCTCCGTCGCGAGAAAATGAAAAAGTGTCACGAAATCGCGACATGTTGCTCCGTCGCGGCAAAAATGAAAAGTGTCACGATATCGCGACATGTTGCCGTCACGCGAGAAAATGAAAAGTGTCACGATATCGCGACATGTTCGCTGGCAGAAAATGAAAAGTGTCACGATCAAACGGGCAGCGGGCAAAAAATGAAAAAGTGTCGCGATATCACGACATGTTGCCAGTCGAGCCAAAAGGAGAGAAAAGGAAGAAGAAAAGCGTCGCGAAATCACGACATGTCACAAAATCGGCAAAACAAAGGCAAGGAAAAGCGTAGCGATATCACGACAACAAAGGGCACGAAGAAAAAATGTCGCGATATCATGACACAAAGGGCGAAGCGAAAAACGTCACGATTTCGCGACAAGAAAGGGCACGAAGCAAAAATGTCACGATTTCGCACATGCGGAAAGAAGGAAAAACATAGCGATTTCGGACAGTTCAGGCTACGAAGAAGAAAAGCGTCACGATTTCGTGACATGTCACGTTTTTCTTGGGCATGATGGCAGAAAGGCTTGGTCGAAAAATGTCGTGATTTCGCTACATGTCTCATTTTTGTTGTGCTGGCAGAGGAACAAGGTTGCATGCATAAAAATGTCATGATTTACATGGGGCCGTTACAGAATGTGCATAGGAAGCGTGAAACACGTGGCATACAGGTGTCAGAGTTGCAGAAGCGTTACATGTAAATAGAAAATATCGAACGTTTTGGCATCGAGCATGAATTCAAAGCAACGAAAAGGTGGGAATACGAAATGATGCATTCTGGGAGGTGAAACGAAGCGACGTAGGGAGAAACAGAGAGCCGTACCAGACAGTATAAAATCAGAAGCGCAGATTGATACGAGGGTTGGAAATTGCTGCTAGCAGAGTTGCAGAGACAAAGGCGACCAGCCATTCTGGGCCTGCTATTGGAGCAATTTCCTTCACTTGTTCTGGATTTGTTAAACCTGGAACATTCTGTCATTGTAATTGATATATCATTTTAATACAGAAATACAGAGAGTTGGCATCTCATTGATAAGAAAGAAGGAGTCATTTTTGCATGCAAGATTTAATGTTTTACCTTTCCCTTTCAGATTTCTAGGCTTCTAGGTGAAGTTTAATGCAAGTGTTCTTGGTTGCTTCATGCGAATGTCTAAATCTGAAATTACAGTAAAAACCCCAGAAACCCGCACCTAGCTTATCTGGATTGTGCGAATTTGCAGGTTCAATAGGTTAGGTTGCATGCAGAAAACCTCATTATCTTCGGTTTTGTCAAATCGAGATGGTAGCACTCTGGACGTAGTTTAGTTTCATTTTCATTTGCATTTTCTTTTATTTTCAATCCTTTATTTTATTTTCTGCATTTTAATTACCGTCATTTAAATAAATAACTGAAAATCCATCAAAGCTCAAGATCGAAATAGATTCATCTCTTAGATTTATTCACTTTGAGTCCATTGCAAATTCAAATTAAAATAAACCATAGTGCCCCTTGTTAACATCCACTTGCAACCCTAAGGTATTCCCAACATTTAAATTGAACAGCATCATTGGTATACAAAGAGCCAGCATAACAAGAACCTTGGAGAAATTATTCTGTTATAATTTCTTTGCAAGCAGAGGATTTTGGGACTCAGATCCTACCGGAGAGTGTGCTTTCACAATTGGGTGAAAACACCACTCAACACCTCTTTTTCTTCCAGCATGTCGCGAAATGGCAACACTTTTTCTTTCTTCTTCTCTCTCTTCCAACATGTCGTGAAATCGTGACAGTTTTTCTTTTTTCTTCTCTCTCTTCCAACATGTCGCGAAATCACGATAGTTTTTCTTTCTTCTTCTCTCTCTTCCAAAATGTCATGAAATCATGACAGCTTTTCTTTCTTCTCAACATGTCACGATATCGCGACAATTTTTCTTTTTTTCTCTCTCTTCCAACATGTTGCAAAATCGTGACAATTTTTCTTGCCTGCTGAATATGTCGTGATATCGCGACACTTTTCTTACTTGTCTTTTTCTTTGATCTTTTGCAAGTGGTCCACTTCGGTCTTCTTGGAAACTCACTGTCCATACTCTGAATAACCTTTGAACTCTTGTTTTTTGCATCTGACTAGCAATTGAACTTCCTGTCCACTGCATCAATAGATCTGTCTGACTGTGTTGACAACAATGACAATATTGTTTATTGCACCTTGCTCAACAATCTCCCCCTTTGGAATTGTTGGCAACACATGTGCAATTTTCCTGTAATTCTTCTTCCCCTTTGACAATAATACCAAAGGGCTACTGCAGACTCCCCCTGAGTCTATGCACAACATTCTCAGCCAAAATTTATTATATTTAGCAAAAAATCTTGACCATGAGCAAAAATATAGACAAATACTTAAATGCTCCCCCTGAGAATGTGATCCCTGTAGCTAGTCAATTCTTGGGAAACATGACCACTCCACTTTCTGTTTGTTGGAATGAGAATCCAACTTAACCTCACTTTCTACAACTTTATCCTACGTACAACACGTTGTCGTTGCAATATTTTTTGCCTCTGCTATGGATAAGGAAACTGACTCTTGTTTCTTACTGTTCTATGCGACCAAATTGTCTCTAAGATGGAATGCACCTCCACTGGTAATCTTCCTGTCATCTACACATCCTGCCCAATCTACATCTTTAGGATACCATAACCCATACTCCATAGTACCCTTGTGATATTATAGAAGACTATGTCTCTCTACTGCACTAACTGGTGGACCTCTTCTTCACTTGAAGAATCCTCACTCAGGTCTATCTTCAACTGTGTTGGCTACTGGATTTCTACCCATTGAGACTCTGTCCAAATCTGCTCCACCAAGCTCACTAAGAACTTTTTTGAATCTTCTCTAGCAATCTGTCCCAGCATTGTCCTCAAATATTTCCAAAAGGCCTTCTCAAAAGCTCAATCAATCATGCTCAAGTAGTACTCAAAATGAACGACGATCTCAAATCAAATCCACTTCATAGAACTTTAAAAATCACTTCATACATAACTTGACTAGGCTCAATCAAATCAACTCAACCCATCATCTCTCACACAACCCTAGTCCAAGTATGTATCAACCAACTCAAATAATTCCAACAATGCTCAACCACAAATATCATATAACAATGATACTCATGTTCTTTTCTAACTCAAGTTCTTTCACAACCAATGGGCTTAAAACACTATGCTTTTAACACAAGGTTTAAACACAGCTCTCAATTCAGAAAACCTAAAGCATTCAACCAACCACTTTCAAACAAAAAAAAACCACAAACAATCATTTTCCCTTCAATGAAAAAATCAACCACCATAATGCTGTCATATGAGTCTCCTTGAGATTAACCTGAAATCGTGTTGTCATGCATACTGCCTGCAAAAATATCTGGTCTGGTAGCTGTCAGGTACAGTAAACTTCCAATCATGGATCTGTCCATGGTTTGATCAACAGGTGGAGATTTTTCATCCTTGCTCAACTTACAGCCTGTCGTCATGGGAGTGCTAACTGGCTTACAGTCCTCCATTGTGAACCTTTTTAGCATCTCTTTTATATATTTAACTTGAGAAATAAACATGCCCTTCTTACTTTGATTAACTTGCAATCTGATAAAATATGACAGTTCTCCAATCATTGACATTTCAAATTCTTTCTGCATCTTATCTGCTAAGTCCTTGTACGACTCATCTTTGTTGCTACAAAATATGATATCATCATGCTCGGGGTGTCTGTTTTAAGCCATATAAAGCTTTATTCAACCTGCAAACAAGGTTGGGATCATCACCAAGCTGGAAACCATCTGGTTGCTTAATATAAACATCTTCTTCAAGCTTCCCATTCAAAAATGTTGATTACACATCTATCAACAAAATTGACAAGTGACTCACACTTGTACCAACTTTTGTCCAACACTGTAACAACACTACAATTTTATCACCAACTTTATGCAAGCATCAAACACTGTACCATAACACAACCAAATCCCTTTTTACATTTTCAACTTGGTCTATATTTTCTACAGTAACCGCTGGTCACACCTTACTTTCAACTGTTCGGATCAGGAGACACCATTTTGACAAACACTTCATAGCCAACTAGTGCACCTTACTCAAACTCATACTTTTGGACCTCGGATAGGTATGATTCACAAAGCAATGTTGCTCATCTTGATGAGCTAAACATGAGTCAGAGATCAGACTTCAATATTTTTCACCATAGCGTCATAAAGCTCTAACAATATTCACATCAATGTGTAGTTCATGTACCCACTGCTTTTAACGAAACACATATATACGGCTAGAGCAACATTCTTTCACTAACCAAATTATCTGAACTGTTATAATCCTTAACTTTGGATAGTGGTAGTGAGAACCATAAATAGTACAACAATGACATATAGCAATACTACCAATAATAAGAACTCTCAATTTAATCACCACCCTTCACGGCACTTCCACAAACTACATGAACTAAAAACACACTTCGACAACTATACGACAACTCCCCCTAACTACTTGCCTTTCATCCTCAGAAACCCAAACAAATACATAGGAGCATTAAAATAAAACTTTAATATTGCTCCCCCTGAGGATGTGCTACCTAGAGTTGCTTAGTGCAATAGAGGAGTAGTATCCTTCACTCCAAGGAGACACGATTTCCTTTCTTCTATCTTTCTCCAAACTTTCTTGAACTCGGGCTTGGATTTTTCAACTGCATCCCTGTTTTGCACCTTTTCGTGAACTCGAACATCTCTCTTGTGTGGTTGTCTCTTGTGCATCCTTGATGAATGATTATTTTCCTTTCTTATATGTACATGATTTATTCCCTGTCTGTGTTGCGTTCTTTGCGTCTGATGAAATCTATTGTTCTACCTTAGATTAGATACAAAAGTGCTTGGAAAAAACCTTGCTATGTGCCCATGACCATTACATTGAAAACATTGTACATAGTGTTCACTCAGAAATGCAGATGTATTTCTCCCAGCATAACTCTTTGATTTATTATTCAATCCACAATAAATTGCCTTGTGACCATACTGGTTGCATTTGAAACAATAGCCTTTAAAAGTATTATTATGAATAGAGTAAGAGTGATAGAACCTCTTTTGTTGTGGTTGTTTTGCTGTAGATATCCTTTGATATTTTCTTCCTTTCAAAAATTTATCTTCAAACTTTTCTTGCTTCGATCCTTCAACAGTGAACTTCTTCTTCTCTGTAGAGTTGGAAGATGAAGGTTGTTCAGCTTCATATCCAAGACCACGCTTATTCATGGAGCTTCTTTGTTGGCTTATTATTTTATCTAGAAACTCTGTGCTCTTCTTGAATTTGAGATTTGTATTGGCCTCTTCTAGTTGTTTCTTCAATAAAACAATCTCTTCCTCTTGTTTGCAGCAGCCAATCACTTTCTCACTTATCTGTGACCTGAGAGTTTCTTCAATCCTTTTGAATTCTTTTACCTGTATTTTCAAGCTAGTTATTATTTCATTTGCATCCTCAAGATTTCTTGAGATCTCCTTATTCCTTTTTCTTTCTATCTTTAATTCATCCAGAGCTGCAATTAGTTCCTCTTTCAAATTTATTTTTGCATCAATTTCTTCTTCATCACATTCCTGTTCTTTTTTTGTTTCTTCTTCGAGTGTCATGAAAAGACCTTCACCTGTTTCCTTTTTAAAATCATCCTCTATGTTCTCATCGTCACCTTCATGAATATTCCTTAGTTTGTCTCACATATCTTTTGTCATTTTACAACTCATGATCTTTACCAATTCACTGTCTACTAATCCGCACCTAATAGCATTCTTTGCCTTTGAGTTATTCTCAAACAGATTCTTACTAGTAGCATCGATTGGAGGAGTGATGGGCATTGTGTATTCATTGACTACTGAATCCCAGATGTCATATCCCAAAGAACAGAGATATGTCTGCATCCTAATTCTCTAGATCGCGTAATTTGTTCCGTCAAACAGAGGTGATTTGTTTGATGAGAGGTCTTCAACCTTTTCTGGTTCAATTTTTTCTACCACAGGAACTGAAACTGACTAAGATGCCCTTTTGGAGGAAGATCTATTCTTCTTACCCATTACGTACTAATCCAAGATCAACCCTGACTGATATAGCCTTAGAAGGGAACTTGGCTCTAATACCAATTGTTAGTCTTACAATGGCATTGAGAGGGGGGGTGAATCAATGTGGTACTTTAATCATGAATTTACAGCTCTTAAAATAGCAGTAATTAAAACTTATAAATAGATACAGCAAGTACAACAAGAGAACATCACACAACATAATATTTTAACAAGGTTCACCAATTTGGCTACTCCTCAAGAATAACTGCTTGGACTACCATCCAAATCTAGCCTTTGCAAAGCACCAACTTTATAAACAATTTACCAGCTTCCATTGGAAAGAGCACCAACCCTTGATTTATTTGTACCAACAAAAAGGAGCAACAACCCTTGATTTACCAGCACCTACTGGAAGGAGCACCAACCCCTGATGCCAGACTACAACCTGGATTTCAATTTTGAATCTATAAGTTTGATGATAAAATACCTTTACTTTTACAAGACCCTAACTAGTCTACTTCACCTTTGCGTTCTCTGCTCACTCTGATCTCTCTACATAATCACTTCGCACAATCTGTTGCTTCACTGTTGAGCTTCATGATCATCTTCTCCCTTTTGTGCACTCTGCTTCCTTTGCGAATTTCACACTTAGCATGATTCGACTTCTTTGCTCACTTTGCACACTTCGCCATCATCTCGCCGCTTCTGCGCTTTCTGTGCTCTTACGACCGCATTTCACACTTTGACATACATTCGATGATATCGACCACTCCTTCAATTCTCCAAATAGCCATGCTTTTATAACAACATTTTCATGTTGAAAAACTCTAATCTTAGTTGGCTGTAACCCTCATCATAGTCGTCTGCAAACCCTAATCTTCGTTGGCTACAAACCCTAATCTTCGTCGACTAACATCGGTCTTCGTTGACTTCAACTACCCCTGTAACTCTTTTGTTGTTGTTGCCGCGAAAACACATGTAGCGATATCACGACACTTTCCCCTCCGTACGCTTTCTCTTAGCTTTGGCCCACAAGAATACATGTAGCGATATCGCTACACTTTTTCCTCCGTATGCTTTCTCTTATATTTGGCCCACGAGAATACAACATGTAGCGATATCGCTACACTTTTTCCTCTGTATGCTTTCTCTTACCTTTGGCCCGCGAGAATACAACATGTAGCGATATCGCTACACTTTTTCCTCCGTATGCTTTCTCTTACCTTTGGCCCGCAAAAATACATGTCATGAAATCACGACACCTTTTTCTCTCTCCTCTTTCTCTTCGCTTTGGACCGTGAAAATGAAACATGTCATGAAATCACAACACCTTTTTCTCTCTCCTCTTTCTCTTCGCTTTGGACCGCGAAAATGAAACATGTCGCGAAATCGCGACACCTTTTTCTCTCTCCTCTTTCTCTTCGCTTTGGACCGTGAAAATGAAACATGTCGTGAAATCATGACACTTTTTTCTTTCTCCTTTTTCTCTTCGCTTTGGACCGTGAAAATGAAACATGTTGCGAAATCGTGACACCTTTTTCTCTCTCCTCTTTCTCTTTGCTTTGGACTGCAAAAATGAAACATGTCGCGAAATCACGACACCTTTTTCTCTCTCCTTTTTCTCTTCGCTTTGGACCGCAAAAAAAAAAACATGTCACGAAATCGCGACATCTTTTTCTCTCTCCTTATTTAGTCGTGAAAATGCGACATGTCGCGATATCGTGACACTTTTTCTCCTTAGCGCTTTTTCTTGCCTTCGGGTCGCGAAAACCCGACATGTCGCGATATCGTGACACTTTTTCTCCTTAGCGCTTTTTCTTGCCTTCGGATTGTAAAAACTCGACATGTCGTGATATCGCGACACTTTTTCTCCTTATCACTTTTTCTTGCCTTCGGGTCGCGAAAACCCGACATGTCACGAAATCGTGACACTTTTTCTTTCGAACTCTCTCTCCTGCAACATGTCGCGAAATCATGACACTTTTTCTTTTGGACTCTCTCTCCTGCAACATGTCGCGAAATCGCGACACTTTTTCGTCCGTACAACCTTCCTTGCAATATGTCGTGAAATCGCGACACTTTTTCGTCCGTACAACCTTCCTTGCAATATGTCACGAAATCGCGACACTTTTTCATCCGTACAACCTTCCTTGCAATATGTCACGAAATCGCGACACTTTTTTGTCCATACAACCTTCCTTGCAATATGTCGCGAAATCGCGACACTTTTTCTACTTGCCTCTTTTTCTTTCAACATGTTGCGAAATCGCGACACTTTTTCTACTTGCCTCTTTTTCTTCCAGCATGTCACAAAATTGTGACACTTTTTCTTTCTTCTTCTCTCTCTTCCAACATGTCACGAAATCACGACAGTTTTTCTTTCTTCTTCTCTCTCTTCCAACATGTTGCGAAATCATGACAGTTTTTCTTTCTTCTTCTCTCTCTTCCAACATGTCGTGAAATCATGACAGTTTTTCTTTCTTTCTCAACATGTCGCGATATCGCTACAGTTTTTCTTTCTTTTTCTCTCTCTTCCAACATGTTGCAAAATCGTGACAGTTTTTCTTTCCTGCTGAATATGTCGCGATATCGCGACACTTTTCTTACTTGTCTTTTTCTTTGATCTTTTGCAAGTGGTCCACTTCGATCTTCTTGGAAACTCATTGTCCATACTCTGAATAACCTTTGAACTCTTGTTTTCTACATCTGACTAGCAATTGAACTTCCTATCCACTGCATCAATAGATCTCTCTGACTATGTTGATAATAATGACAATATTGTTTGCTGCACCTTGCTCAACAGGGATCCATTTGGTTTAGATGAGAAGCTAACTGTTTAACTATGGTTTCTAGTCCCTATTGTTGTCCACCAAAATGATTTTGTTGCACCATATTATTATGTCTTTGATAATAAGTAGGTGTTGTTGTATAAGGATTTCCAACTGAAACACTATTATGTAAAGTGTTCGTGGGAACTACATTTTGCTGAAATTTTTGTTGATAATTGGTATTTTGATTTTTCTTAGCTTTTTGTTGATTTGCCATTTGTTGATTAAGGGCTTGAGTGAAGATGGATGTGAATGGTTGTTTAGGTTGTTTAGGATTGGTTTTGCTAACAACAATTTTGGATGTTTGTACCATTGGTTTTTGAATATTTTGATTTAAAGGTATCATGTTTTGATTAGATGGTCCTGCTTGATCATCATCTTGATTTGTTGGGTTCATGTATGATAATGGATTTGTATGCATCCAAAATGTAGCTACTTCCATATCACCTTCTCTTGAATCATCCATTTGTGCTGCTTGACTAAATTCTCCTATGTGGTTTTTTATAAATTGGGTAAATTTGCTAATAGATTCAAATTTAACATTTCCTTTTTCATCTAATGTAGGTTCATTAGGATCTTCTATTTTGTTTGTTACATTATCACCTTCATCTTCTAAAAGTACATCATCTTCAATGAGTGCTCTATCATCAACATTTTCCTATTCTGGTTCTCCCATATTATCACCTTCTACTTGTTTACCACTTCTCAATATAGGCATTTTGTTTTCGAATATTTTGTCTTGCAAATATATATTATATATATGTGCTTAAGAATTTTGGGGTATATATGCTATATATATACCTAATTAAATAAAATAATATGATTGTTTTATATATATATATATATATATATATATATATATATATATATATTTGTAATTTTTAGATTGTGAAAAACAAAGCAAACACACCTATAATATTATATTTTAATTTTCTTGAAAAAGCCTATAGATATCATTAACAGGTTCCAATTGGTCTGGGGTCATGTAATGTTCTTCTTCAAACTTAAAGTTGCCTTTTAAGAATTTTATGAAATGTGCTATAGTGATGTGATCAACCTCACAATTTGATATATAAAAGCACAATTCATGACAATACTCTCGATAAAGCAGATGTAATGTCCCCACTCTAGTTGCTCATTGAGCAATACATAGACTTGCCTATTCATGCGGTTCCGTAGGCAAAGTCAGGTGATTAGGAACCAACAGTAGTTTCTATTTTTGAGCAGAGGATGTGGATTTGCTATTTATAGTAAATCAATTTTGGATGTCATGACCAGGAGACAGTGGATTCAGGTCCTTCATAGCATTGGGGTTCCGAAGTACTCTCAGATATCGGTTTCGAGCTCATTTGGATGATCAAGCAAGGAAACTTACTATTTTTAGTAAGTCACTATTCTTGGCAGGGGGCTGGAAAAGGATTTCACGACCGGATAGTTTGGCGAAATGGGTATCCAGATCTATCTTCAGATCTCCGGTCCGATATGTGGAAGGCAATTATTTTAATGCCTGAAGTTAATTAAGCGTTAAAATTAAATTATTTAACGTATTCAAGTGTTTGGCATTAAAATAAACTAAAAGAGCATTATATAGTTATTTTATTTAAAAAAAAAAAGAGGGAAATATGTTTTATCCCACATTTGCAAGAAAGAAGGCAAGCTCACCGGAAGAATAGAATATAAAGCAACACAATGCTTTGGGGAGGGGGGATTATCTTCTACTATCTTATTATTTGCGAATGAAGTCTTGCAGTTTGCAGGAATTTGAAGCTTAAGCTTGTTTGTGACGAAATCCACAAACAAGGTCATTGATCTCGGGGTTGAGAGACACCCTCAGATTGATTAAAACACAAATCGATTTTCAGGCGGCACTATTCATCTGCACTGTTCACGTGGTACTGTTCACACGGCACTATTCATCGGCACTATTCATCTGCATACCCAGTTGAAGACGGGAAGTATTGGTGGAGTTTGAAGCTAAATTACATTTCCAGATTTTACATTCTCTCAGCTTGGCTGTACAATCTCAAGAGGGACGTGATCGCTGGGAGGAGCAGAAACGCTCCATTTGGGGGCTCTAAGTCATATACATTGTGATTTTCGGCTTAAAGGGTACTCAAAAATAAAGGATATATGCTGAAGAAGTCTGTACTTTGGATTTTATGATCAAAATATGAGGATTTCTGTATGCTAATGAACATTTCCAGACTTGTATCAGACTTCATTTTATCCGGGTATTTTCAATATCTCGCAATTTCCTCTATTGGGTTTGTTTATTTTAATATAAAGAAGCTTGTGTCCGAATTTCATTGTATTTGGATTTGTAGTGGAAAAGTTAGAAGCTATTTTCATTTCCAGCAGTGTGTTATTTATATTCAGAAAAAAATACACAAAAAAAAATATATATATATATATTGAAAAACACAAAAACAATCACAAACCGAAACTCTTAAACCAAGGGCAGAAATTTGGTGTTCAGAAGAGGGTAGCACACTACAGTGGTATCAGAGCGCAGAGTATCTTGCCATCCTGTGATAGATGAGCGGGCACCAATATTACACAAGGAGAAACAGGGGTTTCATTGAAGGAGAACAGGAAAACCCACAGCAGGGGGTAGAAATGGGAGACGGAAGGGAAAATAGACCTCCCATTGATCCAGACAGGGAAATGTTCCAGATGTTCATGCAGGGGCAGCAACAATTACAGCAGGTTATGGCACAGCTAGTTGGTCTTATGACTCAGCAGGTGAATATAAATCAACAGAATAACAATGGGCATGACAGGAACCACAGGGAAAATGGTAATGGTGATGGTTCAGTGAATAATGTTAGAGGAATTAATCAGGCACAACAAGAAAGAACACAGAGTACTAGGCCTTTGATGCCTACTTTCGCACCCAGGGCACCACAGGAGGATCCAGAGCCTACTATACAGGAGATGCAGGCAGCGTTCACAGATGAGTGGAACCAGGCTAGTGAGGAATTCCGTGTAGGCATGTCTTTCCGGGATTACATAGATATGAGGATTCGACAGGTCTCTGGTAGGGGCAGGAGGAATCATGACAGAGGACATGATTTACAGAGGAAGGTTGGGAAGATTACTATTTCTAACTTTGATGGCTCCGGTAAGACCACAGCTAGAGCTTGGGTTCAGAAATTGGATACATACTTCCAGTTAAACAGCATGGCCGAAGATGAAGCAATCAAGTATGCTGCATTACACCTGGATGGGGTAGCACACGAGTGGTGGCACCATGGATTGGTGACTTTGGGGCATGATCAGATTACTACATATGCCGAGTTCACAGAACGTCTGATTGACAGGTTCGACAGGCGAGATCCAGAGTTAGATTTTAAAGAACTGGCACAGATCAAACAGACGGGCTCAGTGGATGGCTACATCTCAGAGTTTCAGAAGACTTCAGTTCATGTCACAGATGTGTCGGAGAGGAGACTGATCGTCCTCTTCATTGATGGGTTAGCTGATCCGTTGAGGGGGCTGGTGAAAGCCTTTGATCCACCTTCACTACACGAAGCCATTAAGAAGGCTCGTGATATGGAGTCCACAGCCTCACGAGGCAAATTTCAGCCTAAGGGAGGAGATTACAGGAAATTTAAAGATAATAAGCCATTTTTCAAGAGTAAGGAACAGCAAAGAGATAACTTCAAGAAAGAACACAATGATAGCACCAATGAGTTGAGAAAGAAGAATCTTTGTTTCAGATGCAAGGAACCTTGGACCCCAGGTCACAAGTGTGCTGACAAAGCTAAAATTAAGCAGATGGAACCCTACACCAGTGAGGAGTCCGAATACGAGGACGCGGACCAGCAAAGAAGTAGTGACAGTAGTGATTCAGAGAGTGAGCAGGAACAACATCCAGAGTCAGGAACTGAGGAGCCGGTAGCTCAGTTATACAGTTTCCAGCGAGTGGCAGCCTTTAAGGTACGAGGAGTAGTTAATGGGCAGCGTGTTACCTCTCTCATTGACACGGGAGCGACACATAATTTTATTGATGAGAATTTAGCCATCAAGCGAGGAATTCCCATGGAGACATTTGAGGGATTCAGAGTGATGGTTGCTAGTGGTACTACCATCAGATGCACTAAGAGAATTCCTAACCTGCGAATGAGACTTGGCGAGTATGAGTTGCAGGATGATTTCTATTGCGTCAGCATAGGTGACACAGATGCAGTGTTGGGCATGCATTGGATGAGTTCGTTAGGGGAGTTCACTATGAACCTGAACAAATTGGAAATGAAGTTTGAGGTCGGTGGCAGAAAGGTTGTACTTAGAGGAGTTTCAGACGGCAGCATCAGGACAGTATCATTCAGGAGGATGGAGAGATTATTTAGACATGATCAGGTTGATTGGGCCGCAGAGTGTGTGTTGATGCCTTCTACAGATGAGCCGCAGGGGAAAGAATACCAACCTAACATCCGGGTTCTCTTGGACAAACATCGCAAGGTGTTTGAAGACATACCTCCAGGCATACCACCAGATAGGGGAGCTGAGCATATTATAGAGTTAGAGGAGGGCACTAAACCAGTTATCACCACTCCTTACAGGCACCCAAAGCGTCTTAAAGATGAAATTGAGAAAACTATTAAGGAACTCTTGGCTATGGGACACATCAGGCCGAGTAAAAGCCCATTTGCATCATCTGTGGTTTTAGTGAAAAAGAAAGATGGCACCATGAGGATGTGTGTAGACTATCGAGCCCTAAATAAGAAGACCATTAAAAATAAGTATCCAATTCCCAGGATCGATGAGCTCATTGATGAGTTGCACGGGGCACGATTTTTTACGAAGATTGATCTTCGATCTGGGTATCATCAGATACGCATGAGGGGAAGTGATGTGGAGAAGACAGCTTTCAGATGTCACTATGGACACTTTGAATATTTAGTGATGCCATTTGGATTGTCTAATGCCCCCGCCACATTTCAGTCATTGATGAATAGGGTATTCAGAAATCAGCTGCGTAGATATGTTTTAGTATTTTTTGATGACATCTTGATCTATAGCAGGACTTGGGAGGAGCATCTTCAGCATATTGATGAGATCCTGGACATCTTAGAGCGTGAATCCCTTTATGCAAAAGAGTCCAAGTGTGATTTTGGTATGACAGAGTTGTCTTATTTGGGTCACATAATCAGTGCAGGAGAGGTGCGTATGGATCCCGAGAAGATTAAGGCAATCATGGATTGGCCTACCCCTACAAATCTGACTCAGCTCAAAGGATTTTTTGGCCTATGTGGGTTCTACCGCAGATTTGTTAAGGGATTTTCTCAGGTAGCAGCGCCACTTACTGATCTGACAAAGAAAGGGGCGTTTAATTGGACAGAGGCAGCACAGGAATGTTTTGATAAGTTCAAGCATTTAGTTTGCTCCAGCCCTGTACTCGCTATTCCAGATTTCAGCAGACCTTTCGAGTTGGAGTGTGATGCTTCAGGAGATGGTATTGGTGCAGTGTTGATGCAGGATAAACACCCTATCGCATTTGAGAGCAGGAAGCTGAGAGGGGCTGAAAGGACTTATTCTATATACGACAAGGAGATGCTTGCCATTATGCATGCCCTTGTCAAGTTCCGACAGTATTTAGTGGGAGGTAAGTTTACTGTTAAAACCGACCACAACAGCTTGAAGTACTTTATGGGCCAAAAAGACCTGAATGAAAGACAGCAGAAATGGGTAAGTAAACTTCAAGCATTTGATTTTGACATTGTTTATGTCAAAGGGAAAAAGAACGTAGTTGCTGATGCACTCTCCAGGAGACCACATTTATGTGCAGTAGGCATTATTTCAGAGGACTGGAAAGAGTTGATTTTGGCTGATTATGCCAAGGATGAGTGGGCAACTAGTATCCTTGAGGGTACTCAACGGGATGACAGATACAGTGTGATTAATGGGCTGATTATGTACAAAGACAGGATCTATCTTGTACCTCATTCACAATTCAAGGACATAGTTTTGAAAGCTCTTCACGACTCACCACTAGCAGGGCATCCAGGGTTCTTTAAGACCTACAAGCAGGTGAGAGAGCGTTTCACATGGAAGGGGCTTAAGGATGATGTCCTTAAGTATGTGAGGGAGTGTGCCATATGCCAGCAGAATAAGGACGAGCATATTAGCCCAGCGGGATTGTTACAGCCATTACCCATTCCGGATAGGAAGTGGGAGAGTATATCTATGGACTTCATCACAGGGCTGCCTACAGTGCAGGGGAGAGATTGCATTTATGTGGTGGTTGACAGGTTGACCAAGTTTGCACATTTTTATGCTATCGCAGCAACTTATTCAGCAGTACAGGTAGCAGATTTGTTTTTTCGTGAGGTGTTCAGGTTGCATGGATTGCCTAAGTTTATTGTCAGTGACAGGGACAGCCGCTTTATGAGTCATTTCTGGCAGGAGTTGTTTAGATTGAGTGGGACTCAGTTGACCCCCAGCACCAGTTATCACCCACAAACTGATGGACAGACTGAGATTGTGAACAAGTGGGTTGAGGGCTACTTGCGTAACTACATTTCAGCGCAGCAGAAGGCGTGGGTCAAGTGGTTGCACCTGTGTGAGTACTGTTATAACACCACACACCACATGTCTATCAGGATGACTCCTTTCATGGCCTTGTATGGGTATGATGCCCCCGAGTTTATTGATCTACTTATTCAGGATTGCAGGGTGCCTAAGGCACAGGAGTTGTTACAGGACAACCAGGATATCTTGCGGACATTGAAAGATAATATACATCATGCGCAAAACCAGCAGAAGCAGTATGCGGATAGACACAGGACTGAGCGTAGCTTTGAGGTTGGAGACTTGGTGTACCTACGCTTACAGCCATATAGACAGTCCACTCTTAAGAAAAGTGGTAAGGAGAAACTGAAACCTCGCTTCTATGGGCCATTCAGAGTAACTAGAAGGATAGGTGAGGTTGCTTATGAGTTGGAGCTACCTGCAGATAGTAGGGTGCATAATGTATTTCATGTGTCTCGCCTTAAGAAGGCGATAGGACAGCACATCATTCCTTCCGCTGAGCTTCCGCCACTTGATGATGAGGGGCGGCTTATTTTGGTTCCTGAGGTGATTTTAGAGACTAGAGAGCGGAAATTGAGGAGCAGGACTATCACAGAGTATTTGGTTAAGTGGCAGGGATTACCCATAGAGGACGCTACTTGGGAGGACGAGCACATTCTGCAGCACCCTGCGCTCCAATTGCTTGAGGACAAGCAATTTTGGGGAGGGAGGACTGTAATGTCCCCACTCTAGTTGCTCATTGAGCAATACATAGACTTGCCTATTCATGCGGTTCCGTAGGCAAAGTCAGGTGATTAGGAACCAACAGTAGTTTCTATTTTTGAGCAGAGGATGTGGATTTGCTATTTATAGTAAATCAATTTTGGATGTCATGACCAGGAGACAGTGGATTCAGGTCCTTCATAGCATTGGGGTTCCAGAAGTACTCTCAGATATCGGTTTCGAGCTCATTTGGATGATCAAGCAAGGAAACTTACTATTTTTAGTAAGTCACTATTCTTGGCAGGGGGGCTGGAAAAGGATTTCACGACCGGATAGTTTGGCGAAATGGGTATCCAGATCTATCTTCAGATCTCCGGTCCGATATGTGGAAGGCAATTATTTTAATGCCTGAAGTTAATTAAGCGTTAAAATTAAATTATTTAACGTATTCAAGTGTTTGGCATTAAAATAAACTAAAAGAGCATTATATAGTTATTTTATTTAAAAAAAAAAAGAGGGAAATATGTTTTATCCCACATTTGCAAGAAAGAAGGCAAGCTCACCGGAAGAATAGAATATAAAGCAACACAATGCTTTGGGGAGGGGGGATTATCTTCTACTATCTTATTATTTGCGAATGAAGTCTTGCAGTTTGCAGGAATTTGAAGCTTAAGCTTGTTTGTGACGAAATCCACAAACAAGGTCATTGATCTCGGGGTTGAGAGACACCCTCAGATTGATTAAAACACAAATCGATTTTCAGGCGGCACTATTCATCTGCACTGTTCACGTGGTACTGTTCACATGGCACTATTCATCGGCACTATTCATCTGCATACCCAGTTGAAGACGGGAAGTATTGGTGGAGTTTGAAGCTAAATTACATTTCCAGATTTTACATTCTCTCAGCTTGGTTGTACAATCTCAAGAGGGACGTGATCGCTGGGAGGAGCAGAAACGCTCCATTTGGGGGCTCTAAGTCATATACATTGTGATTTTCGGCTTAAAGGGTACTCAAAAATAAAGGATATATGCTGAAGAAGTCTGTACTTTGGATTTTATGATCAAAATATGAGGATTTCTGTATGCTAATGAACATTTCCAGACTTGTATCAGACTTCATTTTATCCGGGTATTTTCAATATCTCGCAATTTCCTCTATTGGGTTTGTTTATTTTAATATAAAGAAGCTTGTGTCCGAATTTCATTGTATTTGGATTTGTAGTGGAAAAGTTAGAAGCTATTTTCATTTCCAGCAGTGTGTTATTTATATTCAGAAAAAAATACACAAAAAAATATATATATATATATATTGAAAAACACAAAAACAATCACAAACCGAAACTCTTAAACCAAGGGCAGAAATTTGGTGTTCAGAAGAGGGTAGCACACTACAACAGAGCTCTAGGAACTTTGTTAAATCTTCTCTTACCATCTAAAACAATCTCGTGATCATTTACTCTTGATAAGAATTTATGTACTACTATTGCATTCGCAAGATAATCTTCATAGGAAATAAGGCTTGGAGAAATTACAACTCTCTTATCTGTTAGCCACCTATCACAGGATCTTTGAAGGTCAAAGTAAAAAGGTGCATTGTTTGGATCTAGGATTCTAGACAAGTCAAACCTTATGATTTCCTTAAGTTCAGGTTCTCTAGCTCTTATAATCTCTAACCTTCTCCAAATTTTAGGATATGGTGCACTATTTAAAGAAGAAAATTCTTGGTTTGCTAGTAATGTGCTAACATTAATTCGAATGGCTCTCCTTATGTTATAATCTACCATTTATGGAATGCAAAATTATATGACTTAAACCAATGATTTTCTTGATATTTTTGTTTTATGTTTTGTAATTTTTATGCTTTTTATGTTTTATAAATAAAAAAGGATGCCTAATGTTTTTCACATCGGGTTCACCAAAGAATGTAGCCCAAAAATTCTTGCACTCCTTTCCTCAAGGCTCATGGATCCGTGCCTTAGAGGGGAATAGGAGAATGAATGGTCTAAACCTCAAAGAGAGGTACTTAATTGTACCTTCTTATGGTGATTTTTTAATGAATTGGGTGGGTTCACTAGGAAACATTTTGCAGTTGTTTTTAAGCCTAGGTTTTGGGATTTGTTTTTATGTGTTCCTTTTATCAAATCACACAATACACCTAGTTTGGCCAATATGCAAGCTACACTAATCTATATGCAATTATGATTTATATGTAAACAGTAAACACAAAAAACATAATCTAAATGGCTACTGCAGTGCTTAAAAGTGATTTAAAATACTTACTTGTATCCGGATGTCTGAAGAAGATTCTGATTTTTTTATGTTGGCAATATTAGGCAATTTTTAGCAATATCAGTCAAAATCAGGTAATATCGAAAAATCCAATTATGCAAAAATCCAACTGATCTTGACTAAAAGCTGTAGTTTTACAATTTGATGTAGAAAACAATAATTTTACAAAGAAACGTGCATTTGAATAGACTTAAACAGGTAGAGAGAAGAAACATCATACTGATCTCGCCTCAGCTCCTCCACTCAAATATTTGGTTCTTGCACTCATGATGTCCATGAAATTTCAGTAGCGCTCCGCTATGCACACTTGCACTCCTCCTCACTGCTCCAAATCACCAAAAAAAAAATATTGCAAATGAGCCCAAAACCAAGTTTTGGTCCTTATATAGGTTGTTACGCCTATAATCGTTCCACCCTAGGATGAACGCTCTAGTTAGTGCTCATACCACCCTGGGATGATTACAAACTTGGTATTCATCCCACCCTAGGACGATTACAGAGCAAGAAATAAAGCAACAAAAATTGCATCCAAAAAATACACCAAAAACAGCAATAAATTTGTCGAACAAAGGTGCCTTTGCACCTAACATTCATGGCATGAAAAACCATCGTCGGGTCCACAAATACTCACTATCCTACTCCCTAAGAAGGCTAGCATAGCTGTACCACTCCACGGAAAGGAGGATTTTCGATCATTTCTACCCCAATAGGCGTCAAAAAAAGGGTCAAAACCCACCAAAAATAGGTCCGATGGTTGGAAAACTGTAATAAGCGTTCAACGAAAAAAACTAAAGGCACCCTTACAAACATCATCTTGGTTCAAGTGACTCATTTCTTTTATCATTTTTGGTCATTCCCTCATTGATTCGTCGCTTGAGGGGGTAGTCACATTTAGTCACCAATCAACAAATACACACCCAATCAAGGAAATGACATGCATTCAAAGAATCATTGACAAAGACAATCACGCTCCTGCTTGGGGTAGCAAGCAAGCAATAATCACAAGATAAACAAATACTTGGCATTCTGGAAGCATGAAGAAAAGGTTCCTTAGACAAAAGGTTGTGCCCTTTGCCTATTCATATCTGAACAATGTCCAAGATCAAGTACACCTCACCGAAAAAGGTTACACTTGAGTTAAGCTCCTTAGCTCATCAGAAGCAAGGATTCAAGAATGCATACCCTTTCCATACTTGGGGCATCAAAATTTGGTTAGGTTACTGAGAAACCCTAATCATTAAGTGCTTTGGTCATCTATTTTTTCTCAGCATTGCGCCACACATAGCGCATCCCAAAAAGGGGCATCTGTAGACACCAAAACAACACCAATCTGATTATGTGACTACAAGCACTGATCGAATTGGCATACATACCCCCTAGGGCAGCCTCCAAAGGTTAAAAAATGGTCCTAACCACTCCCAAATCAGTTTTGGAATGTCATAGGTCATTTTTGCACCTTTTAAGCACTTTTCTCCCTATTCGTCCCACCCTGGGACGATTAGAATCCTATTCATCCCACCCCGGGACGATTAGCAGCAATCACTCCAGGGTGGGATGATTAGTAGGTTTGACTGGAAAAAATTCAAACCTTGACAAATGGCAGCTCAAATTCGCCACCTAACTCCACCTTCAAGACATGGGATTACGAGCGAAGGTTTCCAATCAGAGAGAATTCAATCAAGCCTGCCCTGATCATGGAGGCCTCAATCAAGGAGGCCCTAATCAGGGAGGAATCTTCTCTCCCCAAAAATGCATAATGAGCCAAGTGGCACCATCGCATGTGCATTCAAAGGAGACCCTTAGGTCTATAAAAATGTGAGCCTCCTCATCCCAAAAAAAGAAGAGTGCTGGAGCATTTGGAGCAACGAAGTGCTGCAAAACTATACCCCCATTCCTCTTTATGCTTCCTACATCCCTAATCTCTCTCTTCTGGAAGAAAGGTTATCAGGTGAAGACTAGGAATGCAATCTAGATCCAAATACCCAAGCAATCGGCCACAATCCCAGCCCAAACTCATCGACACAACTCCCTAGGAAGTTTTGGACCCATCCCACTTGGATTGGTGTCAAAACTAGGCCCTAAACGGTGGGCGTCCCACCCTCGGGTGCCCCCCAAATTGGTGTAGTCCTAATCGCACCACCCTAGAGTGATTAGAAATCTATGCATGGTTTTGTTACTTTTCTTTTTGCATTCTTTTATATCTAATGTACTTATGTTGTTGTCCAAATTGCATTGCTTTCTGACATGATTTAACCTGGTTTCTATCATTTTATGCGTCTACTAACCTATAGGGAGCGCATTCGGATACAAGATAACCTGGGTAGAATCTACAAAATATGACCTTCTGGGTCATCTCAAAATGTTTTTTTTAGTCTAACCACAAGTTTTCAGGAGTTTTGGAGGCCTCTGGGGAGGACATTTGCAAGGTCACTTTTTGCAGGTTTTGCGACAGTCCCCAACGTCCCACCCCATAGTGATTAGAAATTTATGCATTATTTCCTTATTTTTCCTTTTGCAATATGTCCCAGATGATATCCTAATGCCTCTGTTAAATTTTGAACTCATTCTGACATGATTTGACGATCGTTTTATTATTTTATGTATTAACTAGCTTGCAGGGCGCCCCTGTCACATACAGGAGAATATGGGCAGGATATGCAAATTTTGAACATCTGGGTAGTCTTATAAATACATATAATGCCTAACCCATGAGTTTTAGGTGATTTGGATAATCATAGGCAGGACATTGGAGTGCTCGCTTTGGAGAGGCCCCCGACAGACAAACGAGCATAACGGGGCCGTCCGACGTCGCTTCGACGCAAAATCGAGTGATACTAATTCTAGACGTTGTCCTTTACATTTCCATATCATTATGTGATCTACTTATCAATCTTATCATTGATATGTTCTAAGCGCCCGCTGGAGGCCTTGGGGATTGCATGTTTTTCTAGATACGCATATGCTATTAACGATTTGTTGTCTTTCCGTGCACAGGATCTCACCGCAAAGAATACTAGAGGGGCAGCAAGGAATTATGAACACATGGACACAAGCGGCGACAACTTTTAGCCCACACACTTCGAGTGTGGGCACGCGGAAGACGCTGGAAGCGTACCGTCCGATCTTGGAAGCGCGGCTTCTTTCGGGCATCCATTAATGTAACAAATTGTATCAAATGTTCTGATCCCTAGAGGGGGATGTATTGTAATCATATTAAAAGCAATATCAATAAAGGAAGCCCTTGTTTGTTTGCTCACATCTCGTTTCTGCGTTATTTCCTTCATGCATTGCTCATCGCATTCATAGGACTTAGCATCTATATCTTTTTTTTTTTGCATCATATCGGTACGCCATTTTTTTGCTGCTTTCAAAAACCTTATGACTCCCAAATGAATTGGGTACTTGTTAAACTCTAATGGATGTTATTATTATCAAGTTTTGTACAATACCTTATGAATCCCTAGTGTTTTTGGATATTTTATATGATTAATAATATGCTTTTTGAGAATAGTAGTTCAATTTTGAGTTGATTTTGTAATATTTGTAAATAGCAAAAATCAAATTTATTACACCTTGTTACTCCTATTGAACTTAAGTACTTTCTAATTTGATGAGGTCCTGATGGTTGGATTTCTTTTATTCCTTTAATGTTTTTATGATATAAGTATACCAACTAATTTCCAACTCTTGCAAATCCTTAATGAACCTCATTTTATAGCCTTTGATATTTGATAGTTTAGTGTTTCTAAATTCCAATAATTTATTTGGTGTAGTGTTACTTATAACTCCCTAATTTGGAATATTAAAAAACAATAATATTTGCAATAATAGGGTTTTAATTTCCAAGTTGAAACACTTATACCTCCTACTTTATTATTTGCAAATATAAATATTCTTGAAATCAACTTGCTTAATATATTACTAATGCTAAATGGATGATTGCAATAGTAAATATAATGTACCCTTATAACTCCAATATAAATTTAGTTTATAGCATGCAATAAATAATATAATAATTTACCTTAATAATCCTTCTTAATTATCTTACCTTGATGTTGTGAGGTGGTGGATTTGAAACCTTCTAGAATGTGGTGCTCATGGGTAGTCAATGCCTTCTTTGACCGATGTTGGTTTCTCCCTTGAGTAGCACTTCTCTCCTCCATAAATGGTGCTAATATTCTCCTTAAAGAATGCTTGGTCTATGACAAATATCCTCCACAAATGGGGTGCTGGTATTGCTGGTCTATGACAATTTCTTAAATGCAGACTTACACCTTTGAATGGTGCACAAGCTTGAATTAGCCTCCTCCCTATGAAAGTGCTTCACACCATTTAATGCTTGACTTCCTTTGACCTTGTTCTTCACTCCTCCAAAATGGGTGCCTTAAATAGGACTATTTCCTTACATATTGCAAACAAGTGTCACTTGGGTGTTACTAAGTAGGTGATGATATTCCTCCAACATACCTTTATGCAATGATGAGTTTGGTGGTAACCTCCCAAATATTTATAACTCCTTTTTAAGTGAGCGTTAGATTATTCATGAATGTTGGGCACTTAGAACTCTTGTGCCAAGTGGCACTCAAGGCTTGAACATGTAAGCTTTTCTTCTAATGCTCCAAGGATGAGCATTATAACCCTATATTTGCCTATATCTTTGTATTGTATGTTGGCTTTCTATATTTCTTAGAATGCAAGCATTTCCTCTTCTCCTTTTGCATGTTTTATTAATGAGGATAATGGGTGGCTCCATCTATAATACTCCAAGGTTCTATGGCGCTCCTAATGGTCGTCTCATGGCAGCTTTTTGTGCTCCTTTTTGGTGGTTGTTCTCTCCAAGTAATGGCCTTGGGTATAGCACTTTTTCCCTTATACCTTGATGCTTGTAATATGTTGTTTGTGTAGCTTTTGTAACCTATTTGAATGTTGATTTGTATCCTTTGTAGTAGCCCCTTGTGCTTATCTTGATAGTGCTATTCCATATAGATAATATCCTTTTGTATGCTATCCTTTCTCTATGTAGACTTGGATGATAATAGCCTCTTGTAATGGCTTCAATATTGCAGGTGAAATGCTTGCTTATAAGGTTGGATTGGAGGTGGAGAAATGGTGTTTTAAACACCTTGATCTTGAGAAGTGTGAGCTCTTCAGTGGCTCTTTCCTCTTGCTCGAACTCTACCCTAAAAACAATTGAGATAATGGTTGTGTTGTTTTCTACAATGAGAGATTATTTTTTTCTTTTTTGAAGGAACAAAAGAGGTGCTTTGTAATAGTTATATTTGCACCAATATGACTAACTTTTTTCTGAAATACTTTTTTATTTTAATGAGGCAGCTTCTTGCTTTCACTAATCTTCTTCCTTGGACAATTTAATAAGATTTAATCCAAGATAATAAGATGCTCTTAATATGCTAATTTTAAAGTAAATATTTTTGCACTTTGCACTTAAATGAAACCCTTATATATTTCTTTAATATTGAGACTCACCAAGTCTCGATTTGAGGCTTCCTTCAAGTACTTTAATGGTGGCTTCCTTCTCCACCTTTTTTTTTTGGTAAGTTAGATTTTATATACAAAAGTGGGTTTTTTGAGAGGATCCCAAAACCTTATAACAATAAATGTCGTAGCATGCAGCAACAAAAAAAGGCCCATTGGGCTACATTATCCATCAAAACCAGATACCTTAAGCTTCGTAAAGAACCCCCCAAAATAGTGACACCGAGATTAAAGGCCGGTGGTAGCCCCAAATTGGACAGCATCCCCAAAAACATCGCAGCCGAAGCTGCCAAAAACCAAACATAGGAATGTCTGCACACTACCTCAGACTTTCTCGGGATCCTCCTGGTCGTCCTGGCCCTCACGGCCCTTGTTGTTGAGTTGCTTCAGGATCTTGATCATTGCGTTAGTCGAACTGGCGATGTTAGCCGCCATGTCCAGGAGAAGCTGGTGAGACAACGCCTCTGCCTCGCTTTTGGTGTCAGAACTGATGTGTTGGGGTGGGGTAGACTTCTCCACCTTAGGCTTCTTCAGATGCTTGGACGATCTAGGAGGAGGAGGAGTTTCCAAGTGTTGCCCCCGCTTGCTAGGCCGACTGTGGGTGGAGCCTTTGTAGGGAGACTCCTTGACAGGGCTAGGTGGACTGGTTCGAGCCGGACTAGGCGACCGATCTTCAGGGGCGATGGAAGGACTAGTCGAGGGTTGGGAAGCCATAGGTGGCACTGGTTGGGGGGAGGGTGGTTGGCAATGACATGGCGGTAAATTATAGCCATAAGCCCCTGGTGGATGGGTTTGAGGTGGGTCTTCTTGCACTTTTTGATAGAGATGGTGAGAGAGTACACAAGGTAGTCGGGAGTACAGACTTGTTTGGCATCCCTAAGGTGGTTGACGAAGCTAATGTGAAAGCTTCTCAGAGGCTTGAAGGGATCATCACACATGATGTACTGTATCATAGGGATTATGACAAGGTTCTAGGGTTTGGGGAGGGTGGTGCAAAGCAGGGCCAACTTGTCCTACCCTAGATTTCTACCTTTCTCAAGAAATTGCTCCAGTTCCTCCTCCCAATTATGTTTATATCTCCTTATGTTGCACCCAATCTCCTGTAGTCCCGTAATTTTGCACATAAGTTCCACCATCACTTTGAAGTGAATCCCATGGACATGAACCTCCCCTCTGTTCCATGTCTCAATGAAGGCATTGGTGATGTCTTCTTCGACTCCCTAGAACTTTTGGAGGAAAGGAACCAGGCCTTTGGCTTTCATGAAGGTTAGGGCATCATTGCATAGGGAAAGCTCAATGGGCTCGATATAAGGGGCTGCCATGGTTGACAGAGGGAAAGGGACAGAGCTCTACACAAACTTAGGACACTCCTCTCATGAAGAAGCAGACAGACTTGAGGAGGAAAACACAGTTTGAGGCAAGATGGCCGACCTTGGGGAGCTTGGGTTAAAATAGGCATCACAAAGGGGGGAGCGAAAACGTCACTCGAGTGCATGCATGGGAAATCATCATCGTCGAGAGTGGCATTATTGCTAGCAGGATGGTGGAAGATGTGGCTGAGGTGGATAACCCGACTCCAAGAGTGCCACGCGTGGCCTTGGTACCAAGCTGCCTTGAAATCGTAGGGCTTTATGTTGCCGAGGGAAGAAGATGGGGATGACCCCTTGAGATGGTCAGTGATGATGGAACAGAGCCCAATCAACTCCTTTCCTTGGGCGTGACTATGATGATTTGCTAGCCGCACCGTGTTGGCAATCACCCCTAAGTCACCTCTATGGTTTCCAAGACTGACGAACCTTCTAACAACCTCACTGGGATGGTCCTCGAGGGACATCGTAACCTGCCCGTCACTGGTATAATCAAACGTGTTGCCTGTCATGAAGATCCAGGTGATAAAGGGATGGACACGTGGGCTAGACACTCCACTATATTTTTGCCTCTTACAAGGATATGACAGGGCATTATCCCTCCTCATGATTGGAACCTCTTCATTGTCCTGATTGGTTACCTCCTCGATGTCGACAGGGAAGTTGTGACGCCAAACCACTAACCGATTGGATAGGAGTCCTTTGCTTGCCATGTGGTCTGCCAGAATATTGCCTTCTCTATAAGTATGCTGAACATGGGTGGGGTTCCTCCATTGGAGTAGTTTCCTTGCCTCATTGATGGTGTTACTCACCCTCTAGGCAGGGAGTTTGGAATTCAGCATGTAGTTGATGACATTCATGGAATCCCCCTCGACGATGGCCAGTCTGGGATCCTCTGAAAGGAGGTCGAGCCCTCTCCATAGGGCTCTAGCCTCGATGACATGGTTAGTTTGGATGCCCAAGCTTTCACAAAATTCCAGAATAAGCTTGTCATTATGGTCGCGTACCGCTCCTCCTACTTCGATCGGACCCGGATTACCTCTTGACGCCCCATCAAAGTTGAGCTTTATCCACCCTTCAGGAGGATGCTTCCACTTTACTTTCTTTCTTGCAAGGTTGGGAGCAGGCTACTTCCCACGCCCATAGGGGATGTTCAAGGTCCTGAAGATGGCCTCTTCAATGGTCTATTGAGGGCTGGAAGGGTAGGGGATAAGATTGGCATTTTCTATAGTGAAAGATATGGTTCTGGAAGCTACAGAGGGAGGATCCCTAGAGGAATTGCCAAAGACTCTACTATTACGCTCTAGCCAAATCTGCCAGATAAAATGATGAATACTAATGTTCCATAGGAAATGGAGCTTAGGATTGTGGAAAGGGTTAGTCCACTGAATGAAGACATCCTTGATAGACCTAGGGAGGATCCACTGAATCTGAAAGGTGGAGAGGATGATGCCTAGGACCGAGAAGGAGAAATCATAGTGCAAAAACAAGTGGTCTGTGGACTCCCAGTTTGCCTCGCAGAGGTAGCACCTATTGGGAATAGAGAAGCCACGTTTGTGGAGATTATCAATCGTGAGGGCTCTATTTTGAAAGGCTATCCATGAGAAGAAATTAACCTTTGGGATCAGGAGTTTCCTCCAAACCATGTTGTAGGGAAAGCCCAAATCTTGGCATTGGCTCTAAATGTCATAGGCTGACTTGACTGAAAACTCGTCGCTGTCTGAGCCTCTCCAAATGGGCCTGTCTGGGCCTCTGCTAGTAGGGATGGTAGTCGACCGGAGCGTGGAGGAGAGGATGTCAATAGCCTCCTCAAGGTTGATGGCCTCGATGGTCTTCCACTGGGGGGATCCTTTTTTCTAGGTAATGAAGTCAGCCACCTTCTGCCCCACATTATCATCTAGCATGGTCTTAATATGCGCTAACTCAGGTCGCTCAATCAAAGGTTCCTTCTAGACCCACCTGTCCCTCCAAAATTCTATGCTTCTGCCATCCCCGAGGATCCACCTCAGTCCGTCTTGAATCAGCTGGCGGGTATGAATGATGGCTTTCCAAAAGGCCTATCCAACGGTGGGGATCCCTTCATCAAGAACAGAGTGGTTAGTAAGATATTTCCTTTTGACTATTTGAATCCACTCAGCTGGGTCATTGGTCAGGATCCTCCAAGTGTGTTTCGCCACAAGAGCCATGTTCATCTTAGCCATCCTCCTGAAGCCTAGACCTCCTTGTTTCTTGCTTCTACAAACCGTGTCCCAAGCTACTAAGGGGATCCTTGTCTTGTCATCGTTGCCTGACCACAGAAAGCTTCTCTACATCTGTTCAATATTGCGATGCACAGTCATGGGGATCCTGAAGACTGACATAAAGTAGATCAAAATTCCTTGGAGGTAGGCCATGGTGAGGGTAGCCTTAGCTGCTTGGGATAGAAATTTTCCCTTCTAGGCTGTCAACTTTTTTTGGATTCTTTCAAGCACATTGTTCCACATGCCCTCCTTGGATCTACCGTAGAAAAGGGGAAGGCCAAGATAGGAGGATGGGAGGGCATCGATAGAGCATCCTAAGATTCTTGCGATCTTGACTTGCCTCCCCACAGGGGTGTTAAGGAAGTAGATCTTGCTTTTGATGTAGTTGAATTTCTGGCCTACAACTTTTTCATACAGGGAAAGAATGTGCTTGATGGACTTGGCCTGGGCCACGGAGGCTTGGGTGGATAGGATGGTATCATCCACAAATTGTTGATGAGTGATCGCCCCTGTACCAGAGGCTGCTAGAATGCCTGTCACCTTCCTCCTCAATCGGGCTTCCTTGAAAGCTCTGCCCAAAGCCTCAGCCAGGATGATGAAGAGAATGGGGGACAATGGGTCACCTTGGCGGAGGCCTCTGACACTCGGGAAGAACCCCATAGGGGATCCGTTGACTAGGATAGAGAACCAGGGAGAGGAGGAGTAGCCATGAATGAGATCAACCCATAAAGGATGGAACCCAAACTTAAGGAGGACAACACGGAGGAAGTCCCTATCGACCCTATCAAAGGCTTTGTTCATGTCAAGTTTGATGAAGAGGGCAGCCTTCTTGGCCAAGGAGGCTGAGTGTAAGGTCTCATGGACAGTGATAACTCCATCCAGGATGTTCCTCCCTTTCACTGAGCTACCTTGGTAGGGGTCAATGATGAGGGGGAGGATGGGCTTCATTCTGTTGACCATAGCCTTGGTGAGGATTTTGTAGAGGACATTGCATAGGCTAATGGGTCTATAATGATATAGAGTTCTGCAGACTGGGGACTTTGGGATGAGAGCTATGAAAGTGGAATTGATGCTCTAGGGAATGACCTTGGAAGTTTGAATCTCTCTAATAGCCTTGCATACGTCAACCCCAATGACATCCCAGAAGGTTTGATAGAAGCGAGGAGGAAACCCATCGGGCCCAGGGGCTTTGTCGGGTTGCATGGAGAAGAGGGCCTCTTTGATTTCTTCTGAGGTGAAAGGTCTGATTAGCATGAGATTGGCATCCTGGGGGACAACAACTAGGATATTGGCAAGGAGTTCAAATTTGGCTTGGTTATCACTCTCTGGATGGCTTCCAAGGAGGTTCTGGAAAAAGGAGACCGCTTCTGACCTTATCTCGACAATATCCCTGGTGGTGGAACCATCATTGCAAGTGACCTCTCAAATTTTTTGGATCCTCTATGTCTCATGGTGGAAGCATGAAAGAACCTGGTGTTTGAGTCACCCTCTTTGACCCAGAGGTCCCAGGATTTTTGTCTCCAAAAGGTTTCCTCCCTAGCAAGGATATTGTGGTATTCTGCCAGGAGTTTCCTTTCGTCATCTCTGGTGGTGTTGTTGTGATCCCCTACCTCAATCTGCTTTTCTATCTCCTAGAGTCTTTTTGTGATGGATTTTTTGTTGGCAAAAATATTTCCAAAGACCTCTCTGTTCCACACTTTCAATTTTTCTTTGACCATTTTGAGTTTCTAGGCAATTTGCATGGTGGGGGATCCCGAGAAATTTTGCTGCCACCAGGATGTGACCTCAGCTCTGAGATCCTTATGGTGAATCCACATGGATTCAAACCTGAAGGGGGTCTTGAAAGTAGGTGACTTGCCTGCTTCAAGGATGAGGGGGCTGTGATCTGAGCCAATCCTCGGGAGGGCAAGAAGGGAGGCATCCCCGAAAGTGGGAATGGCTTCTTGGGAAATGAGGAATCTGTCGAGCTTCACCTGGATGAGCCCACTGCCTATTCTTCTGTTGCTCCAAGTGAACCTGGACCCTTTGAGTTGGATGTCAAGAAGTTCATTGAGGTTGACAAAGTCCCTGAAATCCTCCATGCTTCTGCTAGGGGTATCGAGACCTCCTCTCTTCTCGAAAGGGTACAAAGGGCTGTTGAAATCTCCTCCAATAATCCACGGCATGGTGTTGAAGGCAATCCTCATCTGGCTGATGGTTTTCCACATTTTTGCTCTCTCGATGGGAGAGTTTGGGGCGTAAATGTTGGTTAGAATCCAGGAATGGTTGTTTATCTTGGAGTGGAACAGGATGTTGAGGATTTTTCTAGAGGATGACAATAGCCTTCCTTCAACTAGGGTTGGGTCCCATAGGCACATGAGACCTCCCGAGGATCCTTGGGCGGGGCTGAACAGGGTTTCCCCTTTGTTCTAGATGATGTTAGCCAATTTTTGGGAGGAAGTTTCATCATTTTTGGTTTCTTGGATGATGAAAATAGAAGGATTGATTTTTTTCTTGATGTCAACAACCAGACACTGCTTGGCCACTCCATTTAGGCCTATCACATTCTAGGAGAGGATCTTCATTTCAAGTGCTTAGGGTTTTTCCTGCCTCCCTTTACCTGCTGAAGGGGAGGTTTGGATCCTCGTGGGTCATCTTTCTAGAGGTCAGGGTCTTCGGAGAAGAGAGTCAGCTGAGTCCCATTGGCGATGTCCTCTGTTGTTTCTTTATTTCTCTGGTCATTGCTTGACGACCTTCCTCTTTTCTTCTCGCTACCAAAATCGATGGCCTACTTTTTGCTCCTGGTGTTTTTGGGACTAACTTTCCTAGCTGGAAAGGGGAAGGTCTGGATGCTTCCTTCTTCTTCAAGAACAAGGGAGTGAGAACCCTCACCCCTGATCGACTGAGAAGGGGAATTCCTGTTGGCAGCAAGATACTCATCTATATAGGGATTAGGGGTGATGATGGGAGTGAGGGAATGTACCTGAGTTATAGGATCCTCTAAGCGAGGTTCTTCTATTACCATTGTGCTCGATGGGGGCCCGGGCTCCTCCTGAGTTGACTGGGATCCTCCCTCATTCTCTTGCTCTTCCTGAGTTGATGGCCCTCCTTGATCATTCCTTTGGATCGAATCCTGATAGGGGGGTCAGGGGTTGCATCCTAGAGCTGGAGGGTGATGCCTCCCTTGCGGTGGGATTCCCTATCTTTGGTTTACCCCTTTGATTAGTCCCTTAGGGCCTTGGTTCTGAGCCTTCAGAGTAGGACATTGGAAGTGAAGGTGACCTTGGGTGCTGCAATAAGTACAGAATGCGGGTTTGTTCTCATACTCGATTGGTTGCCATTTTATGAGGGTTGGCCCCCGATAAAGATTCACATGGGTAGGGAGTTCTATTTCCAGATTGGCATTAATGCAGATGCGAGCTTGGATCATCCGGGATCGGACCTTGGTGGAAGAGTCGACAATGATCAACTCATCGATGGTTCTGGATATCCCTCTGAGGACATCCTCGTGCCAGCACTGGAAGGGGAGATTCGACAGTCTGACCCATATCGGGGTGACGTTTATGTTTTGGGTTTCAGGATTAAAGTCCTCACCCCATTTGCGGAGGAAGAGGCTCCTACACCCTAGGAACTGTTGGAATATGTAATGCAACATTGTGTAAATTATTCTTAGACTAAAATATAAAGTCTAAAGAATAATATTTGAATTAGAAAATAATTCTATTTTATGTAAAAATATTCCCACCCAATTAATAAATAAAATAAGGGTGCTAGGAATATTTAATTTGTGGGAAAAAGTTATTTCCCCTTTTCTAGCAAATATTAAAAAGTAACCAATCACTTTTTAATATTTGATAGATGCCACTTGTCACACATCTCAAGATATTATATTGTGATAAGATTAGGGTAATTTTAGGGTTGTAGTAGAAAAGCTTCTCTTTAAATAGGGGTGTTGTCTACTACATATATAATATCTTGTCATATTGACTTGTGTTGTAATATCATGTTGATGCATATTGTTGCATAACATTGAAGCATTCTTGTATTGTTGAATCATTGAGTAATATAGTGAGCTTCATAGTGGATGTTTCCCTTCTTCATTTGAAGTAGGGTTTTACCACTTAATATTGGTGTTGTGGGTTTTCCTCTTTTGTGTGTGATTGATCTTGTGGAGCATTCTTCGATCTTGGGGAGACTTTGCTTGTCTCACATTTGGTATCAGAGCGGTTGGGATCTCCATCAAGTGTCTTCAATCCTTTGAGGTGAAAAACCCATTAAGAATGGTTGATCATGGAATCTCCTTCACACCTAAGCACATCCTTGATGGATCAAATTTTGGAATATGGGAACCAAGGATGAGGGCTGAATTTCAAGCAAGAAAGTTATGGCCCATTGTGAATGGAGATGAAGCAATCCCAACCCAGGCAAGGGCACTTGAGACATACAACAACAAGAGTCACCTTGCACTTTCCATGATTATCAATAGTGTGAGTGATGAGATATTTCTCACTATAAGCCATTGTGAGCATGCTAAAGATGCATGGGATTTGCTAAAACAAGTCCATCTAGGGTCCAACACATCAAGGAAATTCACTTTATTGTCCAAAATTCTTAGCACTATGCAAGGTGAAGAAGAAAGTGCCTTGATCTTCCTCTCAAAGATGAAAGACATGAGAACTCAACTATTGGCTTGTAATTGTGATTGGATAAGTGAGAAGCTCTTAAGCTTTATCATTTTGAGGAACTTGTCAAGCAAGTTCAAGAATTTTATCACCATTATTGAGACTAGGCTAGAGCAAGAAGAGGATGGCATTCCTCTCAACACTCTTTCACAATTATTGATTCAACATGAAGAGTCTCTTAATAGAGACAAAGTGAATGGTCAAGTTGTCAAGGAGAAGAATGTTGCCTTGAGTGCCACTAAGGCTTCCTTCAAGAAGAAATACAAGGGAAGGAAAAATCAAAATTTCCAACCCAACAAGCCTAGAGTTGATTTCACTTGCAACTTTTGTGGCAAGAAAGGCCACAAGGAATAAAATTGTTTCAAGAAGAAGAAGATTGCAGAAAAGGAAGAGCAAGAAAAGGCTAAGGGACAAGGACCTAAGAAATGGTTTGGCAAGGGAAAGAAAAAGAACAACAATGTAAAGCAAAATTCTAATAAAAATGCCTTTGTTTGTGCCCTCTACTCCATTGACTCATCTACTTCTAATGAATGGGTGTTAGATTCTGGATGCACTAACCATATGTGTTTTGAAAAGGATAAGTTTGTGGACTTTCATAAGCACTCTTCAGATTCAGTTGTCATTGGTGATAATACTAGACTTCAAGTAGAAGGTGTTGGCAATGTTGTAATTGAAGGGAAATTACTTGATAATGTCCTATATGTGCCTAACCTTAGGAGAAATTTAATTTCAGTTTTGCAAGTTGCTAGAAGTGGTCACACTATTGAGTTCAATGCAACTTCATGGAGCATTAGGAAAGGCATGCTACCAATCATTACAGGTTATGTGAAGAATAATATTTATGTGTTAGGTGATGCTCCTCCTAAAGTGTGTTTAGCAACTAATGTTTCTCCTAGTAGCAAGCTTTGGCACTTAAGGTTAGGCCATACAAACTATCAAAATATTCAAATGATGAAGTCCAAAAATTTGGTTGAAGGCTTGCCTAACATTTCACCTATTCATGGTTTGTGTGAAACATGCATCTTAGGCAAGATGAGCAAACAAAAGTTTGCAAAGGACAAGTCAACAAGGGCCACACAAATTCTTCAACTCATTCATACAGATATTATGGGTCCATTACATGTTAGATCACTTGGTGGTGCATCCTATATTCTCACCTTTATAGATGATTATTCAAGAATGATCTTTGGGTATCTACTTAAGAATAAATCAGATTGTTTTGAGACATTCAAGGAGTTCAAAGCTTTGGTAGAAAATCAAAAGGGAGCAAAGATCAAAATGATTAGAAGTGACAATGGAGGGGAGTACAATAGCAATGATTTCAATGAGTTTTGTTCTTCTCATGGGATCAAAAGTGCAGTTTACTTGTCCATACACTCCTCAACAAAATGGTGTTGCAGAGAGGAAAAATAGGACAATCATGGAGATGGTAAGATGCATGCTTGGTGACCACTTACCTCAATTTCTTTGGGGTGAAGCAACCAAGTACAACAATCTACATTCTTAACAGGTGTCCTTCAAAATCAGTTGAGGGGAAGACTCCTTATGAGGTTTGGAATGGTAAGAAGCCAAATTTGTCACACTTAAGAGTGTTTGGATGTGATGCATTTTCATATATTCCTTCAGAAAAGAGGAAGAAATTGGACAAAAAGTCTCAAAAATGCATCTTTGTTGGCTATGATGCAGAACATAGGGGCTACAAGTTATACTCACCTTCTTCACGCATTGTATTTGTTTCAAGAGATGTCAAATTCAATGAAGACCTTCTTGAGTTAGAAAAGGGTGGGCCTTGTGTCAAAAGGACCAAGTGGTTGGATCATTCTAGGGGTCCTAAAGAGCAGAATTCAGTTAGCCAAAGGATAACTAGAAGTATGACCCTTAACATGTCTCTTCTAGCTAAGATAGAGAATGATCATGAGCCTACTTCTTACCAAGAAGCTTCACAACACTCTTGTTGGGTTGATGCCATGAAGGTTGAGATGGATTCTCTTCTAAAGAATAAAACTTGGGATCTAGTGCCTTATCCTAATAAGAGAAATGTTATTGGGAACAAGTGGGTCTATAGAATCAAGTACAATTCTAATGGAGAGATAGAAAAGTATAAGGCTAGATTGGTTGCTAAGGGTTATGCTCAAAAACATGGCATTGACTATGATGAAACCTTTGCACCAGTTGCCAAAATGCCCACCATTCGGCTTCTCATTGCTATTGTTGTTGCTCAAGGTTGGTAGATTTTTTAGCTTGATGTGAAAAGTGCCTTTCTAAATGGTGATTTGGATGTGGATATCTACATGAGTCAACCACAAGGATTTGTTGTACAAGGTAAGGAAACACTTGTGTGTAAACTAAAGAAAACCTTGTACGGTCTGAAGCAAGCACCTAGAGCATGGTACATGAAGATTTCAGGTTACTTCTTGTCTCTTGGTTTTGATAAATGCTATTCAGATACAGATCTCTATGTGCTTAGGAAGGATAACTTGGTCATTTTAATTGCTCTATTTGTTGATGACCTTGTTATGACTGGAAATGAGAATGAGGCCATTTTTTATTTCATCTCCAAATTAAAGTCAGAGTATGAAATGACTGACCTTGGTCTTCTACACTACTATCTTGGCATGCAAGTTTATCAAGCATGAGGATTGTACCTTTTTGAGTCAATCCAAGTATATTGAAGATCTTCTTAAGAGGTTTGATTTGGAGGATGGCAATCCTACTTCCATTCCTATTTCTATAGGGGTTAAGTTGGAAGTAAGTACAAAATCTCAGTTGGCTGATGCTACATTGTATAGGCAGCTCATTGGTAGTCTTCTTTATGTTACCATCACAAGGCCAGATATTGCTTTTGCAGTTGGTATGATGGCTAGGTTCATGCAAAAACCTTATATTGAGCACTTACAAGCTACCAAGAAGATTCTGAAGTACCTTTCAGGTACTAGAGATTTGGCACTCAAGTATTCTAGGCTTCCTTCCTTTGCTCTTTTTGGCTATGCTGATTCTGATTTTGGAGGGGATAGAATAGACAGAAAGTCTACCACAACATATGTTTTTAGTATTGGGTCTGCAGATATCTCTTGGTCTTCCAAGAAGCAAGATACAATTGCTCTTTCTACAATGGAAGTGGAGTATAAGGCTATGACAATAGTTGCACAGGAAGCGGTTTGGCTTCGTACCCTCATGAAGGAAATTGGCTTTGAGCAATTTGGTCCTTCACGTTTGCTCTTCGATAATCAATCAGCTATTGCCTTGGCTAAAAATCCTGTAATGCATCAAAGGACAAAGCATGTTGAAATCCAAGCCCACTTTATCAGAGAGAAGGTATTGGATGGGACTATTCAGTTGGAGTATTGCCCATCATCTTCTAATTCTACTTGATTTGTTCACCAAACCTCTTCCCAAGGAGCAGTTTTGTAAGTTGAGGGACTCACTTGGTTTGGTGAAGTTGTCCTCAAGGGGGAATGAAGTGTAGTTACACTTGTGTGATGACAACTTCATCCTTATGAGGTGTTTTGTGCTATATATATGAGTTGATCTTTGGTGGTATAATTGCTTTTTGCATCTCTTTTGAACATGGTACTTTCTTGTTTGCCTTGTGCAACTTTTGTACATGTTACTTTGTAGATGGCATTGTGCAATTATGGTATATGATGCAATTGCTTTATGCGACTCTTTTACATGGTACTTTCTTGTTGCCTTGTGCAACTTTGTACATGTTTTTATGTAGTTGGCATTATGCAATTGGTTTATCATGGTACTTTCTTGTTAGCATTTATGCTACTTTTGTACATGATATTTTATGGTTGGCTTTATGCAACCGGTGTGCACACTTTATTATTTTCATATACCTTATGCAACTTTTGTACATGGTACTTTAGAGTTTGCATTATCATGGTACTCCTTGTTTGCTTTATGCAACTTTGTACATGATATTTTTTGATCAACTATATAGCACGTGACTATAAGTATGGCTTGGCATATTTTTGTGATGACTTATAGTTCACTATTTGTTAGATCAGTTTTGTTATCATCTTTGGATATTCATATATGTTGTGGTGAATATATTTATGATGATGTATCTAACTGATCTTATGTTGAGCTGCTTGTAGCTTGCAGGTACTTCCATTTGGGGTTTTGTAGGCTTACTAAAGACACCCTTGTGATGTTTTCTTCTTGTCATTTGCAACCACTTGTGGTTGATGGATGGCTTTGTAAGCTGCTTGTATCTGAAGCTACTCCGTTGGGGGCTTGCAGTCTCATTTTGGCCCATTTTGTATTGGTGCCTTATTGTAGACCATTCTTGGTCATAGAAGCTCATTGTAACTATATTACTCATTTGATTCTCATCCCCATTTGTATCTTTAGGGGAGAATGTTTCTTTGTTTCATAATTCCTTTCCCCAATATTGCATTAAGGGGAGTGTTGGAATATGTAATGCAACATTGTGTAAATTATTCTTAGACTAAAATATAAAGTCTAAAGAATAATATTTGAATTAGAAAATAATTCTATTTTATGTAAAAATATTCCCACCCAATTAATAAATAAAATAAGGGTGCTAGGAATATTTAATTTGTGGGAAAAAGTTATTTCCCCTTTTCTAGAAAATATTAGAAAGTAACTAATCACTTTTTAATATTTGATAGATGCCACTTATCACACATCTCAAGATAATATTGTGATAAGATTAGAAAGTAACTAAGATTTAATATTTGATAATTGTCACACATCTCAAGATAATTTAGTGATAAGATTAGATTGTGATAAGATTTAGGGTTGTAGTAGAAAAGCTTCTCTTTAAATAGGGGTGTTGTCTACTACATCTTAACATATCTTGTCATATTGACTTGTGTTGTAATATCATGTTGATGCATATTGTTGCATAACATTGAAGCATTCTTGTATTGTTGAATCATTGAGTAATATAGTGAGCTTCATAGTGGATGTTTCCCTTCTTCATTTGAAGTAGGGTTTTACCACTTAATATTGGTGTTGTGGGTTTTCCTCTTTTGTGTGTGATTGATCTTGTGGAGCATTCTTCGATCTTGGGGAGACTTTGCTTGTCTCACAAGAACCATGGTCCCCAGAAATGATGTTGCAAAAATCCTCCTTAGTATTCATCCTAATGGCAAAAAATCCTTTAGAGAGGGCAATAATCTCCATATTATTGCTAGTTTTCCACTTGGAGTATGCCCATTTTTGGATGGTCTCCATGTCCGGGCGCCCTCCAATGAACTTGCCAACCAGGGTGAACTTTTCCAGCTCAAGGTAGCTATCCATTAGGTCTTCAGGGATGACCAGATCAGCTCTTATGGGGATCATCTCTTGGGGTGGGGTTTTGGCCAGGGATTCACAGCTGACAGCATCAACATAGGTTCCCCTTAAGGTTTTGGTCACATTGATTGTCTCACTCGTGGAACCCCATTTGTTGGGGGGATCTTTCCTAGGGCCGAAAGACCCATCTATTGGAACCTTTCCTTTCCTAGGGCCGAAAGACCCATCTATTGGAACCTTTCTTGTCAGATTGGGGGTCCCCACTACCTCAGAACCTCCACCATCGTGACTGCTATTGTTGGTTCCTCCTGTGTCCTACTCTGTCCTTCCAGTCTCCATCCTTCCGCTCTCCACTCTTCGCTCCTGCTCTCCCATCCTCCATATTTTGACTTGTATTGGTGGCTTCTTTTGGCCATGAAATGCTACATATTTTGTGCTAGTTTTGTGCCTTTAACAATCAAAACACAAACTAATTTCTTGAGAGTAACTAGTTAAATATCAACTAGTATAGTGCTAATGGATTAATAATGCACTTTAATGGTAACAATAATTTCACCTTATTGCTTCTATAAATATGAAGAACACAAGCTTATACTGAGATGGGGGTGAATAGTATAAGACCACTTTTTACTTTTCTTTTCCAATCAATATAATGCAATGTATAGATAGCAATACCAATAGCATTAATCAAAATAATGCACAAATCACCACACACAATAGAGACACCAATTTAATGTGGTTCACACAATGTGAGCTACTCCATGGAGAAATTATTTGACTAAAATTTTCTCAATCAATCTCTTGGGAATCCTTTCCCTATTACAATGTTTATGGACCTTTGTCTAAAGGAGACACCAATCCCCTAATTAAGTTCATGGATCTCTATCCATAGGAGAACTCTTTCTTGTTAGCTCTAGCTGGTGATCTTCTAGAAGAACTACTACCTCCACTCCACTGGCTAATGGATCTATATATACTAAAGACTCTTGTCCTCACTACCTTGACTTATGGATCTCTATCCACTGGTGACTATCGTCCTCTATACTTTGTCACATCCAAAGCTTGCTCTTAGATCTATCTCAAATATGCACTAAACACAGTCCTTCGATCTAGCACAAATTTGCTCAATCTTTATCTCTGTTCTAGCATAAACCTATCCTCAAATCTGCACCAAACTCTATTCTTAAATTTGTACTAAAAATAGTCCTTCGATCTAGCATAAATTTGTCCTCAATATCTATCCTCTAATCTACACTAAACATAGTCCTTCGGTCTAGCACAAATCTATCCTCAATCTCTATCCTCAAGCATTAACACAAAGCTTGACTTAATATCAAATCAACTCTGCTAGAACTGCCCCAAACCTTAACCCAAGGTTTTGAAAAATAAATCAATCAACTCTACTCTCAAGTCTTCTCAAAGACTTGTCTCAAATATGCCTTGTAAGCTTCCACAAAAGCTCACACTAATATATCCACAAGTCCTCTCTAGAACTTGTCCAAATCTACTCAACAAGTCCTCACTAGAACTTGTCCAAATCTTCTCAACAAGTCCTCACTAGAACTTGTTCAAATTTTCTCTCAATCTCTATCCTCAAGTTGTATTGTAAGCTTCCACAAAAGCTCACACAAATTTGTCCACAAGTCTTCTCTAAGACTTGCTTCAAATTTTCTCAACAAGTCCTCACTAGAACTTGTCCAATCTCATAGAAACATAAAGAGAATTGTTAGAGACTCAATATTCTTCACATTCACCATAATGCTCAATCACTTTCAATCACTCTTTTTACCACATAAACATATAGATAATTGTTAGAGACTCAATATGTTTCACACTCATAAATAATCAACCTCTTTCTCAAATCAATTTAGAATATAGAATAATTTGTTTCACAAAACTTGAACTATCACTTCAACACATCCACTTTATTAGGCTCAACCAACTCTACTCAATCAATCACTCAATGAAATAATCCTTGCTCACAAACCCTAGTCCAATCATATGAACATTCACTCAAATGTTTACAAAAATGCATATAAACCAATCTCACATAACAATGATACTCATGATATTCGCAAACCCTAGTTCACGTTCTTCACTCAACCAATCACTTCAACAACAATGCTTATCAAATAATCTTCACATAACAATGATACTCATGATCTTTGCAAACCCTAGTTCAGGTTCCTCACTCAACCAATCACTTCAATGACAATACTTATAAAACAAGGTTACTGTCCTTAACATCTATTCTATAAAACCTTGAAGTATTAATTCAAAACACACTCAACAATGCTTACCAACCAATCCTTTTCACTCCAACTTAGCATTCATAACATTCAACAAATATTCACTAGGAATATGTGCCTATACCTTTTTTTTTATGTAGAAGTTCCCTTAGAAAACATGTCTCAATCACAATTTTCTTCTTTGCCAATTTCAATGGTTAGATGACAAAATATCACTCTAACACTTTCTTAAAATATTCCTTAGTCACAAAAATAATCAAATCTCAAATACACCTTATTGCTCCTCCTTGAAATTAACATCCATCAAATCATACATGAAAAATAATTATTTAGATACACCTTATAATCTCCAACTTAAAATAATATCCAACACCACAAAACCTCAAACAACCTTCCTTAAACACCTTATTACCCTTTTCAAACACAAAAGCAAATATCAACACAAATTATTTTGCATCAACCTTATAACTCCCCTTAAAACCTTACAAACCAAATAAATTATGCAAAAGTTAATTTTAATGGCTCAACTATAGTCTTTTTGAAAATTCCAATGCCCAACTAATTGCATGCCTTTGTATTTTACCCAAAAAGGGTTTCAACGTGATTCAAACCATCGTCTCCCCAAGCGCTTTGGCGCTTTGTGCCCACCACGTGGGCTATAGACACCCACAAGAAGGAAGGGAAGCTTCCTTCCTTTTGGTGCCTTTGATCGTCATTGATGCCTTCAAAACAAAAACAACTCTCGCGAATTCAAACCTCCGCCACGCACTACCACAGTGCCTTTCCTTCGCTGAGGTTGCCAACTGCGCTACTAGTTTTTGGTGACCAAGGCACCTTCTACGGTGGGTAATAAATCCTTGCCTGCCACTTGGTCCTTTAAACACCAATGAAACCTTTATCTGTTTCATCAAATGATTCGCACGATTCATAATTGCTTGGAGATTAAATCAAATGCATTAAATTTTTTTGGCTAAGGTGGAGGAGTCCCCTTTATATACACGTTGATTAATTTACTCCCACGTTAATGCTCAATGGTTGAATTCAAAATTTGAATTTCAACTTAATAAACCATCTTAGGGTTATTTAAAATTAACATAAATTAAATTATAATTAATATTAAAATTAATTAATAATTAATTTAAATAGGTCCGAGGTGTAGACCAATTGGTTCATCCAAACCCCATAAGGGGGGCGGAGGTCCAAGGTTCAAATCTCGGGCCTCACTGACTGAACGCTTGTCTCTTTCCTGGTGCTTTCAGCAACATAAAAGGTTTAAAATGATTGTGGCATGGTGGTTATAGGGGCGGACTTCACGAAGATCTATGTGGCGGCTTCTAGGGCAAACAACGTAGAATACTGTGGCGGCCATAAAAGCTAGACAGCTTGCCTGGATTCGTGGTGACTACCGATTCCACCATGTAAATTCAAAAAAAAAAATTTAATTTAAATAATTTATAAGTAAATTAATTAATAAATTAATTTAAAATAAAATTATATTAATTAATTTATAATTAATTTAAAATTCCCTATGTAATATTATAAAGAAATATTATAATATTATTTGCTTGGGCTTCTACTTTGCACTTTGGACCTTATCTTGACCTCCTGGAACAGGATTTGATCAACTAAAAATGGACTATCCTTTTGCACTGATTGGAGAACCTGAAACTAATGCTGCCCACTCAAACTACCACTCACTGGTGCTAAAAGCTTGACATCAATGACCACTCACTCTTGACATCAATGACAACTCATCTACTCAATATTTCCAACAAAATAAATTCTCAAACTAATTCTAAATGCACTTAATAATATCTACAACTTTTAAGATTAATCTATAAAGAACCCTTACTAAATAATCTACGATTTTCACTACAATCAATATTGTAGGATGTAGTCTTCTTTATTTCTAGATAGATAATAGGTAGGTGTTAGGTTTCTTTCTTTCAAAAAATATCCAACTCCTATTTAATGTGTAAATATATCTTAAAATGAACTCTCCTTTTTGCACTTTCTTGAATACTATAATATGAGCCCTTCTCCTTGCAACTTTAATGCAAATATGGTGCTTAATGGAATTTGATAATGAACTCTAATTTGAAGCTCAACTAATTGTACCCAAGTTGCTTACCTTTTTCAATGGCTTCTATAGTATATGTAGATCTTTGTATTTTGATTCACCAAGTTGTTGCCCTGTAATGGATGAATTCGTAGCTTCTTGTTGGTTGTACAAAATAACTTCTTGCTTCACCAAACTATGGTCTTGAATTTTCTATCTTGAGCCTAGGGTTTGGTGGCTTGATCCTATGATCTTTTATTTTCTATAGTAGGTTCCAAAATTCCTTGCTTCTAAAATGTGCCTTCTTGCTATGAGAGTTAATCTCCAAATCTCTTAGATTTGGTAGGTTTTTTTTATTTGAATCTTCCTTCAATCTTCTTGTTGAATTCTGACTTCAAACAAGATCTTTTTCTTCTCAAGAATCTAAATTTCTTGAGGTCTTCACTGGATTCTTCTTATGGATTTGGCATTCTTTGCTAAATTATTCTTCTCTTGGGCTTGTTTGTTGGATGACAACAATTTTCCCAAGTCCTTCACTATCAGGAGCTTCTCCTTAGTAGTGTATTTCTCCAATGAGTTCTCCTAGGAACTCTTTTGATGATGCTTTTATGAGCTCTACAACAAGGCTCTCCAAGCCTTCTTCTTTCCCTCCTTGAGACCTCTCCAAGGTCTTCTATCTTACAACTTCTTTGATATTCCATCTGAGACCTTGTCTTCAACCTTCTGCTTCTAAAAGTTTTTGTTATGAGATATTCTTCTCATATCTCTAAAATCTGATACTTTTGGATTCTATAATGGGACCTTGGTGGTCATTCTTTTCTTCTATAATTTGTATGTTTTAATGGAGATCACAAATATCCTATTCATGGAATCTTCTATGGAGTCTTCTTTAGGAACTCTTCTCTAGAGTATTCTTCTAAATCAAGAACTCTTCTTTGAAGTCTTCTTTAGGAACTCTTCTCTAGAGTCTTCTTCTAAATCAAGAACTCTTCTCTAAAGTCTTCTTCATAATTAAGGCTTTTGTGGCCCTTTCTTCTGGATCAAGGCTTCTATGGCCTTTTCTACTTCTGCACTCTATAGGTATTGATCTTGAATAGATATCACCAATCTCCTATCTCCTCCTTGACTCATCTTCTAGAGTCTCTTCTTCCTTGAGTCTGCTATAAGGCTATTGTGGCATTTTCTTCACTTCTACAATCTGTAAGATTGCAACTCTTGTAATGAGATATTTTTTTGAGGTCTTTGAAATCTTCAGTCTTCTCCTTGTTGTTGCAAGTTTTGGAATGATTCTAAGAATATATTCTTCTTATCTCGATTGTAGGAAGCTTCCCAACCATTTTTTGAATCTTCTTTTCCTACAACAAGTTGTTAGAAACTGGAACAAAAGAATTTATAATTCTGGAGATAATAATATTCACTAGTTTATTTGTCAATCTAGTGGTATGAATGTTGATTCCTAGTCTTCACAAGTTTTTTTGTAACTCTTTGGAAAGACTCTTCTCAAAATTTCTATAATTGATATTTATTTTAGTCCTCACTTGTGATTCTCCCTAATCCTATTGACAATTGTAGATTTTTCTATCAATGGATTTATAATGGCAGTGTTTGAATGCAACGACGCACAATGGTAGATCTAGTTTGCAAATATGCAGGCCAATAGTATTAATGGTGACTCTCTCTATTCCTATTGACCTATTATACTTCTCTTATGACGACTTTTGCAAGTGGTGGTGCACAATGGCAAGTCTGATTAGCAAAAACATAAAGAGGAATTATGATGGATGTAGGCCCTCCTATTCTTGATTCACCGTGGATCTGATACCATTATTATATTTTGAGAATATATGTAGTGAAATATATGTAATACAAATCCTAATAATATGTAGAAAATATGAGAGAAAGTGATTCTACAATATGACTAAAATATACTATAAATAGAAAGTGGTGAAAATATAATGCAGTATGGAGGTGATGGTCACTCCATTAATATAAGCTAAAGAACTACATTGTACTCCATACATGAGTTCTACCACTATCTACTACTCTCTACTATAATGCACTTGATATCTCTATGAGGCCCTTTATATAGGAAGATATATTCCTTGGCCAACACTCTACCTAGTTGTACAAGGGGACACATTGCACATTGACACTTGTGCATTTATTGCATTGCTTGAAGTAAGTAGCTAACTTCCCCCTAAAGTAATCTCCTACTCTAACTATGTACCAAAGGTGGTACATTTACATGACCCAAATGATGTAATATGCTCTAAATCTAATAGTTCATTTAAGTTCATTATACGTAAGGAGGATTTTAGATCTTGGCACATTACCTCCATAGCTTAGAATTTAATTTTTCATCAGTTTTAATTATGCTTTCTCTTCCCTTTTCCCTCAATGAAGCACAGGCAAAGACCACAAGAAACTTGAAAAGGTGTGTAAATATCACATCTAACGATGAGTCAGCCTTAGCAAAAACCTTGGAGGTTGCCTCATAGGAACTTTCATCACTCACAAAGCTTCTCATTATGTCACTCAAAGTGATGAATGGGTGCCCAAGCACATCAGACCACATTTGTAAATAACCAGTACATTCTAAGATGACAACACCACCAATAGGAGGATCTCTAAAAATAATCTAGCTAAGAGATTGCTTCAAAAATAAAGGTATGGAAATTTTTTTTTTTTTTTAACTAACAATTCTCAAAGTGAATGGATAGAATCTAGAATCAAAGATTGGGAGTAATGGGAGATTGCATCAGAAGACTTGAAGAATGAATATTAAAAACTTGCCAAGTTTTTAAGAGAAATAAATGTTAGAATCAGAGATGAACTAGACCAAATATAATGGGGACCAACAAATAAAATAGGAAAATATCATATCAAACAAGGATACAACTAGCTATCCGTTGATAAATATGATCACTTAAGTCCAAATAGTAATTTCTAGGTAAACATTATGGAATGTAATATCCATTCCAATTGAGTGTTTTATGTACATATTAACTCACAAAGTGATTCTAAATATAAGGGGTATACATGGGTCATTTATATGTATGTTATGTAAAAAGTAAGAAGAAAATATTGAACACTTGTTCATTCAATGTGAAGTCTCAAACCAAGTTTGGAACTTCATGTGGTAAGCATTGGGCTTCAGAGTTGACATATATTCTAAAATTAAGGTGTGAGGAATTTTTAACCAAGTGGGACACTAATTATCATTTTTGCAAAGATGAAAAATTAGCAATGAAGTTAATGTGGGAAGTACTACCATGAATTATATAGTGGAAAATATGAAAATCTCTGTATTTTTGGAAAATTGGCCCAAAATATCATAGGTCAATATTTCCAGGATCATTTAGTCTTAAGCATAAACTCACATACAATAGTAACACAAATATCTATTACATTCAAAAATTAAATTTTTTCATATTACATTAAATAGAGCTTTGTCATCAATATATAACCTTACATGAAACTCTTCAACTCTCCTAACTTTTCTCTCCTCAAAATCATGGGAGATGTAACGCTTCATATGCCTTTCTTACATAATGACAAAGTCTTTCATGATTACATAACTTTCTACTTCTAATATTGACACATCACACATGACTTTTCACGTACACACTTGATAACTCACATGATTCTTCACTTACACACTTGACACCTTTCACTTACACATATGACACCTTTCAATATTAACTTACACTTGTACACATGACACTTTTCACTCATAACTTCTACTTGATTACATGACACATAAACACACTTCACGTATTGACACATAATTTTGACACACACACTTTCTAATCTAAATATTTATAATGGTACTTAAGGTACCAAATAATGTAATATTGAAAACACCTCTCTCCTCTATATTACATTATTTGGCGTGAAGGTATAACAACCCACTAAAACCAATCTTGGAGAGAGATTTTTTTCACAAGGTTCGCATAGGTGATCCAATAATGTTTTCAACATTCTCAAGGCTTCACCACATTTGAGTTCAATATCACTGTAAATAACAGTCAAGTGGATAGGAGCAACCAACATGCCATATTTTTGGGGTTCACCTTACTAAACCTTACCATTTAGAAAGATGCAAAAATGGTCCTCCCACCTTTCCCATTCCCTCACCAATATAGGATAATTTGAACATAACATAGGTATTATCCTTTAAGGCCCATAACACTTAAAGGGGAATGTATATTACCTAAACCTTCCATAATTCTGTCTATGTGGGTTATTCTAATGTAGAGCCTTGGTGCTTAGTTGCCACATCTTTGTGGTTAAATAAGGTCATTATCACTCACCTGGTAATGAGCATGATCACCTGAACCTCACTATTTAAGGTACCACCACTATTATCTCATGAATGATTCTATTAACTCCATAGTTATGGAACACCCAGTTCTTACCATTCAAGGTGTATCAATCACAAATATATGGCTATTGCATCACCACATCTCCTTTTATATTTGTGAGTACCTGGCTATTGCATCACCACAACTCCTTTTAGGACTCACAACTACCTAGTTATTGCATCACCACAACTCCTCCCAAGAGTGGGTTAATTATTGACTCAGGAGTCCTAATAAGATTCTAGATCCTCGCCCAAGAATCCCTCCCCAAAATTTATGCCATCTCTTATTTTTTAAAGAAATTAAAGTGCTATAATAGAAATAACATGCTTAGTTATAACACAATGCTAGATCTTGGATTTAAATAGAACATTTTCAATCCATACTTAAATAAAACATAAATTCCAACATAATTCTAGCATGAAAGAAGCATCTCTCTAAATTAAATCATGATTAAAGTAATCATGATTAAATTAATCATAATATCAACATCTAAACATAATGCTAAAAATATCTATTTAATTAAAACTACTAAAGCAAGATTAAAATAGATCATAATGCTAACATATAATTTTTCTTTTCTTTCCACAATGAAAAACATCTTCAAAAGAGATTATAACCCATTATTTCATTTTCTCAAAACCAAATATTCCATACATTTACATGAAGACTTCCAAGCCTTTTTTTATTCAGGAATAAAGTAACCAAGTGTTACATATCAAAACCTCCATTTACATAACAATTTTCATTCCCAAATATATTAGAGTAAGTTTTCCCTAGTGGACTCAACACCAGCTTATTTTCACAATCCTCTTCATGACAAGAATCTCCATCGAACTTTAAGGAAATTTAGGGATCGGGACAACTCTTAATGCAATGCAACTTAACATGCTCTATGTATAAATGCAAGCAACCATGCAAAATATATTTCAATAAAACAAGGAGAGAATCCCATACTTCTCTCTATAATTGTTTCCCTACCTACACAATTCTTAGGAGACCATTATAATTATTTAACAACACCAAAGCTCTTTCTTTACAAAACCCATACCAATTTTCCAACCAAGCAACTCAGATAGAAAACACTAACTTTAGATAAAACACTTTTCTTCTCAAAAAGATATTCATACTTTTCTAATAAATCATTTAAACATTTTCTAAAATTATATTTAAACACATAAAAGGGTTCTTATTCCTTTATAACATAATAATTAAAGCAACAACATTCTATCTTTCAACTAGAAAAGCAACTTTTTCTCTTTTAACACCAAGGAAGCAAAACTAACACAACACCATATCTACCCATAGGATGTTCCATAAACTTCTTCCAAAAGAGAACGACAACAAACAAAATAAAGACTATGGTTATCCAATTGAAAGGATTCAAAACCATAAAAAACAAGCTACCTCTATGAAGATAGAGCAAGGAACTATATATATAATAAAAATAATAAAATAACCCTTTGCTCAAACTAAACATAGGCATTGCCCAAAGCATTACATCATCATGCAAGCATCAAATCACAACAAAAAAAAAACCTATGCAAAACAAAGCACTCAACAAGGAGGTGTTTAATAAGGAGGCACTCATAGAGAACACTTCAATATGGAGGCACTCACATAGAGGTGCTCATAGAGAGGCAGTCAAAAGGAGGTGCTCATAAAAAAATGCTCAACATGCAGGTGCTCACAAAGAGGCACTCAACATAGAGGCACTCACAGAGAGGTACAAATTGGATACACAAACAACACACAATGAAGGCACTAAAATTTAGGTTTACACAGTAAAAAAATCTCAACAAAACTATAACTAGAGAAACCAAGCAACCAACGTAACAACAATCTAGATTGTAACTCAAACAAGAATAATTCACACAAAGGTTATCTCCTCTGCAATGCAATCTAAAGCTTCTTATTCTTCCTAGTGCCCCCCTTCTATATCCTCAGCTACTGCGAGAAAACTCCTATATCAAAAACCCCCAAACTTCCATAATCCTCCCTTTTAAATAGCTTTTATTGTTACTCCAAGAATTCGAATATCTTTCCACGATCTCTCCAATTGAGTTGGTCATCCTCCATAATGCTCATCTCGTAACGTACACTTGGTGAACGTTAGCAAAAAGCTCATGATAGACCATAACTCTAACACTTGACTTTAAAGGAAACTTTGATCAAAGGATTACTCTTAATTAATTTTCTTTTTAATAATATATTCTTAATGTTTCCAACATTAGGAATTCCAATTAATTATTAAGAATTAAGATTACTAAAACTATTTAAAGCAATTATAAGTAATTAATCTAATAACTCATCCAAGATATTATTACTTCTAACAATAAGATACTTGGATTAATTACTTATCAATTAATATCAATTGTTAATATTAATTATTAACATTTATATTAATATTTCAAGTATTAATATTACTAGCCATATTAATACTTTATTGGATAAATCCACCAATTCTATGCTTCCAAAAACTCAAACAATATAAACACTTTTCAGAACCATTAAACATTGTGTTGTTTTATCCTTAAGTAGGTGGCTTTTTAAGATAACTAAAACGTTATCCCCTACCTACTAAGGATGACTCATTTTTCAATAGCAATCTCATGGTCCAACGGTGTATTCAAACAATAAGCATATATGTAATGCATCTATATGAAGGGCATCCTTTTACCCTTGAGTTATCAATGAACAAGTCATCCATCATTTTCTATTTTTCTCTCATTTCTAGTGGTTGTCCCATACCAATCCACCCATGAGAGTACTTGGTCCTGCATCCATAAAATTCATCAACAATACCATATTCTTCATATAACATAAACAAAGCATAAAATACAGCTATCAAAGCATCTTAACACCACCACATAATATTTTGCATTCGATATCCACACATCAATACATAAATCAAGTCCTGCCAAGGAGGGTCATTACATAAGGCTTCTTGCCTTCAATATCTCTCTTTGGTCTTCTTCCTATCTTTATCCTCTATCTTTGATTTTGATATTTTTGTCAATACTAAATTTGATTTACCTCTCCTATTTGTTGTGATTCTAATTATTTTTGCAAATGCCTAAGAAATAATTTATTTGAGAAGTTCATCTAGAGCCATCATCAATATGTCTTTTATACTTCTCCATTCATGAACACTATTTTCCTTGTACCAACAATTCTTTTGGAGATGATTATTGCTTCCATAATTTTTACAATGATAAAGATCCCAACAATTTTTAGTTTTATGTCCATATTTATTACAATGTTCACACTTGTGGGTGCAATTATTTCTCCACATTTTCGATGGACTTTTATAGGTTTTGAATGTAGAACTTTGACCAAATATTTGTTTCTTGATTCTTTAATTTTTCTTGGTGCTTTTATCTTGAAATTCACTATTGTATCAAAGTTATTAGCATCTTTAAAACACTCATTCATGCATTATTTAAGTATCAAAAGAACTCTATTTTTGGTTTCTCTTTGGATAGATTGAAAGTAGTTCGTTAGTTCTATTGACCCATGTTGACTATATGTTGATGATGCATATGGAAATTTCGCCCTTCTTTTCCCCATTGCCAGGATGTATTGTTGAATCTATTTAATCAATCATTCTTTCTCTTCAAAATCAATTCTTCTCAAATTTCATTCAACTTCAATTTCTAATTTAATATTTAATCAATCAATTTTCAAAAACTTCTTATTTCTCCTTCAAATTGCCAATCAATTCTTCAAATTCTTTGTTCATTTTTTACTTCTTATAACTCCAAATTTTAATTTCAAATTCTTCCTCTAATTTACATATTTCAAATTCAATTTCTCCGTCTCTCTAGTTAATTTTAATTTCTCAACACCAATTTCCTCCTTTAATTTATTAATTAATTTATTTATTCAATTAATTTTCTTATTCCTCCATTCAACATTATTCTTTAATTTCCTTTTAGTCACCTTATATCTCCCAAAGTTCTTTAATCTTTTAATTATTAACAAACACACCTTATAACTCCCAAGAAATTAATCAAATGAATCATGCCCATGCCCACAAATAACTTTAATGAAATACATTCGAAATAGATAGAAACTCACCTTTAATGGTGCTATCAGAACAAATCTTTTACTCTATTAAATATCCATAAATAATTTTTATGTAATCACTTGTTTGGTTTTTTCAAAGGCATTTCCAAATGTGTTACAATGACATCTATTTCTAGTTCTTTCTAGGGATCTTGCTAGAAGAGTCGGTTAAATGTATCCTCCCCTCCAAGTTACTTTTTTATCTCATGCTTTGTAAATTCTTTGAATCAAGGTGTAGCAACTTCACTCTTTTGTCAAAGGATTTCCTACTATATCATGTTTGTTCTCTAGCTTCTACACGATCACTATCTCAATGTTCTTTGGCTCTCTCCTTAGCTTCTTCCTCAAGGTTCTCTAGATCTCTTAATGTCTTCCTAAACTTCGTTTAGCTTCAACACATCTACACCCTTTCTCTAACTTTTCAAAATAGTAGCACATCAATCATTCAACTTAGGTGCTCTCAATCACTGCATGTCCAACTTAGATGCTCTTCCTATACTATCCAAACCTTTTGCTCCATCAATGCTCCACCAACAATCAACTCATCCACGACTCAAATTATTCTATAGTACATTTCTCTTCCTCGTAGCCTTAAATTATTTTTCTCTAATAGTTTTCTTTCTTTGTGTACTTAAACACATCCACTATTCAATATTTCCTCTAGTTTGTTGTTCTTTCCTTTCATTCAACTTATGTTCTCTCTCAAAAATATCTTGTTTAATGAGAGTTCTCTCAAATATTTCTCTAGCAATATTCTTTGACAAATCTCCCTCAACTCCAATGTCCCTCTCTCAACTCCTCGCATTCTCTCCCTATCTTGGAAAACTCAAAATAAATTTCTACCAATATGGCTTTGATACCACTATAGGCAAATGGGCCCAAAATATCATAGGTCAATATTTCCCAATATCATTTAATCTCAACCATAAACTCAAATTTAATAGTAACACAAATATTGCACAATAAAGAGCTTTTCTATTGCATTCAAAAATGAGAATTCCTCACATTAGATTACATAGAGCTTTATCATCAGTATATAACCTTACATGAAACTCTTCAACTCTCCCAACATTTTCTCTTCTCAAACTCATATGATATGCAACATTTCACATGTATTTCTTACATAATGATAAAGTCTTTCATGATTACATAACTTTCTACTTCTAATCTTAACACATCACACATGCCTCTTCACTTACACACATGACACCTTTCACTTACATATATGACACCTTTCACTCATAACTCACACTTGCACACATGACACCTTTCACTCATAACTCTTACTTGATTACATGACACATAAACACACTTCACATATTGACACATACCTTTGACATAGACACACACTTCCTAACCTAAATATTTACAATGGTACTCAAGGTACCAAATAATGTAATGCTACCAACATAAATACAACAATCTTTCGAGACAAAAAAATGCATCCTTTAAGAGAATATTCACATAGCATAAAAATCCTCAAACTCTTAATTAAATTGAATAGAAGTAGGATTGAGAATGAAGACTCACTAGTGGAAGCTAAACAAGAATAGTTCAACTTCTAGAAATATCATTTGTAACCAAGTAGGTAAGTAAGAAATATGAGCCCCCAAGATTTAGTATTGGATCATACCATATATTTTTTTATGGTGCATCGAAAAAGAATTTGAGAGTAATGAGAGTGGGAGGGATTATAATGATGACTCAAGGAAAGTATTGGTAGAATTTGTTGAAGGAATAGGAACAAATTCGAACAATTTTGTCAAGTTATCAAATTTGAATAGAGGATTGAAAATTGCCAAGTAGAAAGAGTGGTTATATCTGATAGTATATGGAGATTCAAAGTTGGTCATTGAAGCAATGAGAAAAAGGTGATATCAAATATAATGCTATATGTGATTCTATAGAAGAATCAAGAAATATGCAGCCATTTCAAATCCATAAGTTTCATACATGTGAGAAGAAGATTTAACAAAAAGGTTGATCAGCTTGCCAATGGAGTTCAAATGGAGCATGGAAAGACCAAAATAAGAGATTTTGACATTGCTGAACAAAGAGGTATTACAATGAATTGGCTCTATTGTATACAAATTAGACCTATCATTGTCTTCCAAGATACATTTTATTTTCCATGTTTCTCATTTGAAGAAGGTACTTGGACAAAACATTAAAACTTAATCACCACTTCCTAAATAAGATGACAAAGCTTCCATCATCTTTAAACCCCAGGCTATTCTAGAAAAATATTTATGCCAACTCTTTAACTATATTATAATGAATATTTTGATATAGTGGTGAGCCTTTCAACTAGAATATGTGACTTGGGAACATCTCCACCAACTTTAATGGTAATTTTCATAGCTAAAGCTTTGAATAAATTTCTTTTTAATGGAAGGGCATATTAGGACCCTTAAGTCCTAACCCTTTTATTATTATTGTAATATTCATTGTTTAGTTAATTAGCTTAGGCATCTATTTTGTATGCATGACTGACCTTTGAGCACTATGGTCAAGGTTTGTTAGGTTGAACACTTATTTTAAGGATTTTGGTAGATCCTTGAGCATTAGGTTTAGGGTTTGGATGTTTATATATTTAATTGTAAGAAAATTTATTATAATCCTAAATATTATTTTGTGTTGAGCATTCCTCTAACAAAGGTTTCCCCCTTGAAGTGACCTATGATATATTGTAATATATTTAGAAAATATCAATAAAATTTGTGTTATTTTATGTTTAATTCAATAATTTTTTTAATATATATTTATAAATTTTATTCAAATAATATTTTATAGTTGATATTATAACACTTTAATGATATACATATGACCGTTAGTGGACATGAGAGAAAATGGAACTAATGGGACTGGATTCTACATAAATAAAGTCCAAGGAGACTCAATAGGATGGAGAACCTACCTAAGGGAATGGATCTCATCTTTATGGAACTAGAATTTATCACACTCCTTGGCATACATATTAGCATCATATTCCATGGTGGCCAAAATTACCCATCTATAAAAGCCTATGGGCCATAAAGTAACCATTGAAGTGCTTCCCATAATCTCCTTGATAAACTTTAAACAAGAATTTTGGGGCATTTTACTCTTCTAGGCAATGTAGAAGAACACCTGTAAGGTTCCTAAAATATAATATTCCTCCAACCAACACATACTTGATGACTCTCCTATGTATTATGGCTCTTTGTTTAACATTAACATCTAGTGTATAGGTTTGATTATCTTGTTAGTCTAAAATTTGACCCTTTAGACAATAAATTGAACTTCAAAGAGAATATAAACAATAGTTAAATTCCTCAAAAAATTTATGGAAGGGTGGATCCTTCCTATAAAATATATTTTTGGACTATATATTTTGGAAATCAATTAAATGTCAATGCACACAACATAGAAATAACTAGCTGACTTTGATGATTAATCTTAATCTTAAGGGAAGACATGCAACAATGTCGATTTTGATTTTGTTGTCCATTGTTGATGCTTGGACTTGGGTTTTGGACGAGGGTTTGTGCCACCTGACACATTATATTTTGCATGCCTAGATCCAGTAGGCATTGTGACTATCTATAATTTTTTTACAATTATTTATCTTAAGATCTTTCGCTTCTTTATTTGTTGGTTTCCACTGCTTTTGCTTTTTCTTTCATGGGTTTTCCATGAATTTGATAGAGGAAAGTGAGCTAATAAATAGAATCTCTAGTATTTTGGTAGGGTTTTTCTCTTTTGGCTCAGAATAGGGTTTGGTCACTGTTGGTCATCAAATCTGCCTAGGAAAAGGATTTGGATCGGTGTATGCGCCCTAGACCAGGACCAACATTGAAAGGCCGAAGGGAAGAGATGCCTCTTATGCCAATATCCAGAGAAAGGCTGGCTCCTGTACTAAACTACTTTGGGGTTTGGAGATAAGGGTGCAGGAAAGATATAAAAGGAGTTAAGAGTTAGAGAAATAAAATAAAAGGGGTAAGGGAAGAGAGAGTGATGATTTCAGGTGGGAGAGAATAGGAAGCACGATCACTAACTGACAACTGGAATAGAAGCTATGAATACCAAGAATAGACAAAAGGAATGCAACATCAACCTTCCTATGTATCATTTAGGCGAGTTTTAGGGTACTGTCCCCGATCGCACATTGGACGCAGGATTTAGCTTTCTCAGTGTGGTGAGCGAAGACAAACAAAAGAATCAAGCATAGAAGGCAACATAAAAGAAAACCAATACAACACTTTTAACTCCTATATATCCTTCAGATGAGTTTCAGGGCACAGTCCTCGATCACACACCAGACATAGGATTCAGCTTTCTCGGTGTAGCAAACAAAGACAGGCAAAAGAATCAAGCACATAAGGCAGCATAAAAGAGATAAATGAAGCTCAAGGCTCTTTAGTATTGATCGTAGGACATCAAGTTACAGTAGCTTTCTAGTAGATAGTTCCCCCTTTTTCCCTTACAATGTCTAGGTTTTTATAGAGGACCCGGGCCTCTGAGTCATAATTACATAGCAAAGAAGAGTATGCCCTCAAGCCCTGGGAATCAGATCTTCGCGGCTCTGGTGACCGAGCTTTCAAATATGTTACCAAAACTGGCAACTGCAAACGGGTCAACCATGGAAAGGCGCATTGATGAGTTGTTTGGATGTCCTTGGTCTCCGGGTGTGGTGCTCGAGTGGCCGCCATGCTCGTCGAGCTCTCCATCATGGCTTGATACTTTGTTTTTGATTGCCAAAAATGAGCAGCAGGCTTGCTGGGCACAAAAAATTGCATTTATGAGGCACTCGATCGCCTCGAGAAAATATTCGGCTTGGAACGCGTGCCCGTGAAGCGCTTCGCTAAGTTTTTATTCACAACTTCGCTTCACAATGGTCCTGGGCTGAAGCAAAAACTCCTCTTTGATTTTTACTTCACATGATTGAGATTCGCAAAACTGCTTCGGAGGTGGGGAGTGCCGAAGCATATTTACTTCGCAAAATGGGTTCCTTCGTCTTTGTCATGTCACTGATTAAATTACTTTGCTGACGACCTTGAGAAATGCTTCGCTGCGATCCTCTTTTGAAAATGTGGTTCAGGGAGATTTCGATCGAAGCAATTGTCTTCAAAAGACATTGCATCCTTTCACTTCAGGCAGAAGTACTTCGCACAAAATCAACCAAAGCAAATTCTTCGCAACGAGCTTTTTCCAAAGTAAAAATGGTTCGCTGATGGAGGGGCCCAAAGTGAGTGCTTCGGCAACTTTTTGGCGAAGTGCTTTCAATGCTCCTTGAGTTTCGCTTCACTGAAAACCCTTCCCGAAGCAATACTGGGAATGCTTCGGGTGCGAAGTAGTTTTCTTGCCTTTGCTTTGTATTCCTCTTCGGCACATCGCTTCGTAGAAATCTTACCCGAAGTAGCTCTTGAAAATGCTTTGGGCCCGAAGTGGATTTCTTGCCTTTGTATTTTTGGCGAAGTCATTCTTTCGAACGCTGCTTTTGTATTCTTCTTTGGAAAAAACTCCACCCGAAGCAGTGTTAAAAGTGCTTCAGGTGCGAAGCTCTCTTTCCTCGGAATGCCGCTTCGCTCAATTTTTGCCCGAAGTAGCTGCTGGAAATGCTTTGGGCGTGAAGTAGTTTCATTCCCTTTGGCGAAGCTCTTTTCTCTAGCTTGTTCAGCAGCGAAGTTCTTTCTTCTCTATTTTATATATAAAGGGGTGGTGTTGGAAGCCAAAATTGCTGCAACTTTTCAAAATCAAAGCAAAACTTTACACAACACTATACAAAATTTGTTTTCTTTTTCTCCCCCTTAAGAAATGCTGACAGGATTGCCAACAGTCACCTCTGAAAGCCCTATCATGGCAATGGTGGTGGGGGATATCCCTCCCCACTCCCAAACCCTCCTTTTGGGATGTTACCATGATGACTGCCTCCATACTCAAGAATGTTGACCATGGACTCATTTTCCTTGTTCTCACTACCTCCTCTATTTGACCAATCAAAACTAGAAAATATGACCAAATATTTGAAGGCAAGGAGGCCACAATAGTCCCAACCAAGTAACAAAGGCTCCTTTGTTCCTAAGTTGGATGATGCTCTAGTGGTGGAGATTCCTCTAGACTATATTTAGAGCCTGATCCTCACCCTAACTGAGAGAGATCTTGCTTGTAAATTTATGGGTATTTGGCCTAGCCCAACAACCATTCAAAGATGGATCACCTCTTCTTGGGGATCTAAAATATCTAGCTATGAATTCATGATGGTAGGGAGAGGATATTTCATAGTTATTTTCTCCTCCATAGAGGAAAGAGATGCAATATTTCAAGGAGGTCCCTGGTTCCTTGGATCAAGCCCTCTCTACATGACCCCCTAGTTAGTCAATTTTGACCCACAAGTGGAAGAACCAGAAGAAGTCTCAATTTGGGTAAGACTACCATTTTTACCCCTACATTTATGGAATAAACTAACTCTTGAGATGATAGGTAACTCTATTGGCACATTTGTAGATTGGGCTCCTCCAAAGGCCAATAATGCAACTTGTGCTAGGTTGTGTGTTCAAGTCAATCTAAAAAAAAGGCTTCCTAAAAACATAGGTATCAAAGTCTTGGATTGGATCCATACCCAACCACTGGATTATGAGCACATTCCCTTTAAATGTATTACCTATCATCAATATGGTCATTTCTCAAGGAACTATCCCACTAAGGTACAACAAGAGACAAAGGAGGAAGATCAAGAATTCCAAATAGTAAGAAGAAAATAACAGAGAAGATCTAGAAGTAGAAGAAGAAGGCCTCAACCACAACCAGAAAGACAAAACAATAATAAGTTCTCTATTTTATCACAAAATGAGGAAGAGGAACATCCAAGGCCATCTAAAAAGGGGAAGATCCATTAGATCCTAAATCAGAAGATGAAGTGGAGGAAACTTAGGCTACCAAAGAAAACCTTTAGGAAGAGGAGATTGAAGAAATAGAAGAGACTCAGTTAGTAGCAACAATGATTCCAGGAGGTACCCCAGCCACCAGATCTTCTACTAGAGGGAGGAAATCTAATCAAGAGGTAAGAACATAACAAGCAAATATAGAGATTCAAAAGAAAGCATAAACAACCTTAGACTTCAACAAGGCTAAGAAGCCACTTAAGAAATGAAGGTTCTATCATGGAATGGAAGGGGATTGGGTAGTCCCCTAAAAAAAACTACCTAAGTCAATTAATAGCCCAACATAAGCCAATGGTTATCTGCATTCAAGAAACTAAATTGATAGAGTAGTTAGCAAGAATAGAATGGAAAAATATATGGAGATCCTTAGACCTAGAAGCAATAGATTCATTAGGTGCCTCGAGGGGGCTTCTCCTTACATGGGATCCATAGGCCCTAATATGTATTAATAAAACAAGACACTCAAATTGGATAACAACTTCTTTCTCCTCTCCATAAGGATAGACTTGGACCATAGTCAATTTTTATGGACCAAATAACTTAGTCTTAAAACAAGAGGCTTGGAAAAGTCTTCAACACTAGATTCATCAAGAAAGACCCCCAAATTTAATTATATCAAGGGACTTGAATGTGACTTTAGCCCAATGGGAGAAAAAATGAGGTATTCCCTCAAAAGACCCTTCTAAGGACCTAGTTATGCAAATTATAACTGAGCAAAAACTTTAGGACATAATCCCCAAAAATAAAAAATTTACATGGACAAACAGAAGAGTTAGGGTTAAATTCATTACAGAAATATTAGATAGATTCTTGATACAAGAAGATATACTATTCAGGTATCCACTTGTATCAAGTGGCATAATTCAAAGTTTGATCTCAGATCATAAGCCTATCTATTTGGATACGGGTGATAGTGCTCTTGGAAAAAGGAAGATTCCTTTCAAATACAATCTAGAATGGATGGAGCATGAGGAGTTTGCACCTTTAGTAGAAAGTATCTAGAAGCAACATGTCTATGCAAATAGTCCCCAAGAGGTATGGAAAATGAAAATTTCCAATCTCAAGAAAGCCATTAGGGACTAGATTGCTAATAAGACTAAAGTTCAAAATAGGTCAAGCATATTGCTACAATAGATGGAGGAAGTAGAGCAAGAGATAGGTGATCAACCTCCAACCCCTCAATAGGAAGAGAGAAGACTCTAGTTGAACTAAGAAATAGATCAAGCTTTCAAAGAAGAAGAGGCACATTGGAGACTTTGATCAAGAATGATCTAGCTCAAGAAAGGAGATAAAAACACAAATTACTTTCATCTAAAAATAATGCAACACTACCAATGAAATACAATTAGAGAAATTCACAAAACTAAAGAAATTTATTCTAATCAAGTAGTCATAAAGGAACTAGCAAGAGATCATTACTTGACCCTTCTCACAAAGACAATAGTAAATCAATAAGCTCAGGCCACTCTCCTAAACAACATTCCTCCTTTGTTAAAAAATAGAGATAGAGAAGATCTCTCTTCAGTAATAACCAAAGAAGAGTTGGAAGAAGTTATACATTCACTACCCAAGGACAAAGCTCTAGGACCAGATGGCTTCACCAATAATTTTTATTAGTAATTTTATGAAATTATAGGAGATGACCTATTGGCAATGATAGAAGAGACAAGGATAAGAGGTAAGCTATCTAGGGCAATCAACTCCACTTTCTTAGCTTTAATTCCAAAAAAAAAATGCAGTTACTTTTGATAGATTCAGACCTATATCTTTGTGCAATTGCTCTTATAAGATAATGACTAAAATAATAGCAAATATAATTAAAAGGAAGATTAATGATTTGATAGAGCCAGAACAAAGGGGTTTTGTTCTAGGGAAACAAATATATGACAACATTATAATGATTCATGAAGCTCTACACTCAAGTGCCAAGTCCAAAAAGAAAATAATAGCCATTAAACTTGATATGGCTAATGCCTTTGATAGAGTAGACATTGGCTTTTTAACACGTGTTAGCCAAATTTGAATTTCTAGCTCAAATGATAGACTAGATAAGAGCTTGCATAGAGGGACCTTGGATAGCCCCTCTAGTCAATGGGGAACTTGCTAACTTCTTTAAAGCCACTAGAGGATTAAGGCAAGGGTGTCCTCTCTCCCCTTACCTTTATATCCTTCTAGCTAAAACTTTAGGGAGGACCCTAACCAAATTGAGAAGGAAATAAATCTTGGGAATTAGAGTAACTAGAGGATATAGAACAATCACTCATGCTCAATTTGTAGATGACACTATTTTACTAGGGGAAGCCATAAAACTAAATGTCAAGTTGATCAAAGAAGTTTTAGATTGCTTCTCTTCAACCATAGGGGCAGAGATAAACACCCAAAAGAGTATATTTTACACTATAAATACTTCAATAATAGAAGATAGAGGTTTCTCTTAGATTTTGGGATTTCACAAAGGTAGTGATACCTTTAACTACCTAGGTGTTCCTATGGGATTCCATATAAAAAAATAGGAAACTTGGAATGTAATTCTAGAAAATATGTCAAGGAGAATACAATAGTATAGCAATGGTTGGTTGAGTTTGGTTGGAAGAATTATTTTAATCAAATCAGTATTAGCAAGTCTTCCCATATATCAATTATTGGTGTATCATGCACCCTTATATATCTTGCAAAAGTTAGATGTAATGTTAAGAACTTTCCTATGGAAAGGGGAAGGCAATCAGATAGGAAAAAGTTCCATTTGGTCAATTGGGAGATTGTTACCAAGCCAAAGGAGTAGGGAGGCCTAGGAATTAGAAAAACAACAATTGTTAGCAAGGCACTAAGTGCTAAGCTACTTTGGAATTTGCTCACTCCACTAGAATCTCCATGGAAGCAAATATTAAAATGCAAATATCTAAACAACTCTAATGGGATCCAACTCATAAAAGTGTGAAAAGCATAGCAAGCTCCTCCTCAATTTGGAAATATATTATGGAAGCTAAAGATATTATATTAAATCATACCTCTTGGCTTCTAGGGGATGGTAAACAAATTAATATATGGGATGATCTAGTCTTGGGAGGACCTCCAATCATTAAGAATTATTTCCCAAAAATAAAAGTAGACCTACAATAATTGGGTGTTAACTCTCTTGCAAGCTTAATTGAATGGGTGAGAGATCCACCCCTACCACATCTTGACCAAGACTCATGGAGACAATTGCACATCCAAATTGAAGGGATTAAAATTTCTCCCCAAATTCTAGATCAACTTATATGGGGCTCTATTAGTGGGTCAAGTGTTTACACAGTCAGCCAAGGGGTGTTATTACAACAATAGGGTCAGAAGAACTCAACCATAGCTAAGGTATGGAATTACAAGGTTCCTCCCAAACTTCAAGCCTTTCTTTGGTTGGTGCTCCAAAACAAGATTCTTACTAGAGACAACCTCATTAAGAGGAATATCATGGGACCTCATATTTTCCATAGGTGTCTTAAGAACAATGAAACAATATCACATCTATTCTTTTAGTGTACAAAAGTAGTTAAAATCTGGATTGAAATAACCCAACAACTAGGATCAACACTATCAAGAACCTTCAACTCAAAAAATTGCCTAACCAATTGGGGCCAAATGTACAAATGGGGACTGAAGGACAAGCACCTTATCAAGAAGATATGGTATTCAATGCCAATATTCATCATTTGGCACATATGGAAGGACAAAATAGGATAATTTTTATGACAAAAGAACCAATTTTTGAGTGTTAACCAATAGAGTGTTAAGGGAGATAGTCTTGAACACAAAAGCTATATATCATAAACAACAAGACATTAGGAGATTAAGAAAAAGGAGATACAACTATTACACCAAATGGATCTCCAAAATATCTTAAATTTTGGGCCATAGGTTAGAACAATCAAACCTCCAGAGATAAAGTTCCCTACACTTTTCTTTGATGGAGCCTCTAAATCAAACCTAGGTCATGTAATGGTTGGTGGAGTGATACTAGTGGCACCACACTATGAAATGCTTCAGTTCAAAATCAATTTGGGAAAAACAACCAATAATGTTGTAGAATTGATAGGCTATGAAATGGGATAAAAATTGGCTCAGGAACAAGGCATTAAACAACTCCATGTGTATGGTGATTCGAGACTTGTGATATCTTCCCTATCTAAGGGGAAGGATTTCTCATCAGTCCAACTACAAATAGTTTAAAGAAGACTAAGAGAATTGGAGCAAAAGTTTGAATATATACAATACTCCCACATTGGAAGGAGGCATAATATGGTGGTTGATCACCTTGCAAATGAGGCCATAAACATAGCCTATTTGCATCTTAGAGTAATAAGAAAAAATAAAAGTAGACAACATGAGTGGCATAGATGATAGGAAGCATATGGTAATTTTGGAGCCTTTGGAGATTCTAGAGCCTTTGAATATTTTGGCGCCCCTGGAGATTTTGATACCTCTAGACAACCCTGGAACATTGCGTGATTTTGGAGCTTTTGGTGTTTCAAGTTTTCTTAGTGATTATGGTACCCTTTGCATCTCTGGCACCCTTGGTATACTATTGCACTTTTTGGAGTTTTTAAATTTGCTTTGTTGCTTGTTCCTCCTTTTGGACAACAATCTTGTGACCTCCAAGCTGCTTGTTGGATAATTGTTCTTTGCAAATTTGAATATCAATATATAACTTTTTCTTTAAAAAATATAATCTTAAGGATCTTTAGAAAACCACTTATAGCTAAGCAATATTTGAAATAAAATATCACATGCATATAAATGTTGTAAGCTTACTGCAGTGGTAAGGGATTTGGCCTCTCTTTGAGAGGTATAAGGTTCAAACCCCACTTAGTATGAGGGGACTGAGACCCCTCGTAAAAACCTATGTAAACTCATTAAAAAAATCATATATTTAATCAAGTGGTATTAGCTCAACCGATTAGATTCCTCAACATTTAAGGAGGAGACCAAGGTTCAAATATTGCCAAATGATACATGGATAATATTCAAGCTTTATTGTAATACCACTATGTGGTGATGATGTAATATGGGTGGGGCCCATTTCAATCCCATATAACCAATTAAAAAAAAATATCACATGCATATCTTAATATAAAAACAAATACCTTTCAATAACAACAACAAAATTGAAAGAAATAAATGCCAAAATATCCCACTAAAGTCTCTAACAATTTGAGAATAATGGTATCTAATTTATTTAGTATTTGTACATCAAGACGTTATAACAATATGTGTAGCAAAATTGCAATGGAAACCCTTTGTTCCTTCCTTTCATCCTTTAAATACAAAATTTTATTGGATAAGAGGGATAGTCAACACAAGTACTTATGAATTCCACTCATTATTTTATGAATGGAATTTTTACTGAGAATGGTGCCACCCATGAAGAAATATAGGAAATTCATCCCCCAAATGTTGCATGAAGTTATGATTAAGAGCTCCCTCATGGTTTTGATCCAAAGCTTTTGGTTGAGGCGGATTACAATCATTTTTCTCAACTATTACAAGATTTTCAAAATAGTGTTACCATTGGATATTTCATGGGCGATAGCACTCCCATGGTCACCCATATCCAATCTTGGATCCAAGAGGTATGGGAGCCATTGTTGTTTAAATTAGGAGTTTGTTTAAGGGTTTTTATTCCTTTCCTTTGGGTCATCCAAGTGAGCCAAAGTTGTTTGTGAGACAGAAACATGAATTTATTTTATCCATTTATGAGATAAACTTTACAATTGATGGTAAAATAAGTCTCGGTGCATATTATTCATTTTTGAGACCTAAATGATGAGGTGTACTTTAGATTTGATGGTAAAATTCATCACCAAGTTGTTTGATATGTTAATATTTTGAATGCCTATTTTAGATGCCAAATTATGGAGCACCAGATCAAAGGCTACTCTTTGCTGATTCGACCATAAGTAAGTCTTATGATATAAGAAGATTTAGATAAATTACAAACTGAAGAAACTAATACTTAGACCCAAGTGGTCACAAAGCAAAACCCTAATCCAATTCTTTTGGCTATTAATTTTGGATGTAAAGTTTTGTAGTTTCTCAAGCCAACAAAGTAATTACTAGGCCTCAAGAAACTAATTCCTTGGGTCTAGCAAAACCTTCTAGATATCAATCCCGATAAGCCCCTAGAAAATATCAAAGCTTTGTTCTTGTGAATGCACAAAGACATACTTGTCCTGAGTGGTTGACTCACTTTTTTCTGCTTATGACCGACCATAACAAGCAATCAAGAACACCAACATTGCTGTGAAATATGTGAACCCATCTAATGGTAGTGCTCTTGCCTCACTTAATAAGTTTGAGGTACTCCAAGGTGATAGTAAAGTTGAAGATGTAGACAATGAAGGAGAGGATATGTATACAGTTCTCTTCTCTAAATTTGTAGATTTTAATACAAGCTCAAAATGTGCATATGGAGAACTAGAGTATCTTTGTCATTTGTTGGAGTTTTGAAGAGATGCTCATATAACATTAGATTTATGAGACCTAGATGATGAGGTGTACTTTGGATTTGATGGTAAATTTCATTACCAAGTTGTTTGATATGTTAATCTTTTAAATACCTATTTTTGATGCCAAAGTATGGAGCACCAAGTCAAAGGCTACTCTTTGTTGAATCGACCATAAGTAAGTCTTATGGTGTAAGAAGATTTAGATAAATTACAAATTGAAGAAACTAATACTTAGACCCAAGTGGTCACAAAGCAAAACCCTAAGCCAATTCTTTTGGCTATTAATTTTGGATATCTGGCCCTAAAAATTCTGTAGTTTCTCAAGCCAACAAAGTAATTACTAGGTATCAAGCAACTAGTTCCTCGGGTCTAGCAAAACCTTCTAGATCTCAATCTCGATAAACCCCTAGAAAAACTCAAAGCTTTGTTCTTGTGAATGCACAAAGACATACTTATCCTGAATGGTTGACTCACTTTTGCCTACTTATGACCGACCATAACAAGCAATCAAGAACACCAACATTGTTAGGAAATATGTAAACCCGTCCAATGGTAGTGCTTTTGCCTCACTTAATAGGTTTGAGGGTCTCCAAGGTGATGGTAAAGTTGAATATGTAGACAATGAAGGAGAGGATATGGATATAGCTCTCTTCTTTAAATTTGTAGATTTTAATACAAGCTCAAAACGTGCATAGGGAGAACTAAAGTATCTTTGTCATTTGTCGGAGTTTTGATAAGATGTTCATATAACATGGAAACCTTCAAAAAATTTTGATGATGGCTCATTAGTTGCAACATTAATTCTAACAATTTTTTTCAATAAATTATATAGGATTGAAATGGCCCCACTCGTATTACATCATCACTACATAGTGGTATTATAAAAAAACTGAGATATTATTCATATGTATCACTTGACAAGATTCAAACCTTGATCTCTTCCTTAAATATAAAAAAATTTAACCAATTAAACTAATACTACTTGATAATTCTAACAATTACTTAAACCTAACTTAATGTTTTATCAATTTTCAAAAAAATTCTATGTTGAAAACTCTACTCTATAACTTAGTTTTTTTTTTTTTTTTTCCTTTAAAAATTATTAACCCAAAACATAATATATAAGTGAACAGATAAACTCTTTCATTTTTAAAACCACGATCAAATAAAATTATATAATATAAAAAAATAATTTGATACTTCAAAATACAGTGAATTGTTATTATTCTAATAAAATATCCTCTACAAACAATACCATGTTAATCCCATTTATGTTTCTGTTTATCTATGCATATTATATTTATTAAATATTTTAAAATTCTGTTAAACTGGTGATTAATTTTTATAATCTTAAAGCCGACCGTATGTGGTACGTGCAGTTTACAAAGCTTCCCCAGCAAGGCTGGAACCCGCGCGACCAAAAGAACAAGAATGCACCTTTGTCGTACATAAAGAAATCCTTTAAATTTGGTGTCCATAGCGAACGTGATGGCAGCAAGTAGCGTAAATGTGGTTGTTGTTTCATCAACTGGGAACACTACAACAACAAACGGATACTTCTTTCAGAAGAGTAAAACATGGCCGATCAATCTTCGTCATCGGAAGAATTTTTGCGCCACGCCCTCGGGAGGATGTGCCTTGACGATGCTGAAACTATTTCCACTCTTGTCTTCCACTGCGAGCGAGCCGAACCTCGCGACGCCTCTGAATTTATTAGGGTAAGTATAAAAGTTAAGCAAAATTTCAAGAAAGTTATTGAGCTAAGGGTTTCAATACGAAATTCACATAATTTACTGAGTTTAGGTGTTCTACATGAAATTTACACAAAATTTCACATATGTTCCTCAGTTCGAGGTTTCTACATGAAATTTGTTGAAAGTTTCACATAAGTTCTTGAGTTCAGGGTTTCTACATGAATTTTGCACAAGTTTTCCCATAAGTTCCGGAGGGTTTCTAGATGCAATTTTGAGTGTCAAATCTGCTTAGAATCTGTAATTTATGTCTCATTTTTTTAAAATTTAATATGAGAGCAATAATTTCCAACATTTAACACAAATGCAGATAAATTCTTGCGTTCAGGGTTTGTAGAGGCAACGTCACATGTAAAATTTGCTTAGACTTGATATTTCGTCAATTCTTTTTTTTAAAGTGATTTGTGAGCAATAATTTATCGCTTTAGATAAAGTCTCGAGTTAAGCGTTTTAAGAGGAAATGCTGAATGTCAATTTTTATTTTTAATTTCAAATTAAAATGATTTGTGAGTAATATTTTGTTACTAAGCATAAATTATTGAGTTTAGTTTTTTTTAGATGCAATGGTAAATATCATATTTGTTTAGAAGGGTTTTTAGGGTCAGGTGTAAGAGATTTAAAAATAATAAAAAAAGGGTTTGAAAGAGTTGTTTTTTCTTTTTTAAATCAATTTAGTCACATTAAGTTATTTGGTGCCTGCTCAAGATTTGAACTTTGGCGTGGGCATCAACTATTTGTCCAACCCTTGAACCAAGAACTCGTTGGCGGGTGTGAGAGATTGATTATTACGAAATTCATGTAAATAATTGGGTTTAGGGCTTTTATAAACAATCTCAAATGTCAAATTTGCTTAGAATCCGTATATATTTCTTAACTATTGGTTAGCAATAATTTGTTTTTTTTTAAAGTTCAACTAGGCAATTAGGTATTTGAGACAAAACCATGCCTTAAACCCTATCCTCCTTGAATTTGCCTAAAGTTGATGTTTTTCCCTGGGTCTTTGTTGTTGTTTGTATGTTTTATTACTAAGATATTTAACCACCTAATTAAGTTTTTCAAACAAAACCTAATTTCATGCAAATTCATTCATAAATTCTGTTTTCAGGGGTTGTATATTACTGGATGCAATGTTTGAAATGTTAAATTTGCTTAAAATTGATAGTTTTCTCCCTGGATCCTTAGTTATTTGTGAGCAATAAATTCTGTTAAATGTATTTGATACAAGACCTTGCCAGGAAATCTACTTTCATTTTCCTACAATTGATGGGTATTTTATGTCTTGGTTTAAATCGTCTATGAGCATTTTCGTTTTAAATAAAATATTGAATAATCAAGCACCATGTCCCATGTGCCATCGCTTGGAATTTGTGTCTTTCTCTCTAGGTTTCCTTAAAACATGTCCCAACTCTCCTTGAAACTTAGTGTAACATTGGCTTTTTGATATGATCAATGTACCTTGATAAGGTCTCAAGTGGGCTTACATCCACACAACTATGCTTTTCATGTTTTGTTTCTTGTTTGGCTGCTATGCTTGTCGGTTCCATTGGAATATGTTCTATAGTGACTGAATTGTACATAATGATGTTTAATGTTGTTTGGAATGTTGTTTTCTACTGTTAATGGTTGTGACTGGTTCTGTCTGGATGGAGAATGATACTGGGTGGATTAGTTTGCGTGCAATATGGCCAGTTTCTTTGTTTAGCTAAAGTGTGTAAATGATTTTTCTTTGTTTAGTTGAAGGTGGCAATCTTATTTACCATGCTATATATTCTTTTTGTATTAATAAGTTGTCTTTGATCTACAGAATACTATTCAAAATGATTGTGAGCAAGTCATTGAGGAGTATCTTCGAAGGAGATGTCTCAGAAGTCAGTCTAGCACCAAAACTGACTTTGCATGCAATTTTGTGCAAATCTATAAGAAACCTGAAATATCTTTAAGCACACCAATAACTGGCAAAAAGAAAAATGTACCACAAGGCACACAAGCTACTAAAAGTGCTAGTGTCAAGTCAGAACACAATGAGTTTGGTATTGGTGGGAACACCAGAACTCCTAGAAAGAAGCAAAGTAAAGCAAGTGGTGCTACAGTAATAAATCCTATAAATGCCAGGCAGGATGGGCCATGTGATTGTCAAGCTAGGAAGCACAAATTAGTGACAAATTGCCTTGCTTGTGGTAAGATTATCTGTGAAAAGGAGGGTGAAGGGCCCTGCAGCTTTTGTGGGAATGAGATTTGGCATAATGATACCTCCACAAAAGATTTGGGAGGACCCACCAAAGGAAAATCAGAAGCAGAGGATAAAGCAAATATGTTGAAAAATAAACTTCTAGAACAGGACCACAGGGAAAATCTGCAAACAACCATTATTGATGATCAAAGTGATTGGTATGATCTTAATGGCAACATGTGGATGACCACAGAGGTACAAATTTTTGGCTTCGTCTTCACTTAATTGCATAGGCCTCAACTCTAAGAGAAATGTTCTATACTTTAAGATAATAGGTAATGATCACGTAACAATGCACCAAAATGTTTGTTTTGATCAACAAAAGTAACAAAGCAGCTGTGTTAACCATCTTCAGATATGCTTAACATGTGTGTCAACCTTTGTATGGCATTATATACTTCTTGGCACTTATGATCTTTTCTTTTGGAAATGTTTGGTTCTTCGGTTGTGTGCACACTATTCTGTTGGATCATCTACTGTATTCAACATTTTACTGCATTTATGGTTGAAGCATCTCAACTAAAATTTTTGAAGCTTATTCTTGCTCTTTTAGTTACTGTTCTGCGTTTCCAAATTTTCCCGTTTCTTAGATGCTTGAGCCTGTTGTGTGCTTGCTTAGTATTCTAGGTTTCAAAGTTGACCTTTTGTTGCGGTGAATCTTATTTTTCCGTGCACAACTCAAGAACTTTTGCATCCAGCATTACATTGCATGCATTATATGATCAAACTGAGCAACTGATACAGAACCATGAATCCGATCATGTTGGGTGTGACAGGAAAAGAAGGAGCTGCGCAGAAAACTTGAAGAAGAAGAAGAAGCTAAAAGAATTCGTCAAAATAGAACAGTTTTATTGTTGGGTGCGGCTGGTGGAAAGGTTGGTCTTGTCTTGTTTTCATTTGCTTATGTTGAAAATGCATATTTATTTTTTGTCAATGTAAAATAGAGAAATTTTGGATTGCATAGGATAAAAATACAGTTGAAAGTAGTCAGAATTAAGATTATTAGATGCTATGTAAGCTTTGAATAAACTAAAACATTAGAGTTATTTTTTTGAAGAATTTGAAAGAACACCCCTCTTCTTTTCAGCAAAGAAGAAGTAAAATACAACCAATATAGTTTAAAAAATTGCAAGTGAAGTATTTATAAAATCCCAGCAATACATACAGCAAAAAAAATGCAGTCTCCTGCTTTACAACAGCAACAGCGAAAAAATACAGTCCCCTGTTTTACAGCAGCAACAGCAAAAAAAAAAGTGAACACTAACTAAAACCAACAGCAACCAACATTAAGACATCTATGAGAGCAATATTTTTATAACAACTCTCATAAAACTTCTGCAAATGCTTCTCTTGCTGGTAAAATTCAAATAAAATCTGGAAGGCTAAAAGTCATGCCCTTTTTTCTTCAGCGACCTTTTAGTTTTTTTTTTGGTTTATTTTTTTTTCTCTTTTTTTCTTCCCAGTAATTGGAAAGGTCAGCATCAAATACCAACATTCTCCCTTTGATGCTGAGTGGATGAACAATCTTGTCTTTGAGCTCCAGGAACTGAAATTTTGCTACTCCTTTAGTAAAAATATCAGCCAGTTGTTCACGAGTATTCACATACCTCAATTCAATTTTTTTCTTTTGAACCATGTCTCTAATGAAGTGGTACTTCAAGTCAAAATGCTTAGATTTGTTATGATGAACTGGATTATTTGCCAATATGATGGTACTCATATTATCACAAAAAATTATTGTTGGATGGCATTGCTTTTCCCCAATTTTTTCTAAAATTTTACTGAGCCATAGTGCTTGTGTACCAGCTGAAGTGGTAGCAATATATTTTGCTTCTATAGAAGAGAGTGCAACTGGTCCTTGCTTTTTTGAACTCCAAGTGATTCAAACCAAGTGTGAAACAATTGTCGGATGTTGATTGCTGGTCATCCAAACTACCACCCCAATTAGCATCACTATAAACAACCAACTCAATCTTGTTAGATGCATGATAATGTATGCTTAATTCAATTGTACCTCTCACATACCTTAATATCCTCTTGATTGTCGAAATTGATTAGACGTTTTTTGCAGGACTGCCCAAACTGCCGAACTCGTTTCGGCCATATCTCACTCATCCGGACTCGGATTGAGCTGAAATTTTGAGGGTAGATGCCTGAAAAACCCTAGAACGTCTCCACCAATTTTCATATCATTTGGAGCAACACAGATCCTAGCGCATCCCTATGTGTGAACGAGATATTTGGCAAGCGGCTATGCGAGGGTTTCATCTCGGGCTGAGTGCAAGCAGCTCCAGAGGTTGGTTTTTAGGGCCTTCGGGCCCTAGCGGCCAATATTTTTGTGGTTTATGCTCAATATTTTAGCAGGAAATGTTGCAGGGGATCCAAGATGGGTTAGAAATTTGTCTTTCAACAGATCATACCGTGAACTTGAGTGACAACGGCTTCCAATTTGCTGCACAAAAGAAAAGTGAAAACCATACCTTTCCACGACGTCTAGGGCAAGGATTAAAGAGATCACGAAACAAGTTTCAAGCAGTTGATCAAAAAATGGCTCATATCTCAAGTGAATCTGGTGCTAAGGTGCACCCACAAAATAATTCTACTCGTGAAAACCCCTGTCAAGGGTAAGAATTTCGAAGACTCAGTCCCAAAAATGAATTTTAGGGATGCCCTTCGTGGTGGACAGCCTCAGCCCAATGCTAATATCAATCTTAGGGCTTCCCATAAACCTCTAAGAATGCCTAAGATTGATCCCAAGAAAACGGAGTCAGGATGTCTTAAAGCAGCTCATGGAACTCCTATTGTTAAGCTTGATATGGGTAACATTCAGACCGGCATTGAAGATTTGGAAAAAAGAGGACTAATTTGTCGGTTCGTGGGTTTTCGTCCGAGTCTATCTGCTTTCAAAGTCTGGGCTGCAAAAAGCTGGAAAACTAAAGGTGAGTTACAAATCTCTATTTATCCAAATGGTTATTTTCTTGTTTTATTTGCTAATAATGAAGATAGAGAGAAAACTTTTCAAGGGGGTCCTTGGTTTTTTGGAAGGGCAGGGCTTTTCATGAAGCCCCGGCATACTAAATTTAAAGCCGAAGAAGAGATGCCTTCTATAGCTCCCGTGTGGGTTAGACTCTTTGGCCTCCCTATTGAATTTTGGAATCCTACTGTTTTTTCTTCAATTGGAAACTCTTTAGGAACTTTTATGATGACCGCTGATTGTACTCAAAATTTTGAACATATTATTTATGCTCGGATTTGTGTTTTAATGGATTTTGACAAACCCCTACCTAAAAAGATCACATTACAATTTGGGGAAGACACTTGGGAGCAAGTAGTGGACTATGAGAACATTCCTTTTCGTTGTAGAATTTGCCATGAATATGGTCATTTGGCCAGTGCTTGCCCAAATAAAATTCCCGATCAAAAGAAAGAAGATATAAACTCAAGCAGGTTTCCAAATACCTAAGAAGAAGAACACTCGTAAAAAACCAGTTATGAAGGATCAATCAAAGTCATCTCGCTAATATGTTTGAAATCCTTTCCACAAATGATGTCCCAAGTGAGGAAGAGGAAATAATGGAAACTGAAATCTTAGAAACACAATTTAAATATGAAGGGAAGAACTCGGAGACAAACCAACAAATCAAAGGTTTTCAACAGAAAAAAAAGGAGAAAATTTACACAAGAAAAACAATATTTCAAATGTCAAAACTTCAAATAATGCAGGTCCCAATATAGACTCCGTTGAACCATCTAGTAAAATTTTGGTTGTGTACGAGCATTCTTCAAGGTTAGAAGCCATCTCGGATTCAATTGGAATAAGTCAAGAAACAGGGAAAAAAATTGAAGATGGATTCTAATCAAAAAGTAGGTCGCAAGACCAATCAATATCATATGGTAAAAGAAGGTGAAAAGCTTGTAGAGGAAGGTAAGATTAATGCCCTTCCCAACTTTTTTAGCCCCGGTATTAATGAAGATCATCACTTGGAATATTAGAGGACTCAAAGGGAGTCTTTCAAAACAAAATGAAATTAGAAGAATGATTCAGATAAATCATCCACATCTTGTTTTCCTTCAAGAAACAAAGATGTCAATGGAGGATATGGACTCAATTGCCAAGAAATTTGGCCAGCTGGAAAAGTGGTTTTCCTCAGTTCCTAGGGGACTTTTGGTGGCATTGCTTGTCTTTGGGACCCAAAAGAGGTAGTTATTCACCATATGGTTGGCAGCTGGGGTTTGTTGGCTATAGCTATTCAAAGTAGACATTCCAACCAGATTATGCTCTCAATTATCGTTTATGCTCCGACTTCTTTGGAGGAAAAAAGAAGACAAAGGAAGGATATTACTCATATTATCTCTCATTTTCCTAAAGCTTGGATCTTGATCGGAGGAGATTTCAATACCATCTTCTCTCTGGATGATAAAAGGGAGGAAAATAGAAATTGGAAAAAAGCACTGACATCATGAGCGAATATATTGCAAACCTCCATCTTGTGGATATCCAACCGGATAATGGCCTTATGACTTGGTCTAATGAAGGCAAGGCTTAGCTTATATCATGGAGAGATTGGATAGGTTTTTGCTCTCTGAAAATTTCTTAATCCATGGTCACATTCCTAAAGTGAAGACTCTTAATAATGCTGGTTCGGATCATTGGCCACCATGGTGGAAATGTGGAAAACCAATGTGAGTTTCTCTCCTTTTCGTTTTCAATTAATGTGGCTTAGAGACATTTCCTTCAGACCTCGTGTGCAACAATGGTGGAAGGAAGGTAAACCTAGGCATGGGACTAAGATGTTCTGTTTTGCCAAAAGACCGCAATACATTAAATCCAAAATCAAGACTTGGAACCGGAAAGAGTTTGGGGATGTTCATAAAAAAAACATGAAGTTATTGCTCATCTTGAAAATTTGAATAAGAAAATCCGTTTAGATGGCCTCACAGAGAAGAGAAGTGCAGATGAAATTAAACTCACAACTCGCCTAGAGGAATGGGGAAAAAGAGAAGAAATCTTATGGAAGCAAAAATCTAGAATTCAATGGCTCAAAGAAGGAGATCGAAACACAAATTTCTTCCACAAATCTCTTCTAGCTCGAAGATCTCACAACTTTATTTCTTCCTTAAAATCAGATTCTGGAGATGTTGTTTATACTTGGGATGGCATGAACTCTATTGTTGTTGATTACTTTTCCAATCTTTTTGCTGCTACTCCTCTTGACTCAGCTTCACAACAAAATGTTCTTCAAGCAATCCCTTCTCTTATCACTTCCGAGGAGAACTCTATTTTGACTGCTCCTGTTACTATCAATGAGCTTCAACAAGTAGTTTTTAAAATGCAAAAAGGGAAAACCCCAGGTCCCGATGGTTTTCCCATTGAGTTCTACCAAGAGTTCTCGGGATATCCTTCATGTTGATTTATTAGAGGTGGTGGAAGAAGCCAAGAAAGCCAAAGAAATTTTGAAGGTTATCAATAAAACTTATATTACTCTTGTTCCAAAAGCTCAAGAGGTTGATCATATCTCAGCTTTTAGACCTATTGCTTTATGTAATGTTCTTCTCAAAATCATTACTAAAATCATGGCAGAAAGGTTGAAGCCTCTTTTGCATAAGATTATTTCCCCGGAGCAAGGGGGTTATGTGGAAGGACGTCAAATAGTAGATGAGATAGTTCTTGCTCAGAAGCCATCCATTCCATGGATATGCAAAATTCTCCTTCCATGTTCATTCGGTTAGACTTATCCAAAGCTTATGACAGAGTGGATTGGCACTTCCTTATCAAAGTTTTGAGGCAATTTGGTTTCTCTAAGGATTGGATGGATTGGATTATGGGATGTATCTCTTCAGTTTCCTACTTAGTTCTTATCAATGGCAGGCCTTCTCGCTCTTTCCCAGCTTCCAGAGGTATTAGGCAAGGTGACCCGCTATCCCCTTATTTATTCATCATTCTTGCTGAATGCTTGGGTAGGACTATAACCAAAAAGAGGGAAAACAAAACCCTTGAGGGAGTTACCATTGCTCATGGAGCTAGACCTATCTCTCATCTTCAATTTGTGGATGACTCTACTCTTTTAGGTAAAGCTACAGTTAAGGAAGCTTCTAATATTAAGCAAATCATTAGCTGTTTTTCTAAGGCTATTGGGCAGTTGATCAATGAAGACAAATCTAAAGTTATTTTCTTTCACCGCTCGCTAGACAGAATCCATGGTCTTGGATAAATTAAGATATAAGAAGACCTCTCTTCCAATCACTTATTTAGGTATTCCCATAAATATTCAAAGGCAGAAAAATAAAGATTGGAATTGGTTGTTGGACAAAGTCAAGAAGAAAATTGGAAAGTGGACCAACAAGTGGCTTTCTTCTGGGGGTAGAATCACCTTGGTAAAATCAGTCCTTCAAGCTATTCCTATTTATGTTTCTTCCGTTTTGAATATCCCAAAGGCTGTTCTTCGAGAATTGGATCAAATCAGTCATCGTTTCCTTTGGAGTGGTACTAAGGAGAAAAGAAAATGGGCCTTGGTGAAATGGGATACTTTATGTCTTCCTAAGAGTGAAGGGGGGTTAGGATTCCGGTCTTCAATTAATAACAACAAAGCTTTAGCTGCTAAATTATATTGGAGGATGTTGCATAACCCCAATGCTCTTTGGGCCAATAATCTCCGTGCTAAATATGCCGAGAACAAAAGTCCCGAAGACCTTGTTCGCTATCAACTTCCTACCAAAGGTTCTCCCATTTTAGCAGCTTCTTAAGACTCGGTGAGGATTTGATAAAGAAAAAATTATTTTGGATCATTCATAATGGTCAACATGCAAATTTTTGGACAGATTCTTGGGATGGTCACAAGCCTTTGATAACTCAGCTTCCCCGATTGGAGGCCTTGGATGGAGGAGCTTCACCGAGCTAATTGGATAAAGGTGGCTAATTATCGTCTGGTACCATACTGGTAATTCAAAGGTTGGTAGATATTGGATCCCTATTGAGGACCGGCCTATTCAAATCCCAGAAAGGCAAAGACAAGATATCCAAGGCATCCTTCATATGAGATCCCTCTCTTGGTCCCATGAAAAAGATTGTTTTGGATGGAACAACACTACTAAGGGTGAGTATTCAGCTGCTCAAGGTTATTTGACCTTATGCCATAATAATCCCAACCATTCTTCTCGACATCTTTTCTCGATTGTGGGCTCAAAAGCTCGGCCTAAGGTGAGGTTCTTTAATTGGCTTTTATTGCATCGTAGGGTGCTTACCGGTGAGCAACTTATGAAGCGTGGTTTTCATGGCCCTTTTAGATGTGAAATGTGTGAAGAGAATGTAGAAAATATCAACCATATTTTTATTGAGTGTACTTTAGCCTCTCGAGCTATGGAGGAGAATGGCCACTTTACTTGGCTTAAAGTGGTCCAATTTTTTTACTTTTGAACAGCTTTGGAGGGATTGGCCTAATCAAGAGGGTGTTGATCATTTTATTAGGCAGTTAGTTTGGATGGGTTCTACCATTCTTCTTTGGAATATTTGGAATGAAAGGAACAACCGAATTTTTAATCAAGATAGGAAGGATATTCACTATATTTGGCAAAAGACCATAGCCAACTTAGTTGAATCAGTCCATCAACTCCTTAATCACCCCCAAAACTCCCACCAAAGATGGGATCAAGTGATGCAAAGATTGAAGATTAAATCTTCTAAGGGCAACCAACTTAAAGGGAATGTGAGTATTAGTAAGATGGATAGGACTAGAAATTGGCAACCTCCTCCTAAGGATTTTGGAAAAGTCAATACCGATGGAGCCTCTAGAGGGAACCCCGGAAAAGCCAATGTGGGAGGAATTGGTAGACTTTCAGATGGCTCCCTGGTTTTTACTTTTGCTGAGAATTTGGGTATTCTTTCCAATAACCTTGCCGAGGGGTATGGTATCCTCAGAGGCCTTCAGGAGGCTACTAAGGTTGGATGGGAAAAGGTGTTAGTTGAGTCCGACTCTCAACTTATGATTAATCTCTTGAAGACTCCTTCTAAGAATCATAAGGTGGATTGGAGAATAAAAAGAATTATTGAGAAGATTCAATTAATCCGGATGGGATTTTTGAAAGTTGATTACAATCATGTGGTCAGAGATCAAAACAAGAGTGTTGATGCTTTAGCTAATTGGGCTTTGGACAAAGGTGATCTTACTTGTTATGGCCACCCTCCTATATGGTGGGCTTCTCAAATTAGGGAAGCTCTTCTTTCTATCATTTCTTTGGATGGCTCCAGTTTCGAAGGTACCTAGTTTCTTCTTGCTTTTTTTTTTTTGCTTCTCTTTGGTTCATTCAGTTTTTTTTAGTTCCCTAGCTCATTCTATTCTTTATTTTGTTTCCTTTGTTGATTCTTGCCTTAATAGTCTTCTCGGTCTAGATAGGTCATTGTTATGTTCAATTTTTTTTTTTTTCTTTTTTGTTTTTTTTGTTTAGTTTTTTAAGGTGGGTGGGTTCTTTTGTTTTGTTTTGTTTTTGTGTTCTTTGTGTTGTTTTTTGTTGTTCTTGTGTTTTTGTTGTTTTGTTTTTTTTTATGTTTTTTGTTATTGTTCTTGTGTTTTTTTCGTTCTTGTTCTTGGGTTTCTCTTTGTTTGTGTTATTTCGTGTTTTTATGTGTGAGTGTTTTCTATGTTTTTTGTTTTTGTTTATTGTCTCGTTGTTGGTTGTTTTTTATTTTTATTTTTATTTTATTTTTTAGGTTTTGGTTGTGTTTATTTTTCATGTTTTTTTTGGGTTATGTCTTTGTAGTGTTCTCGTTGTTTTTGTCTTGTTTGTGTTTTGTTATGTGGTTCTTGTGTTTTTCTATGTGGTTTGTGTTGTGGTTTCTTTTATCTTATTGTGCGTGTTTGGTTGTGCTTTTGTTTTTGACACACTCAAGGAGCATGTTTTTTATTTTATTTTATTATTTTTGTTGTTATTTACTTATTTTTAAATTGGTTTTGTGTGTTTGTTTGCTCCTTGAGTATGTCAAAGGTGGTAGGCCAGGTCCGAGTCCCGGGCGTTTTTGGCGGAATGGATACCCCTGCCTCCTTGGGTCTTACCCGAAAGTGGCATCCCTTTTGGGATGTTTTCCACAAATAAAAAAAAAAAAAACATCAAGCTTCCAACTATGTTTCTATAGGCTGTCATGTTCACTTTATCAGCTCCATCTTCTTTGCATAAAACTACTCCATGAGCAATTGGAGTCGGGACTAGTTTGCATTCTTCCATGCTAAACTTTTTTAACATATCCTTGGCATACTTGGCTTGACAAACAAAAATCTGATTTTTACTTTGATGTACTTCCATTCCTAGGAAATATTGCATCAGCCCTAAGTCCTTCATCTCAAATTCTTTCATCATAGCACTCTTAAACTCATCTTTCATCTTAGAACAACTACCCATGTATATCAAATCATCAACATATAAACAAACAAGGAGAATGTCATTACCTTGCTTTTTGTAGTAGAGAGTGGGTTCACTCTTACTTCTCATGAAACCTCTTTCCTGAAAATAGCCATCAATTTGGGCATACCATGCCCTTGGAGCTTGCTTGAGGCCATACAAGGCCTTCTTCAACTTGTAGACATGGTCTTCTTTACCTTGGACTTCAAATCCTTGTGGCTGTTGTACATAAATTTCCTCCTCTAAGTACCCATTTAAGAAGGCACTCTTCACATCCAAATGATGTATGCTCCATCTCCTTTGGGCTGCCAATGAAATCACCATTCTAATGGTCTCTTGTCTTGCCACCGGTGCAAATGTCTCTTCATAATCTATGCCATATCTTTGAGTGAAGCCTTTTGCAACTAGCCTTGCCTTGTGTCTTTCAACACTACCATCACTCTTGTACTTAGTCTTGTAGACCCATTTAGTACCAATACATTTCTTATCATTTGGAAGTTGTACAAGCTCCCAAGTGTCATTCTTATGAATTGAATTCATTTCTTCTTCCATTGCTTGCACCCAAACATCATTAGTACAAGCATCCTCAAAACATGATGGTTCAAAATCAGCTTGTGATAACAATGCATAGTTTACTGCCTCACCTTTTGGTTCTTCTTCATCATCACCATAAGTTTGCAGCCTTTGCAATCTTGAGGCCTCATGATCAGCTTCATGTGCTTGGCTTCTTGTAAGTCTTCTTTCAAAATTTGTATCCAACATTTGGCTTGGAGGATGAGATGTAAGAATCCTCTTACCCTTCTTGCTTGTAGAACTTGATGAGGGGTTGCTTGGCTGATTTGCATGAGGAATTGACTCACAAGTGGGCTGCTCATTAGCTATACCATCATTAACAATTTTGTTGGACTTATCAACATGTTCTTTTTGCTGATCAAAAACTCCCCCTTCATAAAAAATTACATCTCTTGACAACAACTTTGTTAGTGATGGGATTGTAAAGCCTATAGGCTTTGCTTTCTTCACTATAACCAACAAATATGCATGCCTCACTCTTTGCATCTAATTTCTTTCTATGCTGATCAACAATATGTACATAAGCTAAACAACCAAAAACTTTGAAATGATTGACATTGGGCTTTTTATCATACCATGCTTCGTATGGAGTCATCTTCTCAAGTGCACTAGTGGGACTCCGATTGAGAATATACACTGTTGTAGCAACCACTTCAGCCCAAAAAGTGTTGCTTAATCCCTTTGTTTGTAACATGCTCCTTGCCATTTCAACAATGGTGTGATTCTTCCTTTCTGCTACCCCATTTTGTTGAGGTGTATAAGTTGTAGTAAGCTGCCTTTTAATGCCAAACTTGTCACAATAACTCATAAACTGATTTGAGCAAAATTCTCCTCCATGGTCAGTCCTTAAACATTTTATTCTACATCCACTCTCATTCTCAACGAGGGCTTTAAACCTCTTAAATGCATCAAATGCTTCATCTTTATGTTTCAAAAAATAAACCCAACATTTCCTTGAGAAATCATCAATAAAAGTGATGAAATATGATGACTTACCCAAGCTCTTTGTTTGCATCGGACCACATATATTGGAGTGAATCAACTAAAGTGGATAATGGGCCCTCCATGCTCTACCTTTTGGAAACTTCTCTCTTGCATGTTTGCCTTTAGCACAACCTTCACAAACCTCCTTGTGCTCTTCAACTTTTGGCAAACCATAAACTAATTCTTGTGAAGTTAATAACTTCAGGCTTTGGAAATTCAAGTGGCCATACCTTAGATGCCACAACCAGCTCTTGTCTTCAAATGCTACATTTGCGAGGCTGCTGCTATTGTCTCCAAACTTCAATGGGAACATCCTATTCTTTGACATTGGGACAATTGTAACAACTCTATTGCCCCGATTTTTGTCATAAATAATGCATTGTTTATTATCAAACACAACCCTATAATTCTTCTCACAGAGCTGTCCAACACTCAACAAATTATGTTTTAAATTTGGAGTGTAATAGATATCATTGATATGTTTCTTACCTTCTTTTGTGTTCACCTCCACAACTCCTTTTGCAGCAACATCCAAGGATTTATTGTCACCAAGCTTGATCTTGGTCTTGAAGCTTTCATCCATTGTAGAGAACAAGTCATTGTTGCTGGACATATGGTTGGAGCAGCTAGAATCTAAGTACCAGGCTTCTTGAGGACTATTTTCAGCTTTATCACATGATAAGAATAAGTGGCTTGGTGGAGCATCCTCATTCTCATTAGCATAATTGGCTCTTCTACCTTCATTGCCAGCTTTAATTCTACATTCTTTCTCAAAATGCCCATACCTCTTGCAATGATAACATTGGACATTTCTTTTATCAAACCTGCCTCTTCCTCTTGTAGCTGAACCTCCTCTTCCTCTTGGGAAATTCTGATTTTGGCCTCTTTCTTGGCCTTGCCAATGACCTGGACTACCAGTGCTGGCACCTTCACTTTTGGAAATTCTCAACTTTGATGCAAATGCTTTCTCTTCACTCTCTCCAAATGTATCTCTTAGTCTCTCCTCATGAGACATAAGAGACCCAACCAAATGATCAAATTCAAGTGTAGCCAAATTTTTGCTTTCTTCAATTATAATTGCTACATGATTCCACCTTGGTGTTAGTGTTCTCAACACCTTCTTCACCACAATCTCTTCTGCAATAGTTTCACCAAGTGTGGCCATTTTGTTTACCACATCTTTCACTCTGACACAATAATCACTTACTCCTACTTCATGCATTCTTAGATTTTCAAATTCTCTTTTAAGGGTCTGCAATTTCACAATTTTAACCTAGTCACTTCCTTGGTAAGCCTCCTGTAGAGCCTTCCAAGCATCTCTTGCTGACTTTGCACCTGCTATTCTAGGGAATAGGCTCTTATCTAGAGCAGACTGGATATGGTACAAAGCCAGTGAGTTCTTCTTCTTGGCTTCTTTCATAGGCTGCCTGTCATTATTTGGCACAATGGTCCAATCTTCTGGCTCTTCATAACCAGCTTCAACTATTTCCCATAAGTCCTTCCCTGTCAACAAAGTTCTCATTTTTATACTCCAATAATCATAATCTTGTCCATTGAATTCTGGAATTGGAAGAGAATTAGTGTTGGCCATGATCAATTGTAAGAAAGATCTACAACAAAATTTCTTTCAACCCATATATTGATCAACCTCGCTTCATTTGAAAGAACATCCTTCTTCTTTTTAGCCAAGAAGAAATAAAATACAGCCAATACAATTAAAAAAATTGCAGCTGAAGTATTTATAAAATCCCAGCAATACATATAGCAAAAACAATGCAGTCCCCTGTTTTACAACAACAAAAAAAAAAAAAGTAGTCCCTTGTTTTACAGCAGCAACAACAAAAAATGCAGTCCTTTGTTTTACAGCAGTAGCAGCAAAAATAAAGGACCGCTAACTAAAACCAGTAGCAATCAACATTAAGACATCCATGACAGCAATAGCTGTCATAAAACTTTTATAAATGCTTTTTGCGTGGGTAAAAACTTAAAAAGAAAATGCAGCAGTACATCCAATTTATGCTTTTCAAACAATGAGAACAAAGGTAGGATATGTAAGGCTAAAAGTCATGTCTCTTCTTCTTCAGCAATATTTTTTTTTTCTTTGGGTGTTTTTCCTTTTCTTGTTTTTCTCTTCTATGTTTATTTTTCCTCTCTAAACAGCTGGAAAGATCAACACCAAATACCAACGTTTTAATGTTCTGAGTAGCATCTCGTTTGGTTATGTATACAAGCAAAATTGGCAGGAAATGTTATGGGGAACACATGATTACCAAGTGAATTTTACAAGGAACTATATGTAACTTTTGGGAAATAAGAAGTATACATTTTAAAGAGCTATAGAAAATACTAAAAAATTATAGCTACAATTAAATGTACAAGCAAAATATAAAATATGAAACAATCTTAGGAAATAGAGTGAAAATGATAATAGGAATAAGTCTGATGATAAAGGCCTAAATAAGACTGCAATTTTTATTGAGGACTAGTTTATAAATATAGGGGCAAGTAAAACTACGGTAAGCAAAACATTGGAGTATCATGTAATGTAGAGAAAATGTTGTACAAAATGTTTTTTCATTTTTATTGATGAACCAAGTAATTTTTTAACAGGTTTCAGTTAGCACCGAAGTTTGTGTTCAGCAAACAGACATAGCTTTCCATTTTGTAAAAAAAGAAAATGTCCAAGTTGTTCACATAATGCCAAATCCAGATATAAGGGAATGCCCTGTTTATGTTGCCACTGAGAACTTTGCAAGGCACAATGGTCCTATAAATAGAAGAATACCAGAAAGCATGAAGGTCAGAAGTGGAAGAATACAACATGATGATCAATTGTTTGACGTTCACAATATTCAGCCTTCAACAGGAAGGGTTTTATCACAAATTGGCTTTACATCAGAAACAGATGGGAAGGAAAACCACTTATCACTTGTGAATGTAAATGGAGATCATTTGGCTTCTTCAAGCATGGCCATGGGCCCTGCCAATCATGGTAGTATGTTGGGCATGACCCCAGAAATAAGCAGTTTAGAAGAAATGGATGATTCCATTTCAGGTGTATTTGATATTTGTAGGCACAAAAATGATGCAGAAAGTCCAACAGGCGAGCTAATTGAACTATTGCCTTCCTTATATCAGCAGACTAAACTTAATAAGCAGTCTGAAGATCGTAGAATCCAGATTATTATGCCAGGGATGATCTTGTTGAAGTTTTGTCTCAGTAAAGATGATCAGGTGAGCGAAGTCCCTTAAGTTTTGGTTATACATATTTAGTGTACGCACTAATTTAATGTGTCCTGCAATTATGGTGCAATATGCAAATACAAGTCTGTTCCACTAGTTGAGAAGCTGAATTTTTGTTAAGTCCCCAAATGTAGATCTATCGTTCTGTTTCTTTTTTTTTGTACACACCTGCAGTGCTCACCATCCATTTCTTTGCCTTCTTCATTATTGGTTCTTGGGTTCTTCTTCAGAATCTATTAAGCCTTTTGTTTGCATCCAAACTAGTTATTAGACCAGATGTTTCTACTCAAAACCTTTTCCTTACTGTGTTTTGATAAAGAATTTACGTCAGCAGGCAATTTTGGAAGTGTTCAATTCTTTAATGTATTATTAACAGGTTATATTTTGCCTTTTAAGCCATGGAATAGTTTTCTAATCTATCTGTTTGTGTTAAGGATGTGCCAAATTTTTGCTTCATCTTTCATAATTCATTTTTCTGTGTATTCAGATTCATATAGTCAAAACATGTCAAAAACTTGGTGTTGGCAATGGAGGATTCTACCAACCTGGATATGGTGACAGAAGTAAATTGCGTTTGCGGATGATGTGCCTTGGTAAGAACTGGAATCCAGAATTAAGGGATTATGAAGATATGCGTTCCTTTGATAATGCACGACCACCATCTATTCCTGCAGAGTTTCTTTCTTTGGTTTACAGAGCCATTCAGGCAGCTCACACTGCAATCAGAAAGGACAGCAAACTCAAAGGGGAAGATGTAGAGAATGTTTTGCCATCCTTGCAACCAGATGTATGCCTTGTTAATTTCTATAACGAAAGTGGAAGGTTGGGACTGCATCAGGTAAATATAAAATCTAACAAAATATGTGCACAATATTTCTTTTATCAGCTGCACAAATTCATTAATAAAATTTCAACTGGATATGCAGGACAGGGATGAAAGCGGAAGTAGTCTCCAGAAAGGGCTACCAGTGGTATCATTTTCTATTGGTGACTCTGCAGAGTTTCTTTATTCAAATGCAAGGGACATCGATAATGCTTCTAGAATTGTACTGAAATCTGGAGATGTTTTGATCTTTGGGGGTGCTTCTCGACATATTTTCCATGGCATATCCTATGTGGAGCCTCACACATCTCCCAAATGGCTTACTCAAAAGGCCGGGTTGCGCCCAGGAAGACTTAACCTGACTTTTAGACAGATATAATATTTTTTTCACCATGGGGGCATCTTTGAGATGGAGAAGCTCAAGTTATTCTAGAGCTTTAGTACTACTGTCCTATGTAGCGTGTATCAAATAAGCGTGATACTTCTAAGATGAAAATTATTTTTTATAAGATATTCTAGCTGGGGTAATTGATTTCCTAACCATTGATAGTTGTGGCAGCCAAGGATTTTGTCTGCTCTCCTGTATATTTGTATCATTGCTACCTCCCGAATAGATCTAAATGGCATGTGATTTATCTTTGCTGGGTTTTTAATGTACTCCCACCATTGCATAGTATTCAATATTCAATGAAGTGTATAGTCATGAGCATAGTATTCAATATTCAATGAAGTGTATAGTCATGAGCATCGTTGAAAACTCAGACTCGACTCGAACTCAGCAAGGCAAAAAGAGTTGGAAAAACTTCGCAAATAAAAAAAAAAAAAAGAAAACCCAAAAAAGACAAATTTTCATTTAAAATTTTTTTTTTTTTTCTTTTTTCTTTTTTGTGCATATCATAATGAATTAACACTATGCAAATAAAAGTTTAATATGATAAGTGATACAAGCTTAAACTACACATGAAAGTGGCAAGTGATACAAGCTTAAAGCCTTAAATTACATATAAAAGTGACAAAACACATTTTAAAAGAAGTTTTAATGCATCCAAAATTTAAATATTTATGTATTGTTTATAATATAAAAAAAAATACAGATTACAAAATGTGTCGTGAATCATGACAATGCTCAAGATCTTGCAATGCCTTTGCCCTTTGCCCTAGTAGAAGCTCCTCTTCCTCTTGTGAAATTTTGATTTTGGCCCTGCCAATGACCTTGACTACCAGTGTTGGCACCTTCTCTTCTGGAAATTCTCAACTTTGATACAAACGCTTTCTATTAGCTATCTCCAAATGTATCTCTTAGGCTTTCCTCATGAGACATACGAGACCCAACCAAATGATCAAATTCAAGTGTAGCCAAAATTTTCCTTTCTTCAATTATATTTGCTACATGATTCCACTTTGGTATCAGTGTTCTCAACACCTTCACCACAATCTCTTCTGCAATAGTTTCACCAAGTGTGGTTTTATTGTTTACCACATCTTCCACTCTGACACAATAATCACTTACTCCTACTGCTTCTTGCATTCTTAAATTTTCAAATTTTCTTTTGAGGGTCTGCAAGGCACAATTTTAACCTGGTCACTTCCTTGGTAAGCCTCTTGTAAAGCCTTCCAAGCATCTCTTGTTGACTTTGCACCTACTATTCTAGTGAATATGCATTTATCTAGAACAGATTGGATATACTACAAAGCCAATGAGTTCTTCTTGGTATCTTTCATAGCTTGCCTGCCATTATTTGACACAATAGTCCAATTTTTTGGCTCTTTATAACCAACTTCAACTATTTCCCATAATTCCTTTCTTGTCCACATCTTCCACTGTTTGTTGGATTATTTTTGTTTGGTGCAATGCCTCCAATCAAAGTTCATTTAATGCATTAAGTTGCAAAACTCTGTCCAACTATACTTGTGACAATTCAATACCAATTTTCAAAGATGTACAAAGTGTCAGTAGCTCAAATTCAATTGGAAAAAGAGGTTTCTTACCATAGATTAGTTCATAATATATGAAACCCATTGTGGATTTCTATGTTGTGTGTTGTATGCCGAAATGGATTCTAGTAATTTGTTCAACCAATTTTTTCTATGTGAAGCTATTGTTTTGGTTAAGATTCTTTTTAATTCCCTAATAGTGACTTCAACTTGATCATTGGCTTGACGGTGATAAGGTGATGATTTTCTATGTTTGATCTCATACAATTCGGTAAAAGCTTCCACGACTATTGATGCAAATTGAGGTCCATGATTTGTGGTAATAGATCATGGAGCTCCAAATCTTCGAAATTTTTGGAAATATAGAAAGTCAGTGACTTTTTCATCACGAGCATGTTTGAAAGCACGCACCTCAATCCATTTGGTTACATAATCAATACATACCAAGATATGTACCTTTCCTTGAGAAGGTGGGTCAATGGGTCCAACAAAATCTAACCCCCATCTTTCAAATGGTTCTAAAACCACTTGAGGCTATAGAGGCATTTTATTTGTGGGTGAGGGTTTTCCCATTCTTTGGCATGCATCACAATGTTGTATATACCTTTTTACATCTTTGTGAAGAGATGACCAATAATAGCCAATTCTCAAAAATTTTATAACAATACTTTTAATTGAATAATGTCCTCCTAAAGGTTCATCATGACATGCACGAAGGACATCATACATCTCATCTTGTCGAATATATTGATGTAATATGTGAACGGGTCCGCTGAATAGTAGATCATTTAGCCATGTAAAGGATGGGCTTTGTTTTATTAATCATTTCTTTTCTTTTGAGGTAAAATGAGAGGGAACTTTTCCTATTGCTAAATAATTAGCAATATCAACAAACCATGGTGATTTTATTGATATTGCAAATAATTTTTCATCAAGAAAAGCATCCTCTACCAATTCATCTTCTCCTGTGTTGTTTAGTCTAGACAAGAAATCTGCTACTACATTAGCCTTCCCTAGTTTATTTACTATTGTGATATCAAATTCTTGTAGTAGTAGTAACCAACGAATTATTCTTGCACTAACCATAGGTTTATTCATCAAGTATTTAATAGCCAAATGATTTGTGTGAACAAACACTTGATATCTTATGATGTAATGGCAAAATTTGTTGATAGCATATACTATCGCTAGAAATTTTTTTTGGGTGGTAGTATAGTTCCTTTCAACTCCTATGATATTCTTGCTAATATAGTATGACATAATGCTCTCCATTTTCCACTTGCCATAATGATGCTCCAATTGCAGTGTTGGATGCATCAGTTTGAATGTGAAATGGTAATTCCTAGTTTGGACCTCTCAACACAGGTGGAGTGATAAGTTTTCTTTTAGAGTGTCAAAAATTTTGAACTCATAATATTTTGTTAGCAATGTAAACATAGGATTTACAATTGTACTAAATTTTTGGATAAAACGGTGATAGAATCCAATGTCCTAAAAAGCTCCTAACATCTATGAGTCTGTGGAGAAGGAAGGTTTTTAATGATTTCTACCTTTTTGGAATCTACCTTGATTCCTTATGATGAGATATGATGGCCAAGGATAATGCCTTCTTCCATCATCATGAAACATTTGTCAAGATTTTGGATAAATTAAAAGTTTCATAGTAGGTTAGCACCTTGTCAATATGTTCTAAGGTGATATCAAAGGCTTCCTCACAAACTGTGAAATCATCCATGTAGATTTCCATACATTTGTTAGTCAAGTGGGAGAAGATGGCTAGAACATCTCATTGAAAAGTTGTCGGTGCATTACAAAGTCCAAAAGGTAGGACTCTATAGGCAATAGCTCCCCATGGACAAGTGAAGGTTGTTTTTTCTTGATCTTCAGGTGCAATCTGAATTTGGGTATACCCACTAAATCCATTGAGAAAACAAAAATATATCTTTCCAAGGAGTGTATATAACAATTGGTCAATGAAAGGTAATGAAAATGGTCCTTATGTGTGACTTTATTCAATTCTTGGTAATCTACACACTCGCATTTTTCTATTTTTCTTTGGAATGATAACCAATGGAGAAACCCATTGACTATCAAAAATTGGATAAATGAATCCTACTTCTAAAAGTTTTTTGATTTCATCTTTTACAATGTCTTGCAAAGTAGGATTTAATCACCTACAGTCAATGAAAGCAACTACCATAGCAAGCCAAGGCCTTCATAAAATTATCGGATAACCATTTGCAGAGTTGCAAGGTTGTAAAACCAATAAGTCAACTAGATTTTCCTATGAGGAAATTGTTACAGGATTATCTTCTATAATTCCTTCTGGTTTAGCTACAGATCTATCAACCATTTCTAATACATTAGATGTAGGATTCAAGTTATTCAATTGTAATCTCTGCATCATATCATTTATTATAACATTTATGGCTGCCCCAAGATCAATTAGAACATTGGATATATGCATTGATCCTATGGTTACCGTGACTATTGGACTTCCTAGATCACCATATTTTGGTGGAATAATTTTCTTAGAAAGAAGATCAACCAACTTTCCATCTACTTGTATAGTTTTAGGAAATGATTTCTTCTTCCTTCTTGGTTTTTTAATGCAAAGGTCCTGAACGGTTTTGTTGATTAATGGTATATCCTTAATAGCTTGTAATAAAGGAATTGTGATGTTTAAGCGTTTTAGTTCCTTTACTAGCTTTGATTCTGAAGAGATCAGATTTCTCAAACCGTTCAAGATATGGTATTTTTTCTAATGAAAAAGGTAAATCATTTTGAGGTAAGTCTTCTTTTTCTTTTTCTTTCTCAACATGTGATTGTTGTGGGTCGGATGTAGATGGGTCTTGTTTATTTTCATTAGTTCCCATTTCTATAATGACAGGTGGAGTAGGTTTAGGAAGTATCTTTCCTAAACGTAATTGGATATTGCTACAATCAATTACATTTATCGTGGTGGTATCATTAGATTCAACCATGTAGATAAGGGTTGCCTATTTAGTATTATTGGGGTTGGCCACAAGTTGGGTCAAAAGTGGAGGTTGTTTCACCTGTTGTTGTTTTGATTATCATCCTTGAGAAAAAATTTGAGCAAGCCCAAACAACAAATTTTGTGGTGGATTTTGGTATCTTCATTGTTCCTGGTATGGTTGGTACTGTTGTCCTCAGTTTTTTCCATGCGATTGTGATTGCATCCATGGTAGATTGTGTGATTCTATTATGGATTTTGTTGATTCCATTGTGGATTTGTCCACCTAGTTTGTGACCATTCCTAAGAGGATGACCATGGAGGTTGATTCCAAGATTGTTGTGGTGGTTCTAAGTAATACCATGGCATAGACCAAGGATTTTATTCCCAATTTGTAGGAAAATGTGGGGCATTTTGATATTGATATTGTGAAAAATTTCCCCCTTGTCTTTGCTCAACAAAATTGAGTTCTTTTGATTGTGTTTCCAAGATATTTTTGAGTCATGGAAGTAATTGACATTGATCTGTGATATGTCCTTTCACACAGATGCTACAAATAAGAGATATGGAGGTTTTGTTTAATGGACAATCTTGAAGATGCACAAGAATATTAGTTGTCAAAATAGCAAATTCTTCCATTAGTTCTTTCATGTCACTTTTGTTATTACCCCTCTTTCGTCTTCTTTGTCTAGTGTGGGAGTAATTTCTACACAATTCCAAAATCTTTTTAATGTCAAGGGTACTCACATTCTATTTTCCCATTAAATCTAATAATTCTATGGAATCATCTTGCAACCCCCTCAAAAATATGGCTTTCAATGTTTCGGGTTCAATAGGTCTACATCTCTTTTGCATAAAAATAAATATATCTAAATAATCTTCTAGATTTTCATCATCTTTTTGTTTAATTCTAAAGAATTCATCCTTCCTATTTTTCACCCGACAATATTCTTGATACTTGTCCAAAAATACTTGCTCCATTTCTTCCCAGGTTCTGATTGAATCGGGTGGTAAACTCATAAACCAACATAAGGCCGAGTCTTTGAGTATGGAAGAAAATACCTTAAGTTTTTTGTTATCATTTGTATAATCATATTTGGCATACTATGAATTTAAATAAGAATTGGTCAAGATCCTCTTATGCAACTCCCCTAAAGGTTGGTAACATTGAAGGTGAAATGATTTCATTGGGGAGTTTTGAGTTGGGTTTAATCGAATAGGATATTCAAAGATCCTAGCAGGAGCAGGGTTACCTTGATTAAGAATATTGCTGCCTTTGTCTGGGTTTCCTTGTAAATATGCAATTATATCTTCCCAACATGTTGCATATATTCATCTATACTGGTATAATCTTAGGATATATCAGTGGTAGGTGACGAGAAACTTACAATTTTCTCTTATTGTAATTCTCCCTCAAGAGTTTCTACACTTCCTAAAGATGAGGTTTGCAAACCTCTTTCAACATTATTAGGAATATCAAAGGTAGGTAATTCACCCTTGTAGCATGAATACCACCTTCCTGGTTGATAGGAAATTTGATCTAATGAATCATCCTTTTTTGTCCCTTGATCGATTCATACATATGATGCTTATGTTCTAATATTTGAAATGCAACTATCAGCACACAACTATGTTTTGTGTAAATTGTTTGTTTTAGGAGTTACTCTAAGGTTTGCTCGACACAACTTGACATAGTAATAAGTGTATGACTGATTTATCCTTTAACAACACCTATGTTCCTCGACAATGATGCCAAAAATGATGAGTATTGTTAATGTTAATCATTTAATTTTAAATTTTCAAATCTAGGGCTGTGTCCAAGGCTATATACGATAGAGGAGCTTGGTAGTTATACAATTAAGAAATCAGGGCACTTGCTTATCTTTGTGGAAAAAAAGGATCATAAGGTTCTTGTAAGGGTCAAACTAACAACTAAGTTGCAAAATTGAAACCTATTTAAGTTGCAAAATTGAAACTGATCTAAATTACAAAATTGAAATGTGTTGAAGGAAGAAAGAAAGTAGATTACTTTTGCTGAATGGAAATAACATGAAATTTAAATGATAAAATGAAATCAACTAAGTTAACAATTTCTGAAAATTAAACTACTATAAAGAAATTGCTAAAGCGGGAAAATGTTGCTAAAAACTGTAAATAAACTATTGTAATTGAAATTGCAGAAATTGAAATGAGAAATGCAAAAGTAAATAAAAATCATCTAGCTAAAAAACCATACTCACACATCACACTTGAAAACATAGGAAAGATAGAGTAAGAACAAAGCAAATTTTGATTATAACATTTTAGCAAGATATTGACAACATTTTGACAAAAAATGCACAAAAGTAGAAAACCTGTAAAAACTGTAATGGCTCCTTCCACCAACCTCGAGAGTGAGCCCTTAATCCCTGGTCCAACATAAGATCTAACACACCAAAATCTAAGCTCTAACTATCCACTCAAACATTAACAAGTCATCTAGAAAAATACTACACTTTATTGAATGGTTTTTGCTATTATAGAGTTGCTACAAATTGCTATCTTCTATTTGCCAATCTATTGTCTAATTTTCTAACCACTGTCCAATAGGTGAGTGGAATTTTTTATACATGTTTCCATGTCCCTATACTACATTTGATTAATACAAAATAAACTATCCTGATGTTAACTTCTAATTTGCCATCCTATTACAACAAACTTAGTCTAGAATTAGGCCAAAATCCACTTTGCAACCAGTTGTGTAGTTGTCTTCACCTCCAACTTGGTGGGAAATCAACTAGGAATAGATGGAACATCATTGGCCATATTTGTCCATGTGCCAACTTGCTCATTCCCTTAAGATTTGGTTAGAAAATTGATTTCTTGTTGATTCAGCCATTTTTCTAAAGCAATTATGAAATATCTAGCTACACACCCGTCAAATGTGGTTGGTTCCATTTTCATCATGTGGTGTTGCTTCCAAGTGCTTAGTAGGTCCCTCCTAGTTGTTTTGACAATCCTCAAATGGTTTTAGCTTCACCTTTGATGTTTGTCTTCATTTCCTATTATTCTACAAGTGGTTGCCCAAATGTTTTAAAGTTGCTCCTACATATGTTGTGTCCAGCTGTATTGTGCCCTATTTTAGTTGTAACAATGCTTTTTGATGCTATATCATCCTAGAAAGTTACTTGAGGTAGAAAAACACTTTAAAAATTGCTCAACTAATAAGATGCCATAAAGCCCTTATTTGCTAGCTATTTTTATTTAATTATTTTACTGCTAAAATCATGCAAAAAAATGATAAAAAGTGCAGAAAATAGTCAAAACAACAACATAATATTTCTTAATATTTATTCATGCTAACATCAACATAATAATTTAATTTAATCACATATATTACAATATTATTGATCAAAATATATCAGTTTTTCATGTGCAAAATGATGAAATAATGAGGTATTTTTGTGCCTCATCACCACCCATTGGACACACAACCATTGTAGATTAATAATAACATCTCTTGGTTGAGAGATAAATTGAGCCCTCAATATTAAATCTACATTTCCAAGGTCCATGGCAAAAATATGGCTAGACCAAGTATAGTCTCCCATCTAGATGTGAACATTAGCAATATGATCTACACATTGAGTCATGCCCCTATTGGCAATCAACACCTAGAATTTATCTTTGATTGTAGTATTGATATACAATCCCAAGGTTTTGATTGTTTTGTTGTCAATAAAATTATGTGTGCTACCTAAATAAATGTTGGTATTTGATGAAGTCGTATACTTTGATAATGTGATGGTCCTAAAACCCCATTAATGCAAGCACTAAAAGAGTCATGGTATTTGCATCTTGCTCATAATACTTTGCTTAAGTTGGTGACTTCTACTTCAATAGATCTTGACCTTCTTTTAAAACAACCTTATCCTCAACTTCTAGGTAGAATTTACGTTGTTTCTCACATGCTGGATTCCACAAATGGCATTGTCAACATTTAAAACAAAAGAATCCTAGTGGACGCTCCTCATTGTGCTTATTGAAATACTATCATCTAAGATTGAAATCACGTTGTGGTTGAGGACGAAACAAGTATATTTTTTTAGTTAAATGATCCAATAATAGACTCTATAACAATAAACAAATGGAGGATGCTAGGTGAATCTAGGGTCTAGATATTGAAAGGAACATGGATGAGACCTATAAGGAGGCCACTAGAGATTGTGGGAGTTACCAAAGTGGAGATTCTTGACATGAGAATGATCAATTGATTGATATTCTCCTACTTAGCATTTTGTTGCTGCCCAAAAGCCTATTTGAACTTGTCTAGTGAATGATCGATGTGGGGCTATTGCCCAAGTAGTATATGCAACAACTCCTAGATTGTATTGAGTTTTTTTAACCTTTCCTCAATTGAATCCCGTTGACATTATATCAAGGACTATGAATCAACAATATTTTTTATCTTATAATCAAACCTAGTATGCTCATGAGTCAGTAAATTATAAAGTTTGGACAAAAATATTGAGGGAAGGGTTGAAGACCTTCTTGGGAAGACATTGGTGGGGTATTCATGGTGTCAGCCTTAAGTTAAAGTTGTTGATGTGAGATGATATTTTATGGTGCTTGCTTGGATTACTTGGTTGGCATTTCTTTGTACTAATGCACAAATCCTTAGGTGGATTTATGAACTACAAATACCCATTGACTTATGTCCAACTAGCAAATTCCAAGGGTTCACTCATACATTAGAAACCGACAATGATACTCTAAAGATACCTTCCAAAAATTCCAAAAAAATGTTGAAGATACAAATTATTTTGATCAATTCGATGAGAGGATCACAATGAGATACATTACCTGCAAGGGTCTTGATGCCCTTGATACACTTATCAAGTTTGAGATATGCAAACAATGCCTAAATCGCAATATTATAAAAGAGAATTACACCAAAATATGAAACCAAAAATTAGATAAAATTTATTTTTATGACAAGATGTAGATTTTGTTCAATGAGGTTTTGAAGTGGGTTGCATACCCTTATATTATTTGTTTGAATTGTCACAAAGATTCAAGATCAAAACTCTAATGCCACTTGTAATAAAACAACTACAAATAGAAATAGTAGTAGCAAACTCATAAATATGCAATAAAAAATATTCATTGGAATAGTAAATTTGATTATATAGCAAAAAACCAAATATTACAAGTAACAAATTCCAATCTCCAAATTAGTACAAATCCTAGCCACTTAGAGAGGACGGTCTTATATGCACACAAAAGGTGATTAAGGCAAGTATGAACGAATGAATCAACCCCAACATGTTGTTAGTGAAATGCTTTGATGAAATCTTCATTGATCACGATTGTTTAAATATATAAGGTGTTGCCTAATATGGCATAACCACTTGTAATATGACAACTACCCACAGCCACCCACAACCAACGGTTAACTCATGAATCATACATTGAGTGGTTGCAACCACTCAACTTATTATAATGCTAACAAACTATGATGATAATGATTTCCTAACATTTCCTCCTTTACTACATCATAGGTTAGAGTTTATTGAAGAGAAAATCTTGAAATTCCTCAAACTTAACACATGCAAATGACTTGGTGAAGATGTTTGCATGTTCTTGAGTAGGGTAAAATTGGAGTTGAATATTGTGTTGTTGAACATGTTTGCATATAAAATCACATTGAAATTCAATGTATTTCGTGTGCTCATGGAATACTAGATTATAAATAGACTTAAAAACACCTTGATTATCACAATATATAGTTGGTTTAGTTTGTGGTACTATCATGTCTACAAACATATGTTTCAACCATATTATCTCATAGAAAACTCCTCCTATAGCATGATATTTTTCTTTTATGGAATATTGAGCAATTATCTTTTGTTTCTTACTTTCCCATGATACATGTATAGATCCTAGAAAGAATACATAACCAAAAGTAGATCTTATATAGTTATCATGTCCTACATAATTTACATTTGTGTAGCTAGTTAAGAAGAACTAATCACTCTTCTTATATTCCTGACCATACTCAGTGGTACCATGTACATACCTTAATACCCATTTTAAATCCTTTAAATGAGATACTTTTGGTTCTTGCATGAATTGTGAGAGGTAACTTACTACAAAGTTGACATTTGACCTATTGTATGTTAGGTAAATGAGACTTTCAACCAATTGTTGATAGAGGGTTGCATTCAGTAGTGGATAGAAGTTAAATTGTGAGAGTTGTAGCCATAGTTTCATAGGAGTTAGCATAGACCTACAATCATTCATGTGATATTTCTCAAGAAGTTTCTTGGCATATATTTTTTGTGACATAAATATTCAATGATGTATCTGCCACACCTCCAATCCTAAAAAATAGTGCAATAGTATAAGATCAATCATGTCAAATAAGTTTTTCAAGTCATCCTTTGCTACAAGAATCATTTTCTTAAAACTACTTGTGGTGACCAAATCATTTACATATACAATGATAATCACAATGTCCCCCCTTTCTCTTTGTGGTACATTTATAGATCATATGGGTTTCTCTTGAAACCATATTTTTCAAAATATTCATCTATTTTTATATACCAAGCTTGAGGAGCCTATTTGAGACCATAGAGATTTAATCAATTTACACACCTTTGTTTCTTGTCCAGGTGTAATAAATCCCTCTGGTTGAGTCATGTAGACTTATTTTGATCTCCATTGAGGAAACACTTTTGACATTCATTTTATGAATCCTCCATATAAATTATGCAACTAGAGCAAAAATCATTTTGATGGTCTTTATCGTAGTTGTAGATGCAAATGTTTCTTCATAGTTGATACCCCCTTTTTGCACATAGACCTTGTTTACAAATTGTACTTTGTATCTATCATTACTACCATCTAACTTATATTTGGTCTTGAATATCCATTTGTATCTAATGGAATTTTTCCCTAGTGGGAAATCAACAAGCTACCAAGTCTTATTCCTCATTAATGCTTTATATTCAGTGTCCATAGCATCCTTCTAGGACTTATATTGAAGAGCTTATTGAACTATAGATATTTTAAAATATTGTACAACAACCCTCATTAGGATCATATTTACCTTGTCACAATAATGCTACATGTCCTTGGTCCTATGGTAGATGTGTCTAGAACTCCATCTATCCTTGAAGCTCTTAATGTGCTAGTGTACCACTTGGGTACTTTTCATATGTGATGTGGTGGAGCAGATTGGTCTACATCACTATCATTATTATCTTCATAATTATTGTTCTCAAAAACTTCATCATTAGCATATTCTTTATATTATTCATCACTATGAAGTACTATACGAACAAAATTGGATGAAGATTCCTATGGAGAAGATGAGAGTGACTCATTCTTCTCATAAAAAATGGCATCACGACTAATATACAATTTATTAGTATCTAGATAAAATATTTTATAGACTTTTGATTCATAATTATGCCTAATAGAATGCATTGACAAGACTTCTCATCCAATTCTATCTCTTCTACTTTGGGATATGCATATTTTCTATATAACCCAAAATATGAATATGAGTGATTGATGGCTTATATCTGGTCCATGATTATTCAAGAGTGATATGATCAAGTGCTATAGTGGGGGGTGTGGTTGAGCAAGTAAATCATAGTAATTATTACTTCTAACCAAAAACAATGTGCAATTTGAGAATATTTCAACATGCAATAAACAATTTCCATGATGGTTCTATTCTGACATTCAACAACACCATTCTACTGCAGTGTGTAAGTTGATGTCAATTTTCAATGAATGTCTTGTTTCTTCAAGAAAGTAGAAAACTTAATATTGGTAAACTCCTCCTATATATGAGTAGAGTACATGGATTTGATAACATGTGAATGTTTCAACTTGAGCCTTAAACTCTTTGAAGTAGTAAAATACTTCATCCTTGTTATGCAAGAAAAATACCCACATTTTGTGAGTATGATCATCAACAAAGATTTGAAAATATTAGGAGCCATTATATAATGGAACCATGAGTTTGCAAAGATAAATATGAACCAAATTGAGAGGCCTTTTGGCTCAATATTTTAAAGAACCAAATGGAGATTGATGTTACTTTCTAGCTAAGAAAAAAGGAAAAATTTGAGTAGACTTATTCAAGGAAGGAATACCTTGAACCATGTGCTTCTTTGGAAGTGCAATAACATGGAAAAAACTCAAATTATTGTTTTGTCAATGTCATAGTGATGCAAAAATATGAGACTTGATAATTAATGCTTGATTATCATGATGTAATGTGTGAAGCTCAAATATTTTTCCTATTTGATATAGTTAATAAAAGGGATTCTAGTGAAATATGACCTTTTCAAGCAGCTAACTATCACTCATTCACTTATAACAATCATATGATAATCACAAGTAAAATTGGTTCTCATTTAAGGCATCACAATATTTATTCGTGATGATATAAGACAACATGATAACTCACAATGACAATCTTCTTTAAGACGACATAATCCTTAGATGATTCTTTAGGATGACAACCTCTACTACAAGTTATCAATGATAGTATTACAAGAAAATAATACAAGATGATAATGTCATAAGATGACAATAATACAAGATGACATTGTCACAAGATGAAATACTAAAAGACAAAAAATACTAAAGATGATACATTGATGTTATATTTCGATAACACTTTCAATATGAAATACGTATGATCACATCCCACACAATAACACTATCATGATGGCACTTCCCCTTGAACAACACTCATACTCAAACAACATCTTGGCTATTTCCGAATCCCACCTATAATCTTGTATGTATTATTTCATGTAATCTACAACACACAATTCAAATAACACAAAGCATCTATCATTCGTACACATATAAAGAAATTAAAAGTATTTGCAATCACATTATTATTATTTTTCACTTGGTTATATGGGAATGAAATGAGCCCCACCCGTATTACATCATCATCACATAGTGGTATTACAGAAAAACTTGGATATTATCCATGGATCACTTGGCAAGATGAGTTACACATAAAGAAATTCAAAGTAAATAACAATGGCATTATTAATTTTTATCACTTGGTTATTTGGGATTGAAATGGGCCTCATCTATATTACATCATAACCACATAGTGGTATTACAACAAACCTTGGATATTATCCATGTATCACTTGGCAAGATTTGAACCTTGGTCTCATGTTTTTAAATATTGAGGAATATAACCAGTTGAGCTAATGCCACTTGATAATGACATTATTTAATTACCAAAGGATTGTAAATCCAAATTTTATTTATCTCCCTATAATTTTAAGTTTGTATTTACCCTTTGTTATCTCTCTACATGTATTTTCCTCTTTCTCTTCCCTTAATTTTTATACACACACCCCCTATCATCTCAGCTTATTGAAGGAGCTTTTATACCCAATTATGATAGTTACAAATAGGTTGCAACTACCTTGTATTTAACCATTTTTAGGTTTAAATTCCCTGCATCATAGTCATTGAGTAAGAGGAAATATTTCATGATCAAAAGCTCATGAACATTTTTCAAAATTTGTAACCGAGATGCCATAATTAGCAATCTCAAAATCATTCATCCATGTCACTGTTTCAATTTCTTAGTTATTCCACTTAACCATCTACTCATAATATGCTTTGCCTCTTGTAATTTTGGCCACTCTAAAACCTTGCTTCAATTTCATCCTGTTCCTTCTATGACAACTGTGCTATCCATTTTTTTGTTGGAAAATTAAATGTGACATCTTAGGTTTTATACATAGGTTTGTCGTAATATTGAGATAAATACAAATATACCACATTAAAAATAAGAGAGATATCTACTTCTTTTGAGAGTTCAATTTCATATGCATTAGCCACAAACTTCCTCAAGACCTTACAAGGTCCAATATTTTTCCAATTTAGCTTTTTGTAAGTTCCTTTTTAGAATATTTCCTTTCACAAATGTGCCAAAAATAAGTCTCCCGCCTAAAATTCTTGTTTGATGTTTTAGATTAGCATGTTGCTTGTATTTTATAGCATTTTTCTCCAACTCAGTATTTACCTCCTGATGCAAGTCATAGATGTAGTCAACAAAGTCCTCTACTACTACACTTGGTCTCTATAAATCCATTGTTCTACACAACTCATCGATACCTATTGGATGAATTATATACACAATTTGAAAGGAAATTTTGGTTGTACTCTTTTTTTTGTGGAAAACATCCCAAAAGGGATGCCACTTTCGGGTAAGACCCAAGGAGGCAGGGGTATCCATTCCACCAAAAATGCCCAGGACTCGGACCTGGCCTACCACCTTTGACATACTCAAGGAGCAAACAAACACACAAAACCAATTTAAAAATAAGTAAATAACAACAAAAATAATAAAATAAAATAAAAAACATGCTCCTTGAGTGTGTCAAAAACAAAAGCACAACCAAACACACACACAATAAGATAAAAGAAACCACAACACGAACCACATAGAAAAACACAAGAACCACATAACAAAACACAAACAAGACAAAAACAACAGAACACTACAAAGACATAACCCAAAAAAAACATGAAAAATAAACACAACCAAAACCTAAAATATTAAAAAAATAAAATAAAAATAAAAATAAAAAACAACCAACAACAGACAATAAACAAAAACAAAAAACATAGAAAACACTCACACAAAAAAACATGAATTAACACAAACAAAGAGAAACACAAGAACAAGAACGACAAAAACACAAGAACAATAACAAAAAACATAAAAAAACACAAAACAACAAAAACAACAAAAAAAACAACACAAAGAACACAAAAACAAAACAAAACAAAAGAACACACACACCTTAAAAAACTAAACAAAAAAACAAAAAAGAAAAAAAAATTGAACATAACAATGACCTATCTAGACCAGAAGACTATTAAGGCAAGAAACAACAAAGGAAACAAAAGAAAGAAAAGAGTGAGCTAGGGAACTAAAAAAACCTGAATGAACCAAAGAGAAGCAAAAAAAAGCAAGAAGAAACTAGGTACCTTCGAATCGGAGCCATCCAAAGAAATGATAGAAAGAAGAGCTTCCCTAATTTGTGAAGCCCACCATCTAGGAGGGTGGCCATAACAAGTAAGATCACCTTTGTCCAAAGCCCAATTAGCTAAAGCATCAACACTCTTGTTTTGATCTCTGACCACATGATTGTAATCAACTTTCAAAAATCCCATCCGGATTAATTGAATCTTCTCAATAATTCTTTTTATTCTCCAATCAACCTTATGATTCTTGGAAGGAGTCTTCAAAATATTAATCATAAGTTGAGAGTCAGACTCAACTAACACCTTTTCCCATCCAACCTTAGTAGCCTCCTGAAGGCCTCTGAGGATACCATACCCCTCAACAAGGTTATTGGAAAGAATACCCAAATTCTCAGCAAAAGTAAAAACCAGGGAGCCATCTGAAAGTCTACCAATTCCTCCCACACTAGCTTTTCCAGGGTTCCCTCTAGAGGCTCCATCAGTATTGAATTTTCCAAAATCCTTAGGAGGAGGTTGCCAATTTCTTGTCCTATCCATATTACTAATACTCACATTCCCTTTAAGTTGGTTGCCCTTAGAATATTTAATCTTCAATATTTGCATCACTTGATCCCATATTTGGTGGGAGTTTTGGGGGTGATTAAGGAGTTGATGGACTGATTCAACTAAGTTGGCTATGGTATTTTGCCAAATATAGTGAATATCCTTCCTATCTTGATTAAAAATTTGGTTGTTCCTTTCAATCCAAATATTCCAAAGAAGAATGGTAGAACCCATCCAAACTAACTGCCTAATAAAATGATCAACACCCTCTTGATTAGGCCAATCCCTCCAAAGTTGTTCAAAAGTAAAAAAATTGGACCACTGTAAGCCAAGTAAAGTGGCCATTCTCCTCCATAGCTCAGAGGCTAAAGTACACTCAATAAAAATATGGTTGAGAGTTTCTACATTCTCTTCACACATCTCACATCTAAAAGGGCCATGAAAACCATGCTTCATAAGTTGCTCACCAGTAAGCACCCTACGATGCAATAAAAGCCAATTAAAGAACCTCACCTTAGGCCAGAGCTTTTGAGCCCACAATTGAGAAAATATGTCAGAAGAATGGTTGGGATTATTATGGCATAAGGTCAAATAACCTTGAGCAACTGAATACTCACCCTTAGTAGTGTTGTTCCATCCAAAACAATCTTTTTCATGGGACCAAGAGAGAGATCTCATATGAAGGATGCCTTGGATATCTTGTCTTTGCCTTTCTAGGATTTGAATAGGCCAGTCCTCAATAGGGATCCAATATCTACCAACCTTTGAATTACCAAGTATGGTACCGACAGTAATTAGCCACCTTTATCCAGTTAGCTCGGTGAAGCTCCTCCATCCAAGGCCTCCAATCGGGAAACTGAGTTATCAAAGGCTTGTGACCATCCCAAGAATCTATCCAAAAATTTTCCTGTTGACCATTATGAATGATCCAAAATAAATTTTTCTTTATCAAATCCTCACCAGTCTTAAGAACTGCTAAAATGGGAGAACCTTTGGTAGGAAGTTGATAGCGAACAAGGTCTTCAGGACTTTTGTTCTCAAGATATTTAGCACGAAGATTGTTGGCCCAAAGAGCATTGGGGTTATGCAACATCCTCCAATATAATTTAGCAGCTAAAGCTTTGTTGTTATTAATAGAAGACCAGAATCCTAACCCCCTTTATTCTTAGGAAGACATAAAGTGTCCCATTTCACCAAGGCCCATTTTCTTTTCTCCTTAGTACCACTCCAAAGGAAACGATGACTGATTTGATCCAGTTCTCGAAGAACAACCTTTGGAATATTCAACATGGAAGATACATAAATAGGAATAGCTTGAAGGACTGATTTTACCAAGGTGATTCTACCCCTAGAAGAAAGCCACCTGTTGGTCCACTTTCCAATTTTCTTCTTGACTTTGTCCAACAACCAATTCCAATATTTATTTTTTTGCCTTTGAATATTTATGGGAATACCTAAATAAGTGATTGGAAGGGAGGTCTTCTTATATCTTAATTTATCCAAGACCATGGATTCCTGTCTAGCAGAGTAGTGAAAGAAAATAACTTTAGATTTGTCTTCATTGATCAACTGCCCAAGTAGCCTTAGAAAAATAGCTAATGATTTGCTTAATATTAGAAGCTTCCTTAACTGTAGCTTTACCTAAAAGAGTAGAGTCATCCACAAATTGAAGATGAGAGATAGGTCTAGCTCCATGAGCAATGGTAACTCCCTCAAGGGTTTTGTTTTCCCTCTTTTTGGTTATAGTCCTACCCAAGCATTCAACAAGAATGATGAATAAATAAGGGGATAGCGGGTCACCTTGCCTAATACCTCTGGAAGCCGGGAACGACTGAGAAGGCCTGCCATTGATAAGAACTAAGTAGGAAACTGAAGAGATACATCCCATAATCCAATCCATCCAATCCTTAGAGAAACCAAATTGCCTCAAAACTTTGATAAGGAAGTGCCAATCCACTCTGTCATAAGCTTTGGATAAGTCTAACCGAATGAACATGGAAGGAGATTTTTGCATATCCATGGAATGGATGGCTTCTGAGCAAGAACTATCTCATCTACTATTTGACGCCCTTCCACATAACCCCCTTGCTTCGAGGAAATAATCTTATGCAAAAGAGGCTTCAACCTTTCTGCCATGATTTTAGTAATGATTTTGAGAAGAACATTACATAAAGCAATAGGTCTAAAAGCTGAGATATGATCAACCTCTTGAGCTTTTGGAACAAGAGTAATATAAGTTTTATTGATAACCTTCAAAATTTCTTTGGCTTTCCTGGCTTCTTCCACCACCTCTAATAAATCAACATGAAGGATATCCCAGAACTCTTGGTAGAACTCAATGGGAAAACCATCAGGACCTGGGGTTTTCCTTTTTGCATTTTAAAAACTACCTGTTGAAGCTCATTGATAGTAACAGGAGCAGTCAAAATAGAGTTCTCCTCGAAGTGATAAGAGAAGGGATTGCTTGAAGAACATTTTGTTGAGAAGTTGAGTCAAGAGGAGTAGCAAAAAAATATTGGAAAAGTAATCAACAACAATAGAGTTCATGCCATCCCAAGTATAAACAACATCTCCAGAATCTGATTTCAAGGAAGAAATAAAGTTGTGAGATCTTCGAGCTAGAAGAGATTTGTGGAAGAAATTTGTGTTTCGATCTCCTTCTTTGAGCCATTGAATTCTAGATTTTTGCTTCCATAAGATTTCTTCTCTTTTTTCCCATTCCTCTAACTGAGTTGTGAGTTTAATTTCATCCGCACTTCTCTTCTCTGTGAGGCCATCTAAACGGATTTTCTTATTCAAATTTTCAAGATGAGCAATAACTTCATGTTTTTTTTATGAACATCCCCAAACTCTTTCCAGTTCCAAGTCTTGATTTTGGATTTAATGTATTGCAGTATTTTGGCAAAATAGAACATCTTAGTCCCATGCCTAGGTTTACCTTCCTTCCACCATTGTTGCACACGAGGTCTAAAGGAAATGTCTCTAAGCCACATTAATTGAAAATGAAAAGGAGAGAAACTCACATTGGTTTTCCACATTTCCACCATGACTGGCCAATGATCCGAACCAACATTATTAAGAGTCTTCACTTTAGGAATGTGACCATGGATTAAGAAATTTTTAGAGAGCAAAAACCTATCCAATCTCTCCATTATACAAGCTAAGCCTTGCCTTCTGTTAGACCAAGTCATAAGGCCATTATTCGGTTGGATGTCCACAAGATGGAGGTTTGCAATATATTCACTCATGAGGTCAGTGCTTTTGTCCAAATTTCTATTTCCCCCTTTTCTCATCCAGAGAGGATGGTATTGAAATCTCCTCCGATCAAGATCCAAGCTTCAGGAAAATGAGAGATAATATGAGTTATATCCTTCCACTGTCTTCTTTTTTCCTCCAAAGCAGTCAGAGCATAAATAGTAATGTAGAGCATAATTTGGTTGGAATGTCTACTTTGAATAGCTATAGCCAACAGACCCCAAATGCCAACCATATGGTGAATAACTACCTCTTTTGGGTCCCAAAGACAAGCAATGCCACCAGAAGTCCCTTGGGAACTGAGGGAAACCACTTTTCCAACTGGCCAAATTTTATTGGCAATTGAGTCCATATCCTCCATTGACATCTTTGTTTCTTGAAGGAAAACAAGATGTGGATGATTTATCTGAATCATTCTTCTAATTTCATTTTGTTTTGAAAGACTCCCTTTGAGTCCTCTAATATTCCAAGTGATGATCTTCATTAATACCAGGGCTAAAAAAGTTGGGAAGGGCATTAATATTACCTTCCTCTACAAGCTTTTCACCTTCTTTTACCATATGATATTGATTGGTCTTGCGACCTACTTTTTGATTAGAATCCATCTTCAATTTTTTTTCCCTATTTCTTGACTTATTCCAATTGAATCTGAGATGGCTTCTAACCTTGAAGAATGCTCGTACACAGCCAAAATTTTACTAGAGGGTTCAATGGAGTCTATATTGGGACCTGTATTATTTGAAGTTTTGACATTTAAAAGATTGTTTTTCTTGTGTAAATTTTCTCCCTTTTTTTTTGTTGAAAACCTTTGATTTGTTGGTTTGTCTCTGAGTTCTTCCCTTCATATTTAAATTGTGTTTCTAAGATTTATGTTTCCATTATTTCCTCTTCCTCACTTGGGACATCATTTGTGGAAAGGATTTCAAACATATTAGCAGATGACTTTGATTGATCCTTCATAACTGGTTTTTTCTAGTGTTCTTCTTCTTAGGCATTTGGAAACCTGCTGAGTTTATATCTTCTTTCTTTTGATCAGGAATTTTATTTGGGCAAGCACTGGCCAAATGACCATATTCATGGCAAATTCTACAATGAAAAGGAATGTTCTCATAGTCCACTACTTGCTCCCAAGTGTCTTCCCCAAATTGTAATGTGATATTTTTAGGTAGGGGTTTGTCAAAATCCATTAAAACACAAATCCGAGCATAAATAATATGTTCAAAATTTTGAGTACAATCAACAATCATCATAAAAGTTCCTAAAGAGTTTCCAATTGAAGAAAAAATAGTAGGATTCCAAAATTCAATAGGGAGGCCAAAGAGTCTAACCCACACGGGAGCTATAGAAGGCATCTCTTCTTCGACTTTAAATTTAGTATGCCAGGGCTTCATGAAAAGCCCTACCCTTCCAAAAAACCAAGGACCCCCTTGAAAATTTTTCTCTCTATCTTCATTATTAGAAAATAAAACAAGAAAATAACCATTTGGATAAATAGAGATTTGTAACTCACCTTTAGTTTTCCAGATTTTTGCAGCCCAGACTTTGAAAGCAGATAGGCTCGGACGAAAACCCACGAACCGACAAATTAGTCCTCTTTTTTCCAAATCTTCAATGCCAGTCTGAATGTTACCCATATCAAGCTTAACAATAGGAGTTCCATCAACTGCTTTAAGACATCCTGACTCCATTTTCCTGGGATCAATATTAGGCATTCTTAGAGGTTTATGGGAAGCCCTAATATTGATATTAGCATTGGGCTGAGGCTGTCCACCATGGAGGGCATCCCTAAAATTCATTTTTGGGGCTGAGTTTTCAAAATTCTTACCCTTGATAGGGGTTTTCACAGTAGAATTATTTTGTGGGTGCACCTTAGCACCAGATTCACTTGAGATATGAGCCATTTTTTGATCAACTGCTTGAAACTTGTTTCGTGATCTCTTTAATCCTTGCCCTAGACATCGTGGAAAGGTATGGTTTTCACTTTTCTTTTGTGCAGCAAATTGGAAGTCGTTGTCACTCAAGTTCATAGTATGATCTATTGAAAGATAAATTTCTAACCCATATTGGATCCCCTGCAACATTTCCTGCTAAAATATTGAGCATAAACCACAAAAATATTGGCCGCTAGGGCCCGAAGGCCCTAAAAACCAACCTCTGGAGCTGCTTGCACTCAACCCAGATGAAACCCTCGCATAGCCGCTTGCCAAAAATCTTGTTCACACATAGGGATGCGCTAGGATCTGTGTTGCTCCAAATGATATGAAAATTGGTGGAGACGTTCTAGGGTTTTTCAGGCATCTACCCTCAAAATTTTAGCTCAATCCGAGTCCGGATGAGTGAGATATGGCCAAAACAAGTTCGATAGTTTGGGCAGTCCTGCGAAAAATGTCCCTCCTCTAAATTCAGTTTATATATTAACTAACTCCTTTGGTTGTACTCCTATTTATCAAATTCTTATATGTAAAATTTTCTTTTGCCTATGTTGTCCCATAACTCTAGCTTCTTGTCAACTAAACAACTCAACAAATTTCCATGGCTTATGTTGACAACTTCAGTTTGTCCATCCATTTGTGGGTGATAAGCTAAACTAAAACTCAAGTTAATACCCAATTTATTCCACAAAGTGTGCCAAAAGTGACCTACAAACTTTGTATGTGTATCAAATACAATAATTTTTGAAAAACCATGCAATCTTATCACTTTTCTAAATAATAAATCAGTAATGTGAGTAGCATCATTTATTTTCTTGCAAGGTATAAAATGTTTCATCATTGAAAATCTGTCAACAACAATAATAATTAAATCATTACCTCTTTGTGTTCAAGGTAATCCAAGGATAAATTCCATACTTATGTCCTAATACAACCCAATGTTCTAGATTTTTTCTTTTGCATATTGAAAAACTTTGCATATACACACTTATTCCTAGCCAATAATATCTTTCACAAAGTTGTTTCAAAGATTTATCTATTTAAGGTAGTCCTCCACTATATTTTTCTTTGATCAAGTTCTCCCTCATTGAACTCCCTGGTAACATAGTTGTTGCCCTTTAAATAATAAGACCTCTTGGATAAAATAATTAAACCATAGTGTTATATCTCCTATTGTAGAATTATTACATGTTGTACAAGCCTCTCTAAAATCCACATCATTGACATAAAGCTCTTTCATGGTATCAAAACCAACTTCAATTCTCATAGCATTCATCAATAAACTTCTTCCACTCAAGGCATCAACTAATCGATCTGAACTACCACTTCTCTATTTGAAAATACATGAGTAAATTTGAAGTTACTCCACCCATTTCATATGTCTTTGGTTCAATTTGGCTTGAATTGTTAATGAATTACAAAGAATTATTATCTATGAACAACATACTCTCCTTCGGTAATAGGTAATGCCTCCATTTCCTGAGTGCTTACACAATGACATAAAACTCCTAATCATAAATTGAATATTCTCTTTTGCCTCATTTAGCTTCTCGCTAAAATAGGCAATGGTTCTACCTTGTTAGCTGGATACTCCTCCAGTGGTATTTTTTCTTGCATCACAATCTACTTGGAAAACCTTGTTAAATTTAAGCAATACCAAAACTAGTTGTTCTATGACTTTCTCTTTCAAGATTTGAAAGCTCCATGTATATCCCCTTCATCGTTTCCGTAATTGAAGCACAATTTTCATTAAAATTTATGATGATTTTTTTGTAAAAACTTGTTAAAGCATGAAATATTCTTCCATCATGTACTGCTTTCTTGTCAAATTTTCATGGTCTTCCCAACAAAATATGACATGCATCCATTATCTAATGTCACATAGGATTTCATATTTATAAGAACCAATATGAAAATTTACCATAAATTATTCGGTTACCAAATATAAATGCCCATTTTTTAAGCATGATACTTTATATGGATTTAGATGCTCAATTCTCTTCAAGCCCAGTTTCTCTACCATTTCTGTTGAAACTAAATTATTTGTGCTTATGTTATCCATAATCAGCTTGTAACATTTACCTCCTAACTTAAAATTTATCCTATATAGGCTCCTTCTTTTCTTAGGGTCATGTACCTATTTAGTTGGTTTTAATGATACCCTTTCATCATAAGTGATTCCCCTCATCCTAGTTCCTCCATTTGCTTCGATGAAGCAATACTTTTCTCATTTTCTTGTGCAATCTGGTAATGGGCTTCCTTTCCATACCCATTGGTCTATTGCACTTGAGGGAACTCATATGCTCTATTCCACTTGCTAGTAAAACAATGTCCTGTACCTTTACCAAATCCATCTCATTATCTTGGTAATTCATCGCATTCCTAGTAAAACCATTATGAAAGATTATCATATCTTCTAAACCATGTCCTAGAATTACATCCTTATAAGAACCAATATAAAAATTCATCATACATTGTTCAATTACCCAAATTTTACGTCCATTATGCGACCATGACATTTTATAAAAATTCAAATGCTCTATTCTCTCCAAGCTAATTTTCTCCACCATATCGATTGATACTACATTGTCTATGTTGCACTATCCACAATTATCTTACAATATATACCTCTAGAATTAAAAATAAATAGGTTCTTTCTTTGCACTAGTTCCTACACCTCCTTCACTAGTTTTAAAAATATCCTTCTCGTCATAAGGATTCTCATTATTTTGATTCCTCCATATGCTTCGCTAAAGTGATATTTTATTAACCTACTTGCGCAATTTCTTTATTGGCTTTCTTCCCTCATCCATTGATTTGTTGTACTTGAAGGAATTTATATTATTTATTCCCTCCTTTAAAGCATCTATAACACTTTCTAGTAGAACGATATTCTCTACCCTCACCAAATCCACCTCATTCTCTTGGTGATTCACCATTTTATTTGGTACTTTAGCTAAAACTATTATTTTGGTAAAATTTTCTATTGCATCATGAACTTGTTGCACTCTTCCTCCATGGAATTTTCCTCTTCCTCTTGAATACTTTCCTCCCCATCTAGAGTGGTTTTTTCTTATGTTTCAACTTCTCTTCTACCTTGAGTACATATTGATATGCTTCTTCAACCATTATAATTAGAATAATACTAATTTAACCTTGTATGGATGACCTTAGTCAATTTGTGTATCTTGCAAATTTATCCTCATGATATTTGATATGACCTATTCTTATGGTTAATTTATAGAATTCATTTGTATACTCTTTCACTCCCAACTCATTTTGCTTAAGGTTTTGTATACTTCTAAATAACCCACTCTAATAATCAGTAGGTACAAATTTAGATTTCAACTTGGATTTTATCATTATTACCTCTCTATTTGGAAATTATTCCACCAAATTGAAGCATGTCATTTTAGCCCTCTACATAAAAATTTGACCCATTTCAGATCCTCCTTAGATTCATAGTCAAATAATCTCTCCATGTCTATTATCTAGTCGATCAACTCCTTAGTATTTAAACTTCCATTAAAATTTGGAGTATACATCTTTGGCTTACTTCCCATGCTAGAAATTACCCAAATCAAGTAATTCAATGATTCTTCTCCTTCCTCTTCATCTCAAGATTCTAGGTGACTAGTTTTCTCCTCTTCATTATCACTAACTTCCTCAAGATGAACACCTCTCCTTTCGAAAGTCTTAATTGTATCTAGCATAGTGATGATTACTATCATAATTTTTGCTATATCCACTGGCTAGGGTCCCATACCATGCAGTCTTCCTCTTTCTCATTATACCAGTTCTTTTAAAACTTTATCTTTGGCTCTGATACCAAATGATGAAATAAATATAAGGGTATCTACTAAAAGGTGATATTTTCAAGCAGCCAACTATTGCTCAATCATTTACAATAGTCGTACAATAATCACATGTATAACTAATTATCCTTTAAGACAATATACTATTTTTTTTTATGATATAAGGTAACATGATAACGCAAGATAATATTCTTCTTTAAGAAAACACAATCCTTAGACGGTACTTTTGAATGACAACCTCTACTATAAGTTATAGGTCATAGTATCACAAAATGATAGTGCCAAAATATGGTAATACTACAAAATGCCAATGGCAAAATACAACATCATCGAAATATGACAATACCACAAGATGATAAATATAAAATATGACATGTTGATGTTATATTATGGCAATGATTTCAAGATGGCACATGTATGATTGTGTTCTACATGACAACATCTAGCACAATTTCACTTCCCCTTTAACAATGCCCACATTCAAATAATATCTTGACTCTTACACAATCCCACCTATAATCTTGCATGCACTAATTTATGCAATTCACAACACAATTCAAATAACACAAGAAAATAAATTTAAAGTAAATAATAATGGTGTTATTAAATTTTAAAAGGATGGTGCATCCAATTTTTATCTATCTCTCCCTCTAATATTAAGCTTCCATTTACCCTCTTCTATCTTACTCTACATGTATTTTTCTCTTTCTCTTCTCTTATTTTTTATACACACACCCCCTATCGTCTTACCTTATTGAAAGGAATTTTATCTATAATGATGGTAGTTACAAATATGTGGCACCTACCTCATTTTTAATTGTTTTCAGGTTTGGGTGCCCTACATCACTAATCCTTTACCATGTGCAACAATCATAGACTTTCTAGCCATGTCATGAATGATACATACCTTGAATTCCTGTTGTTTGTCAAATTCAACCTTTAAATTATGGTTGAGTAATTGGTTGATGGAGAGCAATGTTAGCTTAATGCTTAATACTTAAATCAAAATAACCACAAGATCTAAAATAAATTTGCTATATGAAATATAAGATAATGGTAAAATTCTAATCATATAAAACGCATAAAGAACTTCTACAACAACTCAAAAAAATTACCATTGATAGATGCTCATGAAAATAGTATCTTGATATAGAATAAAGATATCAAATACACCATACTTCCACACACTCTCACTCTACATTATGTCTATTTCAAACACACACATAGACACATATAACGGGACGTGACTCTTCATACAGAGTACTCTTGGCCTTTACTTTTCTTGAGACTCTTCACTTTCCTACTCTAAGGACACATGTGCACATGGACTAATATTCACATTTACATTATTAAATGCTTTCCACACTCTAATAACACTTGTGCATTTATTACATTGCATAAATTACATACTCACACTCTATTCTAAGACACACTCCTAATATAAATATGTACTCAAGGTGGTACATTAACATGTACCAAATAATATAATATACTCCAACACCATCCTATATTACATTATTTAGTTATTGAAGACTTTATGGTCTTTGTCTTGGCTTTGGAACTTGTGCTCTTATTTTGGTTTAGTCTTTGTCTTGTCTTTCATATGATTCTTTTTATTGCTTTACTTTTTTTTTTCATTTTTGTATTTTCATAGATGGTATGTCTTTGACACAATAAGTTAGTAAATCATCCCAATAATATGATATTTTTCCAATGACTCTTCTTTGAGATCATTTCTTTCAACTTGTATCTTTCCTTGAAAAAGTTCAAAGATAATTAATGAAAGATACATCATTAGACATTCTTCTGAAGTGAGTACAATGATATTTTGAGATTCCCAACAAGATCTAAAAAGCTTCTCATGAAGATATCCCATAAAAGTAGTAAATTTTCCTTCTTTAGATTCTTTAAAAAATAAAATCAATTTATCTTTTAGAACATCAAATATTCGATCTCCATCAATGTTGGGTATTAAGCCATGTGAATAAAATCTGAGTGCATGTAACATTTCTTCATTATATTCATTAAATACTTTCGTAACTATTTCATCTATAGTCCTATAGCTTTATTTTTTAAAAACCTTTGAAGTAGAATTCCTTATAGCTCCCTAGGATTTTTAATGTAATATAACTTCGATAAAATATTTAACCTTCTAAGTTTTCCTTTGAGTTGAATCTCATTTGTATCCCTAATTATGAGTGAAAGGCTTAAAGATAATTTTGATGCAATTTAAATTTTGATAAAATTATCTACTTTCAAAAACTTTAAGTTGGATTCCTTATGTCTCGTTAATTTTGAATGAGAGACTAATGTCAATGTAATTTTTCAACTTTACAAAAAATGTTTTTTTTAATAAATAAAAATTGTATTAATACGGGTTTTGATTTTTCCTTTGAGTTGAATCTCTTTTGTCTCCCTAATTATGAGTGACAGGCTTAAAGATAATTTCTATGCAATTTCAATTTTTATAAAATTCTCTACTTTCAAAAAATCTATGTTATATTCCTTATATATCCAAAATTTCAATAATATGGTTTCCAAATTCTAGAATTCACTTGGTGTTAAATTTAGTAGAAGAATATTTGTAAATTTTGTATTCCTAATTTGATGTAGGAAACCTTATTTCTTAAAATCTCAAAGTATTTGCAAATACTAAAAATACTTCAATAATTCAATTACAAGACTTCTCAAAACTTGAAATGGATTCTCAAAAATATTTCAAGGCTTCTCGAAACTTTCCAAAGATAACTATTAAAGTCTCTAAGTTTCAAATTTCACTTTTATGCCTTATATCTCCAATAATTAAATTAATATTATAAGAAAATAGATTAATTTTCCTTCTACCTTAGAAAATAATAATAATACTCAACCTTATAACTCCTAACTTGGTAAATAATCAAATTTTAAATAACTTCCTTTACCTCCCAAATTAAGGCACATAATATTTGATCAAAGATGCTTGACCTACGTTTGAATGTCACTCTTCCATGAAATATCACTCCTCTACCACATGTATGGTGCTTCTATCTACTCTACCAGACTCAGATTTGATGCTCCATGAAGTCTTTAGCTCCTTTGTTATCCACAAGACTTACTCCATGTGTGGGCTTTAAAGATTTTAACTTCTTACATGTATGGGCTTTGAACCTTTTGGTCTTCTTCATAAATAGCTTATGTAAACTTAGCAATAACTTTGACTTCCTCACTCTCTGTGTATGATATTATTTACACTCCAAAATAATGCTCTCCTTTAGGTGCTCCACTCTTCAAACTTACACTCAATGCATTAAATATATGTCATAAGATGTTATTTCTTCCACCAATGGTCCTTGGTATTCCTCCATCATGTTAAGTGGTAAAAATATCTTCAACCACCTTCCAAATGGCTCTTTACCTCCTTTTCAATGCTCGTTCTCTAGTAACATTCAAATTGCACTTAAATTGCTATGAATTCTTTCATAAAGCAATGCTTGACCAACTGTGCGATTCTTCTACCTCACCATGCACCAAATGCCACATGCTCTACAACATATTGGCAATTATGAAAGCCAATGTTTTACTCCTATTTAACTATTACAATGCTAAATTAATTGGTTGTCTTTTCCACTCCCTTTTGATGTCCAATTGAAAGCTATTCGATTACACACTTCCTAATGTACATAGGTGATGATTTCTCTCTTATAATAGAGCTTATGGTGGCTCCTCCAACCTTTGATGGCTAGCTAAAATAATGCACCTCTTCCTTGAATTTGTTCTCTATCGAATGGTGGCAATTTTGCAATGATCTTTGATGGCTCTTTAGTAATAGTGGCTACTTCCTCCAATATGGTGGTTGTTCCACTTTTGCTTGGTGGTGCAACCACTTATTTGGTGGATTCTTCTCACCACTATCTTCTGCAACCTTTATTTATTCTTTTTGATGTCTTTAGACACCTTTAATCTTACCTTATCTTGAACTCTATTCGGCCACCAAATACTTCAATAATATTGCACTATATTTCTTTCCCATTATTACTTATTTTAAGCAATTGTTAACTCTACTCTATGCTATTGTATTTTGCAAGTTTGAAGATGACACCAATGTCTCCTTCTTTGGCTTGGAGATACTCAACTTCAACTTTATTTTTGATGGTTTTAAAATTTGAATACATAGCTAATAAAATACTTTCTTTAATACTTTAATAAAACACTTTTATAGCTACCTTTTTGCTCACCAAGCTTGCTACCCAAAATGGTGAAATCACAGCTCCTTTGCTTCTCAAAATTGCTGCTCAATAACATGCACTATTGTTGTCCAAAAATATTTTAATTTGTAGCTATTTTCTTCTCAAAATGTTGCCTTCAAACTTCTAAATTTTTTAGCTAATTTTCTTCTCCAGTTGCTATTCAATATTTATGAAATTTGAAGCTTTCAATGCTGTCCAAAAAACCACTTTTTTAGTTTTAATTTGCTGCCTCAAATATTCTCCTTTCTCCTTCCAAAAATATGCCAAGAAACTTTAAAATTTGTAGCTCAAATTTTCCTTCAAATGTTGTCTAAAATACAACTCTATATCCTTCAACTTGCTACCTTATTTTTGTTGGTAAACTTTGTATTTTTGTATCTCCAAATGCTGCCAATACATCACCTTTTTTCTATCCCAAAACTACCTCTGTCTCCTTCAGTTATTTGCCTTAAATTGTTGTCGATTTCTTCTTCAAACAACTATCCAAAATCACTTTCAAATTTACCCAAAACTTCTCCAATTTGTAGCTCTTCTAAATTTGCAGTCATAAACTCTTCAAACATTGCTCCAAAATTCCAAATTCTTCCCCTCTATATTGCTATCTTGAAACTCTTCAAAGTTTACCCCAAAAATCTGCAATCTTCTTCTTCAAAAGTTAGCCTTCAAAACTTTAATGATTGTCTCCAAAAATATCAATTTGTGGCCTCTTTCAATATTCTTTCTCTAGAGAGAGAAAACTTACTATCTCAGTCTAATAACCCAATTCACCCAGATATTAATGCAATTAGCATACAACCAAAAATTACAAAGAAACAATAAATAGATGATAAAGTAAATAAATAACGATGAATAAAAACATTTGCCACTTAGGGTGGGCTCATCCCTGCCTTGTAGGTTGTGCGATGATCGCAGGTGAAAAGATAAGTAATAAGATGATGCATGAATAAAAAATCAAACCTACATATATATAAAATAATGACAAGTGGAAAACATAGCCGACATGGCCATTTTTGTTATGTAACATGACTCCCATCCTCAGAAAGCTTTGTCCTCAAATCTAGAAATGACTGGAAAATGCTTTCAGATTCCCAGGTTGCATCCTCTTTAGGTAAGTCCTACCATTTGATGAGAAACTCTTGGATGTGACAGGATTGTAGTCTGTGTGCTCTGGTTTGTACAACTATTTTTGGTTGGAGATATATACGCCCTTCTTCATCCAACACTGGTAATTTTGACTAAGATTGTACTTTTTGGCCAATCACATTTTTGAGACATGAGACGTGAAACACTGGGTGTATGCGAGAGGATTGGGGTAACTCCAATTGGTATGCTACTTACCCAATACGATGCACAATTTTGTAAGGACCATAAAATCATGGTGCCAAATTTTGACTAGATTTGATATTTAATGATAACTGCTTATAGGGCTGAAGACGTAGAAACACCATATCACCAACGTTGAATTCCCTTTCTGAACGATGTTTGTCTTATTTCTGCTTCATACGATTTTGTGCTTGTATCAAATTGTCCTTTAGAATAGTGAGCATTTCTTATCGTTGTTGCAACCAATCATCTACTTGGGCCACTTTGGAAGATCCTGGTACATAATCTACTACTGTAGGTGGCTTCGTTCCATACAATGCTTCAAAATAAGACATCTTAGTGGAATAATTGTAGGACGTATTATAACACCATTCTATCAATGAAATTCATTAACTCCATTAATATTGTTTATCTTGTACAAAAAAGCTCAAATAAGTACCCAAACATTTGTTAACCACCTTTGTTTGATTGTTTGTTTATGGATGGTATGTGAAAGACATGTTTAATTTAGTACCACTAAGTCAAAATAATTCTTTCCAAAAATTACTAGTAAAAATGGGATCTCTATCACTTACAATATTTTTTGGCATTCCATGCAGTTTAAAAATTGAATCCATAAATACCTTGGCCACTTTGCTTGCTGAAAATGGATGTTGTAAGGCCTGGAAATGAGAATATTTGGAAAGGCGATCCACTACCACAAAAATTATTGTTTTACCTTCTGATTTGGAAAGTCTTTCAATAAAATCCATGGATATATGTTCCCACTGATGATCTGGAATAGGTAACGGTTGAAGCAAACCTGGTGACTTGATCATTTCTCCCTTATTGCATTGGCACACCTCGAATTCTATTACTCATTGCTTAACCTCTACTTTTAACCCTTTCCAACAAAATGGTTGTTTAACCCGATGTAGGTTTTCAGAAACCCTGAATGTCCTGCTAATGGAGAAGCATGTGACTCCTCCAGAATTTGTGCTTTGATTGGTGATTTGGGAGGGATGTAAATGCGACTCTTCTTATGTAAAATTTGGTCATCATATGTGAAAAGAGGGTATTTAGAGGAATTCATAGATAATTCTTGAATTATTTGAGCTGTTTCACTATTGGACAACCATTCTTCCTGCAACTGAGACACCCATTGTGAACATGGTCATAAAATGACATTAATGACTACTTCGTCTTCGTATTTTCTAGATAATGCATAAGCTACCATATTTTCTTTACCTTTCTTATATTGAATCACAAAAACATATTCCAATAATTTAGTCAACCACTTATTTTGCTCGAGATAAGAAAACCTTTGTTCTAGAAAATGCTTGAGACTGTTGTGATCAGTTTTAATAATAAAACGATTATTGAGTAAGTAATGCCTCTATTTTTCCACTGTGTGTAGAATAACCAACATTTCTTTTTCATAAGTAGATCTACCTAAATTCTTCCCTAACAGTTGTTTATTTTCAAATTCCAAGGGACGCCCCTCCTGCATTAGTACTGCACCAATACATATTCCTGAGGTGTCGCATTCAATGACAAATGGTTTTTGAAAATTTGGAGTGGTCAAAACTGGAGTCGTACACATTGCCTCCTTGAGGGCCTCGAAGGATTTGGTAGCTACTTCTGACCATTGAAAAGCATGCTTCTTGGTGAGGGTCGTGAGAGGGCCCGCAATTTTACCATAGTTATGCATAAATTTGTGGTAATAGCCAGTGAGACCCAAAAAACCATGAAGTTTCTTGATGGTTTTAGGCAAATGCCAATCTTGTATTACCTTAATCTTATTGGGGTCTACCTTAACACCTTCTTGAGATACTATATGACCGAGGTACTCAACTTTGTGAACACCAAAAGGATCATTTGGATATTTTGAAAAATAACTTTTCGTTGTGTAGGATATGGAAGACTTTGTCTACATGTGACAAATAATCCTTCCAAGATTTGCTATAGATGAGTATGTCATTGAAGAATATGAGAAAAATTTATGAATAAATGGACGAAATACCTGATTCATGAGGCTTTGGAAGGTATATGGAGCATTAGTGAGACCAAGGAGCATGACTAAGAATTCATAATGACCTTCATGAGTTTGAAATGCTGTTTTGGGAATATCTTCTTCCCTAACTCAGATTTGGTGAAACCCTAAGCGTAAGTCAAATTTGGTGAAGAATTTGGCACCATGTAGCTCATCTAGTGAATAATCAATGACAGGAATAGGAAACTTGTCTTTTATTGTGATTTTATTAAGAGGACGAAAATCAGGACACATACGTCAAGAATTATCTTTTCGACTAGCTAAGATGATAGGTGAGGAATAAGGACTAGTACTATGACATATGACACCATGGTTTAATAGTTCTTGGAAAATATTCTCAATTTTTGTTTTCTGGGGTTGGGGATATCGATAAGGATGACCATTGGGTGGAAGAATTCCTAGCACAATATGGATAGCATGGTCATGAGATATTTTGGGAGGTAGGCCTTTGGGTTCTTGAAAAACTTCCTCATAATGAGCCACAATGTGTTGAAGGTCTTCAAATTTCCTAATTCCATAACAAAAAGAGGACCTTGCCAAGTATATGTACCCATTTATATTGAAACTAATGATGTCTTACCTAGACATTGAGAAATTTCCCTGGTTGCAGTTCTGACTTGAAACCGATCTTGATTAGAAGAGAAGACATGCAACCCCAATGTCCTTGCAATTTTTGCATCAATGAAGTTGTGAGTACTTCCAAAAGAAATTAATAATGTCACCCTATATTTCCAAATGAAACTTGCCACCTTGATTGTATGGTGAAAGGATAACCCCATGAGAGCATGTACCAAAATAGTCATGGTATCCTCCTCAACGACAACTTAGTCGTATTTTTTTTAGTTCTCAACTGAGAGATCCTCAGGTGCATCATACTCCTCTATTTATTCTTCTTTATTTTTGGTAGATTCAATCTAAATTTTTTGTCGTGGTGTACATGCTTGATATTTTTATGCTGAGTGTGACATTTTTAGTAGAAGTACCATGATGGTTGATCATTTCTACAGAAAGAGTTGTTGCAAAATGGAGGTCGCCCATATGAATCACGTAATGTGGATGGGCCTACGTGCGTATTTGTATCTGTAAAATAAAAAATCCTTATACACTCATCCAGCTTGGATGGATTGCGTAGGTCTACTTCAACTTTAATATGTGCTTTTAATCCATTTCAAAAAGCTGCTACTACCATGTCCTGTTGTAGGTCTTGTGCATAGTGAAGCATACTGGTGAATTTTGAAATATAGTCCCCTACTGATCCTGTTTGCTTAAGTGACAACAATCATACTGTGTATAAACCTGAGGGACCTTTGTCGAATCTATGAAGAAATGCTTTTCTGAAAGTATCCCAATATAATGCATATTGGGGATCCTCACATTTATACCATGTAAACCACTGATAAGCTTCAGTGCCGAATTTGGTTGTTGCAAAAGGGACTTTGTCCCCTTCTTGGAATTTATAGAATTCTAAGATGCCTTCCATTTTTTCAATCCACCCACATGGATCTTGGCCTTAAAAGGTAGGCATGTCAATGCATGGATAATTGACTCTAGTTGGACCTCTTGGTTGGGAGTGAACATTGTTTCTATCTTGTTCCTTGTTACTCCTCTGTCTTTGGTTGTTATTTTGATAAGGTCTGTTAAAACCTCTTTGTTGCTCCATATTTACTTCATTACCCCCATCCTCAATATTTTGGTGGCCATTGTGATTCAAGGACTGATAATTTTTATCTCTATGGTATGTATAGTCATCATAGTAGACATCTGTACTCTAGTGATTGGAACTAGAAGGATTTGGTTGGTGCGGTTTCCTAGATGCGTTGAAGCTTACAGTCATCATTTGAAGATTTAATATTAAATCTCTTAACACATCATCAGTGATCAATGGATGAGTACTTTCTACTTGGGTGATGTTTTCTTGTGCAAAATCTAGAGAGGTATTGAATGCCATTAGCTGACCACTGCATGACTCAGATTAAAACTACCAATTTTAGAAGAAGGAGAATTTTTGTACCTTGGCTTCGATGAGCTCTTCTTGTGTTGTTATTGGGATTTTTTGAGCTTGATAGTCGACCTTCAGATCCTTTGGTCCAACTTCTTCTCATGCACCTTCTAAAATATTCTGCTTAGAAGCCTTTGAGCTTCAATTTTTTGCAAAAATTTGTTAAATTGCCCAAACAAATTGGTTTATATTCCACCTAATTGTCACTCCAACTGTGATGCGGATTGGAATTTTGGCTCTCCTCCTTGTGAATTTTTGATTTTGACACCTTGAGTGTTGACACCAATGTGAGTTTGAAACCTATTGGCTATGTATTATTTTGATGCTGCTTAGCTCAATTGGCACCCGATTCAAATGAGACCTAGACTCGATTGGATACTAGACTTGTAAAATTGATCTAACTGATCGAAGATGATTATCATATAGGACACTACAATAGGACAAGACTAATTGATATGGGACTAACCCAGAACCATGAATCTAACTATGAAGGACCCCAAAACTGACGTGGAGCTCAACACGAGAGGACACGTGGGATGCAAGGTGGATACTTGAAGCGGATGTGAGATAGCAAGGAAAACCAAATACAATCAAAGATAACTGACTTGAAGCAGACGACACGATATGATCAACCAACATGATTGCTGAAGTGAACACGATGACGATCCCAAGGACACATGACTCTGATGCAAGAACAATATACGACATCGATGGGAAATGACACGTGACTGGAACAAGATACGACAATGACCTAGAGGATACACGACAATGATGGGAAAGGATACAACAACAACTAGAAAGGAGATGTGGCTAAGGAAGGACACACACGGTGAGGACACGTGGATGTGAGCAGAAGGACACACGATTATGGGAGATGCAACCGGTACTATGCATGAGAGAAGAGCCACTGGACGTGTGACCTAAGTCACACCTTGGAAGGTGAGACTTTTGCATTATAAATGCCTCCCTCGTTTCCACACACTAAATGTGGGATATATATCCCGACCACCTAAAAAATATAATTTAAATTTGTGAAAGTACCTTAGGTTTGCTTGTTGATTTTTTTTTAATTTCTTGCTATCTGATTGGTCGACGATGCTCGCTTTCATCCTGGGAATATTATGAGTGCTTCCTCAGTGATTTAACTATGTTTTTTGAACATTTATTGTTCCCTATTCATAATTCTCATGAGTGACAACTCCCTCATGTGCCTTTCCACATTTAATCCTTGTGGAACCACTTAGAATTTTTTATTGTGCGCACTGTGTCCTGCGGACCCGATGAACGAATGCTATGCTCCTTAGGTTTTCCAATTAATACTTGCTACTGATTGGTCGACAGTTTTAGTCTTCAGCGTTGTGGATTCAATAGATTTTATACTATGATTTCGAGTGGGAGATGAATTTTTTGGCCGTGATAACTTGGTTTACGCTCCTTGGCTATCCTACACGTAAAAAATAAATTAACATCTGATTTTCTTAAAACAGTCTATTGGTTGTCTATGTTGGTCAACAAAAAGCTTAGAACACCTGGTAATCTACTATGCGTGCCTATGAGGATCCAAACTCCAACCTGTAGTTTGGCAATGTCAATCCATTCACAAAAATAGCAACCAGTTTCTACTACTTAAACTTTGTTGTGCATGATAATTTGGCTATCCGACAGAACTGCTATGCCTACGTTTCACATCTATAATTGATCAACATGTAGCTATCCAATGCCACTTAATATGCTTGGGTTTTATCCTATGCGTGGGCTACTCCTCCCTCTGAGATCGCCTAGACTGATACCACATGGAGAGAGACAACTTACTCTCTCGGTCTAATAACCCAATTCACCCAGATATTAATGCAATTAGCAGACAACCAAGAATTATGAAGAAACAGTAAATAAATGATAAACTAAATAAATCACGATGAATAAAAACATTCACCACTCAGGGTGGGCTCGTCCCCGCCTTGTAGGTTGTGCGATGATCGCAGGTGAACATATAAGTAATAAGATGATGCATGAATAAAAAATCAAACCTACATATATATAAAATGATGACAAGTGGAAAACATAGTCGACATGGCCATGTTTGTTATGTAACATTCTCCTCCTTAGCTTTCGCTAGATTCTATTTTCAAATTTGGCCTCTTTTCTAGCCTCTTATTCAAGAATCTAAATGTCTTGAAGTATTCAAAAATACTTTCTCAAATTTAAAAAAAACTTCTTTCCAAAAATCATTTTCTTGAATTAGTTTCACAAATCCTTTTGGGTTTGTTGTTGGATGATATTCTAATTTTGATGTGATTACCTCTTTTCAGGATTTTCTTCTTCTTGCAATATTCTATCTCAAACTTCCTTCAAATATTCTCCAATGGTCACTCTTCAATTTCTCAATAGGGCTTCTCTATTCTCCTTTTTTCTCCTTCAAAATTTCAATGGAACTTTTTCTTAGGCCTCCTCAATATTCTTTCTCAAATATGCAATGGGGACCTCTTCTCTTGGGTCTCCTCATTCTCAATATTCAATAGGGCTTATCTATCCTCTTTCTCTATTATTCCTTCAATCTATAGTCCTTAATATTCTATGGGATATCTTTCTTGGGTCTCCTTGATATTCAATCTTCTATATTCTATGGGGACCTCTTTCTCGGGTTATCCTCAATATTTAATATTCAATGGGACATCTTTCTTGGACTTCCTTAATCTTCAATGTCTACTCTTTTTCTATAGCTCCAAAAATAATCCCTGCATAGAGGAAAGCACATAGACTTTCAAGAAATCAAAGGTGAAATTCTTCTCTATATATTGTAGGAAGGTTCTCAATTGCTGAGAACTATTTTTTTACAACAAAATCTTATATAGTAGCAATCAAATACATCCAAATATCTATGATTATAAAATCAATAAACTTCACTAGTTATCCTTCAATCTAGTGGAAAAAAATCTATGTTGAGTCCTAATCTTCACAAGATTTCTTGCAACCCTACGGAAAGACTCTATCCAAACTGCAACTTTCAAATTTTGTAAATGAAATATCCCTATGTCCTCTCAATATCCCTTGTAACTCTCCATATCTCCTATCAATATCCCTTGTGGCTCTGATACCACTATTAGCTTTTTTTGTTTAATACTTAAATCAAAATAACCAGAAGATCTAAAATAAATTTGCTATATGAAATATAAGATAATGATAAATTTCTAGTCATATAAAACTCATAAACAACTTTCAAAACAACTCATAAAATTACCATTAACAAATGCTCACAAAAATAGTATCTTGATATAGAATAAATATCTCAAATACATCATACTTCCACACACTCACACTCTATATTGTGTCTATTTCAAATTGTAGATATGGAAAATTGACCCATTAATATGAGTCATTTTCCTTAGATCTTGAGTTTTCCTCTCAGAAAAGTAGGTCATATTTGAGCCAATTTTCCTCAATCAAATCTTCTCTATTCCTTTCAAAATGTATACCATTGGATTGGGCTCAAAAAGAGCTTTTCAATAGTATACATTTTGTCTCGTTATGACTCCATTTGACCTTCCAAAATGTCAAAAAATTGCACATCGATCTAGCTATCATGAATTCACAGCTACCCAATATAGGGTGCAAATTTACCATCTTGTTTTTTCTCTCAAAAACCTTTCTAGCATCAACTCTTTATGATGTCGGCCCTTGCTCGAGGTAAATTTTTTGTTTTCCCTCCTCCAAATCTCTTATAAAAAGAGGATTGGATCCCCTCTTTTTCAATAAATCAATCCAAGGAATCATGAAATCCACCCATACATCCAAGGAATCTTCTTGAGAATCCTAATCTTGACTTGCTTATTTGTTCATTCTAATAAGTGCTCTTTTGTTGTGGGATTGCTATTTTTCTCTTAGTATTAGTTGCTCTTAGTGGATAAGTGTTGGAGCCCTAAGGAGGAGTCTACTATCTTGGAGGTATTCATATTTGTGTTTGTTTTTTCACTACTACTAGGTGTGTTTACATTCATATACTGTTAAATTGTGCATCTTTGTTTATTTTTTGCATTGTTCTACTCTTTTTTCTTTCTATTGCAAATTCACCATATGGGGCACAAATTTGTCGTACATGGCACTAATTCATCGCACAGGGAATGAATTCATTTGTAATAGACTTGGATGTAGAAGTTCACCCCAAAAATACTAGATTTGTATTTCATGTTACATCTAAAGCATAATCATACAATCTGCATTTTGTTCATCATAATATTCTATTGCATTGTATTTTATTTGTTTCTATTCCAAAAAGGTTAACTTTCATGTTTGCATTCTAAAGGTCATATAAAAGGACCTAGGGGACTTGACTACTACACCTCCAAGTATAATAATATAGTGACCTAAGTAGATCCCCAACGTTGATCATATTTTTTGATGATTTTGGGAAGTTATTTTGCAGGATAGAAGCTATGGGACATTGCTGGATGTAAGATAAATCTTGGAACAACCACCAAATTAGATAAGTGCCCTATAGATATTTAGACTATTTGGTGTTTTTTTTCTATTCATTTTTATTCAAAAACCTATATCACAAGTAAAGGAAAAGTATTTGATCAAATTTATAGGTATTTGAAAAATAATAGCATATAGTGTGCATCCAAAGTTTTAAACTTTTTTGTGCATTTCCCTTGGACCCTTGCTCAAAGGCTTTGTTTTGCAATCATAGGGTTAGTGATCATTCAAGAAAATAATCATTCTAGGTATAGTTCTTGTCTTCCTACATATTATATCTTGCATTGCTATTTCTCTTTTTATAGTGTAGTTTTAGAAAGGTCAAATATAGGTGCATGCTTAGTTAACACATTCAAACACATTCCACCTTGAACTTGGAGCGAGTCCTAAAACCATTCCTGGTTAACCCTTTCCATTTTCCCACTAAGTGTAGAGACATACCCCTGTGGTTCACCTCCACTCCTAGTGGATCCAGTCAAGAATCATACGTGGTAGGGCAGTTTTGCCCTCTACATATTTGGTTAACCCAATGTGAACGCATGTCTTAGTGGCTAAATTAGGAAACCTCTTTATTTTATCTTATTAAAAACCTTAAAAGAGACCACTAATTTTATTTTTTTAGATCAAAAAACATTAAAAAATATCTTAAGAATATTTTATGTGCTATTGCTAGTTTTTCTCCTTTTCTACTCTATTCTCTCTCTTCTAATGGCTCCCAACATTAGGAGGGGGTGAATTATTATAGATTTTGATGACATTTTCTAAGAAGATGATCAGATTGATAGAGAAAATTATAATATAGAATAGGAATAATATGAAGATATTGAGAATAAACTTGATCCTACTAAGGGACTGGATGGGAACCTTATCTTTAAATCATTTGAACATGTTTAGAATTTTTACAAGCATCATAAGGATACCTTGGATAAAGCTATGGAAAAGGAATCCCGACTCAAGGAATTTGGAACATCTCATCATCAAACCAAATTCCCCTTGAGATGTTCATAATAATTCCTTGATTGAATATTTGTGTCATGGAAATATAGTTCCTAACTCAACTTATGCCACTACTATAACCACCAACATTGGAAGGAGTTCACAAGTTCTTCCAACCAGTAGTGCCATGCAATATTGTTTTCAATTTCCTCCTCGTTATACTAAACTTAATATTCTTTCTTTTATTCCAACAACTATAGGTTATCATCTCCAACAAGATACCACATACCATAACAATATCAATACCTCCAACATGGATAAAGTACTCTTTCAATGGCCTACCTATACCTCTCTATTAGGGAATTTAAGGGCATTGCATAGCAACAATACAAAGGTGCAAAGTTTAACTGATATGGTGAAACAATTGGTTTCAAGAGTGGATATGATTCAATCCCCTAGTTTCATCTATAACTATAGTTAAATGTGCAATCAACCCTTAGACCCTATCATAGCTGCTAAAACTTATACTAAGCATTTTTCCATATTAGTTTTACCTATATATAAGGGAAAAAAAGATCCAATTGAGCATTTGAGAATGTTTAGAACAACTTTCCATGATATCATATATAATGATATGTTGTTGCTAAAGATGTTCCCTAAGAGTCTTGGTGGAATGGCATTAGAATGGTACTATTTGTTGCCCAACCATTCTTTGAGAAATTTTGAAGAGACAATTGAATTATTTGTGCAACAATTTGATGCTTATGTTGAAAAGAATATGATCATGAAAGATGTTTACATGTTAAAACAAGTTAAAGAGGAAAGTTTTTCAAAATTTCTATCTCGTTGGAGGAGTCTAGTTGAATGCTTGAGATATAATTTACCTCATCGATACATGCTTGAGATATTTATTGAAAATTTTCAAGAGCAATTGTCTTATGCATTGGAAACTACAACTATCACATCTTTTGACCAAGCAATTGACCTAGAAAGAAAAATAAAACAGTCTCTTGTTATAAGAGGATAAGTTAAAGTGAAAGAAGATAGGACCACTAAAAATTAGTATAAGAACAAGCATGTGGTTGGTGATGGGGTAATATATAATAGGATTATTAATAGTATTATTAACAACCTACAAATTATGGTGTTTAACCAATCTCCAAAACCAACATGAAGGAATTTTATAAAGCTCAAAATGCCTATGAATGTGGTCCTACAATAACTTTTGAAAGCTAATATGATTGAGTTACCTCCCATAAGGCAACCTAGTACCACAATTGATTGGTATAAGATTGGTCAACACTGTGAGTATCATAGAGTGGAGGGACACTAGATGAATTCTTATAATAGGTTGAAACATGTGGTTCAGGACCTGATTGATACAATTCATCTTGTTATATAAGGTTCTCATCCACCAAAAAACCAACCTCCTACTCAACAAGCACCCATGACTAATCAAGATATGAGAATCTTCCAAGGTCCCCTACCTAAGCATGGGCAGTAGATAGATAATCAAGTATCATACCAGAATATGTCCCCTCCCTATGATAATGTGGTTGGTATGATAGTAGTAACTATAAGGCAACAAGTGCAAAATCAACCGACTCAATATTCTCAGCAAAATATGAACTCTTCGTCTAGCCCACCATCGAAGCCCATCCTAGTTTTGAAGAATGCTCAAAGAAGGAGCATGGGAGTATAAATCCTACCTTTGATGTTGAAACCTCAATCTAAAGTCTCCTTTGAATTTCAACAATAGTTATCTAATACTCCAACCAAGATCTTTATCTTAGAACTCTTACAAACTTCTCCTACTCATAGGGAAGCTTTGTTGGAACTTATAAGACAACAATCTATCCTTATAGACATTTCCCCTAGTGTTGTAGCTAATATCGTAGGTTCTCTTGGGATACATCACATTACATTTTTGGATGATGATATACCTTCCTTAGACTTATGAGGGGATTCTTCCCTTTATATTAAACATTTATTGGGAGAACTTTTTTCAAAAGAATTCTAATTGACAACGATTCTTCCCTTATCTTATGCACTTATCAAATTTTCTAAAATTTTGGATTAAAAGCAGAAGAATAAACTAAATTTAATATTATCATCAAAGCTTTCAACAACAAGCCCCAAGAGGCCTGTGGCATTGTACTCCTCCCCCTTAGGGTTGGACCCAATATCTTAGATATTATGTTCTATGTGGTTTCTTTCCATGCATCTTTTAATCTACTTCTTGGACATCCTTGGATCCATGTGATGAAGGTTATCCCTTCTACCTTTCATCAACATTTAAAGTTAAAATTTAAGGATCAATTTATCACCATTTTTGGTAACCCTCATCCACTCAAATATTGTTCGATGGTTGAAAATTATGAGTTCAATATCAACATTTGTCCTTCAGTTTCATCACCTAATTCTCTAATTTCATCATCTCAAACATCTGAACAAATTGAAAGTATAAAATTGAGTGAGGAACCTCTCATCCGAGTTTCATCATGGAATGAAGTCAATCATTTTATTCAAGAGCCTCTTTTAGATCTTGCCAAGCTACCACCTTCATCAGGGACTATGGGTTTACCTCATAATAAGGGTGAAGTTGTACACATTGGGGCATGTACCTTTATCTTCGTAGGAACAACCTTCAAAGAAAGGATTAGCGGTAACAACCCTTCTCCTATGGAGCATTATTTTGCTTACTATTACTATCTAATGATTACTCACTCCCAAAATAGAACCTATCTAGCATGGGATATGTTGGTAAAGGTTTGGCACCCCAACTGTAATAACCCTCCAAAAACCTACTTCATTATATGCATAATTTATCTGCAAGGATGAGATACTGCTAATGTATGTGGATGGATGGGATAGGTATTGTTACTAGTGGGGATAATGCAAAGGAAGGATGTCTCCTCAATGGGTAGAAGGATTATCCAATGTAAGGTAAGTCAAGAAAAATGATGAGTGGTGGTGTAATCGCGAGTTGATAGGGGCAAAGAACCCTATAGGTAATGCATTCGCCAACGGTCCATGTAGTTGCATTTGTAGGAATGTTTGATGCTTGTCAAATTGTGAATTTATGATGTTTTATTGGAAATAAAAATGCTTAAATGCATGGGAGCCATAGTTTAAAATGTTGGTTGGCAATAAAAATGCATAAATGCATGGGAGCCATAGTTTTAAATAATAGGATGAATGTGGAATAATGATATGATTTTTATTGTTCTAAGAACTGAAAGGGAAGGTAAAGGGACAAAGTAAAGATAATTAATAATTATATACATATATATATTAATGTGTGCTTTGAGGAACTTATTTATTTAAAAATTATATATATATATATATATATATATATATATATATATATATATATATATATATATATATATATATATATATATATATATTACATAACTATACATATAAAAATATAAACAAATAATATTCGTTTGTTCTATAATAAGGTAAATGAAATATTATAAATAATAATGTATTAAAATATAATAATAAAGTGAATATTAAGGAGTCATGGCATTGTATTATTTTAAAAGGAATAAATTTGGAATAATCGGTATTTGTGGGAAATTATTATTTAATTTAAGTTTGTTGAATGTGGATGAAAATGGATTCCACCTAGCATACCTTGGATAGAAGGGTCTAAAAACTAATGCTTGTTGCAAGCGGAAAAAGGGGAACCATCTTCTAGATTAGGGAAATAAAGGTGAAGATGAGCATTATGGTCTACGTGTTTTTGGCAAAGCAAGGAGAGCGACAAAGGGAGATAGGCGTTGGAAGCGAGGAAAGAATCCCTAAGTCTGTTATGATTTTTTTTTAAGAAAAGTTAAATGGAAAATTTTAAATGAATTGTTTAAAGGTATTGTATGTGCTGCTTTGTGTGCGAATATAGATTGTTATTTGCATTGTATATTGAAGGGAAATTGAAATATTTCCTGTGCATATATGGGGAATGTTTGGTATGTGATGCATGCATTCGAAAGAATTATTGGAAAAAAATAGCATTAATGGTTGGTTGTGAACCTGGTTGGTTGTGAACCTAAGACAAAATTAATCCTATATTGAACTTGATTTATGTTGCATGCTTTGAGAAATATTGTGATACTTGCATGTCGTGTTGGAAAGCTTATGATGTGTTGGGTAACTCTTAAAATTTTACATGTTGCAATGGGAATGAAAATGATGTATCCATAATAGGATTAGTTGGATGTCATGGTATATTTACTGCTCTGACCCTTGGGAAACCACAAAAATTCACGTCATGAAACTGAAGAACTTTGAGGAACACTGCAAAACTATTTTGCTTGCTATCTGTTGGTTGTTTTATTTGTGTTCAGGAGTCAAGAGCTGCATCTAAGCTGGAAAATATTTATTATAATTTTGTAGAAACTTGAGAATATTACTCAGTGGAATGCCGAAGTCTGGGTTAATAAAAGAACAAAGAAAAATTTGATATTATGTATTTGTATTTGAATACGTAGTCCCTGAGGAAATGCATGGTAGAAATTTGATATTATATATTTGTATTTGAGTTTGTAGTCCCTGGGGAAATGCATGGCAGAACTTTGTGAACCTTTTGTAAATTGAAATCAATTCAGTTGTTTATATTTTCAAATATGATGAGGAATAGTTATGCATTCAGGAAGAGACTTGCATTGTGTGTGTGTGTGTGTGTATGTGTTGTATTATTTTTAAAATGATAGATTCTTTTGATGTGGAGATAAAATTTGTATATAAAAACTATCAAATTATGTTTTATCTCTTCACAATATATTTTCTGACTATTTCATATGCTTTTATATTATGCATGTTTCCAATATCATTGTGAGCAGTCAGATATGGATGATAATATTACCAAAAACGTAATGTTGGGTAAACTATCCAAGGAAATTTTAGATTGTATGATGAGTTATCTATGTTTCAAACCATTTGCTATATTTTGAATGTTTTGGTTGATGAGAAATACTTCAATCAAAATATACAACTTCAATTTATTTTACAAACTTGAAACCTTCCATTCATGTACAGCAGATATTACCTCGTACAATTCTTTGTTTAGGATATAAGATTGCAGAAGAGTTGATGCTTTAAAACATAATGTTTTAGCCCAAACCAATGTAGTATGGATGTATAAGGTTTTAGCTTGGTTAAACTAAATAAATTAGAGTCACCATGACGGTTTGAGGAAGCTAACCATCCGCAGGGTGAAATAACGGACCTGAATATATTATTCAGTATAATATTTAATTATATTTGTTTTTAGTCTTCAAACAGAGCTTATGTTTAAAGATAGATGTATTGGAAAATGTGGAAAAATAATATAAAATCTATTTTAAAGTAAGCAACGATAGCATTGTTTTCAAACCAGAGAATAGAAGAGTCGACTTAAATTTAAAACCAGTACTAGAATACTTAGGATATTTGTTATTATTATAATTCCTTGCATATAAGTTGAAAAGAGATAATAGATTGAGGTTTAAACAAAAGTTATGTTCGTATGTTAGTTGAATATTAGAATTAGTTTAAATAGGTGTGCATGACGACATAGGTGTTTTGGGTGAGATTGCTTACAAGAAATACCGAGTGGTATTATTTACCTTAATTAAAAATAGTGTGAATCAAATATTTTTTTAAACTCATTTAGATTATATATTAGATTTAAACAATAGAGTAGTTGCCACCATACTTAAACTGATATGAGTAGTCCGCTCTATTTCATGGTTATGTAGTAAAATTCTATAGTGTAATATAGGAAAAGGAAGTGTTTTATAAATAAAATTTAGAGTAGCATCTACTCCAATAGATAATAAAATAAAAAGAAATTATAAATCAGATTATTATAGTGGGATTTAGGATTCTTTAGTTTCAATTGTAATGTTTCCATAAATCCTTTGACTTTTATTTTGTCTTAGTGATAAACATATAAGTAGACATATGGAAATTAGAAATCTTATAATATATAGTAAAATTCATGATTGATTAGGAAATTGTACTTGTTTGCAAACCTTTGCATAGTTAAACTTTTCTAAAACAATTCAAACCTTAGTTAAGTCTTTGTTTAAGAGAATCCAAGATTGTGGAAAGGACAATCTTAACTCACAATCTAAGGTTGTGGGTAGGACAACCTTGTTATTATTTCAATATTATGGGAAGGACAATCTTGTGAGACAATTATTAATGGTGCTTGTGGGTAGGCAATCATCATAAATCAGGGCTCTAACTTTACTTCTTACGGTAAAAGTTCAAAATGAGAGGTAAAAGAGGGTTGTATGGGCATCTCTTCTAGGTTATCCCTGCTAGTAGTGAGTGGTGAATTGTGCTTGACTAGGTAATACCGAAAATACGATGGTATGGGACATTGTGTTGGTTAATCAAACAAAACATCGGGTAGTTACCAGGGTATTGGTAAGACCCTAGATGATGCTCCATGGAGGATGGTTGATTGTCTAGCTCGAGCATGTATGCGCTAAGTCTTACATGACATAAAAATAGGACATAAATACATGAGTTCATGTCAAGACATGGGGAAAATATGCGTCACAACTCTAGGTTTTATGGGCCCTAGAGGAAAAGAAACCCCCTGCCTAAAATTTGGATCTTGGGTGGAAAGCGAAGTTCAAAAGAGGCAACTATATGAGATTTTTTCAATCTCAATCTCATGAGTATTTTGACTGCATCAGAATGGCACTCATGAATAAGGTTCTAACATGCTCATACTAGAAAATATTAAAAGAAAAATAAAAAGTTTCTCTTACTGTAACCTTTGATGTTGGACAACTAAGTTGGTAGACTTGGGGTGTTTGGACAACCAAGTGGGCATAACTTGGGTTGTTACACCAATAGAAAGACATTCAAGAGCCTTTGGGTGTCGAAATTTGGCATATGAAGTGTGGTGTAGGCTACATTCCAAAAAAAAACAACCTTTATCATTCGATAATGATGATCACCTTAAAAATTATGCTAAATATTTAGATCATCAAATATTAGAGTGGAGTGATGAGGATGAGACCACCTTATCCATCTAACATCTTGTTCTGTAATATGATAAATTCTATGTATTACGATGGTAAATTTGCTACTTCTCAAGGAGTCCCTACTTCACTATCTTACAGAGATCTTACAAAATTAGGGATCACCCCTCCTTTTGTTAAGAAAAATAGTTCAATTAGGGATTATGAATATTTTCATGCAAAGGATACTAGAGGAAAAAATATGAAGGAGATTATTTGTGATTTTGATCATCAAGATGATCCATATTCTAGATTTTTCTTTGATGGATCATTCTCTTGCACACCTGTTCTTTTTTCAAGATAGGAGGCACAATCAAACTATATGTCGACTATTGTTTTGCTCACTTGCATTAACAAAATAAAAATAAAATAAAATAATAAACCACTAGTTGGGTATACTTTGCATTTTTCATCTATTGCATTCGTTTTTCTAATCATACTACATGATTGTCTATCATATTTTGCATGTTTTATCTAAAATTCTATTCCTTGCATTTTTCTAGTCATATAATTATACTTCTACCTATTCATATTTGCATGATTGCTTGTTCATATAGATTCTTAGGGAATTTGCGATAATGGTAAGAGATAATACCTAGTTAGGTCATAGCTCACATGCATTGCACTCTCACTAGGGATCTTATGCCTAGTGAATCCCCAACCTAGAGCCCACCTTCGTTAACTTCCATTACTTCATTCGCCCATCTCATATCTTCCTTATTCCTTAGCCGTGAAATTTTTCATTGCTTATATCTATCCAATTCAATGGATATGGTTCTCGTTTTGCTCCATTGTCCATGTCTATACACTTTATTGCACACACCATACCCCTATTGGGTAGTACTCATTTTTTTTATCATATTTTTGCACTCAACACACCCCATAGAAGATAACTTCATGGTCACAAGAAAGGGGTAGCCTCTATTCTACCATTTACGAGTATACATCCCAGTGGATATATCTCTTTTTCTCTTTTACTATCTTAGAAAGCAATACACTCATAGCAGGTTTAGCTCTACCTTGTCCATATTTACAAGCTTACAACCCTTTCAAGATAGCTTCATGACCACATGTGAGGAGCAACCTCCATATTGATCATTTACGAGCATACATCCTCACAAGGATTTTCATTTTCTTTTGGCCTTTTGGATATTTGTTTTCATTCATCCATGCATTTCATTCAGGTTTGCACTTTAGCTACATTGTACTTAGTTAGATTTATACAATTCCATATCATTCATTTAAGATCCATTCATTGCATCTGTTATATTTGTGTTCACCATGCATACATACAAAATAAGAACAAATATAAAATAATAGAGCTTAAGAGCCAGTCTACTTTCATCTTTTCTTGTTCATCCTTTTTTCTTCTTTGTTTGTTTTTCTCTTTTCTTTTGGATTCGTCCTTTTTGAGTTTTCTTAGAAATTTTATATTCCTCTTGAAACTTGAGGCGGCACCCCTAGACTTATAGGAATTAATGGTATTAATACCTTAGTTTTCATGTAAATTTGTGGTGTTCAAGATAACACCCCTTTTTTGGCACCGTTTCTTCATCCAAATCTAACCACCCACTTTTGTGTTTGCTCATAGGTATCTACATATTTCTTTGACACATTTATTAGTCCATAAATGCATCAAAGAGGGGGTAAAATATAGACATAGAAAATTGACCAATTAAGAAGAGTTATTTTCCTTAGATCCTAAGTTTTTCTCTCAAAAAAGTAAGGTCATATTTGAGCCAAATTTTCCCATCAAATCTTCTCTATTCCTTTCAAAATCTATACCAATGGATTGGGCTCAAAAAGAGCTTTCCAATAGTATATGTTTTATCTTGTTCTAAATTCATTTGGTCATCCAAAGTGCCAAAAAATTGCACATGGGTATAGCTATCGTGAATTCATGATGCCTAATATAGGGTGCAAATTTGCCATCTTGGATTTTTCCTCTCAAAAACCCTTTATAGCATCGACTCTTTGTGATGTCAACCCTTTCTTGAGATTAATTTTTTATTTTCCCTTCTCCATACCTCTTATAAAAATATGACTGGATCCCCTCCTTTTCAATAAATCAATCCAAGGAATCATGAAATCCACCCATCCATACAAGGAATATTCTTTAGAATCCTAATCTTGACTTGCTCATTTGTTCATGCTAATAAGTGCTCTTTTGTTATGGGATTGTTATTTCACTCTTGGTGTTAGTTGCCCTTGGTGGATAAGTAAGGAGGAGTCTACTATGTTGGATGTATTCATCATTTTGTCTGCTTTTTCACTACTACCAGGTTGTTTTTGCTCATCTGCATTCATATATTATTTAATTATGCATCTTTTGTTTATTTTTTACATCATTGTACTCCTTTTTCTTTTCGTTGCAAATTCGTTGTACAAGGCATAAATTCACTGTACAGGGTATGAATTCACCTATTATAGGTTTGGGGGTAGAATTTCACCCCTAAAACCCTATATTTGTATTTCATGTTACGTCTAGAGTATAATTGTACAATTTGCATTCTACTCATCATACTATTCTACTGCATTCTATTCTATTTGTTCATCTTTCAAAAAGGTCAACTTTCATTTTTGCATTCTAAAGGTCAGCTAAAAAGACCTAGGGGGATTAACTATTATACCTCCAAGTATATTCATATTTCATCCTAATCAATTGCCCCAATGTTGATCATATTTTTTTAGGGTTTTGTGAAGCTATTTTGCAGGATAGAAGTTGTGGGACATTACTGGATACAAGATCAAGCTTGGAACAACCACCGAATTAGATAAGTACCATAATAGATCTTTAGGTTATTTAGAGTTTTCTTTCTATTCATTTATGATTCAAAAACCTATATCATAAGTAAAGGAAAAACATTTGATCAAATTTCTAGGCATTTGAAATAATAATAGCATATAGTGTGCATCTAGACTTTTAACCTTGTTTGTGCATTTTCCTTGGACCCTTGCTCAAAGGCTTTATTTTGCAATCATAGGGTTAGTGATAATTCAAGAAAAGAATAATTCTAGGGATAGATATTTTCTTCTTGTACTTTGTATCTTACATTATTCTTTCCTTTTTTACAGTGTAGTTTTATAAAGGCCAAACATAGGTGCATGTTGCAGGCAGCAAATCCTCCTCCCAGAAGAAGAGAAAGTGATCAAGGGATTTGCTCAATTTTGATAGTTTTGACAGTTTGCCCAAGTTTTGTAAACCGTACAGGTAGGGGTAAACCGTACAACCAGGAAAGAAAACCATACAATGCAAGGGAAAACCGTACAAGGTGCACTGAAATGCAATGAAATGCATGGGAAATGTAATTTTGGGATGAAATGGCGCATAAGTTTGCTAATTAAGGTTTTAGACTTAGTAAAAGTCTAAATTTATGCATTCTATTATGGATGGGTAGTTGTAAATAACTAATTGCCTCAGGAACCACTTTGGAATGGCCTGGGAAATGTTATATAAGGCCCCATTTTCAAATTCATAGGTCTGGTTGTTGGTAGAAATGTATTGAGTATTTACTGGTTATAATCCAAGGAGATAGTTTGTTAACCTCTGAGTTATTGCAGTAGATTGATAGAACAACCATGTTGTAATTGCATTGATGACATAATGGAATATAAATACATTTGTTACAGGTTGTGTATGATTCTGGCAATGATGGATGAGGATTTATGGTTGAATCTTGATGCATGTGTTTTTTGGTGAATGTTTGGGTTAGTTTTATGCATTGTTGCAACATATTGTAAGAAATCTAGCACTGGTGGAGCTTGAGGATTGATATGTGAGCATGAAAGTACTTATGAAGATGTCATGAACCCTATTGTATGATTTTTGAATGTAGCCAGTGGAAGTGAATCTCTCACAAACCCCATTCAGATGTTTTGCATGTTGTTGAGGATGGATTAATTGGCATATTAAACCTTTACAAAACATACCTGAGAGAGATTGGCCTAGTAGAGTATCTGATTTGGCATCTGGTTGTACCTTCAGTTCATACAAATCGTACACCAGAGTTCGTACAAATCGTACAAAGAAAACTTACCCGATTTGGTAAACTAAGCGATGGAGATAAACTTACCCGATTTGGCAGTTTAAGGGAATCGACTTGAACGATTACAAAACTATGTACGACAGCCTCCAAAACTGAGTCTGTCAATTTTGGTTGAGTGTAAAAGCATACAAACCTTACCACTGTATGATTTGGAATCGTATAGTGTGTACATTTGACTTTCGTACAAGTTGTTCATTAGGCGTAAAAGGGTAGTTTGGAGGACCGTACGGTTGTACGATTTGGTAATCGAGTTGGAACTTGTATATTGATCATTCCTAGCCTTATAAAATCACCTCCCCACTAGGAATACTACACCCCTATGCTACATTTGGCACCGTTGCCTTATCGAATCTGGCATTTTTTGTTAAAATGGGTCAAATTGATGAAGTGTGAATACTACAAAATTGGAGGTGAATGATGGACACCAGTGCATGAAGCCATAGGAGATGGGAAGTATGAGAGAAAATTCTAGTAAGAAGGAGCATGAGGATTTCTCAGAGAGAAAACACAAGTAACTCAGATCATAGTACTCAAGAACCAAAAATAGAGCAAGTTTGGACATCCGAAGAAGGAGACTTTGAGGTATTGTTGATAGAGACAGAAGATGAGGAAATAGAACCACCGAGCGTAGAGGCAAGGGTTGACATAGAAAAAGTGCAAGAGGATAGAGAGTGGATGGTGACACCTGAGAAAGTGATAGAAGGGTTGCAAGGGAGTGTAGAGGATGGGAGTCAGGCACTAGAGCAATAGGGCATGAGGTCTCAGGAGGAAAGACCAAGACCATCTCCCTCACATCAATGAAGGAGGTCATGAAGTGAAGATGCATGAGATTTTGGTCATCGAGTGGTGGGATAGAACAAGATACCTCGAATTGACACTTTTGATGACAATGGGAGTAAGACACCCCCAAGGAGGAATCAATTAGATATTCCATGAGATACCTCAAGTGATAGTGATGACTCTCCAAAGATGGCTAACAAGGTAGCCAAATAGAGATGTCCACCATTTTTAGGTGAGGGTAAGGAAGACCCCACAAGGCACATAGGAACTTGCATAACCATTTGGAGAGAAAATGGTGTGGATAGACCAGATGATTGGGTAACTTTATTTCCTGCTACCTTGAGAGGATTGGCAATTGATTGGTACTTGAAGAGAGAAAATACCATAGATTTTTAGACTTGGAACCAGATAAAGGAGAAGTTCATTGAAGAATTTTGACCTTTGAAGGATGATGGAGACATCATTATGGAACTTTGCATGACAAAGCAAAAATTTGATGAAGATGTGAAATCCTATAACCGTAGACTAAAATAATTAGTCGATAAGATGCAGATGCCTTTGGTAGATGTTCTAGTAAAGCGGTGGTTTGTAGATGGATTGCTTCCAAAGTATAAGAAAAATATGAAGGTAGTACCATCAGAAACATATGAAGAAGCAGTGAAGCATGCAAAGAATTTTGAGAGTGAATCAAAATAGATGTATACAGGAATTTTATCTCATCCCAAGTCTAATGATTCGGATAGTGGAGAAGATGACACTATACAAAGGATAGTAGCATCCTTCCATCAAGAGTTTGATAAGATGATAAAAGAACAAAAGATCAAACCTGACAGGAATGACATTTGGTGCACAGAATGTAAGACAGAAGGTCATACAAATGTGAAGTGTCCGAGGAATGACTATTGCCACATTTGTAATGTGATGGGACATGAGGTAATGCTATGTCCATATAATGCAAGAGTACATCCATAGGTATTATCAATCCAAGAGCAGGAAGAGAAACCGAAGGCCCAAGGAAGTGGGCAACAAGCAACAAGTGGTGGTTATAGAAACAATAGACGAGGTGGAAGACCAAACCAAGGCAATCGACAAGGAGGGCAAAGTCATTTGTAGTATGATTCGGAAGGAAGGCCGATCATACAATGTCACAATTGCCAAGAATGGGGGCATTTTGCAAAAAATTATCCTTCACCTCAGAGGTAGGAAACACCGCAAGTAAGCACTACACATATGTGTAGATGGTGTGGTCCAGGGAACCACAAAGAAGCGAATTGCCCAAAATAGGTGAGTTCAAGTAACCCATAGAATGTCAGTTATCTAGACATTGAGGTTCCTCAAGTTAAGGAGGAAACCCAAGAAGTTTTAGCCATGACGAGGAATCAGGCTAAGAAGGATAAGTATCCAGAGCCAACAAAGGAAAAGCAATGCTGGCAAGTAGCAAAGAAAATATTGCAAGAAGAAGCTGAGAAGACTAAACGAGTAGAGTCAATAGCTGATAAGGAACTGAGAAAACCATCAGACCAGGAGATAGTTGTGCAAAATCTGGTAGCACAGGTTTTGGATACCATAGTAGAAATTAAAGTATCGAACCTGTTGGAAGCTATTCCAGCATTGCAGAAAGCAATGGTGGAAGAAATACAACCGCATAAGGTGATGGAAGTGCAGAGCCAACCGATTCAGGAGAAGGAGCGAAAGGATCAGTTCATGGATCCAACTATATTAATGATTGATGTGGGAAAGAAACCCACATTAGTTCATATGGAGATCCTAGGGCACAAATTGACACAAGTAATTGTGGATGGAGGATCCAGTGTCAATGTGCTACCTGAAAGAACATGGCTAGAACTAGGTGCTCCATCTCTATGGGCATCGAGCTTTCGATTATATGGTGCTGACCAGAATGGTATCGAGACAAAGGGAGTCTTGATAGCACAACAAGTGGTGATAGCTGACCAAGAGTTTGTCTTGGATTTCATTGTGATTACAATGCAAAAACCTGCATACGATGCTCTCTTGGGGAGAGGATGGCTACGAGTAGCCAAAGTTAATCATAATTAGGGAAAGAATCAGATCACTTTTAAGAAAGGGTAGCATAAATATATGATTAATCTAGCTAATCAAAAAGTTAGTGAGGATGTAGCTATGATAGATGAATCAAAAAATTCCTCAGGAGATGAAGGGTATGAACTTGATGGAGAAGGAATGTTGTACCTAGATGAATGTAGTGAAGATGAAGCTAGATATGATAGTGGACTTCTTCATTGGAAAATGGAGGAGTACAAATTTTTTAGCCCAACTACCTCTGTATTGAGTCAGAGGAGATCAAGGAAAAACAAGACAAACCAAAAGTTAGCCAAGAACCTAAGAAGGAAGCAGAAGAGAAATGGACATTTCCAAAAAGTTTTGCAGAGTATACAGTAGGAGATGTGGAGATTGATACAAGGCTGGCACACCCAAATAATGTAGAGAAAGTAGCAAGTGAACCAAAAAATATCAAATATGAAGGACCTCGGATAGTGGACATCAATCTAGGAATGGAGGAGGAACCTAGGATGATTCACTACGGTGATGATTGGAACCCTGTACTGAAAGTGATGACTTTTAAGATATTCTTAGAATATAAGGATGTCTTTGCATGGACATATAAGGACCTGAAAGGAGTACCACCAGAATTATGTGTCCACAAGATTACGCTAATGCCTAGAGCTCAACCTGTAAGAAGGAGACCATATAGAATGAACCCAAAGTATGTTGCATTAGTGAATGCGAAGATAGAAAAGATGTTGGAAGTAGGAATCATCTTCAGGGTGACAACCAGTGAATGGGTCTCACCTATAGTGATCACCTTGAAGAAGGAAGTAGATAAGATCAGAATATGCATGGACTTTAGGAGTCTAAATGCAGTAACTATTAAGGATCCCTTCCCTATTCCCTTCATAGATTCTATCTTGGAAGAAGTCGTAGGACATGAGATCTATTCATTCTTGGATGGGTTCTCGGGATACAATAAAATTAGTATAGCCGAGGAGGATAAGCTGAAGACCACATTTATTATGGAGAATGGCATCTATGCATACAACCGAATGCCATTCGGGCTCTGTAATGCCCCAACTACATTTCAGCGTATCATACTGTATATATTTGATCAGTTGGCAATAGGGAACTTTAAAGCATTTTTGGATGATTGGTCCATTTATGAGAAGATCAAGGAACATCTTCCTACCCTCAGTGAATGTATGAGTAGGTGCAAAAATGCACAGATATCATTAAATCCTAGGAAATGCTATCTGATGGTACCATATGGGAAATTATTGGGACACATTGTGTGCAGTGAAGGATTGAAGATAGATCCTCGATAAGATCCATGTGATATTGCACATGGAAGAACCATTTGATGTGAGTTCACTTAAAACCTTCCTTGGATCGATGGGTTACTATCGAAGGTTTATCAAGAATTATGCACATGTATCCTACCCATTGGATTCCTTGACAAAAAAGAATGTTCCTTTCATATGGACAGAGGAGCACCAAGGAGCCTTCGAGGAGTTGAAGGCTAAGCTTGTGAGTAGTCCGATTTTGGTGTTCCCAAATTGGGATAAGGAATTCCATGTCCATATTGATGCTTCAAATTTTGCAATTGGATGTGCTTTAGCACAAGAAGGGCAGTTTAGGCTAGACCAACCCATTTTCTTTGCTAGTCACCTTTTGTCAAGGCCAGAGAGAAATTATAGTACAACAGAAAGAGAAGCTTTGGGAATGGTATATGCAGTTCAGAAGTTTAGGCATTACCTATTGGTGAATCCCTTTGCCTTCTATGTCGATCATCAAGCCCTGTTGTACTTGATAAATAAGCTGGTGATACAAGGATGAGTCAGTAGGTGGCTCGTCACCCTTCAGGAGTTCATATTTTGAGTAGTGGTGAGGCCTAGTAAGAAGCATGTGATTGTAGACTAGTTGTCTCGGATACGATCAGGGGAACCTATAGGAACAAGAGTTCCTAATGAATTTCTAGATGCATAATTATTTTCCATCAATGTTGTTCCATCATGGTACAAGTTGGTTGGCCAATATCTATCCATAGGAGAGTTGCCACAAGAAATGATGGCAACCGAGAAAAAGAAAGTAATAATGAAGTCAGCACCTTTCTAGATAATAGCAGGATTGTTGTATAAAATGGGAAGTGATGGTATCCTACGAAGATGTGTGATGGAGGAAGAAGTCAAAGTGGCATTGAAAGAGGCTCACACAGGCTTAGCAGGAGGGCATATGGGACCAGATGCGACTGCTAGAAAGATATTTCTAGTAGGACTATGGTGGCCCACATTGTATAATGATGCAAAGGAGTATGTGAAAGCATGCGATACTTGCCAAAGGGTAGGAAAGCCGGTAAAGAGGGACTTTATGCCCTTGCATCCATCACAACCACAAGAGTTATTTGAATGGTGGGGATTGGAATTCGTAGGACCATTGAAGACATCTCGATGGAGGAAGTGTAGATACATCGTAGTAGCGATAGAATACCTGACAAAATGGGTAGAAGCAAGAGCATTACCTGATAATTCGATAAAAAGTACAATGAGATTCTTGTATGAATAGGTAATCACAAGGTTTGGTATTCTGCTACAAATAACAAGTGATCGAGGAGGACACTTTGTTAATGAGATCATCAAGATGCTGACCATAGAGTTCAAGATTTTGCACTCACTATCTAGTCCGTACTATCCCAGAGTGAATGGGTAGGCGGAAGCAACAAATAAAGTCCTAGTATCTACTCTATATAAAACATGTGGAATAGAGGGAGCAGATTGGGAGGAAAGGCTACCATCTATTTTGTGGGTATATAGAACAAATTTTAAACCTACAATAGAGCATACACCTTTCCAATTAATGTATGGATAGGAAGTAGTGGTGCCAGTTGAATTCTTGATACCAAGTTTGAGAGTCATGGTAGAGCATCGCTTGGGTGATCAAGAAAGTTTGGAAGAGTGACTGACAACACTGATCAAAGTTGGATGAAAGAAGAGTCATGGCACAATGGGTGATTGAGGTAGCTCAGAAAATATGGAAGGTGTGGCATGACAAACATTTGAGGAAGTTAGAACTTAGTCCGGGTGACTTGGTTCTAAAGTTTAATGGGAAGCGGGAAATCAAGCCAGGTAAGCTGAAGATGTTATGGCTTGGTCCCTATAAAGTAGTTGAAGTAATGAATAATGGAGTAGTCAAGTTATAGAACTTGAATGGGATAGAGGTGCTCGATACTGTAAATGGCTCAAAGTTGAAGCCTTACAAGGTACAATGCTTATTCATTTCTTCAGAAGAAATTGAATGATGAAGATGAGCGAAAGCTCAAAAAGAAGCTCAGAGTGAGCCAGGTCCATCACAGGAGGAGCCTAACATAGGACTCACACACTTATTTGTAGAAGGGGAGGAACCATGACCAACCATAGAACAGCAAGAGTTGGTACCTCGACTCGAAGAAAGAAGAAGATTACGAGTACATGTCAGATTTGTTGATGGGACCGAGCGAGTTGAAGAAGAAGATGAAGAATGGATTCCTCCAAATGAAAGAGGACATCAGGAGATAGTACTATTACCCAAGAATAGGGGAAGGTAGGAAGAAGCAACCCTAGTAAGTAGAAATAGGATGTATCCTCAGGTAGAATGGAGGGAACTACCCCAACAAGTGGAAGGATGAAGAAGGATACGACTAATAGTACGATACGAAGATAGAGTGGACACATTTGAAATGGAAGTTCCAGAGGAAGATGGGAATGAGACCATTGATCAAGAATTAGCTGGACTTACTCCATTGGCTCAGATAGGGCTATTACAATAGAGAATGTGGTTACAGACTCAACAACTGCAAGAAGAATATCAAACGTTGTGAGGTCATAATGCAATGTTGAGAGAGCAAATCATCCAAGAATTGGATGGCACAATACGAAGGTTGGAGGAACAAAGGGTAGCTAGGCTACAAGAGCTCGAAAGGGAACCTGAGGAGGTTGAGGGATTAACTCCAAGAAGTGGTGGAGGGAATGATGGTGCAAGCACAAGCTCACAAGTACCATCGAGTGATCCACCAATGACAAACGAAGATGCAGAGATGCTTTGGTGAGACATTGAAGAGGCAACTACATCACCTAAATCACAAGGTAATATACGACTAGATTTGAGTGACTCCAATAATGAAGGAATGCCTTGGCTAGTAATGGAACCTAGTACAGGAAGTAGTGATGAAGATGATTTTCTAGAAAACCCTTAGAACCCTCGAGGTAACCGTGATCCCCCAACATGTACAACAACACAACGACAAATAGGGAGACCACGGGGACATCAAACCAACCTTGAACCATAAGCATATATAATAGCCTATCGATAGTTGAGAAGACAAAGGAGAGAAGTACGAATATTGGAGAGAATGATGAATTTACCAATGGATTGGGTGGAACAGAGAGAAGAGAATCATAATCATTCAAGTTCTGAGATGGACTTTTTTGATGCATATAGAGAGGTTTTGGCAACATCATCACCACAAAGAAACTTCGAGGAAAGAATATGGAGATGTCACCTAGCACGTGCGGATCATAGAATCAGAGCACTACGAAAATTATCACCAAGTACAAGAAGAAGCAGAAGTCCACTAGCCAACATTGAGTTGGTAGAGATAACTCCTGATACCCAAACAATGGGAGGAAGGAATAGGGAAAGACCCCTAAGGCTTCACAGGCAGGAGGAAGAGGATGAGGAAGGTTTCGACCCCCTACTCCTAGATGGCCAGGAGATACACCTTTAGCCTGTATGAACTGGACAAGGAATCTATGAGGATTACCAAGAATTAGGGGAATCTTACCAAATCCTGCAAGGCGACGTACATGGGGACAACCATCCTTAATATGACAAGGACCTCAATGAGTGATGGGTGGTAGAGGATTACTCCAAGAAATGGAGGAATCACCATTAGCATAGAGAAACCCAATTTCAAGAGGAATAGGATGGGGGAGACACTCACACGAAAGAGGCCTTGCTAGTAGAGGAAGAGTGCACTTTGTAGATGAAAGAAACTAGGGACAACTAAGAATCTGATCACCAAGTCTGGAGCTAGAATTGATCCGAGGGGATAGGCAAAGAAGTCACTCGAATGATAGTAGAGTAGTAAGGACACCGCTACCAAGGGACCAATCACCTGTACGACAAGGAGAAAGGACACCAGGTGAAGATACTCCAACTTGCAATTGTACAATTCCAAATTGTACACATGGAAGGGGAAGGCCAAGAAATTTAGTAACATCACAAGTGGAGATGGATCAGCCTAGGGAACAAGTACCGACAGGTGACACAACCACTCAGAATGTTACAGTTGAACCTCCAAGAGAAGAATTCGATGGGATCGTACAAGTGAATGTCATTGTACGATTGCCAAGATGGTAAGTGTAAATAGACTAGGATTGAAAAAAGAAAAAAAAGTGCCTTAATTGTGAAAATCCCTTAGGATGCAATTAAGAAGGAAGTAGGTTGAAAACCGAAAATGACGGCCTCTTCAGAGAGAAAGAAAATTGAAAATTTCTCTAAGTATAAGATCGTACAAAGCAAAATGGAAGAGGAAAAAGGTATAATTATGAGATCGTACAAGTCAAATTGGAAAAAGAACATGGGAAATCATACGAAGAGGTAGGTTGTATGATTTTGATCGTACATTGTATGATTTTCAACTACCCCATTTAATGCGGCATGCACGGGAAAAAGCAATGATTGGAGGAAAAAGCGGAAAAAGATAAATTTTTCAAAAAGCATGTTGAGTTGTCAATCATCCATGCAAGGAGGAGGGAAAACATGCAAAGTGGCACAATTTATGATTAAATGGATTAGGGTTTAGTTAGGGTTTTGAGAAATGATTTAAATAGAAGGCAAATTTACAATTTCCTTAAACCGTACAAAGAAGATTTGAATTTCTTTCAGGAGGATGAAGGTGGAAAGCATGCAATTTAATGGAGAAGACTACATGGGTAGAAAAATTCATCAATAACCTGAAATAATGATGACCCATTTCAATTAGCACCAAGGAGAACTTTTCACATTCGAAGAAATCGAACCGAAGAAGGAAAGGAAGAGAAAAATTAGGGTTTGACTCCATGGAAGGAAAAATTTGAAGTGCAGCCAGGAATTAAGGAGGAATAGAAGTAGAAGGTGGCCAAGTATGAACTAGGTGGTGAAAAATTGCACATTAGGGTTTGAAGTAGTGATAACTTGGAGCCGGAGTGGGAGATTTGCAAGGAAAGTGATATTTAAACCCTAAAATCAAACAAATCAGGAAAAATCAAGCTGGAAAAGGTAAGGGAAAGGAAGGAGAAGTCCATACAACCATGAAAGTACAGCCAAAAAAATTTCTTTTGAAGATAAAATTGTGCCAAGGGTGGAAAAGTTGAAAAATTGCTTCCGAAAAGCACTGAAAAGGAAGATCGGGGCAATCCGGAAAATGGGTTGGTGAAAGATTCAGAAAAGGAGGACAAAATTGTAATTTTTTTACAAACTAGGGTTTGAAAATATGTACTGTATGATTTTGGGAGCAAGGTGTACGATTTCAAGAAGAAGATAGTACAGTTCTTGGCAATTTTTAAGCCATTTTAAGGTAGTTTTCAATAAATCATATAGAATCATATGGAATTGTATAGATTCCATGGAGGGAGGTAGCCAAAAAGCATCATTGTATGGAGTAGTACCACCCTATATGATTTCATGTTACAGATGTACGATTTGAGGAAGTTATGGCAGTTTGAAGATTGAACAGGCTAAAAATTGAACTATGGAAAAGAAGCAGTGTACGATCTGGAAGTGGTTGTTGAAGGTGAAACCATACAAGCATACAAGGAAGAGCATATTGTATGATTTATAGTAAACTATATAATTTTAGGAGTACTTCCGATTATGGAAATGGTGTGATAATAAGTTAACCAGGAGAATGGTGAGAGAATGATCTCAATAGAAGAGTTCGAACATCGATTAAGGTGGATTGCAGCCAATAGAGTGGAAAGGTCACCAGGACCCCTACACGAGAGAGAAGCATATCCATGATAGTACCAAGGGTGATAGTTTCAGTCCCATGATTAGTGTGGTACTCATCCTTGGAGGAGAGGAGGATATAGGTCATGGAGAAGGTAGAACTATTGGTGGGTTGATCAAAGAAGAACACCACCAAGGTATCGAGAGGAGAGAATGGCATAGGAAAGGACCTCAAGGAGGGAGCTAAGAAGTGAAGTCCACATTCTATATCAGGATGAGGATCTGAGTAGTGGACCTGAGGAAGGTCAGGTGGAGATAACAAATATTGCATTTGTACAACATGGAGCGGATACATGCAGGCGATGGTGGAGTGATAAAAGAAACAAGAACCATCCATGGAGGAAATAGTTTGAGGAGGTTGGTGTAGCTATCATAGCACAAGTACCACCACACCAAAAAAATTCTTCTACAACTACCTATTGCAGATGGTCCAGGCATATAATCCTGTGACCAGAACTACTTTTGTCAATGTGGACAAGAGGTCGATGAAAATAGAAGTGACAATAGATGCATTCAGGAAGACATTCAGATTGCTAGCATACGACACAGAGATAGTTAAGAAGTTGGTTGATCTGATTGAATCATATCATATCATCACTTCATTGACTAATGTGAAGTCATCGACTACTACAAAGATCTTGGGTGTAGGAACTCGAGGGATCAAATAGAGCCAACTGAAAGGAGATGATTGGCCATGTGTGATGAATACAGTAATGGCTCGACTGTCAGGTGATACAAGATCCACAAAGATGCCAATATGGATGGCTCAGTATGTAGAAGGTATCACCCAAGGAATCCAGTATGATTGGGGTACCTATCTAGAAAGGAAAATGCATGAAGTACTGATGAAGAGATCAAAGAATTTTGGAATGACCTTCCATGCCATCGGACTATTATTGAATGTTATCACAGAGTTGGGAATCCATTTTCCAGGTTTGATAGAACCTCGAGAAGTTGGGGAAGGATAGCCAACCATTTTGAGGTGGGCAAAGTTAGTACCCATTAAGAAGGTGACTCCAGAGAAGCCTCGAACAAAGAGGGATCAACAGGCCATGGAGGTACCAAAAGACACTCCTTTGGATGATGAGGATGTACATCATCGAGGAAAAGAACAAGGAGATTAGAACCTAAACTAGAACAATAAGCAATGCAACAATGGTAGCAGGAGCAACCATCAGTTCAAGAAAGGGAGGAAAATATGGAGAGACAAGTAAGCCCAATTCAAATAAGAACAAGAAGACAATGGGAAAGAATGGCAAAGAACCCCATTTTAGAGAAACAAGATGAGCCTACACAAAAGGATCATTAGGAGGAAGAATAATTAGATTCAAAAAATATAGATCTAGATGACTAGAGTTGGGTAGCAATAGAGAAAATAGTGGCATCTCCACAAATTTTCCAATAGGATGAATTCAAAATCCTAGATGCCTCAAAATTTTTGAAGGATATAGAGGTGGGGCAAATAGCATAGGAAGTGGCAGCCACCACTCAGAAGGAAAAAGAGGACACTGAAGTGAGAGTGGAAGCCTCAGAAGAAGAGGCTAGGAAAAAGAAGAAGCCCCATTACAAATTCATGATGGGAGGAAGTTCAAAGAAAAATAACCCAAGTGATGCACAAGAAGAGACAAAAGCATCACAAGAACAAAAGGAACCTATTGTTGAACAAATCATAGTGATGGAAATCTAGCATAATCAGGAGGAAGAATAGGTGATGGAAGAACAATAGGTGGGTAGTGTGGAACAAGAAGTAGCCCAAAAAGTAATGAAAGAGCAACATGTGGGCTCTACTGAATAGAACAAATAGAGCATCAACAATATCAACAGGAGATTGTGAAGATAGAAGATGATGAGGAGGAGAATATTGTAGAATGGACCTCATATCAAGAGAATATAGACATAGAGAGAGAACTTCAAGAGCTTGGAGGAAGCTCTAGCCACCACATGGAGGAAGAGGAAGAACGAACTCCTACAGAAGAGGAACGATGGAGAATGAGAACAAGTTACCTTTTGAAGGTACCATAGTTCGATAGAATTGAAATAGAAGAGGAGGCAAGAGGAGTAGAAGATGATGTGGAACATTTCTTCTCATAGATAGGTGATGCCATAGCCAACACCAAATTATAGTTTTGTATTGGATGCATGGGAGAATTAAAATTATGGGAGGAACAAGTGTCTCTCGAGTTAGAGAAAATAATAGAATGGGTGAGCAATAAGGAGCGTACAAGGAGAATCATAGATATTCATGTACAACACCCATGGAAGTTACCTAGGGAAGAGGTAACCACAATGTTGGGAAGAGATGACTTGCCAGAAGGAGTGATAACCAACTATAGGCAGCATCCGAGAGTGTACTTGGATAGAACTAGTCACCCGACTTGTCCGATGAACATAGGAGAATTGGAGTACAAGAGGGTCACTACAAATTTGGCTATCACTCTGAGGAAGTTGAACTTTCTCACACATTGGATAGAGTGGTTGAGCATTGGATTGGAGCAGATTTATCAGCTCAAGGAAGCTCAGAAGGGAGATGGAAGCCACTCAAACAGAAATGATTGCAATGGAGGAAGAATTGCAGAAGTGTAAGGTTATAACAGAGGAGAAAATAAAGAAACTAGAGGAAGATCTGACAAGCATAAATACTGAGTCTAAAACCAGATTTAATTTGCTTGAAGAAGAGAAGTGATAGATCTCCTAGATAGCAGAAGATAGGATTAAGGAGTTGGAGGTACAACTCAAGGCAAAGGATGAACAGATGGTAGCACAGTTAGCCGAGAAAAATGAGCAAGTGGTGACATAGGCCAAGCAGATAGAAGAACTTCAAAAGGATAACAAAAGATACAATGAATTGGTCCTGGAGAAGCAAGCACAGTTGAAGGCTAGAGAAGAGACTGTTCATGCCTTGGAGGTAGATATTCATCACCACCTAGAGACTATTGTTGGGAAGAATGAAGAACTTTAGGTGGTGACTCAAACATAAGCCCACTTGCAGGAAATATTGAAGAGGAGTGCCACTGATCGGGAAAAGCAAATGATGGAATTCCTGAAGACTACTGAAGAGAAGGCTAATTTCCATGGGGTGAAAGCAGTGGAAATGGGAAGCTACGCAGCCAAGTTGAAGAATGAACGTGCAATTCTTCAATCCAAAGTAACTGACCTATAGGAGATAATTGCGAACTATGAAGCACAACTAAAGTAGAAAGGTCAGTCGGTGAGGACACCGACCAAAGTAAAGGGGAGGGTAGATGTAGGCAGCAAATCCTCCTCCCAGAAGAAGAGAAAGTGATCAAGGGATTTGCTCAATTTTGATAGTTTTGATAGTTTGCCCAAGTTTTGTAAATTGTACAGGTAGGGGCAAACCATACAACTAGGGAAGAAAACCATACAATGCAAGGGTAAACCATACAAGGTGCACTAAAATGCAATGAAATGCATGGGAAATGTAATTTTGGGATGAAATGGCGCATAAGTTTGCTAATTAAGGTTTTAGACTTAGTAAAAGTCTAAATTTATGCATTCTGTTATGGATGGGCAGTTGTAAATAACTAATTGCCTTAGGAACCACTTTGGAATGGCCTGGGAAATGTTATATAAGGCCCCATTTTCAAATTCGTAGGTCTGGTTGTTGGTAGAAATGTATTGAGTATTTACTGGTTATAATCCAAGGAGATAGTTTGTTAACCTCTGAGTTATTGCAGTAGATTGATAGAACAACCATGTTGTAATTGCATTGATGACATAATGGAATATAAATACATTTTTTATAGGTTGTGTACGATTCTGGCAATGATGGATGAGGATTTATGGTTGAATCTTGATGCATGTGTTTTCTGGTGAATGTTTAGGTTAGTTTTATGCATTGTTGCAACATATTGTAAGAAATATAGCACTGGTGGAGCTTGAGGATTGATCTGTGAGCATGGAAGTACTTATGAAGATGTCATGAACCCTACTGTACGATTTTTGAATGTAGCCAGTGGAAGTGAATCTCTCACAAGCCCCATTCAGATGTTTTGCATGTTGTTGAGGATGGATTAATTGGCATATTAAACCTTTACAAAACATACCTAAGAGAGATTGGCCTAGTAGAGTATCTGATTTGGCATCTTGTTGTACCTTTATTTTGTACAAATCATACACCAGAGTTCATACAAATCGTACAAAGAAAACTTACCCGATTTGGTAAACTAAGCGATGGAGATAAACTTACCCGATTTGGCAGTTTAAGGGAATCGACTTGAACGATTACAAAACTGTGTACGACAGCCTCCAAAACTGAGTCTATCAGTTTGGCTGAGTGTAAAAGCATACAAACCTTACCACTGTATGATTTGGAATCGTATAGTGTGTGAATTTGACTTTCGTACAAGTTGTTCATTAGGCGTAAAAGGGTAGTTTGAAGGACCGTACGGTTGTACGATTTGGAAATTGAGTTGGGACTTGTATATTGATCATTCCAAGCCTTAGAAAATCACCTCCCCACTAGGAATACTGCACCCCTATGCTACACATTCTTAATTGACACATTCAAACACATTCCATGTCAAACTTGGAGTGAGTCCTAAAATTGTTCCTAATGAAACCTTCCCATTTTCCCACCAAGTGTAGAGTTATAACATACCTTCGTAGTTCACCTTGGCTCCTAGTGGATCCAACTGAGAATCATACGTGGTAGGTAAGTTTTTACCCTCTACACAAACACACATAGATACATATATAATGGGATGTGACTCTTCATATGGAGTACTCTTGGCCTTCACTCTTCTTGAGACTCTTCACTTTCCTACTCTAAGGACACATGTGCACATGGACTAATATGCACATTTACATTATTAAATACTTTGCACACTCTAATAATACTTGTGTATTTATTACATTGCATAAAGTAAATACTCACACTCTATTCTAAGACACACTCCTAATCTAAAGATGTATCCAAGATAGATTAAATGTACTAATAATGTAATATACTCCAAGTATATTCTTAGTGATTCCTAGAACATATAAGACTTATGTTATCTTGCATATGTGTGGTCTGAGTCATAAATTGACATCACCTATGCCTTTGATGTGATAGGATGTGTCATCACCTAGGGAGATCTATCTTGTATAACTAGAATAATATAGAGTCTGGAACTAGTTTTTTTGATTGGTTATATGTTTGGTTGCTCTAGAATCAACACACCAAATATCATTAGGATGATTTGTTTGATCATAAGCATCATATACATACTCTTCTTCTCCTAAGTGAGCATACTCTTCTTCTCTTGAGTGGTCATCTTCAACAACATTACCATGTTGTTGATATGATGTCTTCCTTTTCCAATTTGAATTTCTCTTATCATTTGATAATTTCTACTATAAATACTTTATTTGAGGAGAGGATCCCTTTGTGAAATGATTGTACCAATATTATTTTAGTATTTGATCATTTTTACCACAAAGCACACACGTCTTTTATGTGAAAGAATTATTTTCTTAATGCTAGAATTTTTGTCAAGATATTGTACCTCTTTTTACTACTTGCTTCCCCTTTTTATTTGAAAGGAGGGCATGGTCCTCATCTTGTGATGTATGTGAGGCTTCCATTTGAAGTGAATTCACTAATTTTTTAAAATTTGGTGTTTGCTCAATGACATTTAGGCTTGTCACAAACACATTATATTTTGATGGAAGAGACTCAAAACAATGGGAATATGTCACAAACATTATTTATTCCAAGGCTTGTAGTGATGCATTATCTCTACAACACATCTTAGGAATGACTTGAGTTGTTCACCATGCTCCATTTTCAAACAATGAAGTTGGCCTTTAAGGAACAAGATTTGATTCTTATTCTTTGCCTTAATACTATTTGGAGCTTGTTCTATGCATCTTTGGATGTGGTTGAGTCACCAATGAATGGTTAAACTTCATTGGAGGTATTGACCATGATGATCAACTAAGCCTTCATATCTGATTTCTCAAAAAAAAAAATTTCATCATCATCTATTTCAATATAGATAGTAGACCCATCTACAACTTCCCACACTTCTCAAACTCAAGTTGATTTTTAATTTTAGTTTTACAAGAAAAATAATCATTTCTCTATAATATACAGGAATTGGGTAATCAAAACTTTGGTGCACTACTAGCGATGTTCAATATTTACAAAAATAAAAAATTTAATTCCATTGAATCAACCTTGAAAATAATTTTTCAACCAGTGTATAGAAGCCTATACTCACAAATTGATCAATATTTTGGAATAGTTGAACTTCATCAGAGGCATTGAACATGATGATCAACTAAGCCTTCCTATTTACTTTCTCAAAAAAAAATTCTCATCATCATCTATTTGATGATAGATAATGGACCAATCTACATCTTCCCACACTTCCTCAAACTCAAGTTGAGTTTTGAGTTTAGTTTTCCAAGCAAAATAGTTATTTCTCTGTAGTATCTAGCAATTGGGTAATAGAAATATTGGTGCACTACTAGCCATGTGCCATGGTTAATAATGTAAAATAATAGTGTCTCATAAAGCAAAAAAATAGGTGCAAAGGATTGAGGTCTTTTCCTATAGTGAAAATATTTAAGAAATATTTTCAAAATATTCTTTCAATGTTCTAGTGCTTTAAAATATCAAGTAAATCTCCTTATTTTTCACCTACGTTCATTGAAAATTAAAGAACACAAGAGTAAAATATAAGGTAAATCTTATTATTTTCACCTACATTCATTGAAAATGAAAGAACGCAAGAGTAAAATATAAGGTAAATATCCTTATTTTTCACCTACATTCATTGAAAATAAAAGAACAAAAGAGTATCACCTACACCTACAGTCATTGAAAATGAAAGAAAAAAAGAATTACTCTTCTTGAGACTCTTCACTTTCTTACTCTAAGGAAACATGTGCACATGGACTAATATGCACATTTACATTATTAAATACTTTGCACACTCTAATAATACGTGTATTTATTACATTGTATAAAGTAAATACTCACACTCTATTCTAAGACACACTCATAATCTAAAGATGTACCCAAGGTACATTACATGTACTAAATAATGTAATATAATCCAACCAGTATATTCTTAGTGATTCCTAGAACATATAAGTCTTATGTTATCTTCAATATGTGTGGCCTGAGTCATAAATTGACATCACCTATGCCTTTGATGTGATAGGATGTGTCATCGCCTAGGGAGACCTATCATGTATAACTAGAACAATCTAGAGTCTGGAATTAGTCTTTTTGATTTGTTATATGTTTGGTTGCTCTAGAATCAACACACCAAATATCATTAGGATGATTTGTTTGATCATAATCATCATATACATACTCTTCTCCTAGGTGATCATACTCTTCTTCTCCTGAGTGGTCGTCTTCAACAACATTGCCTTATTGTTGATATGATGTCCTCCTTTTCCAATTTGAATTTCTCTTATCATTTGATAATTTCTACTATAAATACTTTATTTGAGGAGAGGATCCATTTTCGAAAGGATTGTACCAATATTCTTTTAGTATGTGATCATTTTTACCACAAAGCACACATGTCTTTTATGTGCAAGAATTATTTTCTTGATGCTAGATTTATTATCAAGATCTTGTACCTCTTTTTACTACTTGCTTTCCCTTTTTATTTGAAATGAGGGCATGGTCCTTATCTTGTGATGTATGTGAGGTTTCCATTTTTTAAGTAAATTCACTAATTTTTCAAAAGTTGGTGTTTGATCAATGACATTTAGGCTTGTCACAAATACATTATATTTTGAGGGAAGAGATCTCAAAACAATGGGAATATGTCACAAACATTGTTTCTCCCAAGGCTTGTAGTGATGCATGTATCTCTACAACTCATCTTAGGAATGACTTGAGTTGTTCACCATGCTCCATTTTCAAACAATGAAGTTGGCCTTGAAGGAACGAGATTTGATTCTTGTTCTTTGCCTCAATACTATTTGGAGCTTGTTCCATGCATCTTTGGATATGGTTGAGTCACAAATGAATAATTAAACTTCATTAGAGGTATTGACCATGATGATCAACTGAGCCTTCATATCTACTTTCTCAAAATTGTGTTGTTCATCATCATATATTTCAATATAGATAGTGGAGCCATCTACAACTTCTCACACTTCCTCAAACTCAAGTTGAATTTTAAGTTTAGTTTTCCAAGAAAAATAATCATTTCTCTATAATATATAAGAATCAGGTAATCAAAACTTGGGTTGACTACTAGCCATGTTCAATCTTTACAAAAATAAGAAAATTTAACTCCATTGAGTCAACCTTGAAAAGAATTTTTCAACCAGTGTATATAAGCCTATACTTACACATTGATCAATGCTTTGGAATAGTTAAACTTCATCAAAGGCATTGAACATGATGATCAATTGAGCCTTCCTATTTGCTTTCTCAAAATTTTGTTGTTTATCATCATCTATTTCAAGACGGATAGTGGACCAATCTACAGCTTCCCACACTTCCTCAAACTCAAGTTGAGTTTTGAATTTATTTTTCCAAGCAAAATAGTTATTTCTCTGTAGTAACTAGGAAATTGGGTAATATAAATTTTGGTGCACTACTAGCCATGTTCAATCTTTACAAATATAGAAAATTTTAATTCCATTGGATTGACCTTGAAAATTCAACGAGTATATTTATGTCTATACTCTCAAATCAATCAATGCCTTGAACTACAAGAAAACAAAAGTGTCTCATTGGGTAAAGAATGGGTATGGGATTGAGGTATTTTCCTCCAACCAAAGTCTCTAGGGAATATTCTCATAATTCTTCAACGAATATATATAAGCCTATACTCACAAATTGATCAATGTCTTGGAATAGTTAAACATCATTAGAGGCGTTGAATATGATGATCAACCAAGCCTTCTGATATGCTTATGGAAACTTTTGTTATTCATCATCATCTATTTCAGATAGTGAACCTATCTACAACTTACCACACTTTCTCAAACTCAAATTGAGTATTGAGTTTTGTTTTCCAAGCAAAAAAATTTTTTCTCTACATTATCTAAAAATTTGGTAATAGAAACTTTGGTGCATTATTAGCCATGTTCAATTTTTACAATAATAAAAAATTTCAACTCCATTGAATTGGTATTAAAAAGAAAATTTCAAAAAGTATATATAAGTCTATCCTCGCAAATCAATCAATGCCTTGAACTACCCAAACAAAACAAAAAAAAACAACATTAGTGTCTCATCAAGCAAAAACAAAATAAAAAATAAGTGCAAAGAATTTTGGTCTTTTCCTCCAACGAAAGTCTTTAAAGAATATTCTCAAAATATTCTTCTATATTCTAGTGCTTTAAAATATCAAGTAAATCTCCTTAATTTTCACCTACATTCATTGAAAGAGTAAAATATAAGGTAAATCTTCTTATTTTTAACCTACAAAAATGAAAGAACAAAAGAGTATACCTACAGTCATTGAAAATGAAAGAAAAAAAGAATAAATATCTGGTAAATCTCCTTATTTTTCACCTACAGTCACTGAAAACGAAAGAACAAAAGATTATCACTTACACTCGTTGAAAATGAAAGAACAAAAGAGTATCACCTCCGGTCATTGATTACGAATGAAAATGAAAGAACAACAAAAAAAAAAGAAATATCAGGTAAATCTCCTTAAAGAACAATGAAAATGAAAAAAGAAAAGAGTGAAATATCAGGTAAATCTCCTTAAAGAACAATGAAAATGAAAGAAGAAAAGAGTGAAATATCAGGTATATCTCCTTAAAGAACAATGAAAATGAAAGAACAAAAGAGTGAACAATGAAAAATGAAAGAACAGGTAAATCTCTTTATTTTTCACCTATACCTACAGTCATTGAAAATGAACAAAAAGAGTATCACCTATAGTCATATTCCGTTTGTGCGTTCTGGTGTCAACATTCAAATCAACTATTGCATTCTGGTGGGATTCAGCTTAAAAAAAATTGTTTTTCTCCAATATGGGCACGCGCATAGGCATTAGAAAATACTAGATATATGCCTTCACCAGGCTTTAGCGCAAGAAACAACTGACAAAATGAATTCTTCCACCAAATTCATGCGTTATGAATCGAGCCACCGCCATCACTCCTCACCGACGTCGGCGGTCTTCTTCCGAGTACTCCCGTTCATGTGGTGGAGGACGTGAGATCGAAGCCTGAGGCTTCCACTTCGGGAATTGTTATACGTTGGCGCCTGCAGCTGATTATTATGTATAGGATGATGTTTGATAGAAGGTTTGAGAGCGAAAACTACTTCTTGTTTCTCAAGCTCAGGACCTTGAATGGAGAGAGGAGTCGCCTGGATCAGACTAAGGGGAATTTATTCCGATTCTCAGGCTGTTTTTTAGAGGGTATCTCAAGATCTTGAGAGGGGTTGAAGGAAAAGCTGCAACTGTCTTTATAGACATTATTCCAAGATCGATGATATGAGAACTAATCTGGCAACTGTTTTGATAGACATTATTCTGAGATCGATGATATGAGAACTAATCCGAAAACCCAAATGCCAGAATAATATCTTCTCAAGGATGACTCGGACTCAGTGTCGGGATTCGAGCCTCCTGGTGAGGACTTCAGCCAAAAGGTCGACCTCACCTGACAAATTCGTGAGGTCCTATAGGAGAATATTCAGAATGCAAATGAAGCAAGGGCCGCGAAGGTGTGCTTTTGCCTGGGGCAGGTGAGAGGTCTCCACACCACCGAGACGATGGCCAAATCATGGCTTACAATGAAGCCTATTGAGGGCACTTTTGTCGTCTAAGTTAACCAAATTATCAGCTCTAAAGGTTAGTGGATTGGTAAGTGTTTGTCTAGCAAGGTACTTATTAAGAAGACACTTAAGGTTCAAACCTTGTGGGCAGCTTGTTTGCAAAGGTAGTAGTCTGATATGAATACTCTAAGTGCATGCCAGACTAACAATGACGGAGGCTCGTGTGGTGGTCCTTTCACGTTGGGTCAACAATAACAAAGCGAAATAGGTTTGATGGAAGCATATGGTGACAATACAAATTTCGAGCTACCGGTGGTCCCCTTCACACTGGATCAACAAGGTGGTCCCCTTCACACTGGATCAACAAGGTGGTCCCCTTCACACTGGATCAACAATAATGAAGTGGAATAGGTTTGGTGGAAGCCGACATAATGAAGTGGAATAGGTTGGTGGAAGCTGACCATGACAGTACAAATTGTTAGAAATATTAATCCAGATTTCACGCCTCTGCCAAACTACGCTCCGAACATTGGGCGAAGCCAGACTGCGCTTCGAACATTGGGCGAAGCTGGACTGCGCTCCAAACTTGGGCGAAGTCGGACTGCGCTCGCGTAATCGGGGATCCCGAAAAAACCTTTTGACTTGATGTCGCACGTGCCCTCTGACAGATGTGACGTATAACAGATCCGATTGCCATAGAAGTTAATGTCAGTGCGGCGATTTAATGCCAGTTTGACGATTGGTCAGAAACCCTAGTTGAGGGTCTGTCAGAACCTGTCAGAGGACAACCCATATCTTCCTCTCCCTGCGGCTATATAAGGCAGTTCGGGTCCTCAGACAAGGGTGTGGAAAGAGAGCGGAGAGAGAGGAGAGTGGGGGGAACTTGGAAAAACAGTCATTCGCAGAATAGCGAACGAGATTGTTTCAGTGAGCAGTGTAGCTCATCTGTTTAATGTCCGAGCAGCAGACTTGACATTTGTTTTCCCCTTCAGTTTATCCTGCAGCTTTAGTTTGCAAATGTTTGTTTTTCCTCAGTTGAGGACTTTTGTAACCCTCGTCTTATATGAATAAAATTTGTTGTTGTTTAAGGCATCTGTAGGGTTTGCGGTTATCTTTGTCGGCACAAAATCAGTTGTTGTCTGTATAATCGCCTCAGAGCGTTTTCTTTCGGGTTCTATAAGTTTGTGCTCAGATCTGAAATATTGCATTCAGATTCGGTGTTTCTCTCCTCCCGTACAGTTCTTGCCGAGCCAAGCAAACCAACGCCGTAGCCGCGCAAGCCTCCGGACAGCAAAAGCTCGCAAAGCAAAAATTTGGCTAAGTCTGGAGCTGTCCACCCGACTGCACAGCGAAGTCGGACTTCGTTGCCTTTGACCAACGCAGTCGGACATTGACCGAGCGTTTGCCAGACTTAACACTTTCTTCCGTGTGCAACCCGACTGCGCACCTCGTTCCGTGCGCAACCCGAACTGCGCACAAGTCCCTGTGCGCAACCCGACTGCGCACAAGTCTTTGTGCGCAACCCGACTACGCAAACTTCGCTTGCGCAGCACGTTTGCGCAGTTGTCAGAAGCACAACCCATCTTTGGCTGCGCAGTCCGACTTCGGGCCCTTCCACCCTCCCTCCTTCGCACTTCACTCCCGCTCCCAGACTTCGGCGAAAATTGATATTAAAAATTAATTTTCTTCACAAATCCCAACGGATCTGGGTCAACAATAACGAAAAGCAAAATAGGTTTAATGGAAGCAGATGGTGACAATACAAATTTCAAGCTATCAGTGGTCCCCTTCACGTTGGGTCAACAATAACGGAGCAGAATAGGTTTGGTGGAAGCCGATGATGACTTACAAATCCCGACTGGTGGCTCCTTCACTATGAGTCAACAATAATGAAACAGATTAAGTTTAAGTTTGGTGGAAGTAATATTATAATCTAACGAAACAGAATAAGTTTTATGAAAACAGTCTTATAATTTAAACCCTTGTAATAACCACACAAAAAAAACTTAAACAAATTATCGTTAATGTTTTATCCTCGTGGGCTCAAAAATCCATTAACCTAATTCTAAAGTCCTAGCTAACCATAATGATGTCTATGTTAAAACCGTAAGCATTGCGCACTTTGTTGATTTATTCATCATAATTCCAAACTAAAAGGAGAACGTTCATGAGACAACAAAACAAAACATAATGAAACATTTACAGGAACATCTTTGTTAAAATTCTGGTACCCAAGTAAAATGCTAAATTTCAGAGTTTTGTATTAGTGATCAGAATGTTGTGCATGTTTCAAGTTATTCAAGGTATTATTTGAATTTAGAGCTTGAGCCAGTTAATATGGTTTAATTTATCATAAAAATAACCTTGTAAGAATAACTGTACTTTTTAATATTGATTTACTTGGGTTTCCTGTGGCATTTGACAACAAATTAGCAATGAAAAAAAAAAATTTGGTCCTCCTTGGAGGTCGCATAAAAAAAATTCAATAAAGGTCCTATGGTGTTTTCACTAGAACGTAGATTTTATTATTTGTAGGTTTTAAAGCAATTTTTTATATTTACAATTATAAGATTATAGATCATATAAGATAATGTGATTTGCGAAAGTATTTATTTATATTAAAATATGATGTATAACCTATCTTTAAATGATGTGATTTGTTAAAGTATTTATCTATCTATATTAAGCTACGATGTATAACCTACTTTTTAAATTTAGATTTTAAGCCTTCTAATTAAAGATCCAAAATTTTAACTAAAAAGAAGGCGTGGTATGATGATGAGAAAGCTACAAGACACAGTACTCTAATGAACAATAAAGTACATTTCGTATTTATTGTTTGTGAAATTAGGGATGAATGCCTCCAAAAACTGGAGGGTTCTGTAACAAGTTACGGACCTCCATTTGGCTGAATGTATTGAAAGAAAGTTTGTGAAGAGAATCAAAAGCATCTATAGACCATAGTCAAGAAAGAATCTGATCGTACTCAATGCTTGATTTTGGCTTGGTTTAAGGCTGGGCTAAGCAGGCTGTATATGTGACAAATAATACAAAACCATGCAGTTGAATTAAAAAATATAAGATCTCAAATTAATTTATAATTTTATATTCAATTAAAAAAATACTGTAATGTTACTTAGAGTATAAATTTGCCATTTTTGTTAAGTTGCAACAATTGAGTTTGAAAATAGATTTTGTAGTGGATAAACTTACAATCATTATGGATGCATTATAGGTCTAATTGTAAGTTTTAGAAAGTTCAATTTTAATTAAAATTCATGGTATTTTCATGATTTTCTTTTGACAAACTTTTCATTTAATAAATCCATGATTGATTATGATGCTTGTAAAAGGAATGAATGTAGGATGATGTGTTTGTTTTAGAAGATTTTTGGTTTACGAAAATATAATGTTTTTTTGTTAAGTGAAATGAGGTGATGTCTTAGTTAATGAACAATGAAACAACATTGATGAAGGATCATGACTTGCTTAGGAAAATTATACTAAAGCCTTGGAAAGTTGGTTGCTATTGATAATTTTCTATGTTATGATATCATTGCTATAACCATCTTATGGAAAGGATTACATTTCCATAGGTTCACAATGGAATGGAAATATATATATATATATAAAGGCATTTAAAGATAAATATTTGGTTGTCTTATTTCTTTAATAAAAGAGAAACATCAATAATAGATAATTCTTTACATTAATGACAGTTCTTATTTGGGATTGCTTATTTTCAATTTACCATGGAAGATAACTAAAATATTATATACATATATATACACCCACTTGAGGTGCTTGCTCTATAAAAGAAAAGAAAAATATTTTAGTTACTTTTTGTTGGTGCAATTAAAAGATTATTAAATTGTGTTGAGTTGTTACAGAATCTTAAACCATAGATGAAAACGCTTGGATCTACTTGTGTTTTAAATCTTAAGATCGTGGACTCCCTGCGTGCGGGTTAATGCTCACCCACGTACTCCCAGAAGATACGAAACGTGTGAGCATGGGTTTTATGAACGCCAATTCTCTAACGAGTGTTCGAGAGTGGAGTGATGAGCGGTGGACATTGGGGAGATTTTGGAGAAAGACGAAGAGTAAGGAAGTAGATAAGAGGAAATAAGGATGAATATCGGGAAGAAAGGAGACCCGAAAGATAGGATTGTAGGTTGCAGACTACTGTGGAGCTCACATCGTGAACACCAGGTATTTATAATGGGATATTTTGCTTGTGGAAGAGCTTGTGATACCTTGAGATTCTAAAGTTTAGTATATTTTGAATGTTGAATCTATTGGGGTTCGTAGAAGTGATTGAGGAACAAACCTATGTACGTCGGTGATATTTTCAAAGAAGCTTATTGTTGTCTTAGTTCCAGCATAAGTTATCTTTCCATTCCAAGTGTTAGCACATAGTTTAGTGTGAATGTACCTTGACGTCATGTGTTCGTTGGGTACTATTATGGAACGTTTGGAATTTAAACTAAGATAGCCAGAAAGGTAGTTAGGTGTAGTTAGGTGAATAGTTAATATTTGTTTGGGTGATTGGGATCACTAAGTTGTAAACGATATGCCCAACAACCAACAAAATTACACTAACCGCCTGTCACATAAGGAGACACTTCTATATGGTATGTGATTGTAACCGTAGTAGACTGAGTGACGGTTGACTAAATGTTAATGTGACCAAGGAAATAGCTTTTACTCTTAGATTCTTTGTTGGTGTGGAGTTGGACAAAAATGAGACGTCGACATAAGGGAACATTAAGCTTAAGTTGAATTTGTAGTCTTGAAAAGTGTTGGTTGTGTGGGGATGTAATAATTTGGTTTCGGGTAATTGCTTATGAATTGAACCTGTGTGATAATTCAAATGTGAGTGTAATGAAAACTCTTGTTTGCTAATTGAATATTATAGAATTATTATATGAATGGGATTTCCCTTATAAATGAATTATGAGTGTAATGACAGCTCCTGATGGCTATTTAATATTGTAGAATACTTATATGGATGGGATTTTCCTTGATAATTAATTGTGAGTGTAATGATAGCTCCTATTTTCTATTGATTATTAGAGAATAATTATATGGATGGGATTTTCTGTGATAAATGAATTGTGAGTGTAATGACAGCTCTTGTTTGCTTTTAAATTATGTAGATTTGTTGTATGAATGGAATTTTTTTGATATTAATGAAATGTGAGTGTAACGATAGCTTTCATTACTGTTGTAGTTGGTAATACTATCAACAAAGGGGATTTAGAATTTTCCATAGTAGTGTGAGCATAATGATAGCTCTTATTACCTTTGTATATTCAAGATATACCGAATGTGTGATGTTCGTGATTTGAATAACTTTGTGAGTGTAATTATATAACTTGTTATATAGTTGTAAAGTTGTTTTTGAAGGAATAGAACCTGTGGTGTTAATGTTACATGCAATTAGATGGAAGGATTATCTTGAGACTCACTTCTAAAAGTTTAAAAAAATAAGTGCTCTTTTAAATACTTTAGTCAGTTTGTTTAACATTTGCATGTAAGATTGTGTGATTTATATATTTCATGCTTTTAAATAATTAAGGGACTAGGAATCCAGAAAGGAAATAGGTATTCCTTTAGTTTAGCTTGAAACGTACAGTGACTATCTTATTCTGGATTTTGAATTACAGATCTCCAAAAGAGGTATGTCTGGTTCCAGTTCATTTTCATTAAATGGAATGATTTGCATAGTAATTACTCAGGTGTTCTTCCAAAAGACCTCATGTGTTGAGATTATAGGAATTCGATAAGAATGTATGGAGAGACGATCACTGACCAAAACTGCATATGGATATTTTAGAAATGTGTTGGACTAAAGAAGACTTCTTCATTGTTAAAATATCACTTCACTTACGAGATTTTTGTTAAGCACTGGTAGTGGTTACAAATACCGGATCTCGTAATAGGAACTGTTGCATGGTCTATGTAAACTGAAGAGCTTTGTGCCTTCCTTACGAGGGTCAATCCAGAATATATATTCCATTGAAAACAATTTATATTATTGATATATTTGTAAGCTTAAAGGATAGAGTGGTTGTGACAGCTAATGTTATGAATAATAATGTATGGTTCTATTATCTATATATGAGAGTTGGTTGTATGAATTAATGAAAATTGGTTAACTCCCTTTATGAAGACATCTATATGTTTTATGTAGCACCACTACATGCTTTTGATGTAGTGCTAGGAATGGATTGGTTGCAAGCACATAATACTGTAATCAATTTCTAAGATATATGTATTGATTACTCGAAGGATGGCAAAAAAGTACAAAGGGTGTACAACCTGCAGGGGGCTTTTCGACCCCAAATCCTCTTCACAATGTAGCTTAAGAAGACAATGAATAGAGGACGAGCATTTTATATAATGAAGTTAAATGAGATAGAAGAGGAAAAGAAGCAAGATATGTTTGAGAGACACCCAATCCCTCAAGAGTTCAAAGATGTATTTCTAGAGGATTTACCTGGATTACTCCCTAAGCGTGAATTTGATTTCACAATTGAACTTCAACCTAGAATGGAATCTATTCATAGAGATCCTTAAAGAATAAATCTGATTGAGATGCAAGAACTAAAAGTGCAGTTACAAGGATTTTTGTATAAGGGATTAATTAGACTAAGTGTGTCACCATGGGGTGCACCAGTATTTTTTATCAAGAAAAAGAATGGTTCCTTGCAACTATGTATAGACTATAGGATATTAAACAAGGCAACCATTAAAAATAGATATCCTCTACCCAAAATCGAAGACCTCTTCAATCAGCTTAAAAATACCACTATCTTTTCAAAGATTGATTTAAAGCAGGGATACCACCAATTGAGGATTCAAGAAGAGGATACCAGTAATACAACCTTCAAAACTTGTTATGGATAATATGAGTTTATTGTCTTGCCTTTTGGTCTATCGAATGCTCAAGCAACATTTATGACTTTGATGAATAGTATCTTCAGGAAGCTTTTGGACCAATTTTTTCTTGTATTCTTGGATGATATTTTGATATATTTTTGGAATAATATTGAGCACAATAAACACCTGGAGATCATGTTGAAGTTGCTAAGAAATAATCAGTTGTACAGGAATTTGTTAAAATGTGAATTTTATATGTTAGCAGTGCAACATTTAGGGCATATTTTATTGATAGAATGGATCGCGGTATATCCTAAGAAAATAGAATCTATTTTGAATTGGCCATCACCCATGAATGTGAAAAAAATCTGAAGTTTCATGGGTTTGACTGGATATTATAGGCGTTATGTGAAAAACCACGCCAAAATAATCACTCCAATAACTAACCTTCGGGTGAAGGGAAAAGAATTCAAGTGGACAAATAAATGTGAGGAAGCTTTTGATCTACTCAAACAAAGATTCATTACATTTCCCATACTAAAGATACCAAATAGTCAAGGTAGCGTTTTTGTGTGTACAGATGCATCATTGGAAGATTTGGGAGGAATGTTATCACAAGATGAAGCAGTAATAACTTATAGATATAGAAAATTGAAATGATGTGAGGTTAATTATGCAACTCATGATCTGGAATTGGCAGTAGTAGTTTTTGCTCTCAAAAGTTGACGACACTATTTGATAGGAAGACCTTTTGAGTTGAGAACAGACCATCAAAGTCTAAAGTATATATTTACTCAACCTTTGCTAAATTCTAGAAAAAGAATATGGATGGAATTTATTGTTGAATATGATTTTGGAATTGAATACATCAAAGGGAAATAAAATAAGGTTGTTGATGTACTCAATAGGAGAAGACACGTAGTTGTCTTATCTTGCATCCATGTGGACTTGATGGAAAAGGTTAAGTAAATGCAATAGCAGGATGTGTTTTGCAATCAAATCCAGGAAATGGTGGAAAGAAAATCCTATGGAAGTAAGGATTTTAGCATGAAGGATGGTTTCTTATGCTTTAAGGAGAGGGCAATAATTCCAAAGGCTAATAATTTGAAGAAAATTATCATGAATGAAGTACATAGATCTCCATATTTTGCTCACCCAGGAGGGGTAAAAATGAGAGAGAATATGAAGAAAACTTTTTACTAGCCAAGAATGAAGAGGGACATAACTGAATTTATCGCTCAGTTTCTAGAATGCCAAAAAAGTTAAGGTAGAACACAGATATCCTACAGATCTATTATATCCTCATGATATACTAGCATAGAAATGGCAAGTAATTTCGATGGATTTTATTATAGGTTTGCCAAAGATCAAATTATAGCATGACACAATCCTAGTTGTGATCAACACACTGACCAAGGTTGCAAATTTTATACCTGGAAATACTAAGTATGATGTCGTGGTTGTGGTTAACAAATTTACCAAGGAAATATTTAGACTTCATGGTTTTTCAAAAGTGATCATTTCAGATAGAGACTCAAGATTCACATCCGAGTTTTGGTAAGCTTTACATCGGGCCACTGGTGCTCGGCCAAACATCAATTCTACATATCACCCAAAAACCAATGGGTAAACTGAGAGGGTGAATCAGGTATTAGAGGACATGTTTTGCATGTATTGTATGTATCAAAAGACCCAATGGAAATATTTTCTACACTTGATAGAGTTTACCTACAATAACGATCATCATTTGAACCTAGGCATGGCACCATTTGAAGCCCTATATGGTCAGAGGTGTAATACACCATTGTCTTGGGATAATCAAAAGGATAGGGTTGTGCTTGGACATGATATGGTCAAATAAATAGAGCAACAATTAAGGATTATTATAGAAAGACTTAAAGAAGTTACAGATCATCAAAAAAGTTATGCCAACCTTAAGATGTCATCAAGGGATTTTGTGGTGGGTGACAAAGTGTTTTTGAGGGTGAGACCACAGAAAAGTGCTATCAAATCTACCAAAATGGATCCTCATTTTTTGGGACCCTTTGAAATTACAAAAAACATCAGTCCTGTGGCATATCGACTTGCCTTACCACCCAGTTTGACAAGATTCATGACACCTTTCACATTTCATTGCTTAGAAAGTATGTATCTAACCCTAATCATGTGTAGAAATTTTCTAATTTGCAGATGACGGATTTAGAGGCTATAGAGGTTCGACCAGTAAGAATCCTTGATTTCCATCCAAATTGATGAGGAAAGAGATCTGGAGCAAGGCAAGGTCTAGTGGGACCACTACTCCGAGAGAAATGTTTTCTAGAAAAATAACATAAATGCAAAGACACTTTTTATTTTTGTTTGAGACCACTATGTAATTGGTACCTTATGCTTGTACTAATAAGAACACAAAGGACTATGTTAAGCCTAATGGGGGAAGGATGTCATGACCCTCCCTTGGCACACTTCTCACTAGATAAATTCATGATTGACTATGATGCTTGTAGAAGGAATGAATGTAGGATGATGTGTTTGTTCTTGCAGATTTTTGGTTTATGGAAATATAATATTTCTTGTTAAGTGAAATGAGGTGATGACTTAATGAATAATGAAACAACATTGATGAAGGCTTTCCATATAGTAGTATATCATGACTTGCTTAGAAAAATTATACTAAAACCTTGGAAAGAAGTTTGTTGCTATTGATAATTTTCCTATGTTATGATTTTATGGCTATAACCATCTTATGGAAAGAATTCCATAGATTTGAAAGAGTTACAATGGAATGGAAATAAGTGAATTATATATATATATATATATATATATATATATATATATATATAGGTATTTAAAGATAAATATTTGGTCGTCTTATTTCTTTAAATAAAATAAAAAAATTAATAATAGACATTTCTTTACATTAATGACGGTTCTTATTTGGGATTGCTTATTTTCAATTTACCATGGAAGATAACTAAAATAATATATACCTATATATACCCACTTGGAGTGCTTGTTCCATAAAATAAAAGAAAAATATTTTAGTGACTTTTTGCTGGTGCAATTAAGATACTATTAAATTGTGTTGATTTGTTATAGAATCTTAAATCGTAGATGAAAATTATTGGATCTACTTATGTTTTAAATCTTAAGATCGTGGACTCCTTGCGTGCGGGTTAATGCTCATCCATGTACTCCAAGAATATGGAGAACATGTAAGCATGGGTTTCATGAACGCTAGTTCTCCAACGAGTGCTTGAGAGTGGAGTGATGAATGATGAGGAGATTTCATAGAAAGACAAGAGTAAGGAAGCAGAGAAGAGAAAAGAAGGTTGAATATCGAGAAGAAAGGATACCCAGGAGATATAATTGCAAATTGCAAACTACTGTGGAGCTTGCACTATGAACACCAGGTATTTAAATTGAGGTCTTTTTCTTACAAAAGGGCTTGTGATACCTTGATATTCTAGAGTTTAGTATATTTTGATGTTTAATGTATTGGGGGTCGTAGAAGTGATTGAGGAACAAACTTGTGTACGTCAATGATATTTTCGAAGAAGCTTGTTGTTGCCTTAGTTACAGTGGAATTTTTTTTCCATTCCAAGCGTTAGCACATATTTTAGTGTGAAAGTACCTTGATGTCATGTGTTCACTAGGTATTGTTATGAAATAGTTGGGTTTTAAACTAGGATGGACAGAGAGGTAGTTAGATGAATAATTAATCTTTTTTGGATGACTAGGATCACCAAGTTGTAAACGATATACCCAACAACCAACAGATTTATACTGACTACCTATCACATAAGGAGCCACTTCTATCCGGTATATGACTGTAACCATGGTAGACTATGAATGATGGTTGGTTGAATGTTAATGTGCCCAGGCAAATTGCTTTTAATCTTAGATTCTTTTTTGGTGTGGATTTGGAGAAAAATGAGACGTCTATATAAGGGAATTTTAAGTTGAATCTATGATCTTGAAAAGTGTTGGTTGTGTGGGCGCGTAATAATCTAGTTTCGAGTAATTGCTTATGAATGGAACATGTGTGATAATTCAAATGTGAGTGTCATGATAGCTCATGTTTGCTAATTGAATATTGTAGAATTATTATATGAATGGGATTTCCCTGATAAATGAATTGTGAGTGTAATAACAACTTTTGTTGGTTATTTAATATTGTAGAATAATTATATAGATGGAATTTTCCTTGATAATGAATTGTGAGTGTAATGACAGCTCCTGTTTGCTATTAATTATTGTAGAATAATTATATGGATGGAATTTTTCGTGATAAATGAATTGTGAGTGTAATTATTAATTATTGTAGAATAATTATATGGATGGAATTTTTCGTGATAAATGAATTGTGAGTGTAATGACAACTCTTGTTTGCTATTGAATTATGTATATTTATTGTATGAATGGGATTTTTTTGATATTAACGAAATGCGAGTGTAACGATATGTTGTGGTTGGTAAGATTATCAACGAAGGGGATTTAGGATTTTTCATGGTAGTATGAGCATAATGATAGCTCCGGTTATCTTTGTGTATTCAAGATATACCAAAAGTATGATCGTTATTTGAATAGCTTTGTGAGTGTAATTATAGTGTTTATTATATAGTTATTGTAAAGTTGTTTTCTAAGGAATAGAACCTATGGTGTTAATGTTACATGCAAGTAGATGGAAGGATTCTCTTAAGATTCACTTCTCAAAGTTTAAAAAAATAAGTTCTCTTTTAAATACTTTAGTCAATTACAAGTAAAATTGTGTGATTTATATCTTCCATGCTTTTAAATAATTAAAGGAACATGAATCCAAAAAAGGGAGGAGGTATCTCTATAGTTAATCTTGAAACATAAAGTGATTATTTTATTTTATATTTTGAATTACAAATCTCTAGAACAGGTATGTCTAGTTCCAGTTCGCTTTCATTAAATGGAATGATTTGCATAGTAATTACTCAGGTGTTCTTCCAACAGACCTCATGTGTTGAAATTGCAGGAATTTGGTAAGAATGCAAGGGGATACAATCATGGACCGGAACTGTGGATGGAGATTCCAAAAATAATTGGTCTAAAGAAGACTTCTTCAATGTTAAACTCTCACTTCACTTATGAAATTTTTGTTAAGCAGTGGTAGTGGTTACAGATACCGAGCCTCGTAATAGAAAGTGTTGAGTGGTATATGTAAATGGAAGAGCTTTGTGCATTCCTTACAAGGGTCAATCCATAATTTATATTTTGTTGAAAAAAATTTATATTATTGATATATTTGTAAGCTTGAAGGACAGAGTGGTTGTGATAATTAACATTATGAATAAGAATATGTGGTTCTATATATGATATTTGGTTGTATATATAGATAGATAGATAGGTATTAATGTGAACGGAATTCCAATCATGGAATATGCCAATAGACTTGTATGATTTAATAAAAAGTGGTTAACTTACGAATCTAAGCTTAGTAGGGAAATTACATATAAATGATAACATGCTTGTTTTCAAGAAGTTTAATTGGGATTTTTTTAATTGAATTTTATGAGGGAATCTTAATGGGTGTAGTCGTCATTCTTGTTAACATAAATAATGAATTTTATTGCATCAAGAGTAAGCTCTACCACTATGTGTGGAATCATATTAGATGTTGTGAGCAAGGAAAATAGTAGATATTTTGAGGTTAATCAGTCAACTCACCTAAGTGGAATTTTTAGATAACTTCAAGTAGTTAGTTAAGGGGATAAGAGTGTGATCTTCCAATACTTGATAGACTAAGATGGGGATGAGGCTTAATTTTAGAATGACTAGCTCAAACGGATATGAGATAGATAGTTAAATTTCCATATGGATATATCACCTACATAGAAGGACCTATGTAGAGTAGAAACTTGGTGTGCACCTTTCAAAAGAATGAAAGGGAAGATCATCGCTAGCTCATTGGAACCAATGAGAGGGATAGTTTAACCATTCATGAAACATCTAGTGCTCTTACATAAATAAAACTATGTAAGGTGTAAGGATGGGTGTGCCTCAAGGAGTCTCTAGGTAAAGATTTGATGTATAATTTTAGTGTTCGCTTCAAGAGTGTAGATCCTAGAACCCTTGGTAGAAAGAAAAAAAAATAGAATGGTAAAACATGGGTTATGACAAATATAAAGAGAAGAAATGTAATGGCATGGAAGTTGTAAGAAGTAGTTTTGTTTTACACAATTTAATAATTTAGTTTTGTTTTACATATTTAATAATTTAAAAGTTTTAATGATTTGTTTAATTGTTTTTGTTTAAAGTTTTAGTTTTTGTTTAATGGATCATATGAAATTAAAATGAGTTTTATTTTGATGTTTTCTTGAAATTTAATGAATTTAGCGAGTTAAATTTATATTATTTGATGATGTTTTTAAAATTTTAAATAAAAAATAATGAGATTTTTTTAATTTTTTTAATTAATTATATAATGTTATGATGCAAAATAATGTTTTTAATACTTGTTTTAGGGTTTTAAAGATCTAATTATTATCTATTATATTTATTTAATATAATCTACCTCACCTCATAATGTAATATAAGGAAACATAAGATTGAAATTTATCTAAATTAAAATTTTATAGAGCATCTAAAGGAAATCCAACACCACCAGGAGGAGGAATAATTAGAAATAATAGGGGAGATATTTTGTCTCATCATGCTTTCAATAGTGGATTTAAAACTAATAATGCAACTGAAGCTTGGGCAGCGTTGGAAGGGTAGACAAATGAAACGAAATGGAGTATGGATAGAAGGTGATTCATTAATAGTAATAAATGCAATTTTGAGGAAAACAAAGACTCCATAGAACATACAAGAGATAATTGCATAAATACAACAAAGTTCGAAGAAATCATATATCATGAAGTTAAATTCTCTTTTCCTTGTTTAGAGGAAGTAGTAAGTTTAGGAAACCTAACAAAAAAATATTGACTACCTAAATTAAATAATGATTAATATTTATTCGAATTAATATTATTTAACTAAGTAAATTAACACCATGAATAAAACATACTTTCATGTTTCCACCTAATCTATATTTATGAAGAGAGGGCTCTGCTAGGGTTTGATGAGGAAAAACTACTCTGCTAGGGTTTGATGAAGAAAAACTACTCTACGGGGATGGCAGCAGCTTTCAAAGGAGGTCTAAAAAAATGGAGGAATATCGTGATGGCATCGAGTCCAAAATAGAGAGTACATGCTCATGATGTTTTTTCATCTGAAAATGACTAGAAGGAATAGGATTTTCCAGTGCATGTCAGGAACAGCTTGTTAAAGAAGAATTGATGTTTGGAACGATGTGAAGCTAGGCCAGTTCTAGTGGTTCAACCAGACTTGGTGGCGAAATATGTGGAGTATCTAACCAAACATGCCCTTATTGGCAAATTTTTGGGCATCCGAATTTCTCTCCCCTTTGTGGAGGCTTGGGTCAGGAAGACTTGGAATCCTGAAGGCGATGTGGAGGTGATGCTGAGTGCGAATAGCTATTTTATGGTGGTTTTCTCTTGTATTGCAGATCGTAACAAAGCATTTTAAGGGGATCCGTATTTCTATAACCAAGTGGGAATATTTATTAAACCCTGGCATGTGGGTTTCAACCCATCAGAGGAGTGGTCGTCGCAGGTTCCAGTATGGGTGTGGCTTCCATGGCTTCCGTTGGAATTCTGGAGAATTGATATCTTGCATAAGATTGCTCTTCTGCTTGGGAAGTCGGTTGGACCATCACAACAAACAATGGATAAAAAGGTAATATTTGTTGCTCATATTTGTGTTGAAATTGACTTAAATAATCCTATTCTAGATTCTATTGAAATACAATTTGGATCAACTACATGGGTTCAAAAACTTGACTATGAAGCTCTTCCATTTTGTTGTCGAATTTACCGTGAATATGGCCACCTGCAAATAAAATGCCCTAAGTTTGTCTCGCCTATGGCTTCAAATCCTAGGCCTTCTCGGTCTGGACAAAGTTTGGATAAAGGAAAAGCCTTGATAAAGGAAGGGGAACGGGATAAGGAAGGTTTTGTTCTGGTAAAATCCCGAAACAGAGGACGAAGGGCAAACAAAGACCTTAAGGATAGCCAACCAGATGCTCTACTCAACCATTTTGAAATATTAGATGATCTTTATCAGTGCATGTAGATACGTGAAATATCGCTACCTAATGCAAATATAACAATACCAAATCAGATGTCTCTTCTTGAGGGGGAACTTAAGGAATCAGATCTAGGGGATATAAATGAAGAACAAAGGGCTTTGGATCTAAGTATAGGAGACATGGTTGGGTCTAGCCCTATAAGGAAAACTATTTTGGAAAGTGGTACAAATTTAGTTATGCCCTCTCCTAATCAGGCACTGATGCAGTCATCCTTGTACTGCAAAACTCCTACGGTGTTGGGATTGCAGTAGAAAATAATTAAAAAAAGTTTTTCGGATAAGAATATGAAGGTGGGTCGGAAGAAGGACCAGGATAAAATTACATTAATGGGGGAGACTTTTGTGGAGTCGGGCTTGGTGAGAACATTGGACTCCCATTTTTATAACCCCCAAAAATGATTATCCTCTCATGGAATGTAAGGGGGTTGAACAACATCCCCAGACAAAAAGTTGTTCGTGATTTGGTTTGTGTGCATTCTTCGATTATGGTGTTTATTCAGGAGACTAAATTGGCTATTGATAGTATGTTCAATATTGCTCCCAATTTGTGGAGAAGGGGCTAATGCTAGTGTATTGGTGCATGTGGATATGATGGTGGCATCGCTTGTTTATGGGATTTGGTTAAGTTATCCCCTCTTACTTGGATTTCTAGTAGATGGTCTATTTCGATGGTCGGGCATGATAATGAATCTGGTGAAACCATCCTAATTACAAATGTGTATGCTCATGTTGATTACAATGGTAAAGTGAATTTGTGGGAGCACATTTTCTTTGTGAGAAGTTTGGTTCCCCTATACCCATGGATTTTGGTTGGAGACTTCAAATCTATCACTTATCTGGAGGATAAACGTGGTCAGGTGGACCGTCTCGAGCCTTTTCCTTTTGTCTTCAGTGCTCATATTCAGGCCCTAAACTTGGTTGACATCAAGCCAGATAATGGGATCTTTACTTGGCACAATAGAAGGTGTGGGGAAGCTTCCATATCAAAGATACTAGATAGGTTTTTGATATCCAGTTATTGGATGGGTAATAATAGAAATGCTAGTTCTATGATTCTGGAGGGTAGGGGATCTGATCATTGGCCTATAAAATTCTTTGCTTTGGATTTAGGGCTAAAAAACAATCCCTCCTTTAAGTTTCAACTTATGTGGCTTCGTGATCCTAAGCTTCATGATTTCATGCGAGGCTGGTGGACCACTGGAAAACCTCCTCATGGCACCACTATGTATTCCTTTATGAAGCGACTACAATTTCTAAAATATAAATTAAAAATATGGAATAGAATAAATTTTGGGAATCTTTCCTTGGCTAAGCTGACATCTCTTAGGAGGATGGAAGAAGCTTCAAGGAATATTAGAGATCAGGGATTTCTTGTTGAGGAATCTGAGGCTGTGAAAGACCTTGTTGAATGGTAACTGAGGGAAGAAATTTTTTGGAAACAAAAAGCTCGAATATATTGGCTTCAAGAAGGGGATAGGAACACAACCTTCTTTTATAACTCAGTTAAGGCTCGCTATAATGGTAACCTGATTACCTCTCTTGTAAATTCTCAGGGTGCCCTACTCTCTTCTTTCAGGGATATTTTAGAAGATACTAAGAGGTATTTTTTCTCTCTTCAAGGAGGACTCCCTATCATATTATGAGAATGAAAAGCTTATTCTAAACTATATTCCAACCATTGTTTCTAGAGAGATGAATGAGCACTTGATGGGTCCAATTTCCATTTAGGAGTTGGAAAATGTTGTATTCAAGATGAAAAAGGAAAAGCCCCAGGCCCAGATGGATTCCCGATTGATTTTTATCAAGATTTTTGGGATTTAATCAAATTTGATCTTTTGGAGGTGGTCCATGAGTCCCAAAAGAACAAAAAAATTCTAAGGGCCCTAAATGCTACCTTTGTGGTGTTTATACCCAAAAAAGAGGGAGCAATTCCTTGGATATGTTTAGGCCTATTGATCTCTGCAATGTTGTGTATAAGATCATCACAAAAATTATTATTGAGAGGTTGAAGATATGGTTGAGCAAAATCATCTCTGAGGAGCAAGGAGGGTTTGTTCCTGGCCAACAAATCTTGGATGGGGTTGTTATTGCTACAGAAGCTATTCACTCGATGGAAACTTCTAAGGAGAAAACTATGTTCATTAAGTTGGACATGGCCAAAGCCTATGATTGGGTCAAATGGTCCTTTCTTCATAAAGTTCTTGTTGCTTTTGGATTTGATGAGGAATGGATTAGATGGGTGATGAGCTATGTTTCTTCTTTCTCATTCTCTATTCTTGTTAATAATGAGCCATCAGAGCTATTTGAGGCCTCAAGGGGATTGAGGCAAGGAGATCCTTTATCTCCTTATTTGTTTATCATTATGGCAGAAGGTTTGGTAAGATTGCTCAAGTCTCAAGTCATGCAGGGTCTTATTCAGGGGTGGAAGTGGGATAGTAGTTTGCCACCTCTTTCCCACCTTCAATTTTTTGATGATACTGCTTTTTGGGAGTTGCCACTATCAGGGAAGCTAGAAATATTAGACAGTCTCTTGACATATATCTTGGTGCTTCTGGACAGTTGATTAATGAGGACAAGTCTTCTATTTTCTTCTTCACTACCCCTCCTCTTATTCAAGCTAGGATTTCTTGCATTCTAATATTCTAGGTTGGGACTCCCCCCTTCATTTATCTTGGTATTCCAATTTCATCTCATCCTCTACCTAGATCTTCTTGGTAGTCTATGCTTGATAAGTTTATAAGGAAGGTGAATCACTGGACTTTCAGATGGCTATCCACTATAGGTAGAGCATTGCTTTTAAAATCTATTGTTCAAGCTTTACCCATTTATAGATATTTTGTACAAATAGCTCCCTCTCACTTCATCAAGGATATGGATGCTTTGTCAAGACAATTTCTATGGTTTGGAAAACTTGATCAATCTAAACGGAGTTTGGTTAGTTGGGATTCTATATGTAGACCGATGCAAGAGGGAGGCCTTTGGTTATGACAGACAACTCTTTTTGTGTAGGCTTTGGCTGCAAAACTTTATTGGATATGGTGTACCTCTCAAGATCAGATTTGGGCTAAAATATTATCTTGTAAATACTTGAGAGGTATTTCTGAGGCTGATATTCCTAGAGTCAGCTTGGTTGGGAAAAGTTCAGTTATCTAGGACACTCTAAAAAGAGGAGCTAATTTAATCAAGCAGGGTTTGTTATGGATTTGCAATCAGGGATCAAATGCTCTTTTTTGGGAGGATTCTTGGGATGGTCACCCTCCTATATTGAGGTTATGTTCCCTAAGCATTTTTTTCTTGGAAGTAGGTTGGTCTCGTGTGGAGGACTTTAAAAAATCCAGTCTTTTGGAAATATGGAGATGTATAGGTGGAAAGATCCGCAAGAATGGCCCCAGGGGGGACTGGCCAAGGACAGAGAGGTGCTTGCTCTTATTCTTACGGGGAGACCTTGTTCTTCATTGAGGGGTAAATATATTCTAGCTTGGAACCCTGATCCTAATGGAACCTACTTGGTAGCCTATGGTTATCAGGTTCTTGATAAGCAAAAGTATGGGAGTCTTCTTGTCACTTAGTGGGAAAAGGTGTGGAACAAATTTGCCTGGTCAAAATGTAACTTCTTTCTTGGGTTGGTAGCTCGTAATAAATGCCTCACTTGGGATAATGTGAGGAAGAGGGGATTCTAGGGTCCCTCTTTTTGTGTCCTTTGTAGTAAGAATGAGGATGACTCTTATCATTTATTTTTCCAATGCTCCTTTTCCAGAGACATTTGGCACTATTGGTGGAGTGCTTGGAACCATCCATATTTTCATGTGTTGTCCTTGGTGGATTTTTGGAGTAGTCTAGGCAGACCTTCGACCAAGGCCCCCTTCCTTCGGGTGGCTTGGAATTTGGGCCCTTATTGCATCATCTAGAAAATTTGGCTCGAACGAAACCAACACATATTTCAAGGTAGTTATTTGGCTATTCAATAGATCTGGCAAAGGGTCCTGTATATGGTTCAGGAAACCATCCATAGCAAATGTGATGTAGACCCTCTTTTGGATTCTAGGAAGGATAAGGTACAGCAAGTCCTTGGTCTCTTTGGGGATGGTGTGAACTCTTCTAGCCCTAGTAGGGTTCCTCAACTCAGCAAGAAGGTTAGGAGAGATGGTAGGTGGAGGCCACCCCCTAGAGGAGTTTTAAAAATTAATACTGATGGATCATCCAGGGGTAATCCTGGACATGCTAGCATTGATGGTGTTGGGAAAGACTCTACTGGTGGTTTCAATTTTTTCTTTTACATTTATAAAGGTGTTCACTCCAACAATTTTATGGAAGCTCTTGCAATTCTTGAGGCTTTGTAGAGGAGGTTTTCTCTTGGATGGCATAGGATTATCTGTGAGTCTAACTCTCAAATTGTGGTTTATATTTTAAACATTAAAAGGGTGGAGGAAGATAATTGGTAGTTGGCCTCTGTAGTCGTTTAGATTCTCATAATGAGTGAAGAGTTCTAATTTATATCCTTTGTGCACATTCCAATGGAATGGAATGTGGTTGCTGATTACCTGGCCAAAAGGGCTTCTAAGCTGCTGTATCCTTGGAGTATCAATAATTGGGAGAGTCTCCCATCTGGGTACTCTCAACGCTTGTGGGAGTTGATCCACAAGGATGTACAGACTTAATGTGGTTTGTTCTTCTTTGTCTTTTCCAGGTGTCATTCTAGTCTAGTGGTTTTAGCCTGTTTGGTTGTTTATTTGAGTCCTAGTTGGAAGCTCAGTTGTACTCTGTAATCCAGATTTTTTATCAATAAATTTTTACCCCTTTATTTAAAAAAAATGATTAAGATTTATTTTAATGTTTTCAATTGATAATATTTGTTTTTTCATGAGTTTATATAGTATTTTATGAAGGTCCTAGTCCCTTCATACTAAGTTGGGGTGAACCTTGTACCTCTCTAAGAAAGGCCAAAGCCCTTACCACTGCAGTAAGGTTACAACTAGGAATTGATAATATTTGTTGTATTCTATAACATTAATTTGTTTTCATATAAAATATTTATTACAATTATTATGGTTGCAATGATGCTTCTCCAAGAAGAAAACTAGCAATCTATATTCTAATAATATTAAATGAGTAGAGGTCTATCTAGAGTTGTGGGGTGCAGGGGACCTCCTACTCTGGGCAGGATGGTCCTGCTCCATTTTCCTGCTCCCCCCTCCCTTGGTTTTTGCCCAGTTCCCTGACTCATCCTAGGACTTTCTATTCTGGGAATGTTGTTGTAGCAAAGGATCTCCTTGGAGGGAAGGTCCTTGCCTACTTTTTGTTCCTTTCCCAGATATATTATGTTTTTCCTACTTGATTCCTTGGTCTGGTACATCCCAGCATTTTTCCCTATGCTTCCTGCTGAGTTTTCAAGATCTTTCCTCGGCCTCTTTCAGGCTTTCTTCAGGGTTTTTTTCACAGGTTGTTCTACTTGGATTTGGTTCCTTGGGCTTCCTTGGTTCGTTGTGGTTGCAGGTTGGGTTTTCGACTGCTTTCTTGTGCATCATGTGAGATCTTAACTATATGTTTTTGGTCTTGGGGACAGGTATGTCAGCGACTTCTCTTTGTGATATCATTGAATGTTGGTGGTCCCACTCTTTTGGGTGGGGCTCTTTTTTATTTCTTTTTCAGGAGCCTCTACTTTCAAATTTCAAATTTTCAAATTTTCAAATTTCAAATTTCTTGCTTTGGGTTTCTGGGCAGGATTTTTGTTTTCAGTTTTTCAAATTCCTTGCTATGCGAGATTTTCTTTTTTCCTTGGATGGGATTATTCATTATGCTTGGTTCCCGTTGGATGAGATTTTTCAATTTGATAGCTTCCCACTGGGTTGGATTTTTCAAATCTATCATCCTGTTGGTTTTCCAGCTGGGCAATATTTTTCAAAATTGGTGGTTTCCCACTAGGCGGGATTTTCAAGCTCTATGGTTCTTCTTGCTAGTTTTCCCACTGGACGGGATTTTCAAATTGGTGGTTTCCCATTGGGTGGGATTTTCAAGCTCTATAGTTCATCCTGCACGTTTTCCCGTTGGGTAGGATTTTTCAAAATTGGTGGTTTCTCACTAGGTAGGATTTTTCAAATTTGGTTGTTTCCTGTTGGGCAGGATTTTCCAAACTATATGTTTCCTGCTAGGCGGGATTTTTCAAATTGGCTATTTTTTACCTTTGGTGTGGTCGATTGACCTATTGTAAAAAGGTTTTGGGACCCTTTCAAAATCCGCATATAATATAATTTTAACCTACAAAAAAAAAAGATTCAACGAGTAGATATTAGAGGTGGATTTTTGGTATTGTTAAGGTTGTTACAGGAAAATATCAAGAAGGATGATGAATTTTGGAATATTTGTATTCACAAAAAAATTGAAGATCCAAAAAATAAAAATTAAGGATTCTGACTATTTATGAAAATATAGGTTTCTACTTATAGCAACTCATATCAGAGCAAAATTGAATCTATTTGTAAACTCTCAATCTCTAAAGGAAAGAGTTGTGATTGGTCAAGGTTGGGGGACCTGAGTACAACCCCCTGTTCTCAAAAAAAAATCTATTACATTTAAAAAAATTAAAATTATAATAATATTTAATATATACCATAAGTTACAAGCTTATTGTAGTGGTAAGGGCTTTGGCTTGTTTTTGAGAGGTCCAAGGTTCAAACCCCACTCAGTATGAGGGGACCATGATCCTTCATAAAAACATGTGTAAACTCATTGAAAAATTATTTAGTATATACCATGTAATATTTATTCTGATTGTGGTAGATTATATTAATGATCAATTATAAATTTGAATTTATTATAACTCTCACTTATTATCAGTGTGATATAGTAATATAAGGAAGGAAATATAAGGTTGAAATTTTTAATATATTTTTAAAAAAATTATAAAATTATGATAAACATTCAATATATATCATGCAATACTTATTTTAATTGTGGCCAATAATATTAATGATGAACTAAAAATTTAGATTTATAATAACAAACAAATTTGAATGACCTATTTGTTATATTCACTTGATGATCTACATAATAAATGATTAATTTATTAAGGTTATGTAGATGCATGGATGCAAGTAAGAAATATCTCAATTGGACCTTTGAAATTAATGTATTTGGGTATAATGGTACACAAAATGCAATATAGAAGGTTACAAACAAATAATCTTGCAAAATTACATTTAGGGTAATGCATCCAAAATAAAATTGTTTAACCCATTTATTTTAAATTTGTTTAGTTCATTAATTTCTTATTTCATTACTTTGTTTTACTAAATGAAATAATTATTAGTTTTATTCTTGATCAATTAGTTAAGCACTATTTCCCTTTACAAGGATCGTTGATTAGACTAGAAATAGTTATCTTCCAGTTTTCAACATCTACAATATATAGCATTTTTTAACTTTTATAAATATGTTTTTAACATGAGGTTACATATTTCAGTCAACAATATTATGTTATAATATTTTTCAATCCTATATAACCAATTAAAATAGTTTTTAACATTCATAAGGCCATAAGCCATATGATATGGTCCTCATGGAATATGTTGTATACTTATGGTTATCCAACCATACTTTGATTATATAAGCATGGCATACAACCCTAACCCCCATGAAATTTGAACCTTAGACCTCCAATCTAGAGTTCCAAAGTCTTTACCATTAGGTCCACTCAATTAAAAAAACATGAGGTTGAAAGGAATATGTATATCAATATTACATTTTAATCTTACAAAGCAATACATAATTACCAAGTTGTCCTAATACCACTTTATGGTCATGATATAATATGGGAGCCCTATAACCATATTAAAAGTATGAGGTTGAAAATATTTTGGTATATCCATATTACATTCAATTATTTCCCATGTGTAATTGTCAAGTTGTTGCAATAACACCATGTGGTCATCTTTTTTAATTTCTTGTAACCAATTAAAGTAATTTTTAACATCCATGAGACCATAGGCCATATTGGATAATCCTCATGGAGGAGGTTGCTTCCTTAATATATTGTTTTTCAATCATACCTTGTATACCAAAGAATGTTGTACAACTCTACCCTTCACAGGATTCAAATATTAGACCTCTTATTCAAAGTTTCAAAGTTTTCACCATCGAGTCCACTCAAAGAAATACGAAATCGAAAGAAATTTGTATATCCATATTACATATTAATCTTACCAAGCAATATATGTATAATTACTAAAGTGTTGTAATATTTTTTTTTATTGGTGAAAAGGGGTTTTGAAAGGGTCCCGTAACCTTTTACATCATCCAGACTATTGCAAGAAGCTCCAAAGAGACAAAAACCATAGAAAAGACAATCCTGGATGGGAAGCCCAGGAGAATCCAACTACCACCCTAGAGAAGCCATTGCAGACGATCAAAACCATCCTAGAATCCCACACAGGGGCAGGGCCTGAACACTAGAAAGGGCCCACGTAGGGGCAAAAATAAAAAACTAGAAAATAACCCACGCAGGGGCAGGACCTGATAACCAAAAAATGCCCATGCAGGGGTAGAACATTAAACCAAATAAACCCACACCAGGGTAAAAACAACAAATCCACAAAGGGGAGACCCCCACGGTCGAGAGACAACCAGCATCTCTGATTAAGCATTTGGTCCCTGACCATTTCCCATAGGGCTCTCTCCCACCAGAATTTTGAATTCCTCAAGGACCTCATATTGATCCTTGTATTCCTCCAAGAGGGAGTCCACCTAAACCAAGAGGGAAGTGATGGTCCTAGCCACCCGACCAAGGGCTTTAAAAAGATCCTGGATCTCCTAGATGTGCCCGCGATCAAAAAGATTTGAATAATTTGTCACTCAAGAGGTTAGCAAGGGAGCTTGAGTAGAGGTCCCCTCATTGGGGATTGTTCTTCTCATCGGCTTGTCCTTCTTGGCCTGGAAGGATAGAGAGTCATCTAAAACATCATCGATAACAAGAGGGGCCTTACGTTTGCTACACCCCACCTTGGCCCGAAGGGGGTAACATCGGGGCTCAAATTTTTGGGAACCCGGGGTGTCATCCACTTTGGCTATAGATCCTAAAGTGCAATTGGGAGGAGGGGTGACTAGGATATCTCCCCCAACCTCTCCCCTGATGTTAGCAGGACCTGCAGCAATGAGAGTGGGCTCGACAGGCACAACCACCCTGCGGTTCTACTTTGTGACCATGAAATTAAATAGAACAAGATGGAGGTCCTGGTGGAGGGGGGAGGAGGATATTCCCCTCTTCACATTCAGGATGAACCTTTCCATTGACCAAAACATGTACTCGAGGATGTTTATTGTCTTCTTCCCTCGGAGATGGTTCAGAAATACGAGATGAAAACTACGGAGAATAGTGTTCGGGTTGTCAAGGGTGAAATACTGCAGCACCGTAACCATAACCGTGTCCCATGGTTTTGGCAAAGTTTCCCTCACTATGCCACCTTTCTCCTTGTCGAGGGACTCTCCTTTATCCCTGAACAGGGCCAATTCTCCTTGGAGGGAATGCTTTTCATGATTGATGATTTCCTCATCATTGGGGAGGCCAATGACTTCCGCTAGTAAATCCATCGTGATAGTGAAGCCCATCCCTCTGAGGATGACGTGTCCTCCATTCCAAGAGTGAAAAAAATCCATAGACAAATCTAGCTCATTCCCATTGAAAAGCTATAAAAAATTTGAGGAGACCATGGTCTCTAAAAATATCTTCGACCAAGGGAGTAAGTTGAAGGGAGGCTAGCTCAATTTTGGCCATGGTAGAAGGAAAACTTAGAGGCGACAGACAAATTTTAGGGGTGGCAATGATGAGAAAATAGAAGGATGACGAAGGTGGAAATATAGCTATAGGAGGACTCCAAAAAACACCACCATCCAAGGCGGCTCGTACCCCATGTCATCCAAATCATACGAAAACCAAGGGACATGGGTGAAATGGCACACCAAACAAGGGGGGGGCCAGGTGGAGGGGAGCGGGGGTGGCACCAAGGTTGACTAAATGGGTGGGCCAGTTCAAGACATGATGGAGGGGATGATCATCCTTGTTGGACAGGTAAACATGGCAGAGGTGCATGAAGAGGATGACGATAATGAAAGCCAAGGGGTTGCTAGAAACAAGGGAAAAAACCCGACAATGGAAACATGATAGTAGGGTAAAATTTAAAAAGCACCTTACCCAAAAAACATCGGTGGAGCAATGACAAGTCAACGAGATTTGGTTGAAGATGAGGAAACAAATGGGACTACCAGTGAGCTTTGGGATTGTGGCAGTGACCAAAATGAGAACACGGGTGAGGGAGGTAAACATTCCCAAGGTCTGGGTACACCTACCAATGCCAAGAAAAAGGTGGTATGATTCTCATAGCTTACACTTTCGATGGTGATGTCCTCCCGGTTCCACTTGTATGAGGACTGATGAGTGTGCCACCAGGGGGTGGTATTGGTGGGTCAAACTGATAGCTGGCTGACCCTGGGAAGCCTTCTGACCTTCCAATGATTGGAGGGGTCCACTTGGGGGTGGTAGATATGAAAAATCCCCAGTATAAGAGTTGACCAAAATTGGAGCTCATGGTGCAAAGTTGATAACTTGCCACTCTAGCTCTAGGCTGACCAATCAACATGTTGAGGTGGTGGTGGGCTTGAAATCGATGGAGCTGGTTTTTGAACCTGGCCCACCTTGAATCACTGGATGATGACATCAGTAGCATTGGTGTCGATGAGCATCTAGGGGAAGGAATCTCTCCACACGGTGAGGCCATGCTCTGTGATTCCCATATTGGCCAAGTGATCAGTTGCACAATTTCCTTCCCTGTAGGTGTGGGTCAGCCTTATGTTCGAGAAGGAGAGCATCAGATGATTAACTTTTGTGATCATATTGGAGATGTTCCATGAAGTAGGGGAAGTTCCAAAGGTCAGGTAGGTGATGATGTTTTTGGAATCACCTTCCACCACAACATTTGGAACCTGCAAACTGTGAATAAGGACAACACCTTGGTAGAGAGCCCTAGCTTCAGTGAAGTGACTGGAGTTGAGCCCTAGGTTCTCGACGTAGGCTAGGATGATATTTCCCCTATGATCTTGAATGATGCCACCCACACCAGCTGCTCCTAGATTTCCTTTGGCTACACCATCAAAATTTAGTTTGAGGAAACCTAGGGGGGAGGGGTCCACCTAACAAGGGAGCGATCAGCTTTGGGAGAGACCTACTTGTACATGCCATCAAGGATTCTGAGGGAAGAGGCAAGACAAGCATCACGGCTCGAGATCATTCTTACCCTGAGAGATAGACACATTCTCAGCAATAGTAGCTATAATTCTGGAGAGGACATACTTCTCACTGTGGGTAGAGTCTTGGAAGGCACGGGCATTGTGTTCATGCCAAACCTCCCATAGGAAGTGGGGGAGGCAGAAGGACCAAAAAGTCTTCAATCGGTGGCCTCTAAATGGACTAGGCCACTGAACACAAAGATCACTTAACATGAAGGGTGGGACCCAGGAGATACCAACCGAGGAGAACAGGGAAGAGAGAATGGATTGGGAGAAGGGACAAGATATGAAGATGTGTTGGGTAGACTCACAATCCGAGTGGCACAGGTAGCAATGGTTGGGGAGGGACAGACCACGATGATGGAGGTTTGGGATGGTGAGGATCTTATCCTAGACAGCAAGCCAGAGGAAGAAGTTGACCTTAGGGATAAGGTGGGGCTTCCATATGAGCTTGGAGGGGAACCAGGGAGGACCAAGGTTCTCAGAGAGGGCATAGGCTGATTTGATAGAGAAGAGGTTGGTTGGGGTGGGAGCCCAGAGGATGGAATCTTCCACCGGGGAGGAGGGAATGACACAAAGGTGAAGAAGGTTGGAGAGGTTGATAGAGGCTTGCTTCTTCTCATTAGAGAGGAAATCAACCGGTAAGGGTTTCCAGGAGAGGCTCTCAAGAAGGAATAAATTACACACCTTGGGCCCAAATAGGGCATCGATCACCGACTTGAGACACACAATATTCTCACAATTCTACAATGGATAGTTGCCTAGCTAGAGGTCATCCCAAAAGCTAATCCTGGCACCATTTCCTAGCTTCCACCTGATGCCCTTCTAAAGGATATGCTTCATCCTAAGGATTGAATTCCAAACCGTAGATCCATGAATGGGGTTAGGGTCATCCAAAAAATTTTGGTTGTGCCAGAGGTATTTTGCCTTGATGATGGAAACCCATAGAGAGTTTTCATTGGTGAGGATCCACCAGCCTTGCTTGGCAATGAGATCCAGGTTCATATTACAGACCTTTCAGAGCCCAATGCCACCATACTCCTTCCTAGAGCAGACCTAATTCCAAGCCACCAGGTGAATCCGTTGCTTGTTCTCTAATCCTGACCAAAGAAAATTTCTTTGGAGTTGCTCAATGCGGTTGCAAACCTCAACAGGGATCTGGAAGATGAAAAGGAAGAATATGGGGATGCTCTGAAGGGTAGCTTTGACTAAGGTGGCTTTGCCTACTGAGGAGACTCCATTTTCAACTAGCCAACTTTTTTTGGATGCGCTCAATGATAGGGTTCCATAAGGACTTTTTGGAATGGCCTTCGAAGAGAGGAAACCCCAGGTAGGTGGTAGGGAAGGCATCAATGGAGCAGCCAAGGATGGTAGCAATGCGGGCTTGGCATCTCACTGGAGTATTGATGAAATAGATTTTACTCTTGTTGAAATTCACCTTTTGACCAGCTACAGCCTCGAAGGAGAGGAGGATGGATTTGATGCGCTAGGCTTGGGGAACAGAGGTGCGGGTGGCAATAATGGTGTCATCAACAAACTGCTGGTGGGAGATGGCCTGGAGAGAGGAAGTAGGTTTGATGCCAGAGATGGACCCTTCGAGGTAAGCATGGGTAAGAGCCCTCCCAAGAGCTTTAGCAACAATGATGAATAAGAAAGGGGAGATGGGGTCTCCTTGTTTGAGGCCTTTGAAGTTCTTGAAGTAGCCTATTGGGGAGCCATTAACCAGGATAGAAAAGTTGACTGAGGTAATGCAACCTTTGATCAGATCAATCCAATCCGGATGGAAGCCAAATTTGTGGAGGACCACAAACAAGAAATCCCAGGAGACTCTATCGAAGGCTTTGTTCATATCGAGCTTCAGGAGGAAGCCCGCTTGGCCACTCGAGGAGATGGAATGAATGAGCTCATGGATGGTGATAATGTTATCAGTGATTTGTCTTCCTTGGATAGAGTTGCCTTGGTTTGGGGCTATGATGCAGGGAAGGATAAGCTTGAGCCTAGTAGCCAAGGCCTTGGTGAGGATCTTATATAGAATATTGCACAAGCTTATGGGGTGGAATTCAGAGAGGGTGTGGGCCTAGTTAACTTTGGGGATGAGAGCTAAGAAGGTGGAGTTGATGTCCCCTAGGATATCCCTATATTTTTGCATCTGCTGGATGGTAGAGACCACGTTTGGGCCCAGGATGTCCTAGAAGTGCTGGAAAAAAATGGGGGGAAAGCCATCCGAGCCTGGAGCTTTCCCTCCTTGCATAGAAAAATAGTGGTCCTAATTTCTTCAACAGTGAGGGATTTGATTAAAATTTTATTGTGGTCAATAGTGACTAACCTGGGATGTTTTGGAGAAGGTCCTTAAATGTTTGATGGTCACAGTTGGGAGAGGGGCCAAGCAGCTCTTCGAAGAAATTAACTACCTTGGATCTGATTTCCTGAATGTCCATGACTACCTTGCCATCCTACTGCACTAGTTCCTTGATCCTGTTGCTTCCCCTGTGCCTCATTATTGTGGCATGGAAGAACTTAGTGTTCGAGTCACCTTCTTTGAGCCACGTAACCCTAGACTTTTATTTCCAAAATACTTCTTCGCTTTTGAGGATGTTGTGATAATCGGAGAGGAGGATCCTTTCAGAGTCTTGAAGAGTGGGGTCAGGTTCTCCATTCTGCAGAGTGATTTCAATATCTCTAAGTTGGGATTGAATTTGATGTTTCTTGTAAAAAATATTCTCAAAAACTTCTTTGTTCCACCATTTCAGATTGTATTTCACATGTCGTAATTTGTTGCTCACCTGAGAAATTTTGGATTCGTGGAAGGGACAGGCCCACCATTGGGAGATTAAGGATATGATATTAGGATCATGGAGCCACATGGATTCAAATATGAAGGGGGATTTGAAAGAGGAGGCGTGAGGATGACAATCCAATAGGAGGGGATTGTGGTCGGAGCCAATCCTAGGTAGAGAATGCATAGTTGCATCGCCAAATTTTGGGATGGCATTGGTGGAAATGAGGACACGATCAAGGTGCATCTAAATCAGCTGGTCACCCTTCCTACGGTTGCTCCAAGTGAATTTTGGCCCTCTAATACTGATGTCCATTAGTTCATTGTTATCAACAAAGCTTGCAAAGCATTCATAGGACCTCTCAGTGATTGGAGACCCTCCTTTCTTATCAGAAGGGAAGAGGGGGGAGTTGAAGTCTCCGGCCAGCATCCAGGATTCTGAAGAGAAGATGTCCCTTAACTGGCTGAGAGAGTTCCATAATAGGTTCCTCCGAGAAGGAGCATTCGGGGCATAAAAATTGGATAGGACCCATCAAAACCCATCCTCTTTGTTGAAGAACATAATGTTAATATAGCTCTCAGTTGTAGACAACACCATCTCGTCAACCTTGGTTGGGTCCCATAAGCACAACAGTCCCCCTGATGCTCCGTTGGCTGAACTAAAATAGGAGGTGGAGTCCTTCCAAATGTAATTTGAAATGCAAGAAACATCCTGAGAATCAAGCTTGGTTTCTTGGAGAAGAAGAATGGTGGGTCTATGTTCTCTCCTCATGGACTTGACTAAGCGTTGCTTATTTCGTCCATTGAGGCCTCTCACATTCCATGAGAGGATCTTCATTTGGAAACTCTTGACGATGTTCACTTCCCTCTTTTGAGCGGGGAGGAAGGTTGTTTCTGCTCTATTCCTAGGTCTTCAAAAGACAAGAAGACCCTCTGAGGGTGAGTTGGGTGCCATTTGCAACTTTTTTTGAGGCTTCCCTATTTTTGATGTCTTGTGCCAAGGGGTGACCCCTCTTTTTCACTGAACCCACATCAACCATTGGTTTCCTCAGAGAGCAAGAGGGAGGAGGACTAGGAGAGGTGGCATTAGGGGAGGGGGGAGACTGCTCAAGGATACCAAGGCTCTATGCATGGAGGGAGGGAAGGGTGGTGAGAATAGTGGGAAGTTGAAGTTAGGTTCATATGGATCAAAGGGAGGGTCATCGGAGGATAGGGGGAGAAGTGGTTGGACATCGGGATAGGCGAGTTGCAGGGGGGATGGGTCTAGCTGGGGGATTCTGGGGGGTCCATATCCTAGCAGGGGATCGTAGAAGGGGAGATAGGAGGGTTGAGGTTGGGATCGGGACCATGGGGCAACCATTTTTAGGGAGACGATGACTCTTTTGGGAGGAGATGGCTGGGGGCTTGGAAGGGCACTGGGAGTTTAAATGACCTTGTTTGGAACAAAGGCTACAAAAAGTAGGTTTATTTTCGTATTCAATAACTTGAGAAAAAGTACAGACCTTGGAGATGAGGTTGATAGAAGATGGAAGATCTATCCAAGTTGGGCATGCACATACGAGCCTAGGTCATCTAGGTCCTAGATCGTGTTGGAGGATCGAAGGAGATCAGTTCCCCAATGCTTCTCGCTATGCCACGAAGAATGTCTTCGTGCCAAAATTGGACTAGGAGGCTAAGAAGGTGGATCCAGATTGAATAAAAAGTTGATGCTTTGGGTAGTAGGGTCTAAGTCCACCCCCAATTTTTGAAGGAAGAGACCTCTTCGATCGAAGAACTAGGGCCCACTTGTGAGAATCCATCGAGAATCTGTAAGGTTGTTCAGTCGGATCAGGAAAAATCCTCTAGGGAGGGCTACTAGTTCCATGGATCCGATCGGGTGCCAGGAGGTGTTGGCCCATTTGTGGATGGACTCCATGTCATATCGAGATCCAAGGAATTTGTCGATTCGCAAGTTGGAGTTGCGGTCGATCACGTTGGACATGATTTTATAGGGAATCTCAAGGTTACCGTTGGAAGGGAGTAACTCGATCTTGGGCTCTATCTTTGGGTTAGGGTTTTGATTTACCATATCTGCATAATATTGAGAGGGATTTGGTAGTCCGCCTACCACTTATGAGGCTCCCTCTTCCAGGCTTGAATATCCATAGGTCTATAGTTTTAGATCAAATTTCAATCCTTGGTATCGGGATCTTGTGGTGGTCAAAGTGGTCAGTCTAAGATCCTTCACTTGGACCATGTAGATGTCCTCCTAGTTTATCTGAGTGGTCTAAGCAAGAAATATTCTACTCTCTATAGTGTGGCGTGGCCTGTCCTTACCTGAATTATTTGATAAACCCCTACCTCTGCCAGGATTGTCTTTGTCCTCACCGGTGTGACCGATATTGTCTCTACTACATCCTTCGAGTTCACTGGTGTTGGGATACCTATTTTCATCCATTGTTGCTCTTGCTTCCTTTTCGTTCATTGTTGATTCTGCTACCTTTTTGTCTGGCGCTCCTGCTTCATTTTCTCTCTCTTGCTCCTCCATCTCGTAAAAATTAATCCTTTAAAGTGTTGTAATATTTCTATATGGTTATAATATAATATTATAAGAGAATCCCATATGACTAATTAAAAAAATATAAATTTGAAAAGAGTATCATTTATCATTTATCATTTATCACTTATCATTTATCTATATTACCTTATAATATCACATCAAATTGTATTGCCATAGTTTTCACTTTCACATGGAAATGTAAAAATTTAAATTCAAGCTACATTAGTATACATCACTTGGTAAAGTTTGAGATCATGGAATTTAGTAACGATGGATAACATTTTCTTTTCAAGCAATATCTTCGTTTTGTGTATATAGCTTCAACCTACAACTTATATAAAACTCATGATTTTGGTTGTCATAGGTTTTGAAGAAAAGTGTTTGGTCCATTGTCTAGAAAAAATAAAAATAAAAATAAAAAAGCTAAGATACAAACATGTTTTTGTTGAGAGAATTTTTTTGAGTAAAGCTTCTATAAATATTAGACGTAAAAATAAAGTCAACAAAACTAGATCATCTAAAGAATTGAATTGAAAATCTATTCAATTTTGTTTAATATTTTCACTATTATTTCTTAAATTCCATTTACAATATTCAAGGTCAAATGTTCCTAAGAATCACGCTTGCATGCTTTTCAAAATTCAAGTGAATTTTTTTCTTCTAACAAGGTGAAGGACAAATTGGAGTTTGAAAATTTTAAAGAGTAAAGGAAATTCTATTAGAAGTCATACATCCACAATGATATTTTTATTATAATTTTAAATATTAATTTTTTTATTATAATTATTTAAGATATAAAAATTTTTATTAGATAGACAAAGGGGTTTTGAAAGAGACCCCAAACCTTTTACAAAAGTGGATTAGCCAACATTTCAAAAGCAAGGAAGATAAGAGTAAAGGACCAGCCTAAAAAGATCCAAAGATCCAAGACCCAAAGAAACTTCAAATAGTCAAAAAGAAACAAAACACCCCATAACTAAAACTATCCACAGACAAAAGAGAGACTATCAACAACTAAGACCATAAAGCAACAAGGTCCCATGCAGATCATAGAGAAACAAAGTCCCACGCAGGGGATAAAACCAACCTAAGCTCGTATGATCTTTTTACTTGGTATCTCGGACAATGTCCAACATCGTGTTCGATATGCTAAGACTTCTACTATTTTGTGGATGAAGTTGCAACAAGTGTATGAGTCGAAGAACCAAAATCAAAATTTTCATCTTCAAGAACAGATGCACACTATGTGATTAAAATGTGGTAAGAAGTTGGAGTCCTTTCTTTGTCATGTCACAACACTTTGTGCCTCCCTACAAGCACTAGGAGATCCTGTGGAAGATAAGCTCCCTGTACCCATTTTCTTGAGAGCACTCCCAGAGTTGTATAACACCTTTGTGACATCCTTGAATATCTTGAAGCAGAAGCTAAATTTTGAAGAATTAGTAAATTTGTTGCAACAAGAGGAAGCATTCCATGAGAACTCAAATGAAGAAGATTCTGCCATGATGATGAACCAACAAGGACAAGGCAACCAACATCCCAAAAAGCCATTGAGGAGTTGTTTGATTTGTGGTAATAAGGGACATGACTTGACCGAATGTTGGTTCAATTATTTTACTCAGGGAGATTCGCGTAACAAGAATACAAAGCAAAGAGGACCACCTCCTAAGAACAAGGGGGCATGGAAACAATGAAGACCACAAAGACAACAACAAGAGAATGTTTCTAATGTAGAAGATGAGGAAGAGACTAAAAATTTTGCTCATGCCTATCAGGAGTATCTATCCACCACTACCACTTGGTATATTGATTCAGGTGCTTCCAAGCACATGACTAGCTGAAAGGATTGGTTTATCTCATTGGATGAGATGTCTTATCCAGGTCAATTCCATTTTGAAAATGACACACATTATGACATTTCCAGAATAGGATATGTGTAAATCCAACTTGGAAAGTATAATTATCAGATACAAAAGGTCTTGTATGTGTCAGGACTCACGAAGAACCTCTTATCTATCAATCATATGTTGGATAACAATTTGCGAGTGGAGTTTGATACTGTAGATGGAGAAAAATATTATCTCATTCGGGACAAAGCCAGAGATTCTCGCATCATCACTCGAGTATCAGGATTTGGGAAGATGTTCCTACTTGATTGTGTGGCTTCCAATAATTAGATGCTTATTTTTAGTGTTGTGGATGTCACTATCCTTTGGTACCAATGATATGGATACATGAATCCCCACTACTTGATTACCTTGCAAAAGTAAGATTTGATTTTTAGTCTTCCATCCCTTGCTTCATCTTCTCACATTTGTTCCACTTGCATAGCAGGAAAACAACACATAATTCCATTTGAGGCTACCACACATCGTGCTAAAGGACCTATTGATGTGATTCACATCGATCTGTGCGGACCCATTAGAGGCTAGCCACACTGACCTTAGATTTTTCCTACTATTTTTTGATGACTACTCCAAAAAATGAGAGTGTATTGCTTGAGATTGAAGTATGAAACCTTTCATTATTTCAAGGAGTTCAAAGCTCTTGTGGATAATTCCACTAGTCATTATATTCATGTACTCTACTCAGATCAAGGAGGAGAGTACACATCAAAAGAATTTTTTGCACTCCTAACGGAGAATAGGATTCGGTAGTAGTTGATGACATCATACACGCCATAAAAAAGTGGATTTTGTGAAAGGTAAAATCATACCATCATGGAAATGGTAAGAAGCATGCTAAAAGATGCACAATTGAGTCTAGCATTTTGGACTGAGGTAGTGAAAATTGTAGTATATTTGTTGAATAGAGCACCTACAAAGGCTCTTCAGGGAATGACTCCTCAAGAAGCATGGTCAGAAGAAAAACCATCCATCTCTCATCTATTGCCTACATGCACATTCTTAAGTAGAAATGAAATAAAATTGAAGAGAAGTCCTTGAAGTGTGTTCTTCTTGGGTATAGTAGTGAATCTAAAGGCTATAGGCTCATGGATCCTACTACTCAAAATATTTATGTTAGTAGAGATGTTATATTTGATGAAATTGGTGACCCTCCAACCAGTCCACCTACATCACCACCTTATCCGGATAGTTATCCATGTATTATCCATGATGATGAAGATAATAGTAGACGAGCTACTGCTGTTGCGAGTTTACCTTCAAATAATTTGAGTTGACCGTTATGATAATAAAATATACTGTAGAATTCCCATTTGAATACTCCACCTGACACTTCTACCTACAGACCCAGGACATGAAGCATGGCTCATGAAGAAATGAATTCAGCATTGATGAGCACCGTGGTGACTAGCCCTGAACCCGAAATGGTTCGTGAAGCTCTTGAGCTGCCACATTGGAAGTCAGCCATGGAGGGTGAGTATAATTCATTGATGAAGAATGGCACATGGGAGCTAGTTGATCTTCCACCAGGGAAGAAGGCCATAGGATGCAAATGAGTGTTTAAAACAAAGTAAAAAGCTAATAGAACATTCGATAAGCATAAGGCTCATTTAGTTGCAAAAGGGTATGCAAAGGAGAAATACATCGACTATGAAGAGACATTTGCACCTACAACCAAGATCAAGACCATTCATATTGCTTTTTCAATGGTAGAACAATTTGGTTGGAAGGTACATCAGATTGATGTCAAAAGTGCATTCCTAAATGGAGACTTAGCAAAAGAAGTCTACATGAAGCAACCTGAGGGATTTGTCATTGATCTAGGCAAAGGAAAAGTGTATAGATTGATCAAGTCTCTGTATGGTTTGAAACAGGCTCCAAGAGCCTAGTACATCAAAATTGATGAACACCTCTTACAACATGGTTTTTTTAGGAGTTCGTATGATCCTAATATCTACCTTCGACAACATGAGGGGGAGATAGCCATTGTTGTAGTTTATGTCAATTATTTGGTCATCATGGGAAGTTATGAGGATTTGATTTTATATTGCAATTATGATCTCAAAAAATCATCCGACATGATTGACCTTGGTATACTTCACTATTACCTTGGATTAGAAGTCTAGCAGATGCAAGACCGAATATTTGTTTCTCATATAAAGTACATCAAGATTTTATTGGAGATATTCAAAATGACAGAGTGCCAACCCATACCCACACCAATTGCACCTGGTCTACATATTTATTGCCATGATATCTCTCCACATATAGATGCAACTCTCTATCGTTAGTTGATTGGAGGGTTAATTTACTTGACATATACTAGGTCAGATATTTGCTATGTCATTATTTATCTGTCTAGGTTTATACATGAACCTAAGAAATCTCATTGGATAGTGGCTAAGCATGTGTTGAGATACATTCATGGTATAGATAGTTATGTCCTGGAGTACAAAAAGAACGATAAATTATTCTTGACTAGATACACGAATGCAGATTATGGAGGATCCTTGGATGATAGAAGATCGACAGGATATGTTTTCTTCTTTGGATCTGGATCAATTTCTTGGGGTAGCAATAAATAGAGTATCACATCAAATTCTACCACAGAGTCAAAATATCGTGCTACTACTGATGTTGTTTGTGAGGCAATATGGTTACGTTACATTTTGACAGACATTGGGATTCCATAGAGTCGGCCTACAGTTCTACACTATGATAATCAGGGTGTTTTCAAACTGGTTCGCAATATTATTTTTCATAAGTGCACCAAACATATTGAGATACAAGTGCACTTCATTTGTGACCATATTTTATTGCACAATATTCAGCTCTAGTACATTTCCACACAAGAGAAAGTTGTCGATGTTTCCACAAAATCTCTAGATTGTGGAAAGTTTGAATACTTTCGGAGCATCCTCTCTTGTTCTCTAAATACCTAATGTATTATGGGGGGAATGTTAGAATAATACATTAGTTAATATTTTTTAAAAATTTTATAATTAAATGGGTGTAACTGCACACCTCTTGGACTACCCATAATACTTGTATAAATACTATTTTTTGATATAATGAAAGATGTAATTTTTTCTTCTTCCATTTAGCACTAATAGCATTCACATATCATCTCAAGAGGTCACATGTGTTAAGGAAAAATATGGAGAAAATGAAGGGAATATATTTTATTTAGTTCTCTTGGCATTTATATCCTTAGGAGGCATCTTAGTCATAGTGACTAGTGAATTCGCTCTTAAGAAATTAGGCCAAAGATATTATGAGTTCAAACCCCAACAACCTTTTTCATTTGAAAAACTTAATGACTTCAACACCTAGAATGAATGCGTTAACATATCTAACTTGGCAATGCGTAAAGATGATTTAACACCACATGATGGCATGGTAGTCAATAATGTCATCTATTTTTTACATGTTTATGATGACGTTATACCCAATTATGTGGTATCCAATGACATGGCACTTACTGTCATGGTGCATGATGATGTGGCATACGATGATGAAGTGAATGATGACATGGTAGGTGATTACATGGCAAATCATGTGGCACTTGTTGATGTGGCACAAGATGGCATGGTAGGGATTAACATGTTAGAGGTCTATGTGGCAAGTAGAATGCCACATAGTAGATGTAAAATGGGGTTTGACTAATCATATTCCACGATTTCATTGAACCTAGTGATTGTACACTTGTACAATCAGCAAGAGAATTGGTAAAGCATTGATTTTAAAGTGAATATAAAATCAATAAGTATTATAATATGGTTCATAGGTTGTAAAGCAAATCAAAGTCCTACAAGTGGTAGTTTTGTTGGTTAATACACTACCCAGTGATCTACACAATCAATACCTAGTTGGCATCCCCCTATTCCATATTGTGACAAGTGGTATCATCTCATTTACCATTATATTGTCAATTCAACATCCAATTAGAATTCCCTCAACCACTCATGTAGTGACACATGTATACCTCTCATTTGCTATAGCTATAATTTTTTTAAAGTTTAAAGGTTTCAAAGGTAATGTGTGTGATTTTTAGGTCAAAATTCTAGGGGCCATAACTTTTGCATACAAAAGTATCTTGAGCCCTTTTTATATCATACAATTTTCAAGATTTTTGAATTGGTAATGTTGTTTTTGGTCATAATTACATTAAAGATTTTATATTTTGGAAAGAAATTTATGGATTAATATGTGCCCTTTCTAAATGGTCTAAATTATACCACTTGGAAAATCAAGATTGAAGTTTTGCTCTAAAATAAGGGGCTTCTTAAACATATAAATGAGAAACCTCAAGAGACTAATTATAAAGAGAGTAAGTATTTGTATAGGGATACGAAGGATGAGGCTCTTGGTGTAATAGTTCTTCATGTTGATCAGATCTATGACACTTACATTAGCAACATTATGAACCCTAAGGAGTTGCTTAGCAAATTTTAATGATTGTGTGATTCAAATGATTCCATATAAAACAACATATTGGAAGTAAAAATTTCTAGCCAAACTATGGACCCCTTTGATGTAGTTTTTGAGTATATCATTCATTTTAAGAGTTTATAAGATAACATCTAGACTACTAGAGGAATTCCAAAGGGGATAGAAGAGGAACAATAGGTTGTGGATAAGGGGGAAAACATTGAGCTCCTCCACATTGATTTTAACAATATTTAAGAGATATATGAGATAGATGATGTTGTGTTTGATATGCTTCATGTCTACTTTCCAATTTCTCCTCTACCTCTAATTGATAGTGTTCAAATATGTTCTTCACCATCAATATTGTAGATAGAGGTGTAAGTGTCAATATTTCATCAATCAAGATCATGCAAAATGAGTGATAAAGCTCAAACTGACAAGAATCCAAAGCAAGAATAAGAAGCAACCCAAGAATCCCTTCAAAAAATTGACTTGTGAGTTTTTCAAGAAAGAAGGACACAAAGTAAAGTTTCACCAAATTTGCATCAAGAAGCTTGATAAAGCAACAAAAAAAGGTTAGTGTTAATGTTACTCTCTTTTATGAACATGGTGAGGATAGTCATGACAGTGAGACATCACAAGCTCATGTAGTTGTTCATTCAACATATTGAACATTCTTTTCTTTTGAGTGGATTATATATTCTAGGATAATAAGGCACATAGCCAAGTGCAAACACTTTCTACAGGATTACAACACACTACATTTAGGAGAATGTGTTGTTATTGGAGATGACACTTCCTTATAGATGGTAGGTTGTGGAGAGGTTAGTATTGGATATTTATCTTTTAATAAAGTTCTTCATGTTCCTAGTGTTATCTCCAATCCTTTGTCTATTTATCACATCACCCATATAAACAAAAATGTAGAGTTCTGGTATGATTGTTGCATAATCAAGAACATCAATTTAGATGCTTCAAGTTTGGATTTTAATGTTGCTTTACCATAAGATGTTCCTAGATATTTTCATAGTTCATCCAACATCAAAGTGGGTTTAGAATCTTCTATAAGATGCTCAACCCATTATTTCTATGGAAATATATCAAAAGGAAATTTATTGGGATTTTTGTTTAAGGTTAATAATTCTTGAGAGTCTCTTACATATTCTAAGGCTAAGGGTCAACTAGAGTGGGAATATGTCATGCTTGTCAAGTATGAGTCCTTGGTTAAGAATCAAGCATTGAAGTGTGTTCATCTTCTAAAAGGAAAAAATGTTGTTGGGTGGAAAATGGCTCTATAGCATCAAGTAGACTTCAAATGGTTAGGTGGAGAAGCACAAGATATTTTTTGAGAATATTAAATTATTTGGTTCATGCTAATGTACCACCTTAGGTACATATTTTTTTTAGGAGTGTGTCTTATATTAGAGTGTGAGTATTTACTTCATGCAATGTAATAATGGCACAAGTATTATTATAATATGCAAAGTATTTAATAATGTCAATGTGCATAATAGTCCATGTGCACATGTGTCCTTAGAATAGAAAAGTGAAGAGTCTCAAGAAGAGTGAAGGCAAAGAGTGTTCCATATGAAGAGTCGCATTTCATTATATATGTGTCTCTATGTATGTGTGCAGAAAATACAATGGAGAGATAATGTAACACAATGTAGGAATGTGTATGTGCTTGAGATCTTTATTCTATATCAAATTATTATTTTTGTGAGCCTTTGTTAATGGTAATTTTATGAGTTGTTGCAGAATATATTTTTGAGTTTTATATATTTGAGAATATTGCCATTATCCTATAGTTGATATAGTCTCTTTATTTTAGATCTTGATGTTATTTTGCTTTAAGTATTTAGCATCAAAATCTAATAATGGTATCAGAGCTACAACAAGATTTTATCTTTCACAGGTTTTTAAAAGTTGCAAAGGATATTTCCATCGGTTAAGGAGAAACTAGTGAAGTTGTAAAAAATACCTTTGAAAAAAGAAAACCATAAAAGATAGTAGTTTCCACTATGTTGAAGGAGAACCAGTGAAGATTGGAGATTTAATTTATCTATTCCAAGAGTAAATTCAGAATAGACAAAAATTTATAGGTCTTGAAGGTAGACCTTGATATTGATAAGATTAAGAGACCCAAGAAGGAGGTCCTATTGAATCTATGACTCAACATATATTTCTTTTCACTAGATTGAAGAATAGAAAGTGAAGTTTATTGATTTTAGAATTTTGGAGATTTGGTTGATTGTTGTTCTCTAAGTTTTGGTGCAAAAAATTAGTTCTCAGAAGTTGAGAAGCTTCCTACAACAAATAGAGAAGAATTTCATCTTTGATTTCCTAAAATTCTATATGCTTTCCTCATGCAGGGATTAGTTTTGAGTTGCAGCAAAAGAGTAGACATTGAATATTAAGGAGGTTTAAGAAAGAGGTCTCATTCGGGATTGAAGAATGAAGAAGGAGGAGACCCGAGAGAAAATGTCCCCATTGAAGATTGAATACGGCATATTGAATATTGAGGAGACTCAAGAAATAGGTCTCCATAACAGATTGAAGATTGAGAAGAGAGAAAGAGGCCAAGAGAAGTCCTATTGAAGATTAGAGGAGACCCAAGAGAAGAGGTCCTCATTGCATATTTGAGAAAGGAGATTGAAGAATTTGGAAACTCAAGAGAAGATATTTCAAGCAAATTTGGAAGGAGAAAGAAGTCTAGAGAAGCTATATTGAAGAAGTTGAAGTGGCCATTGGAGAAGATTTGAAGAAAGTTTGAGGAAGAAGATTGCAAACAAGAGAAGCTCTTGGGAAAAGGAATTTGGGATAATTGTCACCATTCGACAACAAGCCCAAAAGTAAGAAGGATTTGGCAAGAAGTTTGCCAAATTTTGGAAAGTATTTTTGAAGCTCTCAAGACATTCAGATTCTTGAGGAAGAGGCTATCAAAGAGGTCAAATTTGAAGACAATATTGAGTGAAAGCTAAGGAGGAGAAAAAAGAATGAAGAGGCCACCAAATTGATAATTTTTAAGACAACCATTAAATTTTTTAAGGCTGATTTGTGGAGGAGAATATTGCTGATTTTCATGATAGAATTTGAAGGGTCACAGGACAAAAAATTGAAGGTGACATAGAGTTGCAAATTGAAAAATATTTGGGCAGATTTTGAAGCGCCCTTGAACAGACAATTGAATGAAGGCTTGATAATAAATTAAGGCAACAAATTGGAGGAGTTACAAACTATTTTAGGACAGCAAGATAGAGGAGAAGAAGTCAGAATTTCGAAGTAGCATTTGAAGAGTTTTGAACTGCAAATTTGGGAAGCATTGGAAGGATATAGAAGAACTGTGAATTAGAGAAGATTTTGGCAACTTTTTGAAGTGCCCTTGGATAGCGTATTGAAGGAGGAATTGAATTTTTTTTTTGGACAGTGACATAAAGGAGAAGAAACAAGTTTTTGGAGCAATGGATTGAAGAGTTTTTGGCTGCAAATTTGGGCAGCATTAAGAAGAGATTAGAGATTTGTAATTTGGATAAGTTCAGGACATATTTGAGAGAGCTTTGGACAGAAAAGTGAAGATATATTTGGCAGCAATTGAAGCTGCAAATTGCAAAAATTTTGGACAGCAAGAAGGCAATATTTGGAGCTGCAAAATTCACAGAAGTTGAAGACAAATAAGGAAAGTTCCAAGCAGCATTTGAAAGGGTAGAAAGGCTAAAAAAAATTAGCATTTTATAATAACCATTTGGACATCGTAGAAGTTGATTTTTGGCAGCAAGAAAAGTGTAATTAAAGCTGCAAATTTGAAGGTATAGAACAGCAAGTTCTAGTAGCAAGAAAGGAGAGGAGACGAGCTACAAAACACAACCAAAGAGGTTTGAAATTAGGTGCTTAAAAAAGCATTTCATTTTTATAAAAAATGGATTTAATTTTATTTTATTTGGCACCATATATTAGAGAGTTAAAAACAGGAAAAATAAGAACTCTAAGTTTATTATCTCCCAATTAAAAAAGGAATTTAAAAAGATTGCAAATTAGTGTGTTGATATAGCATAAAGAAGTTGGTTCATTTTTAAGTTTGAAATTAGCAAAAGAAGAGTTGTATGCTATAAGAAAATATTACTCCAAATCAAAAACAACAAGCTAAGGAGCTATGAATGCATTAAGGAGCACTCAAAATATTGTGCTCAATATATGGTTTTGAAAGGAAACAATGTAAGTCTTTGAAGGCACAAGAACATCCTCAAAACCTATAAAATTTCATAGAAATAAGTCAGCAAAGTGAGTAAAGGAAAGGGAGTATAAATAGTTTGGATAATAGCAAGAGATTCACCCATCCAATCCGAGTTGTGGAGAAGACAAACTACACCAAAGCTAAGGTAAAATATGCTAAAAATAGGCAATATAAGTGGCAACTAAAGAAGCCACCATATGTAGAAGAAAAGGAGCACCACCGAAGTTGAACCACCATTAAAAGGTGGAGCCACTATGTGTGATGATATAAAATGGGTGGGGCCTATTTCAATCTCATATAACCCATTAAAAAAATGAGATGAAAAAAGGAACATGTCAATGAATTTTTCTCCTCGAGCAATTGTACTAATCCCAATAAAATCCTCATGATCCAAGTCCACCTAGGGTTTTATCATCAAAACTATTTTTTTGATCCTGTTGTCAACCTTTAGAAGAAATTCTTCTTAGCTTGCTCCAATCATAATTACCCTTGAGAGAAGTTGAAGAAATCAATTGTTCTCTAACACCATGTTAGATTTCACAATAATTTTTGAAAACAAATGGAATCATATCACCCAATATTATTTGAAAAGAAACACAAAACTAAGAAAGAAGAACACATAATATATTGGAGGTGTCCATGAACACCAAATAATCTCATTAAATAGAAATGAAATTACACTCCAACCGATAAGAAAAATAGTTTGTATGAAGGGGTATTTATACCCAAATACAAGTTACCTTTAGGTCAAGTTTATGAGACCAACCTTTAGAAATAAAATATTATAAAAAATTATAAAAGCACCTCTTTCAACGTTTATGTGGGCCTAAATAAAAGGCAAATATGATCAATACAAGTATAAAAATTGGTCATGGCCTCAATATAAACTTAACCACCACATATTCAAACAAGTTCTATAGAGATGCACCCCCATAGAGGATAACAAAAGCAATCAAGTTCGTAGGTACAAGGAAACTAACTACCTTGCTCTTAAGAGTAACAAAACTATATTTTTAAAATGTTGTATAGCAATTTTACTATTTCAAAATCATATTGATTGTCTAACATATTAGTCATTGCTTGTGCAATATTAATATAAATTTTGATTCAGCCCTTGAGAGTCCCTTGCAAATTAGTGATGATAAGCACCTACATACATTGGGTTTGTTTGCTCTTGAGCTTAATATCTTTTAAAACTTTCGGTTGTTGTGATAATAGTCGGTTGCTACAAGGAGATATTGTTGATCTAACTATCCTATGACGTTGGATTTATTGATGTCTATAATTTTTTTATTCCTAGCTAGAAAATATACTTTATGCCAACCTATTTTCTTGTATCAATCAAACCTTGATTGACAAGAAAGTCTATCACTATGTTCCCTTTATAAAAGGTGTGTTTCAAAAAGATGGATTAAAATAGGTGTTTCAATTGATGGCCTTCTATGAAAGTGTGGAGCAATTTACAATCCTTACATATTGCATATTGCTACATCAATGAAAGTGTGGAGCACTTTCCAATCCTTACATATTGCTAGTGGGCTTGATTGCACTAGAAGTGTGTGTATATATATAATGGTGCAATAATTAGTATTCATCCATTGACTTATATATTTTAAGTAGTGATAATTAGTTGTACTAGAAGTCGTGTTCTATAATTTTTTAATTCGTATATAATGTATAAGGTTGCTCTTGTCTTGATAGCTAGGAAAGACTTTTGACGATGCAAAATTTGGAAGTAATTTATACTTTGATTGTTTTTGTATTTTAATTTTAATTAAAATTTTCAAGTTCAAAATACATCTTTTTTTCAATTGGTTATATGGGATTGAAATGGGCCTCACTTGTATTACATCATGACCACATAGTGGTATTAAAATAATTGGGCAATTATGCATGTATCACTTGGAAAACTTGGATCTCCTCCTTGAAAATTGAGGAATATAACTAACCAAGGTAATGTCATTTGATAAGTTGAAAATACATCTTTTAAGCATAATATAACTTCTTTTTAATTACAAATGGTGGATAACATTTCCTTTCCCATAAAATATTTTTTTGTACATATAGCCTAACCTAATTAGTTCAAGGATGTATCATTTCACATTTTCTCTCATCATTATAGAGCATCAAATAAACTCTTTTGTTTGTGTAATTTGTTTGTTGCAAGAAAAACATGAAAGAGAGATAAGAGGCCAACATTTGGTCTTGCAATGCTTTACAACATATTTCTAATAGAAGTTTATTTCGAAACTTATTCAATTTATTATTACCATTGTTATTCTTTACATATCCCTCGCAATGGTTAAGTTCAAATGCCTCTAAGGATCATGTTGTCATGTTTTTCAAACTTTGATAAAGTTTTGAAAAAAGAGGTGTAACAAGATGAATGGCAAGTCCAAGCTACTCATTTATATACACTACAATTTAAAAATTTGAGGATTTTGAAGACAACATTTTAGGGACATTGCATCGATAAAACACACAAGCCAAAATATATCCTTAATGTTTCTATTCCTTAAATTATTGTCTTTCTTAGTGTAACTTTTGAACGCAAAGCCTCAACAAAGAACATTCATGACCTTAGATAATATGGATTTATATATTTAAAGTTTGATGTGTTGTATAAGAGTTACAACCACCATACATGTTAACAAATACTCAATGTTTCTTAAGCAATTCATAAGAATTTTGTTTTGTATTTAAACAAAATGACATAAAAATCTCATTATGCATGAATCAAGATGAACAAAATAATTGAAGGGAAAAACAAAACAAAAAAATCTAATAATCTTGTAAAGGCAAAGTCAAGGTGCAATTTTTTAGAATGGTTAAAAAACACAAGTTCGTTGAAAAAACATGTTGAAAGTGTTTCAAGTTTTAAGAATTCTTCAAAAACACATAAAATTAAAATCTAACATTTAAGAAGGCAGAATAGCTTGGTCGGAAGATTTGTTGGGCCAAGACCGGATGTGGATTCAATCAAGAAATGGGCAGTTGAGAAATGGAAACCCAAAAATCCTTTAGAGGCGGTGACCATGCAAAATGGATTTGTTCTATTTTCTTTTCATAACCCTGAGGATATTATGCATGTCATGCTTTAGGGGCCTTGGTTTTTTTGATATAAGAGGTCCAACCCTTAAGAAATGAGATTTCTCTTTCAATCCATTTAAAGAAGTCATAAATACGGCCCCCATTTGGGTAAGACTTCCAGGTTTACCGCTTGATTTTTTTTAGGGCCATCGAAACTCCTGTAGTGGTGGATTTTGCTACCAAATCAAGATCAAGGTTGATTCATGCAATATTGTGTGTAAATGTTAACCTGGATAAACCACTTCTCTTCTCTATAAGGCTAGTCTCAAACTTGAGATCATGGGACCAAAATATTGAATATGAAAATCCTCCAACCTCATGTTCCATTTGTAAGAATTTTGCTCATTGGGGAAATTGTTCCCTGAATCAAAGAATTCTATGAAAGGTTTGAAAAAAATATATTCATCCCCAATCGAAATACCAAGGCTAGAAGTCTAAGAAACTCCAAATAGAAAAATGGAAGAGCTTAGGCTTTGGAACCCATAAGAAGAAATTTAATGTGCTAGAAGGAGACGTAAACACCAAGGCAAATTCTATCAAGGAGAAGCTAACAGATCCCCAACCAGGTTCAGAGAGTAATTTTTAGGAGGGAAGTTCAATAGAGGCTAATATGGAGATCCAAATAAAGGATCAGCCTATGGAGGGAAACCAAGATCAGAGCATAGAAGATATCTTTGAATCTAGAGAGGACTCAATGGGTAAATAAGGTTTAGCACTTTCATAGCATAGGAACTTGCATCGGAAAAGTGAGTCACAAGGGCTTCAATAGGTCAATAGGGTGAAAGATCATTCAAGGGTTGAGTTGTTATATGCTTAGAGTTCTGAGCATGAAATAAATCTAGCTCTTGAGATTCATATCTTAGGCAAGGAGAATCTTATGCTTGAGGAACTACCTCAGCCTAAAGGTAAATTTGTAGAGGTAGGCAGTATAGAGAAAACTCCTTTGATGAGGAAAACACGAAATTCAAGGAAGAATGCTAACCTAGGTAGTGAATCCAAAGTGGGGATACCTTCACTCATTGATTTGAGAGCTAAGAAAACATTAAAGGAGATTTCCAATGGCACTCAAAAAGTATTAACCTTAATTGGAGGTTGCAACTCCAATCGCAATAGTAAATGAAGACCATATGCTATGATGGCTTTTGTAACCTTAATATTTTTTCAATGAGTTTATATAGGTTTTTATGAGGGGTCCTGATCCCCTCATATTGTGTGGGATTTGAACCTTGGACCTCTCCAAGAGATGCCAAAGCCCTTAACACTACAGTAAGCTTGCAACTTTCCTTTTTGAAACCTTAATATTAATATAAACTCACATGATAATTATCACGGGATAAAAATTATGATAGCCGCCATATACTAAGATCAAAATAATAATGTAAATAGAATAATATGAGCCAACTAATATGTAAATCAAGGCTAATAATATATCAACTAACATTCATTAATAAACAATAATATGAATGTAATAGCTTGAATCATACATGTACAAAGCATGTAGCACAACTTACAATATTAGTTGCTCAAATGTATGTAAACTTTATTACTCCTCTTTCTCTTACAAATGTATCATAAAACTCTCATACAATGACAATGCTTTCTATGCTCACTATGTAGATAATGTAGGTGATGTAGGTGATGTAGGCAATATCCTCTATGGAGTAATATATAGCCATAGTAGGATGACTCTTTGTATGCTTGACTCTTCCTTTCCTTATGCCAAGTCTCATGACTCTTGGCTTCTCTACTTGACACTTGCATACACATGACTCTATCTTGTATGCACACTTGGACATGACTCTTCACATTACACACTCTAATCTAAGAACACTTGTGCACACTTACATATAAGACACTTGTGCACATATACACACATAACACTTGCACACTTGCTCACATGACACTTGTGCATTTCCTACACATTATTACATTACATAAAATATTTACTCACACTCTAATATAAGACTTGACCCTAGTCTAATATTTACAAGGTGTACCATGAAGGTACCATGGGGTTACATTAGCATGTACCAAATAATGTAATATTTCCCAACATGCGGAAACGTAAGGGGGATGAATGCCCCCATTAAACAAAAAGCTATTAAAAGCTTAAGAAAAATGAATCATCCTAATATTTTTCTCCTTCAGGAGATGAAGATAGATTCAAAATCATTATCAAGAATAATGTGGAAAAAATCAAAAGATGCAACTAGTGCATTTGATGGAGATTCAGGGGGTGTATGGAAATTTTGGTATCCAAATAGAATGGAAGGTTCTTGCATCCACAAAATGGATAGGTATGTTTTAGTTATTTTTTATGAAAATATAGATTTTAGATGGATCGTCACTAATATTTATGCCCCTAAATTTGTTATGAGAAGGAGGTTGTGGAGGGATCTCAAAGAGTTGCATAAATATTTCACCATCTCATGGTTGGTGGTTGGTGACTTTAAATCTCCCCTTTTGACCAGCATGAAGAAAGGGGGCTCTTAAAGTTTCAATGATGGTATGGAAGATCTTACAAATTTTATCTCTAAAACTGGCATGATTGATACTGAACTAAAGAGAAGTAAATACACATGATCTAATAGGAGGATTGGAGAAAGGTTAATTCGGATTAGGTTGGACAAATTTCTAGCCTCTCAAGAATGGTTTACTAAGTTTAGTAACTTAGTTCTTTTCTCCCTCCCTTATATTACCTCTAACCACAATCCTTTGAGCCTGTATATGGTCCTTGGCTCTAGACCAAAAAACCCTCCTTTTAGATTCAAACTAATGTGGCTTCATCACCCCCAATTAAATGGTAAAATGAAGGAATGGTGGAGTGTTGGTGTTAGGAGGACCAAAATGTTTGTTGTTGCTAAAAAAATAGATTTTTCAAAATAAATATAAGGTGTTGAAATAGAGAGGTCTTCAGTAATATCTTCAAACAAAAAAATATCTCTAGGCTCAAATCCAATACTTGGAGATGGTGATGCAAACCCAAGGGAGATCTCTTATCCTCAATGAGATAGAAAAGTTTCTTCTTAGCGACTACCATAATGTTTTGGCAAAAGAAGAGGTTTTTTGGAGGCAGAAGTCCTAAACACTTTGGTTAAGAGAGGGAGATCATAACACTAGGTTCTTCCACTTATCTACTCTCAAGAACAAACATTTGAACAAAATTAGGGAGACAAAACTAGAAGATATCTCTTTGATTCAAAAAGAAGATAAAATTAAAGATGTTGCCATTTCCTTCTTTAATGACTTATTAAATGATAGTTTGGCTAGAAATGAAGAATCTTGTTATTCCATTCTTTCAAACATCACTAGGTTGGTTTCTGTTGAATTAAATGAGTTCTTAATCCAACCCTTCACTAATGATGAAATCAAAGAAACTATTTTTGGTATGTAGAGGGACAAAACTCCTAGCCCTGATGGCTTCTCCCTAGTTTCTTCCAAATATTTTGGCATATTATTAAGCAAGATATAGGGATGCTCTTTGAGAGTTCCAAGCTAACAATACTTTGTTGAAGGAATGGAACTCTAATTTTCTAGTCTTAATCCCTAAAAAGCAAGGAGCCAACATGTTCAAGGACTTCAAACCAATTAGCCTTTGTAAAATCATCTATAAAATTCTTACCAAAACCTTAGCTAATAGACTGAAGACCCTTCTCCCTAGGTTAATTTCTCATAGCCAGGGGGGTTTTGTGGCTAAGAGGCAGATTGTTGATGGCGTTATATCCATTCATGAGGTGTTGCATTCCATGGATCAAAGAGGGTTTATAAGTATGCTTTTAAAATTGGATATGAGTAAAACCTACGATAAAGTATCTTGGACCTTTCTAGATAAGGTTTTGGATAGTTTTGGATTCATTTTAGTTTGGAGAACTTGGGTCTCTCGTTGTATATCTTCTCCTATGTTCTTAGTGATAGTGAATGGCCAAGCGACAGGATTCTTTCCCAGTCAAAGGGAAATAAGGCAGGGAGACTCTCTCTCCCCTTACCTTTTCATATTAATGAGTGAGGTGTTTGGTAGGGCCATTGATGCAACTAGAAGGGAAGCTTAGACATAAGGAATTAGACCAACTTCTTCAGTTGAACTGATTACTCACCATCAGTTTGTGGATGATACTATTATTGTAGGAGGGGCTTCTATAAGAGAAGACACTAATATAAAGAAGGTGCTCCAAGAGTATGAACAAGCTTTAGGTCAAAGCATCAATTTCAACAAGAGCAATTTGTTCTTTGTTAAGATTCCAACCCTTAGAAAGGCTAGAATCTCCATAATATTTTGCTTGTGATATTGTTGACTTTCCCTCAACTTATCTAGGTTTATCCCTATTTAAAGGAAGAGCTAGGGATGTTCTATGGAATGCAGTGATAGAAAGATTCCAATGCAAATTAACGAGATGGAAGGAGATTCTTCTATATCGGGTGGGTAAAGTGTAGCTCTTGCAATCTTCTCTTCAATCCTTTTTTTATTACCTCTTAATGTTCAAAATCCCTGTGAAAGTGGCTTCTATATTGGAGAAAATCCAAAGACGGTTCTTGTGGTTAGGGGTTGAGGACCTCTAGAGACTCCCTCTTATGGCTTGGAATAAAGTGTGTAGATCTAAGAGAGGAGGGTTGGGCATCAAGCGAATTCAACACTTTAATGAAGCTCTTTTGTCTAAGCTTGGTTGGAGATTAATCAAAGAAAGTGAAACTTCCTAGGTCAAAGTCATCAGAGCTAAGTACTTAGAATCCTTCAACCCCTTCTTCAAATGGTAGAATACTCCTTGTGGCTCTACTTTATGGAATGGGTTTGTTAAATCTAAACCTCTATTGTTGAAAGGTTTAAAATACAAGCTTGGGGATGGGAATTCCATCCTATTTTGGGAGGACACATGGATTATTGATAAGCCCCTTTGCTCTTTAAGGGAATGTTGTCAGATCTTGGATCCCTTGAAGGATAGATTTGATAGTTGGGTTAGTGATTATTTAAAAGGTCCATTGATAATATGGAAGGATATCTCTTTTCCTACCACGAATCAGGAGATCCAACGTCAAGTTTCTTTTGTGAAAATTCTCCTCTTTTTACATTCCCTTAAACCCCTCTCAAGACTCCCTCATCTAGGTCCCTTCTTCTTCAGAAGTCTACTCTGCTAGATTGGGTTATCTGGTGTCTAAGGACGAGGTCCTTCCTAGTTTTCCTACCAATAGAGTGTGGTTGAAAGACATCTCTCCAAAATTTGCCTTCTTCCTTTGGCTTTTCCTTTAAAACATAATTGTAACTATATATAATATCAAGAAGAAAGGTTTTTTGTATTCCAAATATGTGTCCATTGTGCAATGTGGATGAGGAATCTACCTCGCACCTCTTTATCCATTACTCATTCTCAAGGAAGGTTCTTCACTTGTTGATTGAAGCCTTTGATTACTCATGATTGGTACCTCGTTCTATCCTTGACCTTGTTGAACAATGGTACTCCCCCTTTAAAAGAAATAAACTCACATGTTTCTGGAATTTTTCCCTTGCTCATTTCTTTTGGAGTATTTGTTTGGAACACAACCAAAGGATATTTAGAGGCGTTAGTAGAGATGAAAAGGGTGTTTTTTTAGAATAAATAATACTTCTCATGAGAATGTTTCAATTAGTAAACATTGGGAAGGGGTTGAGCAGGGTTCAAAAAAGGAGATATCTAAATGTTGGAATCTAGAAGCTCATATTGGTGTTGACCTCAATTTGAAGGAGGACATTAGAAAAAATACCAAATGGAAGTCTCTTGAGGAGGGTTGGGTGAAACTTAACTTTAACGGGGCCTCAAAAGGCAACCCAGGAAAGTCTTAGGGTGGGTATGTGGTCAGAACTTCAAAACAAGAGTTAGTAGGTGCCTACTCAAATAATTTTGGGATCTAAACCAGTCATGTGGTGGAAGCAAAGGCTTTATTTTATGGAATCAAGCTTTTGTCCCTGCTTAATTCTTCGAAGATTATAGTGGAATGGGACTCCCTGAACATCATTAACTACTTGCTTTGAAAGAAAGAACCAAGTTGGACGATGGAAGAAATTATAAGGAATAGCAAGATCTTGTTGCAGTATTTCCAAGAGGTGAAAATAATGCATACTTTTAAGGGAATAAAGTTGATGACTTTATGGCCAATATTGGAGTTAGTAGTTGCACAAACAACCTTTGGATGGATTCATTTCCTCCTCATGTGATTTCTTCTTTAAGTCTTGATAGTCATTCCAGCTCTGATGATGTAGAAATCTTTTAAAGATGTGCTTTGTCATGGCTATATTTCCTAAGGTGACTAATTCTCTTATCTTGAGCATTGCTACAATGTTTGTTAGCGCTAAATATAGGAAAATGAAATGGAGCAATCTCGATGCTTTTAAAAATAATGCTAGATATTAGTTGAATCAGTATAATGATGAGGACAAATCATCTAGGATGTTAGTTCCCTTGCTTCTCATAATTGCGGTTGATCAAGACTAGCATGATATTAACAATTTCACCATCATATCTTAGCATGTATTGCTCAATTGCAAGTTAAGGCAAGCCATCTTGATGATCTCTTCCTTACTCATAAAAAAGACTAGGATTCAGATTATCATCAATTGATTGCCTCAACTGTGTAGAATGGAGGGTGATAGGGTGCATACAGAACCCAGGGAGGTTGGTGAGCTGAAGCATGATAGCATTCTGTGGTTGATTCTTTAGAAAATAGGCTTAACAATGTTTATGGAGAATTTTAATGGGTATGAGGTGTCCCTAGTGAAAGAAGCCTACTCAAATTGGAGGAAGGGTGTCTCCAAAGTGGATGGTGTGAATTTCTCCACATCCCCTTCTAAAATTGTTATGTTGAGACTCAAGCTTGAGGGCAGGGAGGTCCCCAAGAATAAGAGCTTTGGTCTTGATGAAGTTAAGGCCTTCCTGGTTAATGGTGAAGTCGTGGAGAGGTGTTATTCTAGCTACAGAACTGATTCCCTTGCCAAGCCTTGGGATAGGGTAGTTGTTCAATTGATTAGATACATTACTCTAGAAGGTCATCAAAGAAAAAAATTTGGTCACCACTTCATTATGCTCTGCCATTTATGCCATGCTAGATTGTTCAATTTTCCATTTTTTTGTCTAGCTCTCTAGAGTTATCCATAATTCAGGTCCAAAAGGGTAGGATGGAGGTGCCCCTGCACCTAGGTCTGTTGTATCTATTGTATAGAAATTCCCTTCAGCTTAAACAAGTCAAGAACAACCCTGTTGCAAATTCTAGGTAAAAGTCAAGGACTAAGAGATTTGGTAATAAGAATCAGCAAAATCTTGACCCCCCTCAGAAGATTCATGTGATGGTTAGAAGTAAAGGTGGTCATCCCCACCGGTCAAGGTTGATTGGGGAGGATGGCTTGGGTTCTAGTGGTTTTGATACTGCCCAAACTAATACTCAAAACAAGCTCCCCGTGTGTAAGGGAGAGTCACTATTTCTTGCTTTTGTGATCGGGTTTGAGTCTCTTCTCAGTGGGGAGCCAAAGCTCGAGATTTTACAAGAAAGTAGAGGTAGTCCTAGAAAGAAACAAATGGTAGAAAGAGAAGATAAAGTGTTTAGAAGGCATCAAAGGGCCCAGAGAGCATAGATGTTTAAAGGTATGACTTTAGGATGTAAATCCATTGAGGTTGCCTATGAAGAAGGTTTTAGAGAGATTTTTTCTCTTCCTCTCTCAACTCCAACCCCCAAGAGGACTTGAATCTACTTCAAAAGGCAGGTTATACTGAGGATGACTCTTGGGGTGGTAATTAGCCTATCGGCAATAAGATGGTTGATCATATTTAGTTGGGAGCCAATCATCTGGGGAGAGATGCCTAGAATATATTTATTGAAACTGACAAGGGGGGGCATGCTATGGAGGATGTCATGTTTCAAAATACCTTTTGCAATAAGAATCATCCTCATTGGGTCACCCAAATGATGAAAGACTCTTGGGAGGTGTTGAAGATCCTGGTGCAGATTAAGAGGAAGGATGATTTAGAGGTCAATGTCAACCTCTCCAAAATTTAGCTTGTCAATCAAACCTCTTGATTTAATTGTTATCTCTTTTTGTTGTTCCCTCTTGTTGGTTTTCATGTTGCCCTTTGGTTTGAACTTTATTTCGGGTGTATCTTTTCACCTTTGGGCTTTTGTCCTGGCTCTTAGGTTTTGTTTGCTTATGTAAAAGGGTTGGGATCCTTTCAAAAAGCCCCTTTTATTCACCTCTAATCAAAAAAATCTAACATGCTATAATCAACATGAAAGAAAAGAGAGAGAGAGAGAGAGAGAGAGAGAGAGAGAGAGAACAACAAAGGACTGTAAACCATTAGATATGTGATAAGAATAGCATCAAATAATTAAATCCAACTCAAAACTTGCATTCATATAGAATCCAAGAAGACATGTAACACTTACATTTTTTTTCCAAGAAGTGGGGAGATAGTTGTGAAGTGAAACATGAAATACAAAATTTTAGTTTTAATTTTTTTGAGCTTTTGATATGTTTTGTATTTTACAATTTAAAGTCCCTCCAGTGTATTTTAAGCCAAAACTATTGTTGTTCAAGTATTAAGCATTTGGCAATCATTTAGACAATTGTTATAAACATTGTAAGCTTTAAAATATTGAATTAAGGTGATAAGTGCTTATGGAGATTTTATATAAATAGATACTTAGACTAATTGCCCTTCCTTGAGAAGCAATGACCTCTATTGCATCACATTCTTAGGCCTATGTGAGAAATTCCTTTTTATTTGATTTCAAGTACACCATCTTGCCTAATAAATGAGTTGGTTTATTTTAAAAACTTGAAAGAGTATTGTTGTCTAATTTTTTATGCTCTTTGTATAACTTTCCACTTGCTAGATTGTTATAATTTAAAGTCAAATTCAAGAGTTTTAATTTGCTTTTATGCCCAACAAAGGTTAAAAATATAGCCAAAGAAGCTCCACATTGATATAGGGTGTAGACCTAAGTAGGATGAAAGATTAAGTTTGAAGGCATTCTCTCAAATCTACTTAGTGATGGCATAAGGCCTATAACATAGTAATCTACACTTTTTATTTGACCCCTTGAACAGGTCAAACCCTTTGAATTTGTGACAAGAAAGCCACCTTCATTGGGACCAATAGGTGAAGCCATAGACACACCTAAAGCAAGATATGCCAAGTGAAATTATTGTAGCCCTCCTGTATACCAAGCTTTCATCCCATATATATGGTTGCTTATGGAGATTTTATATAAATAGATACTTAGACTAATTGCCCTTCCTTGAGAAGCAATGACTTCTATTGCATCACATTCTTAGGCCTATGTGAGAAATTCCTTTTTATTTGATTTCAAGTACACCATCTTGCCTAATAAATGAGTTGGTTTATTTTAAAAACTTGAAAGAGTATTGTTGTCTAATTTTTTATTCTCTTTGTATAACTTTCCACTTGCTAGACTGTTATAATTTAAAGTCAAATTCAAGAGTTTTAATTTGCTTTTATGTCCAGCAAAGGTTAAAAATATAGCCAAAGAAGCTTCACATTGATATAGGGCGTAGACCCAAGTAGGATGAATATTAAGTTTGAAGGCATTCTCTCAAATCTACTTAGTGATGGCATAAGGCCTATAACATAGTAATCTACACCTTTTATTTGACCCCTTGAACAGGTCAAACCCTTTGAATTTGTGACAAGAAAGCCACCTTCATTGGGACCAATAGGTGAAGCCATAGACACACCTAAAGCAAGATATGCCAAGTGAAATTATTGCAGCCCTCCTGTATATCAAGCTTTCATCCCATATATGGTTGGTTTAGGTTGCATAGTTTGAGAAGATTGTTATCATTTGATTAACTACCTCGATTTATCTATGTATGGATGAAACACAACTGATCTACTTAGCTTTATGCTCATAATGGACCAAAAGCTAAACTAGAAAGTGCTTTAAAACTAGCATATCTATTTGATAAAAATGTTCATAAAAATGTCAAGTGAACCCATCCATCCAAAGAAGAATTTTCAAGTGTCCAATGTTAAGATCCTCTTTTAAAAAGGTATTGACTTACCCATATTAAGATATTGGTCTACAATGACAATAATTTTTATGTCTAGTTGGAAGTTTTCATATGAAATATATGAAAATTGATTCTAAATTCGTGTCAAGCATTGGCATCGAGTGTATAGTCTTTGTTTCTTAATCATAGCATTCTTGATTGTATGTGTATGATCTGATATATTTAACAAAATTACCATGAATCTTTGGCTAGTGTAAATGTGTCTATTGTATAACCAAAATGCCTTGCTAACTTAGCTAGTGTTTGAATTTGAGTTCAAATTTGCCACCCTTAAAGTTTGAAAGAAGTTCATCACATGCAAAAAAAAATATGAGTTCAAACGAGGTTCAAGATACAACATAACTCAATATTCATAGATTGACTTCCTATGAACATCTCTCATCTAAAAAATGTTGCTAAACATTTATTATTTGCAAAGATAGATTGACTTCCTATGAACATCTCTCATCTCAAAAATGTTGCGAAACATTTTTTATTTGCAGAGACTATAATCCTAGAGACACCTAAATATTTCAAGGAAGTACTTGTCATGTTTTTCAAAAGTTGAAGGGCAATGATACTAAAAATGCTTGTTCTTCATAATGTTAAGTTCATTGGCCTTGTCCATTATTTTCTTTCATTTTTCTTTTGCACTGATGGAGTAATTGAAAAATTATAAACTTATTAAAATTAAAATTGAATTTGGTGAACCATAGTGAATTCATTCATGACTTTGTTAAAATAGTCTTCAAGTTGGACCAAATTCGAAGTTCAAGGATTAAACTTGTTAAACATCACCTAATAGATTGCTACACCTTTTTGGTATGATTCCTAGTGGCTTTGTTGATTGCTTTTTTATAGTCACTTGTCCACAAAGTTGTCTCAAACAACCATGGAGTTTATCTCTTAAATAAAAATTAAGAACCCACTAGAAAACATAATAGATGTTTGCAAATTTAGGATAATTCTGATAAAATTAACTCCAAAATTGCATTTCATATAAACATGAATAAAAAATTGGAGGTTAACAAGGTCTCTTAATAGACTAGTCAATACTTATTCATTGTAGTTAATAATCAAATGGAATTATTGCAGATATGTAAACCACTTCTATTGGCATACCTCCTGCAACTTGTTTTATGCCCAAGGTACTATGGAGGATTGTGTTTAGTGTGGTTGATTATTTATTACCCAGGATATAGTTTTCTTAATCAATATCTTGAAAAATTATATACAAATATGTATTATATATTAAATATTTTTGAATTGTTATTGAAGGTATCTCTTATTATATTCATTTTTCCTACTCTAAATAGGAAACTACAATATAGTATAAAGAATTGGACTTGATACTCCTATCCTTTTGAGTGGGACTCAAGCTTGAAGCCAAAGCTTGGTGTAAACTCAGCAATAATTCAACAAATAAAGAGAAAACATAAACTACCATAAATTATAGTAGATTTTATATCAAATGGCATTAGTTCACCTAGTTATATTCCTCAACTTTCAAAGAGGAGACCTAGGTTTGAATCTTGCCAAGCAATACATGCATAAATGTTGAAATTGTTGTAATACCACTATGTATTTGGTCATGATGTAATATAAGTGGGCCGTTTCAATCATATATAACCATTTTTTCTATAATTATAATAGATTTTACATAAAAGTACGATGAGATCACCTATCTCATAAACTCGCTAATACATACTAACTTGACAGAACACTACCATTCACTAGGATTGTGCATTTTCCCATAAATAATGAAGACCATTTCCACAATGGTTCCCAATAAAGAGCTCTTGTTATTGTTGTGACCTCCTTCACAACGACCCCAAAATTGGGGACCCACCTTAAATTTTGTGATTTCAGGAAATTTTTGTTTATCCAATTTTGCTCGCATCAAGGTCTTGGAAAATTTGCTTTCACTTTGGAATTGTCGACATATTTGCATTTTGAAGGTTTGAATATAGTTGCAATGCTTCAAAATTGAATATTTTGATTATTTGCATATTAATTGCATTATTTCAAATCAAATAATTTGATTAAAATCATTTTCAAATGTTTAAATGAAATAATTTGATTAAAATCATTTTCAAAGGTTTAAATGATTAATTTTCATTTAAATAATTAAATTTTATTTTAGGGTTAACCCTAAAATTAGTGCAAAATTGAAATGAACATATCTTGAGGCAAAGAACTCCGTTTGATCTCATTCAAAACTTGGTAAAAATATATGGATTTTCTCTTTCTAATGATACCAAACTTGCAAAATTCCATATGTCAATTTTACCAAAAAAATAGCAGGTTAATTTAGCAATATGAGAACTTTGAAATATTTTTGAAAAAAAAAAAGTTACGGGAAAGTAAAGTTTGGTTTTGTTTTGATATTATGATTATTGTTTCATTATGCAAGTAATACAAAGGCAAGGTTTTGAAGAAGATCATTATAAAATTTGTTCCCGGTGATGAAACTGAATAACTAAACTTTTCAAATTATAAATAAATCATAAAGATTCATGAAAAAGGTCAAACATTTTATACAAAGAAGGAGAGGAGCAATTGGAAGGAGCAAAGCTACACGTTCGTTGGAAGAAAACAAAGAAGGCCATTTGCAGAACAATGGAAATTATTGTAAGATTTTATAAATTGTTTTAAGCATTTTGGATCCAGATTTGTGCACAGATTGTATTTGGAATTAATAAAGTGCTTATTGCAATTTCTTAATAGTTTGTATACCTTAGAAGATTGCATCAATTTATTTGATTTCACTGTGTGAATACTGGTGAACATTGGATTGGTTTTAGAATTTTGTAAATGGAAATTTGTTTTGTTGAATTTGTCCAAGACATTAGTTTAATTTCTAAAGCTTAAATCTTTTATTATTTTATTTTCATTCTGAAAACTATATATTATAACTTAGTATAATTTGGATATTATATTAATTAATATTCGAATTAATAAATTTAAGAAGGGATAAATGAATATTCTATTCCTCACCTTTAATTTCATAAGGTTGAGGAACTCGGATTGATATCTCTAAAATTCAATTTGGATTTGATTTATAATATAGTTCTATCTATTTCGGAAATCCAAATTTCAAACCAGAGATCACATTTACTCTTTTGAATATTTAATTTCATAAATATTTCAAAAGATAAATATTATAAGCAAATGTAATTTATAAACTTTATTTTATTATAAAATCCAAAGCTTATAGATTAGTTTCATATTTAGCCCTAATATTTTATCATTGACAAGGTTTTGGAACCTTATAAATTGGGCAAGACATTATTTCATTTATTCACCTCTGATTTGATTTATATCCGCCCATGTAGAGGAGTTGGAGAGCAAGTGGGTAGTTAAACCTCTCTAGTTGCTGAGAGGCCCAGGTTCAAATCTCTCGCCTCACATGTTGCGGATATGTTATGTAATGGTTCCCTCGTGGTCACAATCTGTTTACCCCTTGTGGCCACCACCCAAAAAAAAAAAAAAAAATCATAAGGGAGTTTGAATAAATGATTGCTTTATCAAATAAACATTTGGGAAGTGAATTGATTATAAATATATTATGTTGCAAAGGTTTATCAAGTTTATAAAATTTCATTTACTTTGATTTTTATTAAAGTTAAATTGAAATTTAATATAAAATGCTAGATTTTTTTATGTTAATTTCATTTAAAGCATTTTGAGACATTAAATTGAAGAGAAAAATAAAATTTGGTATACTTTAACCTAAGATCATAGAACGAATTTTATTTTGTTGAATTGATATCAAAGCATGTTATACATGATAAAATTGAAATCATTTACCTAATTCCAAGCCCTTGTAAACAGTAGTTCACAAATCCAAGAATTATTCAAGTACTCATTGATGTATATACATATGAAATGTTAGATATAACATAACCTTGGAGATATATAATATTATTTTCAAGAGAGAATCATAATTCTGAGTTTGTCGGGTGGCTTTGTGACTGGACAAAATCACACCTCAACAGTTATCAAGATGACCTCAAGAATGGAAATCAAACACAAGAGCAGAATTTCTCTCATCATTTGAAACTCCCATCAATCATAGATGATATGCTTAGGAGATTTTCCTTAAGAAAATGTTGTTCTTATCATACATAATCCATTTAAACCTATATTTATCATGTTTAAAATAGTGCTTGGGGAAAAGATAAAAATAAAAAATAAAAAATAAAAAAAGAGGAATAAAATTCCTGCCAGAAATCAATTTAGAGAAAAAAAAAAGCTTGTCCTCGAAAAAAGCAAGCAATTTAATGCGAGATGAGCAACTCAAATTGCATGATGTACAACCTTTTGGAATATAGAAAAAGGAAGCACTTGGAGGGAAAAAAAAAAGGCAAAAGATTTGAAACATTTGCAAGTCAAATTGCACAATGCACAACTTACTTTCTACAATATTAGGACTAGATGGTTTTTAAATTTTTTTCTTCTTTTTTGCAGTGGGCTGCCTTGGATTTTAGTTTATAATGAGGCCAACACAACTCACTTGAGGGTCATACACCCACCATTAAGGGCCTCTATGCCCACCAAGACTTGAACCTAAGCCATCTTCATGGAAGACGACCCATCTCAACCACTCAAGCTTGGCTTTAAGGATGACTTGATGTTCTTATTGCAAGATTTTTAAAAACGATCCAGATTTTAATTTTTAATTTCCAGACTTTGTACTTCTGTAGTTTGAAAAATCTACCACACTAGGTGTGATTTGAAACCCAACTAGCTCAACAAAATCTTTCAGTTTTCAGGCTCTTAAGTACAGGGTATTAGCAAATTTTATTAACACAAGCATGTCGAGAATCAAGTTCTGAGAATGAGATTCTGTGCACTAAAGGCAGGGTAAAGCCCTTGCAGATTTCTTGGAACCAAATTGGGACCTAAAATATCTTAAGTAAAGACTCTGCAGAAGAGACATGCAGCATTAAACATACTCTTTTAGCAACAGAATTCGTGTTATATTGGGAACTGACACATCACAACAAAGAAGACCAGTATTTTGCATCAATATAGTAGAGAAGAACAAATACATCAGGACCCTTGTGTCTTTCTCTTTTCAGCGAAACAAAGCTTTGTTTTAATCACTCAAAAATAGAGAAGCCTGCAAGTATGATTTTATCCAATTTATCTACTATCAAAATGCAAAAGGAAAGGATGCCATCCCCATTCTATTTTCAACGAAATAAAGGTTTGTTTTAAACACTCGAAAATAGAGAAGCCTGCAAGCATGATTTTTTCCAATTTATCTACTTTCAAAATGCAAAAGGAAAGGATCCAGAACAACATTTCAAGAGAGAAGTTTGAAACTTCTATTTTATTGACAACCATTTCTCAGTTTTTACAAAATTCAACAAAGTCGCATCATGTTTGAACATCCTTTGCTTCCCTACACTTTCAATCAGAGAACACAAAGCTGCGAAGAAGAATATCAATTTGGACCGTATCAAACATTAGCAGTGCTGCTTGCATTAGGATCTCCACCAAGCTCCACTCGTAGATTATCATAAGGATATTCACGAGGAGTCTGAAAAAAAAAAACATAAGATACAGAACCAACAAACAGTCACATTATGACTATAAGAGATTAAAAACAAGTGAACATTCTTACCTTTTCCAGTTAAATACTAAGTTAAATTATTCAAGATTTCATTAAACAACAATGTCAATGACTATTCTTCTAATCTAAAAAAAAAAACATAGGATAAAAACAAATTGAACTTTAACAGCCATGCTGGACAAGATCAACTTGCAAACTGGGATGCTTTTGCCTCTAAACAAACAACACAGGATAGCATGACTTGATAATTATCAGTATTAGCAAGTTCACAAGCAGTAACATATCTCTCACTAACCCTACAAAATCTATATGTTTGCATACCCTAACCTGCCATACAGTGAAAGTACTCATTATAAGCATAGGAAGCTACAATAGCCTATGCGTATACCAAAGGCCATCCTAATTAAAATTTCCCAGTGAACAAAATAAATAGTGACTTAGTGATAGGTCTTAACAAGAACCATAGCAGATTAAAATCTAACTTGTGTGGATAATACAAATGAATGCGTCCAAAAATAGATTCATAAGACAAAAATCATGCATTTCATTCATAAATATGGAAAGATGGCTGAAAATAAAAAGAACTTCCATTAGATAGAACACAAAAAAGAATAAGAAACATCCTCCACACATCACATTGAAAATTTAACCCAAGAAAAAAACAGAATTTTCAAAGCCAACAATCAACTCCAGAAAGCCTCCTAATCACTCCAAAAATTTGCAACAGCATATACTACCCAAGAAACCTTCCACGTCTAATGGTTATTTTGCCTCTCATGATAATCAGTTTTCTTTTTGTATTTTGAGTTTAGTCTCTTCACCTGACCAGGGCCATATCCAAATACAAATGGATATCTACTTCTAGCATGTATCTAACTGGTATAATACATGGTATAAGCAGTGTATCTCAAGCAAGGGAATAAATATCTGGGAGCAGGGTATAAAAATGTAGATCGATGATAACCTGCAAGTCTATGCTGTGGCAAGTTGCAATCAGCTTATCATGTTGCACGTAATCTTACAGCCAAGTTATATACTCCTCAAGAAAGCATAAGGAAGCTTGGCAAGAATCCAATTCCCAGATACATGGTGAACAGACAAGAGAAATGTGCCTTCAATTCTATCAAATAAACTCCATATTAATTCTATGACCAAGATTACCATGGCATAGCGTTGCTGCTTGCCACCACATTGAAGAATATTCATATCTGACTTCAGCTCATTGTGCATCTTAAAAGGGTAGATTCCTTTCTCCCCATCTGATACAGGCAATGCCTTGGCTTTTAAGCCTCTTGTTCCAGTATAGAAAACAATAGCCATAAATGCTTACTTTAATTCCAATATTCGTTTCATTCAAAAATTTGGCCTCCCTATAGTTGAACACAAGAGAAGTTAAATGTTTTTGCTTAAATGAGGCTTTAAAGTTAAATTATGTATCAGTTTTCTAATATTAGAATCAAGTAAACATCTTACGATGTACTTGTAGTCAATCAAACATAAGTTCTGGACTGCCATTTGAGCAATTGAAAATCTCCCTAATCCCTGCTCTGGGTTTAACAAATTATGGATTAAGTTGATATATAATAAAACTTAAAAAAAAAAAATTTAAGAAAAAGAAGTCTACCCTTTCTTTTTCAACTCTTCTTCAACCAACTAATATCTTATGTCTTTTATTTTTTAAAAGAGACTAAACCTAAATTTTGGTAGTACGGCTGTTTGTGCAAGTGAACATTCTCCCATCCTTACACTTCAGATTCAACATAACTATCAGCAAAATTAATGTATCGCTCTAAAACCTAATGTTTAAACCAAAAACACTCTATTCTCCCTTATCTACAAGAAGACCAAAACTGAGAGTGAAATGCACTTCCAATAAACGATTAGCTTTGGTGTTTTTCTAGCTTATTCTTATAGAAAAATGGACAAAGTCTGGCTTAATCATGAAATGACAGAATAAAATTGGTCACAGAGAAAATGCCACAAGTGAATCAGCATGGACTTTGTAAAATATCTAAAAACATTTAAGGAATTAAAATCAATGACAAATTCCAAAAAGAAAATGATTGAGCAGCAGTTATGTTTGCAATAAGTACCTGTCAAATTTCATAATTTAATTAAACTAAGGCCAAAGGGTATAAAATAAGGGTCACGGATATATCACAAGATCAGGCACCAGAGAAAATCACTTGAATATTTGGGCCAAGCCACCAAGATATTGGATAAAAACTAACATCAGGAGAGGCTCCAGAGGTAACCCAGGGGCCTGTGGTATAACAGTATTTGCAGAGATGAGAAAGGGACTGTAATTTTAATTTCATGGCCCCCCTACAATATAATACAAACAACCATGCTGAAGCCATAGTAATTAGCTTCAGCCTCAAAAAAGCCAGCACAAGCAATTTGATGTCATGGTTGAATCCGACTGATTGATAATATAACTCAGATTCGTCTTCTTCAGCCCATGATTGGGGCTTGAAAATGATTCCGGAAGACATCAATCTCCTAGACAACCTCTAGAAATGATGTGTCTGGATCCCATTGTTGCTGGCCTCTCAGAATAATGTGTGTCTGGATCCCATTTTTATTGATGACAAAAGAATTTGCAATCTTCCACGAGTTTCATGCTTTTTTGCATGCTGATTTACTTATTCATGGTCATAGATATAAGCACTACTTGAAATGTGATTTTGTTTCTTGCAGAAATTCACTGCATAGTGTACATACTTCCTCGCAAGACCTTTCTGAATTTAAGAAATCGTGTCAAGCAGGAAGCCAAGGTCATCAGTCTCAGATTAAGGAGTATGGTCTGCACTCTGGAGTACCATCGATACTTCTCCTGAGATCCTATGTTGAGTAAATGAAAGAATTTTAAAATGCAGACATCTCCAAAGTGCCTCCTCCTATTTACATTGCAAGGTGAGCAGCAACTCAGGGAATATGCTTCTGAATATTGCTGGTATTCTTCCTTACCAAAAATCCACGTTCCCTGTTTCAACTGACTCGTGCTGCATTGCACAATCCACTGAAAGGGTTTGAAGGAAATCAGTGAACATTGTTTTTATTAACTGCCATCCATGGAGAGAAAATTTTCAACAGGATTCTTTGGGGGAAGGGCAAATCTCTCAAAAACTGATGCCACTGGTGGATGCTTGCATCAGCACCAGTAATCCCCCTCAAGATTGGTAGATGACAGGTCTATGGCAAGCCCGCACTTGGTGTAAATTGCCTCTTTTCAAAGGCACCCAAGGTCTCTCTACATCAGTGTGAATTGTCTCTTTCTACAGGTACCCAAGGTCTTTCTACATCATATATTGATTGCTATATTGCCTTCTGCAGATGATGTAGTTTCACTAACTCTTTCTCTTTATCTTCCGTGACTTAAAACAGCTGGCAGTCAACCTTAGAATCTTTGGAGGGTTTAATTTATAGGTTCTTCCCTTAATCTTTGGACAGCTTCACAGTCATGACTTTGTAAGGGATTATTCAACTCTCTTAGTCTTGGAATGCCAATATTTCCAGCAGCTCTTCCAAGACATACCTATAAAGATGTGCCTGTGCCTTCTTTGATTGCCCCTCTCTCTATGTATATATAGGTTCGGTCTAGTTATACATGCACAAGTGTAAAACTTATCCATTTCTGTCTTTCATTCCTGCATCTACTTGACTCCATTCTATGTCTAAAAAATTAGAGATTGAAACAAAACAACCAAAGACAAAGTTAAAACAGTCTCGATAGGACAAAATAATCTTACAGCAACTCAGTCATAGAGTCATTTGCAAGACAATTTCATTTTTCTATGAAATGTGAAATACTTTATACATATTTATAATTATTTTAGATGTTTACGTTGAAAAAATATTTGTTTCTTTCACTTCATGCTTTATTTTATATCTGATTTTTCCAATGACAGTTTTGTTCAATTTTTATCCTTCTTGAACCCAAACCCAAACCCAAACCCAAACCTGGTAACTTAGCCCCAAAGTACCATTCAGGCTGAGTTTAGCGCTCATACTCTTTGTCTTGAGAGCATCTTCAGAATTATTTTCCAGCTTCATCTCCTTAGACCCATGGGTGAGTGCACCTTGGGCTGAGAGATACCATATTTGACATTGTGCTCCTCAGAATAGGTTACCTCTAGAAGCACCTCTGGTCGTCATTGTGGATGGTACTCAGAACTTATTTCTCTTCTTCAGTCTTCCATTCAAATACTCTTTAAATGTTCCTCACCACCCTCTTCCTAATAAGAGGGTTGTTAATAAAGCAGCCATAGATGATGTTTTTTGTTAATATGGTCAAATCATTCAGGTCGCTCCATCTCAGCCTCTTAAGTCCTAAGTTGGCCTTCTACACTAAAAATTTCATGAGGATTGAGAATGGCATTATTACTTGTCGACACTAAGCACAACCTTAGGATTCCTCTTAGCTTAGAGTGTGCTCACATCGGTTGCGAGTGAAGCCATACTATTATATTCCTCGAGAGGATAGGGTATGGCATCTTTGCTCTCTCCAGGAGGTAGAGACTGAAGAACATTTCATCTCCAAGTGTCCTATTTATTATAAGATTCGAGGGAGGTACCACTGCTTGTACAGAGATTCAGGTCAAGTTGATCATGATGCTGACATCTGCCTGGAAGACGAACGATACGACCAATTAAGACGAAGGGAAGGTGAATCGATCAGACGAAGGAAAGTAAAAAAAGCCATAGTAGGTGTCTTCGAGGGGGGGCTTTTGGTGAGGAGATGGAACAAAGGACTGAGAAGGGAGAAATTTGAGAGTCATTCAAGAATTGTTGTAATCTAATTAATAAAAAATTGTTTTCATTCCAAACAAATCCCGCGTTGTGAATCTGAAATACATATTTGTAGGTTATGCGCATACTTGCTGCGTTGTATGTGTGCAGGTTGCAAGGGCAAAGCTTGAGAGAAGGAGAACCCATTTTGTGAACTCAGGTTTGCTGTCGACTGAAGATTGTCGTCAAGAGGAATGCCTTGCTACCCGTCCAACTATCTACCATCACAACTGGCTATCCGTCTAGCTACTTTCCGTCCCGCTTTGCTACCCGTCTAGCCATCCTTTGTCTAGACGTCTCGCCTTGCTACCCGTCTAGCCATTTGACATCACTGCCTACTACCCGTCTAGTCATATTCCGTCCCGTCTAGACATCCCGCCTCGCTAACCGTCTAGACATCTGTCGTTACAGCCTACTTCCCATTTACGTCAGCTCTCGTCCTGCCTTGCTACCCATCCAACCATATTTCCATCTAGTCGTCTTCTGCCACGAAGGATTTGCCGACATTCAAGACGGAAAGGGACTAAAGTGCTGCATTATTTTTGATATCAGAGCGAGAAGATCTTTGGGGCATAACGTGTGCAAAAGAAGGATGGCACAATGGGGAAGAAGAAGACCACAAGGCCCTCGAGTTGCAGACATAGCTGAGATGCGAAGAGGAATTACTGTCCGATTGGAAGCGATCGAAACTACCCAAAGAAGGGGCATTCACCTGGAGAAGATTAGTGATAGAGAAGAAGAGGAGGATGATTGCGCAAAATCCCGAGATGAAGAGCAAGGGCAAGAAGTAGAAGAGCGGTTGATTAGAGCAATCTCCAATATGGGTCAAAAACCAAAGATAGAAACCCCATCATACAATGGAAGCTTGAATCCAAAGGAGCTCATAGACTGGATTGCTGAAATGGAGTACTTTGATTTTGAATCAATAGAAGACCCCAAAAAAGTGCGATTTGCCTGCATAAAGTTGAAAGGGCATGCATCTTTGTGGCCGGACCATGTTCAAGCTGAAAGGGAAAGAAAAGGGAAGGAAAGGATTAGGACATGGGAGAAAATGGTGACCAAGCTAAAGGCCAAATTCCTTCCGTCTGACTATCAATTGAGTCTTTTCAGGAAATTACAAAACTTAACACAAAAGGATACGAGTGTGAAGGAGTACATAGAGGAATTTTATAGGCTTACCATTCGGGCTGGTCACGTGGAAGATGATGAAGAGAAAGTGTCGAAGTACATCAATGGACTATGGATGTCTATACAAGATGAAATTAGTATGATAAGAAAAAATACAGTAGAGGAGGCCTACCAATATGCCTTAAAGGCAGAAGAGAAATTGTTACTAAGGCAACAAAGTAGTCAGAGAGGAAGAGGACGACTCTCATGTGGACAAGGATGAATGAATAGTGGAAGGGGACAGCAAAAGCAAGAACGAGAAGCTAGTGCTTCTCATAGTGATGCTGGCCAAAGCACCAGAGGAGATGGAGACTTCTCACAAGGAAGAGGTGGTTTTGGTCAAGGAAGGGGTAGAGGATTCTCTGGAATATGTTATAGATGTGGAGAATATGGTCATCGAGCATTTGAATGTCCAAACGCACAACAAACCAGCAATAAAGGAAAGGAGGTTAGGAACCATATTGCCCAAGCTAAAGAAGAAAGTGTTGCTTCCCCAAGGTATGTGGAGGAGCCCGAGCAAGGAGAATCTCTCATGATGAAGAGAGTGCTCTTGAAGCTAGAGAAGAAGGAATGTGAACCTGTCCATAGGAGAAATAATTTTAGAACTGTATGCAAATCTGGTGGCAAATGTTGCAAGGTTATCATAGATAGTGGAAGCGCAGATAATTTAGTATCTAATGAGATGGTAGAGAAATTGGGGTTGACGAAGGAAGACCACCCTAGTCCATACAAGGTCTCTTGGCTGCAAAAGGGACACCATATTCTAGTAAGTGAGCAGTGCAAGGTAAATTTTCAAATAGGATCATACAGGGACGAGGTCATGTGTGACATTATGCCCATGGATGCTTGCCATGTGTTGTTGGGAAGACCTTGGCAATTCGACAAGAAGGCAGTACATGATGGTAGGGAAAACACCTACACCATTATGAAAGATGGTAAGAAGTTTGTGTTGAGTCCATTGAATTACAAGGATGAAAGAAAGGACCCTGGTCCTAAAATATGTTTGGTTTCGGGAAAAGCAATTTTTGAATGAGATGACAAAGCAGAAGGCATGTTTTGCCTTAAACCTTAAACCCGTAAAAGGTGATATTACGGGTAAGAAGTAAGAGGTTCCAAGTGAAGTGAAGGATTTGCTAGACGAATATGCAGAAATTTTATCAAAAGCATTGCCAGATGGATTCCCACCAAAAAAAAGTATTAGCCATCACATCGATTTTATTCCTGGATAAAGTTTGCCCAATTAGGCAGCATATAGGTTGACGCCAATCGAGAATGAGGAAATAAATAGACAGGTTCAGGAGCTATTGGATAAAGGATTGATCCGAGAAAGCTTGAGCCCGTGTGCAGTACCAGCAGTGCTTACGCCAAAGAAGGGTGGGGAATGGCACATGTGTACGGATTCCAAAGATATTAATAAGATAACTATGAAGCATCAATTCCAATTGCCTCGCATGGATGATCTGATGGATTGCTTAAGCAGAGCGAAGTACATAACGAAGATAGATTTGAAGAGTGGTTATCATCAGACCTGAATTAGGGAAGGAGATGAGTGGAAGAACGCATTCAAGACACAAGGGATGGATTGTAGGAGTGGTTTGGTTATGCCCTTCGGATTGACAAATGCGCCCAGTATTGTTATGCGACTGATGAATGAAGTGTTAAAGCCATTTCTCGGCAAGTTTGTGGTTGTCTACCTGGATGACATTTTGATATTCAGTAAGAGCAAGGAAGACCATTTGGCACATTTGAGATCAGTCTTACAAAGACTGAAGGAAGAGAAGTTGCTAGTCAACTTGAAGAAATGTAGTTTTATGAAAGAGGAATTGGTGTACTTGGGTTTTGTGATATCCCGAGAAGGGTTACGGATGGACCCTGAAAAGGTCAAGGCCATCGCGAGTTGGCCGTCACCTAGAAGTATGTTTGAGGCTAGGAGTTTCCATGGTCTTGCAAGTTTCTATAGGAAATTCATCAAGGACTTAATTGGAACTTGTGCACCGATCACACAAACAATCAAAGGAGGAAGGCATGAATTTAAGTGGACAACTACAGCAGAAAGAAGCTTTCAAATCTTGAAGGAGAAGATAACAGAACAACCCATCCTAGCATTACTAGACTTCAACAAGGTAGGTAGATTGTGATGCCAATGTGAAGTCGATCGGAGGAGTCTTGAGCCAGGAAGGCAAACCCATTGCCTATTTCAGCGAGAAGCTAAATGAGGCAAAGAGGAAATACTCGGTCTATCACTCTGATTATACTACCTAAAATAAAATGCTTCTATTCAACAATATGTATAACACGGCAAAATAAATATTATTGAAAGTATTTAATCAACAATCTGGCTAACAAAGTAGTCGACATTCTCCAATATTAAAGGATTTAGCTTTTGGAAACTTAGTGTCTCCTTTTACTTGAAATGAATACTATCAGTGCATTACACTCTATATTCCAGAGGGTCTTACAGAGCACTGAGAATGATTTGCGTTCACCAGCAAAGCAAACACGGTGAGAGACTAATGATTGCATCGTATTGGGTCAGCATGGCTCATGATAACTAATGCAAACAAATCACTATCTCAATGCATACCCTAATTTTCACAGGCAGCATACTATTATATTGCTATAGTTGTTCATATTGGGTTATTCCGCAGAGTGTTGACATAACAAAAATAAACACTTCATTCCAACTCAACATCGTAACAATCATGCTCTTCAAATTGAACTCTTATATTTTAATATTTATAAAAATTAGATGATCTCACAAAATTCCACAACATAGAGACAGTAAAACAATAATAATCATCACATACTCAAAACAAGGAGCCAGAGAGAACCTGGTTATGTTTTCTCCACCAAGCTCTTCCCTTCTATGGCTGACACACTTACTCACTGCACTTCCGGAGGATAGAACGACACAGATTGTAAGAGGAACCAGATGATCCCAATTGATTTGGCCACATCCTTTTTAAAGGATTTAGAAACGATTTGCAAATGAAACATTCAAAATGCATGAAGGGTCAGCCACATATTTACGAAGGAGGAATATGAAGTGAAATGTCCTAAAACTATTGCAATTTTATTTGTATTTTCTTATGATAGAAGCATTGTGATGAGAAGTGAATTGAGTTTGCTTTCTTTCACATATCATACGTTTCAATTTTAATTTTAATATACGATATCTATTGATCTTTTACTTTGTTTTGGTTTTAAAAGCTGCTTAGTGAAGATATAATTAGGTGTGAAATTATCTGTCAATTTCCATTTCATTAAGTAAAAGTATATCTAAAAGATTAGAAATATGTAGGGAAATATGTAGGATCAGATAAAATTAAAGTTAATTTTCAATTCTCATTCCATGTTTATAAATATTAAATGTGGTAGTTTTATTTAATTATTTATAATTTCTCTTATCATTTGAAAGGTTTTCTTTTCACTTATAAATTTTTCCTCATCAGATGGATTATAGCAAAAGAGTTGTTTTCTAATTGTTCACCACGCTTGTATGAATACAAGCTATGTCTTCCTCAAATTTTATTAGAACCTTTGTTTACTTCTTACCCTAAATTTTACAATGTTCACGAATGGCGAATATGGAGTTATAAAAACTGTAGAAATATGTACTTTTGCGAATGTGTGTTTGTGATGTCGTGGGGATTTGTTTCATGTTCTCAAATGTCAAAGCGGATTGATTACATATACTCTAGTTTCTTCTGGAAGTAAGTTTATCCGGTTATATTATACAAAAACAGATATGATGTTACAACTATTCAGTAGGTTTATTTTGTTTTCCCTTGAAAAAATGACCAGGCTAACGTCTTGAGATGTGGAACTTCTTCTATTGCGCATAGTAACGTCCGCTTATTCCAATGAGAGTGTAGGGAAAACTTTGAATTAATCTACCTTAGCTTTCTTATCAAACGATAGCAAAATGCTTATTAAAAAGAGTTTTTCCTTTCTAGCATGAACCGTGGGATTGCTAATTAAAATCATTTGGAATGATATTTTAAATAGGGATGTATTAATATTTCCGTTTTAATAAAGTATTCATAAATTGTGTAATTGATGACAGTAGTCACAAAGTTTCGGATTAATAGAGTAATTTCATTAAACTCCTTTTAAGGTTTGGGGAAAGATTTTGTATACCCTGTCTAGTCACGTTGGGGTAATAATGTAACCATTTGGTTTAGTTTATGCAAACTCACCATACGAGCAAAAGAGTAATCACTTGCAACTGCCGTCAAAGTTGACAAATTGTTTTATGTGGCTAAACTTTCAAGAATAGGCTACGAGTCTTAAAGACCCTTAACATTTGTTTTTCAGGTTGTCGAGTCCTTTAAGAAAAACTTTGGAAGTTTCAATTTTTAGAAATGCGTGTAAAGATGTTCGTATCCTGCGGGAAAGTGCCTCCGTTACTTATTCTTTTCCGGTGCTTGTTTAGAATATCCAAGACTTTCTTTTTATAGTTAGTATTCAAGAGGCTTATTTTAAAATAATTGTTTAGGAGAAAGTCGTTCATTATTAGAGTTTGTTTTCTTATTACTTTGAAAACCGAAAACATAGGATTATAAGATATGGAACACTAGTAAACATATTGACTGTAAACTGATAGGTTAACTTGAAGATTCCTTATAAATATAGTATATTAACATTAATTATTTTTAGATCATTTTCCTAAAATAATCAAAATGAAAGGAAATTGTGTACCATAAGAATATATGATGGTAGTCTGAACCAATTTATGATAATAGAACGTCTTTATTTGGTTGATTAAGAGTTACTTGGCATTGGTAATAAGAGGTGAAGTATATAAATACCAATATGATAATATGTTATCTTATTTAAATCTAAGATGTATGCAAAAAGATAATATGTGGTGGGAATAGTAATCTCTTCAAGTTATCTCTAAGTGAAACCATAAATTATATCCAACTTTTATTGATCATAACAACCTTCGAGGAAGATGGTAAACATAAGGATTAAACCATAATTTTAAATCTCAACCATCAAGGAGGATGGTTTATTTGAGAGGTTAACAAAAGTTTATTATACATTCACCATCGAGAAGGATGAGCATTCACCCAACTCCGATTAGTTCGTAGTGGCAACTGTTGTGATTCGAGGATAACTGTTCTCTAGCAAAAAAATAAGAGATCAGTGGATCTTATGCTATGGAAAGTAACGAATGGCGGAATGGGACGTCGTTCTAGGTTATCGTACGAGGTAGTACGTGAGGGTTCTCACGATTCATAATCCAGTTGTGGAATAGCCAACGGTAACTCAGGACTAGGGAGCTGGTCCTTGGGGTTGGAAGGTCCAACGATAGATGGTATGGGCAGCATTGTCTTCAACTGAGATATGATTTGAGATACCTGGCCCCAAAATCCAGAGTATTGATGGGCCCTGGTTGTGTTTATGAGTGGAGATCTACAATCAGGCACCAGGCATAACTACGCTAACTCTAGCATGGGCTTAAATGCTTAATCATGAACTAAGACGAAGATAAGGTCAGTGGACCACTAGGACAAAGAAAAGGTTAGTGGACCAATGTCCTCCATGCTACGAGACGGGGAAAATATGCGTCCACCCTTTCAGGTGTTATGGGCCCTGAAAGGATAACCCCTTGCCGAGAACCCAAAACTCGAGAATGAGAAGGGGATCTCAATAAAATGGCAGCACTATTGCGGGATCTGGCCAACCTCGAGCACTCGTGAATCCGTCTGCAACAGTACGGTATTTTATCTCGGAGTGCGGAATTTTATGCCTATGTACTAATAACAAGTTGGGTGAACATTAGTCTATTTATGACTTTAATTCCTCTTCACGTCGAATTTTTGATTTTGTGTCTAACTCTCCTGGTTGTTCAAAACACAAAATCAAAATTTTGACGTAAAGAGGAATTAAAGTCATAAATAGACTAATGTTCACCCAACTTGTTATTAGTACATAGGCATAAAATTTCGCACTCCGAGATAAAATACCACTGCAGACGGATTCACGAGTGCTTGAGATTGGCCAGATCCCGCAATAGTGCTGCAATTTATTGAGATCCCCTTCTCATTCTCGAGTTTTGGGTTCTCGGCAAAGGGTTATCCTTTCAAGGGTCATGACACCTGAAAGGGTGGATGCATATTTTCCCCGTCTCGTAGCATGGAGGACATTGGTCCACTAACCTTTTCTTTGTCCTAGTGGTCCACTGACCTTATCTTCGTCTTAGTTCCTGATTAAGCATTTAAACCCATGCTAGAGTTAGCATAGTTATGCCTGGTGCCTGATTGTAGATCTCCACTCATGAACACAACCAAGGCCCGCCAATACTTTGGCTTTTGGGGCCAGGTATCTCAGATCATATCTCAGTTGACGACAATGCTGCCCATACCATCTATCGATGGACCTTCCAACCTCAAGGACCAGCTCCTTAGTCTTGAGTTACCATTGGCTATTCCACAACGGATTATGAATCGTGAGAACCCTCACGTACTACCTCATACGATAACCTGGAACCGTTCGTTACTCTCCATAGCATAAGATCCACTGATCCCTTATTTTATTGCTAGAGAACAATTATCCCCGAATCACAACAGCCGCCACTGCGAACTATCGAAGTTGGGTGAATGCTCATCCTTCTCGATGGCGAATGTATAATAAACTTTTGTTAACCTCTCAAATAAACCATCCTCCTTGATGGTTGAGATTTATAATTACAGTTTCTTCCTCGAAGGTTGTGATGATCAAGTTAAGTTGGATATAATTTATGGTTTCACTTAGAGATAACTTGAAGAGATTACTATTCCCACCACATATTATCTTTTTGCATACATCTTAGATTTAAATAAGATAACATATTATCATATTGGTATTTATATACTTCACCTCTTATTACCAATGCCAAGTAACTCTTAATCAACTAAATAAAGACGTTCTATTATATGGGTAATGCATCTATCCTATTATTCATTCTAAAAACATAAATTGGTTCAGACTACCATCATATATTCTTATGGTACACAATTTCCTTTCATTTGATTATTTTAGGAAAACGATCTAAAAATAATTAATGTTAATATATTATATTTATAGGGAAGCTTCAAATTAACCTATCAATTTACAGTCAATATGTTTACTAGTGTTCCATATCTTATAATCCTATGTTTTTGGTTTTCAAAGTAATAAGAAAACAAACTCTAATAATGAACGACTTTCTCCTAAACAATTATTTTTAAATAAGCCTCTTGAATACTAACTATAAAAAGAAAGTCTTGGATATTCTAAACAAGCACCGGAAAAGAATAAGTAACAGAGGCACTTTCCCGCAAGATACAAACATCTTTACACGCATTTCTAAAAATTGAAACTTCAAAGTTTTTCTTAAAGGACTTGACGACCCGAAAAACAAGTGTTTCTCCCTATGTAGTTAAGGGTCTTTAAGACTCGTAGCCTATTCTTGAAAGTTTAGCCACATAAAACAATTTGTCAACTTTGGCGGCGGTTGCAAGTGATTAGTCTTTTGCTCGTATGGTGAGTTCGCATAAACTAAACCAAATGGTTACATTACTACCCCAACATGATCAAACAGGGTATACAAAACCTTTCCCCAAACCTTTAAAGGAGTTCAATGAAATTACTCTATTAATCCGAAATTTTGTAACTACTGTCATCAATTACACAATTTAAGAATATTTTATTAAAACGGAAATATTAATACATCCCTATTTGGAATGACCAAGAGTTTTACGCCATAGTCCAAGCCTTGAAGAAATGGAGACATTATTTGTTGCCCAAAGAGTTTGTCTTATTCACAAATTATCATGCCCTACAGTTCATCAACAACCAAAGCAAGCTAAATCAACGACATATGAAGTGGGTGGAATTCCTGCAAGGATATTCATTTGTCTTGAAGCATAGAAGTGGTCATTCAAATCATGTAGTTGATGCCTTGAGCAGAAGGAATCTACTGTTAAATACAATGCAGGTTGAGGTCATGCAACAATCCTACTGTAGGGGACAGAACACCATGGTTGGAATACTTCATCCAAGAGGGACTGTTATTCAAAGGACGACAATTATGCATACCACAGGGTTCAATGAGGGAGAACTTGATAAGAGAGAAGCATAGTGGAGGATTAGCTAGACATTTTGGTATCGATAAAACGATGGGACAACTTGGTGCCAATTATTTTTGGCCCAGAATGAATGCAGATGTCAAAAAGTTTGTGCAAGGTTGTCGAGTTTGCCAACATGCAAAGGGGAGGAGTCAAAATATTGGGCTATATCAACCATTACCAATACCAGAGAGGCCATGGGAAGACGTGAGCATGGATTTTGTTCTCGAGTTGCCAAGGACACAAAAGGGTAATGATTCTATTTTTGTTGTTGTTGACAGATTCTCGAAGATGGCACATTTTATACCCTGTAAGAAAACCAACGATGCTACCCACATCATTGACTTGTTCTTTCGAGAAGTTGTGAGGTTGCACGGTTTGCCAAAGATCATATTGTCAGATAGGGATGCGAGGTTTGTGGGCCACTTCTGGCGCACCCTATGGAAGCGGTTGGATACTAAACTAAGCTTTAGTTCAGCCTATCACCCTCAAACTGATGGACAAACCGAAGTAGTGAACAGAAACCTTATAAATTTGTTGCGATGTCTAGTTGGTAAAAAGCCAAAGTTGTGGGATATTATGTCAGCACAAGCAAAATTTGCATACAACAATTCAGTAAATAGAAGCACAACCAAAAGCCCATTCCAGATTGTGTAAGGAACCCATCCTCGAGGAGTGGATGAGCTGCGAAGCACAGCTGAATTATAGAAACCTAGTGCTATGGTAGAGGAATATGTTGAGTACATGCAAGATTTACATCGTGAAGTGAAAGCTGATTTGGAAAAGAATGTTATCAAATACATGCAACATGCTGACCTCAAGTGTCGGATACAGGAATTCCAGGTTGGGGATTTGGTTTTAGAAACTTACGAAAGGAAAGGTTTCCCAAAGGCACTTATAACAAACTGAATTGTAAAGTCTTGAAGAAGTTTGCTGCAAACGCATATGAAATCGAGCTTCCAAAAGGCATCGACATTTCACCAATCTTTAATGTAGCTGATTTATATCCATACTATGCTCCACCTAGGGATGGGGATAAAGACCAGACAATTGATGTTTCAATTGAACAATGGATAACACAGCTACCAGAGAAGGAACAAGATGAAATTGAGGCAATCATAGACTCAAGAATATCAAGGAAAACAAGAAGCAGGGTCTACTATGAATACCTGGTCAAGTGGAAGAAACAACCGACTGAAGGGGCGACATGGATGAGCGTTGCGGAGATAGCTAAATATGGACTTACGGTTGTGGACTTTAAAAACGTTCATGAGCTTCGCCCATGAACATTTTTCTCTTACCCGGTGAGTATGATGCGAACATTGCCTAGAAGACGAAACGATACGACCAATTAAGACAAAGGGAAAGTGAATCGATCAAACGAAGGAAAGTATAAAAAGCCATAATAGGTCTCTCCAAGGGGGGCATTTGGTGAGGAGATGGAACGAAGGACTGAGAAGGGAGGAATTTGAGAGTCATTCAAGAATTGTTGTAATTTGATTAATAAAACATTGTTTTCATTCCAAACAAATCCCGCGTTGTGAATCTAAAATCCATCTTTGCAGGTTATGCACGTACTTGTTGCGTTGTATGTGTGCAGGTTGTAGGGACAAAGCTTGAGACAAAGAGAACCCGTTTTGTGAACTTAGGTTTGTTGCCGACTGAAGATTGTCGTCAAGAAGAATGCCTTGCTACCCGTCCAACTATCTACCATCACAACTGGCTATCCGTCTAGCTACTTTTCGTCCCGCTTTGCTACCCGTCTAGCCATCCTTCATCTAGACGTCTTGCCTTGCTACCCGTCTAGCCATCTAACATCACCGCCTACTACCCGTCTAGTCATCTTCCGTCTAGACATCCCGCCTCGCTACCCGTCTAGACATCTGTCGTTACAACCTACTTCCCATCTAAGTCAACTCTTGTCCTGCCTTGCTACCCGTCTAGCCATATTTTCGTCTAGACGTCTTCCTACGCAAAGGATATGTCGACATTCGCGACGGAAAGGGGCTGAACTGCTGCATCAGATCACTTTCCACTTTTTTAGCTATCCTAACCAAAGATGCTTGGCTTTGTACCTTAGGGAAGTTAACACCCTTCAACGTTAGTTATTACAAGGGAACCAACTGCTACTCAACTAATCGCCTCATTCTTTCACTCTATCTTTGCATTTGAGAATAACAAGAGTCCATTTGAAGCTACAACTCTCTACAATGTTAATAACAGATCTTTGTGCCCTTTCTGCTTACAAGAGTGGCCACTAAGGCTTTAGTTCTTTGTTTTTCTGACAGGACTGCATTTCTTCGACGTCAAGTTTTGGCAACTCCTCACATACTGAGTAGTTGCAGACAGATGCAACTAACCAGTTTCCTTCATCTTCTATTGATTCAATGGCTATGGATGCCAAAAAGTCTCGAGGGTTCAGACACCATGTCCATGTAGAATTATCTAACCAGGCCCCCTTAGTCCTGGCCATTCTCCTGGGAACATCATTAGATCCTATGTTGGCCCTTTTGAGATGGTTGGTGTTAAAAACAACCATGCTTCTACTTTACGTCCCACTACAGATTAGTGATGGTGCTTGGTTCCACTGGAGAACCCTTCTATCTCTCTTTTACCTTGACTTCTAGCTCTCTCTTCATCATTACTTTTGGGTAACCTTCAAGGCTGTAATTTTATGGCATATAATTGTTTCACTTTAATGTAGTTTATGCTAGTTCATTTACTGTAACTTCTTTTCATAGTACTTTTTGGTTACAACAATGCATTGTAACAGCTCTTTTTGATGACTCCCATTGACCTACTTTGGCCATCCATGGACATTAATAAACTTATCTTATCTAGGCTTGGCTCCCCTTGGAAGGGCCCAGATGAAGTCTTCATAGAATTCGCAACTGTGTAACAAAGTGACTCCTAGCTTTGCCAAAATCCACCTTTGGACATATAGACCCTTTATGACAATAAGGATAATGAATAATTGTCCCAGATAAAAGCTGACACAATACTGGGGAATGTCAAGCAAAGCAATGATAGAGTATAATTATTTACTTTAAGTTATGAATTTTGTTCATATGCAATGTCAAAGATCTTTTCTTGGCCTTCAGCAATGAAGTGCCAAGGATCATCTTCTTTCCAACAGAAATCTTCAGAGTGTTTTCATTCAAATGAATAATGAAGAGTCTCAACTTCTCACAATGCTGCTTCTTCATAATGCATGTGAAATTATTAATGGGTGGAAGTCCGACCTTTTTCCGATCCTCTGTCAAGATTACTAGAGAGATATCAGCATGGGGAACTTTGGTTTCAAAGAGGTGACCAGAATTTAAATTCTCTCACTTGGTGGACCTTCTATCTCTTTGTTCTTGAATTTGGAGATCTCTTACATCAGCTGGAAGCACCCTTGCTTGGCTTTGCAGATATCTAGTTTTTGGCATGCCCATTCCCATTGCACAGCTGCCCCTGGTGCACTTTCCATTGATCTCTTTTTGCTTGGTTTACATAATTGGGCCTCAAAAGATCCTTCATACTTGGAGGACTCTCACCTACCTTGGTTTTGTTTATGTCGGCCTGCAGAATATGTCACTTGGTCTAATGTCCCCTGCTGCTACTATGTATCTCCACACCTTTCCTCTCTTAGCTTTATTCTTTCCTGTTTTCTCCTGCCTAACCTTTCCCTTGTTCCCCATTTAGGAAAATTTCTTTGCTATTAAAGTTCCTTACTTGGTGATGTGGCGCTTTTGGGATATTAGTATTGGCTGGACAGCGTGGAGCCTTTGATGTGTCAAGAAGACATCATAGCCAATCAATGCCATTAAGAAGGATGGCAATGTGTACTCCAACTTACCTCAAATTGCTGTTACATCATCAGTTTGATACCAGTTCCGAACATCCACGTAGAATCATGCAGACTAATCCAATGCAAGGGACTATTTGACATGGAGCCCATGGATCCACAGGCATATTAAGAACAGGCCCAGTTCTCCAAGTGATACAAGATCTGGACTCAGACTCCGGATATCCAGGCATAGTTAGGTATGCATGCTTTCAGTGATGGCAACGTTTGGAGGTAAGTTCAATCATATGCCATCAATATGACCATGTTCAGAGGCAATTTCAAGCATATGCCATAGTAATGACCACATTCAGAAACAATTTAAATCATATGCGATAGTTGGGTCTAGGCAGGCTAGGAAATCTGGGTAGAGAGAGGTTGCTATGTTTTTTGGCGACTAAATTCCTTGAATATTTTGTCTTATGGTTATAACTTCTGCCTAAAATTTGTTTCTGGGCCTATAACAGGCAAGAGGCCTCTAAAGCTCTCTGGCTTTTGAGAGTCTTATAGTGACAACTGGCTGATAATCTATGGCATACAGCCAGAATGAAACCATGTAATCACTTTTTAAATTAATATAAATAGTTTTTCCCATTAAAAAATAGGGTGTATCACATGTGTCAAATTAGATATAAAATAAGGGTATATCAAATTAAAGTAAATTCTCCAAAATGTGTTGAAATAAGCCCAACTAAATTTCTCAAAATAGCTTGCAAGAGATTTAAGGGGTTGCATAAATCTGCAACATTTAGTCAAAGTTATTTGAAATTGGGCTTCACATAAGGATATGCAGAATAGCAATAAATCATCAGTTCTGCAAAAATTAAATTTGGATATGTGGATAGATTACCCAAAAATATCTCAAATTTTAAAAATCAAATGCACCCAAACTCTCATGTATTAATATCAAATCCTGTTTTCTTTCCCAAAAATTCATATAAAATATTTACATTTTTTATGTTATAAATTGGAAAAAAAAAATCAACAAATATATTGTGGTCGGCAAAAGGATAGTAAATATGTTCAGTTTAATTATCAGTTCTACTTTTAATATGATCATTTGGCACAAGCATCTTCAAAGAAGTTGTAATTGCAATATGACCGTTTGGCACAAGCATACCCAAAAAGGACTAAATTGAATATAAGCATTCAACACAGAGGCTTCCAAAGGTGTAATTGACCAAGAAAATGTGGTAAATGTTAAAGAAAGGAAACTAAAGAAGAATCTAGGTAATAAATAAGATTTGAAGACAGAAGAAAGCCACTGAACAAAAGAGAGTCCCATGCATGATTCATAAAACTTCATGTATTAAGGTCAATCCTTCTGAAACTGTGGCTTCAGAAGAAGAGGAGAAATGAGGTCAGAAGCCTCCAAATCTTTCAAAAGAATGATAACAACGTATAAAGCCTTCTGAAAGAGTATGTGATTAAGAAGGTATCAAAGCCAAAATGTAACAAACTCGCTGAAGCTAGATGGAACTTTGACTACAGAAGCTTCCAAGGAATCTCCAACGAATAAAATAACCAGTGAGAGATTTTTGAGAACAGAGGGCACTAGATATATCCAGTTCAATAAAAAGTGACATATAAGGCTCCATCCTAGGAGATGGAAGTGAAGGAAGCAAAAAAAAGGGTAAATTTGCAATTTACATGAGCATGTTCAAGCATTGTTCATTGTAAAATATACTCCAACCATTACAAAAAGTAGAAATCAATTTCCTAGTATATCTTATCACTACTGCACCCTCTTTTATTTGACTTTGGCATTATAGCAATGTATTAGTTTCTAATGACAAAGTAGTGGTGTGTCCGTCTCATGTTTCTCCAGGTATGTTATGAAAGGATCATGGTCCTTAAAGTTTTCACTATTTTGTAATACCTTTTATCTCCTTGCAAATCAGAAGAAAAGAGAGAGGGGGCTATCTCCCTGATCATATGCATTTGAAATCTGGTCTTGGAAGAAGGCAATCGAAACTCTGTAAATTTATAATCTTGAAATATATGAAAATCAAGATTCTGTTTAAGTTATTGAATTGTCATTAAATGGCATAAAATCAACAGGTCAAATATCTTAACTTTCAAGAGGGAGACCTAGGTTTAAATCTTGCCAAGCGACACATCCATAATTGCCAAGCTGTTGTAATACCATTATATGATCACGATGTAATACGGAAAGTTATGAAATTGTCACTTAAATTGAAAGTACCAATTAACCATTTTTCAGCTTCCATGCTTTCGCACATTCACAGAAGTCCTGACATTTGTGTCAAGAAAAATATAGTGGCTAATGTGCCCTTTTGTCTTGTAATTTGCTCTCTGGGTCCAACCACCACCGCTTGCTCCTTTAGATGCAAGGTAATGTAGCTCTAAGCCTGAAGAGCCCCACTCTGGAGGCCCACTCTTATGTAAATATGACAGAAAAGCAGGAGAATCACCCTTCGAAAGAGGTCAACATATGCTACAGGTTCTTTAGCTGGGGTCCCATGCACTGTTTTGTTTCGCAACATAATTAAAGTCATCGAGGGTGCATTCTTTTGCACAATAAAGTGGATGGCAAATGGGTATTACACATACTTAGAGGCTAAAAAACAAACCCAAAAATAATAATAATGAGGACTCGGAAGTATCAGACCGCATAGTAGGTATCAAATAACTTGAGCTGAGCAAGTTAAATGTCTTGACTTCCCGAGGAGGAAACCCAGGTTTGCTTAATTATCAAGTTGTTTTAATACCATTACATAGTCATGATGGCTTATTTCAATTCCATAAAACTGTTGTATTAATAAAACAAAAAAATATATAGTAAGGAATCAAATGGCATAAACAACTAGTTAGATACATTAAATTAAAGATACGATGTAAGTAAGTGATGATGTTATAATACCAGTATGTAGTTTGATATGATCCAGATTTACACCATTTCAATCCCATATAACCAATTTAAAAAGACATGGAAATGGTTCACCAATCAAATTGTATGCCCATCATCGAGCTACACTTCAACTTCAACTTCAACTGCAGTCTGACCCACCCCAATAACAAGTGCAAAAAAAAAAAGTAAGACCTAGAACAAGCCACAAAGAATTTTGACCTAATATATACCTCTAAGATAAGTATTCAAACCTGAGAATGCCCATATCATTCAATGCAGCCCCAGAAACCTATACTTGTGTATTTCTTGGTGTATCTCTTGGTGAATCAACACAATCCGGGGTGGGAAAACGAGGGAAAAAGATTAAAAAGAAAAAAAAGAAAACCTCATAACTTGAAGAGGACATTTAAAAGGATTATATAAGTTGAAGAGGGTACTTACATAAGGAATTTTGGAGGCCTTGTCATTCCAAACTGCAAGAAGTCCCACGAGCCCAAAGAAGCTGAGGCCTCCACAGACCCATGCAAGGGCTTCATACTTGCCCACCATGGGCCCTACCCGATCCAAACAGGGTTCTGGGTATGCACTCCCGTCATCCCAAATGAGCTCATCTTGAATAGGAATCTGTTGAATCGTAACTTAAATTCACCAATCGAACATCCAAATTACAGACACACGTAACAATGTCTATATCCCAAAACCCTCAACACAGACATATACACAATGTATGTATACCGATCAGAACGGAAGGGGCTAAGAGATTACCGGCTTATCTGGAGGGGGCAGGGTGCCAACGGATAAGCCCATGCCAGATCTGGTGCGCAGGGAACCGGCTGCCACCGCTCTGGCTCTGAGCAATCCCATTGCTTGACCTGCTGCTATAGCCCTTCCTGCCATTGTTGTTGTTGATGATTTTCTCCCTGCCCTTCTCTGTTTGTGTTTTTCCCTTATTAGTTTTCCTGTTTTGTTGCTCTTTTTATTCTATCGCCCCAACTGACTTAACAGATGCTTTTTTGTGTTGTTGCTTTAGCCTTAGGCCTCTTCTAATTTCTTGTTGATCACTGAGACCATGTCATTCTTGGCGTCTAGAATTTCCTTACATTGTCTAGATTATAAGGTCTTAGACAAGTGGTAAGTAGGAACATTAGAATTTCCCACGTCCTCAATGGATTTTTTTTTTAATAAATTTGATTAGTGTTGGTATAGAGTTAAATTTATTAATAAAGATCAAATACAAAGTCATACACATATCTATCCCCTCGTACAAGGGCTTATGTTATCTTTGAACTTTGAACCTCTTCAAAAATTATCAAAGCTCCAAACCATTAAGTTATCCACCTAAACTAAAAAATATTATTTTATAATATGATTGAAAATATTGAAAGAAAAATAAACTAAAATGAAAAAAACAAAACAATATATATGTAATATAATATAATATGTTTATAATTAATTTAGGAATAAATATAATGTTTTGATGTTGTAAAGAAAATAGGCCTAAGAAAAGCACATAATATGGTTTATTTGTTTCGTGGGTCTACGTGGATTGGTAAGTTGGGGGCGCTTATCGAGAGGAGACCTAGGTTCTAATCCTGCGGGCTTGTCCATGCACAGACAGTAGTCCAGATCCGATTCCTCTGAATGGTGCACCAAATTGATGACGACGGTGCAACCCCTGTGCGTCCGGCGGTCCTCATCTCATGTCGGGTTAACATGTACCGAGACGGTGGAAGTCCTGGGAGCCTTCGTAAATAGTTACTAAAAATCGTGATTGTAACCATTGCTTCTATATATAAAAAATAAATAAATAAATATTATTTTATTTATAAAGTGAAAATTTAATTATATAGCTGTATTAGTTTAAGTGTTAAGTTCTTCGATATTTTAAGGAGGAAATTTAGGTTCGAATTTTTTTGAGGAGAACGTTTACAAATTACATCAACAACCACCCACAAGGGGTTTAAACACAAGACCACTTAAGAAACAACCACCATTTTTAGCCACTAGGGCAACTGCCTGTCAGCAATTTAGGTTTGAATTTTGTCAAAGGATACATAGGTGGTGATGATGTAATATGGATAATATCAAGCTTTGTTGTAATACCACTATGTGGTGATGATGTAATATGGATGAAACTCGTTTCCATTTCATTTTTTTTTGGAGGGGGTTACATAGGAGAGTTGGTCACAACCACACTATTTTTAGTAATTGACAAGCACAAGGTTTAAACTACAAGGGTTGCTTTCACCAAACCTATTCCACCTCATTATTGTTGATCCAACGTCAAGTGGACCACCGATCACTAGGGATTCATACCATCATCGTAAATCTAACGCACACTTAGAAGATTCAGATTAAACTACTACCTTTGCAAACAGGTTACCCTAAGGTTTGAACCTAGGTGTCTTCTTGGTAAATGTCTAGAAGACAAGCATTTACCAATCCACCTAGCCCTCTAGTACCGTTTCGATCCCATATAACCCATTGAAAAAAAAAAAAAAATCTAATTAAAATGTTTGGTTTCGATGAACCAAGATTTAATTTTTGTGGGTATGATAATAATACTATTGACTCGGTTGAGTCCACGGGGACTAGATGGATTGATAAGTTCTAGCGCTTACCCGTATAACCCATTGAAAAAAAAATAAAATCAAATTGATTATATTGTTTAGTTTCAAAGAACCAAGGTTTAATTTTTGTGGGTATAATAATAATACTATTTTTTTTTTGAAAAAAAAGCTAGATTATATTATATCGTTAACCGAAACATTATAATATTTTGGTTTTAATATTGTCCACCAGCTAAAAAAACAAAATGAGGTGGATCAGGAGTAAAGCACCCATAACTAAAGCACCCATAATTGAATATACATAAGAATAGAAACTATATCAACAAAAAGCCTATAGTTATATCTTGCTGCAATACACCATATATCAACGTTCATCTGTGGGAGAGTATGTTATATGAAAAAGTTTTAGGCATGTCTTTTGTGCTATCTTCTGCAATCTTTAGAGAAGAAAAAGAAGTAATAATAATACACCTAATAATAATACTATTGATTAGGTGGATTGGTGAGTTCTGGTGTTTACCAAGAAAAGACCTAGCTTTAAACTTTAAGGGTATGCTTGTTTGCAAAGGTAGTAGTATGACCTAACTTCGTTGAGTGTGTTCCAGTCCGACAACGATGGAGTGTGCACCAACCCAACAACGATAATATTAATCTCGAGTAACTAGTGATCCCCCTCACATCGGTTTAAACGAGATGGAATAGGGGTTATAAGGGGCAGCCCGAAGATTTGAACCCTACTTGGTAGTAGAAAAGAATTGTGGATGTAACTAATTCTTCTATGTATCAAAAAATAATAATACTATTGTCCCCCGGGGCTAGGTGGATTGGTAAGACGTTGGGCACTTACCAAGAGGAGACCTAGGTTCAAACCTTGGGGTCATGCCCAATTTGGGCAAAGGTAGTAGTTTGACTTGAGTCTGTTGAGTGTGTGCCAGCTTGATGACAGCAGTACCAACCCCAAGCCACTGAGATCTCCCTCACTTTGAGTCGTGTTTATCGAGGTGGGATAGGGGTTATAGTGGTAGCACCATGATTTGATGCTATGATCGGAGGCAATGCGACTTGACCCTATGACTAGTTGTTCAAAAAGGAAAGGTAGTTGTTGATTCCTCTATATATATCAAAAAATAAAAATTAATACTAATTATCATAGTACCATTATATGGTTTGTTGAATAATACAAGTGGGACTTCTTTTAATTTATTTGAAATATTGGTGTATGTTTTTAACAAGGGATCAAGATTTCAAGCTTCATAGCCCATCAAGTGTTATCTTGCTCAATAAAAAAATTGGTGAAAAAAATCAAAACTTAAGTATATGGACTAGCTCAAATTTACATATAAAACAATATTTGAAATTTTACCTATAAAAAACTAATACATATAAATATATTAACACAACGGTTCAGGCTTTGGCTTTTCTTTGGGAGGTCCAAGGTTCAAACCGTGGTGTGGATGAGTGTGTGAGGGGTGGATATGTGTATGGTTGTATGTTTGGTCCCTATTGATAAGCTTAGCTCTCACCCTTATCAGAGGTCATGGTTGGGATGGGGATGCCCAACCTTGAGCGTCAATCGTAGGGATTTCTCACACTAACCTCAATGAAAAAAATATTGTAACAATATTAATAATGGGAGGGTGTGAAGGTGGAAGAGAAGATTATGGCAAGAGAAGATTTGTTGAATAAGAGATTTGCAAAAGAGGAGATTATATACAGAGAAGATTAACGACAAGATTACCAACAAAGAGAAGCAAATTGACGATTATTGGCAAAGAGGAGTGATTTGAGTCTCAATTGCAATATTTTGTTTACCAGCAAGATAAATATTCAACATTGTCATCACTACCATCGAGAAGAACTACACCACCATTGAAGCTACCCACGCTTCTTCACAATAATAGTAGCAGTTTGCTCAACAGTGTTGAACCCTTTGGAGGAGAAGCTTGGTAATGGATTAATGCAAAGTTGTAATGGATGATTACATTCCTTTTTTATGTCAATTATTTTGCATTTAAATTGTTATGTCCGTGATAGTAAGGATTAGAGGAGATTAGAATTTTTTTGAAAAATCCTAGTTTTTTTTCAAAACCCTAAATGCTTTTAGAATTTTTTTGGGTTGAGATCATGGAGCTACCAATTTTCACTAGGAAGGATGATTGATGCTCAAGAATGGTGGATAAAGTTTAGATCTCTATATTCTAGTGTCCATCATTGGATATGCAAAATTTTCTCTTTTAAAGGAGGAAGCTTATGATTAGTGGGAAAATATTACTAAGAAAAGGAATATCACTTGGGATGAAATGGAGCATGCATTCTTGAGTTAGTGGAACCCATATAAAAAGATAGCTAGTTTGAAGGTCACCATCAAAGGATATGAAGAAGAAATAAAAAGGCTTCAAAGGGAACTAAAATAAATAAATAAAGAGGATATAATAGAAGAAAAAAATACATATGACAATGTGCAAGTTCATGGTCACATTCAAAAGGAAAATATTAAGAAGTAAGGATCCAAGGAGAAGCAAGAAGAAATTATGGCAAGGGAACAAGTTGAAAAACCATTAGAAAACTCAAAAGTTGAATTTATAGTAGCAATAACAATAAAGTCTATGGAAGAAGCAACAACAAATTTTAAGGAAGTCTTGTCAGAAGTGCACAAGGATGCAACAAAAGAAAGGCATAAGAGAGAATATTGTGAAGAAGAATTTAAAATAAAAAAACAAATTTTTGAAGAATCAAAGGAAACAAAATATCATATTAAGGTTGCAGCATATCGGTACCCACACCACCCTGATCAGCAACAATTCGGAGGTATGACTTAAGGCATCGATATGTTAGATCTACATGGAATCAGAAAGGCATCAAGTATGGCAGTATTGGGTAAAAAAAGTATAATGTTTACGGATTTCAAAGGGGTGCAACAACATCAAGGAACAACAAGACCAATCGTTCAAAATATCAAAGCAGAGCAATAGAAGCATGGAGCCAACAAAGCAGTTATGGATATTCAAGTGGCACAATGACAACTTGGCATCATTAAAGAACATTACTAATCAAGATTTCGCTTGGATGGATGGATGAACAAGATTGGAAATTATCAAGAAAAAGAATATTGAATATTTGTATTTACAAAAAAAATGAAGATCTAGAAAATGAATATCATAAATTTAAACTTTTTGTGAAAAAAGATGTAGGTATCTAATTATAGCATCTCAATTGAAATGAGAATTGAATATGTTTGTAAACTCTCAAGCTTTACATATGACAATTGTGATTTATCAAGAGTGGGGGACCCGAGTACAACCCCTTTTTCTCAAGCAAAAAAAATATTAATAATGATCAAAATGAAGTGTTGCTTTGAATGGGTAATGGCCACATGAAAGGGGCATGGGAGCAAGTGAATGAAATGGGGAGAAATGAGCCTAATTCTCACATAAGCACATTTCTTATGATAAAAAAAATAGAAGGATAATTATTTGGAGAATATAACATAGGAAGGCATTTGTCAATGATTGTAAATATGTCAATAAAAATATTAGAAAAAATAAGCCTATTATTTTCTTAGGCAACATTTATTTGAATAAATAAAAAGCATTTAATGGTCCATCGGTAAGTTAGGTAGGTAAAATTGATTAATGAGCATTGAAAAATGCAATATTGAATAAAGAGATGAAGATTTTTTGAGAGACATGTTCCATTGCACAACATCCTTAATGAATGTAAGGTGAGTATGGAGCATCATTTAACAACATTTATTAGTGAAGGCTTTATGGATGAACTAGTGGAAATCTTTGAGATGGATTTTAGTTAAAGGAGATAGTGAGGGGAATTTAAACATATAATGGATTCAAGTCTAGAGAGATGAAATCATTGCATTGGAGAATTGGCATGCGATGGACTTGCTTTCAACCACTATGATAATTGAGGTCCATTAATAAAGATCTTATCAAAAGGCGAGGTCTAGCTATAAAAATTTGGGATAAGAAATGATAAAGTGAAGGCCTTAGTAATGAGGGAAACCATTCCCTATGAAGGAGATTAATCAAGCCAAATGTTCAAACAATAAGAAAGGAATAACATTAAAAAAATGATTTATTATGTACATATAAAGATGGAACCCAAGGAAGAGTTTGTTTGTCCTCCTAGTGCATGTATGAGTAGATGTCAAGCATCACAATGAAGCAAAATAAGAACTTTGAGTTGTACCCACTCAATCCAAACAATATCAAAAGAGGAAAAAAATGTAGATGGTTATCCCTAAATATTACATCTAAGGTCTCAATAAATGACAATGTTTGTAATTATTTAAAGGATTAGATTAATGATGGATGAAGTTCTTAGGATAAGGAGAAGTATGAACCTTTGAATGACATGCTAAGAGCCATATCTATATGAAGTACCTATCTTCTTTAGCTAAGGCTATAGATAAGGAAGGTTCTCTTGAGTCTATCTAGTGTGTTTGTCGTCAAAAATAACAATGAATGAAAATAGTACTCTCATGGATAAGGCAAGAGTTACAAACATAAGAAGGTGCAATCATTATGGAGATTCCACATTTGTTAAGACAAGCCCTTGCAAAAGGACGTGGTCTACAAAAGTGCATACATAAAATGGTTAGTTGAATGTATATAAGCACCAAAATATTCCCTTAAGGGCTTCACTCACCTAAGTTGTTTGATACCCTTGATGTTTTTCAATGGTGTGGTGTTCAATCTATATGATGGGTCTATTTTTAAGTTTTATGTTATTTGTGTTTTGACATATTTTGAATTTTTATCTTTTTTTTAGTAGAATAACCTTTTTTAAAATTAAGAAAAGTTAGAAAGCAATTTTAATGTCCATAATGCCATAGCTCATATAGGAAAATCCTCTATTAGGACGAGGTGTCCAACCATTCTTTTCAATACAAACACATTGACTTTGTCAAATTGAATTTTCATCAAAATTTACTGGAGCATGGTGTATAACCCTGCCCTCTAAAGGATTTGAACTTTGGGTTTGTTGTTTGGAATTCTAAAAGCATAACCGTCTAGCACATGTTACTTTAAATCTTAATTCATCTTAGTCAAAACTAAGATGCAGTTGAGTGGTTCAGAAAATAAGAGAGATAGAAAAAAATTTCTTTAGAGGAGGGACGTTTTTCACAGGACTACCCAAACTGTCAAACTTGTTTCGGCCATATCTCACTCATTCAAACTCGAATTGAGCTAAAATTTTGAGGGTAGATGCCTGAAAAACCCTAGAACGTCCACCAATTTTCATATCATTTGGAGCAACAAAAATCCTAGCGCATCCCTATGTGTGAACGATATTTTTGGCAAGCGGCTATGTGAGGGTTTCATCTGGGTTGAGTGCAAGCAGCTCCAGAGGTTGGTTTTTAGGGCCTTCGGGCCCTAGAGGACAATATTTTTGTGGTTTATGCTCAATATTTTAGCAGGAAATGCTGCAGGGATCCAATATGGGTTAGAAATTTATCTTTCAACAGATCATACTGTGAACTTGAGTGACAACGAATTCCAATTTGTTGCACAAAAGAAAAGTGAAAACCATACCTTTCCATGACGTCTATGACAAGGATTAAAGAGATAACAAAACAATTTTCAAGCAGTTGTTCAAAAAATAACTCATATCTCAAGTGAATCTGGTGCTAAGGTGCACCCACAAAATAATTCTACTGTGAAAACCTCTACCAAGGGTAAGAATTTTGAAAACTCAACCCCAAACATGAATTTTAGGGATGTCCTTCATGGTGGACAACCTCATCCCAATGCTAATATCAATCTTAGGGCTTTCCATAAACCTCTAAGAATGCCTAAGATTGATCCCAGAAAAATGAAGTCAGGATGTCTTAGAGCAACTGATGGAACTCCTATTATTAAGCTTGATATGGGTAACATTCAAACTGGCATTGAAGATTTGGAAAAAAGAGGACTATTTTTTCGGTTTGTGGGTTTTTGTCTGAACCTATTTGCTTTCAAATTTTGGGCTACAAAAAGCTGGAAAACTAAAAGTGAGTTACAAATCTCTATTTATCCAAATGGTTATTTTCTTGTTTTATTTGCTAATAATGAAGATAGAGAGAAAAATTTTCAAGGGGGTCCTTGGTTTTTTGGAAGGGCAGGGCTTTTCATGAAGCCTTGGCATACTAAATTTAAAGTCGAAGAAGAGATACCTTCTATAGCTCCCGTGTGGGTTAGACTCTTTGGCCTCCCTATTAAATTTTGGAATCCTACTATTTTTTCTTCAATTGGAAACTCTTTAGGAACTTTTATGATGATTGCTGATTGTACTCAAAATTTTGAACATATTATTTATGCTCGGATTTGTGTTTTAATGGATTTTCACAAACCCCTACCTAAAAAGATCACATTACAATTTGGGGAAGACACTTGGGAGCAAGTAGTGGACTATGAGAACATTCCTTTTCGTTGTAGAATTTGTCACGAGTATGGTCATTTGGCCAGTGCTTGCCCAAATAAAATTCTTGATCAAAAGAAAGAAGATATAAACTCAACAGGTTTCCAAATGCCTAAGAAGAAGAACACTAAAAAAAAACTAGTTATGAAGGATCAATCAAAGTCATCTGCTAATATGTTTGAAATCCTTTCCAAAAATGATGTCCCAAGTGAGGAAGAGGAAATAATGGAAACAAAAATCTTAGAAACATAATTTAAATATGAAGGGAAAAACTCAGAGACAAACCAACAAATCAAAGGTTTTCAACAAAAAAAAAAAAGGGAGAAAATTTACACAAGAAAAACAATATTTTAAATGTCAAAACTTCAAATAATATAGGTCCCAATATAAACTTCGTTGAACCCTGAGAAACAATGGTGAAATTGTTCTATTGATCAACAATGCATTACATAGTTTTATAGTTCTTGAAAGAACTAAAAATAGACATGGTGGTTGAGAGAAATCCTCTTAAACTTATTACAACAAACTAACTTAAAGATAGCTCTTATCCTAACAACATGCTAATCTTGGACTATGGTCAAACATTAATCAACCAAGCCAAAACCTCAACGTATGCTAATCAAATTAACTAGAAATATGTAAATCAAAACATTAAACTAAAACTAAACACTAGGACTTAATACTTAGGACTAAGGAGGCAATGTTGAAAATATTCCAACATTCTCCCCCTTGATGCTAAAGATACTCATGCAAGAGTTCTTTAAGCATCACAGAGTTGGAAGAAAATTTTTCTCTTACGTTTCCTCCAATCTTGAATCAAGAAATCAGAATTTACAAAATACTTATGGTGGCACTCCTTCCACTCTTTATGTGGGATTTCCTGCAAATGCTTGAGTGCCTTCTTTTGTTGATTAGCTCCCCCTTCAACAAAAGTATCTCCTCTTGTGATTTTCAGCAACCACTCTCTTACATCTTTATCATTATGGTCTTTAAACCATGCTCTCACATTTTGATCTTCTTTTACATCTTCAACACGAAACAATACTCCACATGAGTATTTACAATTAATCATCTCACATAGATGATTATACCATACAACTCTTTCACATATTTTCACACAAAATATCACAACAAATATGGCCATATAATGACCAACTACATATGCAACATAAATTTGCTCCTCACACAAATATTCTCTCAAAATAATGACTTTACAATAATCCTTCTTCCAAGGAATTTTGAACACATCATTTTGATCCATGTGACCCAAGTTCTCCATCACTGTCTTCTCTTCAAAAAGACTCTTCATCAAAGTTGTATCAATGAGACAATCACCTTTCTTTTCATTCCTGCTCACAAAAAACAAATCATTAATCATAAAAACATTACCTTTAGTATGAGTATATTTGGTGCTTCCCATAAAGCTATTTTGTAGCAGTTCTCCTTCATTGTATGGTGCTTCAAGATCAACCATCAACTCTCCACTAATAGTTCTCCTCCTTTGTTCAATCCATGTTGGTGTGTTGAAACACCATTCATTCAAGCAATCATACATAGTTGCCTTTTCAAGACAACTCTCTTTCTGCAATGTAGTCACTCCAAGTGAGTGATCTTCATCCATGAGTGATGTTTCCTTTGCCATTACGATAAGAAAATCAGCAATCTCATTTCCATTTTCTGTTTCTATCTCATTTTTCACATTCTTCTCCCCTTTTAGAGGAACTCTAACAATTTTATCTTCTCCTTGTAGGAGATCTTCATTTTCTCTTTCAAGAGAGCATACATCCATTCCAAGTGAATGGTCTTCCATAAACATTGCTTCTCCATCAACATGCCAACAATTTTGGTTGATCCTATTATCATCTTTATTCTCTCCCATGAGAATTTTAGGTGCATTATCCATAATACACTCTTCATTTATCTCCTCCATGAGATATTTTTTATCACTTTTTCTTCTATCAACAACAAATCCTCTTCTTCCTCCTCGTCCTCTTGAGGAATACACACCTCTTCTTATCTTTTCATCACAAAATTCAGCAACATATGCTTCCTCCATGAAGCATTCTTCATCTTGTTGGTTTTCTACATACAAGCCTTCCTCTGCAAGAAATAATTCTCCATTACAAAGCATGACTTCATATGAGTCTTTACAAGACTCTTCAAAAACTCCTTCAAAAGGATCTAATTCAGAAACCGCTTCAAGGAAGCAAGGCTCCTCCTTGCTTAAACAATCTTCATGATTGTCACTCATGGCTTTATGGGTATCCTCATCAAACCCATAAGCATCCTTTAACACTTGCCATGCCATTGTAGCTGATCTACAATTGGCTATGAGAGGAAAAAACATTCTTTTCCATTCCTCTCCTCAAATCCATAAGAGCTAAGCAATTTGCATATTGCTACTCCTTCTTCTCTTTTCTCTCCTCACCTTGTAGCTTATTCCAATAGGGTTCCTCATAGCCTTCTTGAACTATATCCCATAAGTCTTGAGCCTTCAAGAAGGTCTTCATCATTATGCTCCAAATAGCATAATTATCTCCATTGAATTTGGGTACTTCCAATTCTTTATACATGGTGGCCATTCTGCAATCCACCATTCATCAATCTTCCACCTAGCTCTCAGCCACTCCTTTCCTGTAGACTTCTGATATACTTATCTAAAAATCCACTAAATTTTAGATCCAAATTCACACAAATGAGAAATATGTGATCAATTTACTTTTGCCCTTTCTAGATCTTAGAGTGTTTTTGAGACAACCTCAATGTTCTTCATATAAATCAATCCATACAACCCCAAAATTTCTAAAAATTAAACTCTGTATTCTTGAGACAATAATCTAAAAACCCTCTAAATTTCAGAAGAAAAATCACAAAGGTGAAAAATATGTGATCATTTACTTTTTCCCTTTTTATCACAATTTCGGATCTAGGATTGTTGAAGGAAAAATAAATATTCACATAAATCAATCAATACAGATCCCAATGATCTAAAATTTTGTCTGAATTATTATTTTATCGAAATAATATTTCTCCCAAAATTTGAGAAGCAAATACCTTGTATTCCACCTTATACAACCATTTTATTGAAAAACTAAAAATGCTAATAAAATAAGAAAATTAGCTCCAAATCACTTGAAATTTTTACTACATCCTCTTGATACAATTACCTAGCAACCCTCAAAATTTCATAATCAAATAACTCAGGATTTGTGAGATATTAATGATTTTCTTGAGCTCTTCCTTGCAAATCTGCTGAGTGCTGGCCACTTGAGTTTCTCTGACAAAGTGTGTGTTTCAGATCTCTTCACACCACTCTCCATAGGTTTTGATCCATTTGAACAAACCTTCTCTAATACCAAATGAGAAACAATGGTGAAATTTTTCTATTGATCAACAATGCATTACATAGTTTTATAGTTCTTGAAAGAACTAAAAATAAACATGGTGGTTGAGAGAAATCCTCTTAAACTTATTACAACAAACTAACTTAAAGATAGCTCTTATCCTAACAACATGCTAATCTTGGACTATGGTCAAACATTAATCAACCAAGCCAAAACCTCAACGTATGCTAATCAAATTAACTAGAAATATGTAAATCAAAACATTAAACTAAAACTAAACACTAGGACTTAATACTTAGGACTAAGGAGGCAATGTTGAAAATATTCCAACAAACCCTCTAGTAAAATTTTGGTTGTGTACGAGCATTCTTCAAGGTTAGAAGCCATCTCGGATTCAATTGGAATAAGTCAAGAAATAGGGAAAAAAACTAAAGATGGATTCTAATAAAAAAGCAGGTCATAAGACCAATCAATATCATATGGTAAAAGAAGGTGAAAATCTTGTAGAGGAAGGTAATATTAATGCCATTCCCAACTTTTTTAGCCCTGGTATTAATGAATATCATCACTTGGAATAGTAGAGGACTCAAAGGGAGTCTTTCAAAACAAAATGAAATTAGAAGAATGATTCAAATAAATCATCCACATCTTGTTTTCCTTCATGAAACAAATATGTCAATGAAGGATATGGACTCAATTGCCAGTAAAATTTGGCCAGCTGGAAAAGTGGTTTCCCTTAGTTCCCAGGGGACTTCTGGTGGCATTGCTTGTCTTTGGGATCCAAAAGAGGTAGTTATTCACCATATGGTTGGCAGTTGGGGTCTGTTGGCTATAGCTATTCAAAGTAGACATTCCAAACAAATTATGCTCTACATGACTGTTTATGCTCTGACTGTTTTGGAGGAAAAAAGAAGATAGTGGAAGGATATATCTCATATTATCTCTCATTTTCTTGAAGCTTAGATCTTGATCGGAGGAGACTTCAATGCCATCCTCTCTCTGGATGAGAAAAGGGGGGAAATAGAAATTTGGACAAAAGCATTGATCTCATGAGTGAATATATTACAAACCTCCATCTTGTGGACATCCAACTAGATAATGGCCTTATGACTTGGTCTAACATAAGTCAAGGCTTAGCTTGTATAATGGAGAGATTGGATAGGTTTTTGCTCTTTGAAAATTTCTTAATCCATGGTCACATTCCTAAAGTGAAGACTCTTAATAATGTTGGTTCAATCATTGGCCAGTCATGGTGGAAATGTGGAAAACCAATGTGAGTTTCTCTCTTTTTTTTTTTCAATTAATGTGGCTTAGAGACATTTCCTTTAGCCTCGTGTGCAAAAATGGTGGAAGGAAGGTAAACCTAGGCATGGGGCTAAGATGTTCTGTTTTGCCAAAATACTGCAATACATTAAATCCAAAATCAAGACTTGGAATTGGAAAAAGTTTGCGGATGTTCATAAAAAAAACATGAAGTTATTGCTCATCTTGAAAATTTGAATAAGAAAATCTGTTTAGATGGCCTCACAGAGAAGCGAAGTGCAGATGAAATTAAACTCACAACTCAGTTAGAGGAATGGGAAAAAAGAGAAGAAATCTTATGGAAGCAAAAATCTAGAATTCAATGGCTCAAAGAAGGAGATCGAAACACAAATTTCTTCCACAAATCTCTTCTAGCTCGAAGATCTCACAACTTTATTTCTTCCTTAAAATCAGATTCTGGATATGTTGTTTATACTTGGGATGGAATGAACTCTATTGTTGTTGATTACTTTTCCAATATTTTTGTTGCTACTCCTCTTGACTCAACTTCTCAAAAAAATATTCTTCAAGCAATCCCTTTTCTTATCACTTCTGAGGAGAACTCTATTTTGATTGCTCCTGTTACTATCAATGAGCTTCAACAGGTAGATCTTAAAATGCAAAAAGGAAAAACCCCGAGGTCTTGATGGTTTTCCCATTGAGTTCTACCAAGAGTTTTGGGATATCCTTCATGTTGATTTATTAGAGGTGGTGGAAGAAGCCAAGAAAGCCAAAGAAATTTTGAAGGTTATCAATAAAACTTATATTACTCTTGTTCCAAAAGCTCAAGAGGTTGATCATATCTAAGCTTTTAGACCTATTGCTTTATGTAATGTTCTTCTCAAAATCATTACTAAAATCATGGCAAAAAGGTTGAAACCTCTTTTGCATAAGATTATTTCCCCAGAGCAAGGGGGTTATGTGGAAGGGCGTAAAATAGTAGATGAGATAGTTCTTTCTTAGGAAGCCATCCATTCCATGGATATGCAAAAATATCCTTCCATCTTCATTCGGTTAGACTTATCCAAAGCTTTGACAAAATGGATTGGCACTTCCTTATCAAATTTTTGAGGCAATTTGGTTTCTCTAAGGATTGTATAGATTGGATTATGGGATGTATCTCTTCAGTTTTCTACTTAGTTCTTATTAATGGTAGGCCTTCTCAGTCATTCCTAGCTTCCAAAGGTATTAGGCAAGGTGACCCACTATCCCCTTATTTATTCATCATTCTTGTTGAATGCTTGGGCATGACTATAACCAAAAAGAGGGAGAACAAAACCCTTGAGGGAGTTACAATTGCTCATGGAGCTAGACCTATCTCTCATCTTCAATTTTTGGATGACTCTACTCTTTTAGGTAAAGCTATAGTTAAGGAAGCTTCTAATATTAAGCAAATCATTAGTTGTTTTTCTAAGGCTACTGGGTAGTTGATCAATGAAGACAAATCTAAAGTTATTTTCTTTCACTGCTCTGCTAGACAGGAATCCATGGTCTTGGATAAATTAAAATATAATAAGACCTCCCTTCCAATCACTTATTTAGGCATTCCCATAAATATTCAAAGGCAAAAAAATAAATATTGGAATTGGTTGTTGGACAAAGTCAAGAAGAAAATTGGAAAGTGGACCAACAGGTGGTTTTCTTCTAGGGGTAGAATCACCTTGGTAAAATCAGTCCTTCAAGCTATTCCTATTTATGTATCTTCCGTGTTGAATATTCCAAAGGTTGTTCTTCGAGAACTAGATCAAATTAGTCATCGTTTCCTTTGGAGTGGTACTAAGGAGAAAAGAAAATGGACCTTGGTGAAATGGGACACTTTATGTCTTCCTAAGAATAAAGGGGGGTTAGTGTTCCGATCTTCTATTAATAACAACAAAGCTTTAGCTGCTAAATTATATTGGAGGATGTTGCATAACCCCAATGCTCTTTGGGCTAATAATCTCCGTGCTAAATATGTTGAGAACAAAAGTCCTGAAGACCTTGTTCGCTATCAAATTCCTACCAAAGGTTCTCCCATTTTAGCAGTTCTTAATACTGGTGAGGATTTGATAAAGAAAAAATTATTTTGGATCATTCATAATGGTCAATAAGAAAATTTTTGGACAGATTCTTGGGATGGTCACAAGCCTTTGATAACTCAGTTTCTCAATTGGAGGCCTTGGATGGAGGAGCTTCACCGAGCTAACTCGATAAAGGTGGCTAATTACTGTCGATACCATACTGGTAATTCAAAGGTTGGTAGATATTGGATCCCTATTGATGACTGGCCTATTCAAATCCCATAAAAGCAAAGACAAGATATCCAAGGCATCCTTCATATGAGATCTCTCTCTTGATACCATGAAAAATATTGTTTTGGATGGAACAACACTACTAAGGGTGAGTATTCAGTTGCTCAAGGTTATTTGACCTTATGCCATAATAATCCCAACCATTCTTCTAACATATTTTCTCAATTGTGGGCTCAAAAGCTCTGGCCTAAGGTGAGGTTCTTTAATTGGATTTTATTGCATCGTAGGGTGCTTACTGGTGAGCAACTTATGAAGTGTGGTTTTCATGGCCCTTTTAGATGTGATATGTGTGAAGAGAATGTAGAAAATCACAACCATATTTTTATAGTTTACTTTAGCCTTTGAGCTATGGAGGAGAATGACCACTTTACTTGGCTTATAGTGGTCCAATTTTTTTACTTTTGAACAACTTTGGAGGGATTGGCCTAATCAAGAGGGTGTTGATCATTTTATTAGGCAGTTAGTTTGGATGAGTTCTACCATTCTTCTTTGGAATATTTGGATTGAAAGGAACAACCAAATTTTTAATCAAGATAGGAAGGATATTCACTATATTTGGCAAAAGACCATAGCCAACTTAGTTGAATTAGTCCATCAACTCCTTAATCACCCCCAAAACTCCCACTAAATATGGGATCAAGTGATGCAAAGATTGAAGATTAAATATTCTAAGGGCAACCAACTTAAAGGGAATGTGAGTATTAGTAAGATGGATAGGACAAGAAATTGGCAACCTCCTCCTAAGGATTTTGGAAAATTCAATATTGATGGAGCCTCTAGAGGGAACCTTGGAAAAGCTAGTGTGGGAGGAATTGGTAGACTTTCAGATGGCTCCCTGGTTTTTACTTTTCTTGAGAATTTGGGTATTCTTTCCAATAACCTTGTTGAGGGGTATGGTATCCCTAAAGGCCTTCAGGAGGCTACTAAGGTTGGATGGGAAAAGGTGTTAGTTGAGTCTGACTCTCAACTTATGATTAATATTTTGAAGACTCCTTCCAAGAATCATAAGGTTGATTGGAGAATAAAAAGAATTAATGAGAAGATTCAATTAATCCAGATGAGATTTTTGAAAATTGATTACAATCATGTGGTCAGAGATCAAAACAAGAGTGTTTATGCTTTAGCTAATTGGGCTTTGGACAAAGGTGATCTTACTTGTTATGGCCACCCTCCTAGATGGTAGGCTTCACAAATTAGGGAAGCTCTTCTTTCTATCATTTCTTTGGATGGCTCCAGTTCTGAAGGTATCTAGTTTCTTCTTGTTTTTTTTTGCTTCTCTTTTGTTCATTCAGGTTTTTTAGTTCCCTAGCTCACTCTTTTCTTTCTTTTCTTTCCTTTGTTGTTTCTTGCCTTAATAGTCTTCTGGTCTAGATAGGTCATTGTTATGTTCAATTTTCTTCTTTTTTATTTATTTTTGTTTAGTTTTTTAAGGTGTGTATTCTTTTGTTTTGTTTTGTTTTGTTTTTGTGTTCTTTGTGTTGTTTTTTTTTGTTCATATGTTTTTATTTTTTTGTGTTTTTATTTTTATGTTTTTTTTTATTGTTCTTGTGTTTTTGTCATTATTGTTCTTATGTTTCTCTTTGTTTGTGTTAATTCGTGCATTTTTGTGTGAATGCTTTCTATGTTTTTTATTTTTGTTTATTGTCGGTTGTTGGTTGTTTTTTATTTTATTTTTTTAATATTTTAGGTTTTGGTTGTGTTTATTTTTCATGTTTTTTTTTAGTTATGTCTTTGTAGTGTTCTGTTGTTCTTGTCTTGTTTGTGTTTTATTATGTGGTTCTTGTGTTTTTCTATGTGGTTTGTGTTGTGGTTTCTTTTATCTTATTGTGTGTGTGTGTTTGGTTGTGCTTTTGTTTTTGACACACTCAAGGAGCATGTTTTTTATTTTATTTTATTATTTTTGTTGTTATTTACTTATTTATTTACTTATTTTAAATTGTTTTTTTGTGTTTGTTTTCTCCTTGAGTATGTCAAAGGTGGTAGGCCAGGTGCAAGTCCTGGGCATTTTTGGCGGAATGGATACCTCTACCTCCTTGGGTCTTACCCGAAAGTGGCATCCCTTTTGGGATGTTTTCCAAAAAAAAACTAAGATGCAATATAAAATCTATTTGTATGTGCATGTTTTTTTTGCTGGAGAATAGGGGTTGTACTTTGGTCCCCCACCCTTGACAAGTCACAACTCTTTCCTTTAGAGTTTGAGAGTTTACAAACAAATTCAATTCTCATCTCAATTGAGATGTTATAGCTAGATACCTACATAATTTATTATAAATTTTTTGAATTCTTGATTTTCATTTTTTGGATCTTCTTCAATTTTATGTGTGAATACAAATATTCCAAAATTCAACATCCTTCTTGACATTTTCCTATAGTAGCCTTCACAATACCAATGAAAAACAAAAAAGTAAATCTTACTAATGACAAACATTAAAGTAAATCTTAATAATTATTTAATTCAGGTAGTCAACATTTTCTTGTTAGCTTCAACTAAACTTACTACTTCCTCTAACCATGGAAAAGAGAATTTAACTTCACGATCCTCAATTAAAACCCCTTTATTGGCTAGCCTATTTGCACATTTTTTTTCTTCCCTTAACATATGTGTAAACCCAATTTCTTCAAACTATATAGCAAGGTCTTGAATTCCCACAATTATCTCTTGTATATTCCATGAAGCCTTTCCTCTTCTCAAAATTGTAATTATTATTATTAGTGAATCACCTTCCATCCATACTTTGTTCCATTTCATTTGTTTGCATATGCCCAAGCTTCAACTTCATTATTTGTTTTAAATACACTATTGAAAGCATAAGAGATAAAATCTCTCCTTTATTATTTATAATTATTCCTCTTCTTGCTATTTATATGCACATGTTTTTTTTAATAAGCTATGTGTGGCTTCTATTGGGGGCCACTCCCATTACAAAAATAAAACATTACATTGCTTTCATTACATTTCTAACAAGTTAATTAAAGCATATCCAACTTTGTCTTTCTATCACAAATATTCTTCATTTAGCCTTGTATCAAAGATATTCTTCATCTTCCTCAAACTACTAATTTTCCACAATCAACTCCTTTTATTTCAAATGTCTTTAAAAATTTAAAAATTTTCAAGATGAAATTCAACACTACAAATGACTAAAATATTTGTTGCCTAGCTTTTATATCCAAAAATATATTTTCTATAACAACCTCATAATTTCTTTATACATTTTTTAAGGGTTCTTATTTCCCCTAATATTTCAAAATATTATTTTCATTGTTATTTTTTTATTTTATTTGTGGGTTTAGCCCCACTTCTTGTAACACTTGTGATATTTGCTTTTATTTTCCCAAATCAATATCCCATTGTGTTTCTTTTTCTCCTTGTTTTTGCTTCTTGGGTCTTTTTTTTTTCATTTCTAGCAATACATTCATATTTATCAATCTCTTCAATCTCATTTTCATCAATCTCTTCAATCTTCTCACATTGCTCATAATAAGACTTATCATCTATAGGTTTGCCTTGTTCTGAAGGATTTGAAGTGAAAGGAATAACCTCAAAAGCACAACCTTCTTTATGTTTCCCTAGAAACCCTAAAGTGCAAGGATGCTCTTTTGTAGCAATTACCTTCTTATTCTACCCTAAAAATCCTAAATTGTTATGGGTTTCCTCCAACCTCATTTCTTTATTATTATGCTCTTGAAACCTTAAAGTGAAAGAGATAACATCTTCACCACTTTCACTTTGATTACCTGAAGAGGATTCTAAACTACTTGAGGAAAATGAAGATGATTTACTTGAAATAAACTTGACCTCTTTTGTTGTCTTTGTTTTAGGATTTATCTCCACATCTTCTTTTGCACCTTTAATTCCTTCTAAAATTGCCAAATGATATTGTATATAGGCTTCATTTGCCTCTTCTTTTGGAGTGGAATATCCTTAATCTGATCTAGCTTCTATTATTGTATGATTTCCTTGATTCATATTGAAGTTTATCTCATGGCTAGAATTTTATCTTTCTTTATAGTTTTCACTTTACAAAATCTTGCCATGTGTCCAATCTCAAAATAATTATGGCAATAAAATGCAATATTTTCATAATCTACTTGTTGATCCCATTCTATTGATTCAGATTTAATCTTAATGGATTGTGGCAAAGGTTTTGAAATATCTATAGCAACACATATTCGAGTATATATAGCATGCTTTCGCTTCTTAGTGGTTTGTCCTTCCTTGATGAATTCCCTAGGGTATTTCCAATATTCTTCAAAACATCCTTATTTATAAGTTGATATGGAAGTCCAAAAAACCTAACCCACATTGGAAGTTGTTGAGTAGTTTTGTATCAACAAAAAAAATTTTATTCTATGTTCTCAAATAAAGTGCATCTCTTCCCCTAAACCATGGGCTAACAACCATTATTTTATCCCTAATTTTTAAACTAGAAAAAATGATGATAAAAAACCTTTAGGAAGAAAAATCATCGAATAATTTGAATTCAATCCCCACTTCTACTTGATCCAATTTTGAATCTCTAAAAGCCTTGGCCGTGATTTATGGAACTTACATATTAAACGTCTACTTTTAAGAACCATTATATCATGTTCAATCATCTCATCCTTGATACTTACTTTTGGTGTAATATCATGCTACCTAGATCGAACTTGCCATGTATTTTCTCTTTTGCTTATCTCCAACTTGGGCCTCCATACTTCCAACTAGGACATTCAAATTTCTAGCTAGGGCATCTTGACTTCCCATTAGAGCTTTTAAATATGACTTTCCTTCCACAATAGCTAATGGGACTTGCTCTTGGCTTTCACTCCTTGGTTCGCACTCCCTATCTGATCTTACACTCTCTCTTACCTCACACTTGTGCTCGACTTGCACTCCCTCCTGGCTCACAATTGCTCATGTCTCTTATTTTTCTCAATGTTCCTTCACTTCAATAATTTTCTAGAAATAATGTTCCACACATTCATGGTAAGGATTTGAAGCATTGATGCACTTTGGATGAACCTGCCACTCTTTTTCCATGAGTGAATCCTAGCTCACACTCTCTCTTAGATTGCACTACCTTTTAGCTCACACTCACTCTTGGATTACACTCTCTCTTACCTCACATTCACTCCCAGCTTGCACTCTCTCTTGGCTCACAATTGCCCTTATCTCTTATTTTTCCCAACGTTCCTTGGCTTCAATTTGTTTTTGGAAATAATCTTCTACACATTCACGGTAAGGGTTTGAAGCATTGATGCACTCCAGATGAACCCATTGCTATTTTGCCATGATTGAATCTCAGCTTGCATTCCCTCTTGGTTCACACTTCCTCTTAGATCTCATTTGCTCTTGTCTTGCACTTGCACTCCTCTTAGCTCATACTCACAATCACTTTTGGCTGCACTCACTCACACTCACTTTCGAGTGCACTTACACTAGCTTCTGGTTGCACTTACTCACACTTGCTTCTAGCTAAACTCACTCTCGAATCGCGCTCGCACTCGCTATTGCACTTACTACCAATGCTCACACTCGCAATCAGTCTCAAATTGCACTCACTCTTGGATCGTGCTCGCACTCGCTATTCCACTTACTTCTGGATTGCGCTCGCAATCACTCTAGGATTGCACTCTCACTTGCTGCTACACTTACTATTGGCTCACGCTCGCACTCATTGCTGCACTTACTCCCAGCTTGCGCTTGCACTTGCTGCTCAAAATAGTTATATGCACATGTTATTTAAATGAAAATTTGTAATTCTTTTAAAGTAAAATACAAAGAAAGATTATATTAATAAACAGTAATTTTGAAAATACTACCTTAGTATATACTTTCTTCATGTTGAATTTATTTTATGTAAATAAACAATTATATATATTTTTTAATTTTAATTAAAATTTTGAAATTTTTTTATAAAGTTCTCATTGACATTAGTATTTTGATATTTCAATAACTAATAACTATTTTCTTCAACTATTGTATATTTAATAATAATATTTTTATTAAACAATAAAAATCTAATAATTAAAATTTTAAATAACATGCATTTATACGTCAAATGTATTTTTTTTCAAAAACTGCATTTATATGCCAAATGTATTTGTTTTAAAAATCATATTTATACATCAAAGGTATTTGTTTTAAAGGTTTTTAAGTTATAATATCTAAATCTTAATAAACATTTTAAGCATAATTTGTCTATTTTTTTTAATTTATGGTTAGGATGTGAGCCAGAATTAGTCTGAACTATTATTTTATCTAAATATTAATTCTCCCAAAATTTGAGAAGCAAATACCCTGTATTCCACCTTATACAACCATTTTTATTGAAAAACTCAAAATGCTAATAAAATAAGCAAATTAGCTCCAAATCACCTGAAATTTGGACTGCATCCTCTTTATACAATTATCGAACAACCTAAAAAATTTCATAACAAATACCTCAGGATTCGTGAGATATTAATGATTTACTCGAGCTCTTCCTTGCAAATCTACTGAGTGCTGACCACTTGAGTTTCTCTGACAAAGTGCGTGCTTCAAATCTCTTCACGCCACTCTCCATAGGTTTTGATTCATCTAAGCAAACCTGCTCTGATACCAAATGAGAAATAATGGTGAAATTGTTCTATTTATGAACAATGCTTTACATAGTTTTATAGTTTTTGAAAGAACTAAAAATATACACGGTGGTTGAGAGAAATCCTCTTAAACTTATTAAAACAAACTAACTTAAAGATAACTCTTATCCTACCAACATGCTAATATTGGACTATGGTCAAACATTGACCAACCAAGCCAAAACCTCAACGTATGCTAATCAAATTAACTAGAAATATGTAAATCAAAATATTAAACTAAAACTAAATACCAAGACTTAATACTTAGGATTAAGGAGTCAATGTTGAAAATATTCCAACATAGGAGGGGGATTGAAAGGGCCCTCTCTTTTACAAAATATGTCAAAAAATTTTACATTTCAGTCTCACCATCCAGGATGATAAGTGGAACAAAACAAAAGCTAAAAATAAAAACAACTACAAAATTAGAGCATACAAGTGGAGGCATAAAGCTAATGCATCATGCCTTGGATGGAGTGGATTCAACCCTTGTAAAATGTTTATGGGAAAATTGTTGAGTTGGCCTGAGCAAGTCTTGCTTCTACTCCACATCTTTAGGGGATTTTCATTACTTAGATTTCAAAGGATGTTTCTTCCCCCCAAAGATAAGGATCACCTCAGTGTCATTCACCACTTCAATAGTCATTTCCTTCTCTTTGAATTTTGCCTTCAATGGTCTTCCCCTTTAAGAATCTGATCCAACATTTAATTCTCTTTCTTTTGGTTTCTTGTAATCCTATTTGGGTTACTACTCTCCCTCCCTAATTTTACTATAATTTACAGATCTTTCTTAAGATATCGAGGGTGATCCTCATATCTACTTTGTTTCCTTCCATTCTAATTGGTTCCTCAAAGGAGGTTTTGGGATTTACCTCGCTATGTTCACCAAAACCATCCACTTAGGTTGTTTCATTTTTTTAATACTAAAAGAATTTGTTCCAACAATTATATTATCTCTCACATAGGGTTCATAGACTGGGAGGCTTACCTTGAGATTTTCTTCTTAAAACTTTCCTCTTTGAGCCTCAAATTGAGTTTTTTTTGGAGCATCTCTATTATTTTCCAAATTAATACCTAAATTTGGTTGTCCCTTCTTATTAGAAGGATGAAGGTTTAGATTTTGTCTATGTTGTCCCATCTTTTTCCCTGGTTTCCTTTTTTTCATGGCACAATTGAAATTGGAGTGTTTGACCTTCTTACATAGAGAGCATTTGACTGCAACATTCTCGTATTCTAAAGATTGTGTCCATATGCCATGATTCGATTCAATCTCAATATACTTTAGGAACTTCCTTTCCATTTTTACATTCACACATATTCTAGCAAATATCAACCTAGATCGAGCTAGGATTACAGGAATTATCGTATTCAAATACCCAATTTCTTAATGTAATAAATGGAGGGGAAGACCTATAAGTCTAACCCAAATCAAATTTTCAACAATACTCTGAGTGTTTGGATCAAAATTTGATACCCATTTTCTTAAGAAGAGCCCTCTACAACCATAAAACAAAGGTCTCCCTTGAATAATCCTATATCGGTATTCATCACAGTTCAACTTCACAAGAAAGAAGCTCTTAGGCATGGCCACAATCTCCATGAACCCTAGCGATTTCCATTTAGACCATGCCCACTTTCTAATAGCATCTAACTCAGGCCAAACACCTAAATTTTTTCCAACTAATGTAATCTCCCCTTGAGCAACAACCATGTCCACCAAAGAGTCAGATATCGAGAGTCTTCCTGCAAGCAGTTGTAAGTTAAAATAAAAATATTTCACCTTTTGCTTACCCTTTACAACATTTACCCAAGGCTGGATCCTAGGGTCAAAGATCTTGTCTATCATCCTTGTTGCCCACCTACAAATGTTCTTTTAATACATTATCAACATCCTTCATTATAAGATATTATCGAGACTTGAAACTAGCACCACACCTCACCGAGAAACTTGTCATCCTTAGACCCTAAAACTTGAAAGGGTTTTTACTCCATAAAAATATTGTTATAAACTCTAATCTGCAACAATACTATTGCCAGATCTACTCCACAGACATATTGTTGCTAGATGTACTCTATAGCAATACTATTGTCAGATCTACTCAACAATACTATTGCTTGATCTACTCCACAACAATACTATCACCAAATCTACTCCACAACAACACTATCGCCAAATCTACTCCACAACAATATTGTCACCATATCTACTCGACAAATCTATTGTCACCGGATCTAATCCAAAATAATAATATTGCCAGATCTCCTCCATAGCAATACTATCGCTAGATCTACTGCAATATTATTTCCAATTTTAATCCACAAATATACTCCACAACAATACTGTCATCAGATCTATTCCACAACAATACTATCACCAAATCTACTTCACAGATCTACTCTACAAAAATACTATCACCAAGTCTACTCCATAGATCTATTGCATTAATATGTCATAAAACATTACAATCTAACCATGTTTGATAATTTATAAATAAAACTTGTAGATATAAATTGAATAACAAACCATGTAACCATCATAAGACAAAGAATAAAGAAATGGTGTCCTTCTCATTAATATTGAAATTATCCTTCACAAGGCGGTTACAAAGATATCCCTCTTAGGGATAGATACCAATTTGATACAATTTACAATAAATAACCAAAGGTAGGTGTATCTCGCATAATATTTGCACCCTCAAAACTGATTTGGGGAGGGGTTTATTGTGACCTCCGCAAGGTGAAATAAATATTGATGAATCTTTATGTTGATACCTCTTGCCAAGATCTGAAATCTGCACACAAAAAAAATTACAAGATGTTAATAGCAATTGAGGAACCTCTCATGATGAGGTCCATATCCATGGTAAGAAACTGAAAGAAAGATGCTAAAAACGATAAAAAGATGCATGAAAACTGAATAAAACTATACTAAAAAGGAAATAAAATGCTACTAAAGCTACTATAACCAAGAAAAGAAATAAACACAGATATCATCGAGAGGTCATTCTAAGACAGAGTGGTCTAGCCTACTAACCGTCCTAGGGTAGGGTGGTGGTACCTACGGGCTGCTTTGGGGTGAAGCGACTGTTGAACAGAAGACTAGTTCTTCATGATCGATGTGAGAAATTTTGGGATGAGTCTGCCAAATTGATGTTCAAGGGTCACGTGCTTTGCAACATAGTTAAATTGCAAAAATTGACATGAAATCAAGAAGTTTATGGTGAAAGAGTGTTGAATTTGGTCTTCAAACTCCAAGGAACTCCATTGTTGCAATTACAAGCTCCATGACTGAAGTCCAACAACACTTTGTTGCTTATAAGAGGTTAATCTCTTTACTTCTCAATCTGATAGCACTTCATTGCATGAGACATATATATGTTTTCATGAAGGCTTGGTGCCTTCTTATAGATTTTCCCAATGGGAATCTTGAATTCCTTGAGAATCCAAGAAATAGTTAAGATCAAGAAGGGAAACACACCATTCTAGAAGCTTCTCGCAACTGATTGCAAGTGTTGTTGAGCTTGGTTGGTCATTGAAACCATTTTTGCTCATGGCATTGGTTTTGAGTTTGTTACAGGCATGACCGTCATAAGGTAGAGTAGCCGTAACTATGAGCTGTCATAGGGTACAACAACCTCTAGAGGCCACTTTTGGGTATGACGATCCAGTCTATAAAGGAGGAATCCTTCTCGTTGAAGTGATAAAAATCACTGATAAACCCTTAGGCTACCCCAAGTGGGTTATATGGCCTAAAAAGGTGTCCATATAGGCAATCTTCTCAAAATGACGTGTTTTAAGTATCTACAAATGTCCCTTTTTGGGATGTGTTGTGGGAAAACACAACACGGAGCAAAAATAGATAACCTAAAATCAGGTTGAGGGTTGATTTTGTTCATTGATCTAGTCAATGTTAGATGCTCCAATCATGAAAAGAACATGCATTTTTGAATCATTGCCTTTGATAAGTTGAAGAACTTGATTTTGGTAATCTTTGGGGTCTTGGAAGATAAGCTTAAGTCTAATCCTTAGCCTTAGTGGTGATTAGAAGATAATCTTAAGTCCAATACTTAACCTTAGTGGTGATTAGGAGACAAGCCTTAAGTCTAGTCCTTAGCCTTAGTGGCGATTAGGAGACAAGCTTAAGTCCAATCCTTAGTCTTAGTGGTGATCAGGAGATAAGCCTTAAGTCCAATCCTTAGCCTTAGTGGTGATTAAGAGATAAGCCTTAAGTCAAATCCTTAGCCTTAGTGGCAATTAGGAGAAAAGCTTAAGTCCAATCCTTAGTCTTGGTGGCAATTAGGAAGACGAGTTGCCTCATTTTTTTGAATTTGTTTTTGCTTTTTGTTTGTTTTCCCCAAGCAAGGAGGGTACATGATTGTCTTCGATAATGATTCTTGAACAAATGCACTTAGCAAGGATTGAGTGTTTGATTGTTGACTTGATTATGAATTTTGTAATTATATGACTATCCTCTCAAGCAACGAATCGATAGAGGAGATGGCAAATGATTAAAGCGATAAGTCACTTGACCAAGATGACTTGATTTGGATTTTATAGGGCCTTTGCAAAAATGAAAGGGGGGAAAGATCCCATTACAACTTTGACTTTGAATACATTTGTAAATATTTTATGTTTTTGTGTTTTCTTTTTGTTCAAGTGGTCTTATGGTAATCTACCCATCCTGCATGGATAATTAGTCATTGCAACCACCAGGTGTCTAGAGTAAATCACTAGACATGAGGGTCACTCCAGATTTTTGACTTAATGTGACCAAAGGGGTTAGGTACCTTTGGGGCATTTTGAAATTGACTAAAAGGAGTTTGGGTACCTTTGGAGCATTTTGAATTGATGTGACCAAAGGACTTAAGTGCCTTTGGAGCTTGTTTATTGCTTATGTTATGTTATGCATAGATGCACTTATGGATGCAATGATGAATGATGGATGAATGTCTAGACATTTTAGCACGTATGCATAGATGTAAATTGTATGCCTAGATGTATGCATGTATGTTATGTGCTAATGACATGATGATGCAAAATTTGATCTTTATGTTTATTTGATAAAACATAATGAATGAATCTAAGATGCAAATCCACCTAAGTGTAAGCACCACAAAACGTATGAAATTCATGAATCAAAATATCAACATTTTAATAAAAAATCATACATTTGAAGCTGAATTGTATGGGGTGATATGGTGAAATGTAAATGATGAATGCAAAATAGTGAGATATTATAAGGGCACAACAAGGTCTTTCACGAGACTCAGAGACCCTAGTTGATCAATCAAAAAATTTATACTAGCTATACATGACTTTGTAAGATAATAATATGTTAGGAAGACCCAAATATTTAATATCCTTGTGTGTGCATGTGTTCATTATGATGCATAAGACTGCCTCATTGTCAAGTGGATTACACTCAACCCATTGTTGTAATGAGGATCATCCTATGGTCATCTTTATCCTGAGTTTGGGTGTAGTTATACTAGACTACTAGGAAATACAAGCCACCGAAATCTAGCTCAACCATAAGCCGACATTGGTATGTACAAAAAGAAGGTTGCTAATGTGACAGACATATCGCCACGCATAAGGGTCCTCCATTGTCAGGAGGGTTTCATGCAACCCATTGTTGTAATGGAGATTACCCCATGGCTTCTAAATAACTGAGGATTATGTGGATTCAAGTTCATTACCCCCTTATTTTATTTTTATTTTTTAGGATACTTGCTCATTTTAGTGATGAAAACCACATTTTTTTTCAAGAGCAAGGGATTTGCTTACCGATGAAAATCACTGTTTCTTCTGTTTTGTTTTGGGAACTTGCTCATTTTGTGGAAGAGCATAGGAGATTGCTTGGGTAGGGGGAGGCTTGTCCTTTTGTTAATGCTCATCATCCTAGATCATGTGCATGATAGGATGAGCCAGAAAAACCTTTCACTTAAGGTGACCAGGACTACTTTGTAGAGTCATCTTTCCTTGTTTAAACTTGGATTTTAATGTTTAAAATTATGTTGGTATTTTGGTATATGCAAGGTACTATTGAAGCAAGACCTTACCTTCTAAAAGCCAAGATAACTTTCTACAAAATTTGGAAATATAACTAGGGATGGATGAATGACAGGAAACCCTAGTATACACCCTATAGCAACTCATTAGTTGTGTTGAAAAACATAGTTACTCACAAGGGAAATGTGAATGATAATGATATGTGGGATGTAAGGGTTTTCCCTACAAGTTTTTGCAAACTAAAAGGTGTGCATAAAATATCCAGTGGCCATCTAAATATCATTGCTGATATTCATCCAATATCTATCCTATTTTATGAGGACCTCTTAATAAGCAAAATCCCATAAGGAAAACTATGAATGATGATGATTGATAGGGTTGATTTAAGGTTCATGATTGGCATATAAATATAGTGTCATTCGTAAGAATGTAAACACAACTTATCCTAATGAAATTGAAATGGATGAGGATGTCTAATGCAATGCAACTAATCATTGCATACAATGAAATGCATGATAACATAATGGAAATGTTTTTGTATTTTGATGTTTTGTATTGTTTTTGTGATTTTATGTTTTTTTTTTATTTGTTTAGTATTTTTGATAATTTTTGTTGTTTTTGTAATTTTGATTGTTTTATGATTTTAGGGGAAGGTGCGACACCTTATGTACCCCCAACGTGTGTGATTATTAGTGAAATCAGGTAAGGTGCAATACCTTCATAATCCCCCATTTACTTCATTGATCGTGATGTAGATGGCGTGGAAGGTGTGACACCTTGAAGACCCCCAATGTGCATTTTGACTGATGCAATGTGATTGGCTTGGCTAGGAGGAGTGGTATATATTGACCTCCCCTATTGTGGCACAAAGTTTTATGAAATACCAATATCATGACTAGGTAAAATGAGTGAACTATTGATGCGAGTTTCATTCTATCATCTCTTCGACTAGATTATTGAATGAATAGTAGGTTTGGATGTCATACCCATTTCGACGATGATAGGGATAGTAGAAGTTTTCATTGTGGAACCTAGGTTTAGGTTTGCTTGATTTTATTTATGGCAATGTGATTGCATGTACCTTGTACAGTTTTTGAAATAGGATCAAAGTAGTTATTGAAAATCTAACATACTGACAAGGTAGCTTGATAGGCTTACAAAGCTACATTTGATCTTGGGGTTGCATATGGGATGATGTGGCCTGAATTGTGGTAGGCTTAGGTGATGTAGGTAAAACATCTATGGGTGAAGCCTCCTTATCAATAAGATATTGGACTACGTTTTTAAAAGCATAAAAATTGTTAATGTCATGGCCCTCTATTTGATGATAAAGGTAAAAGTGATCTTCCCTATAACCCTTAGGCTTAATCCTATTTGAATCTAGAGGGTGTGTGTCTGGTAAGACGATGGCCTCTGCTTCCTATAAATTTTAAAAAATGGTTGACATGGGTTTAGATAACAGAGTCTAGGTATAAATTTGGTATTTTAAATGAGGTGAATGCGGTTGACTTGTTTTATGAGGTGGCTAGGTTGTATGTATCTCAATCACCTGCTTAGGTTGCTTTGCTTGTTTTTCTAGCATAGATAATAGATCATTAACTATGCTTAGTTGTTTATCGGTAGTGAGAGGATTGTCAATTCAAAGTTGGTTCTTCTCAAGCATGTCTTGTATTGTATTATTGAATCCATAACAACCTTCAATATCATGACCGTTTTGTTGATGATATACACAATATAGATCCTCTCTATTCCCCCTAGGTTTTGGACGGTTTGGATTTGGTGTATGAATTTTAGGTAAATTAATGGTCTTCGCATCACATAATTGATTGAATATCGATGTCAAAGATTTAGGTAGTGGTGTATAAATGTGAGGTGGGCGGTGCGATCGCCTCTATGTTTGATACTTTTGGAGTTTTATTTATGTTTGTAGAGGAGGTAATTTGTCGTCGGATGTGATTTGCTGCTGTAACTCTATGTTTATGATTTGATGCATTATTTTTTGTAATATGACCCATTTGTGTCTCAACTTTGGCTAAACAATCCAAAAGATGTTGTAAGACTAATGGGGATGATGATTGCATAGTTGTTGATAAATTTGGATGACAATTGACTGATGAAGGAAGCGAATTAGATATTGGTGCTAGAGAACCCTTATGTAGATGGAAATCAGATGTCTTTGTTATATGAGAAGGTGTGGATGTTTCATGATGATCGTGTTTAGTGATTGCACCCACATGCTCTTATTTTTTACTTAATTCATGATCTCGTGAAGATGTGTGAAATGAACTAGGTGTGATTAGTTTTAGTGGTGGTAGCACTTGTGATGTAGAAGCAATGTTTGATGGAGGTATCAATTGTGTGGATTTATTTTGGGAAGCCTAGTTCCCTATTGTAACACTGACCATTCCCACAAATTCATTTGAAGATGTATTGGCACTTGGAGTCATGGATGCCTCATCAACTTGACTAGGGTGATCTACTTGTTCCCTATGTTTAGGTGAAGAATCGAGAATGGGATCAATGGGTGGCAACTTGACAAGAGGTCGACCTACATCCTTAATTGACTCAATGATATGTGTAAACATAATTTTTTCACTATATATTCATCGAGTTCAGTATTGGTCAGGTGAACTATGACCTGCAATGTGGTAGATGAAGATGGTATGGTATGACCTGACTTAATTCATGATCTCGTGAAGATGTGTGAAATGAACTAGGTGTGATTTGCTTTAGTGGTGGTAGCACTTGTGATGTAGAAGCAATGTTTGATGGAGGTATCAATTGTGTGGATTTATTTTGGGAAGCCTAGTTCCCTATTGTAACACTGACCATTCCCACAAATTCATTTGAAGATGTATTGGCACTTGGAGTCATGGATGCCTCATCAACTTGACTACGGTGATCTACTTGTTCCCTATGTTCAGGTGAAGAATCGAGAATGGGATCAATGGGTGGCGACTTGACAAGAGGTCGACCTACATCCTTAATTGACTCGATGATAGGTGTAAATATAATTTTTTTGCTATATATTCATTGAGTTCAGTATTGGTCGAGTGAACTATGACCTGCAATGTGGTAGATGAAGATGGTATGATCTGATCTGATCCATTCATAATCAATGGGTTATTCCTTGTAAGGAGGAGCTGGGAGGTCCTTTATTGACATGTTTGAGATGACTATGGGCATCTTCGTGGTTGGCTTTGTCAATTTATCCTTGCTTGGAGAAATCATAGATGAAAAAGGAGTAGTAGACAAAACTGATGGTAATGGCGGTGGTGGAGGTAGTTCCACGATGATCCATGGGATTGAATCTAGACTCTAGATAAAATAATTGGGTTTAGTGTCTAGGTGCATGGGTGACATAGTAGGTTCCTACGGATGATCAACCTTATTGTAATACTTAAAAGGATCTGGGTCGACATGAACCACATGGACCTTACCTTCATGTATGCATTTAAGGTGTTTATGAACTATGGAAGGGATGCACTCCATGGCTCTCATCCAAGGTCATCCAAGCAATTTGTTGTACTATCTTGAACCCTCCAAGACATAGCACAATGTAGGTATGTTCTTCTATCCAACCTGAATAATAAGGACTATCGTACCAACCGTGGGAGATACAACATCATTAAATGCTTGCAAGGTGAACATAGATGCTGCAATGTGTGAAGGTGAGATCTTGAGATGCTTTAGTTCGGCTATGGTAATAATGTTTATCATGGAACATGTGTCGATCAATACCCATTTATAGGGGATCTTGTTGATGGATGTGATGATGTGCAAAGGAGGGTTAGGTATATTTGTAAGCATGGGTTTGATCTCATGATCCTTGAAAAGTGATAACATGATCTTTGTACATTTGTATATGTCCCACGAATTTAGTGAAAGTATCAAGATCGTGGGGTTGTAATTTGATTGAACCCAAAATATTCATGAGAGTTTCTTGATGTTTGGGGACTATTGTGTTAACTCGATCATGGTCATGTTGGCTGATGATGTACATAGACTTTGCATAGGCCTACTTTTTATTATGACCATCGATTGAGTTGGTGGGCTTTGGATGGGAGTTTGAGGTAGCGAAGGCCATGACATAGAGAGAATGTGAACTTCCTTACTAAGCCCTTTGATAGACCGGTTTTTTCTGGTAGTGGTCGAGGGTTGATATTGGCTAACAAAATCATCCACTTGATCATGTGAATAACCCATTTGTGTGCTCCTGGTAGAGGTACTTTAGTGTTCTGATCCCCTATATGAGGAGTTAGCTTTGCAATGACTATTAGGGCATCGTGCAAAAATGAGGAGATCCTCAAGAATGTATTGAAGGCATTCAGGGCATCTTTGTAAGTTTTCCACTTTACTGACTCATGGTTGAGCTCAACTATGTGTAATTAACATGTTGTATTGATTAAGCATACATTAAAGAAATCAAACAAAGTATACAAAATGATTATCTTATTTAAAGATTTATTTGTGAGTCCTAAACTATCTCATATGTTTTGATTTATTGTTATTGCTTTCTTGTTTGAGTTTTTGTTTTTGTTGATGAAATACTCGGTTTAAGGGATTTCACCTAAATACTCTCACAAAAAAACCTGGTGATGAAGTCCAGGCCGTGAAACCCATCGAGATTTGGTGATGAAGGTCAAATCCAATAAGGGAGTCCAAGTCCTACCAGTTCTCACTTGTGACAGATCTTGGACTGGACTTGGCCAAAATAGGGTGCGAAATAACCATAAACAAGCCAATTAGGTGGTGATGAAGGCCACCATTGTTGATCTTAATCAACGGTTGGGTGTGAATTCCAACTTTTTGATGTTTAGTATGATGTGTGGTGTGTGTGGGTTTGCTTTACTTTATGCAAAAGGAAAATTGCAAACATAGAGCAATCAATAACTTTTTTCTAATGCATGAAATATGTTTAATTTTTAGATTCCTAGGTAAAAACATTTTAGTTTAAAAAATCTAAGATTGCAAACCCTAATATGATGTCAGATTTTACACGGGCAACAAGCACACAATCCACACAGTAAGAAAACAAAGGTCATCTATGTGTAATATGTTCTGCAGTAGAGGCCATCTGACATAGAAGCGATCAGAAATAGGGGTCGCTTGACCCAGTAGTGGCCAACAACAAAGACCGCTAGAACCAAGAGCAGTCACAAGGAGAATGCTTCAAATTTAAAAATTATTCTATATTTTCCAAGAAAACATGAAATTTTAACTTTTATATAAAAAAACAAAAAAAATAATTATAGAAAAACTCACAGGCAAAGCCTACATTCGATGAAGTTGTTGCTTCTCTAATTTTTGTGATTATGCTTTGAGGCCATCATGGGGCAGAGCGATGGGATCTATTAGCTGTCACATGGTAGGACGACGAATCGTGCAAGCCATTCTAGCCTAGAGCGGTGGTACCTACAACTCAATAAAATCAAGAAAATAGGTAACTAGAGATAGATTTGTGAAAATCTAGTCGAGGTCCAACCATGATCGCCATTGGTGATATGCAAAAATTGTACACCTATGCAATTATATGAAATCAAACCTAATAACAAATCATGTGACCATCATAATATAAATAATAAAGAAATGGTGTCCTTATTAATATTGAAATTATCCTTCACAAGGTGGTTACAAACATATACCTCTTAGGGATAGATACCGATTTGATACAATTTACAATAAAGAACCAAAGGTAGGTATATCTTGCAGAATCTTTGCACTCTCAAAACTGATTTGGGGAGGGGTTTATTTTGACCTTCGCAAGGTGAAATATAGATTGATGAATCTTTATGTTGATAGCTCCTGCTAAGATTTGAAATATGCACACACGAACACTTACAATATGTTAATAGTGAATGAGGAACCTCTCATGATGAGGTCCATATCCATGATAAGAAGTTGAAAGAAAGATGTTGAAAATGATAAAAATGGATGAAAACTAAATAAAACTATACTAGAAAGGAAACTAAATGCTACTAAAGCTAATATAACTAAGAAAAGTAGTAAACACAAATGTCAACAAGAGGCCATTTTGAGGCAGAGCGATCTAGCCTGCTAATCATCCTAGGGTAGGGTGGTGGCACCTATGGACCGCTTAAGGGTGAAGCGATCGCTGAAAAAAGGACTAGTTCTTCGTGATCGATGCGAGAAATATCGAGATGAATATGCCAAATTGATGTTCAAGGGTCACGCTCTTTGCAACATAGTTTTTTTTTAATTTACATGGTGGAATTGGTAGCCGTCACGAATTCGGGTAGGTTGTCCAACTTTTTATGGTTGCCATAGTATTTTGCATTGTCTGTCCCAAGAATTGCCACATAGATCTTCGTGTAGTCTATCCCTACAACGACAATGCCATAAGCATTTTAAACCTTTTACATCGCTGAAAGCACCAGGAAAGGGACAAGTGTTCAGTTTGACAAGGCCCAAGATTTGAACCTTGGACCTTCGCCCCCTTACGGGGTTTGGTCGAACCAATTGGTCTACACCTCATATTTCTTTTTGCAACATAGTTAAATTACAAAAATTGGCACAAAATCATGACATTGATGGTGAAAGAGTGTTGAATTTGGTATTCAAAATCCAAGGGACTCCATTGTTGTAATTGCAAGCTCCATGATTAAAGTCCAGCAAAACTTTGTTGCTTATGAGATGTTAATATCTTTACTTCTCAATCTGACAACACTTCGTTGCATGAGACTGAGAGATGTTTTCATGAAGGCTTGGTCCCTTATTATAGATTTCCCAAATGGAAATCTTGGCTTCCTTGAGAAGCCAAGAAATAGTTAGGATCAAGAAGGGCAACAAACCATTCTAGAAGCTTCCCGTAATTGATTGCAAGTGTCATTGGGCTTGGTTTGCCGTTGAAACCATTTTTTCTCGTGGTGCTAGTTTTGAGTTTGTTACAGGTGCAACCGTCATAGGGTAGAGCGATCATGACTACGAGCCATCATAGCGTACAACTACCTCTGGAGGCCACTCCTAGGTATGATGGTCCAGGCTATAAAGGAGGAATCCTTCTTGTTGAAGTGATAAAAATCATTGTTAAACCCTAAGGCTACCCTAGGTGGATCATATGGCCTAAAAAGGTGTCCATATAGGTAGTCTTCTCAAAATGGCATGTTTTAGGTGTCTAAAAAACTAATGCAAACATAATTAAAAATAGAATTTATGTACTTAACATAATAGAAGGGGATTATTCTAAAGCAATGATCTGAAAGCAATGGGCACAAGCATGAGTGAACATGAGGTTTAAAGAATTCACACACTAATGTGTTTATTGTCATACTTTAATTGTTTTTTAATTCATAGGAGAATTGGTTATAACCACACTCTTTTTAGTAATTGTCAAGTGCAGGGTTCAAATCGGACTGCTCCCACCAAAATTTTTCCATCTCATTGTTGTTGACCTGAAGTGAGGGGGACCATCACCCGCTCAAGAATCGTATTGTTGTCGTCTGTCTAATGTGCACTTAAAAAATTCAAATCAGACTACTATATTTGTAAAAAGACTGCCCCCAAGGTTTGAACTTGGATGTCTTCTTGATAAGTGCCTGCCTAGATAAACAATTACCAATTCACCTAACCCTTGAAAGCATCGTACTTTAATTTTAAATATGTGTTTGATTGTAAAAAAAATTATTAACCGTGGCATGGGTGAGTGTGTGAGGGGGTGGGTGTGTGGTGGTTGTGTGTTAAATTCTCTATTGATAAGCATAATTCACAACTTTACGAGGGATCATGGTTGGGAGGAGACTGCTCAATCTTGTGCGTTGGTCGTAGGGGTTTATCACACTAACCAAATTTAAAAAATAATAATAATAATAAAACATTAATATATCAATTCAACAAAACATTAAATTATAAAAATATGATATGTCATATAAAGGTGTAGCTAAAACTTATCTTATGTGAGGTTGCCTCGTAAGTTTGCAAACAATTACTATTTTTTAATACTCATGGGAGTTGTCGAAAACACTTTTACCTATCTTAATGCAAGGCAAGACAAACAATTACTATCTTACTTATGACTTCATAACGAAAACAATGTAGTAACAAGTTGAATATCTAGTCCTTAAGGGTTAGGTGGATTGGTAGTTGTATGTTAGTTAGACACTTATTAAGAAGAGATTTATGTTCAAATATTAGGGGCATATTTGTTGTAAAAGTACTAGTCTATTTTGAATCCTCTAAGTGTGCGTCAGACTGATGACACAGTTACGAATTTGAGTGATTCGTTCCCTCCCACGTCGGGTCAATAATAATGAGGTGGTATAAGATTGTTGAGAGAAACCCCTATGATTTGAACCATGTACTTAGTGGTTACTAAAAATAATATGGATGTAATTAACTCCCCTATGTGTCAAAAATAAGAAGAAGAAGTCGAATATATATATTAAATTCATAGGAGAGTTGTCAAGCACAAGGTTCAAACCACATGAGTTGCTCCCACCAAACCTATTTCATCTCAATGTTGTTGACCTGACGTGACAGGGACCACTGGTCTCTCAAGATTTGTACCATCATCATCGATCTAGCATGCACTTAAAGGATTCAGAGCAAACAGGTGGCCCCTAAGTTTTAAACTTAGATGTCTTCTTGATAAGTGCCTAACCAGACAAGCAACTACCAATCCACCTAATCCTTGAGGAAAAAATAAAAAAAATCTATGATACCTTATATCTCTAAGATAAACTACCACCCATATTTCCATTATACATGTAACAAAAAAATATTATTAATTATGTCATTTTTTTCTTCTTGATAGGAGAGTTGGTTACAACCACACTATTTTTAATAGTTGGCAAACACAGGGTTCAAACCACATGGGCTGCATCCACCAAACCTATTCCACCTTGTTGTTTTATAGCCCAACGTGAAATGGACCATCGGATACTCAAGATTTGTACCATCGTCATCAGTCTGATGCATTCTCAAAGGATTAAGATCAAACTACTACCTTTGCAACAAACTTCTCCAAGGTTTGAACCTAAACCTCTTCTTGGTAAGTGCCCAACCAAACTAGCACTTGCCAATTCACCTTGCACTTACCAATTTCTTTGCACATATGTAGATTAAGTTTATACGTTGCAATTATTTCAACAAATATTATGAAGAACATTAAATATCGTTAACAATTAATATATATCTCAGAAAAAGCATTTAGATGTTTATGAAATTTCTTTCATAAACCACAAGGTGGTCGATGTTGACCAAGTGATAAGTGGGGGTTGCTCATCAAGATCTCAATGGTTTAAGTCCCCTCAAATTTTGTGTGCATGCATAGTATCATTATAAAAGTAAAAACTTCAATTTTTTTTTAATTTTTATTTATTATTATTTTTTTATCATTTAAATAATATTTAAATATTTATAATAGTATATATCTTAAATTTATATTAAAATAATTAAATAGTATTAGTTCAATTGATTAGATTTTTCAAAGAGGAGACTTAGGTTTGGCAAAAGAAACATGGATAATATTTAAATAGTTATAATACTACTATGTGATGGTAATATAATACGAATAGACCGTTTCAAATCTCATACAACCAATTGAAATATATAAATAAATAAATAAATTATATGCTCAAGGTATTAAGAATATCTAATTTGGAGTCAATGTGTTAATGATCATTACATAATCCAATTATGTATTGTAATTAAAATAACAGGATATATAAATATAAATTCTATGCTCAAGATATAAAAAATATTCAATTTAGATTCAATGTGATAATTGTTAGGAATTCACCATGTACAGACAATACTCAACCCTACTCCATAGAGAAACAATCAGTCCTTTGTATTAGCAACAATACAACAATATTCTCCACTTGTACAATGTATCATCTCCTCTCTTCCTCCAAACCAGAAAAGAGCCTTAACCATCACAAAGGTAGTCTTTACAGTACAAAATATATAGAGATTCATGGATTTTCCTCTACCCGAAAACACATAGTGGTGTCGGAATACAATGGGCCAAAAAACCATGAGCTGAAACCACCCATATGCTTATCACATTTTTTTTAAATATTTACTAGCAATTAAATATTTAATGCTGCCCCTTGGAACCCCATTCATGTTCCTATTGTTGAACGGGACCCATCAATATTTAACGACCTTGGAACTCCACCAACAATAATGGCCTTGGAACCCTACCAACAATATTTAAATGGCAATTAATTTCTTGTTATCAATTTGGCTCCATTACCTAACAATCTCCCACTTGGAGACAATATTGATGCAACATCCCTGCATCATAGGACTGAAAGTTTCTCATAACATGACCTTACTCCTTAAGGCGAACTGAAGTAGAGCAAAAGCTCAACTTCTCCCTGGTTACAATTTTAGTAAGCATATCAGCAAAATTTTGGGAAGTGTGAATCTTACCCAACTTTACCAAACCATCCTCCATTGCTGATCGAATGAAGTGATACCTCAACTGAATGTGCTTTGTCCGTGAGTGAAAAGCAAAGTTCTTGGCTAAATGAATGGAACTTTGGTTGTCAGTCCAAAGTGTCCCATCTCCTTACTCCTAACCCAACTCCTCAATCAACCTCTGAAGCCATATGAACTCTTTGGCACCTTCCGTGATGGCTACATACTCAACCTCCGTAGTAGAAAGAGCTACAACACATTGTAGCTTGGATATCCAACTCACTGTTGTATCTCCAACTATAAATACATACCCAGTAGTGCTCCTCCCACCATGCAAATCACCTACCATATCTGAATCCACATAGCCCTATAATTCAACTTTGTAACCTCCAAAATTCAAACAAAATTTTGAAGTCCCTTTCAAATACCTGAGTATCCATTTCACTGCTTGCCAATGAGATTTACCTAGATTACTCATATACCGGCTCACAAATCCCACTGCTTGGGAAATGTCTGGTCTTGTACACACCATAGCATACATCAAAATCCCAACTATTGAAGCATAGAGTACCTTCTTCATGTGCTCTTCCTCCTCCTTTGTATTGGGACATAACTTCTTTGAGAGCTTAAAGTGCTTTGCAAGAGGTTGGGCTACTGGTTTTGCATCATGCATACTAAACCTCTTAAGCACCTTTTCCACAAAATCCTCTTGAGATAACTTCAGTGTTTTCTCCTTCTTGTCTCTAGTGATTCTCATGCCAAGGATTTTTTTGGCTTCGCCTAAATCCTTCATGGCAAATTTACTTGCCAACTCCCTTTTCAATTTCTTAATATCCTGCATATTGAATCCTGCCACAAGCATATCATCAACATACAATAAGAGAATAATGAAGTTACCATTTCCTGTAGCCCAAAAATAAACACAATGGTCACTCTGGATCCTAGTAAAATTATGCTCAATCATGAAATTGTCAAACTTGAGATACCATTGCCTTGGAGCTTGCTTCAAACCGTACAAGCTCTTTTTCAGTTTACACACAAGGCTCTTATTTCCTTTGACCTTAAACCCCTCTGGTTGGTGCAGGTAGATCTCCTCCTCCAAATTCCCATGAAGGAATGATGTCTTCACATCTAACTATTCAAGATGAAGATATTCTACTGCAACTATACTCAAAATAGTCCGAATTGAAGTCATTTTTATTATAGGTGAGAAAATGTCATTATAGTCAATACATTTTCTCTGTGCAAATCCTTTCACAACAAGTCTTGCTTTGTATCTCTTGCTGTCATCAACTTCACCCTTCACTCTATACACCCATTTGCAATGCAATGCCCTTTTGCCCTTAGGAAGCTCAACCAAATCCCAAGTTTGGTTTTGAGTCAATAAGTCCATCTCATCCTTCATAGCATGCTCCCACTTGCTCCTAGTTTCCAATTGCAAAGCATCATGAAAACATTCGGGCTCACCTGCATTAGTGTATAAAATGTAATGCAAAGAAGGAGAATACTTATTTGGTGCTCTTCTTACCCGAGTAGATCTTCAACCTTCCGATATTAGTGGTGATGGGGGTGATGATGGAGTAATAACAATTTCCTGTTTATCTTGCTCTTCCTCATGAGCACCATGTTCATCAATCTGAACAAGAGGTTGTCTTTTTACACCATTCTCTGGGATTGCATCTAATTCAAAAAATTCAGGTGCATCCTCTTCAACCTGTATGTGCCTATCCTTGTACAACCTATCCTCATTGAAAATCACATCTCTAATCTTGATAACTTTTTAGCCAATGTTATCCCATAGCCTATATCCCATCTCATCCACAACATAACCAAGAAAATAACACTTTATAGACTTTGCATCAAGCTTACTCCTATTTTACTTATCTATGTGGGAAAAGGCCTCACAACCAAATACTCTAAGGAAAGAGTAGTTTACAGGTTTACCTTTCCAAGTCTCCTCTAAAATACCTCCATCCAATGTAGTACAAGGTCCTTTGTTTATCAAATAAACTGTTGTATCAACTACACTAGCCCAACAGAACAATGGCAACCCTACATGCAATCTCATGGCTTTGGCACGCTCCATTATAGTTCTATTCATCCTCTCCGAAAATCCATTCTCCTGTGGTGTCCCAGGAGGAGTCTTGATTCTCCTAATTCCTTCCTTTGCGCAATAGTACTAAAACTCCTTGTTGTAATATTCAACACCATTGTTAGATTTAAGGCATTTAACTTTCTTACCTACTTGATTCTCCACTAATGCTCTCCACTTCTGAAAAGTGTCAAAAACATCAGATTTATGCTTGATTGTATATATCCATGTCTTCCTACTGAAATCATCAATGAAGGTAACATAATAAGAGTAGCCCTCAAGAGAAAGTACCGGTGAGGGACCCCACACATATGAGTGAACTAACTCTAATTTCTCTTTCTTCCTTTCTAGACCAACCTTCAGAAATCTTACCCTTTTTTGTTTTCCATATACACAACCTTCACAGAAACCCAAATCAACCTCCTTGAGTTTTGGCAATAGTTTTCTGGAGTGAAGGATTTTCATCCCTTTCTCACTCATATGACCCAACCGCAAATGCCATGCTTTCACATCATCTTGAGCAGCATAGTTTAAATTACAATAAGATGAGTTCTGTAGTAAATACAAAGTTCCCGTCAACTCACCTTTTGCAATCACCATTGAACCCTTTCTCACTCTCCATTTCTAGTTTTTGAAAGTAGTGTTGCATCCCTTCAAATCAAGTGCATTGGCTGAAATTAGGTTCCTCTTCAGATCAGGAATGTGCCTAACATTTTTAAGCACCTAAATATTTATGTTTGGCAACTTTACATTCACCGTACCAATACTCACAATCTCACATGGACACTTATTACTCAAAAAAACCTCTCCATAATGACCTAGAGTATAATCAACAAAGTACACCCTATGAGAAGTGACATGATAAGAAGCTCCAGAGTACATAATCCCATACTCGTGTAATTTGCTGCAAGAATCAGGGCATCTTGATAAATTGTACCTACAATATTTACATCTTGAGCATCGTTACCATTATTTTCCTCATTTTTCTTTCTATATTTGCACTCCCTCTTGAAGTGTCCACTCTTTCCACAATGCCAACAATAAATCTTGCTTTTGTCTCTGCTTTTAGATCTACCCTTCAATTTTCCTCTGTTCTAACTTTTCCATCTAGCTTGGCCTTTTGCTCTTTATCTATTTCTGCCTCTGCTTTCTGTAGATAGTGCTACTCCAAATGATGAAGCCTCCCTTGAGAATTTTCTCCTCATATCCTCACTAAGGATTATGCTAACCACATAATCAAACACCAACTTTCTAGATCCAGACACAAAATTACTCATTGCCATTACAATGTTACCCCACAAATTTTAAAGAAACCCTAAAGCCATAACCTCATCATCAAAATCAAGCCCTACAAATTTTAAAGAACCCATAACAGCATAAAACTTGTTAAGGTGTTCTTGGATAGATCCACCCTCTTGCAATTTCATAGTAAATACCTTTCTAATCAAGAAAATTTTATTTGAAGCTGAGGGTTTTTCATACAACTTAGCTAGTGTATCCATGGCTCCTTTGGTGGTCTTTTCCTTCCCGATGTTGTATGCAACAAAATCAGTCAAGCTCAACTGGATCACCCCTAGTGCTCTCCTATCTATCAGATCCCATTCCTCATCATACATCAAGTCAGATTGACCATCAATCTTCCCTTTTAGAGCCAAGTACAGATTATCCTTTTGATACATATAATCCTTCACTTTAGTTTTTCACATACCAAAATTTTGTCCAGTAAACTTCTCCAGTTTAAACTTTGAACTTTCTCTCATTTCTCCCACTCAAACAAAAAACTTTCCTATGAGTGCCCTTTCTCAATAATATTGCTCTGATACCAGTTGTTAGGAATTCACCATGTACAGACAATACTCAGCCCTACTCCACAGAGAAACAATAAGTCCTTTGTATTAACAACAATACAACAATATTCTCCACTTGTACAATGTCTCATCTCCTCTCTTCCTCCAAACCAGAAAAAAGCCTTAACCATCACAGAGGCAGTCTTTACAATACAAAATATATAGAGATTTGTGGCTTTTCCTCTACCCAAAAACACATAGTGGTGTCAGAATACAATGGGCCAAAAAACCATGAGCTGAAACCACCCATATGCTTATCACATTTTTTTAAATATTTACTAGCAATTAAATATTTAATGGTAATTAAATATTTAATGCTAATTAAATATTTAATGTTGCCTCTTGGAACCCCGTTCATGTTCCTATTGTTGAACGTTGCCCATCAATATTTAATGGCCTTGGAACCCTACCAACAATATTTAAATGGTAATTAATTTCTTGTTATCAATTTGGCTCCATTACCTAACAATAATGATCATTACATAATCCATTCATGGATTGTAATTGATATAACACGTGTTTTTTTACTATGTAATAAAATCATGAAAAGAAATTTGAATGCAAATTTATTTCATTTATTTAAAATAGAAGTCTCATATGAATTTAGCCAAACACAACGAGACTCAATAATATTGAATAGCATAAATCCTAGGATTTTGTTTTGATATTTTACTCTTATATACATAATTTTTATTTATCAAGTCCTTTAATTAGTTCAATTTTCAATATTTTGAAGTCATATATTGTTTAACACATGCTTGCAAACTCTAATCTCTTTAAATATTTAAAATAGAGTGATTTATTAACTAACTATATTTATAGAATATATTAATTGTTTTTAATATTAACTATTTGTATAAAATACTGGAATAAAAATGCATATTATACAATCTATTGGTCAACAAAGCACAAACTCCCTTAAAATAAATTTTCTCTCCCTTACAAGTATTAGTTGACATTGTTTAAAGAAACCTTCTTACAATAAGATTAAATTCTCAAGAATTTTAAAATCTCCCTAGGTGCAATATTTATAATAAACCCAAATATTTGATAACTTACAATAGTTTAAGTAACAATATATCAATGTTGTATTCACACTATTGCATTAAGTGTTAATTGAAAGAAGATTAGATTATTGTTCAACCTTCCATTTAATCAAATGTTATAATTGAATTAATATTGATGAGGAAATAACTATAATTTCAGTGGAAAGTGAAGGATTTTGTATAGTAAACCCAAGTTCCAATCCAACAAGCAACACCTTATAGAGTCATGATAGCAACTAGAGATAGTGGTAGAACTTCTAGCTATGCATTGACTCAAATTGAGTGGCTATAAACCTTAGGTGATGTTGGTTTTAAATACTTATGTAATCACATATTTGTCATATGGGTCAAAGTCTAAGGATGAGGTGTCAATGTGTATGTAAGGATGAGGTGTCACCTTGCATGCACATGTGAGTTGGTAGCAACAGATGCTAGGATTTGCCTTGTAGAAGATGCAATGTAGTATTTATTTGAGATTGCTAATGAAAAAAAGTGGAATGTCTGGACATCCCCCAAGGGGGGGTTTCCCTTGTTATTCTCTTGTTTTGTGTTTGCATATTTATTTTGCTGCTCCTTGTTATGTTTAGCTCTCTTCATTTATTATCAATATCATATCCAAATCTAACATTTGGTATCAGAGTCTATGGTCTTGAACCTAGGCAATTTATGGTATTATATGAAGAGATGCAAGGGTTTATGACTTGCAATAGATCTGGTGAACTTTGATAGTGATAAATCTAGTGAAATTCAATAATGGTATATTGGGTGAGCTTTGATAGTGATAAATTTATTGAGCTTTGATAACGATAGATCTAGTGAGTTTTGGTATCGATAGACTTGGTGAGCTTCGATAATGATATTGTGTTTTATCTGTATTTAGATGTTTTTTTCGGGGGGGATTTTTTTATTCAAAATCTAAAATAATACATTCCACAAGGATTTCCAAGTGATCCAAGCCAACACATAATATGAAATTACAATAAATCCACCAAGGAAATCCATGGATAATTCTGACAACAACTTCAACAGGACACAACAACCGATGAAAATCGGGTTCCTCCGCCTTAAAATTATCTTTTGTGGTCCTCATGAATTAACTGATTAAGGAGTCTAGATTTCTTCTAATCAAGATCATTCCAACTATCAACTTTCTAGTAAGGGAATCCTTCAGAAGCCCATTTCACCAAAAAATCAGCCACTTTATTCCATTCTCTTGGGATATGAACAAAAGAAATTTCAACAAAATTCCCAGCTAAACTCAAAATATGTTTCACTATTCTAGCCATAAATAAGGAAGCATTCTAAAAATACTTATTGTTCAGAAGAGACCACTATCATGGAATCAGATTCATAAATAACCCTTCTCCATCCTAAAGAAAAAGTTTTTTTCGATGCATGGAGAATTGACAACGCTTCCATATGATTATTCGAATGAATTCTCTTGTACACAAAGAAAAAGAGGTGGGCCACACCCTCACTATCATGACCAATTCCTCCTATACCAGCATTACCTAGGTTACCCCTACTTTGTATTCAGATGTTTATTTTCCATAAAGTGTGAGCTTTAGCAATAGTAAATCTGGTGAGATTTGACAACAATAGATATGGTGAGCTTCAATAGTGGCAGATCTAGTGAGCTTCGATAGTGGTAGATCTGGTGAGCTTCGATAGCAATAAACATGATGAGCTTTGATAGTGGCACTATGTTTTATTTGTATTGAGATGTTTATTTTTTGTGATTGTGAGCTTCGGTAGTGATAGATCTGGTGAGCTTCAAGAGTGGAATATTTAGTGAACTTTGACAATGATAGACTTGGTGAGCTTTGACAACGGTGATCTAGTGAGCTTTGGTGGTGATAGATCTGGTGAGCTCTGGTAGTGTTAGATTTGATGAATAGATGTAAGGATTTATGTCTTTATGTAAATATGAGTGTGTTTTGCAAAGTTGCTAAAATATGTTTGAGATGGTTTATTGGTTATACCATAAGTTTTGGGCAAGTATTACCTATTATAATTGGTTTAGCTTGTACCTGAAGAAGCAGCTATAACTAGTGTAGTTGGATTATTGGTTACTATAGCTGGTGTAGCATGTAGGGTTGTTAATGCTACTATAACTAGTGTAGTCATGCCCAAAAGAGACTCGTGTGGAGGCTAGTTGTGGTTGCCTAGTGTAACGATCTCAAAGTTATCTCCAGTATTATTTGTAATATTTTAAGTGTTTTTTTAGAATTTTTTTTTACCTTGTCAGTATATGGCCAAGGGTAATACATAAAACTAACATGTTTAGAAGGATGGAGGTAGCTTGTAGGGTGGCTAGGTCTTGGAATGATTAGATATAGCTGGTGGAAGTTATAGACCTAGAGGTTGGTAGTAATTGGATTAAGGCTACTTGTCTTTGGAAGGATTGGTTTTAGCTTGTACCCATGAAGGGTTGTGTCAAAAATACTTGTTTGTAATGTAGAATTACAAATATTTCATTAAGGGGGGAATGTTGGCATTAAATGCCTATGTAATCACATATTTTTAATAAGGTCCAAATTCCAAGGATGAGGTATCAATGTGTATATAAGGATGAGGTGTCACCTTGCATGCACATATGAGTTAGCAACAACAGATGCTAGGGTTTGCCTTGTAGAATATGCAATGTAGTATTTATTTGAGATTGCTAATGGAAAAAATTGGAATGTTTGCACATCCCCTAAGGGAGGTTTCCCCTTGTTATTCTTTTATTTTGTGTTTGCATATTTATTTTGCTGCTCCTTGTTATGTTTAGCTCTCTTCATTTATTATCAATGTCATGTTCGAATATAACAAGGTGAAACATAAATGTATTATAGATCCAAGCCTATACTTTCTCTATGAACTACACATAATGTTAATATTTTATTAGATGACGAACTTGAGTGGTTAAAAGGATGAATTTTCAACTAAAATATCAATGTAATATATGGATAATTTCTAAAAAAAACTAATATGTGGTATGTTGAGATGCTATGGTAATCCAACCATAATGTGATATAAGTCAACATATTTCAACTCCATATAACCCATTGAAAACAATGAAGAAACAAATACAAAGAAGCAAACCATAATTATAAGGTATTTGGGAGTGAGGAATAACAATTGAATTAAATCAAATACTTTATGGATTGTTATATTTCTTGTTAGACAAGTCTACCTTTTACAAACTTAAACTTCAAACATATGATAAGATTGAAAAATAATTAAGACACAAAAATGAAGAAATGAATCATAATTATAAGGTATTTGGGAGTGAGGAATAATAATTAAATTAAAGAAACTATTGTTTTAACTTCTATATTTCTTGTTAAACAAGTCTACCTTTTACAAACTAAAACTTTAAACACATGATAAACAAGCAAATTCTAAAAATTATTGAGATTTTTAATATTAACACACTACATTACTTATCAAAAAGACACTTTCAAAGGGTCTTGTGAACATGTAATCCTTTTAAAATTTTATAGGCACCCAATTTTGCACACTTTAATCCACGATAACCCCTATCCACCAGCTTTCTAATCAACTTAACTAAATCCACCTTCATCATACCCAAATTTAGAACATTTAGTGCTTCAAAAACAATGTATCTTTAGGGAATTAATATCTATTGTAAATCCTCACAAAATTACAAACAAATACTTCTATTAGAATAGGATCAAAAAGAGCTTTCCAATTAGTATATATATGCCTATAATTCTATAATGATCAATGCCTCAAACTATAAGAAAACACCTTGGTGTTTTACCTTTTTTCCTGCCAAAGGCCGACGTTTTTGAAAACTTTGAAATTTTTGTCATAAATATCGGCCCAATAGCATGTTAAAAACCAAAACCCTAAATCTAAAACCTTTATAAAGCCTTTTGATTAATTAGCAAAAGAAAAATGTGAACTTTGTTTTAACTTTGATTATAATGGGGTAAAAATTGAATCATTCTTTTGTAGGGTAAAATAAAAATTACAAGTAGCTTGCATTTTAGGGTGAACTATTTGCTACAACTTTCTTGTCTAAAAATGGAAGTTCAAATTATTAATTTTCTATCTAAAGTGCATCATTTAGTCTAAGGTTCTATTTGTTGCATTTTCTATTTTGTACATCATAGATCAAAGATAAGATCAAATCCCAAAATCAAAAAGGTCTATCCTAGATACAAGTGGATCTTGATAAGAAACTTGGTTCCTCAATTTCCTTAGAAACGTAGGTGTTTATGAATACACATTAAACATAATATTAGTCTTAGTACTTTTAATACCCCTAATCTGAAAGTGATAAGCAAAAAGAGGAAGACATTGGAATGTCTTTTACACTCTTCTCCTTTTCCCCATCCTTACATTTTTTTGAACTTGATGTGGACACCACAATGGTTCCCAAAAGATCATTTCTTTCCTAGACAAACCTTAATCAAGATAAAATCAACCTCACTTTAATCAAGATCACTTAAATCTTGTTTGTGTAGTTAGACCACATTAATCAAGATTAACAAGAACATAACCAAGGGCTAGTCCTACTAGGGATTGTACATAGAGAGCCCACTAAGTTGTATTGGATATATAGCGAGGCTAGGTTACCAACCACCCACATATGGTATCACAATGGGTAGTGGAAGTCATAAGGATAATTTCTCTTACCCCTCATGTATTACCTTAAGCCATATATCTAGAAGGTCAATTCCATGTATCATTGGATACCCATGTACCAACTATATCTCACATACCGATGAGTATATAGAGAGTGATTAGGGATATAAGAATATTCGATATATAAGGAGACCCCTAAGGTATATAGGCCAGGTTTGTATATTGAGGGAAGGTGATATAAGGATATTAAAACATATTCTCTCTTCTTTAATCAACATTATAAACAAAACTTAATAAATTTAATCTCCCTTCTCTTCAAACCATTGTCAAGCAATGCTACATGACACATAGTGTTTCTCATCTAATAACTATTAATTTTGATCCCTTGGTTAATGGTCAAGAGGACCAAATGCATTTGAAACCCCCTTTATGAATAAGAAGATGAAGAAACCTCTCCCTCATGTTCCTTGTTCCCTACCCATGATAATCAAGGGAGGGTAGTATTTAATTCCCTTAGCCATGTGGCTACTTTCCTCCATAAACATAAAGAGGTTCTAGTAGCTATGTTCAAAGAAAGTAGTGATCCTGTAACCACTTTTGTTGGGGAAAGTTCTCCATTGGATCATTCTCAATAGTCAAATTCTAATCTAGTGGACCCCTTCCTTGGGTCTTTAAACATTAACCTTAATGCATATACTTCTAATCATGTTGAATCTAATCCTCCAATCATCACCACTTCCATGGATGATAGGGCACCAATTCCCCTATCATCTTTGAGCAATCACTCATCCCTTCCTCCTCTTGAGGAGTTGTTATGAGTAAACATGAGTTACCCAACCTCTCAACAAGCAAGCACAAGTTATATCCCCAACTTGGATATTCTTCCTAGTTCTCCAAATTCTTGTATTTGTATCAATAATCTTCCAGGATTTCTCTTATCCCAAGTGTAAATATAGGTTTTGCTCAAAACCCCATTCCCACAATCCTTCATCCTTGATCCTCAAATCCTTTTATCTCAAATGGCTTAGGGATGAGTTGTATAATTCCTAATTTGACATCATATACCCAATATCCCAATCTTATCCTTTCATTAGCTATCAAAATCCTTTCATCCTACAACACACAACTCATATACCATAAAATCCCTTTTCTTTTGAAATTCAAATATTAACCTCCTAATTAGAGCAGTTGACACAACAAATGACCTTGATCCAATGGTTTTTTAGCTGCAGCTATTTTTATGAGGATTTGTATAATCAAATTTTAGATCCTATTATGGCTAATAGTCCCTTTCTTCCTAACTTTAAAATGCCTAAGTTTCATCTATACAAAGGAAAGAAGAATCTTATCAAACGTCTTAGGCTTTTTTAAACGCCTATAGTGACATTGCATATTACAAGATGTTACTACTCAAAATATTCCCCAAGAGCCTTAGTGGATATGATTTAGAATGGTATTACCAAATACCTAAGCATACTCTTAAGAACTTCAAGGATCTTGTTGAGTTGTTCTTCTAGTAGTTCTCTATCTTCATTGAGGAGGTCACAATTAGTGATCTACATGAACTCAAGCAATACAAAGACGAGAGATTCACAAATTTCCTATCTAGGTGGTGAGCTTTAGTGGAAAGGCTCCAATATGGTCCCCCACAAAGGAATCTCTTGGACATTTTTATAGGCAACCTCTATGAATAATTGGCCTTCTACCTAAAGACAACCAATGTGTCTTCCTTTGAAGATGTCATAGAGATTTCCAAAAGAGTAGAAACTATCCTATTAACAAGAGGGTATATTAAATCCAAATATAGAAAGGAGTAAGATAAGTCCTCCTCCCACCAAAAGAGGTAGTACAAAAATAAACATGTTGTAGGTAATGGAGTCACTAACTCATGTTAAGTCAACAACATGAATATTGCAACAACCCTACAAAAACTTGTTTTAAGCAAGCCTTAATAGTCCAAGCCCAAGAGAAAGTTCACCCCATTGGACCAATCACCATTGACCATCTTGAAATACCTCCCTAAGACCAAAATGGTGGAACTTCTACCTATAAAATCTATAGACCCTAACAAGGAAAATGATTATTGGTTCCACCTTAAAGAACAATGTGCATTTTATTGAGTCAATGGTCATGCGACCAATAAATGTAAGACCCTAATTAATCTTATCTAAGACCTAATAGATAAATTTTTGTAGGCACTAGTTCTAGATCACAAAAGAATAAGTAGTAAACATAGTAGCAAAATGCACTTAGTGTAGATAAATTCAAATGTAAATGTAAATGTGAGTCAAATGCATGTGAAATATAATTGCAAATGTAAATGAAATGCCAATGTAATGCAATTTAATTACGAGTTTGATAAGTTGCGATAGACTATAGTATGCATTAAGGTATTATATGAATGTTATAATAGGGAGACGATTGAGTGGTGCATTATCCTCAAAGTTGTTATTGGCAACGACCTGGACATAAACATGAATAGACATCCCTCCTTCATTTGAGATGATGGTAAATAATTTAGGACATTTATGCTAGGATTGAGAGGTAGCCATTGTATTTGCAAGTAGTGTAGCATATATGCATATGTATGAGTGAATGTAGATCTATGTGCTATGAGAGATATTGTGTATACATTATGTAGACACCTAAAAAGGTCAAATTAACATTTGTCTAAGATCAATAATCAATAATTCTGCAAAGGTCCCAATAAATTTAAATATTTGGCATGTAGCCTTAGAAACATCAAATTGTACCTTATAGCTCCTTTTGAAACTAAGCCCCATCCCACACCTAGCCCATGGTCACCATGTGACTGTATCACTCCCCCTAGCCTATATGCACATTCCCATAGTCTACCCTTTGACCCTAGCATAGGTCCATCTCATCATAGCTTAGTATACCCCTTACTCTCCATATCCCATGAACCCATACAATCCCCCACACACTTTAATGCATATGGGTGGGGTGAGGACTCTCCCCACCCAAGGGCATTAATGAGGCATGGTGTGCACATACCACTTGAGTGGGGTGAGGACTCTTCCACCTAAGAAGGTTAATGAGGTATGGTGCACACATGCCTCTTTGACCATCCAAGTGGAAAATCCTATATTTTCCTCCCCTCACCCAAGCCACTTGGATGCCATGTCATGTCCACCTCATCTCCACATCACTACCCCTAACCCTTTCCAAAATTCTATAAATAGGTCCCCATTTCCTTCATTTGTAATGAGAGTGTGAGATTACATACCAAAACTCTACCAAATTTTAGTTAGAATCCTTTTGTGTGCACACCACTCGCTTGCATATCAACCATGAATAAAGTTTTAGGACTTCATTTGAATGCATCTATTTTGTAAATTTGCTTGTAGGTGAAAGCTTCAACCACTACCCCCAAATGGTTTACAGTCACAATCATCTATTCCTAGATGGTTGACCATTTAGGACCAGACACAATTAGATATCCAATCACAGAAAATCAACAAAGTTGATCAAGGTAATATTTTGATGTTTTGATCTCATTTTGAGGTTGTTTAATACATTAATTAGACTTATCATTGTTTGCTCCTTATATAAACTTGGGTACAACCTAGGTGGACCTAAGAGGTGCTACTAACTATTGTTTTGGTTGTGTGTAGGGCTTTTGGAGACTCATTCAACCAAGGGTGGTCATCAAGCACAAAAACCCACCCACACTTTGAGGTGGTCTAGAAGACTTTTGTGCCATTACATTTGCATTTTGTAAAAGGGATATTCCACCTTGGAAACCCTTCTTGTAGCCCATGGGACACTATAAAAGTATGTTAGCTTTTGGATCCTTAAACATAAAGGAAATGCATTCACAAGTATTGAAATAAGTATGCAATGTTATAACTATGATAAGGACAACTATTCATGCATGAAAATATTATAAAAAACTTGATACAATGCTCTAGAAATACTCATATAAGAAAGCTCACAAAAATTACAATGCTCCTCTCATGGAGTTCACAACTCCTCCATGATATCAAAATGGAGCTACATTGAGCCTACTACTACTCTCACCTATGCACTCCAAAAATCCTCTCACAAACACTCACAATGAGGCCTTTATATAGGAATATAGATTCCTTACCTCTTACTCAATATTAAGACTCATGCACATGTGGACTACATGCACATTTATCTTATTGAATATTATGCACACTTGTGCATTTATTACATACATAAAGTAAACACTAAACCTAATCTAAGACATGTACCAAATAATGTAATATACTCCAACACCCCATGTATTACATTATTTGGTTATTGAAGACTTGTCTTCAATATGGGTCTTTAATATCTTGATAGAACTTGTGCTCTTCAATCTACCTCCTGTATACTTGATCAAATGAATGATTAGTATGTTTCGATCTTTGTGACTTCAATATTACAAGTTTCTTGAGATCTTCCAAATTAAGAGTATTTAATATTTCAAGACGATCAACCCATTGTGGATTTTCTATTACATGTTTACTTGTTCCTATATCCATAATTAATTTGTCTTTAATGGTTTTAATCCTTTGATGTTAACATCCTTATGGCTCCCTAGTGATGCTAATAATCTTGATAGAGTCTAGCAAAAAGTGTTTTGAGAACAAAAATCAACTTATGTTTCCCTTATTTATCCTATGAAATATGCATTAATAAAGTTATCTATGGTTGAACTTCTTTTATCTCTTGTAATGAGAGTATGAGACAAGTACAAATAATTCCAGCAAGCAATAATTTGCTTCCTAAATTCTCTAAATTCCAATTAACCAAAAATTTGAAATAATATTCCTTATAACTTCCGAATTTAAAATTTTAGAAATTGATTAATATTTGCAATAAAGTTTCCAAGTACAAGACCTTATACCTCCTATTATTTAATTGCAATTATCAAAGTTGATTTTGCATATAACTTTCAATATTTTATACTGACCCTTATTACTCTGTATGAAGCAAATATAATACTATATTACCTTTGAACGTTTGAGGTAATATATCCCTACGTTTTGACTTCACTATCAAGGCATGTGTTGTATTCTTTTTGGTCTGCGGTGTATAGCAGCGAGTAAACATGGTCTTTCTTCTTTAATGTGTCTTGAATCATGTCCTCTGATGTCCACATTGATGATAGCCACGTGGGTCCTGCGATGTCTGTAGTAGCTTATTCAAATTGATGTGCTCGCTTCTCAAAGTTTTCCACTAATATTTCAAATTTAACTCCAACCTTAGGTGAACTGGATGATGTGCATTTGTGGAACTTTTTCTCACCTAACGATGTGGTGATTTTGATGTCTCATTTCCTATGGATTTTACTTCTTCGAAGGCTATCATGGGTTTCCTACTGTGTTGCAATGATCCTGCTGGTAGGCTGTCACACCCTTTAAGCTACCAACCACATGGATATTGCCCTGCCACGTGTTCGCTGTGGAGGCTCTCCGACTTTCCAACAATCACAGATTCTGATTGCACGATTATTCGGTCTTCTATGGATGCTTCTTTATAGACGTGTTGCAAAGGTTTCGTTTATGGGACATTAGGTATTTTGAGTGTTAGAAGACCATTGCACTAACATTTTATAGATGGCTTGTCATAACTTATGGTTGCAATGTCTGTTCATCGATGATTGACTCAAAATATAGAAACGTTATCATAGGAACATCTCCTGCTCATGCACCGTGTATCTGAAAAACTATTTTCCTGTACATATCTTCACCTCTGTTGGATTTTTTTTTTTTAAAATGCTTTAAGTTATTGCACCTTTCCTTAAATGTTTAATGTAGACTGATTTAAATACTCCAATAATGAACTTATATAGGACCAAAAATGCATACCTTTTTAGTCTTCTTTCTAGTTGATTTCATTGGTAATTTGATTCACCCTTTTTCTAGCTTTATCTCCTTTATTTTCCTTCTATTTATTGCTTCAAAACTTATCGAATATGCAGCTATGAGTGCTGCTCAAATATTTCCTTCTTTCTATCCAAATGCTTCCAAAAAATTTTGCAACTTCATAGCCAATTCCCCATTTGTTTCGTTGTCCAAAACCTTCACTGAAATGCTATCCTTGAATCCCAAAACTTTTGTAGGATACTCCGCCAAATCATAGCTAAGATGTTTACTCAAGAACCCTTTAATGATAGTCCCCAAATCTCTCAGATTTGGTGGTTTTTCTATCTCCTTTTTCTTGCCGAATTCTAACTTCAAACTAGATCTCCTCCTAAAATAATCTGACAATTTTGAGATCTATTCCAAACTATATTGAAATTTGACAATATTCTCGCCAAAACTTCTCCTTTGGGCTTGTTGTTGGATGGCGATAATTGTTCCAATTTCTTTATCAGAAACTTCTCCTTGATAGTAAATTTCTGCAATGAGTTCAAATTGGAACTCTTCCAGTGAGGCTCACCAAGCCTTCCTCTTGAGACCTCTCCAAGGTCTTCAATCTTGTAGCTTCAAAACTTTAAATAAGACCTTCCTTGGCCTTTTCACTCTTCAACTATGGAAGTTTGTAGTGAGATCTTCTTCTTGGATATCCTAAATCTGCTGCTACTAAAATCTGTAATATAACATTTGTTAGTTATTCTCAATGCTCAATCTTCCACTATGGAAGTTCTTCAATAGGGCCTTCAATGGACCTCTTATTTAATGTGAAGTTTTCAATATTCAATGGAGATCACCAATCTCCAATATTTTTTAGGACTCTTCTCCTTGAGTCTCTTTAATCTTCAATGGGTTCTTCTTTCTAGGATCTCCTTCTTAGATTTTCAATCTTCAATGTGGCTTCCTTGGCCGCTAGATCTCTCCTCAATATTTCAGCTAGGAGTCTTCAATCTGCAAATCTCTCAATGGTACCTTTCTCCTTAGGCCTACAAATATTCAATATTTATTTTTTTGCAACAAAAGATTAATCCTTGCACGAGGAAAGTACGTCGACTTTCAGGCAACGAAGATGGAGTTCTCTATCTGTTGTAGAAAACTTCCCAACTTCTGAGAGTTAATTTTTTGCAACAAAAAAACTTATATGATAGTAACCCAATAATATTTCTAAAAACTTCTTTTCTCTCTTGTAATGAAATATTAAAGATAATAAAAATTTCTGACTCTAAATAAAATAATCTTCACTAGTTGGATTGCCAATCTAGTGGATTCAATGCCGAGTTCTAGTATTCACAAGTTTTGCAACTCTATGGAAAAATTATAGTCAAATCAATCATGTGGCTTTCTCTATTTTCTATTCTTCTACCTAGAGCTACTTCTATATAAAAAACTATTGTGATGGTATTTGCATGTAACAGTGCACTATGATTGATCCATTTTGCAAATACTCAACAGTAACAATGGTGATCACTTGTGGCTTTCCTTTGATCCACCATGGATCTGATACCACTATTAGCTTTTGGAGCCTTAAACATAAAGGAAATGCATTCACAAGTATTGAAATAAGTATGCAATGATATAACTATGATAATGACAACTATTCATGCATGAAAATATGATAAAAAACTTGATACAATGCTCTAGAAATACTCATATAAGAAAGCTCACGAAAATTACAATGCTCCTCTCATGGAGTTCACAACTTCTCCATGATATCAAAATGGATCTACATTGAGCCTACTACTACTCTCACCTATGCACTCCAAAAATCCTCCTCACAAACACTCACAATGAGGCCTTTATATAGGAATATAGATTCCTTGCTTCTTACTCAATATTAAGACTCATGCACATGTGGACTACATGCACATTTACCTTATTGAATATTATGCACACTTTTGCATTTATTACATTACATAAAGTAAACACTAAATATAATCTAAGACATGTACTAAATAATATAATATACTCCAGCAAAGTATGTATTACAACATATTTTATGATAAATAAAAAGATGTGTTTTCTATTCCACATTTTGGTGATCACTGTGGGACTTTCTAACCTTTGACCACACATGGCATTTTTATTTTGTGATCTTTAGAAAATTTTGTTTCTTATTATCATTTACTTCAAGGAATTGTTTTGTGTGTTCCATTTAGCTTTTGTAAATCTTGCTCACACTTTTTATATTTTGTTTGTATTTATAGGTAAAAAACTATCTCAAAACTAACCCAAAAACTATCCCAAAATTGTCCAAACCTATCCAAACAAGAGCCCATATAGGTTGGTCCTAAATAAACTATCCATAGCATAATTACCCTATCTCAAATGGTTCAAATTCCCAATTGTTTGGGCCTTGACGGTTAACAATCCAGACTACTCTTGCGAGGGTAGTTCACAATCTAGAATGCTCCTATGTGGACGGTTCTTGTTGAGCTCCAAATTGGGGCCCAAATGGTTAGATACCTGATTTCACACAACTAAACACAATAGTAGCACGTGAGTATGAGTCCTTACTCCTTGATCACTTATCATCATTATCATTAAAGTGCCTTCTTAGACCAAATCAACCAATTTGGAGGTGCCCAAAGGTATTGCACCTTCTCCAAAGTCAATCACTTTGTCCAATTATATAATTTTATGCTTTCATTTACAAGTTTTGATGTTGTGTTAGGTAGATTTGACCTTTTTCTAGATTAAAAAACTCTCAAATTGCTTCTTGTACTTTTGTTAGTTAATTTTTGTTATTTTGGCATTTTATCACCTTTTTTGCATCCAAAATCTAGTTTTTTGACTTTTTTGCTTTTACAAGAAACCTTGCCAAAATACCCCTTTGAGATAGTAAACCAAGCACATCAGAGAAAGGATATCAAAAACCCATCCCAGAACCAACCGTCTAGGGTAGGATGGTTTCCACTATGAACTATCCTAGGTGTGGTGGTTGGTATCATAGAGTCAGTTTTGAACACAAAACCTATGCAACAGTCCTTGTCAACTTCCAAAAAGCTTTAGACCTCAAGTAAATGCTCTTGTATTCAATTTTAAACCTGATTTTATGAAGCATATCTAGTCAAGGAATTTTTATTTTGATTGCAAATATACTTTCTTTAAGTTCACACAACATTAAACAAAGGTTATCTCCCCATTCGTATGCTCTCCTCTCATGCTAAAAAGTGATCTTGAGGATCAAAAGGGTGGAAGAAGCTTTTGAGATAAAAGAATTGACATTTACTTTATAGAACCTTCCTTTGCATTTGCATCTCCATAATATACACTAAATAGAAGACTTGATCCATGTATGCTCTCTCCTTGCACCTTAGGGTGATCTTGGAGATGAAAAGTGGGTAATCTTTGTTACGAGGGAAACTTAAGAGATATGTATTGATACAAATGGATTACATATATAGGCATAAGGCCTATTTGATAACATGAAAAATGTCAAGTGAAACTGACAAGTGTCAAGGTGAAGGCATAGTGCACTTTAATTCTAACATTCCCCCTTAAAGTGCACTATCCTAACTAAAGAAAAAAACAAGTCAATATTAGGTAACATTCCCCATTAATGTTGAATTATCTAAAAGCAACCTATCATCCTCTTTTATTTTTGATTTGGTCTAGGCTCGTGCCCCTTTGCGCTTGGCTCTCCAACTATGAATAATGCTAGATCAACTGTGTATACATCTCGATCTATTGCCTCAGGGTCAGCCACTTCCACGGGTCTGTTGCCACTGGATCAACCATCTAAGTGCCTCAGGGTCAGCCACTTCTGGGTATGTCACCTATGTAGGTCATCCTCAGAGGATGTTTCCTCTCGTAGGTCACTGAATAGATTCACCATGAATATCAAATCTCACCCATGGTGAACTCAATCTAGAAGGTGTCGATCTATGCCAAAAAATGCACCTTAATACAAAGAAAAAACGAGCCATTTAAGAGTGTCGATATCTATCAAAAATGCACTCAATACAATAAAATGAGCCATAGATCCAAATATGGAGGAGAACAAGAAGATAATAAGAGAATCTTCTGAAGTGTCTTCATCTGTAGTCTTTAGAAGTAGATCCAGAAAAACCTCGGATAGAGTCTAGGGTGTCTATGTCTGTAGTCCCTAGAATAAGTGTCCTTATGGTAGTCACCTCATCTTATCGGAATGCATGGGTAAATAGCCGCTGCATCCACCAAGTAGAAAGAGGAGAAAACTAGATACTAGGTTCACTTACAAGTGTCTTGGGAGTGTCGGCCTCAACCGAGAGTGCACCCCAAGGTAGAAAAATTTGAGGCTTAAAAACTCAAATGAAACAGCCTTAGAATTACAAATAGACACCACCAATGTGTCTATGTCAAAAAAATATTTCCAACGACTATAAACATGGCTATAGTAAGATCTCAATAAGTCCTTCATCCATGGGAAAAACAACAGTAACCTCACTAAGCAGCAAATAACCCTTGCAATGTGGTAGTATCGCTCTCTAGAAGAATAAAAACAAATCAATTTACCCTCGCAGGGGATTACATGGGCCATCTAGGCCTTCCACCTCCATGTAGAAAAAAAATAGGGCCATGTGGGCCTTCCACTTTTGAAATTACAATAAAGTAGGCCATGTAGGCCTTCCACTTTCACTTCCACGACCACCATAATAACTTTTGTAGATCTCATGGTTAAAGGCCCACATAAAGTGTTAACAACACCCACTCATCATCTTAACTAAATTTCCCATGGAGATTAAAATAAATTTGATTTAGGGCCATATTACCGGCCATGCCCCCCGCTATATCAATTATATTGTGTACCCAATAATGACTCCTCCAACATGAAAAAAGCCATGGATCCACCTAAAAATATCATGATATTCACTAGGGCAATAAGTGGATGAATGGCCATCATGGGAACATATGCTCGTGCTCTCGGAGCTCAATCTGTGCACGAATTTTTGCAGACAATCAATGATTCTCTTGAGGGCACAAAAAATAGGTGTTGCAGCACAAAAAAAAAAAACTTTCCACAACGACATAAAATACAGATGCGGTATTGCTAATGCTACCACTACATAATATAGGAGGCAGTTGGTACATCCACCATCAGAGCACAAACTCGTAGTCGTTGGATCCATGAGGTGGGGCACCAACGCCACCATTAGATAGGAACACATCACCATCAGTCAATCAGGTTGTATTTCTAGGGCATCCATCTGCCATGGCTGACTGTGTGCATCTCTACCATGATCCCGTATCTGTAGTCACTAGATTGTAAATCAAGATATTATCTATCACCCTAAGTACATTCTTTGACATCCCGAGCATAACACACCATTCATCGCAGCATCACTGGCACCTCTAATGCAAATCGGATCACCTCACAGTTACAAAAATCTAGCAACGGTCCCAAAAATATTATGCCAAATCTTTTTCAACACTATGACAAACTCCCCATCCACAATAGGAAAAAAAAAATCTCGTTTTGCAGCGAATCCTATGCCAACCGAAGCGGCCAGAACAACACTACATAACACCAAACTAGAAAAACAGCCACATTACAAGATTTTTGTTGCTGGCGGGCGATTCGATTTGAGCTATGGAATTTATTTATTTTTGCATCGCCAGGCCTTCATCATGGTGGAAAAATGACATCCAGAGAAGAACAAATCACGGGGTGCGCCAAATTTGAAATAACATAACCATTACAAGCATTGCAATGGGTTCTCAACGGTGAACAACTGCCTCCTACAACATAACACGTTGGAAAAAATATCACTCTCACTATGCCTTATATGGGAATGTGCACAAAATTTCATAGACCATCACTGTTTCATTTGCTCCGCTCGAAGCTGCGTCTACATCAAAGGACCACTTGAACCATCCAGTAAAATAGCTTCAAAAATATCTATAACCATCTAGCACCACTAATGGAAAATAAAAAAAATATTGCAGGAGGTGCGTGTGCTTTGATCTGGGTGCACAGAAAACTTCTCTCGACTGCCAACAAGATCATGCCAAATTACATTGCTCGTCCCCATAACTGCACTAGTGAAGGGAACGCGAATTCGTCAACAAGGATACGTGGGTGTTGTAGATGTTGTTCTTGGTGAACTCGAAGCTGTTATCGAAGGAGTTGTCCACATGGGTTTGCACCACGAAATGCATGATCGTGTCGATGCCCTCGGTGATGAGCAGGTAGTTCACTAGATCTGCGTTGGTGATTTCGCCCTTCACAAACTTGAAATTTAGCATGGCCCTAGATGGGTTGAGGTTCTTGAGGTTGGAGCAGTAGTCCAGCTTTTCGAGGACCACAATCTTGTACTGCTGGTGGCACCACACCAGTTGATTCGCCACATGGGGCACGATGAACCCCATCGCACCGATGATTAGAATGTTCCTCGACATGTATGCAGAGCTCCCGTTCTCCATTTTTCCTCAATATCTCTAAGACTACATTGTAATCCGCCAAAAAATCACCACCATTATTTCAAAAAGTAAAATTAGAACAGGTACAATGGGAGATACAAGTTTCATTCAGTGAGTAACATCGCCAATCAAACACAAAAATATAGGCAAGAGCTTCGGTCGTAAAATATTTCATGCTACAGACGTCGGCGACCTCCATCAATGGCCCTAAAACACGTCCACCTCCTCACTTATGTAAAAAAGTCTTGAAATTGTCACCATGAAAATTTCAACAACACCCATCTCCAATGCTAAACAATGCACCATTTGTAGCCAAATAGCAACCATCTACAACTGCATTTATTACGGACTGTGTCAAAGCATGGATTTCGAGATCTCATTGCTCTACGCATATCCATTGAGATGGCGATTCCCGATTTACGAACAGATTACTATGCACGTAAACATCACGAACATCTATCGAAATATAATGATGAGGACCTCCCTTGGTGGGGCCAAAAATAGCTACAGATAAAACCCTTTAAAAAATTATAGAAACCTCATTCGAAGACACAAAAAAAAATATTACATCATTGAAAAAATAAATAAAATCATGGCCCCAAGTATTGAAGCTTCTGTTGAGCAAGGTGTTGCAAGAAGGATTGTCATTGTTGTCAACACAGGCAGTCAGATCCAAGGATGCAGTGGATAACAGACTTGAAATGGGTTTTTCTTAAAACCCAAGTTGGCTCTTCGTTTTGTTGAAAAAGATGCCCCGGTGATGAAGATATTTAATTTTAAATATTTAGTTTAAATTTTTATTTTATTAAAATTTTAAATTAGAATATTAAATTAAATTAAAAGGGCCGACGTGTTACTATGTCACGACAATAAGCTACAGGAAGGTAACGAAGGTGGAGAAGAGTTTGAGGCCGAAAAAATTAAATCTAGGCCGACGGATTTTAGGGTTTGGCAGTCGACAATTTCTAGGGTTTTGCAGCTGACATTCTTAGGGTTACAGCCGATGGATTTTAGGGTTTGGCAGCTGACAAATTCTAGGGTTTCTCAGTCGACGTTCTTCTAGGGTTTGCCTCTAAAATTTCTTCTATAAAAGCAAGGGTTCTTCGAGTTTAAAAAGTGGAGCGTGATGCGATATATGTGAATGAAGTTTGTGTGCAGCAGTGTGTAAGTCGTTTCGATCTTGAGTATGAGCAAAGTGATAGTTCTTTGGAGTTAAAGAAAAGATATCGCAGCGATGAGATAGTGAGTGAGTGCGTATCGACTGATTGAGAACAAAGAGAGCGATATGCAGACGACGTGTTTAAAGTCCGAGGCAAAAATACGCAGATGGTAGAAGTGAGATTTCATGGAAGGTGCAACAGAGTGAGTGGTGCGAAGAGAAGATAAGAACGCGGTATGCAGAAGTCATGTTCCAAGTGTGAAATGATAGTGTTCTAGCTGTAGAAGTGATATTTCTATGAAGTTGCAACAGAGAACACGGAGAGATATAGAGGAGTGGTTGAAAAAGTGTGAATCAGTTTTCACAGCAGCAGTCGAATTCCGACAAGCAGCAGATCGTAAAAAAATAGCAGATCGTGATAAATGAGGTGAAAGTTTTTATTTTGCAATTGTTATTATTATCTTCAAGTTGTAGCTTGAAAAAGGGGTTGGTGCCTCTTTCCAGTTGGTGCTGGGAAAAATTGGAGTTGGTGCTCCATTACGTTGTAGTGAGATAAAACTTAGGGGTTGGTGCCTCTTACCAGTTGGTGCTAGTGAATGATTATGTAAAGTTGGAGCTTTGCATTTGACTGGATTTGGATGGTAGTCCAAGCAGTCCTTTTTGAGGAGTAGCCACATCGGTGAACCTCGTTAAAATGCCGTGTTATATGTGATGATCTTAGTACTTTTATTATTTTTGTTTTAATCTGCTGCTGTTTATTTAAAAGTCTAAATTGCTTTTAAGTTTTTAAAGAACACATTGATTCACCCCCCCTCTCAGTGTCATTGTGATTACAACAATTGGTATCAGAGCCAAGTACCTGAAGAGGCTTAAACAGCTAAGGTGATCTTGGAAATTACACAATGGCAAGTGGTGAAGGTTTCTCTTCGAACAAAGCACCAATGTTTGATGGGACAAATTATGCATTCTGGAAGATTAGAATGCAGACTTATCTCAGTGCTTTGGGCTTTGACATCTGGGGTGCGGTAGTTAATGGTTACAAAGCTCCTGCCACTGCTCCAACAGACACTGCAGAATCCTCAGAGGACAGTTCTAGTGAAGACTCTGAAGAAGGAACAGGTGAGGCTCTCTTTATGGCGTTTGAAATAGACGAATCAGAAAACATAAAGGGGATGAACTCTGAAGTTGAAGATGTTGAGGCTGAAGTTGATTTAGAAGGTGAGCTAGTGTCTGCTCTTACGAAATGGGAATCGGAGAAAAAGAAGAATGAAAAACTGACAAGGAAACTTAAGAATGCAAACGACATTATTGCCAGTTTAAAAACACAGACTGAAGAATACAATAAAATGTCTGAAGATCTGGAAATACAGGTTTCTATGAAGATAGACCACTGCTGCAAATTGGAAGAAGAAAATATGAGTCTCCGAATACAAATACAAGAGCTGGATCGAAAAATCAACTATCATCTAAAACGTGAAGAAAGCTCGATGAAACTGGACAAAATTTTGAGCGATCAAAGATCCACAGGCATCAAATTTGGTCTCGGCTTTACTAAAGGAGAATCATCAACTGAACCAAAAACAAGCAATGTTGAAAGTGAAAAGAACAAAGACAAGAAACAGGCTATGGAAAGTAAAACGAATCAGGCAAAAGAAAGATATAATGCCAGACCTGAAATGACGGTGACAATGATGGCTTTACTAAGGTCACACATCAAAAGAATAGAAGATCCAAGGCTCCAGCAACAACCTGGCCAAGACCATATTTCAGGTTTACTCATTATTTCTATGGTTTTTGTTTTAAATGTAATAATTATGGGCATAAAATTGCTGACTGCAAATACAATATAGGTCCAAGAAGTTTCACTAGTAGAAATGTGTTTGCTCCTTTAATGAATTATGCAGTAGAGTGTTTTAAGTGTCACAACTTTGGGCATATTTCCAAAAATTGTCGTAGTATGTCTGTTTCATATCAACCTCAAGAAAGTAGATTTCAACCGTATAGAGCAAAACAAAATAGAATTTATACTGAAGGATATGTGCAAAATTCTAAAAAGGGGAAGTCACAGCTAGAACCCAACAACATAGTTAAGACATAATGGAAATAAAAGGAACAGATCAGGAAAGAACAGGAATCCTTAATAGTGCAGACTGCTTTTAGAGCTCAGAATAAATATGTATCGTGGATTCTTGATAGTGGCTGCTCAAGTCATATGACAGGTGATAGACAAAAATTTGAGAATCTTCAGAAATATGAGGGTGGTTCTATGAAGTTCGAAAATAACGATGGAGCCAAAATAATAGGTAAAGGATCGGTCAAAATAAGTGAAGGGAAAATCAAGTCAGAAGAAGTTCTATATGTGGATGGTCTGAAACATAACCTGTTAAGTGTGAGTCAGATCTGTGACAAAGGACATGAAGTGGTGTTCAAGAAGCAGGGTTGTGAAGTCAAAAAAACAAAGAACGGGAAATTAATAGCAACCGGCTCAAGGACGTCTGGCAATCTGTACACACTCTCAGAATTTTCAGAAGGTATGTGCTTCATGGGACAAGAAGAAGAAAACTGGTTATGGCATAAGAGGCTTGGACACATAAGTTTTGATAATCTGGTAAGAATTAGCTCTAAACAAGCAGTGAGAGATATTCCAATCATTAAGAAACCTGAAAACAGCATGTGTGCTTCATGTCAGAAGGGAAAACAGACCAGAGTTTCATTTAAAACAAAAGAACATCACACTAGCAGGCCTTTGGAACTTATTCACACAGACTTATGCGGACCCATGAGGACTCAAAGCATAAACGATGACAAGTACTTTATGCTATGCATTGATGATTTTTCCAGAATGACTTGGATATTCTTCTTAAAAGATAAATCAGAAGCCTTTGAAATGTTCAAAACTTTTAGACAGCTGGTAGAGAATGAAACATGGAAAAGGATTAAATGCTTGCGGTCAGATAGAGGAGGAGAATTTATTTCGAATGAATTTTTAGAATATTGTGAAAAATATGGCATCAGGAGACAATATTCAGCAGCCAGAACTCCTCAGCAGAATGGTGTAGCAGAGGAAGAACAGAACAATTCAAGAAATGGCACGCACCATGCTGGCAGAAAGCAAAATAGCAAATAGATTCTGGAAAGAAGCAGTTCACACAATAGTATACATTCAGAACAGGTATATGTTAAGAACTCATGAATGCAAAACTCCGTATGAGTTGTGGTTTGGTAGGAAAGCAACAACAAAACATCTCAAAGTATTTGGTTGCAAGTGCTACATCAGAAAAACTGATGACAATCTTGGAAAGTTTGAAGATAGAGTAGATGAAGGTGTGTTTGTTGGTTATTCTCCACATAGCAAAGCTTACAAATGCTACAACAAGAGACTCAAGAAGATTGTGGACAGTGCAGATGTTAAATTCGATGAAGGGAGGAAACAAATAGTTAATTTTCAAGAAAACTACCCAATCTACAAAGAAGTCATTGAAGGAGATGAAGTTCATGACTCAGAAAATACATCTATGGCTGATGCAGATAACTTATCAGATGACTCGGAGGTACAAGAAAACAAAAAATTCAGAATGGGCAATTGGCAGAAAAATCATCCTAGAAACCAAATAATTGGAGATCCCACAGCTGGCATTCAGACAAGGAAGAAAGTAATAAGTAATTACTCTCTTTTATCCAGAATTGAGCCCAAAAACATAGATGAAGCAAGCAAAGATGACAGATGGATGAAGGCAATAAATGAAGAGTTAGATCAGATTGAAAAGAACAGAACTTGGGAGTTAGTACCTAGACCTACAAACAAGAATGTAATCGACACCAAATGGATATTTCGCAATAAGTTAAATGAAGACGGTCAAGTCATTAGAAATAAAGCAAGACTTGTTTACAAAGGCTACGCACAGGTCGAAGGGATTGAATTTGAAGAGACTTTCACACCAGTAGCTAGATTAGAAGCTATTAGGATGTTTTTGGCACTAGCAGTTTACAAGAACTTCAAAGTTTATCAGATGGATGTTAAATCTGCATTTTTAAATGAGAAACTTGAAGAAGAAGTCTATATTGAACATCCAGATGGCTTTCAAATCAGTGAAGATCCTAACCTTGTCTGCAGATTAAAGAAGGCACTTGTATGGATTAAAACAAGCACCACGGGCATGGTATGCTAGGCTAGATAATTATCTCTCTCAATAGGGATTCAAGAAAGGTTTAGTGGACAACAATCGTATGTGAAAACAGAAGATGGGCATCTCATTGTTCTTGTTGTCTATGTGGATGACATCATATTTGGTAGCAACAAAGATGAATCTTGTAAAGACCTAGCAAACAAGATGCGAGAATGAATTTGAAATGTCAATGATTGGTGAAGCTGTCTTATTTTTTGGGACTACGGGTTAATCGAGAATGAGAAAGGTATATTCATTTCCCAAATCAAATATGTGAAAGAGATGTTAAAGAAGTTCACTATGGAGGATAGTAAGCCAGTCAGTACTCCCATGAAAACAGGCTATAAGTTAAGTAGAGAAGACAAATCTCCACCTGTAGATCAAACCATATATAGATCAATGATAGGAAGCTTACTATATTTAACTGCAACCAGACCTGATATTTTGCAGGTAGTGTGCATGGTAGCCAGATTTTAGGCCAGTCCCAAAGAGACTCATGTAACAGCAGTTAAAAGGATTTTTCGATATCTCAAAGGCACCATGGAGTATGGATTGTGGTATCCAAGAGGCAAAGATTTCACTCTTATATCATATTCAGATGTAGATTGCGTTGGATGTGTTGATGACAGGAAGAGTACCAATGGAGGAGCATTCTATTTGGGGGACAGATTGGTTGCATGGCACAGTAAGAAGCAAGAGTCAGTGTCTTTATCTACAGTCGAGGCAGAGTATATTGCAGCAGCAACATGTTGCACACAAGTTTTGTGGATGAAATAGACCTTGAAAGATCTTGGTATTAATTTTAGTGAACCAATATCAGTAAAGTGTGACAACACCAGTGCAATCAACATTTCTAAGAATCCAGTAATGCACTCACGGACAAAGCATATTGCTATAAGGTATCATTTCTTGAAAGACAAAGTTGTAGAAGGAGAAGTCAGATTGGACTATGTCCCAACTACAGAACAGGTAGCGAGACATTTTTACAAAACCTTTGCCCAAGGAAGTATTTGAGTATCTTCGAAGCAAATTAGGAGTAGTCACACTTCCTAAGAAGTGACTAGCTATAGGGATCACATTCTCAGGGGGAGCACTTGAGTGTTTGAGGATGGACTTAGGGGGAGTCAGATTGTGCCTGAGAAGTGTGAGGATGGACTCAGGGGGAGTCAGATTGTGTCTGAGAAGTGTGAGGATGGACTCAGGGGGAGTCAATTTGTGTCTGAGAAGTGTAAGAATGGACTTTGGGAGAGTCTGCAGCAGCCCTTTGGTATTATTGACAAAGGGGGAGAAGAGTTACAAAAATGTATACAGGTGTTGCCAACAATTCCAAAGGGGGAGATTGTTGAGCAAGGTGTTGCAAGAAGGATTGTCATTGTTGTCAACATGGGCAGTCAGATCCAAGGATGCAGTGGATAACAGACTTGAAATGGGTTTTTCTTAAAACCCAAGTTGGCTCTTCATTTTGTTGAAAAAGATGCCCCGGTGATGAAGATATTTAATTTTAAATATTTAGTTTAAATTTTTATTTTATTAAAAATTTAAATTAGAATATTAAATTAAATTAATGTCACGGCAATAAGCTACAGGAAGGTAACGAAGGTGGAGAAGAGTTTGAGGCCGACAAAGTTAAATCTGGGTCGACAGATTTTAGGGTTTGGCAGTCGATAATTTCTAGGGTTTTGCAGTCGACATTCTTAGGGTTACAGTCGACGGATTTTAGGGTTTGGCAGCTGAAAAATTCTAGGGTTTCTCAGTCGACGTTCTTCTAGGGTTTGCCTCTAAAATTTCTTCTATAAAAGCAAGGGTTCTTCGAGTTTAAAAAGTGGAGCGTGATGCGATATATGTGAATGAAGTTTGTGTGCAGCAGTGTGTAAGTCGTTTCGATCTCAAGTATGAGCAAAGTGATAGTTCTTTGGAGTTAAAGAAAAGAGATCGCAACGATGAGATAGTGAGTGAGTGCGTATCGACTGATCGAGAACAAAGAGAGCGATATGCAGACGACATGTTTAAAGTTCGAGGCAAAAATACGTAGATGGTAGAAGTGAGATTTCATGGAAGGTGTAGCAGAGTGAGTGGTGTGAAGAGAAGATAAGAACGTGATATGCAGAAGCCGTGTTTCGAGTGTGAAATGATAGTGTGCTGGCTATAGAAGTGATATTTCTGTAAAGTTACAGCAGAGAATGCGGAGAGATATAGAGGAGTGGTTGAAAAAGTGCAAATCAGTTTTCACAGCAGTAGTCGAATGCCGACAAGCAGCAGATCGCAGAAAAATAGCAGATCATGATAAATGAGGTGAAAGTTTTTATTCTGCAATTGTTATTATTATCTTCAAGTTGTAGCTTGAAAAAGGGGTTGGTGCCTCTTTCCAGTTGGTGCTGGAAAAATTGGAGTTGGTGCTCCATTCTGTTGTAGCAGAAAAAACTTAGGGGTTGGTGCCTCTTACCAGTTGGTGCTTGTGAATGATTATGTAAAGTTGGAGCTTTGCATTTGACTGGATTTGGATGGTAGTCCAAGCAGTCCTTTTTGAGGAGTAGCCACATCGGTGAACCTCGTTAAAATGCCGTGTTATGTGTGGTGATCTTAGTACTTTTATTATTTCTATTTTAATCTGCTGCTGTTTATTTAAAAGTCTAAATTGCTTTTAAGTTTTTAAAGAACACACTGATTCACCCCCCCTCTCAGTGTCATTGTGATTACAATAGCTTTAGGGACAGCCATGAAATCTTCTTCTCCCTTTGGCCTTTTGGTTTCTAATCCACAAAAGTGGAGAGCATACTCCCTGAGCCTTATGGAGAAGGAAGGAGGGAAAAAATTGAGGGGGGTGGAAATCCCCCCTCAAGGATTGACACAAGCAGGAGAGCGAACCTGCTCTGATACCAAATGTTAGGAGGGAAACTTAAGAGATATGTATTGATACAAATGGATTACATATATAAGCATAAAGCCTATTTGATAACATGACAAATGTCAAGTGAAACTGACAAGTGTCAAGGTGAAGGCATAGTGCACTTTAATTCTAACAATCTCTTTTAGGTTAACGAACCTATCACCACACATCACATTAAGTGAAGGAAATAACCCTTGTATGCTCTCTCCTCGTGCCCTAGGGTGATCTTGGAGATCAGAGTAATTCCTTCTCAGTCAAGAAACATAACATCATTGCATAATATATCACATTAAGATGTCCCTTACCCTATGTATGCTCTTCCCTTGCACCTCATGCAATCTTGGGAATCAAAAGCGAGATTCATCACCTCAAGTTAAGGAACATCATATTTTCTTTACTTTCTTAGACTAGATTTTATTTTCAAGAATTTCCTCACTTTCCTCGATCAATTTTCCTTTCATGTTGAAGAACATGGACTTATACTGAGAGGGGGGGTGAACAGTATACGACTTAACCAATTAATAATTTTAACTTTAGATAGCAGTGGCATCAACACAACATTAATCAAGACAGAAAGCATCATACATTGAAGACCCATTTTTAACATGGTTCACCCAAAATGGCTGGGCTACGTCCACAAAACTTTTCTCTAAAAATTTCCTCAAAGTTCTTTGGGAATCCTTCTCAATTACAATGTTTATGAGCCTCGACCCAAAGGAGATACCTTCCCCCAATTAGAATTTATGAGCCTCTGCTCAAAGGAGATACCTTCCCCTCTAATCTAAATTTATGAGCCTCTGCTCAAAGGAGATACCTTCCCCTCTGCTCTGGAAATGATCCCTCAGAAGATCAACTACCTCTACCTCTTTGCCAGCACGTGGAACTCCTTTCCACCAAAGACCTCTTGTCCTCAATGCTTAACCTAAGAGACCTTTGCCTTTTATGATCACGTCCACAACGACTCAAGCAACTTCGTACCAAACACGATCAGTCGGTCTAGTACAAGTCTTCCTCTGTCTGTAAGATCTATCCAACACTTGAACAAATCAATCCTCTACACACAAGCCTTCTCAAAGACTTGCCAAATCCGTCCTCAGGTTCTTCTCAAATAACCAAGTGCTCTTCTGTCCTCAAGTTCTCCGATAGAACTATCAAAACTCAGCTCACAAGTCCTCTGCTAGGACCTATCCAAATCTGCTCACAAGTCCCCACCGAAACCTGTCCAAAACTGCTCACAAGTCCTCACCGGAACCTGTCCAAAACCTGTTCACAAGTCCCCACCGAAACCTGTCCAAAACCTACTCACAAGTCCCTATCGAAACCTGTACAAAACCTCAGCAAGCTCACCAAGAAAAACTTTCTTAGTAGGAAATCACAAGGTGAATTGTTAGAGACCCAATGTGATTTGTCAAACTCATAGAAGCATAAAGAGAATTGTTAGAGACTCAATATGTTCTATACTCAACTCCCAATCTCAAAACTCAACTCAAATCAACTCAACTCAAACTCAATCTCAAATTTGAAAACTCAACTCAAACTCAATCTCAAATATGAAAAACTCAACTCAATAGCTGAAATGGATAGGATAGAATGCTTTCTTTCAAGAACATGAAACTCCAAAAATTGCCAACTATGCAAAGAATCACATAACAATGATACTCATGTTCTTTTCACCATCAATTAGGGCTTCAACAACAATGCTCATCAAACAAGGTTCAATCAACACCATTCAGCTCAAAACACAACATTGAAGCATTTCACAATCAACATCAGAAAAGGAAACAAGTAGAACTCATTTTCTCTCCAATATTGTTTGAACAAAAGCATCCACCAAATCAACTCACAATAGCACACACAACTTTTCAAATCATCAACAAAGGAGTAAGCTCAACACTTTAACCAAGTAAAGAATAGCTTGATTATTACCAATTTAATGAAAGCAAATGTCAATCTCAAAGCTGCCCACTTAAGATTTCACAAATTCACACAAGAAGCAATTAACCTTAAAACATCATGCTTTCATTTCCATAAACAACCAAAAGCACTCTCAACATTACAAGAAATATTTAACCCTTATACACCTTATTTCTCCCTTATAGTCTTATCACAAATAAAATTTATCTCTCATAAGAATGCAATAAGAAATTTCAACAACATCTTCAAAAATAATCTTTTATCAAAATACAAACAAACTTTAAACTCCTTATAACTCCTAAACTGTTTTTCCCTCTAACAACTTCCTCCATCCGCAAAAACACTTAGCAAAAATTAATTTTGAAAATACCTTAGCCACATCAAAAATCGCTATGGGGAAATTTGTGCACGAATTCTAACACCACCCATGACGAAAAACCCTTTCACGATATTCAAACGTGGAACCTCCCGTTCGGGTAGCGCGCCAACAGCCTAGCCGCTACCGGTGCGCCAAAGGCACCCGATGAGGTTTAAACCTCATGCTGTTAACCTTGATCCTTTTGTGCCAGGGATAAAATGAAACCATAGTCCCTTCATTTCCTCTGCTGTGACACGATGACAATAAAATTTACGATGGATTCGACAAATGGCAAGTGCAGACAAACGAATAGCAAATCCACGAAAAACGGTGAACACACAGATGAATTTAATATTTTAGCTAGGAGTCTTCAATCTTCAATGTGGCTTCCTTGGCCGCTAGATCTCTCCTCAATATTTTAGCTAGGAGTCTTCAATCTACAAATCTCTAAATGGTACCTTTCTCCTTAGGCCTACAAATATTCAATATTTATTTTTTTGCAACAAAAAAGTAATCCTTGCACGAGGAAAGTACATTGAATTTCAGGCACCGAAGATGGAGTTCTCTATATGTTGTAGGAAACTTACCAACTTCTGAGAGTTAATTTTTTACAACAAAAAAACTTATATGATATTAACCCAATAATATTTCTAAAAACTTCTTTTCTCTCTTGTAATGAAATATTAAAGATAATAAAATTTTTTATGACTTTAAATAAAATAATCTTCACTAGTTGGATTGCCAATCTAGTAAATTCAATGCCAAATTCTAGTATTCACAAGTTTTGCAACTCTATGGAAAAACTATAGACAAATCAATCATGTGGCTTTCTCTATTTTCTATTCTTCTACCTAGAGCTACTTATATATAAAAAACTATTGTGATGGTATTTGCATGTAACAGTGCACTATGATTGATCCATTTTGCAAATACTCAACAGTAACAATGGTGATCACTTGTGGCTTTCCTTTGATCCACCATGGATCTAATACCACTATTAGCTTTTGGAGCCTTAAACATAAAGGAAATGCATTCACAAGTATTGAAATAAGCATGCAATGTTATAACTATGATAATGACAACTATTCATGCATGAAAATATGATAAAAAACTTGATACAATGCTCTAGAAATACTCATATGATACAATGCTCTAGAAATACTCATATAATAAAGCTCACGAATTTTACAATGCTCCTCTCATGGAGTTCACAACTCCTCCATGATATCAAAATGGAGCTACATTGAGTCTACTACTACTCTCACCTATGCACTCCAAAAATCCTCCTCACAAACACTCACAATAAGTCCTTTATATAGGAATATAGATTCCTTACCACTCACTCAATATTAAGACTCATGCACATGTGGACTACATGCACATTTACCTTATTGAATATTATGCACACTTTTGCATTTATTACATTACATAAAGTAAACACTAAATATAATCTAAGACATGTACTAAATAATATAATATACTCCAACAAAGTATGTATTACAACATATTTTATGATAAATAAAAAGACGTGTTTTCTATTCCACATTTTGATGATCATGGTGGGACTTTCTAACCTTTGACCACACATGGCTTTTTTATTTTGTGATCTTTAGAATTTTTTTTTTCTTATTATCATTTACTTCAAGGAATTGTTTTGTGTGTTCCATTTAGCTTTTGCAAATCTTGCTCACACTTTTTATCTTTTGTTTGTATTTTTAGGTAAAAAACTATCTCAAAACTATCCCAACATTGTCCAAACCCATCCAAAAAAGAGCCCATATAGGTTGGTCCTAAATAAACTATCCATAGTATAATTACCCTATCTCAAATGGTTCAGATTCCCAACTGTTTGGGCCTTGACGGTTAACAATCTAGACTACTCTTGCCGGGGCAGTTCACAATCTAGAATGCTCCTATGTGGACGGTTCTTGTTGAGCTTCGAATTGGGGCCCAAATGGTTAGATACCTGATTTCACATAACTAAACACAATAGTAGCACATGAGTATGAGGCCTTACTCCTTGATCACTTATCATCATTATCATTAAAGTGCCTTCTTAGACCAAATCAACCAATTTGGAGGTGCCCAAAGGTATTGCACCTTCCCCAAAGTCAATCACTTTGTCCAATTATATAATTTTATGCTTTCATTTACAACTTTTGATGTTGTGTTAGGTAGATTTGATCTTTTTCTAGATTAAAAAACTCTCAAATTGCTTCTTGTACTTTTTTTAGTTAATTTTTGTTATTTTGGCATTTTATCACCTTTTTTGCATCCAAAATCTAATTTTTAATTTTTTGGTTTTACAAGAAACCTTGCCAAAATACCCCTTTGAGATAGTAAACCAAGCACATCAGAGAAAGGATATCAAAAACCCATCCCAGAACCAACCGTCTAGGGTAGGATGGTTTCCACTATGAACTGTCCTAGGTGTGGCGGTTGCTATCATAGAGTCAGTTTTGAACACTAAACCTATGCAACAGTCCTTGTCAACTTCCAAAAAGCTTTAGACCTCAAGTAAATGCTCTTGTATTCAATTTTAAACCTGATTTTATGAAGCATATCTAGTCAAGGAATTTTTATTTTGATTGCAAATATACTTTCTTTAAGTTCACACAACATTAAACAAAGGTTATCTCCCCATTCGTATGCTCTCCTCTCATGTTAAAAAGTGATCTTGAGGATCAAAAGGGTGGAAGAAGCTTTTGAGATAAAAGAATTGACATTTACTTTATAGAACCTTCCTTTGCATTTGCATCTCCATAATCTACACTAAATAGAAGACTTGATCCACGTATGCTCTCTCCTTGCACCTTAGGGTGATCTTGGAGATGAAAAGTGGGTAATATTTGTTAGGAGGGAAACTTAAGAGATATGTATTGATACAAATGGATTACATATATAGGCATAAGGCCTATTTGATAACATGAAAAATGTCAAGTGAAACTGACAAGTGTCAAGGTGAAGGCATAGTGCACTTTAATTCTAACATTCCCCATTAAAGTGCACTATCCTAACTAAAGAAAAAAACAAGTCAATATTAGGTAACATTCCCCCTTAATGTTGAATTCTCTAAAAGCAACCTATCATCCTCTTTTATTTTTGATTTGGTCTAGGCTCGTGCCCCTTGCGCTTGGCTCTCCAACTATGAATAATGCTAGATCAACTATGTATACATCTCGATCTGTTGCCTCAGGGTCAGCCACTTCCACGGGTCTGTTGCCACTGGGTCAGCTGTCTAAGTGCCTCAAAGTCATCATGGGTGCCTCAAGGTCAGACACTTTTGGGTCTGTCACCTCTGTAGGTCATCCTCAGAGGATGTTTCCTCTCGTAGGTCACTAAATAGATTCACCATGAATATCAAATCTCCCCCATGGTGAACTCAATGTAGAAGGTGTCGATCTGTGCCAAAAAATGCACCTTAATACAAAGAAAAAACGAGCCATTTAAGAGTGTCGGTATCTCTCTAAAATGCACTCAATACAATAAAATGAGCCATAGATCCAAATATGGAGGAGAACAAGAAGATAATAAGTGAATCTTCTGAAGTGTCTTCGTCTGTAGTCTTTAGAAGTAGATCCAAAAAAACCTTGGATAGAGTCTAGGGTGTCTATGTATGTAGTCCCTAGAATAAGTGTCCTTATGGTAGTCACCTCATCTTATCAAAATGCATGGGTAAATAGTCACTGCATCCGCCAAGTAGAAAGAGGAGAAAACTAGATACTAGGTTCACTTACAAGTGTCTTGGGAGTGTCGGTCTCAACCGAGAGTGCACCCCAAGGTAGAAAAATTTGAGGCTAAAAAAATCAAATGAAATAGCCTCAGAATTACAAATGGACACCACCAATGTGTCCGTCTCAAAAAAATATTTTCAACGACTATAAACATGGCTATAGTCAGATCTCAATAAGTCCTTCATCCATGGGAAAAACAATAGTAACCTCACTAAGTAGCAAATAACCCTCGCAATGTGGCAGTATCACTCTCTAGAAGAATAAAAACAAATCAATTTACCCTCATAGGGGATTACATGGGCCATCTAGGCCTTCCACCTCCATGTAGAAAAAAATAGGGCCATGTGGGCCTTCCACTTTTGAAATTACAATAAAGTAGGCCATGTAGGCCTTCCACTTTCACTTCCACGACCACCATAATAACCGTTGTAGATCTCACGGTTAAAGGCCCACATAAAGTGTTAACAACACCCACTCATCATATTAACTAAATTTCCCATGGAGATTAAAAATAAATTTGATTTAGGGCCATATTACCGGCCATGCCCCCCACTATATCAATTATATTGTGTACCCAATCATGACTCCTCCAACATGAAAACAACCATGGATCCACCTAAAAATATCATGATCTTCACTAGGGCAACAAGTGGATGAATGGCCATCATGGGGACATATGCTCATGCTCTCGGAGCTCAATCTATGCATGAATTTTTGCAAACAATCAACGATTCCCTTGAGGGCACAAAAAATAGGTGTTGCGACACAAAAAAAAAAACTTTCCACAACGACACAAAATACAGATGTGATATTGCTAATGCTACCACTACATAATATAGGAGGCAGTTGGTACATCCACCATCAGAGCACAAACTCATAGCCGTTGGATCCATGAGGTGGGGCACCAACGCCACCATTAGACTGGAACACATCACCATCAGTCAATCGGGTTGTATTTCTAGGGCATCCATCCGCCATGGCTGACTGTGCGCATCTCTACCATGTTCTCGTATCTGTAGTCACTAGATTGTAAATCAGGATATTCTCTATCATCCTAAGCACATTCTTTGACATCCCGAGCATAACACACCATTCACCACAGCATCACTGGCACCTCTAATGCAAATCAGATCGCCTCACAGTTGCAAAAATCTAGCAATGGTCCCAAAAATATTATGCCAAATATTTGTCAACACTGTGAAAAACTCCCCATCCACTTCTACTCATCCATAGTAGGAAAAACAAAATCTTGTTCTGCAGCGAATCCTCTGCCAGCCGAAGCGGCCAGAACAACACTACATAGCACCAAACTGGAAAAACAGCTGCATTACAAGATTTTTGTTGCTGGCGGGCGATTCGATTTGAGCTATGGAATTTATTTTTTTTTGCATCGCCAGGCCTTCATCATGGTGGAAAAATCTCATCCAGAGAAGAACAAATCATGGGGTGCACCAAATTCGAAATAACATAACCATTACAAGCATTGCAATGGGTTCTCAACGGTGAACAACTTCCTCCTACAACATAACACATTGGAAAAAATATCACTCTCGCTACGCCTTATATGGGAATGTGCACAAAATTTCATGGACCATCACCATTTCATTCGCTCCGCTCGAAGCTACATCTACATCAAAGGACCACTCGAACCATCCAGTAAAATAGCTTCGAAAATATCTATAACCATCTAGCACCACTAATGGAAAATAAAAAAAATATTGCAGGAGGTGCATGCACTTTGATCTGGGTGCACATAAAACTTCTCTCGACTGCCAATAAGATCATGCCAAATTACATTGCTCGTCCCCATAACTGCACTAGTGAAGGGAACGCAGATTCGTCAACAAGGATACATGGGTGTCGTAGATGTTGTTCTTGGTGAAATCAAAGCTGTTACCGAAGGAGTTGTCCACATGGGTCTGCACCGCAAAATGCATGATCGTGTCGATGCCCTCGGTGATGAGCAGGTAGTTCACTAGATCCGTGCTGGCGATTTCGCCCTTCACAAACTTGAAATTCAGCATGGCCCTAGATGGGTTGAGGTTCTTGAGGTTGGAGCAGTAGTCCAGCTTGTTGAGTACCACGATCTTGTACTGTGGGCGGTGCCACACCAGTTGATTCACCACATGGGGCGTGATGAACCCCGTCGTACTGGTGATCAGAATGTTCCTCGACATGTATGCAGAGCTCCTGTTCTCCATTTTTCCTCAAGATCTCTAATACTACACTATAATCCGCCAAAAGATCACCACCATTGTTTCAGAAAGTAAAATTAGAACAGGTACAGTGGGAGATACAAGTTTCATTCAGTGAGTAACATCGCCAATCAAACACTCAAATACAGGCCAGAGCTTCGATCGTAAAACATTTCATGCTATAGATGTCGACGACCTCCATCAATGGCCCTAAAACACATCCACCTCCTCCCTTACGTAAAAAAATCTTGAAACTGTCACCATGAAAATTTCAACAACACCCATCTCCAGTGCTAAAAAATGTGCCATTTGCAGCCAAATAGCAACCATCTACAACCACATTTATTATGGACTGTATCAAAGCATGGCTTTCGAGATCTCATCGCTCTGTGCATATCCATTGAGATGGCGATTCCCGATTTACGAATAGATTACTGTGCACATAAACATCATCAACATCTACCAAAATCTAATGATGAGGACCTCCCTCGGTGGGGCCAAAAATAGCTAGAGATAAAGCACCTTTAAAAAATTATAGAAACCTTATTCGAAGACACAAAAAAAAAAAATTACATCATTGAAAAAAATAAATAAAATCATGGCCCCAAGTATTGAAGCTTCAGGGGCAGCCATGAAATCTTCTTCTCCCTTTGGCCTTCTGGTTTCTGATCCACAAAAGTGGAGAGCATACTCCCTGAGCCTTATGGAGAAGGAAGGAGGGAAAAAATTGAGGGGGGTGGAAATCCCCCCTCAAGGATTGACACAGGTAGGAGAGCGAACCTGCTCTAATACCAAATGTTAGGAGCAAAACTTAAGAGATATATATTGATACAAATGGATTACATATATAGGCATAAGGCCTATTTGATAACATGACAAATGTCAAGTGAAACTGACAAGTGTCAAGGTGAAGGCATAGTGCACTTTAATTCTAACAATCTCTTTTAGGTTAACGAACCTATCACCACACATCACATTAAGTGAAGGAAATAACCCTTGTATGCTCTCTCCTCATGCCCTAGGGTGATCTTGGAGATCAAAAGAGTAATTCCTTCTAAGTCAAGAAACATAACATCATTGCACAATATATCACATTAAGAGGTCCCTTACCCTATGTATGCTCTTCCCTTGCACCTCATGCAATCTTGGGAATCAAAAGCGAGATTCATCACCTCAAGTTAAGGAACATCATATTTTCTTTACTTTCTTAGATTAGATTTTATTTTCAAGCATTTCCTCACTTTCCTCGATCAATTTTCCTTTCATGTATTTCCTCGCTTTCCTAGATTATATTTTATTTCTCATATTTATTTGCTTTCCTAGATTAGTTTTTATTTCAAGTATTTCCTCTCTTTCCTAGATTAGATTTTATTTCCCGTATTTCTTTGCTTTCCTAGATTAGTTTTTATTTAAAGCATTTCCTTGCTTTCCTAGATTATATTTTATTTCTCTCATTTCTTTGCTTTCCTAGATTAGTTTTTATTTCAAGCATTTCATCGCTTCCATAAAGTGGGTTTTATTTCCCACATCTTCCTCACTTTCTTAGATTAGGTTCCTTTCAAGCATTTTATCGCTTTCTTAGATTAGGTTTTCATTTCATGTAATTTACTTGCTTTCGTTAAATCAAATTTCCTTTCTAACATTGTTATTTGCTTTCCTTAGCATAGGTTTCTCTTTCTTGTTTTGTCATCTATTTTTCTTAGTGTAGTTTTGCTTGCAAAAGTCATTTGCTTTTACATATTGTACCTTCATTTCTTTAGCATAGGACTTCCCTCTTCTATAACTAGCATAGGTTGCTTTGTTTGCTCTATTAGTATAGGAAATATCTTTTGTTGCTTGTTTCTTAGATTAGGTTATCCTTTCAAAAAGCATATTGTTTGAGTAGTTTCCTTTCTTATCATTTCATTTCAGTAACTTGCATTTGATTTCATAGATATAATTTTCTTGCATTGCATCTTAGGTAGAAACATAACATTCTTAGATTAGGATTCGTTACATTGCATCTAGTTTAGGAAAAAATTGCATTTGCATCCTTAGGATAGTCTTATTTATGCATCATAGTTATGAATATCTAAAAATAAAATATAAGCAGAAAATACAACACCAAATAATGCAATGAAGGAACAAGCAATGTGCAATAAAAATGATTTTTTTATTAGATTTCAATGGAGCCTTGATCTCTATTTATAATAATTTTTCCTCGAATGTGCAAGGTTAATTATTGCAAATTCTTGATTCCAAAATACAATGGAAAAGGAGCGAAAAATCCTTTTTACCAAACTCAAAAGACAATGGTGTCTTCAGTCTTCTCTACTACAATCCATGTGGTGAGTGGGCTTTTGTACCTTGGACGTGGGACCAGTCCTAGCTTCAATAGCTCTCCAAGTACTTGTCTCCTGCACACATGGAAGTTAAACAAGGGTTAGTAGAACTTGTATATGTGATTAAAAATAAATACAGATAAAAATACTTGAATGATTGCTTGCTAGAAAACATGGAAATGAAACTTAAATTGCTTTGCTAACAAGTTAAAATATTACTGATCTACATCATTTGAAAGTGTCAATGAGTTCTGAGTAACCACAGGAATATGGTTTTGGTTGGAAAACCATAGAAGGGTGGTTCAAAAATCACACGAGGGTGGTTGAGATTGTGTAATTGTAGATGGGCGATTGAGGTTAGATGGCAAAAAGCTCCAAAAAGGGTACTATAGGGCTTTAGATATTTGATCTCCTCGGGGTGCATGTAGGCTCCTAGCATGATTCTGGCAGCTTGACGGTGTGTTCTCTCAATATCATTTAGTTTATGGGTGGTGTTGCTTTTATATGTAATTTTGTGGTTTTGGAGGGAAAGAGAGGTACCAAGCCAAAATTGCCAAGTGGAAATCCAAGGTTGCCAAATGGCATGGGCAGTCATAGTGAGTCACCTAGGGTATCTCACTTAACTAGGATGATTTAGCTAATGGGTGAGTGCAAGTGGAGTGATGTGTAAGGGATGTCCCATGTGAAGGGACAAGGGTGACATGAGTGTGTGAGATGTGACAAGGGATGGTGGTGATGTGGCTAGGACACATGTCTACTGGTTAGGCAAGGTATCCGAGGCAAATTTTCCAGATTTATTAAATATGGAAAATACTTTTACTATGCAAGATTTATATGCCTAAGTTTAGACTTAGACATATATTTTATTGTGTAAATTTATGTGGTGGGATGAAAATGGGGTTTTATAGGTGCCTAGGTTTTTGTGTCCATAAATACCCCTTTTTTTACCATGTTGTGTAAACCACAATGCGGTGCAAAAATAAAAGACACCTATCCTTATTGGATGAACAAATGGACTCAAATCTTCTCGATGCACAAGAATGAACGATTTTTTATTTTTTTTGATTTGTTTGCTCACCCCCTTAATTGGCGAATGAGTAAAGAATGAAACTCACAAGACAATTGAAAAAATGTGTATGATGAAAAATGGTGGATGTGATTGATGCAAATATATGGTATTGAAATCAACTTGATACCCCAAGTTTGGGATGGTTTATGTTTTCTCAAATTTACCTTTGGTTTCGATGATGCTTAAAATGTTGTAGTAAAATCACCAACCACATTGGGAGTTTGGGTGCCCATGCGACTGTAACAATTCATACCAAATGATATGGGGTTAGGAACCAGAAACTCTGGGAATTTGATACTCATAGTGATTTTGGTAAATTTTGCCATATTGTGAGTGAATATTTTCTGCTTTTGTAACCCCATGGAAGAGGGCTTAAGGATAACCTTGTGCAAATTAGGTTGAACACAACCACACTCAAATATTGAGGGACCCAACTGATTTAATGCTACATGTGATGATATTGAGTGATTTTGAATAAGTGTCCTTATGGTGAGCTACCCATCCCACCATGATTACCATTTTGTAAGCAAAAAATATAACACCAAATAATGCAATGAAGGAACAAGCAATGTGCAATAAAAATGATTTTTGTATTAGATTTCAATGGAGCCTTGATCTTCATTTACAATGTTTTTTCCACGAATGTGCAAGGGTAATGATTACAAATGCTTGATTCCAAAATACAATGGACAAGAAGGAGGGAAAACTCCTTTTTTCCAAACTCAAAAGACAACGGTGTCGTAAGTCTTCTCCACTAGAATCCATGTGGTGAGTGGACTTTTGTATCTTGGATGTGTGACCACTCCTAGCTTCATTAGCTCTCTAAGTAGCCGTATCTTGCACACATGGAAGTCAAACAAGGGTCAGTAGCACCTGTATATGTGATTAAAAATCAATGCATATAAAAATCCTTGAATAATATCTTGTAGAAAACATGGAAATGAAACTTAAACTGCCTTTCTAACAAGTTAAAATCTTACTGATCTATGTCATTTGAAAGTGTTGATGCATTCAGATTAACTACAGGAACATGATTTTGGCTAGGAAACCGTGGAAGGATGATTTGGCAACCGTGCAAGGATGGTTGCGACTATGTAACCACGATGAGCGATTGATACTGGATGGCTAAAATCTCCAAAAAGGTTACTTTGAGGCTTCGAACATTTGATCTTCTTGAGATGTATGCGAGCTCCTGGTGTGATTTTTACAACCTAACGGTGTGTTCTCTTAGCCTTTGAAATGAAATTTGACCAAAGGATTTAGGTTCCTTTGAAGCATTGCAGATTGGATTGACCAAAGGAGGTTGGTTCCTTTGGAGCATTTTAAATTGAAAATGACCAAAGGAATTTTGTTCCTTTGGAGACTTTTGGATTGAGAGTGACCAAAGGAGTTTGGTTCCTTTGGAGCCTTTTGAATTGGATGTGACCAAAGGAGTTTGGTTCCTTTGGAGCCTTTTATTTATTTATTTATTTTTGGTATTCATGTGATGAAATGAATGTATTATGAATGAATGCAATTGGTGGTGATGTATGCAAATGAATGAATGGTGTTGCCTTATTAATTGTCATTCAAAGAAGTTATGGACCATTATTTAGAAAACTTTACCTTTATTGCTTAATCAGGGGCACCAATACAATACTACTGGTTTGACCACATTTTGTAGGATGAAATGGACTATGATATATGTGACTATGTGATGGTGGTATGGAATGGAAGCTTGCTTATGAATTTGTTGTCATTAGGGATAAATATATAGAGTTGTTTTGCAAAGATTTTACAAATATTCAAATATCCTAGGGATATCGAACAAACCCATTTATTCCTCACAATTCAGTAGGATGCGAAGGTTGTCCTAGTGTTTTCAAAATTCTCCATGACCAACTGTGTGTGCAATGATTGTTCATTTCTTGTTATGAGTAAGGGCAGACTAATCCATTGGTAACTTATATCGACAAGCTAGCTCATACTTGAGCGTCCATAAGTCTATACAAAAGAAGGTCACTAATGTGACAGACATGGTGCCACGCATAAAGATACCTCATTGCTAGGCAAGTTTCATTCAACCCATTGTTGTAATGAGGATCACCCCACGATTTTTGAAACACTAAGAATTCCAAGGATTCAAGCTTATTTCCCTTCTTTTATTGATTTTTGGAATTTTATTTTTGGGTTTTGCTTGTTTTGGAGAGGAGCAAATGAGATTTTTATTGCTTTGGGGACTTGCTCGTTTTGGAGTGGAGCAAGGGGATTTTTGTCTTTTGGTCTTTCTTTTTTTTGGGGGGGGGCTACTTGCTCATTTTTTTGGAAGAGCAAGAGATTTATTTTTTATTTTTATTTTTTGAAGGGTTGAAGGGGGAGATTGTCCTTTTGTCAATTCTCATGTTTTTAGATCATGCACATAATTGGATGAGCAAGGGAAACCATTTGTTTTATGGCAATAGCAGTGCATGACTTCATCATTCCTAGCCTTCACAATATTTTAATATGTTTTGATGTGTGTGGTCCAAGAGGAAACTTGATTAACCAGGAACAACTTGTAGCACATAAGGATTGTTTGAAATTAAATTGAGGTTGCTTAAAATAGTAGGAGCGGCTAAGTGATCAAAAACACCTAGAGATAATTCAAACTAGAGACTACCAAATAAATGAGGTGCTATGGGATTTTATTACAACTATTTTATTTATTTATTTATTTTTTGGCAGGGACTGGGCAACCACCTTTCATAGGTAGTTGCAGTGAGTCACTAAAAGTGTCTCACTTAACTAGGGAGATGTGGCAAGTGGGTAGGTTCAAGTGGAGTAGGTGTGATATGTGGTAAGTGGAGAGGTAGTGGTGGCTAGGACATGTGTCACATGGGGAGACAAGGTATCCTAGGGAGATTTTCTAGATTTATTAAAATCTATAAAATAGGATAATGTGCAGGATTTTTATGCCTAATTTTAGACTTAGGCATATATTATTATGCAAAATTGTGATGTGCAATGTGGGTGAAATGTATAGGAATTAATATGCCTAATTTTAGACCTAGGCATATGTTTTATTATGCAAAATTATGTGGTGAAATGCAAATTACTAGATTTTGGTGTCTATAGAAAACACCCTCCCCCAAAAAAATAATCAATCACACACATATTTCATGACACATTTCTAACCAATAGATGATGTTAAACTTCATCCCCAACCATTAGTTGTCCCTTTATATGACATAGCTAGTATGCATAGTTTCTTGGATTTCATCACCGAGAAGCTGACTACCCTTGGGATTATCTTGGGGTAGTCTAAGGTTAGATGCCCTTGCTCGTAGGGCTAAATAATTAGTGAGTGCACAACTATAATGTTTTACCGAGCCTACTTGAGGGTGAAGCGAAAGTCGACTGGGCCAACATAGGTTTTAGATAGCACCACCTCTTATACCCACTAAAAAAGGTATTGAAGGTATTTTTGTCTTTTAGGTACCCTAAGATACCCCCACCTTAGGAAGCTCTTGATTGTTTATGCATAACTTCTTCCCACATACTCTTGGATATATCAGGAAACATGCATAAACACACCTTTAGATATCCACTATCCACCTTTTATATATTTTAGGGGTAGGTAACATCATAAAAAAAATCAAGCAAAAAAATCAAAACCCTAAGCAACATCAAAGAAAAAAATAGATCTTAAGCAAGTCAAACATCTTCATTTTAAATGTTTGCTGATTGCTTGTTTCTTTGTTCAAAAATTTTCCAAAAAAAACACCAAAAATAGTTACAAAACAAACAAAAAAAACCAAAAAGAATCAGTCCATATTCCCTGTCTGCTTCACAACCCCTGCAACTTGTCTCTAGTTGCAAATGTCTAGGAAGGTATGGTTTCGTACCAAAATGTATAGGCAGGTACAATTCTCTATAGGACTGCCTAGGCAAGTTCGGTTCCTTCCAAACTTGAGTCATAGTATGCTCTATTCATACCATTAACTTCCCCATCTCCTGTTCTATATTTAACTACTTATGGTCGTGACTGGAAGCCAAGATAGAGCATAGGCTCACCCTTCCATGAAAAACTCTAAGATGATCCCTGATCTTATGAAGACTCCTCCAACTTGTTCGAAGGAGGTTCCTATCACCCCATTTGGTAGCCTATCCACTATTCATCATGTACTTTACTTAAGTGATGTGGGCCATCATGGATCCTTGTACTATGACCAAGGCCTAATGTACCAGGCCACCCATACCACCTTACTTAAGAAACCCAACAATGGGATACTTTCATATTCCTCAAACTCCAACATCCTACACTATAACCCTAATGATTCTCACACTTACACTGCCCATTTCATCCAACCATCATCTCCTTCTTCCCCTAGTTCACGTCATTCCCTATTACATCCTCATCCTACACATGAATCACCTCGAGTCTCCCTTCCACTACTTTGTATTCCTAAATAATCCTTTCCCTCACTCTCTCAAGAGAAAACCCATTCTTATACCTTCATATCCCATCCATTTCTACCTTACCTATCACAACTCCAGTTGTGGGTACTATGTCGGTCGCCACTGATCCCAATCATCCTTCCTCATATAATATTACTTCTTCACATAATTTTCACCCTACAATGCCACCTTCATATGCTTTCTTTGATTTTAATCCCTTCCCTAATTCATGAGAGACTACTCCTTCTCATCCTACTTTTTCCATTCCTCAAATCCCTTTTCATATTTCCACTCCACCTCATGAGTCCACATCAACCAATCCAAATTCTTCTTTCACACATTTCTCTTCATATACCAATCCTCCTCTAGCTGGCATGCATATCGTTTCCTCTTTTATCCCTCCCCGTCATTTTCCTCCTTCATCTACTTCTTATGTTCAACCTTCTTCTTGTCCTTATTCTTCTCCTCCCATTCAAGCTACTTGTCATCTGCAACCTCTTTATTCTTACTCTTCTTCATAGCATTGCCCATGCCAACACTTTCCAACAACCTCCTCATCTCAACTTCCATATTGCTTCTTCCTCCTATTATCAACCACCTCTATCTATCTCTCACTTCTTATCCTTATCCTTATTCTATCTATAAAGCTGACATCACTAGTGATGATACCATATTTTATGAGAATACAACTGATGATTTACATATCATCCCCACTCCCACCCAGCTAGCTGATGGTTCCCATGATGGTTCCCATATGCTTGTATAGGAAACCATCAACATCAACATCAACCTTAGTTATGACCTTGCCAACCCTCACATCATTCAACTACAAAAGAATTCACAACTAAAGAGAGAGTTCTTCACAAAACTCTTGACTAAGTATAGAGAAGTTTTTGCATGGTCCTACAATGATATGCCAGACCTCAATCCAAACCTAGTGGTCCACAACCTTACCTTAGACAGTAATGCCAAGTTGGTCAAGCAAAAGCTATATAAGCTACATCCCACTATTACATTGATGGTAAAATAAGAGTTGTGAAAAGTCTTAGACATGGGCTTTATTCAACCCATAGAATATCCAAAAAGGGTGTCAAACATGGTATGCATCAAAAATTCCAAAGGAGGATATGCATCTGCATAAAATTTTGAGATCTAAACAAAGGATGTCCCAAAGATAATTTTCTTCTTTTGAACATTGACACTCTGGTTGAATCCATAGTGGGTTATGAAATGCTGTCTCTGTTGGATGGTTTCATGGGATATAATCAAGTTTGATTCAATCTTGATGATCAACATAAGACATATTTCACCATACCTTAGGGGATGTTTTCATACAAAGTCATGCTATTTGGTCTAAAAAGTGTAAGCACTATGACATTTATATTTCACAACTATATGCATGATATTGTAGAGCATTACATGGATGCATTATTGGAAAAATCTAAAACACATGATCAAATTTTTTATGTTTAATGCAAAGTCTTTGACTGGATTTTGGAGCACAATGTGAGACTTAATCCCAAGAAATGTATCTTTGGTGTTACCTCAAGTAAACTTCTTGAATTTATCATCTCTTAGTGGGGTATTGAAGTGGACCCAAACAAAGTGAAGGTCATTTTTTACATGTCACCCCCTAAAAACCTTAAAGAATTATGCAGCTTGAAAGGAAAATTCAAGTGATTCATTGTTTCATCGTGCAACTATCAAATTAGTGCAAACTATTCAATCATCTGCTACAAAAGGAGGTAGCCTTCAATTGGACAAGGAATTTTAGGATACCTTTGAGCTGATCAAATAGTATCTCATTTCCCTACTAGTTTTGTCCGTCCCTAGACCAAGTTTTTCCTTCCACTTGTATATTTTTGCCATTGAATTTACCCTAGGAACCATGATGGTCCAAAAGAATGAGGTCAATCGAGAGCAAGCCATATGGTATATCAATTTTACTTTGGTGAGTTATGAGACAATATATGCTTATTTAGATAAGGTGCTTAGCAATAGTTTTTTCCACTATATGATCAATCATACCACCTACATCATTGCTAGGGAAAACCCATTATGATACATGATGGGTCAATCCTACAATAATAGTCAAACACCAAATGAATAATGATTTTAATGGAAGTTGACCTCAAATTGACTAGCCAAAAATCCATTAAAGGTTAGGTCATCACAAATAAAATTATTGAAGCTCCCCTCATTGATGATAAACCTCTTATCACTAGGCTTCCCAATGATTCTATCTTCAATGTTACTGAGCAAGAACATGATAAACCTGAAGATAACGCTGACATTACATTGTACTTTGATGGTTTCAAGTGAGAGCAAGGGGGAGGCACTAGAGTTATTTTCTTCATGTCACAAGGGGTTCCTCATTCCCATTTTCATTCAAACTCGAATTCCCTTGCACCAAAAATAATAGCAATTACGAAGCTCTCATCCTCAGCCTTAAAACTGTAATTGCTATGCACATAAAACACATCAAAATCATTGGTTATTCTCTCCTCATCATCAATCAAGTAAAGGGTATTTATCAATGTAAATGCACATTCCTCAAGTAGTACAATTAAGTTGTAGATAAGTTGTTATCTCACTTTGATTGGTATGATATATAGGCCTCTCCAAGGTCTACCAATGACTTTGTTGATACTATGGCTTCCCTCGGTTCCCTCATCCCTCAAAACCTACATGAGAAAGTCACCCACATCCATGTCACCACTCTTTGTCAATAGACTATTTCTAATAAAACTTCCTCCAATGAACTAGAAATCCATCTTGTGTAAGAAGAACCTTACAATACTTGGTTGTCTTGGGTTAAGGAATACCTTAAGATTGGTATTTTTCCCTTCTGATTTACCTCAGGTTGGAAAGCAAAATTTCAAGCCAAAATTTGTGTGGTACACCCTCTTGGAAGACATCCTCTATCATAGAAGCTATGATGGTATTCTTCTATGGTGTCTCAAACCATGTGAAGCTAGCTAGGTCATATTTGTAGCTCATGAGGACACTTGTGGCTATTTTAGCAAAATCACCATCACAAAGTATATTTTTCACGTGGGTTATTATTGTCCCACCATGGAATGTCATTTTTGTGCATACGTCAAAAATGTATCAACTACCAACATCATGATAATTTAACCCATATGCCCTCACAATCCTTACAACCAATCTAGGCCTTGTGGCCCTTTTCACAATGGGATTTTAATATCATGGAAAAAATATCCCTAGCCTTATTTGGAAAATATATGTTCATCATAATGACTATAAAATATTTTACTTAGTGGGTAGAAGTTGTTCCTCTTGTCAAAATTATTGGTCCTCGAATTGTAGAATTCATCCTACATCACATCATTTATTGTTTTGGCATCCCTTCCAATATTATTTTAGATAATGGTCTATCCTTTAAGAATAAGGACGTCCAAGTGCTGTGTGAAAAATACCACATCCAACACAACTTCTCGACTCCTTACTATCCTTAAGGTAACAACCAAGCTAAAGCCACCAACAAGACCATTTGTATGATCTTGCATAAGACTGTCAAAGAATCCCATAGAGATTGGCACATACAAATTCCTTTAGCACTGTGGACCTACCAAACAAGTATTCACACACCTACTGGGGCAACTCCATTCTCATTAGTTTATGGCACTGAGGCCATTATGCCCCTTGAAATTGAAAACCTATAATTACAAATCTCACTCGAGGAGTTCATCAATGACAACACCATGCACCAAGCTCAAATGGGTCAAATTACTCTTCTTGATGAACGTCGAATCAATGCTCCTGAGCATTTCCATGTTTATCAATATCGGGTCAAGCACATATATGACAAAAAGGTCCATGAGGGTGAGTTTTAAGTTAGTGACCTCATGCTAAAAGTGAATAAGTAGAACTCAAACCTCCATAGCAATTTGTAGGACAAGTTTACTCCCAATTGACTTGATCCTTTCATCATTAAATACAAGTTTGGTTATGGTTCTTAAAATATTGCTACTCTCAAAGGGATTGAGGAACATGAACCCATTAATATCCTTCACCTTCACCCTTTTTATGCCTAATAACATTTAATAGATTCCTTCTTGTGCATCCTTTGTTTAAAAAAATCATCACAAAAACAAACAAAACAAAAACAAAACAACAAGAGCAACTACAAATCTACATCAAGTCCAATATCCTCTTTCCTCTCTCCATTCATCTCCTTTTTTACCTCATTATCATTGCTTCTTTGCTTTTTATTGCTTTTATTTCTTCTCATTCTCTTTTTTGTTATTTCATTCAAAGTTCAATGTCATTTTTGTATAGTCACACATGAGTGGCTACATACCTATGATTGGTCTTTCTTTCATTCTCATTTCTTATATATTTCTCACACCTCTTCATTCAATTTCTTTTCCTTCATTCAAAAGTTTCATATCATTGTTGTATGGTCACACACGAGCAACTACGTACCTATAGTTGGTTCTTTTATCTCCTCATTATTCTCTTCTTTCTCCACTTTCTTATTCTCCCCACCATTCTATTTCTCTTCTTTTCCTTTCATCCTCCACACTTCTCTCCCTTCTGATTTTTCCCCATATCCATGCTATCTATCATTCAACCTCTTCTATTGTCATCAATCATCTTACATTGACCACATCCATTCATACATCAATAAACATGGCAACTTATTACACACTAATCTGATCATCATTTAGATGCATGTGTATGCATTTTCTAATCATGATTGGTGTAATTAATCAATGATATAATGATTGTACTTGTCACATCTATCTGAGTGTTTCACTTTGGTTTATCTCCCATATTTTCATAAATGGTCTAAACATCATGTTTTATCGTGTATTATATTGTCATGTCCACCATGTTCCCAACCATATTTTGTCTTTACTATTTTGTTCATCAAAATGCATTTGTCGTCACCTCCATAATGATGTCTTGTTCAATAATTTTCTTAGGTTACTTGAAAATAGAGGTTTTTGTTATTCGTCCATGCCTAGTAATCCACTCAATATTTATCATCATGTTCTACGGAGATTTTGGCCTCCCTTGGATAACTTGAGTTCCTTCTTGGACCAAACACATGTCACACACTAATCAATTTTTGATTAGGAAAGACGAAACCATATGTGGCCTTGCCATAAAGTGAAAGTTTTCTTGCGCATCCTATTATTCACATAATATGAACCTAAGGATCCAAAGTGTAAGATTAAAAAAAGGAGAATAAGAGAGCAATAAAGAGATCCAAAGATTTCCCCCCTTAGATACTTTAGATGCCTCCATCAAGGCTATAAACACCTAGCTGGTAGTGGAGCTATGTTGAAGGATTATGGGTCTAAGATCTATCGGGGCTATAGATGCTTGACTGGAAGTGGAGTATGCCTTCCAAGTGATGATATGTATGTCATATTAGCAACCTTCTTTTATATAGACCTCTGAATGCTAGTGAATGAACTAGCTTATATTGGCTTGAGTTATAATTGGTTAGTCCAATATCACTCAAGATAGAAAATGACATTGGTCCATAATTGGCTTGATATTTTTAAGGATGGTCTAGGTTTCTAAAATGATATTGACTAATCATTTAGTTAGTTTTATTGTTAGCTTTCTAACTAGGTTAACTCATAGAAAGCTTCAACTAAGATCTAAATATAAACCAAACCAATTCTACTAACAATGAAACTTAATAACAATAATTATTTATAGATTATATCTCACAAAATATAACACAAATTAACACAATATACAAATATTAAATTAATAATACAACTTGGTTACAATGCATGGAGGTTCACCTCCAATTTATCATTTTTCATAACTTTTCAGTTCTCTAACTATACCTATCCTCTTTCATCTAGGAGGTGCATCCTTTCATATTCCTCTAATAAAGAAAAAGCTCTCAACTTGCCACATATCATGTGACTCTTCATACTCTCTTGATACTTTGCACTCTTTCTCATATTGCCACATGCATTATAAAATATAAATCATCTATCAAACTAATATTGCAAGGGTACAAAATAATGTAATATCGCCAACACCCCCTCGTATTACATTATTTGGTATGAAGGTTTTTTGCCTTCAATATTTGATTGTTCTTTCTCTTCAATATTCAACTCTAACTCTATCATGGCTAGATAAATAATCTATATCTACCTCTAGATTAATGTATCTGAGTTACCTCTAGGTCTTCATCTCTAGGTCACTGCCACTAGTTCTACCTTTGGATCACTACCTCTAGGTCTCTGCCTCTGGGTCACTGCATCTAGGTCACTTCCACAGGATCACTGCCTCAGGATCATCTCTATAAAATCATTATCCCAAGGTCATCCACTATAAAATCATCATATTTTTAGGATCATCACTACAAATACTATCTTTCAAGTTATTCTTGAGTCTTCTTTTTATCTCTATCTATTATGGGACCTCTTTCTACGGGTCTCCTTAATCTAATTTTTAATTTCTTATAGTATACCTTCTATTCCAAATATATGATTAGAATAGGTAAAATCAATCTATCTTATACTTTTCTTGAATTTATTCTATCTAAAAAATTCAGTAACTTATTCTTCACTGGTTGTTCTTCAACCTAGTGGTATTAATCCTTATCTTCACTAGTTTTTCTTCAATCTAGTGGTAATACTTATCTTTTACAACTTTCAAGTTTTATGTAAGCAAAATTTGATTATACTTGATTTCCTTATGTAGAAACCATACAATATTCCTTTCATTTTATCCCATTCATCTATGTTCATCCATCCATAATCTATTTTTACTCTGTAGTCTTTCTTTTCCTTTTGTAGATAAAACATTTATGAATGATTATGTCCACAAATATTACAACTATGGATATTCCAACATCTCTCTATCTTATGTCCATATATGCCACAATGAATACATCTATTCTTTGTTACATAATTTCTTTGATCATTTTTTTCTTTATTACAACTGTTTCTATTAATCCCTATCATAGATTTGATGTTATTATTTCCTATTACAAATTTAGTTCCTTGCTCATTATTGCTAGTCTGACTTGTATATCCAAGACCTTCATATTTTGGTCTTATTTTTGGTACAATTGGCTCTTTCATTCCTTGTTCATGTTTACCTAAACTTGTATCTTTATATCCCATTTTATTAAATAACTTTGAACCAATTACTTTTGTATGCTTTTTGAAACAACCAAATATATCATTAGAATGATCTTTATCAATATCATCATAGCTATGAGCATCACTACCTCTATTATCATTTAATTCACATCAACATCAATTCTGATAGCATTAGCATTTTATGAGAAATCACGAACTATATCACGTGCAACATCTATTTTTGCAATAGGTTATTCTTTGTCATGAATTCTAAATCACAAGTGTCATTGCTTGTATCACAATGTTTCCTTTCATTTTGACAAAAATCATAATTTGCATCTTTTTCCTTTTGAAGAAAAGCACTAGTATCACAACATGCATCTATCATCAATGTTTTTAATTCTATAGTATCACAACATGAATCTATCATTATGGACCTTAAATAATTTGTATCACAAGAAACATCTTTCATCACGGATTTGTTCTCTATTTCTTCAATCTTTTCTTGTTTTCTCATATTAGAAATATTCTCCATATTATAGTGATAATCCCTTTGTAGATTATTCTCCATAGAATAATAGGTATAGTAAAAAAATATTCATAACAATCATTAGCATCATTAATAACACTTTGCATACATATTTGAAGTATTGAAAATTTTATTTTTTCACTTCACTAGTAATATCAACAAGCCTATTGTTCAAAGTATTTGTTTCATCAATAAACTTGTTCTTCAAATTTTAATCATGTCCTCTTGTATTCTATTCTTATATTTGAGGACTTCATTAGAAAGTAATGCCATTTTCATGATTGTTCCTATATCATAAGGTAATGTGAAAATATTTTTAGAGTCTTCAAATGCTTCTTCAAGCTTTGAATTTAGATAATTGTGAAGCATTGAAAAAATTTCATCTTTGGCTTCTCCCATGATTGTTTGTAAGATTTTATTTTCCTTCTTTGATGTATCCTTTTGTCCTTCAATTTTTGGTATCATGTATTTGATACAATATTTCAAATTTTACAACATTTCATTAGTTTCTTCTAATGAGTCATTTTCAATGTATATTGGTTCTTCTTGAATACAAGTTTTCTTCTTCAACTAAATTTGACAACTCATGTATTTATGGTTTTTGTGTTTCTATTTTTTTATCATGTTTCCTTTGATTTTTCGTAGCCATGTTTCTTTGAATTTGATAACCTTATAACTCCCTAGGTTTTAAGTATAATCAAATAATAAGTTTGATGAAGAACTAATGATAATTTGGATGCAATTTTTCAATTTTCCAAAACCTATGTTGTATACCTTATATCTCCCAAATTTCAAATATTTAATTGAATAAATTCTAAATTTCACAATCCTAAGTTGATGTTGAAATCCTTTTAACTCCCAAATAAGAAATTTAGAAATTTTGTAAAATATATTTGCAAAAATTCTTTATGTCCTTTAATTTCAAAAAACACTTTAATAAAATTACTTAAATAACTTCAATAAAACCTTATAGCTACTTATCACTCCAAATTGATCAAAGACTTAATTAATCTATCACTATGCCTTATCACTTTTTATTCAAAATTTAGTTAATTAATCACACCTAATAAACCTTTTTTGTACATTTAATAAAAATTTAAAATAATACATAGTCTTTTCTCTATCCTTATACCTCCAATTTTAAAAAATAATTCAACTTTGAAATGTTACCTTGCATCTGTAGTCTTTTATCTTGCTACACTGCCATTGATCCCTGAAAATGAACCCTAGCTATCCTCGTAAGACGTGCATGTCTAAGCAGGTTTATTTTTCTAGAAATCCCTATCGACTAGCCATTTCTTCTGTATATGTCTATTTAGTGGATAATTCTCACTATCCCAAATTGCAGTGTTGTGGCACTACATTTCTTAGGCTCTACATCCTTGTGTTACTCTAAATATGAAGCAATGCAATCAAAAATGTTGAATGAGTGTTACTTTATGTTTCTCCAAATTTTATGTTGAATGAGCATCTACTACGTTGGAGGTCCCATGATGATTTCACTATAGAATTTATGTGCTCCTCATGTGTTTCATTGCAATAAATGACTATTACACCACCTACATCAAGCATGCAGTTGAGCATTGACTACCTATTTTTGGCCCTCGGTGACTTTGCCTTGGTGACCCTCTAAGACGAGAGTATCGATGTCCATGTTGCTACGTGGTATGGCCTTGTGTGGGCCTACACAAGATACAAATTCCACTCTTGATGTTCTTCATAATATACAAGGAAGCTCGGTGCCCTAATTCACAATATATGTACCTTAATATTTTATGCAATTACTTCTATAGATCGTGGAATTCTCTAAACCTATGTTTTGTTATCTGTAAATACCAATAGGCTCCATGATCATGGAAGGTAAATAGTCCTCTTCATGCAGTAGCTATATCGTGAGCAAATTTTATGATGATGTTTGTTGCACCAGCATCATAGATTTCTCACTCTATGATCTCACGATAGAATCCCAACCACCTCAAACTGCTAAACAAACTATACAATGTGTTATCATGTTCTCTCTAGCTTTTGTTTTATGAGCAATGATGTGAGGGTTTGCGGTGCCCAACATTGTCTAGTATCTTGGTGGTTACTCGCTTGGTAGCCCTTTCTATACTTGAAGATTCTTTTTCCTACATTTGAATTTACATTCAAAAAAGAAGTGTGGTTTGATTCAAGTCAATCACCCTCTTTCTTTTCAACCAATGGTGCTCTAAATACCCAACCTTGGCTTCTTACTTCAAGTGGTAACTCTTCCTATGTTTGCTCACCTTTTATTAAGCTTTCAAATCAATACTTTATTTCCCTTATAACTCCTTTTATTTTATGCAATCTCTAACTCCTCCTTTTGATGTTATATTATGCAGATTCAAGAATGACAAAGATGCCTCCTTCAACTTGGAGATAATTGAACTTAGATTTTTTTTACTGCTATAGAAATTTGAATATGGTGCTTTTAATATTTGTAATAAATCAATTATTTTTCACTTAAACAAAATATACTTTGAGCACCAATTTATCAAACCTTTTTGGTCTTCTTTTGCTTACCAATATTGTGCCCAAATTTGTAAAAATGAAGCTCATTTTTCCTTTCACTTATTGCCTCAAACCATCAATTTTTGTAGCTCTTACTTTTCTTAAATTATTGTCTAATAACTTTGAAATTCACAACTATTCTCCTCCAAGTGTTGCCCAAATTTGCTTTCAAAAAAAAAACTTCAAATGGGTATGTTTTTGGATGGCGAAGATTGTCCTAAACCATAGCTATGATACACTGTTAGCTTTCTGAATAGGTTAACTCATAGAAAGCATAAACCGAGATCTAAAGATAAACCAAACCAATGCTACTAAAAATGAAACTTAATAAACAACAATATCTTACAAATAATATCTCATGAAATATTACACAAACAAACACAATATACATAGATTACATTAATGATACATCTTGGTTATAATGCATGGATATTTACCTCCAATATATCATTTTTCATGACTTTTTAGTTCTATAACTATTGCTCTCCTCTTTCATACAATTGATGCATCCTTTCATATTCCTCTAATAAAGACAAAGCTCTCAAATCACCACATATCATGTGATTCTTCATACATTATAAAATATAAATCATATATTGAACTAATATTGCAAGGGAGACCAAATAATGTAATATCTCCAACATTGATTGTCGTAACTAGGGTGTTTGAGTTTCTTGAAATACTTTTAGGATCTAAAGACCCCAAGGTATTTGGACAAAAAGCATTTTGGCTTGCTACTATTCATTGAATATATGTCCTAAGTCTCCATTCGTGTCATTAGTCACTATACACTAGCTATTTTATTTGTGCATTTCCCATTACATGTCATATTATCATCCATGCCATAAGTCATGTGTTCATTGTTGATTATCTTATCTTATGTTGTCTTAATGTGTCATTATGACCCTTGTCATTGATTAATTAAATTAGTTTTGATTGTGAAATGCATAGGCACATATCCAAAAAGTGATTATACACACAACTATGAGTCTAAACCATGACAATCATTCAACACATCATAATTCATCACATGTGCATATCACATCCATAACATCTTACATATCATCTCTATCTAATCACAAGCATTCATTAATCATAAACATCAAAATCATATACATACATTAAATATATCATATCATAATAAATATGCACCCATCCAAATATATCATCATCAATTGTACATCAATAATACATCATCATAAATGCCCATGGGCTACATCATAATTTCCCATCAGGCTACATTATGCATCCATCCCTGCATATCATCCTCCCCAACCAAGACTTTGCAAAATCATGGCCACTCGATCACACCAAAAAACATCAATTTTTGCTCCTGCCTACCTAGGGTCTCACCAATCCCTTCCTACCCTACCAGTTTGTCATCCTTAATCCTTATTACCTCTCGCCATCATGTGCTAGAGATGATACTAACACCTGAGATGATGTTGGCTCTATAAATAGAGGTACTATTAGGACCACTAATGTAATGCTCCTACGAATCTATCGAGATCATGATGTTGAGTATTATGGGAGAGGCACATATTGCATCACCAATTCCTCCTCACATACCAACGCCTTGTCTCTCTTCCACACATAAATATTTTGAAACTCATCCCTAGCACATCACAACCACATATTATCGACCTGCAAAGCCACCATGTACCCACCACTTGTGATCATTACCAACAATACTCTCTATTGCTCTACCTCTTATCGAAGCCTATATCTTAGTAGTTAGTGGATCCAGCTATCCCGATAATCCATCCCTCTCCCCTTGTAGCTCCTCTCTCTAACTAGAGCCTATCATGATCTATGGTCACTATGTCTAGCTGCCCTTATAGCTTCTCTCTATATTGCTCATCTCTATTCACCATTAATCTATTCCACTTTGTGATTATTATGTTCCTCTTTGTCAATAATATATCTTGCTTTATCATTTTCATGTCTCTCTCTACTTGCCATCCATCCCTCTCAACCCATTATTCATCTCTCTCCTCCTATAGTCTATCCCTCTCAACTTACAAATTGACCCTCTCTAATACTCCTACTACCACCTGCTTAGTTAGTTATGTCTCCAACTATTGTACTTGCACTTATAGCACCTCAGTCTCCTCTATTGCACCCATCACCCTATCGACCTCCATGCTATCATAAAAATTTAGTCGTCTATATCCAAAACTTATTTTTGACACCTCAACTATCATCCTTGATAGGCTTACCCCTCATCTACTTGATAACAACATATCATGTAGGTGGTTCCTCCTCCTCTCCCTCATGCACTACCTCTTCTCCTCTGCTAGTTGCCTCCACTATCTCTCCACTTGCATCTTCACCCTCTTCCATACCCACATCCTCATCTATGATCCCTACATACCACTAATATGTGGCCCACCACCTGTTAAACTTATGTGTCATGCCAACATCAGCCACATCTAGCACTAGTATAGGCTCATTATGCTCCACATCCAAGGGGTCTATCAATGTGTAGCTATCACATCATCCCACCTCATCTTAAACACCATAGGTGGATTAGGTATCCCTTACCTCAACCTAAACTAGTGTAAAACTTGAGTATAATAAAAGTACTCACCCTATATGCTCTGTTGCCCAATCACCCATTTGCCTCATTGCATATAAGCTAGTTGCACCACCTCATACCTCCATATTGGACCCCCTCTCCATGGCTGTTAGATCACATCCTATAGTATCAAAGTCGCTCAAGCATCTCGATAGTGGTACCCATCTCCTACATTAGCCCTATTGACTTGTGCCTTCATATTTGTCTACCATATCAATATGTACAACACCTCTTACCCTATCAACCTATGGGTATCATACGGTAGAACTCAGGTCTCTCCATTGCTATATGCTTCCACACCCATATATACACCAATAAGCTATAGCTCAATCATATCCAATCCACCCTCCTTACATCGTACAACTACCTGTATGTCTACATCAATAAATCTAGAGCCTAAGCAAAAACCACTAAACTATCCACCAAGTTTACCATAATCCCTAGCATATTCCATGGAAATTGTGTCCTTGATGAGTTTGACAAAAGGTAGCTCGATATCAGCACCATTGCTAAGGTATGCCTCAATGATACAATCCTCAACTCATAATATAGCTCATACAAAATCCTTTCACTATTTGTGTTTACTTAATCCCACCCTACCCTAAATAGCCTCACTATCACTAGTCCCTTCTATGTCCCACTAGCTGTAATAATTGTAAAATCCTTTATCGATAACCGATAAATCTGATAAACATCCTCTAGAATAAAAATCATTTACCTATAGGGAAATGAAATGTACCCCTATTAAGATCCCACCACTCATATAAGGCAAAAAAATACATTTTATCAATGTGAATTATCTCCAACTAGGCCATCCCATCAAATCCTATCACCTCCAACCACCTCCAGTATATATCAATCAACAACCTCCTTAGATTGACAAAAAGTGATCAAAATCAATTTTGGGATCGCACTACCTTAAACTACCACCAATTTCCCTAGTCAAATTCAACATCTCAAAAAAAATGTATGGTCCCATATAGTTACCCAAAATTGTCAAAACCTACGAAAAAAAATGATTGTATGAACCTCACCGTATGACCCCGGATAGTCTCCAAACTGAAGGTAGATTGGGATACACTTTTCCTCGAAACAACCAAAAATATAAAATAAATTAAAAAACATTAAATTCATCTAAAAAATACACACATAAAAATCAAAATCCAATCATGTGCACACAACCACACTGAAAACCACAAAAAAAAACTATTGTGCCATTCAAACCCAACAACCCAAATAATTCTAGAACAAAATCTGGGAAATTAAATGAATAGACCTTTTCAAAATTTCTAGCTAAGGCAATACCATCATTAATACTGATATGGAAAATACCAAAAATAACTACAATCAAGAGAAGAAAATCAAAAGGAAAATTTAGTCCAAGAAATTCCTATAGAAGAAAATTAAATTAGAGCCCTTACAACAAGGATTCTAGTTGAATATCAAATTTAAAATAGTTCTAAAAAGGATAAATATGAGGATTATTCAAAATTTTCTAATGGCACTAATGATACAAGTAACACGATTTCAAAATAGGGAAGAACTCTAAGGAAAAACAGAACAAAGTGAAGAAACAAAAGAAAATCATAAAGAGCAAAAGAAAGATAGCCAAAGAAAATGCAGGAAATAAGAAGATAGGTAAATGCTAGAATCCTAAGCAGTGCCATAACTAGAGTAGAAGAACAAAAGCAAGAATCATAGATTGAATACTAAAGCCTTCAATAACCAGATAATGTAATACAAGGGGTGTTAGAGAATATTACATTATTTGGTTGGAATGTAAATGTACCCTATAAATACCATAAATATTATATTAGTTGCAAGTCTATAGTTTAGGAGTGTGATTTATATTTTTCCTTATGTATGTGTCTCCGTGTAGGATGTGCACAAGTGTCATATAATAATGCATGCAAGTGTGAGGAAGGATAAAGTGTGCAAGTGTCATGTATTAATGTGTGCAAGTGTATAGATGCAGGAGAGTGCAATATGTCATAAAGTAAAGTGTGCAAGTAAATAGAGAGTCAAGAGTCATTTTTACAAGTGGCAAGATGAAAATCCAAAACATATAAGAGGTTATCTTATGTGTGGAATAGGAAAGGTTGCGTCTCCTAGATATGTGAGGAGTGCAATAGGCAAGTATTGAAGAGTCACCTTTCTAAGTTTATATTATGGAGACAAAGCTCCATTAAACATATCAATGATCAGATGAATATTGAATCAATATTGTATACAATTTGAGCAATTCTATTTTAAGTTTTATTCATGTTATTTCATGAATGCTATTGACCATCTTATTTTATATTATTATTATTTTATATGAATGTTTTTTCATTAATATCGGCCATTGATAATTGAATTCTCAAATATTCGATAATATATTTTGATCATGAATATTGGAACTTGTGATAATCTGGATAAAAAACGAATAGTGGTATCAGAGCTACCATCATACTCCTTTTATTTTGAGGAGTTATTATTTTTAAGCTAGCATCAAGATTTATCTTGGTGTAAATTTTATTTGAAGAAAAGGTTCAGGGTAGAAGCTAGCATCTTATCAAAATCTAGTGTGAATTAAATTTGATAAGGAAATATTGTTTGGATATTTGTTACCTAACATATTTCATTAAAGGATAATATTTGAGTTGGATATATAGGACAAAGTCTAGTATTAATAAACCAAGGATTAAGTGGATTAAGAAAAAAATGGACGAATCACTAAGATGTCATTCAAGAGTAGTTGAGGATATCAAGTCTAAGTTATAGCCCAACCAAGATCAAAGGTAGTAGCTATAAATAAGGCCAATATACTTTCTAAAATTTAAAGGAAAGTAAACTTTAATAGAGAAGAGCCTTTAAAACAACAACCAAGAGAAGATATAACACCTTGGTAAGGATAAAGGCTGAAGGGCCCAAATGGGGACATGCATATTGATACACCTCAAAGAACACCAGTATAATTTGGTGAATAGAGAATATCCAAGCAACTGCAACCTGGTGTAAACATAAAAAAATCTAAGCACTTGGAAGACTGAGTAACTACAGAAGATATTCGAAAGTCTCGATGCTTGGTGAAGAAGACTAAAAGGCTAAGTGCCTAGTGTAGATGTCTAGTGCTTGAGTGAGAACAATGGGCCATTAAAAACCCTTCCAAATCATATGTAGAAGTTGATACGAAGTGACAAGGCAAGCCCTGAGTGAGAATAAGTTAAAAAACCTTTACAAACTAGAGAGCAAAGGTTGATACGAAGTGACAATGTAAGTGAGTGAAGACATTAGGTCTAAAAAATCTTAGGAGAATAAGCTTGAGCATAAAACTTGTTGAAGTTTGAACTTGTTCTAGGACTCAATGATAACAATGGGATAATTTCCATTGCCATGAGTGCCACATGGGATTTTGTATGCACCAAAGTACACATATTACCTTTCATTCATATTTCAATTTTATGAGCATGTGCACAATATTTTTTAACTTTAGTAATTTGGAAATTTGATTTATACTAAAGTTAATTTAGCATAAATATTAATTGGAGTGATAAGGTCATTAAATAATTACATTTGAAAGAGAAATTTGGGAGTTATAAGGAAACAATTTAAAATTTAGAAATTGATAAAAACATATTTGCAAGTTTGATTTTACAATTTAAGAAATTGAATTAAAATTTTGGAGAGATAAAGATTTCTACTCCAACAAAATTAAAGAATTTAAAAATTGAAATGATGTAGGAGTATCTAGTAACTATAAAGTATGATGTAGTAGCATCTAGCATATAAATATTTTTATTTATGAATAACGGTTGGAAAACCATTTGGATAAATGCTAAGCTATTTAAAAGTAAAAAATGGAAGGAAGATAAAATAGTGGCCATAGAGAGAAAAGGGAAGAGGAAGAGGAAAAGGTAGAAGGAAAAGATGCCAAGTTGTTATTTAAATGCATGAGTGAGACTTAAAGAAAATAAGAAGGGAAAGACATGAATGTACAACCAATGGATATTTTGGCAATATGATAAATGATTCAACTCCAATCCTTTTTGTGTTCATGTTTAAATAGTGAATTTTTGAATTGCAAGTTGTCATTTGTTTGAACTAGTATGTGCAAGAATTGTAGAAGAGTAGTCTTATTGTCCAAAGAAGATGTCATTTAGGTGGAAGACTCACTACAGTTCAATAAATTTCCTTGCTAAACTATCATTCAAGTGAATGCCTCTGTTCAAGTGGAGAATATCCAAGCTTATTATCGTTCAACTAAAATGACAGAGCATTGTTCAAGGAGACATCATCATCCAAGTATCTGTTCTACCATTCAAGTGGAAAAAATAAGGATAATCAAGTTGGTTGTCTAAGTAGCAACTAACTACACAAGTAAACCTCTCATTGGGATTTATACCATTCAAGTCAAGGTGTCATTCAAACAAAATATTAAGTGGTGTTCATTCAAGTGGGAACATGGACACTATTCAAGTAGAAGGATTATTGTCAAACCGTTTGGATAATGAGTGGAAGCACTATTCAAATAATAATGTAGGTGATTATACCATTAATTTAAGAACCATTATCATTCAAGAGAAGAATTAGGTATTTTTCAATAAATAAAATTATCCCTTCAAGTAGAGACAAGAATGTAGTTCGAGTAGAAGTGTTGTGCAAGTAGGAGAGGTATTTCCATTTGATCAAAAACATGAGTGCCATTTAAGAGGAAGCATCATATCATTTGATTATATTGTCATTTAGATATAGTGATGTGCAAAGGGAAAAATGAACAAGAAAAGTGAATACAATTCAAATAGAAACCCATATAACTATTGATTGAAGAACACATGGATAAGGTTACTACAAAGGAAAGTCATTTTTTGTTAAGCTTCTTCCCTCTTACTACATTTTTTTTTGTTTAGGAAATAAGGTATAAAGGAACATTTCTCATTTTTTTTTATGTTGGAGAAATATGGATTGTACTTGGGTCCCCCATCCATAAGGAACATTTCTCATTTAATCCTACAACTAATTTTTATTTTATTAATTTCACCATGTAGTCCAACCTATTTCTACCCTATGGGGGGCATGTTGAGCTATCCTATGAGTCCAAAGAGCTTTTTAGGACATAATTCTTAGTCAACACATGGAGTTAAGGTTGAGTTACCCTATACAAACACCCAAAACTATTTAGACTCAAACCTATCAACTCATCTTGACAAGTACCCTAACTTACAAATTGGCCTAACATGTGACATAAATTTTTTATTTAATACAACTTAAAAATATTTAATAGAAATTTAAATTTTATAAACAACAAACCTTTCAAAATTAGAGCCTGTATGACATGTAAATTTTATAATTTTTATTTGAGAAAGTACAAGATTGGGCAGTATGAGAGGAGCAAAGAATGGACCCTAGAGCTAGCATGGGGCCCACAAGGGAAATCAACCAATGGAAACCACACATGGGGAGAACTCCACAATCACCACCATCGACCGATGCTCCCATAGGAGAGGATGGAGAATATGGCTTGGCCATGATTCACTCGTTTGAGGGGTTGGGTTATGGTTGACCTGCTTCCACTAGGGCATTCATCCAAAAGCCCACTTCTTGATTTGTAAAGCTCTATGTGGGTGTTTTGCTTTATATACCACCATGAGGGCCATCGTGGGATACATGTGGGATAATGGATCAAGAATCTTGCAACGTTGCTCAAGGTATTTTTAGAATATTTTATTTGAGAAAGTACGAGACTAGGCAATATGAGAGGAGCAAAGAATGGGCCCTAGAGCTAGCATGGGGTCCACAAGAAAAATCAACCAAAAAAAACCACACATTAGGAGAACTCCATCCTCACCACCATCGATCGATGCTCCCATAGGAGAGGATGGAGCATACAACTTGGCCATGATTCACTCATTTGAGGGGTTGGGTTATGGTTGGCCTGCTTCCACTAGGGTATTTCACCCAAAAGCCTACTTCATGATTTGAAAAGCTCTATGTGGGTGTTGTGATTTATATACCACTATGAGGGCCATCATGGGATAAATGTGGGTTAATGGCTCACAACTCTCATAGCATTGCTCAAGGTATTTTTAGAATATTTGTTTTGAGATAGTATGAGACTGGGTAGTATGAGAGGAGTAAAGAATAGGCCCTAGATCTAGCATGGGGTCCACAAGGGAAATCAACCAATGGAAACCACAAATGGGAAGAAATCCACACTAACCACCATCGAGCGATGCTCCCATAGGAGAGTATGGAGCATACGACTTGGCCATGATTCTATTGTTTGAGGGGTTGGGTCATGGTTGGCTTGCTTCCACTAGGGTATTTCACCCAAAAGCCTACTTCCTAATTTGTAAAGCTCTATGTAGGTGTTGTGCTTTATATATTACCATGAGGGCCATCATGGGATACATGTGGGATAATTTCTCAAGACTCCCACAACATTGCTCAAGGTATTTTTAGAATATTTTATTTAAGAAAGTATGAGACTGGGTAGTATGAGAGAAGCAAAGAATTGGACCTAGAGCTAGCATGGGGACCACAAGGGAAAACAACCAATCAAAACCACACATGTGGAGAACTCCACACTCACCACCATAGAGCGATGCTCCCATAGGAGAGGATGGAGCATATGGCTTGACCATGATTCACTTGTTTGAGGGGCTGGATCATGGTTGACCTACTTCCACTAGGGAATTTCACCCAAAAGCCTACTTCCTGATTTGCAAAGCTCTATGTGGGTGTTGTGCTTTATATACCACCATGAGGGCCATTGTGGGATAATGGCTCAAGACTCTCACAGTGTTGCTAAAGGTATATTTGGAATATTTTATTTGAGAAAGTACAAGACTAGGTAGTACAATGAAAAAATACATGGGAAGAACTCCACACTCACCACCATCGAGCAATGCTCCCAAAGGAGAGGATGGAGCATACGACTTGGCCATGATTCAATCATTTGAGAGGTTGGATCAAGATTGACTTGCTTCCACTAGGTCATTTCATCCAAAAGCTCACTTCCTGATTTGTAAAGTTCTATGTAAGTGTTATGCTTTATATACCACCATGAGGGCCATCATGGGATATATGTGGGATAATGGCTCAAGACTCTCGTAGCGTTGCTCAAGGTATTTTTAGAATATTTTATTTAAGAAAGTATGAGACTAGGCAGTATGAGAGGAGCGGATAATGGGCCCTAGAGCTAGCATGGGGCCCACAAGGAAAATCAACCAACAAAAACCACACATGGGGAGAACTCCACACTCACCACCATCGAGCGATGCTCCCATAGGAGAGGATGAAGCATACAACTTGATCATGATTCACTTGTTTGAGGGGTTGGGTCATGGTTGTCATGCTTCCACTAGGGCATTTCATCAAAAAGTATACTTCCTAATTTTCAAAACTCTATGTGGGTTTTGTGCTTTATATAACACCATGAGGGCCATCATGGAATACATGTGGGATAATTGCTCAAGACTCTCACAGTGTTACTCAAGGTATTTTTAGAATATTTTATTTGAGAAAGTACGAGACTAGGCAATACGAGAGGAGCGAAGAATGGGACCTAGAGCTAGCATGGGTCCCACAAGGGAAATCAACCAACATAAGAACACATGGATAAGGTTACTACAAAGGGAAGTCATTTTTTGTTAAGTTTCTTCCCTCTTATTGCATCATTTTTTTTTAGGTTTTTCCTAGAACTATAAGGAAAGAAGGTATAAAGGGACATTTCTCATTTTTTTTATGTTGGATAAAAAGGGATTTTACTTGGGTCCCCCACCCATAAGGAAAATTTCTCATTTTATTCTACAACTTATTTTTATTTTTATTATTTCATCATGTAGTCCAACCTATTTCTACCCTATAGGGGGGCATGTTGAGCTATTCTATGTGTCCAAAGAGCTTTTTAGGACATAATTTAAAGTCTACACATGGAGTTAAGGTTGAGTGACCCTATGAAAACACCCACAACTAGAAACAAGACTCAAACCTATCAACTTATCTTGAAAAGCACCTCAACTTACAAATTGGCCTAATATGTGATGTATTTTTTATTTATTTAATACAACTTAAAAATATTAAATAGAAATGTAAATTACCCAGGTGTTGTAGGTGAGTTGGAGAGGAGAGGGCAATCCTCCAAGGGAGGTCCCAGGTTTGAATCTCCACCCTACCAAAAAGCTGAATTGGGTATCCAAAATCCAATTGATAATGTTGGTGCGGGCAAGGTCGGGTGCGACTCTCGGGTGACTTTGATGGTATAGAACCCCCTGTTCGTGGTCTCTCAGACCAAGGTGGCCCCGTAAGGGGTTTTTCGCTTTAAAAAAAAAAAATAGAAATGTAAATTTTGTAAATATTAATTTAGAGCTTGTATGACATGTAAATTTTATAATTTTTCTAATTCACAACATGTCTATCTAAGAAAAGAAAAAAATTATAAATCCTTCTCAAACTAGTTTTTAACATAAGCATTCAACTATTGACCATATAATTAGTTTTAAATCCATGATAGAGGTAAATATATGGTGAAGTGTATGAAAGATCTCTAGTCATGCTAGATAAGTTTAGATGTATTTACATATATATTTGAAAATTAAAAGTTTTTATTTTTAGATTGTAGTTTTACATGTTTGTCCTATAGGAATCGTGGTTTATGAAAATAAATATTGAAAATATTTTAGCTTTATTTAGGATATTTATCACATTAGGTGTTGGTTGCAACTCGATGGAATTTGGTTGATACCAAGGTAATATGAAATGGATTAAAAATATAGTTCAATTTATTAAAGTGATATGCTTAAGAGTTCATCAATCTATGAGACGTTGAGTTTGAAGAAGACAACTATACTTGGACCATCAACAGGAGAGGCCAGAAACTAATAGCAAAAAAATTAGATAGATGTATTCTTTGAGATCATTGGCTAGATGAAGGAACTTGTGCTAAAATTAATACCTTAAAAAGGATTGGTTCAAATCACAGGCTAATAAGAGTTAAGATGGTGGTTAGTGAATTCAAAAAAGATCATATTTTAAATATGAGCAGATGTGGGAAGACCATCCTCAATTTGTTAATATGATATCTCAAACTTGGAATTCTTTAGGTAATGGTGGGTTGTATGCTCTTCCAAACCAAATTAAATCTATGAAATCTAGATTAAAAGAATGGAACAAGAACACCTTTGGAAATATTTTTTAGAAGAAAGAAGAACTAAAAGATAAAATTTCAAAATTCCAAAAAGGTGATGAAAATAATAAAAGCTCAGAGGAAAGGGAGTTTCTTAGTGAATATCATAATATTTTGAGTAAGGAAGAAAAATTCTGGAGATTAAAATCAAGATAGACTTGGTTAAAAGAAGGAGATAAAAATACAAAGTTTTTTCATAGGATGGCTACTATACAAAGATCTTCTAGAATTGGTAGAATTAAATCAATATAAGGGGTATGTATTGAAGATAAGAGTGAAATTAGAAAAGAGGCTAAGTCACTTTATCAGAATATTCTAAGTTTAAAGAATATCGATGTTCTTAATGATATACTTCTTCAAGATGTTCCTTCAGTTATAACAAATGAAGACAATAGGAAACTAATGGAGCCTATTACTCTAGAAGAAGTTCATTTAGCTATTTTCTCTTTTAATAAGGATAAATCCCCTGGTCCAGATGGGATCTCTGTAGTTTTTTACCAACATAATTGGGATATAGTGAAGGATTATTTATTGGTAGTAGTGGAACAGTCTAGGGTAAAACAATACATTCATTATAAAATAAATGCAACTTATCTTACCCTAATTCCAAAAAAGAAATATGCTAAATTGTTTGATTCTTTTAGATCCATAAGCCTATGTAATATGGCTTATAAGATTATTTTCAAAGTGATGGTGAATATATTAAGGCCATTGTTAGACAAAATTATTTCAGAAGAGCAAGGAGGTTTTATGAAAGGGAGACAAATTTTGGATGGGATTATAGTAGCTCATGAAGTTATACATTCAACAACTTCAAGAAAAGAGAAAGTTATGATCTTAAAACTTGATATGAGTAAAGCCTATGATAGGGTTAAATGGAATTTTCTTTTTACAGTTTTAGATAAGTTTAGTTTTGGGAAGAAATGAGTTAGATGGATTAAAGCTTATGTATCTATAGTTTCTTATTCAGTGTTGGTCAATGGGTTAGTGACTAAATATTTTAAATCCAAGAGAGGCCTTCGACAAGGAGATCCTCTATCTCCTTATTTGTTCATTATTATGGCAGAAGTTTTGAGTAGGAACTTAAATAAGGCTTAAAAATATGGATTTATAAGTGGACTTAAGGTTAGTAATAACATCAATAACATCACCCATCAATAGTTTGTAGATGATACAACCCTTTTTGGAAGGGCAAGGATAAGGCCAAAGATTTGAATAAATTTTTAAAAGAGTACGAAAGAGTTTCAGGGCAAAAACTTAATAGGACTAAATCCAAAAATTACTTTCTTAACACTCTTTATAATATCAAAGCAAGAATTTATAGGTTGCTTCAAATGGAGGAGACAAATTTACCAACAACTTATCTAGGGATGCCTTTATTTGAGGGGAGAATGAGGATAGATTTATGGAATCCAATTATTACAAAAGTTCAAAATAAACTTCAAGCTTGGAAAGGTAGATGGTTATCATTAGCATGAAGAGTGCAGTTAATTAAGTCAGTCTTACAAGCCATTCCAACATATTATATGTCTTTGTATTTATGCCAAAATTAGTTGAAAAAAGTTTAATATTTATTATGCGATACTTTTTATGGTCATGTTTACATGATAAAATGAAAATTTCTTTGGTGAAATGGAGCAAGTTGTGTGATGAAAAAACTAGGGGAGGTCTTGGTTTAAGAGCTCTTATAGATGCAAACTTAGCTCTTAGGGGAAAAGTTATCTAGATATTGTACAAAGAGAGTCAAAGACAATGGGCAAGAATTCTTCTAAGTATGTTGATCCCAATGATCCAAGTTTAATATTTACTGCATTCTCTCTTCCAAATGGTTTTGCTCTTTGGAATGGTTTTAAAAAATCTATTGATATTATGATTAAAGGTTTAATATGGGTGGTGGAAATTGGAGAAAAATTTCTATTTGGATGGATACTTGCTGTGATAAAAAACCACTCAATTTATATCTAGTTTTGAAACCTTGGATGAAATTGCTTCAAGACAAATACAATTATAGGATTTCAAACATTTTGTACAAGGATCAAGAAGGAAGATACAAATGGAAAGAATATTTTTTTACAAGTATACAAGACATTGATGCTAGAAGGCAATTGAGTAGAAAGATAACAACTGTAATTTTTCCAAGGTGTGCCAAGGATAAATTTATTTGGGAGTTGAATAGCTCAAGAGAATACACAAAAAGAAGTAGATATAATGTTCAACACCAACATAATAATAATATCACTAGAATTTGGAGAGATATTTGGGATAACCCAAGCATTCCTAAAGTTAAAATGTTTGTTTGGCTAGTAGGTCATAGGAGAATTTTATCCTGGGGTAACCTTATGAAAATGGGTTTTCATGGCCCCTCTAAATATGTTTTCTGTAATAAGGAGGAGGAGAGTATTGACCATCTCTTGGGACATTGCTCATTTTTTTGGAATCTATGACAATGGATTATTAATATGTTTGTTAAATGCATGGTGATGAATAGCAAAATTGAAGATTGATTAAAGTAATGGCAGAGCACTTATAAAAGTGAGGCTTTATAGACAATATGGGATATATCAAAAGATACAATACTTTGGACTATATGGCTAGAAAGGAATAAAATAATATTTAAAGGAAAGGAAAGCAGTTTAGAGGTAATGGAAAAGAAGATATGTTTAGCCATAAAGGAGTCTAAACCAACCCTATGAACTCATCAAGTCCCTAATTTGGAAACAAAGTATTTATAGATGAAGTCAAGTAATTAAATGGATTTATGATGTTGGGTACAAAATAAGCAAAAATAAGGTAAAGAATATAAAGTGGAAACCACCGGATGTGGAGTGGGTTAAGTTGAATTTTTATGGAGCATATAAAGGAAACCCATGACCAGCAGGAGGAGGAGGAATAATTAGAAATAATAGAGGAGATATTTTGTCTCATTATGCTTTCAATTGTGGATTTAAGACAAATAATGAAGCTAAAGCTTGGGCAGCTTTAGAAGGGTTAAAAATATGTAAACATATAAAATGGAATAGAGTTTGGATGGAAAGTGATTCTCTCATAGTAATAATGCAATTTGAGGAAAGCAAAGGCTCCATGGAACATACAAGAGATAGTTGTGGAAATTAAAGATCTTGCTAAAGAGTTTGAAGAAATTAGGTTTACACATATATTAAGGGAAGGAAAAAATATGCAGATAAGCTAGCCAATAGAGGGGTTTTGGTTGAGGATCGTGAAGTTAACATCTCCTTTCCATGGTTAGAGGAAGTATAAAGTTTAGTTGAAGCTGACAAAAATTGTTGATTGCCTAAATCAATTAATGATTAAGATTTAATTTAATGTTTTCCATTGGTAATATCTATTTTATTTTGTAACAATAATGTGTGTTCATTTAGACTATTTATTATAATTTTTGTGGTTACACTTGTGTTTCAGGAAGGAAACTAACAATCCAGATTTGGTAAAGCGGACTCTGTTAGTGAGATATTGTAGAAATATTACTCTACCAAGATACAAGGCATAAATAGTAGAGGTGAATTTTTGGTATTGTGAAGGCTGCTATAGGAAAATTTCAAGAAATATGCTAAATTCTAGAGTAACTGTATATAAAATAAAAATCAAGAATTTAGATATTTTATGTAAAATGATGTAGGTTTCTAACTATAGCATCTCAATTGAGATGAGAAGTGTATCTATTTGTAAAATTTAAAGCTCTAAAGAAGAGAGATGTAATTTTTTAAGGATGGGGGACCCAAGTACAACCCCTTTTTATCAAGCAAAAAAAAAAATTCTTAAGAGTTTATTAAGAATGTAAGAAATTGTAAAAAATATAATAGATACCATGTGATTTTATATCATTTTGAATACCAACACCTAAGAAAAAAGAACCAATAATTAATTAATTTAACATTTATAATTAATGAATTAAATTTGGTCAACATGTTTAAATAAGATTAAATTTGTTCAAAGTATTATGGAGTGATGGTAAAGGGAATGCAATAAGTTTAATTAGTTGTATTGTGATGGATTTTTTTAGGAAGAGGTAGGCTATAATAATGTAATTTGTGGTAATGTGTTTCACTGAAATAAATATATGTAGGTGGAAACTATTTCTACTACATATATGTAAAAAAAAGTAAATTAAATTCGATCATAATCTATTTATTAACAATAATATAATTATATAAACTATTTAAAAAAAAAAGACATTCTAACATGTATCTCATATAATAATTACATTGAGTTATATATTCTCTAACATATGTATTACTATATTTATACAACATCCCCCTTCCTAACCTACTACTAGTTGTCCCATTTAATTTGAGTTATCCTCATTCTTTCCTCTTGATTTCACTAATCCTTAACCTTGTTTCCTAGTTCTTTCATATAACCTACTACCATATGTGGCATTATAATGGCCCTAAATATGAATAATATCACATGTGGTGCCAAAGTGATGTTATATACTACATGGTAGTGCCACCTAGTAGTATCATTGTAGCATCAACAATTAATACCATTGTAGCTTTAATAAAACTATTGATGTTAGAGTACCACTATGATGGTGTCAATTTATATCTTCATCCAAAAATTAAATTTGGACTAATGAATTTAGCTTGACATAAGTTTGGACTCTAGAACATAAAAATATAGTAGTTCAATTCTCTTCCATATAAAAATTACTTTATGGATGGACTCTAAGGTGTTGATTTACAAAATCCCCTATATTAGGATATATTACACCTATATCTCACATTTAAATCTATCTTGCTATAGTTTTGGAGACATGAAACATCTTCTTACTATAATTGCACATGAATGCAAAAGCTATAAATTCTTTCTAATGTTCAAGTTACTTGATAAGGTGTTTGTGGTAACCAATGTTAAGAAGTTTGTAAACTATTATTAGTGCACACATATAGTCTTATAAAGTCAAAGGTATCTAGAGTCTCTTTTAGTGAGTGCATACCATAGAGATAGAAAATACACAATGTTTTCCTTTTATAATGACTAAAGATTTTGGTGCTACAATCATTATCTACAACTTTGTTTAGTTCCCTTGTTATATAAATGCATTTAAGTGATCAATAAACATAATTCATTTCTAAAGGTAATTGAAACATATTAAACAATTGATATATTTTGTGTTTACCATGAAAAATATGTAATTGTTGTAAATGTGATAATTTTATTTAAAAATCCATTTACTTTATAGTAACTAAAGTTTTTTTTGGTGCTAGAATCATTATCTACAACTTTGCTTAGTTCCCTTGTTATAACAATAAACATAATTGATTTCTAAACGTAATATTTTGTATTTACCACAAAAGATATGTAATTGTTGCAAATGTGATAATTTTTTTTTTAAATCCATTTACTTTGGATTAACTTCTTTTTTAACATAATCCTACTTAATATTTTTTAAAAATAAACTTAATTTAAATTCATAATGATTTTGAGTTATTTTAAATAAATGACCTGTATAATTATATTATAATTAAATACTATCAATTTAATTGATTATATTCTTTAAAGAGATTAAAATTTAAATCATGCTATCTTTTTTTATGGCTGCCACATTAATTTTGCACAGTACTCATGTAATCCGCCCTATAAACACAATGTTGCAATCATTTTAAACGACCACAATGATATGTGCATGCTATCCTTTTTTTTGTGGCTGCCACATTAATTTTGCACAGAACTCATGCAATCCGTCCTATAACCACCATGCTGCAATCATTTTAAACCTTTTACGTTGCTAAAAGCACCAAGAAAAGAATAAACCAAGAAAAGAATAAACGTCCAGTCCTACAAAAAAGATTTGAACCCTGGGTTTCCGTCCCCTTGCATCTACACTTAAAACCTCATAGATATATAATTGTTTAATTGATTAATTTTTTAAAATATTAAAATTAAATCTTTTCATATTATACATACATAATTGTTAAAATATATGTTAAACTTTTATAATAATAATTACACTAATATTGTATCTCCTCACACACCATTATAGGGAAAAAAAAAATAAATGGTCATCCCTATGCAACATAATAGAGAAAAATATTTATTTTGTCTTTTTCGGAGATAGCTTAGTTGGGAGAGTGTTAGAAATTTCTAAAGTATTGTTAGAAACTGGTAAGAATTAAAATATATGTTAAACTGATAAAAGCGGGGGCTCAGCTGTTCAGGCTAAGAGCATGGAGGACTTTGGAGCCTTTACCACCTTCAACGAGCTCATGGACGTTATCCTGAAAGGTGCCAGGTTCACATGGTCCAACAGAAGAGCGGGAGCAAATCATATCTAGGTCAGACTAGACAGAGTTTTATTGTCCAAGGAAGCCCTGCCCATGTTGGTCGACGCCACCCTGTTGGCCCTCCCCAAAATCAGGTCTGATCACAGCCCCCTCCTCGAAACCAACCATAGGCCCTCCCCCAAGAGGCCTTTTCGGTCCGAGTCCATGTGGCTACATCACCCTGACTTTCGGGCCCAGGTAGGCTGCTGGTGGGCTTCCCCAGTCCCTGGATGCCCCGCTGAACAAGTCTTCCATAAGCTGAGATGCATTAAAGAACAACTCAAGGTATGGAACAAGGAGGTGTTCGACAATATCTTCGAAAAAAAATGATAGTCAAAGCAAAACTCGAAGACCTCGAGGCCAGATTTCAAGCAAGATCCCAAGACCCAGGGCTCAAGAAAGAGGAACGCCTTGCCCTCAACGAGTATCAAAACATTCTGGCTATAGAATAAACCTTTTGGAGACAGAAGTCGAGAGCTCTGTGGCTCCAAGATGGCGATGCTAACACTAAGTTCTTCCACACGTCGACTCTCAGGAATAGGGGTTCCAACAGAATTGCTGAGTTGGTGGGCAGCGATGGCAGAACCATCAAGGAAGAAGAGGACATCCGGGCTGAAGCCACCCAATTCTTCCAAGAGCTCCTAGGTGACAGCCCCCCCACGTCCCCAAAAGCAGATGATTCCCTTCTAGAGCACATTCCATCTTCTGTCTCGGCCAAGGCAAACCACATGCTTGTGCAGCCTCTATCTGACTCTAAAATCCATGCTGCCACCTTTTCCATGAAGGCTGAGGCAGCCCCGGGCCTAGAAGGATTCCCCCATGGTTTTTCCAATCATTCTGGGACATCGTTGGGCCGAAAGTGTGTGCTGCCACCCGAGACCTGTAGACTGCCAGATCCATCCCCAGAGGTATCAACTCCACCTTCATAGCCCTGATCCCCAAGACCCAGGCAGCCCGATCCCTCTCAGATTTTTGCCCCATCAGCATGTGCAATGTCTTGTACAAAATCCAGACTAAATCCATTGCATCCCAACTTAAGGATATCCTTCTAATTATTGCCCCTTGTCAAGGCAGTTCGGTCAAATACAGATTGATCACTGACGGTGTCATCATCATGCATGAGGCCATTCACTCGGCTATCCTATCCAAAAAGGCCTCCTTTCTGCTCAAGCTGGATATGAACAAGGCCTTTGACAGATTTTACTGGGATTTCCTGTCCAAGGTCCTCCTTAAGTTCAGGTTCCACCCTTCCTGGGTCAGGCTCATCAACAACTGCGTGTCCTCCCTGTGGTTCTCTATCCTTGTCAACGGATCCCATGCCGGATTCTTTCCCAGCTCTAGAGGCCTCCGCCAAGGTGACTCCCTGTCCTCGATCCTCTTCATCATCCTGGTCGAGGCCCTGGGGCGTACCATCTCGGGCGCTATGACTTGCGGTCTCATTTCAGGCATCAGGCCTGCACCAGGCCTACCCCTGTGTCCCACCAACAGTTCGTGGATGAAACCATCCTCGCCACCTCTGCCTCAATCCCCCAGGCCAAAATTCTCAAACATATTTTGACCCTGTACAAGGAGGCGGTCGACTAGAAAATCAACCTTTGAAAAAGCTCAATTTTCTTTATCCATACCCCCCTGGCTAGGCAGATCAGAATTGGGCAGATCTTGAGCAGCATCCCTGGTTCCCTCCCCTCCTCGTATCTTAGGCTTCCCTTATTCACAGGTGCATCCTCCAAGGCCTGTGGGGCGGTGTGATTGTGCGGATTCAGAGAAAGCTGGCCCCTTAGAAAGGTCACCTCCTTTCGCAGGCGGGCAGAGCCACCATCTTGGCGACAGTCTTGCAAAGCATTCCGATTTATTTCATGTCAGTATTCAGAATATCGACCTCTATTGCAGCTCACATCAAACAAATTCAGAAATGCTTTCTCTGGTTGGGCAACAAATATAAGAAGAGGATTCCCCTGGTCTCCTAGCCCTTGGTCTGCCACCCCAAAGGAGAGGGAGGAATCGGGCTCATGCGGGTAGTCCTCATGAACAAGGCTCTCTTGGCCAAGCATGCCTGAAAGGTACACACCAACACCCCTGAAGAGTGGGTTAGCATCGTGCACAAAAAATACTGCCATAGCCACCCCTTCCTCAGTGATTCTCAGCCTCGAGATGGATCAACATTTTGGAAGTCCCTGATCTACACCAAAGACATAATCCAAAAAGGGACCAGATGGATCCTCGGGGATGGAGCCAACATCGACTCTGGGATGACAGATGGATTCATGATGAGGCCTTGACTGTCGACAGAGAGCTTCTCGTTCTCAAACCAGGGCTGGCGGATAGAGGACCTAGAGTGGCAAACTATCTTTCTCAGAACCAAGGGCGTGCTACCTGGAAACCCATCCTGGATCCTAGGCACCCGCTTCAAGCTGTCAGGCTCTAGTGCCTCCTCATGCTGACTGTCATCTCGTCATCCAGAGGAAACGACAGATGCGTTTGGCACGGTCCTTCCAGCGAAGTCTTTTCTGTCAAGTCTGCCTACAATCTCCAAAGAGTCCCCAATGAGGCTCCCTTTCCAACCTGACAGGTGTGGGCCAAGAAGCTGGTCCCCAAAATTAGCCACTTCGTTTGGGCGGCCATCCAAAACAAGATTCTAACGATCGAGAATATGATCAAGAGGGGCTTTTAGATCCTGAATAGATGCTTCCTTTGCTGTGCTGCCTGAGAATCCACCAATCACCTCTTTATCACCTGTCCCTTTTCGTTTGAAGTCTTGGGCCTCATCCTTTCCCAATTCTTCATCCAGTGGGTGGCCCCCAATTCCATTTCTGACCTCCTGCCATAGTGGCCCAACCCCTTTGCCCATCCCTTCATCCACTTCCTTTGGAGTTCCTGCCTTCCCCATAAGCTTTGGCAATTATGGCTGGAGCGCAACAGCAGATCCTTCTCCTCCCCAGCCTGCTCCCCCCTGTGGATAGCAACCAAGGCAATGACCTTTGCCCTTGAGAATTCCCGCTCCATCCCCCTGACCGAGGTGCCCCGATGGTTGGGCGAAGTCACCCTTCTTTCCTCCCTTGGAATTAAGCTTCCCCCCGGTCCCCCCCGCCCCATCCTGTCGATCTTTGACAAGGTGGACTAACCCCCCGGTTGGGTCAAACTCAATTTTGACGGCGCTTCTAAAGGCAATCCTAGGCCCTCTGGGGCGAGCGGGGTTATCCAAGACTACCACGGGACCCTGATCTTGGCGTTTGTTGCTCCGCTCGGCTTCCAGACTAACAACTTCGCCAAAGCAGCAGCTCTGCTAAGCGGTCTGACCGCCCTCAGGGAGTCCCCCTCAAAAGTCATCATTGAGGGCAATTCCCAACTTATCATCAAAGCTGCCCGCAGCCCGGGTAATTGCTTCTGGCGCATCTACAACTTCATCCAGGAAGCCATCTTCGTCCTCTAGGGATTCCTTGATCATGCGTTCCACCATGTGTAAAGGGAATGCTGACGCCCTCACCACCTAGACTACAAATTTTCTCGAAGCTCTGGTCCATATCACTTCGCAAGATCAGTCCAGAAATGTTGAGGACCTTGGTGTCTAGCTTACCCCGAGCTGGGGCCCCGACATTCCATCGATGCGATTTCCAGAGGATAGGGACTTCCCCCCCTATGGTGCCACGTCGTCTGCTCCAGGTTCGTCTCCTACCCGCGAGTTGGTCTCCCAGATCCCCCTCGCGGTGCCAAGTGTGCTCGGCCACATTAGAAGATCGGCTCTTCCCGACGGTGATCTGTGTTGCTCCGTTGGCTTTTTTGGCAGTTCCAAGATAGTCTCCACGTCGACCCTATCCATTTTTTTTGCCTCAATCGCTTCGCTGACGGATCCCCATGCCGTGTTAGTCCGCCCGTGACTTTATCCCGTGCTGTACCCTCTAGGCTCTCCCCCACTCAGTTTGCGCCACCTGACACGCTAGCAGTGGCCCCTCCCCCTTGCCCCGCATGGCAACCTGTAGTAGCGGCCCCTCATCCCCTCCCCCCGCGTGTCACACCCAACCTTGAGCGCTTATTCCAGACGTCGGTGGCTTCCCCCCTCTACGGCCCCCTGCATGGTTTTAAATTCGTTGCGTGTTGAGTCTTCCTACAGTCTTGTCTTTTTCCCCTGTCCCCAGGTCCTGTGTCTCTGGTCAGTTTTCCCCTGTCTCCCTTGTCTCTGGGCTGTCAGCTCGATCCTTATGGCTGCTAAAAATGTCTTCATCGAGCCTTCCATGCTCATTTTGAGCGAGTCGGCCAAACTGTTCTCCAAAGCAAAAAAATTCACTCCTTTCTTCAGCAAATTTGCAGGAGTTGACGATGAAATCACCCAAAGCTTTCTGGACTCGTGGAATGACGGTGAGGTCACGGTAAAGGGCCTTCATTTCAAAGTGAAAAAAGAATTCTTGACAAATTTTACAGGCCTTCACCACGAGAAAAAGGGGCGAGTAGTCAGGCGGGACAAGCATAATTGGGAGGAGCTGTCTCGTTTCTCGGAGAAGCAGTGGGATAAGGCGAACTTGTTCCGTTCCAACCTCCCGACCCCCTTCGATGAGGTCATCGTCCCGGTAATGCAGTACATTACCTGCGACGACCTAGACCAGAGGATTTTCAGTTTCCACTTGAGCTACTTCAACCACCTCCGGGGGCCACAGTGGTCAGCACCCCCGTTTCCTGTTGTATTCCCTGGGTCTTGCCATTGACCGTGCCTACAAAAGCCATTCTCGACCCTCCCACCAAGGCCTCATGGCCGTCTTGTACAGGCATGCCCTTGCCAATCAGCCGTAGCTCCACCGCATCCCTCCCCTGTCTTTTGTCCCCCATGAAACGGCTAACTCACCCACTGCCTCCCCTGCTGCTTCCATTTCTAAGGAGACCCCCTCTCCCGAAGGCTCACCTGACCTGAAGCGTCGCAGACCTACTCGGAAGTGCAGGACTCCGACCCAGGGCCCAGGCGGGGCCCCGATTCCTAGGGGTGCTCTCAAAGGCCCCTTCCCTGGCAGCTTCAGGGCTGCTGGCAGCACCAAAAGGACCAAACAGGAGGCCTCGGAGCCCGTCGATGTTAGCTCCAACTCCGACAGCAGGATGCAGAATCTGGCTATCAGAGCCCTTCTCGACACGACAATTGGATCCCTGACTGCGGCTGCCCAAGCGGCCTCCTCCGCTGCCAATGCCCTGGCCGAGCTTCGATGCAGGCTAGGAGATGGCCCCGACAGGGAGTAAAGTTGGGCGGCTAGGGGCCCCGACCAGGCCCGACTGCAGGGTCCATCGGGTCACTGGCGCCCAGCTTCTGCGTTGTTGACGATCGCATTTTCTGGTTTTTGGTGGCTTCTAGCCAAGTTTTGCTGTGGTGGGTCTTAGTAGGTTTTTGTAGGCACCAGGGCCTCGGGCCCCGGATCACTGCCTTTGGGCGCAACCCCAGTTTTTTTCATTTTTTTAGTCTCGGCTTCTGATGTAACTAAGGTTTTGGGATCCTGTTTTAAAAAACCCGCTGTAAATATACTGTTACTTATCAAAAATAAAAATATACGTTAAACTGTTTTAATATTATAATTTAAATATAATGTGAAAATGAATAATTATACTGCACTAGGGTTGTGCAACAGTTTGAGTTTTGGTTCTTTTTTTTGGTATGAATGAGTGTGTGAGGAAGTGGGTGTGTGTTTCCGTAATAGAATTGTTGTAACAGATTGAAAGATTTGTAATAAAAACCTATATATTAATATTAAAAAAAACAATAAATAATTACACTAATATTGTATCGAGAAAAAAATAAATGTTTATCCCTATGCAATAGAGAAAAATATTTAGTTTTTTTTTTTTTCAAATCTATGCGGGGATAGCCTATTTGGGAGAGTGTTAGAAATTTGTAAAGTATTGTTAAAGGTATTTAGAGTTTCTTTTAGCGAGTCTATGTCATAAAAATGAAAACTGCACAATGTTTTTTTTATATTAATAAAAGATTTTGATGTTAGAATTATTATATGCATTTTTATTTAGTTTCCTTGGTTGTAAGTGAACAATAAACATAATTAATTTTTAAAAGTAACTTAAACATAAACAATTAATGTATTTTGTATTTACTGCGATAAATATATAATTATTAAAAATACGATCATTTTCTTTAAGAACTCATTTAATTTGGATTAACTTCTCTAATTTAAAATATTTTTTAAAAATAAACTTAATTTAAATACATAATGATTTTGATTTGTTCTAAATAAATGACATGTATAATTATATTATAATTAAATGTTATTAATTTATTTGGTTAAGTTCTTTGAAGAGATTAAAATTAAAATTTAATTTATATATATATATATATATATATTAAAGAATTAAAAAAATTTAAATTTCTTCAAATTATACATATAAATTTTTTTGATTGAAAGGCCGCTTATATTAAATAGAAGAAACAATCCTTTACAACCAAAAAAGGAGTGGGTGGAGAAAGGAATCACACCCCAAAAGCTACAAACTTATCCTAATAGCGGATAAGGAAAACCAAGAGCACAAAAACAAAAACACCTAACACCCCGCAAAGCTTAGAAACCCTTTACAGCTGGCAAGACCTTAAGGACAGAGGTCTTTGGCAGGCCAAATATTATCCTCAGCAGTGGAGGGCCTTCCCCATCCATCAAGTTGATCCACACCCCACCCAAAAACATGAGTGGTGGGGGAAGAGGGCTGAGACCAGCCGGAATGGTGATCATGACTACCCGAGGCCCCCCAGCCATCGGAAGGCCCGAGCGTGGGCTGCTGAGTGAACACCGACGGGTCAAGCTGAGAAGTGCCCAGAACTGGCTGTTGCAGCGTGCCACCATGATCCCGGGACCTGCTCCGTGGAGCCTACCGCCATGCACGTTTCGGGCGCCGATGCGAGCGGGAGTGGGCAGGGTGAGGAGGTGAGCGCTCAGAGGCCTCCCTACTAACAACACAAGGGGCTTCACCCCAATACTTCAGCAGCGCCTGCAAATGGTCCAACTCCATCGCTACTTTTTTTGCTTGATCACAAATCTGAAACCAAACATCATGAAACACTTCAAGTTTGTCAGAAAAAGAAAAAAGCTGAGACGGATCCACCTGCTGGAAGACAATCTTATTTCTGGCTTTCCAAATGTGAAACAGAAGGCTAACTCTGAAAATGTGCCACACCTCCCTCAACGGGAGAGAGAACTGGATAGAATCCCCCAACAAAACATGATGCCAAGTAAGGGGCAGAGACATGAAGGGAGCAAAGAAGGAGCCAACCCAGCTCCAAGCGAGAGTAGCCCGCCTACAGGCCCAAAACAAATGCAGACAAGATTCGGGCTCATGACAGAAGGCACAACGAGGATCAGGAACCCCCATATAAGAGAGCCTGTTGCCAAGGGGTAAGCCTTGATACAACAAGCTCCAGGAAAAAAAGGCTCTCTTTGGCTCCAGATACGATGCCCAAGCAACCTGAAACCGAGTTTTCCACCGAGAGGGCATGGAGATCAGATCCCATTTAACATTGAGCTTAGGCACTGTGGGAGCAGTTGGCGAAAGCCACTGATAGCCTTGCTTGGCAGAGTAATTGCGCAGTGGAGTGCTTTTATACCAGGCCCAGTATTTCCACCAGGGCTTCTGAGACCTGACTCCAAGTTTTTGCCACAAGGAAAAGGGAGTATGGTCGAGAACAATGTCATAAGTAGCCTTATCAGTGTTGTTTAAACCGAACAACCTTTTGAACTCATGCCAAGGAATCCAGTCCCTGCTCTCTCTGGAATAGAAGTCAAAAATGGACGCAATGCCCCGCTTATAAAATTTTTGAGCATGAACCCAGGGAATTTGCGCTAACGGCTTACCCTGGAGCTTGAAAATAGGGGACCACCAAATATTAAGCCAGTTAATGGAAAGGCCAGAGCGAGCACGAACCCCTTTCCAAAAAATCCATGGATTTAGTTGTTGCCAGGCCTTCCATATACTTTTAAGAACAAAAGAACCAGGGATCTTAATAAAAATAGGGGCCAACACCAGAGAGGGCAGATCTAAGCCAGTCCAAGCACGCCGATTCAAAGGGAGCCCAGCTGAAATGCAGTGGCGGATAAGGACTTTCCATGCCTCAGACCCTTTGAGCGCCCGCACAATCCACTTGGCACATAGAGCTGCCCCTTGACGTTGACAGTCAAGCAAGCCCATGCCCCCTGCTGACCGTGGGAGACAACAAAAATCCCACTGAACTCTATGAAAACCCTTCCTTTCAGACCCAGAAGACCACAAAAAATCCCGTAGTAATTTTTCAAGCCGACTGTAACAAGCCTTGGAGGGGACCCAACAAGAAGAGTAATAAACATGAGTAGAAGCCAACACTTTCGAGCAAATTTGAAATTTTCCAGCCAAAGACAGCTTCTTGGTAGTCCAGTAATCCAACTTACGTTCGACTTTGCGAATGACATAAGCCCACAGTTGAGACGGAGAGCCTTGAAAAGCAAAAGGAATGCCCAAAAATTTAAAAACCTCTCCAGGCTGAATCCAGTTCCACTGCACATGCTGCAGCCATTGGGGAAGAGGCAACAGAGATTGCCTGAAACAAGACGTTTTCCTCCATTGAATACTAGACCCTGAGGCTTGGCAAAAGATGTCAAGGCAAGACAGGGCCACCGATAGGGATTGCTCATCCTCATTCAGCGTGAGAAAGGAGTCATCAGCAAAATGGCCATTTAAGAGTTGCCCAACATTCTCAGGGAGGGAAATACCTCGAATCAGCCCAAGAGAAGCACGACTGGCCAACAAGTATCCAAAAGCTTCTGCTGCTAAAATAAAAAGCGAGGGGGCAAGAGGACACCCCTACCGAACAGATCTATGCAGACCAATAGCATCCGTTTGAAGCCGATTGAGGGATAACACAACTGACGCATCCTGAAAAAGCATTTTGATAGAAGAGATGAACTGAGGACCAAAGCCCAAAGCAACAAGCATGGAAAGGATAAACACCCACTCAATGCGATCATAAGCCTTTTCAAAATCAAGCTTGAGGAAGAGAGAATGTTGACCAGACTTGCGAGCCCACTCCATCCCTTCCCACACAGCCAGAACATTATCCAAAATATAACGGTTCTGAATGAACCCAGTTTGCTCTGGATGCACAATGACTGGGAGGATGGGCCTGAGCCGCAACGCCAAAGCTTTGGCAATGATCTTGTAGCTAACATTGAGCAGCGTAATTGGCCTCCAATTCGTGATGATTTTGGGGTCCCCAGCTTTAGGTATGAATTTGATAAGGCCCTTATTAATCAGAGCATCGAGAGAGCCAGTTTGTAGGGCTTCCAAGTACACTTTATGCAAATCAGGGCCAACAAGCTCCCAACAGGTCTTATAAAACTCACAGGGGAAGCCATCAAGCCCTGGGGCCTTAGCGTCCGCCATTTGGAACAAGGCATCCCTAAGGTCTTGAATTGATAATGGACGCTCACAGTTGTCACGCTGCCCTGGAGAGAGACAGCAGGGGATAACTGCTTTGCAATCCTGAAGGGCCTACTCTCTTTCGGGAGAAAATGGCTGAGCAACAAAAACCTGAGAATAATGCCTGACAAATTCCTCAGCAATCTCAGGGAAAGATGAGCTTCGAACCCCATTAATCATGAGAGCTTGAAATTGGGTAGAGGCTCGAGATGGCCTGAGTTTCTGAAAAAACTCCTTAGAGACACGGTCGCCCACTTTAAGCCAATGTAACCGTGCATGAATCTGAGCCCCTCTGGCCTCATAAGCTTCAACGACCTTAAGCTCATGCCAGATCTGAGCAACATGTGCCTGAATGGAAGTGTCGAATGGGGAAGCCTCAAGACGGAGGGAGGCCTGAGCAAGATCGTTATGCAGAGCGATATTGGAACGACGACGCAGTTGCACCACCTTCTTCCCCAGACTTCGAAGCAAAGAAGTGGTGCAAAAAAGGGCATCATTCCACCACTCAATCCAACCCGAATCGCCACTGGGTCTGGGGACAAGGTTCTAGATCTGATGGATGTGATAGACAGTGGCAGAGTGCTACATGAAAGAGGTATTCAGAAAGAATTGAGCATGGATAGGCCACTAGCAGGTGGCAGAAGCATGAATAGAAAACAAAATGGGTGAATGGTCAGACGAAACTAAACCAGGAAGGGTTTCAACAAAGGGGACTGAGGGGAGCCGACAAGAAAAGGAAAAATCACCCTGATCTGACAACATTGCCCGGTCCAATATTTTTAAAACCCTAGCAGAACCGGACTAAAAATTAGACCACGTGAACCACAAGTGTTCGAGAAACTGACTCGTAGAAAAGCAACTGTTGGGGTCGAAAACCCCCAACTTATTCTTCATAAAGTACCACGCCTGACGCTCCCCCGAGGCCCACCTATTAGGGGACTAGCCCACCTTGTCATAAGCCTTCTCGACCATGTTGAAGTCACCACATATCAACCAGACCGCAACGGGTAGAGACAGGGCACACCATATCCATAGGGCACATCTGTCTTGGACCTCATTTGAGGCATAGACGTTTAAAATCCCAAAGGAGAGACCACTAACTTCGAGCAAGACCCACACTGCGCGGTGAGAAGGGTCAGAACCCCATGTGACAAAATTGTGAGTCCACCTAGGACTAAGCAAAATGACAGTGCCACCACTGCCCTGACTGTGACTGGTATTATACATCTGACTGCCAGGCCATAATAAAGAGCAAGCAGACTGCAGATTGAAGCCTGCCACCTTGACCTCTTGCAAGCAAACAAAATCCGGATGACCGTAAATACTGGAGCAAGTATTTAGCTCATCCCGAATCATGTAGCATCGAACTGGGTCCGTCAACCCATGCACATTCCAGGAGAGGAACCACATTAAAAAGAGTCGAGGTTCATATCCCCACTGGCCTCCGGACCAGATTTCGACAACAATTGGTAGGGATTGTTTCTAAGGGCCTCCATGGCGATAGAAGAGAAGGACAACTGCCTTCGCTTGTCTGGATGGGTAAGCCGTTCACCACATCGAGGGCTCCGAGACCTTCGTCCTAAGCTCTGAGAAGAGCTTCCATCAACCGTCGTCGCAACCAAAGACCCCAAGGGCTCAGAGGATAGAAACCCCTCGTCTCGATCGACAGACTCAATGGGAGGAGGAGGAGAATGGACCGGGGTCGATTCCAAGACCGACTACGACAGAGGAGGCTTAGGCGCTACAACCTGAGCGAAAGAGGCATGCCCAGTCTGAGCCGCCCTTCCTCCTTTACTTTTTTTCCTTGAAACTTCAGTCCACTCACCACCCTTGGAAGGAGGATGTGGGGTGGTGGGAGAGACAACAACACCAGCAACAGCGAGAACTGCACCGACCGCTTTGGCCTTAAACTTTTTTGCCATTAGAGGGCAATCCTTAATGCGGTGGGAGGCTGACTGGCAATGATAACAGGTGTTCGGGAGGTTAATGTAAACCACTCTCTGATGAATACGGGTAGAACCGACTTGGATATCGATAAATTCTTTCAAGGTTTTGGCCAGGTCGACTTTAACACACAACCTCTTGCTGGGACGCACAAACATGAACCGAGAGGGTTCATCGCAGACAAATTCCTCGAGGGTGGAAACTAAATCCTTCAAGAAAGGCCAACACGCAGTGGGGAGGTCGGGAAATTCAACCCAGACAGGCACCACTAAGGAGACAAAATTCGAAACCGTGAAGTCTCGGCTCCATGGCTGGAAAATTAACAACGAGCTGTTAATGTAACTGGGGCCTTTGTTCAGAACTTTTTGGGCTTGGTCAGGGCTACCGAAGTGAAAATGGAAGAACCCCTTAGACAAATTTTGCACATGGTCAACCTGAATCCCATATGGATGCCAGTACTGGTCAATCCAATTTTTTAGAGCATGCTCGGGGGGAATCCGACCCAAAAAATACCCAATGAGCGTGTTATTTTCAAACCAAGAGCAAGCCTGATTAAATTCATGCAGGGGAATTACGAAATCGGGTTCAGAATTACCTCGTGATACACCTTGGGAATGAATTTCCTGGGATGCTTGTTCACCTCCGGAGCCATTCCTATCGCCGCCAGCTTCAACAGAAGCCGGGGAGGAGAGCCCGACATAGTAAAGCCTACGGAGCGAGCGCAGCGCGACGGTCGACACAAGCTCCAAGAGAATGAGGGGAAGTTTCTAGAAACCCTAGGACAACACAGAAACCGACATGCAGGGGGGCCAACGAATACATATAAAATTATTAAAATATATGTTAATTTTTTTTTTTTTTGTTACATAGGAGAGTTGGTTACAACCACTATTTTTAGTATCTCGCTTAGGATTCAAATCTCATGAAATACTCCCAACAAACCTATCAACAAACCTATACATTTCGTTGTTGTTAACCCGACGTGAGAATGGAGACCACCAGTCTCTCGGGGATCGTACAGTCGTATGTCTGGCGTATGGTTTGTACGTCATCGGTCTACTGCTCCCAACAAACTGAGCAACAAACTTATCCGTTTCGTTATTGTTGATCCGACGTGAGATGGAGACTACCGGTCTCTCGGGGATCGTATGGTCGTATGTCAGGCGCGTGGTTTGTACGATCGTCGGTTTAGACTGCACGCACTCAAAGGATTCAGAGCAGATTACGCACTCAAAGGATTCAGAGCAGATTACTACCTTTACAAAAGGTTGGCTTCCCCAAAATTTAAACCTAAGTCTCTTCTTAGTAAATACCCAACCACACCACACCTTGCACTTAAATTGTTATACTACTGTCTAAACATGATAATTACGTATCTCCTCAAACGAGAATAAAAGGTTTATTTTTTCTTTTCCTAATCTATGCGGGGACAGCTCAGGTGTCAGACTGAAAACCTGAAGGTCGCGTGTTCGATCGACGCTCACCGCAATTTTCCATTATGTTGTATTTTTATTTATTTTTAATCTGGCACATCACTAAGCACATTTTCATGGTTCTTCGCAAGAGAGTCTACTTTTTAGAAGTCGAGGAGGTACTTTTATCGTCTGTGGAAGCAATAAGCTTTCCATTTACCTGCTACAACTACCTCACGTCAGCATAAACTTCACATGAAAACACTAAGGTGTAATGCTCGATTAATTTGAACAAAACTTGGAAAGTTTGGACTGAAATGAGCTCTATCATCGAAATTATGGGCGTTTTGACGGCTGTTTTTAATTTGGATATAAAAAGGCAGCGGCCACCACAATCAGATGAAGCAAGGAGTAGACAGAAATTAAAATATCCGGTTCAGTCGACGTTTGAAATTTGTGGATTTGGCTTTGTGGTCAAGTTTCCAAGGTGGCTTATATTTTCTATCACGTGCCAATTACCTAAAAATTTGAAACTATAGTTTGAATAGACGACTTTCTATATCTACAGTTAATTTTTTTTTTTAAAAGAGCAGTTGCTGATTTGCACTACAATGCCGAGGATATGCATCGATGTTACTGACAGGGAAGCTACGCTGCAGAAATCAATCATGTAATCTAATCAACGTACCGACCAACAGGAATTAATTGAAAAGTGTATTCATAGATGGACTCCAAGAGTATAGCGAGGAGAATAAAATTGGCAGTCTCGGGTGCTCGTTTCAGTATAAGTTACGTTAAAGGTGGTCCACGTTATGATAGGTAGTATCATATCATTTTCTTTGTTTTTTTGGGTAGGAAGGAGAGGAGAGGTGAGGTGGGTGGCGAGCTGTATACCTTTTGATTGACAAAGTGATTGAAAAATAAAAGAGATAAGAAACAAGCTACTTTTCATCTTGAATTATCATTTGCACCATGTTACGGTAAAGATTTGTACCATGTTAGCCTTATCATCATCTTATTGTAAAGATTTGCAAAATTTGCACCATGTTACGGTAAACATTTGTACCATGTTAGCATTATCATCATCTTATTGTACAGATTTGCAAAATTTAAAGTGATCAAAGATTGTATCTTGTGTGGTTAATGAAATAAATTTAATTTTAAATGTCGTCGGCAGTCAACAAAAGTAGTGATGATGTTAGGTTAATGTAAAAAAAAAAAAATTATAATGAACCTAGTCTTGATTTTTTAGGGCAAGGACCATCTCATGATATGTCTTATCATTGACCATCTCATGAGATGTCTTATCATTGAGATTTTAGCTTCAAATATTATGGTTCTCTTCTAAATGTCAGTTGGCAGTCCATCAAGAGAAGTAGTGATGATGTTAGGTTAATGTAGACAAAAGAGATTATAATGAACTTGGTTTTGATTTTTTTTTAGTTATGAGGCAAGGATCATTGAATGAAATGTTTTATTATTAGGATTTTAGTTTTGAATATTATGGTTTTTTTAGATAAAGTTTTTTTCTTTTAATTTAGCTAGATGAAAGGAGTTTTGAAAGGATCTTTAAACCTTATAATAAAATGAAGTTAATTTTTAGTCATTAGAAGATTGAGAATACTTCAAACATTAAAGCTAACCAATCCTTGGACACAACTACCTACACCCAGACCAAAATATACTAGTCGAACAGACCCATACACATAATCCAAACAAATACAAAAGTTGGGCATGCAAGCCCACATGGATAAACAGAGACAAAAACTGGGCATACAGGCCCGATCAAAGCATTCAAAAAGTAACATCCAATGGGGATGGTTCCAACCACCCACCCTAAGTATTCTGACTCGAGTTTGACCTTTGCTTGAATTCATTGTCCAAAAATCTAAGGCCATCTAGGAAATTACCTCTCCAAATATGAAGATCTTGTTGCGTAAGACCTTGATTAGCCAGGAAGTTCACAACTTTGTTACCTTCCCTGAATCGGTGCTTGAATTGGACTTCTAAATTTTGAATCATTCTCCTGGATTCAATTATAAAATTTATAATAGTCTAGGAGGGATTTTGGTTGCCATTAATCATGTTGATAACATTGAGTGAATCTCCTTCTATGATTAGTTTCTTGCAATTCACCAAGTTCAATTGGGAAACACCCTGAAATAATGCCCGAGCTTCAACAAAATGGCTAGTTTGGTGACCCAAGTTTTCAGCAAAGGCAAGAAGGATTTCACCCTCCAAGTTTCTAAACAAACCCCTTGCACCTGCTAGATCCAGGTTCCCTTTAGAAGCTTCGTCAAAGTTGTTTTAGCCAACCCAATGGAGGGGGTTCCCAAATCATGCTAGCCCTATCTTGACTCACCCTGCTCACTGTATTCTGAGGTTGAGTTAAAAATCCAACGATATATCCAAACCGATCTCCCCTTCACAAGTTATCGAATTTAGTTTTAAAGCTTTCACATTTTTCACTGTATCTACAATGGCCCTCGAGGAGACCGACACTTAGGATGGAAAATATTTTTAAAGGCATAGGCATTCCTTTCCTTCCACACCCGCCACCAAATATGGGATAACCCAAATTTCTAAAACTAGCGTAGGTGGGGAGAGGAGAAGGGGGGACCCATTGAACAACCAGGTCCTCCAGTGAGTTGGGAAGAACCCAAGAAACACCCAGCTCCAAAAAGAACTGATAAAATACTTCAAGGGTATAGGCAAAATGAGAAAATAAGTGAAAAAATGATTCAAAAGCCCTTCCACACAGGAAGCACCTCTTAGGGAAAATCATTCCCCATTTTTGAAGATTATCAAGAGTAAGGCACTTTCCTTGAATTACCAACTAGAAGAACACATTGAATTTAGGTGTCAGGCCTTTAATCCAGACTTGATTCATCGGGAACTAGGGATCCGAAACATAGTCCAAGCAGCCATAAGTAGACTTAACTGAAAACTGGCCATCTTTCTCAGGACCCCAAACCAGCCTATTGTGAAGACCAATACCCGAGGTTAAGAAATATTTTATGGAGTTTTTTAAATTTATAAAAGCAAGTTTCTCCTCTTGAGAAATATTTGGGAAGTCAAAGGACTTCCACCAAAGATGACCATTGAATAATTCTAAAAAATCAAAAACTTTAGGACCAAAGAACCTATCTCTAATTGGCTTCAAATAGGCAAAGATCAGGCAGTATTCAAGAGGGGATGACAAGGCTGAAGAATCTCCCAAAAAATCAATGGAATAACCACCCCCCACCACCCAACGAATACCTTTATGCACATCTTCCCGACTACCAACTATGCTGAACCAAAAAGTAGACCCCACCCAAAGAGCTTAAAATTTTAGGAAATTGCTACCACTACCAAGATACTTAGCCTTCACAATCTTAACCTAGTTGACATTGTCATCCTGAACTAATTTCTAATATTGTTTTGCAATCAATGCTCTCTTCAACATTCTTAGTCTTCTTGAATCTAAGAATCCTTCTTCTCTCCTACTGTAGACTTGATCCCATGCCACCAGGTGGAATATCTTCTTCTCTTTAATCCCTGATCATAAGAAGGACTGTTGGATTTGCTCTAACTTATCAATAACTTTCCTCAAAATATTTAACAAGGAGAGGAAGTACACTGGGCTTTGTAAAGTGGCTTTGACCAATAAAATCTTCCCTGTTTGACTTAAAAGGGCGCCTTTTAACCTCACTAACTTATTATGAACTCTTTCAACTATTGAATCCCACAATGATGGTTTTGATGCATATTTGAACACTGACATCCCAAAATAAACCAAGGGAAGGGAATCAATGTTGCACCCTAGAATATCTGCTATCTTCCTCTGCCTATCAATAGGGGTGTGAAAGAAAAAATAAGATTTTTTTGAAATTCACCTTCTAATCGGTCGTATTCTTAAAATCCACTAAAATTTATTTAACCACTTTAGCATGAGGGATTGACACCACGAAGGAAAGAAGAGTGTCATCAACGAATTGGTGATGGGATATGGGATCTATCGATTGGGTTGGCTTCAAAAATTTAATAACTTGATTAGCTTTGATGAAACTACCCAACACATTAGCCATAAGAATAAAAAGTTAGGCTGATAAAGGGTCTCCCTGATGCAGACATCTATTGCTACCATTGTATCCCATAAGAGATCCATTAATAATTACTAAAAATATGGCTAAAGATATATAGGATTTAATCAGTCTCAACCAGCATTGGGTAAAGTCAAACCTGTTAAGGACCCTAAGAAGAAAATTCCAAGCCACTCTTTCATACCCCTTCTTCATGTCCAACTTGAGAAGAGTCTTGGGCCTTCCATTTCTATCAACAAAGTGGATGATCTCATGAACAATAATAACACCATCCAAAATCTACCGCTAGGGCATAAAACCACTTTGCAAAACATCAATGATCAAAGGGAAAAAAAGTTTAAATCTATTGACCATGGATTTAATCAAAAATTTAAAATCATACTACATAGGCTAATCGACTTGAAGTCTATAAGTCCTTCGACACCTAATTATTTAGGTAGTAAAACCAAAAAGATAGAATTTACATTGATCAGGATAAAATTAGATATTTGGATCTCTGTGATTGCATTACAAATATTAGAACCTAGAATATACCAAAACCTCTAAAAAAAGATAGGCAATAAACCATATAGACTTGGAGCCTTAATACCTCCCATTGAGAATACCAAATTTATGATCTTGTCACCATTGAAGGGATCACATAGGATCTTGTCCATATCTTCGAATACCAACATCAGGATGTTACAGAGAAGATGATTTTTTTGCTTGCAATTTTCTAGGAACCGAGGAGCATAACAAGTCTTTGAAGAACTCTATAGCACTTTCCTTAATTTTGTTAATTTCCTTGGTAACCTCACCATCTGCATTTTTGATTTTCTTGATCCTATTTTGACTCCTATACTTCAATGTGGATGTATGAATTTTTTGTGTGTTTTGGCCTCCTTATTTGAGCCACAAATTACTTGATTTTTGATGCCACATAATCTCTTCTTCAGCCAAGACATTGTGTAAATATGCAAGCAAAATTATTTCTTTGGATCTCACCACCTCCACTACCTTCGACCTGGTTGAAATGGCTTCCACTTCTTTGAGCTACTCAATGAGTTCATTTTTCCTTAATGAAATACTACCAAAAATGAATTTATTCCACAGTTTTGCCTTAATATACCTCAACTTCGATGCAACTTGAGCAATAGCGTGGCCCAAAAAGCCCTTAGCCCACCATTCCTTGATCTTAAATTTTAGGTTTGGGTGAGGGAGCCACATGACCTTGAATCTGAAGGGCCTAGAAAAAATGAATAATTCTGAACATACTCTAGCACTAGAGGATTATGATCGGAGGCCACTTTAGGAAGAGATTGCAAACATAATCATTCTCAATTTGGTTGGGTCTTGATTTATCTTAACCAAACTAGTTAGGGCTTGAGGCCTCAAATGACCCCAACTAAAAATGGCCCTGAGTCTTAAAATTTCTCTACTTTCTAACCCAGTTCCCCTTGAGAACCTCCTTTCTGGCCAAATACGAACTAGTCGAGTGGCTCAGCCTCCTACAAATTGAACACTTAAGAAGTCTAATTTCATAGACTATCATTTGAGTCCATACATTGTGTTTGGAAATAAGATCAATATGACCCGAAAACTCCATCTTAGGGTTTGCCATTATGCACATCTGAGAAAACTTCATTCTGGATTTTACTCTGGTGGTCGATTCTATTAATACTAACTCACCAATCACCTTAGCTATACCCCTTAGGATGGAAGGGAAAATCAAGAATATGTACCCATAAAGGATCCAGATTGATCTTTTGGTTTTGTGGATTGAAATATGGCCCCCACTTGCATAGAAATAACCATTTTATTCCAAATAAACAGGGACCCCCTCAAAGGATCCACTTTGAGTCCTCCTAAAAATTGAGTTTAATCAAGAAGAATGTGTTAGAAATCACAACAATATCTAGAGAACCTTTCGGTTTCCATTTGACCATCACCCATCTCCTTATGGCATCAATATTAGGTCTATTTCCATGGGATTTGCCGATAAGGTTCCACGAGCCCTCCTCCATGGTGATCACCATAAGATCATCCAGAATGACCAACTTATCTCCAATAGGAGAGAGGTCAAAAAGAGAACAAGAGTTTCAAGACCCAAAACCCTTAGTTGTGATATCGATAAAGGATAGCTTACCTAGCTTGAGGAAGGTACCAAAACTTAGGGATCCACCTGTATTATTGGTGAACGAAGTCTCATGAACCACTGAGCTGGGAGACTCACCACAAGGAATAGTTACCTCAATTGTCAAGACGTCAGATCTTGAATTGCCAGGTAAAATCACCTCCCTAGGAACGACCATGTGCTCACCATTCTCCTACCCACTAGTAGCTACTTGATCACTCGAATCCTATGAATCAGTATTCGCTTCCTAACCTACCATTGCTTGTAGGATGCTACTAACCTCACCCTTTTGCCCATCGTCGAGCCCTATCTGCTCCCTCCTACCATTACTCAATTTAAATTATCTGAATCTCATCATAGGAATTCTCACTCAACTTTATTTATTTGACTATCCTATTCAATGAGAAACACCTATCATCTTGAGAAATTTTTGTCATGAAAATTAAATCCTAAAAACCCATATTTGGATCTCTGTAATTCTTTCACTCCCTTCACTGCTTGAGCCACTACGAAAAATAAAGTCTAAAAATCCGTCTATGGATCTCTACAACACTATAATTGTTTCACACCCATCATCGCTTGAGCCACCATGAAAAATTCTTTCACTCCCTCCTTTCACTATGTCCTCTATGGATTTCACTTGAGATGCTCCAAAAAATAAGCCCTAAAAATATGTCTGTGGATCTCTACAATTCTTTCACTCCCTCCGTCACTTGAGCCACCATAAAAAAAATAAACCCTAAAAATCCATCTATGGATATCTGTAACACTGTAATTCCTTCACTCCCATCATTGCCTGAGCCACCACAAAAAAATTATTTCACTCCCTGCTTTCAATGAATTTTAACAACACTTTGTTACTTGAAAGATGTTGATGCTTTTTTAGATAAAGTTAGGGACCAAGTCTATTATTTATTAGGAAAGATGGCTTAAGATACCTAATGTAACGAATGAAACAAAATTAAAGTATTTGTTTTAAGTAATATTATTCAATCATTAAAAGTTAAAAATTATTTTGTTTTTTTAAGATATCTAAAATAAAATTAATATTTTATTTTTTAAAATTTAGATGTAATTTTAATTTATTAAAATATTATAGTAAATTATATTATCATAATCTATTTTATTATAAATGTATTTTTCATAATATAAAGATTTGAACTTTAATTGTATTTATAAAGTTGCAATACATTATTATGGATTTAAACTAATAATTTTATGAATATTTTTTCTATTCTTTGAGTTCTTCTTGGCTTCCTTAATTTTCCCCCCTTTACTGTCCTCTTGACTATTCATTTCTGTAAAAAATTTCATCCTAGGTAATTACACAAGCTACATTTTGCTACATTTTTCCTTTCTCCCTAAGAATGATATATTGCATGTAGTTAACAAAATGCACAAAGAATGGATAACAAATCCTAAAAACCCTCCACTCAAAAAACACAAAAAATGGAAAAGAGACACTAAAACCTCTTCACTCCTTCAAATTACTCTTTACTCTAATTAGGTCAAGATGGTGGAAAAGATTTTGATGAATCTCTTAATATTTTGAAACATAAATCCTTCTCCCTTCCTAAGCTTAAAGAAGACAATGTACATTCATTTTTTTTAACTTTATAAAAATGGCATGAAGGACATATGATTTTTCCAGGGCATATAATATTTAATTTTCATTTCATTTTTAAAATGAAACCATGACATATATTTCTAATCAATGCACTTAAAATTAAAGTTCTAATTTTTTTTTTTTGAAGTAACACATAGTATAGTACAATGGGTAGCACAACTAGGGCCACACTCCCCAAGGGCATAGCAATAGGGGCCTTCCTTCGTGATTCAAACTGAGCTCACCAAAATAAAATAAAAAAGGACATATCATTGGGGTGTCTTTGCAAGGACTAAAATTCTAATTTTTTCAAGAAGGCATATCATTCATATTGTTGGGGTGTCTTTGCAAGGACTAAAGTTCTAATTTTAACAAGAAGACATTTCATTCAACCTACAATTTTATTTGAATGCTATAAAATGCAAAATCATAATGATGAAATTGCAATTATCATTTAGAGGTTGCACCATCAAGCATGCATCCATATGCATTTTAAGTGGTGTGTAGGATCTCTCTCTTCCAGCTATTGCTTTTGGATATGCCATCCTCTTCTAGATTATAACTTTCATTTTTTACTTTTTAGAGGGTGTCCTATCATCACTTTTAATGAATTGTATGTCATTATAACTAAAATTGATAAGAATAAATTCAAAAACAAAAATTTAACTATTTTTTAAGACTAATTATCCTTTTTCTAAAACAATTAACTATAAATTTAGTAGTTACTTGAGATGTGGTGAAAGTCCAAATAAATGGATAAAAAATAAGTTAATAATTATTATGGGTACTTAAAAAAGAATCATAAAAAACATAATAAGTTTAAAAATAGGTTAGAGGACCTTGTCGAGTGGTCAAAATGCTCTCATGAAAGCACAAACCATAGTTTCAATCCCTCAGGCATCGTAGTACCCGATGGCGTATTGCACCAATGTTATTGGTTACCTTAAAAAGTTTACTCGACACAACTAGAGCTTATGTGGTGACGTAAGGCCTAATATAATAAAAAAATTAAATTTTTAAAATTATTTTAAACAAAATCAAGTAATATTACTTTTGTTTCTTATTATGTTAGATTTAATTGATAACTTCACTTTTTTTTTTTTGAAATTTACTTGTAAAAATATCTATTCTAATGATTATTGTCTTTCTTTTACATACCTTATTACTTTTATTTTTATTTTTAACTTAATAATTTGTCCTTCATTCTTAAAAGGCATTACAAATTTTTCATTTATTTAATAAATTTTATATAAATTTAATAAATACTATTAATTTTAATTTTAATCTTAATTTTGAAATTGAATTTGAATTTGCATTTAATCTTCTTCTGCTTTTATTCTTTAAACTTTTACGTTCACATTTAAATTTTGGTTGTTGTAATAATTTTATCATTTTCAAATAAATAAAACTCTTTGATATAAATAAATATAACAATTTTGTACACACTTCACATCTTCTTTAACCACCCAAATGGCCCGAGTTCTAAATTCAAACTTGTGATATGAACCCATGAAGAAATATGCCCTCGCACAACGAATAAATAACAAATTGTAACACTATGCGATCGATTCTAAAGTGATAATATTATGAGGTATGGCGAGCAAAATGTGGATGAGCATGCCATTATTTTGAACTGTGATGCTAATGGTTTTAGTAAACGTGACAGTTGTTGTTGTAGTAGTAGAGAGTGCAGAACTTGGACATGGCTGCAGCGATGACAAATAATACATTTATAAGGGTGCATTTTCGGCAGCAACCAAAACCTTAGCCACACTTATTTTCGGAATTTTATTACAACATGTTTTGCAATAATGAGGGAAACTTATAAGGGTGCATTTTCGATAGTGACCGACACCTTAGCTACCTTATCAAAACTTTTGCAAAATTATATTGTAACCGAATGAACCTCGTATGATGCGTCAAATGACACTTAGCTCAAGAAGCCAAAGGAGGGGATGAACCCATGGGATTTATTCCTCGACTCGGTCTACTGAGAATCGCTTGCCCAAATTCTACGAAGAAATACTCATGTCCAAGCCTTGTCCATCGATGGTGGAACCTAGACCAGATGTGAGTAAGGTATTTTATATGAATGGTGGAACCTGCTCACATCCTCACCAATCAGAGCATGGAGTGAGGCCAAAATAAACTTGCTCTGATACCATGAAAGAGAAATAGACGATTAATTAATACATTAGATGTGCTAAGGTTTATATACAATGTGCATAGGCCTAGAATAGCCAAAATATAGGAATAGAATAATATCCCCTAAACTATGCTAACAACTAACTAATGATGGCAATGTAACAATGATGTCGACACTAACAACTAACATAGTCAAAATGACTACAATGACTAACCACCTAGATATTTACTAACAATGTAAATATCCTAAGGTAAAAGTAAATACTAGTGGTAAAAAGTAACAAACTAATTTTTACCATGTGGTAAATAAAATCTACCTAATGTAGGAAAATGGTAAATATCCCAAAGAATGGAATATTACTCTAACAAGTACGTGAATGTCACAATTTTCAAAGAGAATAAAGATACTATTTTTGCATCCCTTTGCTTAAGTCTTTCCTCATATCGTTCTGGCTTTGCTACGTCGATGAGCAACAAGGGCAGAACGGATCTAGTGTATGTGCTTGTTCAATGTAGGAAATATTTAAAATCTAGCAAGTGCTTAGAATGTTACACAACAATAGAGAAGATGATTAAAGAATATTGCCCTCGTTCAAATGGAGGAAGAATTCATCTGAATGGTTATCTCTTGGCTTTGAGAACACGAGTTTATTTGGTCAGGGTACAAACCCAAGATTTTCTAATTACTATGCTTCAATCTATGATAGTGGTCCAAAAGATTTATCTCAAAAAGCGTAGATGCTGCTAACGCAGCTCATAATGAATGCTTCTAAAAAGTGATGCCTATGCAGTTGGTTCCATTATTGCGTATTCTCTGTATATGTATGCTCTCACTTAGTGTTTTTCCTACCCTTGATAATGACACATGTCAGGGATTCTTCCAGGTTGCTAAGAGAATTTTAATTGATGATTGTCTTCCTAGGCTAGAAGGTCATGCCCTCGAGGCTGGTTTTTTATGCACTATGCAACTTACTCCTTTTCTTCTGATAACATTACTTCTGGTATGAATTTTTTCTGTTTCCTTCTTTCATTCTTATAAGATTTTAGATAAAGGTATTTGCTGATCAATAAAAATTCACTACTTATTGTGGTTCCTTTCTAGATTCACCCACGTTCTTCGAGAAAGGAAAATCGAAAAGACTGCTTATACTGTTGGGAAGCATAGGAGGAGGAGCTTTGATAGTGATGTTGTGTGTTGTCATTATTATGAAATGCTTTCGTGAAAGATTTTACACTCTCTATTTCCCTATTGGACCTCATGGAATAGATGATAAGTGGTGTTACATCATTATGAGGAATCCCTAATCAATGTTTCATCACAGGATAAAGTTAATATTTTTCTTCAAAAGTCTCTTTTGAATCTTGCTAAGCTACCACATTCAATGAGGACTATGGATTTACCCTATAAAAAAAGTGAAGTCATACACATTGGCATGTGTACCTTTATTTTTATTGGTATGATATTTGATGAAAAGAGATCAAGTAGCAGTCCTCTTCTTGTAAAGTGTTCTTTTACCCATTTTTACTTGTCCAATGAGTATCCACTTCCCAAGAAAATCCTATCTAACATGGGATATATAGGTAAAGGTTTGGGGCCACAACAAAAATATATTCAAGAACCTTTGGAGGTTGATCTTTGGCCTAGGAAATGTGGCATATTATTACTTATGCTAACTATTTAGATCATTAAGGCTTGGAGTGGAGTGGTGAGGATGAGTGACCATTTTATCCGACTGTCATTCTCTTTTACAATGGTAAGTTTTGTGCATATTGAGTTAGTTGCAACCTTAGGGGACTATGCTGAAGGGGATACTCCTTATGACATGGATCATGAGGATGTCCTTCAAAATAACTTCTTATTTGACGGGTTAGTCCCTTGTGTCATGCATGCCGAGTATTCTAGTTATCAAGAGGTTTTTAGTTCTATGTCTCTTGAGGACCTTCAAAAACTAGTTGTGATCCCTGCCCCACCTCCTTATAAGGATGAGTCTTAGTTTCTCACTAAGGAAATAATAGATTTTAACATAGGTTCTAAGAAGATCTCTAGAATCCTTAATCTAGGTAAAGCCTTATCCATGGATGAGGAGGAGTAATTGACCAATTTGTTGAAAGAGTTTCATGATATTTTTGCTTGGCCATATGCTGACATGTTAGGGCTTGATCCATCCCTTGTTATAAAACATTTGGTAGTAAATCCTAGTGCTAATATTATTAAGTAGAAACTTAGGAAAATGTATCCTAAGGTCACCCCTTTAGTCAAGGAGGAGCTCCAAAAACTTCTTGACATCAGTTTCATAAAGCTATCGACTATTCTGATTGGATCTCCAACATTTTTCTTGTGGCTAAAAAGGTAGGAACAATCAAAATATGTACCAAATTTAGGGACATTAACTTAGGATATCCCAAGGATGATTTTACTCTCCCCAACATAGATATGATCGTAGATTTCACTACCAAATATAGTATGCTTTCGCTCATGGATGTTTTTTAGGATACAACTAGATCATGGTTGCACCTGAGGATCAGGCCAAGACAACTTTCATCACACCATGGAGTACCTTTTGTTATAAAATTATGTCGTTCGACTTAAAGAACATTTGTGCCACATATTAGAGGGCTCATGGATGTCTAAATGGGGTAATAATGAACCAAAAGGATAAGTAATGTTGGTTGTGTCTACCATAAATATCACTAAGGTAGAGATCAAATCACCTCATGGATTAATGTCTTGGCCTTTCAATAATTGTTATGTATGCATCCAATACTTATATTTTAGGGATACTATATGACCTTTATGAGGCATTTGATTTATTAGGAACCATCTCCAAATGTTTGGATATTACATCCAAATTTTTAAGGGTTTTTAAATAACTAATATTAATATGATTTTCAAAACAACAAAATAAGTCTAAGAATAAATTAATTATTGATAACAGGATGGGAAACTCGCTAAAGTACTATATACTAATGCATACAATTTTTGAATATATTATTGTTATTTTTACATTTACTCAAACTCATCCTATAGAGATAATAAATTTTGTTCAACTTGCATATAGAATTATAATCTCTTTCAGTACTTGATAGAAATTTTCCATGGTTTGGTTGCATCTTCTTGTTGCAATTTAGGGTGTACCTTTAATAATAAGACCTATAAGGTGATACAATTTTGTTTGTATATTGACTATATTAGGTATAATGAAATAAATGATATATTTTTTTAACTTCTAATTATGACCCTTCAAAAGCTTTAGATCCTTTAGTAATAGCATGTCTTTGATTCAGTTTATAAATTCTTTTCATATTGATTAAAATGTGAAGATATTTGATTGTATACTAATTTTTTTGGTAGATAAATATTATGTATGGTATGTTATCAATATATTATATAGGGTGGAAATGATATTTGATCAAATATAAAAAATATGCACTTTGAAGGCCCAAGATTGGCATCGAGGAAAACTCTATGGTTTAGCTTATGATACTAAAAAATTATAACATAGAGTGCCACTATAGAATGTACCAATAATTCAATTTCTAAATCTAGTAAGGATGGACACTAAGATTATATGTATAGACTTATTATAATTAGGAACAGTAGTGCTAAGATTAGAAAGTAGTGTACACAAGTATTGGTTTAAAGTGGTGCCAAACTAATATGATAGTGCAGCATCAAGGGTGCTATCAAATGAATGTTTTAGCACTACTCAATATTAGCACTTAGTTTGATGATTGAGATTAGGTATAATATTACCTAAAATAGGGATTTAAAACTATGTGTGTGATTCATGTCAATGATATTAATCACAATTAAGACTGGTGCTAGTGTATGACACATGAGCTCAATGCTAAAACAACTATATGTTGGCACTACGATAGAATTAAGAAATATTTTGATTTGTATAATACAATGATGATTGAATGCATCTACCCATAAGAGAATGCAAATGAATAATGTGAAATAAATTTCCCTTGTATTACATGATAATATTATAATGGTATTTATGAAGGAGATATATGTACTAAAGAATGGGCCATATATCTTAGAAGACTTACCAAATAAGTCTAATAATAAATTAATTATTGATAACAAGATGGGAAACTCGCTAAAGTACTATAAGAGATTGTAACGTGCCAGTTGGTGAGCTTTAATTCAATTGTTAATATCAGTTTTAAGATGTGATAACTTGATGATTTCTTGATCTTCAATTTATTCTTTTTATATATAGTTTTTACCCACTTTCATCAAATTATACCAAATTGTTTAGTTTGCATTTATATGAATGTTGATACGATAGATTATGAAGGATCATCATTAGAAATTAAGAAAGTTTACCTTGTAATTATTGTAAGGAACTAATATTATCCACCAACCTCTTATATTGAGTTGGTGATAAATTAATATATACAACTAAATTATTATTTCATCATATTTATTGGCATCATGTTTGAAAGCCACTAACATTAATGATATATTAAATTTTTTGATAGTTGATTAGAATTTTATTTTTACATGTACATACTATCAAATCTATACTACAATTTTCTAGATGTCATGTGTTATTTATATGTTAGACATGTTCCATGTGAATGTATAAACATGTCGTCTATCAATGTGTATACATCTTGCAAAAGTGCATGCATATTTTTGAAATATGGATAATACTTAGAATATAATGGTACTATTAGGTGATGTCACTTGATATGCGCACTAAAAATTAAGATAAGCATTATCATCTAAGTAGAGAAGGAATTTGATGATATTGGAAGATAATAAACCTACCATTCTTGGATAAAATAATTGATGGCAATGGTAGATGATGGTGCCACCATTGACAATTGAGGATGATGTATTTTTGGATTGATAATGGAAGTTAGCGCTCATACCAAATGATGATAGATATTTGAGCCTATGATGTCTTACCAAGGACCAATGATTAGCACTAGATCCTAATAGTAACTAATATTTAAACTTATAATATCCCATTGGGAGCTAATTAATTATAATTATATTTAAATGGTAGTTATATGCTAAAAGAAGTAGTAGTATCTAATGGTACAACCAATGATAACAAGAGTCAAATCCTTTAGCTACTTAGACCTATCATGAATTGGTAGGATGGTAAGAACAAAGTTAACCTAAGGAGATATGCTTATGCTAACTATTTATGCTAGAAATAGTGCCAAGGATAAAGTTGACATAAAAGTTAGTGCTAGTGCCAATGCTAAATTTTGGTAATATTGTTGGTGGTTGATGTTGATGCTAATGCTAAAAATTAACATCAACAATAAAATCTAGTTCTAGTACTAACATTGAAGGCTCACATTGATTCTAGTGTCAATGTTGAAAAATGATGTTGGCAACATCCTTCAATGTGTGCATGGGAATAACCCTCTTGAACTAGTGCTGAGGATAGTGATGCTATAAAAGTGGGTGCTAGCGCTAATTCTAAACATTGAAACTATTATTGGTGATTGATTTTGATGCCAATGCTACAAATTGATACCAAAAATAGAATCTAGTGTTAGTGCTAACATTGAAGGATCACATTGATGCTAGTTTCAATGTTGAGAAAAGATGTTGGTGACATCATTGATTATGTGCATGGCATGGGACTACCTCTCTTGAACTAGTGCTGAATATAGTGTTGATATGAAAGTGGGTGCTAGTGCCAATGCTAAATGTTATCACTATTATTAGTGGTTGATGTTGATGCTAATGCTAAAAATTGACAGTGACAATAAAAGCTAGTGCTAGTGTTAACATTAAAGGATCACATTGATGCTAGTGCCAATGTTGAAGCATTATGTTGGTGATATCCTTAAATGTGTGCATAGGACTACCCCTCTTTAGATTTAGATTATATCTTCTTGCAATATAAATTTGGTTTTGGATAAATATAAGTTAAAAAACATAAAAAATGTTCCTATCAAACTAGACAAAACAACATTTAGGAACATAAAATTTAAATAAATATTAAACCAAATGAAATAAATTATATAGTTAAATATAATAATTATCCATAAAATTATAGTATACTCAGCAAACCTTTCTACATAATAAAATTAAAAAATATGAATAAAAATAGGAGATCAAATATATCCATTTAAGCCTTAAAATATTAAAATACATACCTATAAATAAATAAAAATAATTTTAAACCTATATAACGTACTAAAAATATGAAAAAAAACAAATGCAACTTTCAATACTCTATTCATACACCAAAGTAAACCTACATAATAATTTTAAATGTAATAAACAAAAGACATAATCCATTGAAACAAAAGCTTTCTAGATAATATTATAAAAATATATGAAAAACAAGTCTTTCCTTGATATGCAAAGAATGTTTTGCTTTTCCCAATTTATCTTATCTCATTTATTCATAATCAAAATATGTAGGATCTAAAAATTTAGCGCATTGTTGTCCTTGCTCTTTGGTAGCACCCTTAATAGGTTCCCAATTTCAATTTTATATTGAAAAGTTTACTTTTTTTTTTTATCAAAGTAAAAATCTATCATCTTGTTGCTTGCCTCAAAAAAATAGTTATTTATTGCATTCTACTTACTTTATCTACATTCACCTTTAACATTATCCCTAACACTTATCAATGTAGATATCATACCCTCGATGTTAAATAATTCATCCACAATTTTGATATTACTCCATAAAAAAATGATTTTACCTCACAATCCCTAGGAAGAGCATGTACCATTAAATACAAAATAAATCTCCAATAATGAAATAAATCACCAAACCTCATACTATACATTAATATGCTAATGATAAAAATATTCTCCAATTCTTGAAAAATAAAATCTACTCTAGAATTCTTTGAATATTTAAGAAGGCACACACACACACACACACACACACATACACACATACACATATCTATTCACCTTTCCTTCACATGACATCACCATCGTGATGACTTATGTCAGTCTTATATCCCTGAATAATGCACCCCCCCTAAATATTGTATTATGGAAATACATACATAATTTTATAATAATCAAGGCAACATGTGCATGCACCTCTTCTCAAAATCAATCCTCAAAGAATAGGAATTTTATTACTATAAATCCCTTACTTAATCATTTTCACATTTATCTTATTTTTTTTAACTTTTAGTTTTTGTATATGTTGGAAATATGAGCAAGATTTGTCGTCATTGATGTCAAGGAAGATAAGGACCAAGTTTATTGTCATCCAGGTGTCTATGTCTAAGATTTGATAGGCAAGGTTGATGTTCGAGTTTCATTAATATCCTCCGGTGGTTTTTACCAAAAAGGCAAAGAAAAAGGTTTAATATTATAATATTTAAGTATCCAGGGTTGGTTCATGAAAAATAAATGCAAGGAGTTGTCACATTATAAAGCATCTAAAAAACCCATAAGGCAGATTGAATGGTTAAAGGTTTAATTATTTAATTTTAAATAATTTAACCTTAAGGTTAAATTATTTAAAATTAAATAATAAGGTTAAAATTTAAAATTAAATAATAATAAATTAAAGGGCCTAAGGTTATAAATTATAAATTTGAATTTTATAAATTCAAATGTCTTCACCGATGTTGGATAAAGCACATGAAAATACATATAAATAATGCCACAAAACCTTGACATTAATCATCCTTGTGAATTGAAGCCTATGCAAAGAGTTCGTACACCATAAGAGATTCACATGTGTTTAAATTCCTTGGATGCAGAGGAGAGGACAAGTAACAGGGAAGTACAAAAACTATTCCAAAGCAGTCTGTAGCTCAATTGGCAGCTAAGGGCTGCGATAAAGTGTTCGAGGAATTCTAGACCCGATTTCGAATCATGGGCACTCCGTTTTGTTGAAGAGGAAGTAGTTTTTGTTTGCACTTCGTGGAAGAGAAGAAGATAAAGGTGTTGGGATGCACCTTTTAGATAACGTGAAGTCACGTAGTCTAAGCGACGCTAGCTTGAAGCACTAAGATGCTTGGTGAAGGAAAGGTGGGAGTTTGAAACCCACCAAAGACATTTTTGCCAAGCAAAAGGTATGCAAATCGAATTTTAATTTTTATTAAGGCTTGGTCTAGGTGGAATTTGTGGAACATGCGCTAGAGGGTTTTGTTTTTTTTTGATAAGTAGCATTAAATTTACAACGGGTTTTTTGAGAAGGGACCCAAAACCTTATTTATAGAAAAAGCCGAAGCTAAAGGAAGTACCACCGCCTGAATCTAATCCTAGGGCCGGAGTCCGGGGCCCGGGGCCCTTTTTTTTTTTTTCCCCTTTTTTAACAGGTTTTGAAAGGATCCCAAAACCTTTTTACAACAGGTCAAAAGATCAAACCTAGGTTCAAAAACAAACCCTAGGACATATCCCACCCAGTGAGAAAATCCGAAAAAGGGATGAAGTTGACAAATCCTGTCTAAGCGGGAAAAAATAGTAAACCCTAAAATCCCGTCTCAGGGAAAAAACAAAATTATTTGGAAAATCCCAACTAGTAGGAAAAAGAGAAAACCCTAAACCGGCATAATTGAAAAATCCCGCCTGACGGGAAAACCAGCAGGATTGGAAAACCCGCCCCGTGGGAAAAAATAGTAGGAGCAAAACAACCCGCTCAGCAAGGAAACCAACAGTAGCTGGAAGAGAAGGATCCTGCTCAGCGAGAAATCTGCCAAAGGAACAAACCCCTGCCCAACAGGAGGCCCGGAGCTGGGAAGCAAAAACCAAGGGAGGGACAGGGAAGTTGTCCCACGAGCGCTCGGGGCTGGAAAGGGAACCTTGGCAAAGACGAAAGCAGCGGAAGACCACTGAAACGACCAGCAAGAGAACAACCAGCCCCATCCATGCCTGGAGGAGACAGAAGCCTAGGAGACATAGCTGCAGGTTTGGCCCCCCCAGGGCCCAAAGGGCAGACTACAGAAATCGAGGGTCCACCTCAAGACCAGACAAACCCCAGATCTACACGGAGATCCCGAAGGCAAAGGCAACCTGGAGCAACTGAGGAAGGGCCTCATATGCGGGAATAGGCCCCCCCCGAGGCCAAGAAAGAGCACATGAAGATCCCCAAGTGGCAACCAGGAAACCAGAACCAACCCTCTTTCAGCAGCCACCCCTGGGCAAGCTGAAAACCTGCCGAACCAAGGAACTCGGGCCCAGAAACCGTAGACCCTGCCAAGCAAAAGCAAACCAAGCAACGGGAACCCTGAGCAAACACGGGATCTGGAAAAGCAGGGCAAGAGAATTCCAAGGGAGGGGACAGGGGAAGGGGAAGAGGGACAAGAACCACCCCGCAATGGGCCCAAACACACAGGATCCACCCAGCCCAGGGACTAGCCCACCCAGGAGCCAGCCCGCACGGGAACCACCCCGTCCTGGGGCCAGCCCGCATGCCAGCAACCCGCCCGGGGTCCAGCCTGAACAGGGACCAAATATGAACAGCTACCAGCACCCGTAGAAGCACTCCGCGCAATGGCCAAAGAAGACAGCCAGCACAGCACCCCCAACCGCACAACCGCCAGCCAGAACAGGAACCACCCCGCCTAGCATCCACCCCGCACCGAAGCCCGTCGATGCAGCAGACGTCCACCATAGTAGCCAACCCGCCCAAGCGCCACCTCGCCCTAACCCGGACCCCCCTGCAATATGACGAAACTATGTTTTCTCGCAAGCAAACCCTAGCAGAGCATTTTTCGTCTCCCTTTGATTCCCCCTATTTTTTTAATATCAAATCTTCGCTAGAGGGTTTTGTTAAGTGCTAAGGTGGTTGGTAATTAATTAAAGAGGGAGATACAAGGTTTTGGTTAAGTTAAAAATTAAATTATCCTTTTAGGAGTAATATAAGTGGAATTAAATTTTATTTTAAACATAAAGGTATTAATTATTTTAAAAGGAGTAATAAGGTGATTATTGAAAGATTATTTGTGAAGTGATTTACTTGGTTTTTGTTAAACTTTTAAGTGTGGAGTTTATAAGGTGTAATTGAGATCTTATGCTATGTATGGTGAAATATTTTGAGGAATCATTTAAGTGAATTTTTGAGTGAAGATCTTGCTACCTAACCTTTGAAATTGGCAAAGAGTTGATTGTGATTGAGACGTGTTTGAGGTCAAATATTCTTCAAACAAAAGGTAAGGGCACATTATCCTTAAGAGTGATTGTTGGATGTTGTGAATACTAAGTTGGAGAGAAAAGGTTCTTGTTTGATAAGAATTGTTGAGTAAGCCTTTATATGCATGATTGGTGAATGCTTGAGTGAGAACTTGTGAACTATATTGAACTAGGGTTTATGCAAGATCATGAGTATCATTGTTATGTGATTTTGGAATCATCTTGAGTTGAGTTTGAGTTCCATAGTGAGAGTTGTTGAGAGCATTGGATGAAACATTTGCTTAGGTTTTGCAAGCAAGTTTTGTTTCATTGGTTGAGTTGATTGAGCATAGTTGATTGAAGTGTGTTGAAGTGATAGTTCAAGTTCTGTGAAACAAATTGTTCTATATTCTAAATTGATTTGAAAGAGGTTTTCTGCAAGAGATTGAATTGAGTTTGTGTGCAAGTTTTGTAATTGATTTGAGAAAGCTTTTGTGAGATCTTGCAAGCATATTTGAGTAAGTCCTTGAGGGGACTTAAGGACATAATTGATAAAGCTTTTGTGAAAGCTTAAGGAAATATTTGTGTGAGCTTTTGTGGAAGCTTACAATCAGATTGGACAAAGTTGAGGTAAGTTCTAGTGAGGACTTGTTGAGCAGATTTGAGGTAAGTCTTATAGAAGACTTGAGAAAAGATTGGATAGGTTCTTGAGAGGACTTGTTGGATAGATTAGTGACAGAGCAGAGACATATATTGAGCAGATTTGTGCTAGATCGAAGGACAGTGTTTAGTGCAGATTTGAGACAGTCTTGAGTAGAGCTTTGGAGGTGATAGAGTAGAGGATAATAGTCTCTAATGGATAGAGATCCATTATCCAAGGTAGAGAGGACAAAGGTCTTCAGTGGAGAGAGATCCAAAACCCAGAGCGATGGAGGTAGTAGCCTTCTAGAGGATCACCGACCAGATTAGAGGATATTGGTGTCTCCTATGGATAGAGATCCATAAAATTGATTTGGGGATTTGTGTCTCCTTTGGATAGAGGTCCATAAATATTGTAATAGGGAAGGATTCCCAAGATATTTGTTGAGAAATTTTTAGTGAAATATTTTCTCCATGGAGTAGCCCACATCGGGTGAACCATGTTAAATCATGTCTCTCATGTGTGTGATGATTTATGTGATGTTTATTGCTTTGATGTTACTACTGCTATCATATGTGTTGAAAAGCAAAAAGTTTTATCTTATACTGTTCACCCCCCTCTCATTATAAGCACATGTTATTCAATTGGTATCAAAGCGGGTCTCTCCATGAAAGCAGAGGAGGCAGAACCCGCAAAAAAAGGAGGGAAAAGGAAAAAAAAAAAAAAGGAGGAAAAAAAAAAAAAAAAAAAAAAAAAACAAAAAAAAAGGAAAAAGGAAAGAAAAAAAAAAAAGAAAAAAAAAAAAAAAAAAAAAAAAAAAGAAAAAAAAATGAAAAGACCAAGCTACGACAAGATATAATGTTAGGGAAACAAAAAGAGGAATCCAACTTTCAAGAAACAAAGACATCAAACAAAGATGAGCTCATCACTCATACACCGAAAGGAAAGGACATCAAGAAAGAAGAAAGCAAAGAAGAACCATGGATGAGAGTTAATCACAAAAGGAGAAGCACTCGACCACATTTTCAAAGGCATCCAAACAGGTTACATAATTTCTTCCATGGCTATTGCTTTTCTTGTAACAAATATGGTCATAGAGTTGTACACTGCACTGGTTATGTGAAAAATGATGTCAATAGAAATTTTAACTATTTTGCACCTCTCATGAATGATGATATCATATGTTACAAATGCAATAATTTTGGGCACAAGGCTAGATGGTGCAAAATGGTACTTCCTAAGTCTAGTAAAAAGAATACAACTTCAACGACTAGGAAAGAGAAAAAGGGGAATGAAAAAGCTAGATCAATGTTAGTTCAAACAACTCTTCATGCTCAGGATAAAGAAGAACAATGGTTTCTTGATAGTGGTTGCTCTAGACACATGAAATGAGAAAAATATAAATTTCTTGTGCTCAAAGAAACAAATAGAGGATCAATAAGTTTCGATGATAATGGATCACCAAATATTTATGGAAAAGGAACTCCGAGTTTAGATAACGGGAAAAAAATAATAAAAAATATACTATATGTGAAAGGGTTAAGAAAAAATCTACTAAGTGTAAGCCAACTTTGTGATCAAGGTCATATGGTTACTTTTCACCCATATAGATGTGAGATAAGAAAGTCTGAAACTGGAAAAGTCATTGCAAATGCAAGTAGAACTCCAAACAACCTCTATATGCTTAGTGAGATTAAAGGAGAAAAGTGTTTTCTATCACAAGAGGATGAGAGTTGGATGTGGCATAGAAGAATGGGTCATTTTAACTTTGACAACATAGTCAACATAAGCAATAAATAGGTTGTCAGAGATTTACCCAAACTGAAAAGACCACAAAACATAATCTGTGCACCTTGTCAACATGGAAAGCAAACTAGAACTAGTTTCAAATCAAAGGGATATATGTCATTTGAGCCATTAAGTCTAATACATACTGATCTATGTGGTCCTACCAGAACACAAAGTATTCAAGGTGAAAGTTACTTCATATTGTTCATAGATGATTACTCAAGAATGATTTGGGTAGCCTTCCTAAAAGATAAGTCAGAAGCATTTGATAAATTCAAGGTATTTAAAGAACGGGTCAAAAATAAAATCGATAAGAGGATTAAGTGTTTGAGATCATACAGAGGAGGAGAGTTTACCTTAAATGAATTTGTAGATTTCTGTGAACAACATGGAATCAAGAGAGAATACTCAGCTGCAAGAACTCCTCAACAAAATGGAGTAGTCGAAAGGAAAAATAGGACTATTGAGAATATGGCTAGAGCTATGTTAAATGAGTCCAAGATTTTAGATGGATTTTGGAGGGAAGTAGTCAACACAATAGTGTATATCATTACTAGGGCTCAAATAAGAGTAAACCATCACAAGAATCCATATGAGCTTTGGAAAGGAAGACCAACCACTGTAAAACACTTCAAAGTTTTTGGAAGCAAGTGTTACATAAGACGGGAAGAGCAAAACTTGGGCAAGTTTGACCCAAGATGTGATGAGGGTATTTTTCTTGGTTACTCCAATAAGAGAAAAGCCTATAGATGCTACAAAAAAAGGACTCACACTATTGTGGAAAGTATAAATGTAACTATTGATGAAAAGATAGGGTTGAGAGAGCCAATTCAAGAAACTATGTATTAAGAAGATGAAAACTATCAAGAAGAGTTTCATGAGGAATCAAAAGAAGAAGAGGAAGAAACACAAAGACTTCTTCCCAAGACTCCATCCAGGTATGTACAGAAACATCATCCAAAATATCTAATCATTGGGAATCCTAATGAGAGACAGACAAGGAGAAGGGTAATAACATCAACTCAACCAACAAATTTTTCTTTATTATCTAAGATTGAGCCAAAAGACTTCAATGAAGCAAGTGAAGATAAGTTTTGGATTAAGGCAATGGATGAGGAATTAGACCAGATAGAGAAAATTAAGACTTGGGAACTTGTTCCATGACCAAAAGGTAAAAATGTGATTGGCACTAAGTGGGTATTTAGAAACAAGCTAAATGAAGATGGTCAGGTGGTCAAAAATAAAGCAAGGTTAGTGTGCAAAGGTTATGCACAGGTTGAGGGAATTGAATTTGATGAGACATTTGCTCCAGTTGCACGACTTGAAGCTATAATAATATTCTTAGCCTTCTCAAGTTTTAAAAACTTCAAAGTATATCAGATGGATGTTAAGTCAACATTTCTAAATGGTGTTCTAGAAGAAGAAGTTTATATTGAGTAGCCAGAGGGATTCATATTAACAGATAAACCAGACTATGTATGCAGATTGAAAAAGGCATTGTATGGTCTAAAACAGGCTCCTAGGGTGTGGTACTCAATATTGGATAAGTATCTTCAGGAATAGGGATTCAAGAAAGGAATAGTGGACAGTAACTTATACATAAAAAATGAAGGGAATAATCTACTAATTGTGGTTGTTTACGTGGATGACATCATTTTGGGGGAAACAATGACAAGATGTGTAAAGAATTTGCAAAGAACATGTGGAATGAATTTGAGATGTCTATGCTTGGTGAGTTGTCCTTCTTTCTTGGACTTCATATTTCACAATCAGAGAAAGGAGTATTTCTTTCACAAACCAAGTATATAAAAGAAATGCTAAAGAAATTCAACTTAGAAGATTGCAAACTAGTAAGTACCCCAATGGTCATAGGATGTAAGTTAAGTAAAGATGATGAATCTCTAGAGGTAAATAAAAAATTATATAGATCTATGATTGGTAGCTTATTGTATGTCACAACTACAAGACCAGATATCATGCAGGCAGTGGGATTAGTGGTAAGGTTTCAGGCAGCACCTAAGGAAACACATGTGGCAGCAGTAAAGAGGATTCTTAGGTATCTAAAAGGGACCATGGATTTTGGGCTTTGGTATCCCAAAAGTGATAGTTTCACACTCACAACTTATACAAATGCATATTGGGTTGGTAACATTGATGACAGAAAAAGCACAAGTGGAGGAGCATTCTTTCTTGGAGACTGTCTAGTCTCTTGGTTAAGTAAGAAATAGGCATCAGTATCCTTATCCACAATAGAGGTAGAGTATATTAAAATAGTTTCTTGTTGCACATAGGTATTATGGATGAAGTGAACTTTGGAGGACTTCAAAGTAAAGCATGATCACCCTATTTCCATATTGTGTGATAATACAAGTGCTATAAATATTTCAAAGAACCTCGATGATGCACTCCAGGACAAAGCACATTTCGATTAAGTATCATTTTCTAAGAGAATAGGTGACAGATAAGTAGGTCAAGTTGGAATATGTCACTACAAAGGAGCAGATTGTAGATATTTTCACTAAGCCACTTTCAAAAGAGACTTTTGAGTACCTTCGAGAAAAGTTGGGAGTAGTTCTACTCCCACCCCAGAATTAACCACCTCAAGAGGAGGTGGGGGAGGGGCTAAGCTAAGATTCTCATTATTAGCCCCGAGCCCCAAAGGTGACCCTTTGCCATTGATGTCAAAGGGGAAGAGATTTGAGTTAGGGGGAGAGCATTCAGTCAAGGGAAGTAGTTTCTTAGGGGGAGCAAAGTAGAAAGAGGTAAAAGAAATGGTAAAAATAAAATGGGTTGCCATCAATGACAAAGGGGGATATTGTTGGAAATATGAGCAAGTTTTGTTGTCATTGATGTCAAGGAAGATAAGGACCAAGTTTATTGTCATCTAGGTGTCTATGTCCGAGATTTGATAGGCAAGGTTGATGTTCGAGTTTCATTAATATCCTCTGGTGGTTTTTACCAAAAAGGCAAAGAAGAAGGTTTAATATTATAATATTTAAGTATCCAAGGTTGGTTCATGAAAAATAAATGCAAGGAGTTGTCACATTATAAAGCATATAAAAAACCCATATGGCAGATTGAATGGTTAAAGGTTTAATTATTTAATTTTAAATAATTTAACCTTAAGGTTAAAATTTAAAATTAAATAATAATAAGTTAAAGGGCCTAAGGTTATAAATTATAAATTCGAATTTTATAAATTCGAATATCTTCACCGACGTTGGAGAAAGCACATGAAAATGCATATAAATAATGCCACAAAACCTTGGCATTAATCATCCTTGTGAATCAAAGCCTATGCAAAGAGTTCATGTGCCATAAGATATTCGCATGTATTTTAATTCATTGGACGTAGAGGAGAGGACAAGTAATAGGGGAGCACAAAAACTATTTCAAAGTAGTCTATAGCTCAGTTGGCATCCAGGGGCTGCGATAAAGCATTCGGGGAATGCTAGACCCAAGTTCGAATCGTGGGCGCTCCGTTTTGCTAAAGAGGGAAGTGGTTTTTGTTTGTGCTTCATGGAAGGGAAGAAGATAAAGGCATTGAGGTGCACCTTTTAGACCACGTGAGGGCACATAGCCCAAGTGACGCTAGCTTGAAGCGCTAAGGTACTTGGCGAAGGAAAGGTGGGAGTTCAAAACCCATCGAAGATATTTTTGCCAAGAAAAAGGTATGCAAATAAAATTTTAATTTTTATTAAGGCTTGGTCTAGGAAGAATTTGTGGAACGTGCACTAGAGGATTTTGTTAAGTGCTAAGGTGGTTGGTAATTAATTAAAGAGGGAGATATAAGGTTTTTGTTAAGTTAAAAATTAAATTATCCTTTTAGGAGTAATAAGGGGATAAGTGGAGTTAAATTTTATTTTAAATATAAAGGTGTTAATTCTTTTAAAAGGAGTAATAAGGTGATTATTGAAAGATTATTTGTGAAGTGATTTACTTGTTTTTGTTAAAATTTTAAGTGTGGAGTTTATAAGGTGTAATTGAGATCTTATGCTATGTATGGTGAAATATTTTGAGGAATCATTTAAGTGAATTTTTGAGTGAAGATCTTGCTACCTAACCTTTGAAATTGGCAAAGAGTTGATTGTGATTGAGACAGGTGTTTGAGGTCAAATATTCTTCAAATAAAAGGTAAGGGCAAATTATCCTTGAGAGTGATTATTGGATGTTGTGAATACTAAGTTGGAGAGAAAAGTTTCTTGTTTGATAAGCATTGTTGAGTAAGCCTTTATATGCATGATTGGTGAATGCTTGAGTGAGAACTTGTGAACTATATTGAACTAGGGTTTATGCAAGATCATGAGTATCATTGTTATGTGATTTTAGAATCATCTTGAGTTGAGTTTGAGTTCCATAGTGAGAGTTGTTGAGAGCATTGGATGAAACATTTGCTTAGGGTTTGCAAGCAATTTTTGTTTCATTGGTTGAGTTGATTGAGCATAATTGATTGAAGTGTGTTGAAGTGATAGTTCAAGTTCTGTGAAACAAATTGTTCTATATTCTGAATTGATTTGAAAGAGGTTTTTTGCAAGAGATTGAATTGAGTTTGTGTGCAAGTTTTGTAATTGATTTGAGAAAGATTTTGTGAGAGCTTGCAAGAAGATTTGAGTAAGTCCTTGAGGGGACTTAAGGATAGAATTGAGAAAGCTTTTGTGAAATCTTAAGGATAGATTTGTGTGAGCTTTTGTGGAAGCTTACAATCAGATTGGACAGAGTTGAGGTAAGTTCTAGTGAGGACTTGTTGAGCATATTTGAGGTAAGTCTTAGAGAAGAATTGAGAATATATTGGATAGGTTCTTGAGAGGACTTGTTGGACATATTAGTGATAGAGCAGAGGAAAATAGTATCCAGTGGATAGAGATCCATTAGCCAGGGTAGAGAGGACAAAGGTCTTCAGTGGAGAGAGATCCACAACCCAGAGCAGTGGAGGCAATAGTCTTCTAGAGGATCACCAACCAGAGAAAAGGAGATTGGTGTCTCCTATGGATAGATATCCACAAACTTGATTAAGGGATTGGTGTCTCCTTTGGACAGAGGTCCATAAACATTGTAATAGGGAAGGATTCCCAAGATATTTGTTGAGAAAGTTTTAGTGAAATATTTTCTCCGTGGAGTAGCCCACATTGGGTGAACCACGTTAAATCATGTCTCTCATGTGTGTGATGCTTTATGTGATGTTTATTACTTTGATGTTACTACTGCTATCATATGTGTTGAAAAGCAAAAAGTTTTATCTTATACTATTCACCCCCCTCTCAGTATAAGCACATGTTCTTCGAGTATATCTAAAAGGAATTCAAGTAGATGTGTAAACAAATTATGGAAATAGGACAAGCAGTATATCTACTTCAAAAATATATTTGATGTTTTCCATTGACTATTATTTATTCCATTATGTTCATTCAATTTATTTGTATAACAAATTAATGTTTAGATATTTTTCATAAAATTTATCAAATCTAGTAATACTATTTATATGTTGGGATAAAGGAGGTTAAGATATAGGATGGAATTCACACATTAGAAGATAATTTGAAATACCTTTTAAGGGATATTTTCATGTTGTGGGAGCATCCAACATATAAACATTTATGTTTATGAACAACAATTTGTGAACCATTTAGATAACTGCCAAGCTTGCATTCAAAAGAAGAAAGAAAAAGGAAGATAAAATGATGGCCATAGAAAGAAAATGAAATAACATGAAATATATCAAACATCAGATTAATATTGAATGAATCTCGAATACAATTTAAGCAATTCTATTGTAAGTTTTCTTCATGTTATTTCATGAATGATATTAGCCATCTTATCTTATATTATTGTTTTTATATTAATGTTTATTCATTAATATTGGCCATTGATAATTGAATGCTCAAATATTGGATAATATATTTTGGTCTTGAACATTGGGACCTATGATAAATTGGCTAAAAGGCCAATAGTAGTATCAAATCTACCACCATACTCCATTCATTTTTGAGGAGTCATTATTTTTTATCTAGCATCAAGATTGATCTTGGTGTAAATTTTATTTGAAGAAAAGGTTTAGGACAAAATCTAGAATCATATTAAAATTTGGCATGAATTAAATTTTATAAGGAAGAATTATTTATATATTTATTACCTAACATATTTCATTGAAGGAGAATATTTGAGTTGGATAGAAAAAATCCAATATTGATAAACCAAATATTAAGTGGATTAAGAAAAAAGTGAACAGATCATTGAGATATATCATTGAGGATTAGTTGAGGATGTCAAGTCTGAGTTAGAGCATAATCAATATTGGACATAGTAGCTATCAAGAAGGCAAAGGTACTTTTTTAAAGTTAAATAAAAGTAAAAATTGATAGAGAAGAGCCTTCAAATCGATAACCGAGCAAATAATAGCACCTTGCTAAGGATAAAAGTTGAAGAGCATAACTAGGAATGTGTAGATTAATGCATATCAAAGGATACCAATACATTCGAGTGAATAGAGAATATTTAAGCAACTACAACTTGGTGTAAAACCCAAAAATCCTAAGCATTGGGAAGAATGAGTAAGTAGAAAAGGTATCCAAAATACTTGATGCTTGGTGAAGAAGATTGGAAGACTAAGAACATGGGTTAGATGTACAATGCTTGAGTGAGAAAAATAGGCTATTGAAAACCTATGCAAATCAGAGAGTAGAGGTTTATATGAAGGGATAAGTTGAGACCTAAGTAAGAACAAGCAAAACAACCTTTGTAAACTAGAGAGCATAGGTTAATACAAAGCGATAAGGTGAGCAAGTGAATATGTTAGGTCTAAAATATCTTGGGAGAAGAAAACCTTAGCGTAATGCTTTCTAAAGTCTACACTTGTTCTCAAAATCGATGATAAAAGTGGGATAACATCCATTTCCATGAGTTCCATGTGGGATTTTACATCTGCTAAGGTACAAATATTACCTTTCATTCATATTTTAATTTTACGAGTGCACATACTTTATTTTTAAACTTTAGAAATTTGGATATTTAATTTATACTAAATTTGATTTGGCATTAAGATTAATTAGAATGATAAGGTAATTAAAAATCTGTATTTGGAAAAGAAATTTGGGAGTTATACGGAGAAAATTTAGAAATTGATAAATATATATTTACAAATTTAATTTTGCAATTTGATAAATTGAAATTAAAATTTTGGAGAGAGAAGGATTTCTACTCCAATGAAATTAAAGAATTTGAAAATTTGTTTTTGAAAATTGAAATTTAAAATTGAAAAGTTTGGAGCTATAAGGTTGACCTCTCCAAAGGAATTAAATTTGATGAGTTCCATTATGTCAAATAGCAAAAATTTTCTTTCAAAATCACAACTTTTGAAATGACCTAATTTTACATCATGGAAAAACAAACTGAAGTCAATTCTTGTTATAAAAAACATTGGGAAATAGTGAATGGAACAAATCAAAATCTTGTTGAAGATGAAATAGAAAAAGAAAAGTTTGAAGAAAGTGATACAAAAGTCCTTATATCAATTACATTTGGGATAATTCATGAGATACTACCATATGTAAGTGAAAGGAATTCAACAATTTCTTAGGAGAAATTATGTAAAATAATTGAAGAAAAGAACAAAGAAACCATGTTGAATTTACACTCTTAATTATATTTATTGAAGGTTAATAGTGGACAGAGTATAGAACTCTTTCTTCAAATAGTAATGAATATAAAGGCTAGATTATTGACTTTGGTAAAAATATTGAAGAGAAGTTTCTTGTTCAAGTTACATTAAAAGTGGGGAGTGCGAAAGGTCTTCTGCTCTAGGCTGGTGGACCCCTGTTTCAAATTTCCTACCTCTCCCTCCTCCAGTCCTACTAATCTCTGCTGGGCAAATCCCTTGAGATTTTCACATTGTATTTCTAGGACCTCCATGAGACCATCCTATGCTTCCTAGTATGTGTTGTCTCTTCCCGATGTTTTTACTACAGCTTGGCTAGTTTGTTTGAAAGTTTCTTTCCCTTGCGACATCTGGTGGTGGTTGGTTTTCAAATGGCTTGGATCGTGAGCAGAAGTTACAAAGCCTTTCCTAGAAGACGTTGCTGGTCTTTAGGAGGACCTTGTAATTTTTTTCTATCTGTAGGTAAGGTTTCCTACGTTCTTCTCCTGGGTTTGGCTTTCGAAAGGGGTCTTCCATCTTGTTTTTAGCCTACGGTATTCTCCTGCACCTTTTATGGTCTTGGGTTAGGGCCCATTTTTTATTGTCTATAGTTGAGTGACTCTTACAACTAGTTTTAATATGAGCTTTCAGGAGTAGGTTCGTTGTCCATTTTAGGAATTTCCTCTGCATACATTCTCTGCAACTCCTTTTTGGTCGTTGGTGCAGGTTGATGCTTTATTGTGTAGTTGTAGATGATGGTGTCTTTTGGTCTCTCCCTGGATGGAAGTTTGGTGGGATTGGTGGTTTTATTCTATGAGTGATTTTTTGATGGAAATTTTTTGTAGTCCCTTTGATCTTTGGTGGGAGCTCATGTTTTCTTGTTTACTGTAAAAGCTTATCTTTGATGGTTATCCTTATATGCATATTTTACTCCAGTCCCAAGATGTCGTGGTAGATTGATTCTTCTCCTGGATTTCCTATCCATTTCTAGTGCATCACGACTTCTATGCAGTGAGATCCCTATGCTTGTGGTGATATCCCCATGTTGTTGATCCTCTTTACAAGTTTTCACTATTCTAGAAGGATTATATTTGCTGGGTTAGTGCTTAAATTTCCCGGTGCCTTCCTGGATGGATTTTTTAGTTTCCCTGGTCCTTTCTGGGCAGGTCAGTGCTTTTATGGTTTTCCCAAGTTGGTTTCTAGGTTTTGGTATTGTGCTAGGAAGGTTCTTTTGGGTGGGAAGCCCAGTTTTAAACTTACCCAAATGGTCTCCCTTTCCCACTTTCTCATGGGTGGGAGTTTTTAATTTAATTTTAAAATTTTAAATATGTTCTTGTCAAATATCCTGTTCTAAATGGGTTTATCCTTTTGAGGTTTATCTCGGGCTACCACAAGCCAGGGTTTCTATTTATGTTGTTAATTTTTATTTATCTCGGGCTCTCATAAGCCAGTTTTTTAAGATATTATCTTTTCATTTGTCTCGGGTTCCCATAAGCTGGATGTCCTAGTTTGTGTTGTGCCGGTTGGTCTTGCTATTTGTTGTTGCAAGATTTTCCCGCTAGGATCATCTCCTATTTCACTTTGTGGATACCTTCTCTTTGTAGAGATCCTCTCCCTGACCCTTATGTAAAAGTTTTTGGGACCCTTTCAAAACCCTATTATCAATAAAAAAAAGTTACATTAAAAGCACCTCCAGAGAGTTACAAATTTTTAGTTACTTCAATTCAAATTCTAAATAAGGAAACAACCTTTGATGACTTGGTTAATTTTCTTCAAGAGTATGAAGTGGATAATTTAGTCAAAGATAAAATGACTTTAAATGCTTTGATAATTAAATAAACTGTACCAAGTAAATCTATAACATCATCAAATTCTTAGCCTAGATGAAAATAAATATTTTGTCACATATGTAAACAAATATTATACTACAAAAGTTTGTAGATATAATTCCTTGAATCAAGGAAATCAAATGAATAAACCTTTTTATAATCTTTAGCTAAGGTAATACCAGCCTTAGTACTGATATGGACAATAAAAAAATAACAACAATTAAGAGAATAAAATAAAAAAGGTAATTTAGTCCAAGAAATTCAAGAAATAGAAGAGGCTACAGAAGGAAATGAAATTAGAGCCCTTACAACAAGGAATCTAGTTGGACAATTTAAAATACTTATACAAATAATAAAATGAGAATTATTCAAAATTTTCTAATGGCACTAATGATACAAGTAACTAAACTTCAAAAATAGGTTTGATATGTAGACCAATTGGTTTGACCAAAACCCGTAAGGGGGGCGAAGGTCCAAGGTTCAAATCTCAGGCCTTGTCAAACTGAACACTTTTCCATTTTCTGGTGCTTTCAGTAGCGTAAAATGTTTAAAATGATTATGGTATGGTGGTTATAGGGCTGGACTGCGTGAAGATCTGTGTGGCAGCTTCTAGGGTAGATAGCACAGAATACTGTGGCGGCCATAAAAAGCCGAACAACCTACCCAAATTCATGCGGTTACCTATTCCACCATGTTAATTAAAAAAAATTCAAAAACAAAAAAATACTCTAAATAAAAAAATATGATCAAGTCCAAGAAAGAGAGGAACAAAGTGAAGAAAGAATATCAAAACGAGTAAAATAAAGATAGCCAAAGAAAATGCAAGAAATAAGAAGATAAGTAAATGCTAGAATCTTGAGTAGTGCTAGAAATAGAGCAAAAGGATAAAAACAACAATTATATATTTAAGACTAAAGTCTTCAATAACCAAATAATGAAATATAGAGAGGTGTTAGAGAATATCACATTATTTGGTTGGAATGTGAATGTACATGTAAGGTACATATACACATATTGTAAATATTTTTTTGGTAAGTAAGAGAATATTATAATTAACACCGGGTTTTAACTGGTTGACCCAAAACCATTTTACAAAATAGGGTCCACTGACCAACTGGACAAAGGCCAAGCCCTAAAAGTTTAAACTGACAACAAAAAGGGCCAAGACCTAATCTTCCATCAGAATACAGCCAAACTAAACTATGGAAGCCTAAAATTATGGCCATCAAAAAAGAAAGACGCAAAATAGACCTAACAAAGAAAAAAACTAATCATGCAAGCACCATGCAGAGTAGCTTGTGCCCATATAAAAATAATAGAATATGGTAAAAAAAAAAACATCCCATAGAATGGACAGCCAAGAGGCCAAGCAGTCTTCCTTGTAGTCCTCATCTAACTTCTTATCATCCTCCTTGCCATCATCTTTAGATTTTGCCTTTGACTCCTTGTGCCCCTGGAACTGCTGGCTATAAAATAGAAGATTTAGAGAATCACACAAATCAACAGCTGCACTGATGAGGCCAGACAGACTCTTCAACTGGTTGATACTGTTGGAGGCTGATGAAATTGTCATCTTCTCCAAGACTATTATGGTGGGGTCTGGTACCTCATTGTCAGGGATCTTCAACACTTTGTTATTTCTTTCTAGGGCCTTTTTGCCACATCAAATCCAAACACACCTTGGGAAATACTTGAGGCCAAAGCAGATGTTTCTCTTGCATGAATTTGTAGATAAAAAACCTATATCAGTGCCCCACCAGCTGCAAAAAACACTAGTCATATGAACAAAAAAAACAAATATGACAAAAGCCATTATGAGGTTCAAAAAAATATTTTTAAAAATGCCCCCATTTTCTGTCATTGATCCACTTTGAGCCTTCCAATCTAAAATTTTTCATTATCTATCACCATTGAGACCGCATGAGGAAGATTTTCAGTCCACGTGATCAAATTTGTTGCTACAATGCATTCATTTGCCGACCTATCACCTGCCATGTTTGCTTCCCGGAAGGTATGCAAAATTATGGCCTCAGGTCGGTCATGTATTAGAGCCCTTGCTTCGTGGATGTAGTCATCAAATCTCCAAGGAGCTCTCTTAGTGTTCTTTAGAAGATTTATAATAATAAGAGAATCACCTTCCACCAACAATTTCCCTGGATAATTCTCTGCCACCTTGAGGCTCCTCCAAACTGCCCTCGCTTCAGCCACATTGTTAGTTTGAGCTCCAAGATGTTCAGAAAAATCTACAAGCACCTCACCCTTGTGGTCTCTAAGTAAGCCACCAGCCTCGACTTCACCTGGGTTGCCCCTAGATGCCCCATCAAAATTTAACTTAATCCACCCAAGGGGGGGTGGGGTCCATGTGATCATGGTTCTAGGACAGACTTGAGGATGATTGAGGCCATCAGTGAGAGGTAAGTTTAATGACTGGCCTAATGAAGCTTCAAAAGGATTTGGAGGTCTAGATGCTGCAGGCACTAAACAAGCATTCTCATTAGCATATACTAAAATTTTTGACAGGACAGAGGATGACTGAGAAACCTTATCCAAGAAGGCCCGACGATTCCTTTCCAACCATATCTGCCACAAGTAGTGATGAAGGCAGATCTTCCACATATACCTAAGATGCCTATTCAAAAAGGGGGAAGGCCACTGGACAAATAAGTCAAAAATGGACTGAGGATGGACCCAATAAATATGAAACACTTGTAACAGACCTAACAAGATTGAGACAATAAAATTACAATACAGAAACAAATGATCAATAGACTCCCACTTAGACATACAAAGATAACACCTATTAACAACAATCACACCTCTTTTTATTAAGTTATCCATGGTGAGGATCTTATTTTGGATGGCCAGCCATGCAAAAAACCCAACCTTCGGAACAATGCTTTTGGGCCAAACTTCCAAGTGAGGGAAAGTAGGTTCATCATTATCAATAAGCATCAGATAAGCAGTCTTGATAGAAAATTCCCCATTGTCTGAAGCTTCCCAGATAAGTTGGTCCTCAAGAATGCCAGAAGGGAGTAAAGTCTGTCTTAATTCATTCTCCAGTATTATTGATGCCCCTGGTAGATCATTGTTCATTATTGGCTTCCAAACCCTTCTATTGTTTGACAAAGTAATAAAATCTGCAACTTTGGTACCAAAAACTTCAATTTTCCAAGCTCTAAGGGTTGAAAGGATGGGGTCTGCAGAGAGGGGATAGTCCTTTAACCATTTGTGGTCCCAGAAATCAATGTTTCTTCCATTTCCCAGTTTCCAACGTAGCCCTTTGCTTAGCAAGTTTTTAGTTTGAAGGTTTGATTTCCAAAAAATTGATCCCCTGGGAGGAAAGGAATAACTTAAGAATTCAGTTTCTTGCAAATACTTTATTTTTATTATAGTAATCCATTCTGCATTTGCATTTTTCAAAAGACACCATGCTTGTTTGTCCAGGAGGGCCATGTTTAAATGTTGTATTCTCCTTAGCCCAATACCTCCAAACTCCCTTGGTTTGCAAACCCTATCCCAGGACACCAAGTGAAAGCGCTACTTAGATTTAGAACCAGTCCATAGGAACCTCTTTTGGATCTGTTCAATTTTAGTGTAGACACTTGTAGGAGCTTTAAAAACAAAGAGAAAGTAGACAGGGATGCTTTGAATGGAAAACTTGGTGAGAACTGCCTTGCCAGCTTGAGATAACAAATTCCCTTTCCATCCATCCAGCTTCCTCTGAATTCTTTCAATTACATTAGTCCACATGGAATCAGTAGCTCGCTCGTAAATAAAGGAAGGCCTAGGTATGTGGATGGAAGAGTAGACACTGAGCATCCAAGAATCCTAGCAATCTTAATCTTCCTTTGAATGGGAGTGTTAAAGAAATAAATTTTACTCTTTGAAAAATTTACCTTTTGCCCCACAGCATCCTCATATAGCTCTAGAATATGTTTTATGACCTTAGCCTAAAAAACTAATGCAAGAGTTAACAACAAAGTATCATCCACAAACTGTTCATGTGTAACTGCCTGTGTTTGTGATGATGCTTTAATTCCTAAAATAAGACCAATATTACAGTGACTTTGATTGTCCTCCCAAGGGCTTCAACCACAATGATAAACAACATGGGAGAGATAGGGTCACCTTGCCTTAGGCCCATTTTACTTTGAAAGTATCCAACAGGAGCACCATTAACAAGGACTGAAAACCAAGGTTTCATAAAACATCCTTCCAAAAGCTTGATCCAATCATGATGAAAACCAAATTTCTGAAGAATGGCAGAGACAAAACTCCAATTTATGCGGTCATAAGCCTTGTTCATATCCAGCTTGAGAGTAAAAGCAGGTTTTTTAGTCTGGACTACCGAATGGAGGGCTTCATGAACCGTTATGACACCATCAAGGATGGACCTTCCAGGGACTGAACCGCCTTGACAAACATCAATAAACATAGGAAGGATCTTCCTCATTCTATTTGCAATCGCCTTGGTCAAAATTTTATAAACAACATTACAAAGGCTAATAGGTCTAAAATCCATCATAGATCTAGGAGTAGGAATCTTTGGGATTAAAGCAATAAAAGTGGAGTTAAAAATTCTCGGAATATGCTTTGTGGACTGAAATTCCTTGATAGTAGCACATACATCAAAACCTACAATATCCCAAAAAGCCTAAAAAAAACAAGGTGAAAACCCATCTGGACCTGGAGCTTTATCAGGGTTCATTGAGAAGAGGGCCTCTTTGATTTCTTCATCCGTGAAAGGCTTAATTAACTCCCCATTCAAGTCATCAAAAATTAAATGAGGAATATGGTAAAGCATTGATTCTGAAGCTAAGGCAGAACTGAAATGTTCTTCTCCTAAAAGATTCTAAAAATAGGAAACTGCTTCATTTCTGATCTCATTAGGACTAGAAAGGAATGATCCATCATCTCTAACAAGTTCTTTAATTCTATTGTGGCTTCTGTTCCTTAAGGTAGATGCATGAAAAAATCTTGTGTTGGCATCACCTTATTTTATCCAAGTAGCTCTAGACTTTTGCTGCCAAAAAGTCTCCTCGTAGGCTAGAACATTATGGTACTCAGCAAAGGCTTTCTTTTCATTTGCCTGTAGGGAGGGGTCTGGCAATCCCTCTTCAAGTTTTTTCTCAATGGTTGATAACCTTTCAGAGATGACTTTCTTGTTTTAAAAAATATTTCAAAAAATTTCTTTATTCCAGATCCTTAGATTTTCTTTCACCACTTTAAGTTTCTATGCTAATCTGAATGAAGGCCTACCCTGACAAGAATGTTGCCACCACTGAGAAATTCTATCTTTGAGATCAGGGTGGTGCATCCACATAGATTCAAACCTAAAAGGCCTTTTGAATTTTGGAGTCTCTTCAATTTCAAGTAAAATCGGGTTGTGGTCAGACCCAATGCGAGGCAAGGACAACAGATTTGCATCCCCAAAAGATTGTATTGCTTCCTGTGACAAAAAAAACCTATCAAGCTTTTCCATTATAAGTTGATTTCCAGACCTCCTATTGCTCCAAGTAAATTTAGCATTTTTTAATTTGACATCCAATAAATTGTTGTTGTTGATGAAATCTTGAAAGTCCTCCATACTTCTTGCTGGAATTCCTACTCCTCCTTTTTTATCAGAGGGGTAAAGAGGGGTATTAAAGTCCCCCGCCACTATCCATGGGATATCCTGAAAAGCTTCCTTGAAATGACTGAGTAAATTCCATAGAATCAGCTCTCCCTGAAAAGCTTCCTTGAAATGACTGAAATGACACATATTGTAAATAGTAGATTAGTTGTGAGTCTATAGTTTAGGAGTGTGATTTATATTTTCCCTTATGTATGAGTATATGTATAGGATGTGAACAAGTGTCATGTAATAATGTGTGCAAGTGCGAGGAGTGAGAAAGTGTGCAAATGCCATGTATTAATGTGTGCAAGTGTGTAGATGTAGGATAGTGCACTATGTCATAGAGTAAAGTGTGCAAGTAAATAGAGAGTCAAAATTCATGTATACAAGTGGCAAGATGAGAAGCCAAAAGTCATGAGAAGTTTATCTTATGTGTGGAATAGGAAAGGTTACATCTCTTGAATATGTGAGGAGTATAATAGTCAAGTATCGAAGAGTCACCTTTCTAAGGTTATATTATGGAGACAAAGCTCCACTGAAATGTATTAAATATCAAATGTATATTGAATCAAGCTTGTAGAAAATTTGTGAAATTATATTATAAGTTTTCTTCATTTTATTTCATGAATTATATTGACCATATTATTTTATATGAGTGTTTGTTCATTAATATTGACCATTGATAATTGAATGCTCAAATAATGAATAATATATTTTTATTTAAATATTAAGACCTATGATAATCTGGATAAAACGTCAATAGTGGTATTAGAGATATCATCATAGTGCATTCAATTTTGAGGAGTCATTATTTTTAAGCTAGAATCAAGATTGATCTTGGTGTAATTTTATTTGAAGAAGAGGTTCAGGACAGAAGCTAGCATTGTATTAGAATCTAGTGTGAATTAAATTTGATAAGGCATAATTGTACAAATATTTTTTGCCTAACATATTTCATTGAAGGAGAAGATTTGAGTTGGATAGGACAAAGTCCAATCTTGATAAGCTAAGGATTAAGTGGATTAAGAAAAAAAGTGGATGAATCATTAAGATATGTCATTCAAGAGCAGTTGGCGATGTCAAATCTAAGCCAGAGCACAACTACGATTGAAGGTATTAGCTATCAAGAAGGCCAAGATACTTTCTAAAATTTAAATGAAAGTAAAATTTAATAGATAAGAGATTTCAAAATAACAACCAAGAGAAGATATAGAACCTTGGTAAGGATAAATTATGAAGAGCCCAAGTGGCGACATGCATATTAATGCATCTCCAAGAACACCAATACATTTTGATGAAAAGAGAATATTGAAGCAACTGCAACCTAGTTTAAACATAAAAAACCCTAAGCACTTGAAAGACTAAGTAACTAGAGAAGATATTTAAAAGTCTATATGCTTGATGAAGAAGATTACAAGGGTAGGTGCCTAGCGTAGACATCCAATACCTAAGTGAGAATAGTGGACCATTTTTTTTTATTGAGTAAATACTCCTGATACATATACATATTCGTCATGGGGGTTGAACTCGGGTCACATCACCGATAATGGAAGTGGCATCCTTATTGGTAGACCACAACACGTGGATATGAATAGTGGACCATTGAAAACATTTGCAAACCAAAGAGAAAAAGTTGATATGAAGTGACAAGATGAGCCTTGAGTGAGAAAAAGTGAAAAATCCTTTGCAAACTAGAGAGTAGAGGTTGATACAAAGTGACAAGGTGAGCGAGTGAAGACATTAGGTCTAAAAAATATCAATAAAATAAAGTCTAAAACATCCTATGCATAAAATTCATTGAAGTCTAAGCTTGCTCTAGGAATCAACAATAATAGTGGGATAACATTCACTACCACGGGTACCACATGCGATTTTGCATGCACCAAGTTACAAAAATTACCTTTCATTTATATTTCAATTTTATGAGCATGTGCACATTATTTTTTTAATTGAGGAAATACTTCTTATACATATACATATCTGTCGTGGGGATGAACTCGGGTCACATCACCGATAATGTAAGTGGCATCCTTGCCGTATTTTTTAACTTTAGTAATTTGGATAATTGATTTATACTAAAGTTAATTTAGCATAACGATTAATTGGAGTGATAAGTTCATTAAATAATTGTATGTGGAAAAGAAATTTGGGAGTTATAAGGAGAAAATTTAAAACTTACAAATTGATAAATAGATATTTGAAAATTTGATTTTATAATTTGATAAATTGAATTAAAAGTTTGGATAGATAAGGATTTCTACTCAAATAAAACTAAATAATTTGAAAATTTGTTTTTGAATATTGAAATGATGCAAGTGCATCTAGTATCTATCAAATATGATGTAAGAGAATTTAGCATATAAACATTTATGTTTATGAATAACAGTTGGCAAACCATTTGGATAACTACCAAGCTTGCATCTAAAATGAAAAAATGGAAAGGAAGATAAAATAGTGGCCATAAAGAGATAGGGGAAGAGAAAGAGGAAAAAATAGAAGGTAAAGATACCTAGTTGTTTTTAAAATGTATGAATGAGCCTCAAAGGAAAATAAGAAGGGCAATGCATGAACGTAAAACCAATGGATATTTTGGTAATATGATAAATGATTCAACCCCAATCCTTTTGTGTTCATGTTTAAATAATGAGTTTTTTAATTGCAAGTTGTCATCTATGTAAAATCGTATGTGGAAGAATTATATAAGAGTATTGTTATTGTCCAAAGAAGACATCATTTGGGTGGAAGCCTTACTATAGTTCAATAGAGTTACTAGAAAATTTGCCATTCAAGTGAATATCTCTATTCAAGTGGAGAATATCCAAGCTTATTATCATTCAACCAAAATGATAGAGCATTGTTCAAGGAGACATCATATTTGAGTAACCCTTCTAACATTCAAGTGGAAAAGAATAATGGTTTTCAAGTCGGATGTTTGATTTGCATTTGACAACACAAGTAAACTTACCATTAGGATTCCTACCATTCAAGTCAAGGTATTGTTCAAATATAGGATTAAGTGGTGTTCAATCAAGTGGGAACATGAACACAATTTAAGTAGAAGGATTATTGTCAAGAAATTTGGATAATTAGTGGAAGGACCATTCAAATAACAACATAGGTAATAATATCATTCATTTAAGAACCATTATCATTCAAGAGAATAATTGGGTGTCATTCAAATGAATGGAATTAACCTTCAAGTAGAGACAAGAGTGCAGTTCAAGTAGAAGTGTTGACATTACCATTTGATCAAAGGCATGAGTGCCATCCAAGAGAAAGTGTAATTGTGATTCAATTAGTCTATTGTTTAGATATTATTACGTGCAAAGGAAAAAATGAACAAAAAAATTGAATAACATTCAAGTAGAAACCCATATTGCTTTTTTTTGAAGAACATATAAATAAGGTTGCTACAAAGGGAAGTCATTTTTTATTAAGTTTCTTCCCTCTGACTCAAACTCATCACCTCATCTTGATAAGCACCCCAACTTACAAATTGGCCTTACATGTGAAATAATTTTTTTATTTAATACAATTTTAAAATATTTAACATAAATGTAAATTTGATAAACATTAAACCTTTCAAAATTAGAGCTTGTATGACCTTCATTTTTAGTAATTTTTCTGATTCACAACATGTCTATAAAAAATAGAAAAAAATTGTAGATCCTTCTCAAACTATTTTTTAACATAAGCATTCAACTCTTGGCCATATTATAATTTTTAATTCCATGATGGAGGAAAATGTATGATGAAGAGTATGAAAACTCTCTAGTCATGCTAGATAAGTTTAAATGTATGATGAAGAGTATGAAAACTCTCTAGTCATGCTAGATAAGTTTAGACGTATTTACTTATAGATTTGAAAACTAAAATTTTTTGTTTCTACATAGTAGTTTTGCATCTTTGTCTTATAGGGATCTTGGTTTATGAAATACATATTGAAAATATTTGAGCCCTATTTAGGATATTTATCACATTAGGTGTTGGTTGCAACTCAATAAAATTAGTTGTTGGTTTCAACTCAATAGAACTTTGTTGATACCAAGGTAATATGAAATGGGTTTAAAATAAAGTTCAATTGATTAAAGTTATATGCTTAAGAGTTCATTAAGAATGTAAGAAATTATACAAAAAATATAATAGATACCATGTGATTGTATATTATTTTGAATGCCAACACCTAAGATAAGAGAACCAATAATTAATTAATTTACTATTTATAATTAATGAATTAAATTTGGTTAACATATTTAAATAAGATTAAATTTGTTCAAGGTATTATGGAGTGATGGTAAAAGGAATGCAATCATATAAACATTTCCCATGTTTATATAGTTGCATTATGAGTTATTAGTTGTCCTATGTAATTTGAGTTATCCTCATTCTTCTATCTTGATTTCACTAATTTCTTAACCTTATTTCCTAGTTCTTTCACATAACCTACTACCCCATGTGGCATTATAATGACCCTAAATATGAATAATGTCATATGTGATATCAAAGTAATGTTATATACTATCTTGGCAGTCCAACAAGGTATCTGAGAAGTCGTGATGTTAGGTTAATGTGGAAAAAAGAGATTATAATGAACCTGGTCTTGATTTTTCTTTAGTTATAATGAACCTGGTCTTGATTTTTCTTTAGTTATGATGAGGCAAGGACCATTTCATGAGATGTTTTACCATTGGATTCTAGCTTCAAATATTATGGTTTTCTCGGACCAAGTTTACTATTTATTGGAAAGATGGCTTAGGGTATTTACTGTAGTCAATTAATCAAAATTAAAAGATGTTTATCTTAAGTAACATTATTTAATCATTAAATATTAAAAATAGTTTTGTTTTTTAATTTAAAATAAAATATTTATTTTATTTTAAAATTTATATTTATTTTAATTTATTAAAATATTAAAGTAAATTATATTATAATAATATATTTTGGTATAAATGTATTTTTTATAATATAAAAATTTAAATTTTGATTGTATTTATAAATTTGTAATATATTATTATGGACTTAATTTAATAATTTTATAGATATTCCTTCTATTCTTTGAGTTCTTAGCTCCTTTCATTGTTTTTATTTATTGTCTTCCTCTCAATTGTTCATCTTTATAAAATTTTCCATCCTTGACAATTACATAACTACATTTTTCTTTTTTCTTGAAAATAAAACATTGTATGTAGTAAATAAGATGCACAAGGAATGGACAATAGACCCTAAAACCTTTCCTCTCTTCCATAAGCACAAGAAATGTACAATAGACCCTAAAACCTCTTCACTCCTTCAAAATAGTCTTTGTCATGATGACCTGAGAAAGATTTTGTTGGCCCTCTTAATATTTCCAAACATAAACCCTTTTCCCTTCCTAAGCTTAAAGAAGGCAATATATACACATCTATTTTTTTTTTTTTTAACTTTTTCATGGCATATAATTTTTACTTTTCATTTCCTAAGCTAAGCTTAAAGAAGGCAATATATACACATCTATTTTTTTTTTTTAATTTTTCAAGGTATATAATTTTTTCTTTTCATTTCTTAATCAAAATGAAACTATGGTATCTATTGTTAATCAATGCACTTAAAATTTAATTTATAATTTTTTCAAGAAGACATTTCATTCAACCAAGCATTTTCATCCAAACACCATCAAATGCAACATTATAATGATGAAAGTTATGCTATGCATTCATCATTTAAAAGTTTCACCATCAAGCATGCATCTATTTGTGTTTTATGTGATGTGTGGGATCTCTCACCTCTAGCTATTGCTTTTGGATATGATACCCTCCCCTAGATAATACCTTCTGTTTTCTACATCCTAAAGGGTGAAATATCAACATTTTCAGCAAATTGTAAGTCAACCAACTTTATAATTAAAATCGATAATAATAAATTCAAAATTAACTAACAAAAATTCTAATTTTTAAGACTTTAATTATCCTTTTTCTAAGACCGTGACATGAACACCACAATAATAAAGGGCATTGGTATTTCTTAGCAAACCCAAGTTCAATTCATGTGAATAATGCATTGAGATTTCCTAGCATACCCAAGTTCAAATCATGAGAAGATCAACCTGGATATACCCCCAACTTTTCAACCTATTAAAATAAATAAATAAATAAATGCCTACAAAATATGTTAATATTATTATGAATACTTACAAATAGAAAAAATATTTCACCGGAAACATAATAATTTTAAAAATTATTTTAAATAAAATCAAGTAATGTTATTTTTTGCTTCTTATTATTATATTAGAGTTAATTAACAACTTCACTTATTTATTTTTTAAAATTTAAAATGTAACAAAGTTTATTCTATGGCTAATGTCCTTTTTTCATATCTTCTCACTTTTATTTTTATTTTTGATTTAATAATTTATTTTTATTTACTTAATTGATTTTATATAAATTTAATAAATAGTTTTAATTTTAAATTTGCACTTAACCTTCTTCTTTTATGCATAAGATATGCATTTATTATATTAAAATTTTACAATTCAAATTTTAGTTATTACAAAACATAAAAAATAATATATCTACACAATATTAAATAAAAATTTAATAATAAAATAAGTATAAAAAAATCTAACCAATCCTTCAAGTAAGTCTTCGAAATTACTTTTAACAATTTTTTTTTTTTCATACTTTAAAACATTTCACTAGCATGGTTTCACATGGAGTTTGAAGACAACAATAGGACTAAAATTTATTCGTAATATTGAGTGGTTGGACACGAACTAAAGTTTTGAGAGTGACACTTGCATATAATGTGTCTTCTAGTTGAAGCGTTTCAAACATAGCCCATATAAAAATATTTGCAATTTTGGCCCTTCTTTTTTTAATGAGGTCCAATTGTTTAGTAGCATATGGCTCAATTCATTTTTGGAATTTGTGGGATTTATTTAAGTGTTTTCAAAAATGTTGAGTAGTAAAGATCTTAAAACTTTATATAAAATTTAAAAATGTTGAGTAGTCAAGATTTTAAAATTTTACATAAAATTTAAGATTTAAATTTTATAAAATATATGGAGTGTTTGCTAGTGATATTCTTTGGCGACTTTGGTGGTTGTACAGGGTGCTTGTTTTTGGTAAGTGTGTGGTACGATGACAAAGGTGGCTGTGAGTTTTCATCCACCAAAACTGATGAGGGGTCACCTTTGGGGTTTGGCCCTCTCGACAGCTCGGGTTCGCCCTCTTCCTGAGTTCGAGAAAAATTAAGCATTATGGAGGAGGTTAAGTTTGGGCCCAAGATTTCATTTTCAAAAACTGTTGCTGGCCGTGGAGCCCAAGATATTTTGGATCCTTGTTACATAGAGGCAGAGTCATTCCAAATTTGTATTCCTGATTCCAATATTTTGGATCCCTGTTCCATGGAGGCAAAGTCCTTCTGAATTTGTATTCATGATTTTGTCGTGAATTCTCTTCTAGAGAAGGGATATTTTGACATGGTGGAAAAGTTCTCGGGAGGTAGACTGGACCTTGAGGTCCTCAAGCATTGTGCATTGTCCTGGTGGAAGCCTAGTGGTTCCATTGCCTTGGCTTCCTTTCCTCATAATTTCTACTTGATCCGGCTCTCCTCTGAAGCTGATTCCTAAAAAATTCTTGATGGGGGTCCTTGGTTCTTTTGAAAGCATGTCTTGTTCTTGCATGGTTGGGGCTCTGATTTTAATCCCGTCTTGTAAAAGGTCAATCTTGTTCCCGTTTGGGTGTGGCTCCTAGAATTTCCAACCTTCCTCTAGCATGAGAATGTGTTCAAAGCGGTGGCTTCTACTTTAGGAGACTTCATCTCCTTTGACTCTCTCTATGTTAGCGGATAAACGCCAATTTGTTCGTATGTGTGTAATGGTGGATTTGGATAAGGATCTCCCTAAGTCGGTTGAATTGGTTTCCCACTTGGGTTGCTAGGTTCAACCAGTGGTCTATGAGAACAAACCTATCCCTTGTGGGAAATGTGGTCAAAGTGGTCATATTCAAAAATATTATCCTTTGTCTCAGCCTCGAAAGTCCTCTGCAATTGATTCTAAATGTCTATCTTCTCAAGGAGCTGCTTTGGACCAGATATCAACTATTAAGAAATAGAATATTTAGTGAAAGAAGGCTCTGAGCCCTTCTAAAGAGCAACCGATGATGTCTCCAAGCAAGTCAAAGCCCATTGGAAGGGACCAAGTTGATCTAGTTAGACCTGTTGCTGTCTCCCCCTCACCAAAAGGTTTTGCTCCCACTCCTCACCTGGATGTTGTTCTCTAGCCTGAGAAGTCAGTGCCACCTTTACTTCTGGTTAACTCATTTGGCTATCTTGAAACAGAGGCCATGGAGGCTCTGGATATGACGATGGAGAATGTGGTTTCTACTCCCAAGGTGGTCTATGCTTCCTTGAAGGATTCCTTATTGATGCCTTCGAGTGGTCTGGGTAGCCCAATGGGCTCTCCTAAAGTAATTTTTGAAAAGGGCTCCTCGGGCCCAAAGACAAGAAGTCAACGTAAGAAGGATTTGGACCTTGGCCTATCCAAATGTCTGAGTAGACCCCTAGAAAATTTGGAAGAAAGAAACAAATAGAGGAGGCTTTGGCCAATGGTTGGCAAGCAAGGCTTTTTGTTGAAGAGAAGAACAAATATAAGCATCTAAAGCTTGATAGCTTTAAACCTTCGCTCTTCGGAGGGTCGAGCAAGAAACTCTCCTTTTGATCTCAATGAAGTTGTGCTCGTGGAATGTGAGAGGGCTAAATAGCTCCTCCAAAAAGTGTTTGTTGGCTTCTCTTAGGAAAGAAAAATCCCCTAATTTTTTGTGCATACAAGAGTCCAAACTTGATGCTTCTTCATGGGATTTGGTTCATAATGTAGTTTGGAAACAATATGGCTTTGCGGCGAGTGAGGCTTCTGGTTTGACCGATGGTATTTAATATTTTTAGGACCCTTCTAAGTTTGATGACCATGTGATTTTGTCCTCTTCAAGGGCAATAAACATTATTTTTTTGTGTAAGACAACCCACAGAAGGTGGGTCATCTCTAATATCTATGCATCAAATTTCCCTACTGATAGAAGGAGATTTTGGTATATTCTACTCGAGATGAGAGCCTCCTTTTAGGACAAGGCATGGGTGGTTTTGGGAGATTTTAAAACCCCTATTTTCCCTTGAGAAAGACAAGGTGGCAACGAAGTGAATGCCAAAAGCCTAAATGGTTTTGCAGATTTTGTTAATGTCATAGGTTTAAGAGATTTAGACGTAAAGCGCTCAAAGTTCACATGAAGTAATAGGAGGGCAGGGGCCAATTTGATTCTTAGCAAATTAGATAGAGTTTTTGTGTCCAACTCCTATCTCCATCTCTTTGGTGATACCTCTTTGTGGGACTGGTGGTCGAAGGAGGTTAATGGCATGGGTATGGAAAGACTGTCCAATAAGCTTAAAAGGCTAAGATAAAATCTTAATATTTGGAATAAGTTTTCATTTGGTAACATTTTTAGAGAGAAAGAAAGGATCCATGGGTAAATTTCGAAGATTGAATCCAAATTGGAAATGTAGGGAGGTTCTATGGAGCTTCTCTTGGAGGAGTGATCTTTGCTTGTAGAGCTTCATAATATTCAAGCTAGAGAAGAGACCCACTAGAAGTAGAAATCTCAAGAAATCTAGCTTAAGGAAGGGGATCATAATTCTCGGTTTTTTCACACCTCCACCCTTCATCGAAGGAGCCGTAATTGCATAAAGGAAATTAATATTAGTGATGGCAACTTGACTTCGGATATATTTTGAATAAGGGAGGAGGCTGTGGAGTTCTCCTCCCTTTTATGCTCGACCCCGACAAGTGCAATTGATGATGATAATCTCATGCTAGAGGTAATCCCATGCCTGGTAACAGAGGAGATGAATGAGGGGCTAGTTACTCCTTTTTTATATGAAGAAATTTTTAATGAATTAAATTCTATGAGCTCTCTTAAGGCACCTGGTCCTGATGGTTTCCCTCCGGGGTTATTCCATAAGTATTGGTATATCTATGGCTTAGATGTTTGTGCAACGGTTCGAGACTCTCAAGCTTCGATGGTCATCCCTAAATCATTGAATTCGATGCTATTGGACCTGGTGCCAAAGAAAGACAATGTGTCCTCTTTCAATGAATTTCAGCCTATAATTTTGTGTAACACTATGTATAAGATTATTTCTAAAGCCTTAGCCAATTGGTTGAAAGTTAACCCGCCTCTTCTCATGGATAGTGCCCAATGTGCCTTTGTCCTTGGAAGATAAATTTTAGATGGGGTGATTGTGGTACATGAACTCCTCCACTTAGTTAAAATGAGTGGGCGGGCAACATTCTTCCTCAATTTGAATGTAAGCAAGGCTTACGATAGAGTCTCATATCATTTTTTATTTGACATCCTAAGGAAATTTGGTTTTAGTGAAAGATGGGTGGTGCTCATAGAGGCTTGCATTTATTCTACCTAATTCTCTATCCTGGTTAATGGCTCTCAAGCAGGGTTCTTTCAGTCATGTTGTGATCTGTTCCAGGGTGACCCTCTATCCCCATTCCTTTTCATTCTCTTGGTGGAGGCACTTGGTTGTTCGATTTTCTGTTGGAGCTTTGATTTTGGTCTAAGGATGGCTCTCCCCTATCCATCGATCTCTCACCAGTAGTTTGCTGATGACACCCTCCTCTCTTGTGAGGCATCAATATTCCATGAAAGGGATGTGAAGTCCATTTTGGTAAGCTACAAGAAGGCTATCGAGCAGTAGATAAATTTTGAAAAAAGCTTCATTTATTTTGTTAATACTTCCGAGACTCGACAAAGGAGAATAGCTAAAATTTTAAATTATCGTATTTCTTCTCTCCCGACCACTTAATTGGGGCTCCCATTTTTGTTGGCCACATTAAGGATGAGTTTTAGACCCTGATTGTTGAAAGAGTCCAACGCAAATTAGCATCTTGGAAAGGGGCATTACTTAGTCAAGCGGGGAAGGTGGTGCTGGTCCAAAGCACCTTGCAGAGCATCCCCATATATTTTCTTATCTCTTTCATTTAACCTCTAATGTGGCTGCCAAACTAGATAGCATTTGCAAATCCTTCCTATGGATGGGCCCTAAGTTGAAAGGAAAATTCCACCTTGTCTCATGGGAGCAGATTGTTAAGAGGAAGAGGCAAGGGGGTCTCAATCTCAAAAGTGTGGCCATGATGAACAAAGCTCTTGTGGTGAAACTTGGATGGAAATTTGCTATGAATTATAATATTCTTTGGTATAATATACCAAAGGCTAAATATAAATTTGATTCTTTTTTAGCAGATTTCCTTCCCAGTGGAGGGTCGGCCTTCTGGAACAGCCTCATCAAATCTTGTAGGTTCCTCAAGTCTTGTTGCAGTTGGATTATTGGAAGTGGTGAGGCGGTTAATTTTTGGGATAACATTTGGGCTAGGGAAAGTCCCTTAGGGGATGATCCATGGTTCGCCTCCATTGTTGCTCATTTTAGAACCCACAGGCTTGAAAAGGTGGTAGAATTTATTACTGTCCAATATGGACGTAGGTTTTGGTATCCCTCCCTTCAAGAGCTGGTCGCCGATGCAAATGTAATATTATGGCATTCTTTATTGGTGGAGTTGAGGCTTATGGTGGTATGTAATGTTTTAACAGATGATAGATTGATATGAATGGGGGACCTAGATGGGTCCTATTAGGTTAAATCAGCCTATGTTGCTCTCAGCTTAGTGGAGAAAAACATTTTTCTTGCAAATCAAATTTGGTTAAAAAATATAACGCCAAAGATTAACATTTTATATTGGTTGGCTGTGGAAAACAAAATCCTCATGATCAAGAATCTTCTCAAGAGGGGGATGTGCCTAGTCAACAGGTTCTATTCATGCAAGAATGATTGAGAATTGATGAATCATATTTTGCTCAGCTGTCATAGTGCGTAGAATATTTTGGCTTCCATTCTCTCTTGGTTGGACATTGCATGGGTGTTTCCTAATTTCTTGATGGACCATGTCATACAATGGAATTCACCCTTTCTTTCTTCTCGGCTTAAATATTTTTGGAAATTTTCTCTTCCCACACTCCTTTTGAGGAGTGTGAAAGGAAAGGAACTCAAGGGTATTCAAATAAATGGAAAATAATATCGCTTAAATAAACCTCAAGATTCTGTGGAAGGTGTCAAAAAATGTGTCTTCGACTCTTAGCAATTTGAATCCTTCAAACTTAATTTCGGCGCTCTCCCCAAGTGAGCGATTGTTGGAATAACGACTTGGTTTTGTGTTGTTAGCCCACCCCCATCCTGATCATGGCTCGAGGAGGGAGGTTCATTAGTCTCCACCATCCATTGGGTGGTTCAAAATTAACTTTGACGACACCTCTAAAGGCAACCCTGGCTTAGTTGTTGTGGTGGTGCAATAAGGAACAATAATTATGATTTTATTTTAGCTTTTGTGGACTGCCTTGGAGTCCAATATTCTATGGTGGCTGAAGCTAGAGCGACCTTCATTGGCTTGGAGAAGCTTAAGAACCTTGGAATCAAAAATGCAATTATTGAAGGGGTTCCCTATCCATCATCAACATGCTTCGTGGAGTTTCCCATCCTGGATGAAAAATAACTAATTTAATTGATGAAACAACTTGGCTTGCTCGTTATTTTTCTAGTGTAGAGTTCTCCCACATTTTTAGAGAAGTCAATTCAGTGGCTAATCTCTTGGAAAACTTGGGAGTTCATTCTCAAGGTTTATCTATCTGGCAGTGGGATTTTCCCAACTGATGGAGATAATAAAATAAATAACAAGACAATATTAAAAGAATTAAACTAAAAAACAATAGAGCAATGAACCCAAAAAATAAAGGAGTGCAGAGATTAACACAGAAAGCCCAAATCACTTTTTTATTTTCTTCAACTTCTTCTACATCCATGGATGAGAAATGCCAAACATTTATAGCCTTAGAAGGATAAAGCTGGAAAATTCTAGACACCAAAAAATAGTTACAAAAATCATGTAAACTTAGGAAGTTACAAAAAACATCTAATCTTAGAAAAAAGCAATAAATCCTAATCTAAACAAGATCATTGAATGATCTGTTAAAAATCAGATTTTCTATATTTAACATCCTCCCTAAAATCTGATTTGTAAAAAATAATTGCTCAATCCTCCCTCAAATCTGATTTGTGAGAAAGGGCTCTCATTCCCAAAAGATTCTTCAATTTATTAAAGTCTTCTTCCTTCAATGGCTTTGTCAAAATATCAGCAACTTGATCTTTGGACCTGCAATGAGAAAGCTTGATTTCTTTGTCTTTAACTAGTTGTCTGATGAAGTGAAATATGATATGTATGTGCTTGCTTCTTCCATGAAAAACTAGATTTTTTGAAAGTTGAATGGCAGAATTATTATCACAGAAAATAGTGGTCTCTTCCATTTGGGGCTGCATCAATTCTTCAAGCATCCTGCATAACCAAACTACTTGGCAACCAGCTGAAGTGGTTGCTACATATTTTGCTTCTGCTATGGACAATGCAACAATAGTCTATTTTTTTGATGACCATGAAATTGCCCCTGAACCAAGATTAAAAACATATCCTGAAGTACTTTTCCTATCATCTATGTCTCCTGCCCAATCATTGTCTGTGTAACCAGCTAACTTCAAGGTATCCTTCCTTTCATAAAAAATCCCATGATTTGTAGTCCCTTTCACATATCTGAGTATTCTTTTACCTGCCTAAAAATGTGTAGCATGAGGATCCTCCATGAACCTGCTTATCAAGCTGACTGCATACATGATATCTGGCCTTGTTGTAGTTAAGTACATTAAACTACCAACCAAGCTTTTATACAAGGTAGAATTTACATTTTTACTGTCATCTTCTTTGCTCAACTTCACACCCATAGCAATAGGTGTAATTGCTAGTTTACAATTATCCAACCTAAACCTTTTCAATATATCATTGGCATACTTCTCTTGAGAAATAAAAATCCCATCACTATTTTGAGTGACTTCAATACCAAGAAAATAACGCATCAAACCAAGATCAGTCATTTCAAATTCATTTTGCATTGCAACTGAGAATTCTCTAAGCATATTTTCATTATTCCCAGTATAAATTAAATCATCAACATAAATGCAAACCATCATAACATCTCCTTGCTGATTTTGTTTTGTGAATAAGGTGTGCTCATAAGGACATTTTTCAAAACTATTTTTCAAAAAATATGATTCAATCCTTTCATACCAGACTCTAGGTGCTTGCTTTAAACCATACAAAGCTTTATTTAGTTTGAGCACTTTACCTTTATAACCTTCTTTCTCAAAACCAGGTGGTTGCTCTATGTATATTTCATCCTCCAATACACCATTCAAGAATGCTGATTTGACATCCATCTGAAAGAGTCTCCAACCCTTTTGTGTTGAAAGAGCTAAAATCATTCGAATAGTATCCATTCTAGCAATAGGTGCAAATACTTCATGATAATCAATACCTAATTTTTTCTTGTAGCCCTTCACTACCAACCTGGCCTTGTATTTATTCAATTCTCCTTGCTCATTGTACTTGGTTTTATAAATCCACTTTACTCCAATTGGCTTTTTGTGCTCTGGGAGGTTTGTCAGTTCCCAAGTTTGATTCTTTTCTATGGCTGCAATTTCTTCATTCATAGCTTTAATCCATTTATCATCTTGTATTGCTTCTTCAAATGTAATGGGATCACAATCAGCCCCAAAAAATGCAAAATGACAAGCATCTTCACTTACCTCTGTTGTTTCTTGATATATGTTAGACAAGCTCCTTATCTTTTGCCTTCTTTTTGGAGATTCTGATGTGGGTGATGAAAATCTGCTTTTGGTAGTTGGTGAAGAAAGGCTACTTCCTAGTGAAGAAGAGTTGCTTCTTGGTGTTGATTTGTGAATGCTACTACTGCTAGGTCCTTTGGTACCAACCAAATTTTGGTGTGGGCTTACTGCTTCATCTTCAATGCTGACTTGTTGATTGTTTTCTTTCAATTTCCAACACCACTCCTGGTCTTCAAGAAACTTAACATCTCTACTTATCACCAAATTTTTTGTTTTTGGATTGTATAGTCTGTATGCTTTTGATTCTTCATTGTATCCCACAAAGATACACCTTTCTGCCTTATCATCTAATTTCTTTCTAAGTGCATCTGGAACATGAGGATAAGCAATGCAACCAAAAAATTTAAAATGATCTACACGAGGTTTGAATCCTCCCCATGCTTCTTCTGGTGTCATACCCCAAACTGTCTTTGTAGGGCTCCTATTTAGAATATAACCTGCACAACAAACTGCCTCTGCCCAAAAAACTTTAGGTAAATTCTTAGCTTTAAGCATACTCCTCACCATATCTAGAATTGTTCTGTTCTTCCTCTCAGCTATACCATTTTGTTGAGGAGTATACCTAGTTGTTAACTACCTTTTTATACCATTCTCAATACAAAAATTTTGAAATTCATGTGAGATGTACTCTCCACCTCTATCAGTCCTTAAAATTTTGAGAAAATAGCCACTTTGCTTTTCAACTAAAGCTTTAAATTCTCTAAATTTCTTAAAAGTATCAGATTTTGCTTTCAATGGATACACCCAGAGTTTTCTACTATAGTCATCAATAAATATCAAGAAATATCTCATACCAGATAATGAGGTGACTTCAAGTGGTCCACATAGATCTGAGTGTACTAGCTCCAATGGCTCTGAAGCTCTCCAAGATTTCCCTACTGCAAAGGGTTCTTTGTGGTGTTTTCCAATGATGCATCCTTCACATTCTTCATCTGGCCTTTGGATGAGCGGTAAACCTATTACCATGTTCTTCTTATGCAAAATATTTAGTCCACCAAAATTCAAATGACCAAATCTAAGATGCCATATCCATTGTGAATATTTTACTATGGTATTGAAACTCAAAGGCATATTTCTCTCAATGCTAAGAGGAAACATCTTATTAGCAGTCATGGGTATTTTGGTTATCATCTTATTCTTACCATCAGTAATAAAGCATGTACCATTCTCAAACTTCACAGTGTGGCCTTTTTGCAGAAGTTGACCTACACTTAACAAGTTATGTTTTAAACCTGGTACATAAAATACATCACCAATAAATTTCTTCTCACCTTGCTTTGTTTTGAGTAATATCCTCCCTTTCCCCATGACCGGTGTAGTTGTATTATTACCCATATTTACTACTGATTTGATGGACTCATCCAAATCTTGGAATATCTCTTTGCTTCCTGTCATATGATTACTACACCCACTATCAACATACCATTTATCTTCATTTATTTCCTCTTTTGTGCTACATGTTAGCAACACATATTCTTCCTACCATTCACCTTCATTTGCATATTGAGCTTCCTGTTTGCTTTCATCTGCTATTTTTTTCCTACATTCAGATGCAATATGTCCATACTTTTGACAATAATAGCACTGAACAGATGACTTATCATACCTTTGAGAGTTGTTGCCTCTTTGCTAAAAATTTGCTCTGCCTCTACCTCTTTGTTGAAAATTTGCTCTACCTCTACCTCTTGCTTGAGTGTAGTTGTTGGTTTCTTCATAACTTCTATTGCTTCTTGGACCTCTGCCTCTTTGCTGAAAGTGACCTCCTCTTCCTCTTGGACTTCTTCCTTGTCCTCTTTGTGGAAATGACGCTTCTGATGCTTCTTCTTTTTTGACATTGAAACCTTACTTTTGAAGGCTTGCTCCAGTGGTTCATTTGTGGATCTATTTATTCTATGCTCATGTGTGTACAATGAACCCATAAGTTCATCTACAGATAAAGTTGTTAGATCTTTTGATTCTTCAATGGCTATAACTGTAGGATCATATTTTGAAGGCATACATCTTAAAATATTTTCTACAATTTTTTGATTGCTCATAACTTCACCATTTGATTTCATCTGATTAATTAACCCCATTGCACGAGTAAAGAAATCCCCTAAACTTTTTGAATCTGACATTTGTAAAACTTCAAAATCTCTTCTAAGTAATTGTAGGCGGATTGTTCTTACTCTATCCATACCTTGAAATGATTGTGCAAGGAGATCCCACACTTCTTTTGCCTTCGTAGTGGCTGTAACTCTTGGGAGGAGGGTTTCATCAAGACCCTGCACTATAAGCAACAAAGCTTTCTGATCATTTTTCCTATTGTCCCGCAATATGTCTCTTTGATTTTGTGTGAGCATGGCTAATGCTGCTGCATCCGCTGGTTCTGAGTATCCATTCTCCACCATATCCCATAGCTCTTGTGATCTGAACAAAATCTTCATCTGAAAACACCAAAAATCATAAATTTTTCCATTGAATTTTGGAATTTGGAGCTGCATATTACTAGCATTCATTGACATTTTGAACCTAGCTCTGATACCAGATGATGGAGATAATAAAATAAACAACATGACAATATTAAAAGAGTTAAACTAAAAATAGAGCAATGAACAAAAAAAATAGGACTAGATATTAACATAGAAAGCCCAAATCACTTCTTTATTTTCTTCTTCTTCTACATCCATGGCTGAGAAATGCCAAATATTTATAGCCTTAGAAGGATAAACCTGGAAAATTCTAGACACAAAAAATAGTTACAAAAATCTTGTAAACTTAGAAAGTTATAAAAAAACATCTAATCTTAGAAAAAATAAATAAAACCTAATCTAAAGAAGATCATTGAATGATCCGTTAAAAACCAAATTTTCCTATATTTAACACCAAGAATATTGTACTTCGCATTAGGGAGGAATCTCCTTAATTCTTGTCAGATTTTGGTTCCTTTCAGAGATCTGTGCGATATGGTTGGTGCCCGCACGTTTAAGCGCTTTATGGTGTGTATTGGACTTTATTATGCTATCCCCTCAGTACATTCCTACCTTCCCTAATTGTCCCTTCTGGCCCACTGGTGATGTTGCCCCTTCTTATGCACGGGCTTGTCGAACGTTGCAACCTGTTGTGACTTTCAAATTTCAAACGATGCATTTATTTGGGTTGGTAGTTTTTGGCCCTCGAGTTGAGTCGTTTGGGTTTTGCTCCCTGGCTTGCCTTCGTGGGGATGGTGTGAACTCCCTCGGTTCCCCTTTCCTGAGGGGTGCTTGCTTCGGTTTGTAATACCTTGCTGTCCTTTTAGATGGGTCTCCCTTAAGAAGGTCGTTTTGTGCTTTAATTAACCTCCGAGCTTACTTGTTGTATAAGGTTGTGGGACTCCTTTCAAAACCCTCTTTTAATATTAATACCAATTTTTTTTTTAATAAAATGTATATATAATTTAAAGTTTAAATCTTATGAAATATAAATTATATATATTATTTAAAATTCAAATCTTATAAAATATAAGTTTTAATTAAACATAATTATAGATTAAATAAGGACATAATAAAACCTATAACATTATTAACATTAAACTATAGTCTTATTATTAGCTATGGGCTCAAGCACTGAGATCCTTACAAAGAGAAGATAATTTGGTATGATGTGTACGTTGAATCATCCATAAAGCGTGATGGTTTGCTTAGCCCCACTTGGTTTAGTGGCAGCCTTTGAAACTTCGAGACTGTTATGTCTGTCTTAATCGAGTTGTTTTCAAAAATCTGTGGACAACATGCAAACAAACAAGCAAATAATATCTGCCATGCATTTTCTACCGCCCTTCATCAGCTTTGATGTAATCCCTTCACCAGCCTGTATGTATTTGACAGCTCAAAAATTTTCCCTAGTTTTTCTAAATTCTTCAATCTTGGACTCTTCTATATCGACTTTTCCACGCGCCTTCAATTTTGAAGTCTTTGCTTGGTATAAAGGTCGCGGAGCCAAGTCTAAAAAAGCCAGCAGTAGAGACATGGAAATGAATGTTATGGTTTGGTACAAGGTTGAGGGCCAAGGGCTCCGCAAGACGCGTTCAATTAACACGTACACACTTCACAATTTAGTCAGTCCGTCTAACAATCATGTACACACTTCACAATTTAGTCTGTCCGTCTCACAAGCATGTAATTGCTAGTGATATTCTTTGGCGTCTTTGGTGGTTGTACAGGGTGCTTGTTTTTGGTAAGTATGTGGTACGATGACAAAGGTAGCTGTAAGTTTTCATCCACCGAGTCTGATGAGGGGTCACCTTTGGGGTCTGGCCCTCTCGACAGCTCGGGTTCGCCCTCTTCCTGAGTTCAAGAAAAATTAAGCAATATAGAGGAGGTTAAGTTTGGGCCCAAGATTTCATTTGCGAAAACTGTTGCTGGCCGTGGAGCCCGAGATATTTTGGATCCCTGTTACATAGAGGCAGAGTCATTCCAAATTTGTATCCCTGATTCCAATATTTTGGATCCCTATTCCATGGAGGCAGAGTCCTTCTGAATTTGTATTCCTGATTTTGTCATGAATTCTCTTCTAGAGAAGGGATATTTTGACTTGGTGGGAAAGTTCTCGGGAGGTAGACCGGACCTTGAGGTCCTCAAGCATTGGGCGTTGTCCTGGTGGAAGTCTGGTGGTTCCCTTGCCTTGGCTTCCTTTCCTCGTAATTTCTTCTTGATTCGATTCTCCTCTAAAGTTGATTCCCAAAAAATTCTCGATGGGAGTCCTTGGTTCTTTGGCAAGCATGTCCTGTTCTTGCGTCGTTGGGGCTCTGATTTTAATCCCGTCTTGTAAAATGTCAATCTTGTTCCCGTTTGGGTGTGGCTCCCAAAATTTTCAACCTTCCTCTAGCATGAAATGTGTTCAAAGCGGTGGCTTCTACTTTAGGAGACTTCGTCTCCTTTGAATCTCTCTATGTTAGCAGATAAACACCAATTTGTTCATGTGTGTAATGGTGGATTTGGGGAAGGAGCTCCCTAAGTCGGTTGAATTGGTTTCTCACTTGGGTTGCTAGGTTCAACTAGTGGTCTATGAGAAAAAACCTATCCCTTGTGGGAAATGTGGTCAAAGCGGTCATATTCCAAAATATTATCCTTTGTCTCAGCCTTGGAAGTCCTCTGCAATTGATTCTAAATGTCTAGCTTCTCAAGGGGTTGCTTTGGACCCGATATCAACTATTAAGAAATAGAAATTTAGTGAAAGAAGGCTCTGAGCTCTTCTAAAGAGCAACCGATGATGTCTCCAAGCAAGTCAAAGCCCATTGGAAGGGACCAAGTTGATCTAGTTAGACCTGCTGCTGTCTCCCCCTCACCAAAATATTTTGCTCCCACTCCTCACCTGGAGGTGGTTCTCCAGCTTGAGAAGTCAGTGTCACCTTTACCTTTGGTTAACTCATTTGGCTGTCTTGAAACGAAGGCCATGGAGGCTCTAGATATGACGATGGAGAATGTGGTTTCTACTCCCAAGGTGGTCTACGTTTCCCTGAAGGATTCCTTATTGATGCATTCGAGTGGTCTGGGTAGCCCAATGGGCTCTCCTAAAGTAATTTTTGAAAAGGGCTCCCCGGACCCAAAGACAAGAAGTCAGCGTAAGAAGGATTTGGACCTTGGCCTGTCCAAATGTCCGAGTAGGCCCCCTAGAAAAGTTGGTAGAAAGAAACAAATGGAGGAGGCTTTGACTAATGGTGGGCAAGCAAGGCTTTTTGTTGAAGAGAAGAACAAAGATAAGCATCTAAAGCTTGATAGCTTTAAACCTTCGCTGTCCGGAGGGTCGAGCAAGAAACTCTCCCTTTGATCTCAATGAAGTTGTGCTCGTGGAATGTGACAGGGCTAATAGCTCCTCCAAAAAGTTTTTGTTGGTTTCGCTTAGGAAAGAAAAATCCCCTAATATTTTGTGCATACAAGAGTCCAAACTTGATGTTTCTTCATGGGATTTGGTTCATAATGTAGTTTGGAAACAATCTGGATTTACGACGAGTGAGGCTTCTGGTTTGACCGATGGTATTTAATTTTTTTAGGACCCTTCTAAGTTTGATGACCACATGGTTTTGTCCTCTTCAAGGGCAACAAACATTATTTTTTGGTGTAAGACAACCCACAGAAGGTGGGTCATCTCTAATATCTATGCATCAAATTCCCCTATTGATAGAAGAAGATTTTTGTATATTCTACTCGAGATGAGAGCCCCCTTTTAGGACGAGGCATGGGTGGTTTTGGGGGATTTTAAAACCCCTATTTTCCATTCAGAAAGACAAGGTGGCAACGAAGTGAATGCCAGAAGCCTAAATGATTTTGCAGATTTTGTTAATGTCACAGGTTTAAGAGATTTAGACTTAAAGCGCTCAAAGTTCACATGAAGTAATAGGAGGGCAGGGGCCAATTTGATTCTTAGCAAATTAGATAGAGTTTTTGTGTCCAAATCCTATCTCCATCTCTTTGGTGTGGCCATTTTGTCCACTCTTCCTTGGATTGGTTTAAACCATAATCCTTTGTGGTTGGAGGTCCCCAACGGTCAGCCTTTTTTTCCCTGCCCATTTCATTTTGAAATGATGTGGTGCTCGCATCCTGGTTTTGATACCTCTTTGTAGGACTGGTGGTCGAAGGAGGTTAATGGCGTGGGTTTGGAAAGAATGTCCAATAAGCTTAAAAGGTTAAGATACAATCTTAAGATTTGGAATAAGTTTTCATTTGGTAATATTTTCAGAGAGAAAGAAAGTATCCGTGGGTAAATTTTGGAGATTGAATCCAAATTGGAAATGTAGGGAGGTTCTATGGAGCTTCTCTTGGAGGAGTGATCTTTGCTTGCAGAGCTTCATAATATTCAAGCTAGAGAAGAGACCCACTAGAAGCAAAAATCTCAAGAAATCTAGCTTAAGGAAGGGGACCATAATTCTCAAAATTTTCACACTTCCACCCTTCGTCGAAGGAGTCGTAATTGCATAAAGGAAATTAAGAGTAGTGATGGCAACTTGACTTCGGATATCTTTCGAATAAGGGAGGAGACTGTGGAGTTCTCCTCCCTTTTATGCTCAACCTTGACAAGGGCAATCGATGATGAGAATCTCATGCTAGAGTTAATCCCGTGCCTGGTAATGGAGGAGATGAATGAGGGGCTAGTTACTCCTTTTTTATATGAAGAAATTTTTAATGCATTAAATTCAATGAGCTCTCTTAAGGCACCTGGTCATGATGGTTTCCCTCTGGGGTTCTTCCATAAGTATTGGCATATCTACGGCTCAGATGTTTGTGCAATGGTTCGAGACTCTCAAGCTTTGATGGTCATCCCTAAATCATTGAATTCGATGCTATTGGGGATGGTGCAAAAGAAAGACAATGTGTCCTCTTTCAATGAATTTCAACCTATAATTTTGTGCAACACTATCTATAAGATTCTTTCTAAAGCCTTAGCCAATAGGTTGAAAGTTATCCTGCCTCTTCTCATGGATAGTGTCCAATGTGCCTTTGTCCCTAGAAGATAAATTTTAGATGGGGCGATTGTGGTACACGAACTCCTCCACTCAGTTAAAAAGAGTGGGTGGGAAGCATTCTTCCTCAATTTGGATGTAAGCAAGGCTTACGATAGAGTCTCATAGCATTTTTGATTCTGCATCCTGAGGATATTTGGTTTTAGTGAAAGATGGGTGGTGCTCATAGAGGCTTGCGTTTCTTCTACCTACTTCTCTGTCCTGGTTAATGGATCTCAAGCAGGGTTCTTTCAGTCATGTTGTGATCTGTTCCAGGGTGACCCTCTATCCCCATTCCTTTTCATTCTCTTGGTGGAGGCACTTGGTTGTTCAATTTCCTGCTGGAGATTTAATTTTGGTCTAAGGCTGGCTCTCCCCTATCCACCGATCTCTCACCAGTAGTTTGCTGATGACACCCTCCTCTCTTGTGAGGCATCAATATTCCATGAAAGGGATGTGAAGTCCATTTTGGTAAGCTACAAGAAGGCTACCGAGCAGTAGATAAATTTTGAAAAAAGCTTCATTTATTTTGTTAATACTCCGGAGACTCGACAAAGGAGAATAGCTAAAATTTTAAATTATCGTATTTCTTCTCTCTCGACCACTTAATTGGGGCTCCCATTTTTGTTGGACACATTAAGGATGAGTTTTAGACCCTGATTGTTGAAAGAGTCCAACGCAAATTAGCATCTTGGAAAGGGGCATTACTTAGTCAAGCGGGGAAGGTGGTGCTGGTCCAAAGCACCTTGCAGAGCATCCCCATATATTTTCTTATCTCTTTCATTTAACCTCTAAGGTGGCCGCCAAACTAGATAGCATTTGCAAATCCTTCCTATGGATGGGCCCTAAGTTGAAAGGAAAATTCCACCTTGTCTCATGGGAGCAGATTGTTAAGAGGAAGAGGCAAGGGGGTCTCAATCTCAAAAGTGTGGCCATGATGAACAAAGCTCTTGTGGTGAAACTTGGATGGAAATTTGCTATGAATTATAATATTCTTTGGTATAATATACTAAAGGCTAAATATAAATTTGATTCTTTTTTAGCAGATTTCCTTCCCAGTGGAGGGTCGGCCTTCTGGAACAGCCTCATCAAATCTCGTAGGTTCCTCAAGTCTTGTTGCAGTTGGATTATTGGAAGTGGTGAGGCAGTTAATTTTTGGGATAACATTTGGGCTATGGAAAGTCCCTTAGGGGATGATCCATGGTTCGCCTCCATTGTTGCTCATTTTAGAACCCATAGGCTTGAAAAGGTGGTAGAATTTATTACTGTCCAATATGGACGTAGGTTTTGGTATCCCTCCCTTCAAGAGCTGGTCGCCGATGCAAATGTAATATTATGGCATGCTTTATTGGTGGAGTTGAGGCTTATGGTGGTACGTAATGTTTTAACAGATGATAGATTGATGTGAATGGGGGACCTAGATGGGTCCTATTAGGTTAAATCAGCCTACGTTGCTCTCAGCTTAGTGGAGAAAAACATTTTTCTTGCAAATCAAATTTGGTTAAAAAATATAACGCCAAAGATTAACATTTTATATTGGTTGGTTGTGGAAAACAAAATCCTCATGATCAAGAATCTTCTCAAGAGGGGGATGTGCCTAGTCAACAGGTTCTATTCATGCAAGAATGATTGAGAATTGACGAATCATCTTTTGCTCAGCTGTCATAGTGTGTAGAATATTTTGGCTTCCATTCTCTCTTGGTTGGACATTGCATGGGTGTTTCCAAATTTCTTGATGGACTGTGTCATACAATGGAAGTCACCCTTTCTTTCTTCTCGGCTTAAATATTTTTGGAAATTTTCTCTTCCCACACTCCTTTTGAGGAGTGTGAAAGGAAAGGAACTCAAGGGTATTCAAATAAATGGAAAATAATATCGCTTAAATAAACCTCAAGATTCTGTGGAAGGTGTCAAAAAATGTGTCTTCGACTCTTAGCAATTTGAATCCTTCAAACTTAATTTTGGCACTCTCCCCAAGTGAGCGATTGTTGGAATAACGACTTGGTTTTGTGTTGTTAGCCCACCCCCATCCTGCTCCTGACCTGAGGAGGGAGGTTCATTGGTCTCCGCCATCCATTGGGTGATTCAAAATTAACTTTGATGACACCTCTAAAGGTAACCCTGGCCACATTAAGGATGAGTTTTATACCTCGGTTATTGAAAGAGTCCAATGCAAATTAGCATCTTGGAAAGGGGCATTACTTAGTCAAGCGGGGAAGGTGGTGCTGGTCCAAAGCACCTTGTAGAGCATCCCCATATATTTTCTTATCTCTTTCATTTAACCTCTAAGGTGGCCACAAAACTAGATAGCATTTGAAAATCCTTCCTATGGATGGGCCGTAAGTTGAAAGGAAAAGTCCACCTTGTCTCATGGGAGCAGATTGTTAAGAGGAAGAGGCAAGGGGGTCTCAATCTCAAAAGTGTGGCTGTGATGAACAAAGATCTTGTGGTGAAACTTGGATGAAAATTTGCTACGAATTATAACATTCTTTGGTGTAATATCCTTAAGGCTATTTTAAATTTGATTCTATTTTAGCAGATTTCCTTCCCAGTGGAGGGTCGACCTTCTGGAACAGCCTCATAAAATCTCATAGGTTCCTCAAGTCTTGTTGCAGTTGGATTATTGAAAGTGGTGAGGTAGTTAATTTTTGGGATAACATTTGGGCCAGGGAAAGTCCCTTAGGGGATGATCCATGGTTCACCTCCCTTGTTGCTCATTATAGAACCCATAGGCTTAAAAATGTGGTAGACTTTATTACTGTCCAAGATGGACGTAGGTTTTGGTCTCCCTCCCTTCAAGAGTTGGTCGTCAATACAGATGTAAAATTATGACATGCTTTATTGGCGGAGTTGAGGCTTATGGTGGTATGTAATGTTTTAACAGATGATAGATTGATGTGAATGGGGGACCCAGATGGGTCCTATTAGGTTAAATCGGCCTACATTGCTCTTAGATCAGTGGAGGAAAATATTTTTCTTGCAAATCAAATTTGGTTAAAAAATCTAACACCAAAGATTAACATTTTATATTGGTTGGCTGTGGAAAACAAAATCCTCATGATCAAGAATATTCTCAAGAGGGGGATGTGCCTAGTCAACAAATTCTATTCATGCAAGAATGATTGGGAATCGATGACTCATCTTGTGCTCAGCTGTCATAGTGCGCAAAATATTTTGGCTTCCATTCTCTCTTGGTTGGACATTGCATGGGTGTTTCCTAATTCCTTAATGGACTGTGTCATCCAATGGAAGTCACCCTTTCTTTCTTCTCGGATTAAATATTTTTGGAAATTTCTCCTCCCACACTCCTTTTGAGGAGTGTGGAAGGAAAGGAACTCAAGGGTATTCAAATAAGTGGAAAATAATATTGCCCAAATAAGCCTCAAGATTCTATGGAAGGTGTCAAAAAATGTGTCTTCGGCTCTCAGCAATTTGAATCCTTCAAAATTAATTTTGGCACTCTCCCCAAGCGAGCGGTTGTTGGAAGAACGACTTGGTTTTGTGTTGTTAGCCCACCTCCATACTGATCCTGACTCAAGGAGGGAGGTTCATTGGTCTCCGCCATCCATTGGGTGGTTCAAAATTAACTTTGAAGACACCTCTAAAGGCTACCCTGGCTTAGCTGGTGTGGTGGTGCAATAAGGGACAATAATTGTGATTTTATTCTGGCTTTTGTGGACTGCCTTGGAGTCCAATCTTCCATGGTGGATGAAGCTAGAGCGACCTTCATTGGCTTGGAGAAGCTTAAGAACCTTTGCATCAGAAATGCAATTATTGAAGGGGTTCCCTATCCATCATCAACATGCTTCGTGGAGTTTCCCATCTCGGATGAAAAATAACTAATTTAATTGATGAAAAAAATTGGCTTGCTTGTCTTTATCTAACGTAGAGTTCTCCCACATTTTTAGAGAAGGTAATTCAGTGGTTGATCTATTAGAAAACTTGGGAGTTCGTTCTCAAGGCTTATCTATCTGGCAGTGGGATTTTCCCAACTGATGGAGATAATAAAATAAATAATAGGACAATATTAAAAGAGTTAAACTAAAAAACAATAGAGCAATGAAAAAAAAAAAGGCTACAGAGATTAACACAGAAAGCCCAAATCACTTCTTTATTTTCTTCTTCTGCTTCTACATCCATGGCTGAGAAATGCCAAATATTTATAGCCTTAGAAGGATAAACCTGGAAAATTCTAGACACCAAAAAATAGTTACAAAAATCATCTAAACTTAGGAAGTTACAAAAAACATCTAATCTTAGAAAAAAATAATAAATCCTAATCTAAACAAGATCATTGAATGATCTGTTACAAATCAGATTTTCTATATTTAACATCCTCCCTAAAATCTGATTTGTGAAAAATAATTGCTCAATCCTCCCTCAAATCTGATTTGTGAGAAAGGGCTCTCATTCCCAAAATATTCTTCAATTTATTAAAGTCTTCTTCCTTCAATGGCTTTGTCAAAATGTCAGCAACCTGATCTTTGGACCTGCAATGAGAAAGCTTGATTTCTTTGTCTTTAACTAGTTGTCTGATGAAGTGAAATCTGATATGTATGTGCTTGCTTCTTCCATGAAAAACTAGATTTTTTGAAAGTTGAATGGCAGAATTATTATCACAAAAAATAGTGGTCTCTTCCATGTGGGGCTGCATCAATTCTTCAAGCATCCTGCGTAACCAAACTGCTTGGCAACCAACTGAAGTGGCTGCTACATATTCTGCTTCTGCTGTGGACAATGCAACAATAGTTTATTTTTTTGATGACCATGAAATTGCCCCTGAACCAAGATTAAAAACATATCCTGAAGTACTTTTCCTGTCATCTATGTCTCCTGCCCAATCACTGTCTGTGTAACCATCTAACTTCAAGGTATCCTTCCTTTCATAAAAAATCCCATGATTTGTAGTCCCTTTCACATATCTGAGTATTCTTTTACCTGCCTAGAAATGTGTAGCATGAGGATCCTCCATGAACCTGCTTATCAAGCTGACTGCATACATGATATCTGGCCTTGTTGTAGTTAAGTACATTAAACTACCAACCAAGATTTTATACAAGGTAGAATCTACATTTTTGTTGTCATCTTCTTTGCTCAACTTCACACCCATAGCAATAGGTGTAATTGTTGGTTTGCAATTATCCAACCTGAACCTTTTCAATATATCATTGGCATACTTCTCTTGAGAAATAAAAATCCCATCACTATTTTGAGTGACTTCAATACCAAGAAAATAACGCATCAAGCCAAGATCAGTCATTTCAAATTCATTTTGCATTGCAACTGAGAATTCTCTAAGCATGTTTTCATTATTCCCAGTATAAATCAAATCATCAACATAAATGCAAACCATCATAACATCTCCTTGCTGATTTTGTTTTGTGAATAAGGTGTGCTCATAAGGATATTTTTCAAAACCATTTTTCAAAAAATATGATTCAATCCTTTCATACCAGACTCTAGGTGCTTGCTTTAAACCATACAAAGCTTTATTTAGTTTGAGCACTTTACCTTTATAACCTTCTTTCTCAAAACCAAGTGGTTGCTCTATGTATATTTCATCCTCCAATACACCATTCAAGAATGCTGATTTGACATCCATCCGAAAGAGTCTCCAACCCTTTTGTGTTGAAAGAGCTAAAATCATTCGAATAGTATCCATTCTAGCAATAGGTGCAAATACTTCATGATAATCAATACCTGATTTTTGCTTGTAGCCCTTCACTACCAACCTGGCCTTGTATTTATTCAATTCTCCTTGCTCATTGTACTTGGTTTTATAAATCCACTTTACTCCAATTGGCTTTTTGTGCTCTGGGAGGTCTGTCAATTCCCAAGTTTGATTCTTTTCTATGGCTGCAATTTCTTCATTCATAGCTTTAATCCATTTATCATCTTGTACTGCTTCTTCAAATGTAATGGGATCACAATCAGCCCCAAAAAATGCAAAATGACAAGCATCTTCACTTACCTCTGTTGTTTCTTGATATATGTCAGACAAGCTCCTTATCTTTTGCCTTCTTTCTAGAGATTCTGATGTGGGTGATGAAAATATGCTTCTGGTATTTGGTGAAGAAAGGTTGCTTCCTAGTGAAGAAGAGTTGCTTCTTGGTGTTGATTTGTGAATGCTACTACTGCTAGGTCCTTTGGTACCAACCAAATTTTGGTGTGGGCTTACTGCTTCATCTTCAATGTTGACTTGTTGATTGTTGTCTTTCAATTTCCAACACCACTCCTGGTCTTCAAGAAACTTAACATCTCTACTTATCACCAATTTTTTTTTTTGGATTGTATAGTCTGTATGCTTTTGATTCTTCATTGTATCCCACAAAGATACACCTTTCTGCCTTATCATCTAATTTCTTTCTAAGTGCATCTGGAACATGAGAATAAGCAATGCAGCCAAAAACTTTAAAATGATCTACATGAGGTTTGAATCCTTCCCATGCTTCTTCTGGTGTCATGCCCCAAACTGCCTTTGTAGGGCTCCTATTCAGAATATAACCTGCACAACAAACTGCCTCTGCCCAAAAAACTTTAGGTAAATTCTTAGCTTTAAGCATACTCCTCACCATATCTAGAATTGTTCTGTTCTTCCTCTCAGCTATACCATTTTGTTGAGGAGTATACCTAGTTGTTAACTGCATTTTTATACCATTCTCAATACAAAAATTTTGAAATTCATGTGAGATGTACTCTCCACCTCTATCAGTCCTTAAAGTTTTGAGAAAATAGCCACTTTGCTTTTCAACTAATGCTTTAAATTCTCTAAATTTCTTAAAAGTATCAGATTTTTCTTTCAATGGATACACCCAGAGTTTTCTACTATAGTCATCAATAAATGTCAAGAAATATCTCATACCAGATAATGAGGTGACTTCAAGTGGTCCACATAGATCTGAGTGTACTAGCTCCAATGGCTCTGAAGCTCTCCAAGATTTCCCTACTGCAAAGGGTTCTCTATGGTGTTTTCCAATGATGCATCCTTCACATTCTTCATCTGGCCTTTGGATGAGCGGTAAACCTATTACCATGTTCTTCTTATGCAAAATATTTAGTCCACCAAAATTCAAATGACCAAATCTAAGATGCCATATCCATTGTGAATATTTTACTATGGTATTGAAACTCAAAGGCATATTTCTCTCAATGCTAAGAGGAAACATCTTATTAGCAGTCATGGGTATTTTGGTTATCATCTTATTCTTACCATCAGTAATAAAGCATGTACCATTCTCAAACTTCATAGTGTGGCCTTTTTGCAGAAGTTGACCTACACTTAACAAGTTATGCTTTAAACCTGGTACATAAAATACATCACCAATAAATTTCTTCTCACCTTGCTTTGTTTTGAGTAATATCCTCCCTTTCCCCATGACCGATGCAGTTGTATTATTACCCATATTTACTACTGATTTGATGGACTCATCCAAATCTTGGAATATCTCTTTGCTTCCTGTCATATGATTACTACACCCACTATCAACATACCATTTATCTTCATTTATTTCCTCTTTTGTGCTACATGTTAGCAACACATATTCTTCCTGCCATTCACCTTCATTTACATATTGAGCTTCCTGTTTGCTTTCATCTGCTATTTTTTTCCTACATTCAGATGCAATATGTCCATACTTTTGACAATAATAGCACTGAACAGATGACTTATCATACCTTTGAGAGTTGTTGCCTCTTTGCTAAAAATTTACTCTACCTCTACCTCTTTGTTGAAAATTTGCTCTACCTCTACCTCTTGCTTGAGTGTAGTTGTTGGTTTCTTCATAACTTCTATTGCTTCTTGGACCTCTACCTCTTTGCTGAAAGCGACCTCCTCTTCCTCTTGGACTTCTTCCTCATCCTCTTTGTGGAAATGATGCTTTTGATGCTTCTTCTTTTTTGACATTGAAACCTTACTTTTGAAGGCTTGCTCCAGTGGTTCATTTGTGGATCTATTTATTCTATGCTCATGTGTGTACAATGAACCCATAAGTTCATCTACAGATAAAGTTGTTAGATCTTTTGATTCTTCAATGGCTATAACTGCAAGATCATATTTTGAAGGCATACATCTTAAAATATTTTCTACAATTTTTTGATTGCTCATAACTTCACCATTTGATTTCATATGATTAATTAACCCCATTGCACGAGTAAAGAAATCCCCTAAACTTTTTGAATCTGACATTTGTAAAACTTCAAAATCTCTTCTAAGTAATTGTAGGTGGACTATTCTTACTCTATCCGTACCTTGAAATGATTGTGCAAGGAGATCCCATGCTTATTTTGCCTTCATAGTGGTTGTAACTCTTGGGAGGAGGGTTTCATCAAGACCCTGCACTATAAGCAACAAAGCTTTCTGATCATTTTTCCTATTGTCCCGCAATATGTCTCTTTGATTCTGTGTGAGCATGGCTAATGTTGTTGCATCCGCTGGTTCTGAGTATCCATTCTCCACCATATCCCATAGCTCCTATGATCTGAACAAAATCTTCATCTAAAAACACCAAAAATCATAAATTTTTCCATTGAATTTGGGAATTTGGAGTTGCATATTATTAGCATTCATTGACATTTTGAACCTAGCTCTGATACCAGATGATGGAGATAATAAAATAAATAACAGGACAATATTAAAAGAGTTAAACTAAAAAACAGAGCAATGAACCCAAAAAATAGAACTGCAGATATCAACACAGAAAGCCCAAATCACTTCTTTATTTTCTTCTTCTTCTACATCCATGGCTGAGAAATGCCAAACATTTTATAGCCTTAGAAGGATAAACCTAGAAAATTCTAGACACCAAAAAATAGTTACAAAAATCATCTAAACTTAGAAAGTTACAAAAAAACATCTAATCTTAGAAAAAAAGCAATAAATCCTAATCTAAACAAGATCATTGAATGATCTGTTACAAATCAGATTTTTCTATATTTAACACCAAGAATATTGTACTTCGCATTAGGGAGGAAGCTCCTTAATTCTTGTCAGATTTTGGTTCCTTTCAGAGATCTGTGCGATATGGTTGGTGCCCACACGTTTAAGCGCTTTATGGTGTGTATTGGACTTTATTATGCTATCCCCTCAGTACATTCCTACCTTCCCTAATTGTCCCTTCTGGCCCACTGGTGATGTTGCCCCTTCTTATGCCTGGGCTTGTCGAACGGTGCAGCCTGTTGTGGCTTTCAAATTTCAAACGATGCATTTATTTGGGTTGGTATTTTTTGGCCCTCGAGTTGAGTCGTTTAGGTTTTGCTCCCTGGCTTGCCTTCGTGGGGATGGTGTGAACTCCCTCGGTTCCCCTTTTCTGAGGGGTGCTTGCTTCGGTTTGTAATACCTTGCTGTCCTTTTAGATGGGTCTCCCTTAAGAAGGTCGTTTTGTGCTTTAATTAACCTCCGAGCTTACTTGTTGTATAAGGTTGTGGGACTCCTTTCAAAACCCTCTTTTAATATTAATACCAATTTTTTTTTTAATAAAATTTATATATAATTTAAAGTTTAAATCTTATGAAATATAAATTATATATATTATTTAAAATTCAAATCTTATAAAATATAAGTTTTAATTAAACATAATTATAGATTAAATAAGGACATAATAAAACCTATAACATTATTAACATTAAACTATAGAGTCTTATTATTAGCTATGGGCTCAAGCACTGAGATCCTTACAAAGAGAAGATAATTTGGTATGATGTGTACGTTGAATCATCCATAAAGCGTGATGGTTTGCTTAGCCCCACTTGGTTTAGTGGCAGCCTTTGAAACTTCGAGACTGTCATGTCTGTCTTAATCGAGTTGTTTTCAAAAAGCTGTGGACAACATGCAAACAAACAAGCAAATAATATCTGCCATGCATTTTCTACCGCCCTTCATCAGCTTTGATGTAATCCCTTCACCAGCCTGCATGTATTTGACAGCTCAAAAATTTTCCCTAGTTTTTCTAAATTCTTCAATCTTGGACTCTTCTATATCGACTTTTCCACGTGCCTTCAATTTTGAAGTCTTTGCTTGGTATAAAGGTCGCGGAGCCAAGTCTAAAAAAGCCAGCAGTAGAGACATGGAAATGAATGTTATGGTTTGGTACAAGGTTGAGGGCCAAGGGCTCCGCAAGACGCGTTCAATTAACACGTACACACTTCACAATTTAGTCAGTCCGTCTAACAATCATGTACACACTTCACAATTTAGTCTGTCCGTCTCACAAGCATGTAATTGCTAGTGATATTCTTTGGCGTCTTTGGTGGTTGTACAGGGTGCTTGTTTTTGGTAAGTATGTGGTACGATGACAAAGGTAGCTGTAAGTTTTCATCTACCGAGTCTGATGAGGGGTCACCTTTGGGGTCTGGCCCTCTCGACAGCTCGGGTTCGCCCTCTTCTTGATTTCGAGAAAAATTAAGCAATATGGAGGAGGTTAAGTTTGGGCCCAAGATTTCATTTGCGAAAACTGTTGCTGGCCGTGGAGCCCGAGATATTTTGGATCCCTGTTACATAGAGGCAGAGTCATTCCAAATTTGTATCCCTGATTCCAATATTTTGGATCCTTGTTCCATGGAGGCAGAGTCCTTCTGAATTTGTATTCCTGATTTTATCATGAATTCTCTTCTAGAGAAGGGATATTTTGACTTGGTGGGAAAGTTCTCGAGAGGTAGACCGGACCTTGAGGTCCTCAAGCATTGGGCATTGTCCTGGTGGAAGTCTGGTGGTTCCCTTGCCTTGGCTTCCTTTCCTCGTAATTTCTTCTTGATTCGATTCTCCTCTGAAGCTGATTCCCAAAAAATTCTCGATGGGAGTCCTTGGTTCTTTGGCAAGCATGTCCTGTTCTTGCGTCGTTGGGGCTCTGATTTTAATCCCGTCTTGTAAAATGTCAATCTTGTTCCCGTTTGGGTGTGGCTCCCAAAATTTTCAACCTTCCTCTAGCATGAAATGTGTTCAAAGCGATGGCTTCTACTTTAGGAGACTTCGTCTCCTTTGAATCTCTCTATGTTAGCAGATAAACACCAATTTGTTCATATGTGTGTAATGGTGGATTTGGGGAAGGAGCTCCCTAAGTCGGTTGAATTGGTTTCTCACTTGGGTTGCTAGGTTCAACTAGTGGTCTATGAGAAAAAACCTATCCCTTGTGGGAAATGCGGTCAAATAGGTCATATTCCAAAATATTATCCTTTGTCTCAGCCTTGGAAGTCCTCTGCAATTGATTCTAAATGTCTAGCTTCTCAAGGGGTTGCTTTGGACCCGATATCAACTATTAAGAAATAGAAATTTAGTGAAAGAAGGCTCTGAGCTCTTCTAAAGAGCAACCGATGATGTCTCCAAGCAAGTCAAAGCCCATTGGAAGGGACCAAGTTGATCTAGTTAGACCTGCTGCTGTCTCCCCCTCACCAAAATATTTTGCTCCCACTCCTCACCTAGAGGTGGTTCTCTAGCTTGAGAAGTCAGTGTCACCTTTGCCTCTGGTTAACTCATTTGGCTGTCTTGAAACGAAGGCCATGGAGGCTCTGGATATGACGATGGAGAATGTGGTTTCTACTCCCAAGGTGGTCTACGTTTCCCTGAAGGATTCCTTATTGATGCATTCGAGTGGTCTGGGTAGCCCAATGGGCTCTCCTAAAGTAATTTTTGAAAAGGGCTCCCAGGACCCAAAGACAAGAAGTCAGCGTAAGAAGGGTTTGGACCTTGGCCTGTCCAAATGTCCGAGTAGGCCCCCTAGAAAAGTTGGTAGAAAGAAACAAATGGAGGAGGCTTTGGCTAATGGTGGGCAAGCAAGGCTTTTTGTTGAAGAGGAGAACAAAGATAAGCATCTAAAGCTTGATAGCTTTAAACCTTCGCTCTTCGGAGGGTCGAGCAAGAAACTCTCCCTTTGATCTCAATGAAGTTGTGCTCGTGGAATGTGACAGGGCTAATAGCTCCTCCAAAAAGTTTTTGTTGGTTTCTCTTAGGAAAGAAAAATCCCCTAATATTTTGTGCATACAAGAGTCCAAACTTGATGTTTCTTCATGGGATTTGGTTCATAATGTAGTTTGGAAACAATCTGGATTTACGATGAGTGAGGCTTCTGGTTTGACCGATGGTATTTAATTTTTTTAGGACCCTTCTAAGTTTGATGACCACGTGGTTTTGTCCTCTTCAAGGGCAACAAACATTATTTTTTGGTGTAAGACAACCCACAGAAGGTGGGTCATCTCTAATATCTATGCATCAAATTCCCCTATTGATAGAAGAAGATTTTTGTATATTCTACTCGAGATGAGAGCCTCCTTTTAGGACGAGGCATGGGTGGTTTTGGGGGATTTTAAAACCCCTATTTTCCATTCAGAAAGACAAGGTGGCAACGAAGTGAATGCCAGAAGCCTAAATGATTTTGCAGATTTTGTTAATGTCACAGGTTTAAGAGATTTAGACTTAAAGCGCTCAAAGTTCACATGAAGTAATAGGAGGGCAGAGGCCAATTTGATTCTTAGCAAATTAGATAGAGTTTTTGTGTCCAAATCCTATCTCCATCTCTTTGGTGTGGCCATTTTGTCCACTCTTCCTTGGATTGGTTTATACCATAACCCTTTGTGGTTGGAGGTCCCCAACGGTCAACCTTGTTTTCCCCCGCACATTTCATTTTGAAATGATGTGGTGCTCGCATCCTGGTTTTGATACCTCTTTGTAGGACTGGTGGTAGAAGGAGGTTAATGGCGTGGGTTTGGAAAGACTGTCCAATAAGCTTAAAAGGGTAAGATACAATCTTAAGATTTGGAATAAGTTTTCATTTGGTAATATTTTCAGAGAGAAAGAAAGTATCCGTGGGTAAATTTTGGAGATTGAATCCAAAGAAGAGACAAGAGAAATTGTGAGCCAATAGGGAGTGCAATTTGGAAGTGAGCAAGAGGCAGGAGAGAGTACAAACCAAAAGGGAGTGTGAACCAAAAGGAAGTGTAAACTAATAGGAAGTGCAAACCAAGATTTAATCATGGTGAAAGAGCGGCAAGTCCATCTAGAGTGCATCAATGCTTCAAACCCTTACAACAAATGCGTGGAACTTTTTTTCCAAAAAAATGTTGAAGCGAAGGAACACCAAAAAAAAGAAGAGTCACAAGAAATTTTGAACCAGGAGGAAGTGCAAGCTAGGAGAAAGTGTGAGGTAAGAGAGAATGCAAGTTGGGAGCAAGAGAGAGTGCAAGCAAAGAGGAAGTATGAACCAAGAGGGAGTGCAAGCCAAGAGAAATCCCCATTAGCTATTGTGGAAGGAAAGTCATTTTTGAAAGCCCTAATGGGAAGTCAAGATGCCCTAGCTAGAAATCAAAATATCCTTGTTGTAAGTATGAAGGCCCAAGCTAGAGATAAGCGAAAGAGTGAATACATGGCAAGTTTGATCCAAGTAGCATATGGTACACCAGAAGTAAGTATCAAGGATGAGATGATTGAGCATGATATAATGGTTCTTAAACATAGAGGGCTAATATACAAGTTTTACAGATCATGGTTAGGGTTTTTGGAGATTTAAAAATGGATCAAGTGGAAGTGAGGATTGAATTCAAATTATTCTATGACTTTTCTTCCTAAAGGTTTTTTCCTCATCTTTTCTAGTTCAAAAATTAGGGATAAAATAATGGTTGGTGGCCCATGGTTTATGGGAAGAGATGCACTTTATTTGAAACCATGGAATAATTTTTTTCAATTGAGACAAAAACTATTAAGAAGCTTCCAATGTGGGTTAGGCTTTTTGGACTTCCATATCAGCTTATAAATAAGGATGTTTTAAAAAATACTAGAAATACCCTAGGGAAATTCATCAAGGAAAGACCAACAATTAAGGAGAAAAAACATGCTATATATACTCAAATATGTGTTGCTATGAATATTTCAAAATCTTTGCCACAATCCATTAAGATTAAATTTGAATCAAAAGAATGGGATCAACAAGTAGATTATGAAAATATTGCATTTTGTTTCCACAATTATTTTGAGATTGGACACATGGTAAGAGTTTGAAAAGTAAAAAATATGAAGAAAGAGATAAAATATTCTAGCCATGAGATAAACTTCAAGATGAAGCAAGGAAATAATTCAATAATAGAAGCTAGATCAAATCAAGGATATTCCACTCCAAAAGAAGAGGCAAAGAAATCCCATCAACAATATCAATTGAAAATTTTAGAAGGAATTAAAGGTGCAAAAGAAGATGTGAAAATAAAACCCAAAACAAAGATATCAAAAAAGGTTAAGTTTATTCCAAGTAAATCATTTTCATTTTCCTCAAGTAGTATAGAATCCTCTTCAAGTAATAAAAGTGAAAGTGGTGAAGATGTTTATCCCTTGCACTTTAAGGTTTTAAGATTAGAATAATATAGAAATGAGGTTGGAGGAAACCCATAACAATTTAATATTTTTAGGACAACATAAGAAGGTAATTTCTATAGAAGAGTATCCTTGCACTGTAGGGTCTCCACAAAAATTTAAAGAAGAGTGTGCTTTTGAGGTTATTCCTTGCACTTCATATCCTTTAGAACAAGGTAAACCTAAAGATGATAAGACTTACTATGAGCAGTGTGAGAAGATTGACGAGATTGATGAAGATGAAAGCATTGCTGAGAATAAAAAAAAAGAAGAAGACCCAAGAGGCAAAAACAAAGATAAAAATAAACACAAAGGGATATTGATATGGGAAAATAAAAACAAATATCACAAGTGTTAACAAGAAGTGGGGCTAAACCCACAAATGAAAAAAAAAAACAATGAAAATAATATCTTGGAATACTTTTGGAATGAATAAGAACCCTAAAAAATGTATTAAGAAATTGTGAGGTTGTTATAAACAAGATATTTTTGGATATAGAAGCTGGGCTTCAAATATTTTAGTCTAAATTTCATCTTGACGAAATTTAATTTTTTGAAGGCATTTGATATAAAAGGAGTTGATTGTGAAAACTTAGTAGTTTGAGGAAGATGAAGAACATTTTTGATAGAAGAGTAAATGAAGAATATCTCCGATAGAAAGGTAAATTTGGATATGTTTTAATTGACTTGTTAGAAATGTAATGAGAGCAATGTAATGTTTTTTTTCGTAATGGGAGTGGCCGTTAATAGAAGCCACACATAGCTTATTGAAAAAAAAACATATGCACATATGTATATGTATTTTACTAATACCACCCATAATAAGTTATAATTAGTCATATTATTTTATTGATTTACATAGTACTCCACTCAAATATAGTATGATATGAGATTAATAGTCCATTAAAGTAATATAGATTTATATAAATAAAATGATTTTTTAATAAATTTTGTTAATATCGTCTTTTGTTTTTAATATTACATCCGAAAAATTGTTAGATTATATGAAATTATAAATTTTAGAAAATTAATTAATTATCATAATTAGGAATTTAGTGATGAGTTAATTTTAATTTTATATTATTGATTTTATATATGAAATTGCTAATGGTATTCATTAACTTAACATACTTGAATTGAAAGTCGTATTCTATCATTTAGTTAGTTATTTACTATAAATTTTTTTAGTCTTTACAAAATGTAACTTAGCTAAGTTGGAAGAATAGTGAGCTTTCTTGTTTTAAACTATGAGCTTGTTTTTTTCACACAATAAAAATTTTCTTATAAAGATCACTTAAATGACGTAAACCATTCTAAATTCAAAATAATCATAAGCATAATCTACAAGCCTCCACTAGGTCTAGTCTATCTTCTTTTAATAACACTTGTACATTAAGAAAGAGATTCTCAAAAAAAGGATCATGAACAATGATGGTTGCTTCTATATTTCTTATTGCATTTACTCCTATAATGAACTAAAGTTCTTTTCATCAAAATATTTTTAAATTTAATGTAGTTCACCTACTTGACAAACTCTTTTTTGATAATTTAGTAACATGAGCTTAATTGGTTAAATATGTCTACTTTCAAGGCAAAGAAGAAAGTTTAAATGTTTCTAGGGGATATAAGACCTAATTGCCAAAAGTATTATTGTAATACCACTATGTCATTTTTTGTAATATCAAGATAACATGATAATGGTAGTCATTGTAAGTTTGCAGCTTAGAATAGTTGAATTGAAAGCCATATTCTATCACATAATTAGTTCTTTACTATAAAATTAATTTTATCATTTAAAAAATATAACTTAGTAAAATTGAAAGAATTATGAGCTTTCTTGTTTTAAACTATGACCTTGCTTGTATTTTTTACACAATCATTTTTTTATATGAAAAGCACTTAAATCAAATAAGCCATGTTAAATTCAAAATAATATTAAGTATGTTGTACAATCATCGATTAGATCTTAGTATATATTCTTTTAATAACACTTATACATTAGGAAAGAGATGCTCAATATAAGGATATTGAACAATGATCATTGCTTCTATATTTCTGGTTGCACTAAATTGTATCATTCCATCAAAATGTTAATTCAAATTTAAATTTAATGCACTTCACCTAATTGATAACATTCTTTTTATAATTAAACATTCTTCAAGTTTCCTTGATAGAATCTTAATTTGATTTTCAATTGAGGAGGATATTTGAGGACTTAATATATGATTGTAGAAACATTTTAGAAAAATATTCTTCATACAACATTAAAAATTTATTACATAACAAACCAAAATTAAACCCAGAACCAAGTTAGTAGTTATTGATTATATAAGACACCCTTTTTTGACCACGAAAGAGTATGAAAAGAGTATTCACTTTATATTATTACTTTAATTGTATCTCTTCATGTTTCAAATCTTTGACCAAGCTTATGAGAAACTGAGTTTTGCCTAGTCTAACTCCAACGTATGTTGGCAAACCTGATACCTTATTAGTTACCTTATTTGTAAGTATAGAAGGACAAAATATTTACATAAAGTGCATTGGAATTCTTATGCGCTTATTACTCAATTATCTTATAACAAACTTCATTGCAATTCTTCCCTTAGTGTTAGAAATTGATAATGCCATTTACAAGAAGGTAGATAGTCTAATAATTATCATTCTCATGGAGATAATATTAATTAAAATAAGTTAAATAGAGCTTAGAAATCTCATTTTTAAAACCTTCAACTATATATAATGGAGTAACCAGCATCTTGTGTAATCCTTATTGGAGGAACCAACATCTAGCATGGTGTAAGTAATGACTTCAAATATTTTTATTTTTATTTTTTAGACTCCATAAAAATATTATAATATAATAACTATATGTGCATCAATGATAAGTTCAACCCTAAAATTAAACATTGTTACATATTGAATATATTATAGGTAATATACAAACATTTGAACTCAATTAAAAAATACTTTAATTATTATATGTCTAAATTAGTCATATTGATACATTTAAATATATTTAAATTGATTTTACAATTCTTATAAAAACACTTCAAATTTGTTTTATTTTCTATGATGAAACATTTAACACAATAGAATGTGGAAGATAAACTTGTATCAAATTATAAAGAAAAAAAAAGTTGAAAATAAAAAATTTACAGAGTATGATTTATAGTAAGCCCATTAAAAGCATCAATATTTATTTGCATATATTCTTTTTTTTATAATGTGCATGTACACAAGAAAGACAAAGGGGGATTTGTTTCTACAAAAGACAAGGATATATTTATTAGGGAGGTCATTTATTTTAATGAGTATTTTTTATTATTAGATTGTTATGACCTTATAAAAATACATGATATTAAAATATAAATTCTTCTATATAGCCTTAAACAAAAATAAAGTATTATTTTAGATGTTAAGATATAAAATCTTATAATTCAGGTCCTACAAACAATGCAACTATTTAGGCTTTGGCTCTTATTCGAAATGTCTAAGGTTCAAACCGAGAAGTGTGTGGTTGTGTGTTAAATATTTTATTGATAAGCTCAGAGGTAATGGTGGGATGGGGATGTCCAACCCTAAGCATCGGTTATAAGGAATTCTCATAGTAACCAAATAAAAAAAACTTATAATTTAGGAAATTTATTGATAAAATCCTATAATTAAAAAAAATCACTCACAATTTAATTAGTATGCATAGTGCAACAACCACTTAAAATTTTAACTTATGATTTATGGTTAAATGCATAGTTTTTTTATAAGGTTTTTATCTAACTAAATTAAAAAAATATCATTCATTTAATAGTACAATAATTTAAAATCATTTAAACTGATTTTTTAATTCAGAATAATTTGTTGTGATATTATTTTTTTGGTAGGTAAAAGATGAGGATTTTTAAAGGATTCGAAAACCTTGTACATACAGATCCAAAAGGATTTAGCCAATTGCCAACATAAAAACTATTGAAAGAAATAATAATCAAACTTACATTCCCATCCAATGACAACATAAAAATTTGAAAATAAAATCAAAATTAAAATTATCCTCATCTCGCCTAGTGGGGGACCAACCAACCGACCAACAATACCATCAAAACTTGGCAACCAATACTCAGGGTATCAACGATTTATCTCTGAGGTATACAAAGCTTAGGGCTCCTATACTTCCATAAAATGAAAAATGTTCTTCCTTAAGAACACCACTGGGACATGAGCGCAAAATAAGGATTTGAACTTTGGATCACCCACTCAACCAACTCAATAGAAACCAATCACCAGAAATGGAGATATGCAACATATTGCCCTAGCAACAGTAAAACCCTCCATAAAAAAATTATGAATACTAAAATCCCATAGATCCAGTTGGATTCCAACCATCCTTTAAACTCTAGAGAACAACTCATACCAAACCTCCATATCATTACAAAAATAGGGACCATAGAGCAAGGTTTTTAAAGGAACCATAACCTTGGAATCTGTGGGTTTAAACCCCATAGACAACTGGTGAGAAAAAACCCCCCATCCTTTTGTATTCTAATCCTACTGGTTTGTAGAAGAATAGAAGACCCCCAGTAGCCAAACACTGCCCCTAGACTGAAAAAGCTTTCGTCCACTACCTATCCAAAATGACAATAACATTTTGGAAAAAGCTGGACTAGGGGACTTTGGTACTAACATTAGGTCATCGTGAGGCACAAAATATGTTTCACAACTGCCTATCCAGTTGCATAATAGTGGATTGGAAAAAACTGGAATAGGTGTCTTTGGCACCACTATAGAGTCTCCACTAGGCACGATAAAAGCTTCACCACTAGCAACGATCAGATCAAAAATCATACTAATGGATACAAAGATATCTTGCAAATATTCCAAGAGATCCAAATATGGTCCTACCCTTATGAGCTCCCCTTCAATTGGATCCTCTACCATTTCACTTTGCACCCAAAATCTAAAAGGGTCAAATATTCTCGACTTAGAATGCAATCTGGATCTTGCTATCTTCATTTGCATCGGTTGGGCTTCTTCGAAACCCTAACTCCCTCTCCCAAAAAATAGAATACACTAAAACATGAGATCTAAGCCCTCTCTCCTCAGATGTGGTGGGTTAGCTGGATATTTTGCTGGAAGTGCAGCTCCATATTGAAGTCCTGGGTGGTCTCACGAACTAGGCGCTAGAAGGGGAGCTTCCTAAAAAGCAAATCGATGCTCTTCTAGTACTTGCAGACCTCCCGAAGAGCAACGATATTGAGCCTAAAATGATGAGGCTTCTTCACTCCTCCCATGGTCAGGGTGTTCTCTCCTCTAAAAACCTAACTCCCTCACTAAAATATGATATCTAAGCCCTCAATCCTCGAATGCGATAGTCCAACTGGATATCTTTGGCTAGAAGAGCATATTCATCTTGAAGTCCTAGGTGGTCAATATTTGCTGTGATATTATAGTATTAAATGATTTCTTGGATTTTATCTTCCTAATATTATAGTATCTTGTATATATATCTTGGATTTTATCTTCTTATTATTTATATATATCCTTTTACTAGAAATATTTATTTTTATTGAATTTTATAAACAAAAGTTAAATTTTTTTACTTGAAAATTAAGAAAGTTTTAAAGCCCATCAATATTGTGTATATTAAATTATTTTATATTTTTTAATCTATAATATATAAATATTTATTTTTATTGAATTTTATAAACAAAAGTTAATTTTTTTTACTTGAAAATTAAGAAAGTTTTAAAGCCCATCAATATTGTGTATATTAAATTATTTTATATTTTTTAATCTATAATATATAAAGAAAGTATTTGTGTTTTACAATTCATCAAATTGATAGTTTTTTTATAACCTTTTATTAAAGCTTTTATTTTATTATATTTATTTATTAAATAGGGTAAGATGTTGAAAACGTGATTATTAGTCAAATAAAATGCCATAGACAAAGATAAAATGTTAATATTATTTTAAGATCATTTTTTATGTTTGTCACCAATTGAAAAGTTTCTATCATATAAGCTTTGTGTTATACTAGAATATTAAAGTTATTTTTAATCCCTACTATAACCTAAATAATGCATTTGCATTAACTTCATTGATCATATTCATACCATTTTTGTTTATCTCAACATTTCTTAGCTTTTTTTAACAAATTAATTAAAAATAAAAATATTCATACCATTTTTGTTTATCTCAACATTTCTTAGCTTTTTTTAACAAATTAATTAAAAATAAAAATAAATTTTACTGTAAAAAAAAACAAAGTTTAACTCAAATAGTAGGTATATATTTAGAACATTATATTATTTTTACATTGTAGTAGATAAGCATTTGATAAGTTTATATATTTTTAATATTATTTGGTACTAAAACATCATATTTTCTTCTAGTCCCTACTATAAATAAAGAAAGGAAAATTATAAATATAATTTGAAACAATGTCTTAAAAAAACATATGTATAAGTGTCACATTCAATATAAAAACATACTTCAATCTTTCCTTTCCATTAAATATATAAAGTTTTAAATATAAATAAATTAATAACTATAAAAATGAACATTTAAAGAAGAGGGAGGATATAGTCTGAGTAAGGAGTGAGCCTCATCTTTTTTAGCTCTATATATTTGATAAAATCCAAAAAAAATAAATGATTCATAAGAGAAAAAGATAGGTAGCAATTTGTTTCAAAATTTGCATGTGCTTAAGCACACTCCCAATTTTTGGTACCAATAACACCTTTGGATTATATTTACAAGTAAAGCTATCACATTAAGCTACTATGTCTATAGCCTAACAAAGCTACCATAATGATGTTTGGGTATCAACCCTTTAAATCATTGGAAAGATATAATGACATCATTTTTTGTGATTCTTTTACTCCATTTTTTACCCTTTTCATCACTATAACTAGACACACATCCTAGAATTAAGAAATTCCAAGTATATAGGGAAGTTATACCCATGTACAAGGGTTTCTATTTAAGCAGGATTTATTGATAGGAAAAATCCCTTTACTACCTTGGCACCTTCTATTGTTCTCTTTCATAGACCTTAAGGGCTCTCTCACATAGGACCATGCACATTGAGAGGACTAGCTTCTTCCATGTACCAATAGGTATATAGGAAGGATGGGTATATGGAGAGGTTTGGTATTTTGAATTGGTAGTATATTGAAAGGGGAGACCATTTTGGGAGTCATAAGTAACCTTCATCATGGAAACATAAAAAAAAATCTTATAGAATGACAACTACTCAAAGGCTCAAATTTTGGATCTTGGAAGACCAAGATGAGGATCATTCTAGTGTTTGTGGAACTCTAAGATATTGTCATCAAGAAAATAACTCAACCTAAAGAGGTTGAAGAGGAAAAACATCAATTTTATGTAGCAAATACCAAAGCACTAATGATAATTACACTTTCTATAGTAGATATCATTCAACCATACATTTTTGAAGCATAGACATCTAGGAAGGTATGAGATACACTCTCTACCATATTCAAAGATAAGAATGAATAAAAAATTCATCACCTTCAATCCAACTCCACACATTGAGAGTTCAATATGGAGAAGACATTGAGGAATTTCTTCACAAAGTTGTAGAATTAAAAACAAGATTGCATACCATGGGGAAAATAGTAGAAGATAGGCTCTTAGTACTCATCATACTTGGAGCCCTATAAGATTATTTTTGAGTGTTGATTACTTAATTACAAGTATCAAATAGGAAGGTGTCTTTTTATGAGTTGGTGAATATGCTTCAACACGAAGAATCAACCAATCAGTTGAGGGACCAGTTGACAACCAATGCACTCATTTCCAAAAAGAAGCCACAAAAGAGTCTTTTCTCATATTCATCATCATCATAGAGGATTGTTGTATGTCATACATATTGCTAGTATGATGGGGTTATTTAGCATGAAAGCAAAACCAAGTACCATTTGAAATCGACACTTACAAAGCTAGAGGATTGTTGGATGTCATACACATCAATTTGTGCAAATCCTTTCTAGCTAATTTGGTGGATGTAGGTAATTTTAGCTATTTATTGATGACTAATAAAGAAATATGTGGGTTTATATCTTACAACTCAAGTCAGACATCCTCATGAATTTCCAATGCTTCATGAAGCTTGTTGAAATAGAAGTTGAGCATCATATTCAAGTCCTCCACTTAGATTGAGGGGGGAAAATACATCAAATAATTTTTAAAATTTTCTCATACAAAATGGGATCAAGTGATAACTCACTCCTACATACACTCCATAATAGAATGGGGTTGTTGAGAGAAGAAACCATTATGTCATGGAAATGGTTTAATTTATGCTCACAAGAACTAATGTAGAGCAATAAGATTGGGTAAAAGTTATCTCCATTGCAATGTATCTTCAAAACAGAGTCCCCATAAAGGTACTTCAAAGGATTACACATAAAGAAGCTTGTTTTAGGAGGAAATACTTAAATTGTACATCTCATATTATTTGGAAGTAAGATATACAAGCATATGCCAAAACAAAAGAGGACCAAGTTGGATGCGAAAATACTATCTTGCATATTTCTTGGTTATGATGAAGCATAAAAAAATTATTGATTTATAGAACTAGTCATCAAGAAAGTGCATATAAGTAGAGATATGATGTTTGACAAAGAATTTGAAAATAAGAGAAGTGATGAAAATTCTAAGGAGTCTAAAGATGCGGCATCTCTAGTTGTGAGCATTGAGTTAAATAAAGAAGTTGTAAGAGTTGAGTCAAATGGGGAAGATCATGAAGAAGTTTCAAAACTTGTTAATGAAATGGTAGCAAATGATCCATAATAACAAATAAAGGCTCCAAAATGGCTCACTAATACCATAAAATATGTCATACTTGATGTACTACTTAATCTCACTTCCACACGATCATGTACTCATAGTAGTACATGATAGAAAGTAAATATGGGATTGATGACTTTAGAGATGGAATATTCGAAATTAGCATTAGTTATTGATATCAAGTGGGCTAAGTGGAATCTTGTATCATTGGACACAATCCACACCTGAACTACTGGTCATTTTTGGGTTCTCCAGGTGACGTATCTGCTTGTAATTATAATTTGATATTTTCATAATCTAGTCCTTACTCATATCAATAGGGCTATCCCTTTCCTTCATTCGAATGTATTTTAAGGTATCCAATAAATCTATCAGGTTTAAATTTTTTTAAAGTATATAATAATCCATATGCATCACATCAATTTTTATTGGTATATATTGGACTAACAACAACAATATATCCTCATGTACAAGTAACACAAAGTGCAACTAGATGCCCTACCTCACCTAGATATACTATGTAAGGACCACACAATGATTAGTATAGAAGTCTTGAATTGGTGATAACAATAGCTACATCACCATAGTATGCAAATGAAGCATTAGTTCTAAATATTTCTCAAACTTTAGGAGTAGTATCCAAGATCCAAAGCCAATCCAATGGACACATGGTTGTCAAACATTCCTAGAAAATCAAGTAATGTAATAAGGGGGGATGCTAGATAATTATTACATTATTTAGGTAATATTAAAAAAAGAAGAATACGAAGATATATGTTGGTATATGAAGCATCAAAAATCTCTTGGAACATTTCTTTGTATATTTTTGTACAACATATATTGTTTGAAGTTGATTGAGTGTAAAATTTCATTTTTTATTGATCAATCCATCATTTTTTTATCATAAAAGTACATGAGTTATTTTTAATTTTTATAATATATTTGGTTATTTTTAGTATATTTTTTTGAATTGAGTTAATGCTTGGATGAGAGAAAGCATCATTTGGGTGCTTTACAACACAACCAAGTAACATTGTATGAATTTCCTTGTCTTAGATTCACAACTTGAAGATTTAGACCTTCATGAAAGGACAAATATGCAAAACCACCTAACTATAGAGATCAAATATGTAAAATACTCCATGTATACTTCTATGATTTGACAAGTATATACTCATGCTAGCACTAGATTTTCTATGTAATTTTTAATTGTACTTTCAGAAATGCAACTACTATGCATATATTTTCCACTTTCATGATGCACTAATTTGTCTACAAAACCATGTTTATCTTCCAACCAATTCTCTCTATCCCCTAGGTGTTTATTATTTTAATATAATAATCAAAATGTAATAATTATAATGTATAATACATTTTTTGCATCTAACTATGAATTGTAATCCATTTTCACAATCACACCAACATACACTAAATTTAATCATGCATAATAATCTATTGTAGTAATACCTAAACATAGACCAACATATTCACATCATGTAATTTAGAACTTATAATATGATAATCTTAACATGCACATTCAAGTTTAGTTCCACCTTTTATTTTTTACACTATAATTCAAAATTATCAAAAGTAATCATTTGATATGTTTAGTTATGTTTTGGATAAATCAGATATATAATTTTCATAATAATATATATAAGTAAATCAAATTTAACTTTTCAAAATTCCAACTCACTATACAGGAACAATAAATCAAATTGTAGATTTCTAGTCTATATTAATATTTTAGTATTCTCTTAATAGCATAACAAGTGTTTCTTTTATTTTGTTTTGAGTTTTTAATTTTTTACAAGTATGAGTTTAGTTAAGAAAATTTAATAACATATTTCTAAGTTGCCAGCTGTATACAATAGGTCAAGCATAATATGATCAAACATAAATAAGGCTTTATTTTTTAACATGTTTCTAGATCTACCAACCTACAATAATAAGTTTAATTTAATTAAATTGGCTAGTGTGAGTATAAAAGCATGAAATATTGAGTAGTAGTTGAAATTTTATTTATTTTTTTACCTTCTATAGGAAACTTGCCTTGAGCTAGTTCACTCAAGATTTTGTACTATAAATCTCATTCTTGAGGTCAAAATAATAAGGTAAAAAGTGATAACCAAACTCATAATTGCATAGTAATAAGGAGTACTCCTATATATGTTTATAATAATCCTTAAATTCTTTTCATTTATAATATTTGTAAAAATAAAGACAATCCACATTATCAATATTAAGGCTTTGTTTCTATTCCAAGCCAAAGTAGCACACCATTTCAACTTTTCAAACATCCAACTACATAACTAAACTTAATATAAAACTAGTTTATTTACTTATTTTCCTAGTCAATAAAAATAATATAAACGCATTCAAAGACAAGAATACAAACTAATATTGTGGCTATTACTTTCACTATCAAGATAACCTATAAGGTGTAAGTTCTTGTCAAAATTTCTATTCATACATAGAACAACTAACATTATTGGTCATATCCATAATCAAATTTGTTAATATCCAACAAAACTGTTACTTTATGTACAAATTAACATTTCCACAAATGTCAGAGTGCTAATAATTATTATCCCTATCCACTATATAAAAAAGTATAAAGTACCCATTGTTAGTCCCACAATGAGACTGAGAGGGGGGGTGAATCAGTGTAGCTCTTTAAAACTTAAATCTTCAACACTCAAAGCCAAAACAATGAAAACATAAAACCAAATAAAGAAAGTATAACAAGAGAGCATCACACAACACAAGATGTACCGAGGTTCACCACTTTGGCTACATCCCCAAAAATTACTGTTTGGACTCCCATCCAAATCTAACATTTGCAAAGCACCAACTTTACAATCAATTTACCAACACCCACTAGAAGGAGCACCAACCCCTGATTTATCTACACCAACAGAAAGGAGCACAAACCCCTGATTTATCTACACCAATAGAAAGGAGCACCAACCCCTCTACCAAACACCCACTTGATTTTGATATTGATAATAAAATGACATATATGAATTTCTTCATTGAAACCAAAACCCTCTATGGTCTGTAAGCTCAAAATATAAAACTTTCTATTTCACCCAGTATAACATCCCTCTCTCTGCATTACTCAGAATTTGAATCTTCTCTTCTCACAAAAAAAAATGATTATTCTCTTAGCTCGTTTTGCCAATTGCTAAACACTTTCTGGGTATTGTGTAGCACTTTGTCTGCGAACTCCTCTCAAAATTTCAGCCAAAATAGATATCATATGAGAAATTTATGCCCAAAATACTGAAGTGATGTTTTTCACCACTCTCCAAAAATCACGGATTTTCTCTCTTTATTTCTCTCCACACACACTTTTCTCTTGACAAAATAAAGTCCCCAAATTTCAATAAAATCCCTTGTCACTTAAAAAGCACACACTTGCATTCTTTTTCCATTTTCAAAATTTTAAAAATATTTTCTTTAATGAAGCTTCTTAAAACAATATAACTTCCTTTTTTTATTTTGAGAAGGCATTTCGTCAAACACGTCACATGCAAAGAATTGACACCTTACTCGTTCTCTTACTTCGGAGCCATGTGACACCTCAAACCAAAAATGAAAGATGCTCTATTTGATGCCTTGAAGGTGTAAAAACATTGAAACCAAAACTCTGGTGACTCTGCAAGGTCGAAATGGCCAACTGAAGGATTTTGCACAAGTGGAACAAATTGACATAAAAGTGACCTATACCATTTTTGCAACAATCATAAATCTCACCTCGTAACTCTGTTTTATTTTAAATTTGAAACATAGAATCTCTGCAATGCTGAATACATCCAGTCCGAATATTGCTACATAAATCCTTATGGTTCACCTGCCCCACCTCCACAAAAACTACTGCTGACACACTTTTTCCAAAAAGAGCATTTTTGTGATAGTCTTGCAACGCTTGTAAAATTCACCTCGTTTCTTCTTTTTGGTGGAAATTTGGAATATATGTTCTTGAAGATAATTAACACATCCAATTTGAATTTTTCTATCAAATTCTTCTTTGTTTTCTTGTAGTGCTTCTGACAAAACTGCCCTTTTTTGGCCTGTACAACCACTTGCCAAATCATCCGCCAAGATACCAAAAACGTCACCGATCAATCCAAACACTATGTTGACACCTCCAACACTGTTATAGACATGATGGCATGTTCCAAACTGATCCATCCTATCCAAATACACCCGTGATGACTTTTACAATTTTTTGACAACTTCTTGACATTTTTTTCAACTTTTGCAAATTTGCATGAACAACCTATAAAAACTTCACCCGAACATCAAAAACATCTTCATAAGCATTGAACATCACTGTACATACTCCAAAAAACCTTCGAACAACTGTCCACTACATCAACCTATCCATCTGAGTGTGTTGACAACAATGACAATACTATCGCTGCACCTTGCTCAACAATCTCCCCCTTTGGAATTGTTGGCAACACACGCACACTTTCCTATAACTCTTCTTCCCATTTGACAACAAGACCAAAGGGCTGCTGCAAACTCCCCCTGAGTCCATGCACAAAATTCTCTAGAAAAATTATTACACTTGGCAAAAATCACAAACATGAGCAAAAAGATAAACAAATACACAAATGCTCCCCCTGAGAATGTGGCCCCAATAGCTAGTCAATTCTTGGGAAGTGTGACCACTTCCAATTTCTTGCAAAGGTACTCAAAGAATTCCTTGGGAAATGGTTTGGTGAATATATCCGCTACTTGCTATATTTTTGGAACAATGTCCAACTTAAACTCACCTTCCACAACTTTCTCCTTCAAAAAATGATATTGGATAGCAATATGTTTTGTGCAAGAATGCATAACCGGATTCTTTGAGATGTTAATGGCACTGGTGTTATCACACTTAACTAAAATTGGCTCACTAAAATTAATGCCAAGATCCTTCAGATTTTGTTTCATCCATAACACCTATGTACAACACGTTGTCACTATAATGTATTCTACCTCTGCTATGGATAAGGAGATTGACTCCTATTTCTTATTGTGCCACGTGACCAACCTATCTCCAAGATAGAATGCACCTCCATTGGTACTCTTCCTGTCATCTACACATCCTGCCCAATCTGCATCTAAATACGCAATAAGGGTGAAGTCCTTACCTTTCGGATACCATAACCCATACTCCATAGTACCCTTGAGGTACCGAAGAATCCTCTTCACTGTTGTCACATGATTCTCCTTGGGACTAGCCTAAAATCGTGCTACCATGCATACTGCCTACAAAATATCTGGTCTAGTAGCTATCAAGTACAGTAAGCTCCCAATCATAGATCTATACATAGTTTGATCAACATGTGGAGATTTATCATCCTTGCTCAACTTGCAACCTGTCATCATGGGAGTGCTAACTGGCTTACAATCCTCCATTGTGAACTTTTTCAGCATCTCTTTCACATATTTAATTTGAGAAATAAATATGCCCTTCTCCTTTTGATTAACTTGCAATATGAGGAAATACGAAAGTTCACCAATCATTGACATTTCAAATTCTTTCTGCATCTTATTTTCTAAATCTTTACACAACTCATCTTTGCTACTGCCAAATATGATATCATCTACATATAAAACAAGAACAATATGATGACCATTTTTTGTTTTGACATACAAATTACTATCCACCATACCTTTCTTGAACCCTTGCTGAGTAAGATGATTGTCTAGCCTTGCATACCATGCTCGGGGTGCCTGTTTTAAGCCATATAACACTTTCTTCAACTTGAAAACCAATTTGGGATCATCACCAAGCTGAAAACCATCTGGCTACTCAATATAAACCTCTTCTTCAAGTTTACCATTCAAAAATGCTAATTTCACATCCATTTGATAAACTTTGAAATTCTTGTAAACTACTAAAGCCAGAAATATTCTAATTTCCTCTAGTCTAGCCATAGGTGCAAAGGTTTCCTCAAAGTCAATACCTTCAACTTGTGCATAGCCTTTGCATACCAATCTTGATTTGTTCCTAACTACCTGTCCGTCTTCATTCAATTTGTTTCGAAAGACCCATTTAGTATCGATTACATTTTTATTTGTGGGTCTTGGCACTAACTCCCAAGTCTTTATTTTCTTGATCTGATCTAATTCTTCATTTATTGCCTTTAACCAACTTTCATCTTTGCTTGCATCAGCAACATTTTTGGGCTCAATGCTGGATAATAAAGAGTAGTTACTTACTAATCTTCTTCTTGTCTGAACACCAACTGTGGGGTCTCCAATTATTTGCTCTCTAGGATGATCTTTCTGCCAGCTGCCTATTTTGAATTTGTTGTTTTCTTCCACTTCTGAATCACTATTCGAATCCTCTAAGTCAATTTTTGGTTTCTTTTTTGTTTCCTTTTCCTCATCTCCTTCAATGACCTCTTCATAAATTGGTTAGTTCTCTTCATAGCTAATTACTCATTCCCTTCCTTCATCAAATTTAACATCGAAACTATCCACAATTTTCCTTAGCCTCTTTTTGTAGCATTTGTAAGCTTTGTTTTTTGATGAATAACCAAGAAAAATACCTTCATCCGCTCTATCTTCAAACTTACCAAGGTTTTCTTCAGTTCTTTTGATGTAACACTTGCTACCAAAAACTTTAAAGTATCTTGTTGTTGCCTTTTTATCGAACCATAACTCATAAGGAGTTTTGCTTTCATGCATCCTCAACATGCACCTATTTTGGATGTATACCGCAGTATGGACTGCCTCTTTCCAAAATATGTCTGCTACTTTACTCTCAGTAAACATAGTTCGTGCCATTTCCTACACTATCCTATTCTTTCTTTCTACCACACCATTCTACTGAGGTGTCCTGGCTGTTGAAAACTGTCTCCTAATGCCATATTTTTCACAATACTCTATGAAATCCTTTGAAATGAACTCTCCTCCTCTGTCTGACCTTAAAAATTTAATCATTTTTCCTGTTTGATTCTCAACTTGGTTTTTGAAAACCTTGAACATCTCAAAATATTCTGATTTATGCTTCAAAAATAGTACCCATGTCATCCTGGAATAGTCATCTATACACAACATGAAATATTTGTCACCGTTTATGCTTTGCATTCTCTTGGGTCCACATAAATCAATATGTACTAGTTCTAAAGGTTTGCTTGTGTAGTACTCTTTTGTTTTAAATAAGACTCTAGTTTGCTTCTCCTTTTGACATGAAGCACAAATGATATTTGATGGTTTGCCAATGGTGGGAATATCTCTCACTGCTTTCTTTGAGGTGATTTTTACTAGATTTTCAAAACTGATATGACTGAGCCTCTTGTGCCACAACCAATTCTCTTCTTCCTATCCAATCAAGCAAGCTCATGTTGAAGTCCTTGAGAGAGTGTACAAGTTTCCAGATGTCCTTGATCCAATTGCTATCAACTTCCCATTGTTTACCTTTCTAACTTCACAACCTTGCTTCTTAAAGATCACTTCATGACCTCTATCACAAATCTGACTTACACTCAACATGTTATGCTTTAGACCAACCACAAACAAGACTTCTTTTGACCTGATTTTTCTGTCACTAATATTAACTGAACCTCTACCAACTATCTTAGCTCCATCATTGTTTCCAAACTTTATTGAACCACCTTCATATTGCTGCAACTTCTCAAATTTTTGTTTGTCACCTGTCATATGACTGGAGCATCCACTATCAAGTATCCATGGTGCAAATTTATTCTGCGCTTTAAATGTCGTTTGTGCGATCAAGGATTCCTTTTCTTCCTCATGTCGCTCTTTTTCTTTCCACTCAGGTTTGATAATAATTTTGGGCTCTTGTTTTGGCTTTTCTTTTTCAGTAGCTTGTGCATATTTTTTGGGAAATTTTATAATTTTGTTTTATTCCATTTGGCTGAAATTTTCTTCCTTGAAATAGATTTGATGCAAATATACTTCGTCAATTTCTTGCAATATGCCCAAAATTATGACAACTATAACATTCTACTGCATAATCCATCAAAAGTGAAAAAGTATTTCTATTGGTAAAATTCCTTGGTCCTACATTATACTTACAATTTGAGATCTTATTTCCTTGGTAAAAGAATTATTTATAATGATTGATATCTTTCTTTTATATATGTTGTTACTTTTATTTTAATTTTTAGAAAAATAATTCATCTTTTATTTTCAACAAACATTATAAATGTCTCATTTACTTAATTAATTTTATATAAATTTAATAAATATTTTTAATCTTAAATTTAGATTTAAGATTTTCTATATACAAGATATGCATTTATTCTATTAAACTTTTTAACTTCAAATTTATATTCTAAATATTAGATAACATACACCAAAAAAATAACATTTCCACAAAATACTAAACAAAACCATAATAATACCTTAAGAATAGAATAAGTACATAAAAAAAATCTAAACACATTTGATAATTGCATCCTTCAACTAAGTCTTCTAAAATGCTTTAAAATGGTCTCACTTTGACTAACACGATCTCGCATGGAGTTGGAGTTTGACTAGCATTGTCTCGCATGGAGTCTGACTAGCGCATGAAGTTTGAAGATGTCCATATACTTTAAAAAAATTGACTAACACTAAATTGCTTTATGCCAAACTTTTAAAAATTTGACTAGCATGGTCTCACATGCAATTTGAAGATGTCCACAATAGGACCATAATTTATAAGTAATATTGAATGGTTAGGCATAAACTAAAGCTTTGAGAGTGATACATGTGTCTTCCAGCTGAGTGTTTCAAACATAGTTATCCACTAGAAATTATTCTAAATTTGGCACTTGAGTATACATGTGTCTTCTAGCTGGAGTGTTTCAAACATAGTTATCCGTTTCAAGCATAGTTATCCAATAGAAATTATTGTAATTTTGGCACTTGAGGGTCCAATTGTTTAGTTGCATATGGCTCACTTCGTTTGCTTATAAAGCATTGGTTTGCATAGCCCCACTTGGTTTACTGGCAGCCTTTGATCTTGGAGACTGTTATGTCTATCTTAATCGAGTTATTTGCAAAAAGTCGTGCGTGCACAAACAAACAAGCAAAAGGTCTAAAAACGTGCAGCCAGCAGTAGAGACGTACACACACTTCACATCTGGTTTACCGACCCAAACGGCCCGAGTTCCGTCTTCAAACTTGGCACACGAACCCACGAGGAAAGATGCCCTCGCACAATGTGTAAATTACAAAATCGTAACGTTAAGCGATCCATTCTAAAGCGACGATATTCTGAAGTATGGCGAGCAGCATCAGCATGAACATGCCATTATTTTGGACTGTGATGCTAATGGTTTTAGTAAACGTGACACTTGTTGTTGTTGTAGCAGCAGACAGTGCACAAATTGGACATCTCTGCAGCAACGAGAATTTATACACGTCCGCCAATGTCACGGATTTCAGAGAGAATCGGGATGCTGCTTTCGCATCCCTTAGCTTAAATCTCTCTTCCTCTAGTTCCGGCTTCGCTACGTCGATGAGCAACAAGAGCGGAACGGATCAAGTGTATGCGCTTGTTCAATGTAGGAAATATTTAGAAGCCAACGAGTGCTTAGAATGTTGCACAACAGCAGAGAATTCGATGAAAGAATATTGCCCTCTTTCAAATGGAGGAAGAATTCATCTGGATGGTTGTTTTTTGCGCTTTGAGAACACGAGTTTCTTTGGGCAGGGCACAGACCAAGGATTTTCTAATTATTGTGCTTCAATCTATGACAGTAATCCAAAAGAGTTCTCTCAAAAAGCGCAGATGCTGCTAACGGAGCTCATAACGAATGCTTCTAAAAGCGACGGCTATGCAGTTGGTTCCATTGCTGTGGGTTCTCAGTCCGTGTATGCTCTCGCTCAGTGTTGGTCGACCCTTGACAACGGTACATGTGAGCAATGCTTGCAGGATGCTCGGACAATTTTAGTTGATGATTGTTTTTATAGGCATGAAGGTCGCGCCCTCGAGGCTGGCTGTTTTATGCGCTATGCAACTTATTCCTTTTTTTCTGATGACGGTGATAATGGGGGTAACGGTACTTCTGGTACGAGTCCTTCCTTTTTCCTTCTTTCATTCTTATAAGGTTTTAGATCAGGGCATTCGCTACATCAATTAAAACGCACTACTTATTATGTTTCCTTTCCAGATTCACCCACGTTCTCCGGGAAAGGGAAATCCAAAATACTGCCTATACTGTTAGGAAGCATAGGAGGGGGAGCTTTGATCGCCGCGCTGTGTGTTGTCATTATTATGAAATGCTCCCGTGAAAGATTTAGCACTCTCTTTCTCACTCTTGCTAAAACAGGTGCTGCTGTTAAAGTTATTTCGTTCCCAAACCTTATGTTCTGTAGTGTTTTAGCAATGAACATTCCAGGAAAATACTCTCGTAATGCTTTGTGCAGAGGAAGGTTTGGCTCTAAGAGAAACTTTCGACCAAGTCATTTTTGATTATGAAGTTCTAAAAGATGCCACCGATAATTTCGATGGTAGAAATCTCCTTGGAAAAGGGGGCTTCGGCGAAGTCTACAAGGTAAATTAGACTGTAATCTAAACACCGTTGTGTTTTTGGGTCTGTTCATGTTTTGCTTGATATTTATTTTAAATATTTTTGCAAGCAGGGAAAACTTGCTAATGGAAGAGTTATTGCTGTTAAGAAGCTAAGAGACAGAAGAACAACCCAAGCCATGGGTGAATTTCTGGCAGAAGTGAAGCTCATCAGCAGTGTTCGCCATCGAAATCTTGTCCATTTACTTGGGTGTTGCACGCAAGGACATGAACGCTTGCTGGTTTATGAATTTATGGCAAACAACAGTCTCGACAAACATCTATTCGGTGGGTTCTGTCTTGCAAATTTCCAAATTTTTCTTTCTCCGTTCTGTAATTAAGTTTTGTCTATTGATTTTCTTAACCAATGGCTTTTCAATGCCTTTATTATAAATGAAACATACAGGAGATAGAGAAACCCACTTAGACTGGAATACTCGTTTCAACATAATAGTGGGTACTGCTCGAGGCCTCGCATATCTTCACGAAGATTCCAACGTCCGCATTGTACACAGAGATATCAAAACTGGAAATATACTTCTAGATGACAAATTTCATCCTAAAGTAGCGGATTTTGGATTGGCTAAATTCTTTCCTGAAGGTGAATCACATGTTTCTACCAGAGTTGGAGGAACCATGTAAGTTCATTCTTTTCCTAGACCACCTGATGGAACCAATTACACTTTCACAAGTCTGGCTATTCATTTTCTCTGCCACAATTTTGTTTTTAACAGAGGTTATACTGCACCCGAATATGCCGTTCATGGCCAATTAAGCGAAAAAGCTGACGTCTACAGTTACGGGGTTGTGGTTCTTGAAATCGTTAGTGGAAGGAAGAGCTTGAATACAAAACCTCAGCATCTCCTTCTGCAGTGGGTATGACTTAGACCTTTGCATAAGTTGGCTTCAATGATTTGTTATATTAGCTTGATTTTTCATTCTTTACTTATGTACAAAAAGAGAATTCTATACTTTTTGAATTTGTTAGTAACAAGTTGAAATTGCAGGCTTGGAGACAGTATGAGAGCGACCAGGTTCTGGATATTGTTGATCCAAGATTGGACGGAAAGTACCCGAGAGAACAAACATTAAGAGCGATAATCATTGGTCTTGTGTGCACTCAGGCCTCTCCAGCGCAGAGGCCAGCAATGTCACAAGTTCTGTCCATGTTGATTAGCGATTCGGAGATTCGGATGCGGCCTACACAACCGGCTTTTATAGAAGGGATTGCTAATGTCAATGCCTCTACTTCCAAATCAGCAGACTCTGCACATTCTCAGGGATCCATCACCGTCTCTTTATTTCCTCGTTAGTTATATTCTCCATTTGTCCCTTTAAAGAGTTAACTGTTAATTACAAGGGTTAACTGTTAATTAAATTGTTTGAATGATTAAGGATGGACAGTTAGTTTCTCCGTTAAGAAACTGCGTGCTCCGTTACAGAAACTGCCTAACTGTTTTGTTCTTTTTATTTAATAAACATTTGGTTATGTACAAGAATGCTTTTCCCTCTAATGCAATTTTATCCGATATTTTTTCTTCTTCATTTTTAAGTGCATTTGAAATATTTCTTATCTTTGTAAATTGTTTTGCAGAAGTTTGGTGTTCTGTAAATTGTTTTGCATTTGTTTTGTGCTTTATTTTAGAGTACTTTGTATTTGGGTTTTGTTTTGTAGTATTTTGCAGGCCCAAACTTTCAACAATTGGTATAAGAGCTTAGAGTTGAAGCTGAAACTTTCAACAATTGGTATAAGAGCCTAGAGTTGAAGGTGAAACTTTCAATAATTGGTATAAGAGCCTAGAGTTGAAGGTTATTAGAGTTGAAGGTTATTGGAAGAGATGGCAGAAAGTAATAGTCATATGGTTGTTCCTCTATTCAATGGGGAACAATATGATTATTAGGTAATAAAAATGCAGAAGTTTAGGATATTATGCAGATTGCACAAACACAAACCAACATGAGGGAAGAAAAGAAGAAGGATGCATTAACCAAATATTTAATTCAAAGTGTTGTGGATGAGAGTGTTTTTCCAAAAATTGCATCTTCTAAAAGTGCAAAGGAGGCATGAGACACATTGTAGATATCATACCAAGGCACAAGCATGGTGGAGTTAGTTCGATTGTAAAATCTACGAAGGAAATTTGAAACTTTGCAAATGAAAGACAATGAGAAGATTGTTGATTTTCATATTCAAGTGCAGAATAATGTGAACCATCCTGGCATCCATGGAGAAGATATTAAAGACTAGGCAATTTGTGAGAAGGTATTAAGATCTTTACCTCTAAAAAGAAGTTTTATTGTTACTGCAATTGAATAAAGTAGAGATTTATCTATTTTGAGATTGGATGGTTTGATAGGTTCACTAATGTCACATGAGAGTAAATTGAAAAAACCTATTTAAGATTCAAAACAAAGTACATTTTTAGTAAAGGCAAGGGGTGAAAATGGCAACAGTAGTTCCAATTTACCCCAAGAGGAAAATGAGTCCTCACGTAGAAGAGGTGGAAGAGGATATGGACGTGGAAGAGGCTGATTTGGAAGAGGTCGTGGCAGAGGTAACATAGATAAGACAACAATCCAATGTCGTTATTGTAAAAAATATGGGTATTTCATAAAATATTATTGGAAATTACAACATAAAACTGCAAATTTTACAAGTAATGATGGAGAAGATGCTAAAATAAATATTTTTCTCTCAACTCATGTTGCTGAAAAATCAGGTAATGATTTATGGTTTCTTGATTCTGGGTGTTCTAATCATATGACCAACAATAAAGAGTTATTTTTTGAAATGAATGAAATGGGAAAAAACAATGTGACATTGGAGAATGATCAAACTATTGATGTTGTTGGTAAAGGAACTTTGGCTATTCAAACTAAACAAGGAGAGATAAAAAATATTAATGATACATTCTATGTCCTTAGTCTCAAACATAATTTGCTAAGTGTTGGGCAGCTATTAGAGAAGAATTATGAAGTTTTATTTAAATACAAAGGTTGCAAAATCATTGACAAAAATGGAAGATTGGTGTGTGAAATACCCATGACCAGCAATAGAATATTTTCATTAAAATTGTAGCAAGCAAGTATGAATATGTTGAAGGTTTCAATTGATGATAGTAATTGACTATGGCATAGTCGTTATGGTCATTTGAATTTCAAAGCATTACAACTTTTGTAGGTAAAAAATATGGTATGTGGATTACCACACATTTTAGTAAAAGATGAAATAAGCTCAGCATGTGCACTTGGAAAACAACATAAGAATAAATTTGTAATGGCAAGGCAATGGAGAGCCTCCAAAAAATTACAGTTAGTTCATGCAAATATAGGTGGTACCATGCAAACACCAAGCCTTGGTATTCATTTTTATTTCCTCACATTCATAGATGATTATAGCAGAAAGATTTGGGTATTCTTTTTTAAGCATAAGAGTGAGGCATTTAGATGTTTTTTGAAGTTTAAAGCAATGGTTGAAAAAGAAAGTGAACATTGTATCAAAAATTTAAGGATTGATAGAGGAGGTGAATTTATCTCAAAAAGAAGTTATGGTATATTATGAATAAAATGGAATTAAAAGATAATTAATAGTTGCCTTCACACCACAACAAAATGGTGTGGTTGAAAGAAAAAATTGTACTATAGTAGAAATGGCAAGGTCTATGTTGCAATCCAAGCATATGGAAAATAAAATTTGGGGAGAAGTAGTTGCCACAACAATATATATTTTGAACTGAAGCCCAACTTGTGTAGTATTGAATCACATACCTGAAGAAGCTTGGTCAGGATGGAAGCCTAGTGTAGGCTATTTGGGGTTTTTTGTATCCATTGCATATGTGCATGTTCCAGATAAAGAAAAAAAACTTGGATTCTAAGAGTGAAAAATGTATTTTTGTAGGATATTTAGAAGAAACCAGAGCATACAGGTTGTGGAATCCTACATTGCAAAAATTGATCCTTTATTGTGATGTGTTATTTGATGAAGGAGTTTGGAAAGTAAATGTGCAACCAGAAAAACCAATAGTCACTGAATAAGAGTTTACTCACCCCACCATTCGTTCAAGTAGCAGTTCGAGTGAAACTTCTCCTCCAAGTCCTCCAATAAGAAACACAAGCAACAGTTCAAGTGCAATTTCTACTCAAAGCACTCCAAGAAAATTTAAGAGTCTTCAAGAGATATATGAGAATACTGAAGAGATAATTTTGAATTTCAATTTTGCATTATTTTTAGATATTAAAGTTGAACCATCAACTTATGAAGATGTAGTGAAAGAAAATGTTTGGAGTGATGCCATGGAGGAGGAATTAAATATGATTAAGAAAAATGACACATGGGAGTTGGTACATATTCCAAAAGGAAAGGAAGCCATTGGAGTGAAATGGGTATATAAAACTAAGTATAAAGAAAATAGAATAGTGCAAAAGCATAAAGCAAGATTTGTTGTAAAAGGCTATTCTCAACAACCAGGTATTGATTATTTTGAAACCTTTGCTCCTATTGCTAGATCAGACACTATAAGAACTATTTTAGCACTAGCAACACAAAACCAATGGAAGATTTTTCAAATGGATGTCAAATATACCCTTTTAAATGGTGTTTTGGATGAAGAATTCTATTTTGAACAACCTCCAAGTTATGAGGTAACAAGGCAAGAGCATAAGGTTTACAAATTAAAGAAAGCACTCTATGGACTCAAACAAGCGCCAAGAGCATGGTATATTAAAATTGATGGATATTTCCATAGCCAAGGGTTTATAAGATGTGTAAGTGAACCCACTCTATATCTCAAATATAGAAATGATGACAAACTATTGATTATTTGTTTATATGTCGATGACTTGATATATACGAGAAATAGCATGAAGATGATGAATGTATTTAAAAATACAATGAAAGATGAATTTGAGATGATAGATTTGGGTTTGATGCACTATTTTCTTGGGATTGAAGTAAGATAACTAAATGATGGTATTTTTATATCATAAGGTAAATATGCTTCTGAATTACTTGAAAATTTTAGAATGTCAAAGTGCAAATCTATTAGTACTCCTTTAGTTCTTGGTGACAAGCTTATTAAGGATGATGAAAGTGACAAGGTGAATCATATAGTTTATAAAAAACTATTAGGCAATTTAATGTATCTTATAGCTACTAGGCCAGATTTAATGTATGTTGTAAGTGTGGTTTCTAGATTTCTACAAGATCCAACTAAAGTACACTTCAAGGTAGCAAAGAGAATATTATGGTATATGCAAGACCCAAGTGGTTTTTGGATTTGGTATAAAGTAATTCCAATGATTTTCGTTTGGTTGGATACATAGATAGTGATTGGGTAGATTGTCTTGATGATCGTAAGAATACTTCTAGAAATATTTTCAATATGGAAACTAATGCTATTTCATGATCTTCAAAAAAACAAGCAACTATTTCTTTGTCTACAACAAATACATAATCTTATTAAATTAAAAAATTATGTACATACTAATTAATTTGATATTGGCTGAAGCACTAAGATTCATACAAAGATAAGATAATTTAGTATGATGTGTACGTTGAATCATCCATAATGCGTGATGGTTTGCTTAGCCCCACTTGGTTTACTGGCAGCCTTTGAAACTTCGAGACGGTTATGCCTGTCTTAATTGAGTTGTTTTCAAAAAGCCGTGCACGCCATGCCTATGCACATACAAACAAACAAGCAAATAATATCTGCCATGCATTTTCTACCACCCTTCGTCAACATTGATGTAATCCTTTCACCAGCCTGCATATATTTTAATAAAAATAATAAAAATATCTTAAATTAATAATTCAAGTAAACATTAAATATAATTCATTTTTAAAAATAATTAAAATATTTTAAATTAATAAAATATTTTATATTTACCCTCATTTAAGATAAAAAAATTAAATATATTTTTGCTTGATATTAGTAGGTACAGAGATATAGAAAGTTTAGATTGATTGTCAATAATACCTAACTCGAAATTTTGGAGGAGAATAAAATAGGCAGTCTCTGCCTCTCGTTTCAGCATAAGTTTCAGAACATGTTAAAGGTCGTCCACGTTATGATAGGAAGAATAGGAGAGGTCATTTCGGTTAGTGTGATGTATACCTTTTGACTGTTAGGAGTGTGCTGCATACCTTTTGACTATACAAGGAAAGAGAAAAGCGATTGAAAAATAAGAGAGATAAGAAACAAGCTACGTTGCATCTTCTGAGTTTCGTTATCATTTGCACTATGTCACGGTAAAGATTTGCAAAATCTAAAGGGGCCAAAGATTGCATTTCGTGGGGCCAATAAAACAAATCTTATTCTAAATGTCGGTTGGCAGTCCAACAAGATATCTAAAAAGTCGTAATGTTAGGTTATCTAAGAAGTCGTGATGTTAGGTTAACGTAGGCAAAAGAGATTATAATGAACCTGGTTTTGATTTTTTTTGCTTTGGTTATGATGAGGACTATCTCATATTGAATTCTAGCTTCAAATATTATGGTTTTTTTTTTTGGACCAAGTCTACCATTTACTTGGAAAAGATGGTTTTCAGAGTATTTAATGTAGTGAATGAATTAATATTAAAAGGTGTTTATTTTTTATTTTTTGGTAATATTAAGAAAAGAGGGTTTTAAAAAGGGCCTAAACCTCCTTTTACAATAAAGAAAAACAATTATAAAACTAGTGCATTAAAGCATTAGACAGTTGAGAAAAGAGCAGAAAACAAAAGAAAGACACCATAAACCAGGAGGGTCAGGACAGTCGGAGAACCCGAGAAGACCTATGGAAGAACCGAGGTGGTTCTACAACACAGAATCCACCTCAGAAATGATCCCATTGGACATTTGAGTCGCCTCTTCCACAAAATCTAACGCCATCTTAATGGAACTCCAAACCGCACGTTGTTTGATCTCCATTAACCGAAGTCTGTGAAGAATATTGCTCTTCTTTACCACGGAATTGCCTGGGGAATACATATCACTCACCAGTTTGTCCTTCGACACCGTCCTAGGAAGGACCTCGGTCCCCTCATTAAAAACCTGCGTTTTGGAGCTAGGGGAAGACTATCTAGAAATGCTCTTCTTATCACTAATACGTGTGGACTTACGTATCCCCAAGTTCCCCATGTAAGCACCTTCCCTTTCCTTAAGAGGGATAGTAGTTGAAGAAACCAACTATGTATCTCCACCATCATCAGAAGCCCTCCCCGCCTGGGAGCCCTAGACACCCATAACAAACTCGCAACCTTTAACCATTTTTCTCGACCTAGAATCTTGAGAAGGGGGATGACCTAACTCTTCCTCAGAGCCAACATCATCATCCGACACCACCATCGTAACATTACTGACTTGAATGGGAATAGAATTCAAAGAGCAAAGAATTTCATCAACTGCAATACCTTTTTCCAGTGCGGCATGCTAAAAAAAGATAAGCGCCAACCTTTGATATAGCGAAACATTGCCTTTGCCTTCCTGAGCACCTAACATTGATTTTCTAAGCGAGTTATACAAAAAATCAAGGATGTTCATCCATCTTTGTCTTCTCAGGTGGTTCAAAAACATTGCATGGAAGCTTCGCACCACCTCATACGTAGAATCTACAGTGAAATAATCCATGATAACTTTAACCACTCTATTCCAAGGTGTCAAAAGGGCTTTAGCATTGAATTCGTTATTTATTCAAAAAATAACCTTATCTTCTGCACTAGTGAATGCCTTTCCTTGTGCATTTCACCATCCACCAAAAGCCCCGTAGCTCGGCCTACAAGATCCATCGAGACTTTGAAGGTCCAAAAGCCCACTCGGACACACTCATCCTTACAAGAAGTCGTCATCCAATTCAAAAGAATAGGGTTATGACCATGAAATTTTTGGATACAATCCAACAGACCCCCATTATTTAGAATATTGATTACCTCCTCATCAGTAGACAAAGACGCAGGTTCAATCCTAGACTTAAGGAGGACTAACTTTCATTTGCATACTTTGGACTTTTCCATCTTAACACAACAGCCACCGTAACAAAGGAAAAGAAGGCCAGCAAGCCACCAAACAAGATTAGAGAGGGACTCCCAAACACTCTCAATAGACCACCAAAATAGCCAGCTCCCACCCATGGTTAAAACAACAACATGATATACATTGAAACAAACCACAATAACAAAGTAAAAGCATCTACAGAAAAATATTAACATGTGATCCTTGTATCTGACTAACGGGCTCTGCCAAGACTCATAATGGTACAACGAAAACATAAGACCAAAATAGAACAAGAATTTGGTAGCAGACACATAAACCTTGGCCCTAAGGGCAAAATAGAGGAAAACAAGAAGCAAATAGGGTGATATAATACCACCATGTCAAAAGACGCAACCCCAAAGCATCCATGAGAAGCCACATGAAAAGGGTAAAGGGATCTCCCAAACCACGCCACCTCACTGCAACCAATCCCAAAGACAACACAAAGGGTCAACAGAGAAGATAACAAGGCACCCAAAGCACCCTCGTGAAGCCACGTGGGAAGGACAGATGGAACACCGAATCGGTGCCACCTCGCCTCAGACAAAACCAAAGATAACACAACGAGCCTAGATAGAAGAAAATGAGAATCACCCAGGATAAAATAAAACCACCTCAGTAACCAACCAAACCTTGCAACTCTCTCATGACACAACATGCACAGGATAAGTGGAGCTTCCATAAAATGCCACCTCCCCTCAGCCACTAGCAACCACAACACGACGAGCTGGGGAGTCCCAAGGGGGGAAAACCAACGGTCCCCAATAATCATACACTTCCCAAGGTAGGCAGATGGACCGAAGCATAAGCATAATGATGAAGTAAAGGTAACAGGTAGCCACCTCATCACAAAGCTCTCCAATCCATGAGAAATAATGGCCTCGACCCAGGTACATTCACGAGCTTTCCCATGCCAACAACTGAACCATCCCAAGTCCGGAATAAAAATAGCTACAAGGCACCAACAAGCAATAATTGTGGACCAATCAATGTCATAGAACAAGCAAAACATTCTCTACCACAACATTCTCCAAATCCCAATACAAATAACAATGAGGATTTGAATAGCCTTATAGCATGGGGTGGCGAAGAGTGTCCACTACCCCTCACCATTACTATAGGTACCAGACCTCCTGACATAGCAAACTTCCACCACCCGAAGCCAATTAATTAACATCATTGAGAGCACAATTAAAAGGTGTTTATTTTAAATAACATTATTCAATTTAAAATAAGATTTATATTTTATTTTTTAAGTTTAGATGTAATATTAATTTATTAAAATATTAAAGTAAATTATATTATTTTAATCTATTTTATTATAAATGTATTTGTTATAATATAAAGATTTAAATTTTGATTGTATTTATAAAGTTGTAATACATTATTATAGATTTAACCTAATAATTTTATAGATATTTTTTTCTATTCCTTGATTTTTTAGCTTTTTTCATCTTCTTCATTTATTATCTTCCTCTCAATTACTCATCTCCATACAAATTTTCATATTTAACAATTACATAAGCTACATTTTTCTTTTTCTTAAGAATGAGACATTGTATGTAGTTAACAAGATGAGCAAGGAATCGAAAACAAACCCTAAAACCTCTTCACTCCTCCAAAAGTACAAGAAATGGACAACAAACCCGAAAACCTCTTCACTCCTCTAAAATATTTTGTCTAATGATGAAATTTTTGAATGACCCTCTTAATATTTTGAAACATAAACCCTTTTCCCTTCCTAAGCTTAAAGAAGGCAATATATACACATGTTAATTTTTTTATTGGACTTTTTTCAAGGCATATAATTTTTACTTTTCATTTCCTAATCAAATTGAAACCATGACATCTATGTCTAATCAATGCACTTAATTTTAAAGTTCTAATTTTGTGAAGACTACATTTCATTCAACCAAGTAATTTCATCCAAACACCATCAAATACAAAATTGTAATTATGGAAGTTATGCAATGCAATCATCATTTAAAGCATTCACCATCAAGTATGCATCTATATGTATTTTATGTGATGTGTGGTATCTATCTCCTCTAGCTATTGCTTTTGGATATGATGCCCTCTCCTAGATGATACCTTTTCTCTTCTACCTCCTAAAGGGTGACCTATCAACACTTTTAGCAAATTGCAAGTCAATCAACTTTATAATTAAAATTGATAACAATAAATTCAAAATTAACTAAAAAAAATTCTAATTTTTAAGACTTTAATTATCCTTTTTCTAAGTTCTTAACAAGAAGACCACCATGATAAAATGCATTGAGATTTACAAATAGATATCCAAGTTCAATTCACAAGAAGAGTGGCCTGGATATGCCCCAATTTTTCAATCTATTAAAAAAAAAATAATCCTTTTTCTATTTTTTTTTTTTAATTATAGAAGAGGTGTTGAAAGGTCCCCCAAACCTTTTACAACAAGAAGAAAGCCAAGCCTACAAGATTATCAAAGGGGGTACAAACATAGAGTAGTCAACTTAAGGACTTAAAACCAGCCAGCCCACCAAGGCATAATGGGAGCAACTAAAAAACAAGAAGAGAACCTATACTAACAAATCCCTTACCAACCCAACTAAAATAGAGAAGATGTGCCCTTGAAACAAAAGAAATATAAATAGATGGGTAGAGAGATAGGGACCAAAAAACCCCTTGCAACCTAACTATACAAACCCACAACTAAATCCACTCTTTAATAGGCACAAGATCATGGATATCCCAATCAATAGTTACAATGGGATTCAAATTCCAATAAAACATGTGTAGACACCAAAACAGCACCAATCCGATTATGTGACTGCAAACACTGATCGCTTTGACAAACACAGCCCCCAGGGCAGCCCTCAGAGGTCAAACAGTGGTCCTAACCACTTTCATAGCAATTTTGTAAGGTCAAGAAGCAATTTGGCACATTTTGGCACTTTGTCCAGTATTCGTCTCACCCAGGGATGAATACTAACTGGGATTCGTCTCACCCAGGGACGAATTCTGAAATCGTCTCTGGTCAGGACGAATTCCAGGTTAAACGGGCAAAAATAAAAATGCCGCCAAGTGGCAGCCAAGGACAGTCAATTATTGCCCCCTTCCATGCATGCGCGTGCAGGTGGGTAGGTTGGCAGTTGATGGATTGTCACAAGTGCAGTCATGGAGGCCCAAGTCGTGGAGGAGTCTCCTCCCCCTTGGGAAGGCATGGCTGCCACATGGCATCCCTGCATGCCCCTCCAAAGAGACCCCATGGGTCTATAAAATGGTGGCCTTTCCCACCTCAAAAAGAATAGATTGGAGGCGACTTTGAGCAACGAAGTGTTGTCCGATTAATTGCCTACTTGCATCCTTTTGATTCACTTTCTCACATCCACTAATCTCTTTCGAAGAGGAGGTTATTGGGTGGATTTTGAAAGCGTGAATCCAACCCAAATCCAACATTTGACCATCTCAAACAACCAATTTGCCGACACCCCAATCCTAAGAGGTTTTGGGCCCATCCCTAGTGGATTGGCGCCGAAATCAAGTGCCAACGGTGGGAGGCCCACTTGGGCACCCCCGCATTTTTGAAGTTTCATTTTAAAGCATTTCTAGATCATTAGCTTACAGTGCATTTCATGTTATTTTGTTTAGTTAGCTCATTGCTTCAATTTCGTAACATTCTTATCATATTTTGTCATGCTTTGTCGCTTGGGTTTCTTTCTAACTTGCAGATAGCGATGTTTGAATTCCCGAGGATAGAGGCCAAATTGGGGAAATCCGACCATCTGGGTCATCCCAAAATGGCCCCAATCACATAACCCCTATGTTTGCAGGTGATTTGGAGGTCCCGAGGTTTGACATTGGAGCGGTGGCAACTCGACGCTTTAACACACTGGAATTCGTCTCACCCGGGGACGAATAATAGTAGAATTCATCCCGCCCAGGGACGAATTTTAGTCAAGAGTAGATTGGCCGACTGTTTCAATGGCAGTGGCCCTCTGGTGATGTACTCTGTCTGTTGTCAAGTTTTTAGGTCATTTAGGCTTACTTTATTTACTGTTTCAGATAGTTGTTCGTATGCATCTTTTACCAATTTCAAAGCATGAATTCTCTCTCTTCTCACAGGTGCTACTAATGCTTTGTCTGTCTCTTTGATTGCAGGAGGAATAACAAGAAGTGAGGATTTACCAACAACAACGGCGGCAACACTTTGGCCCGCCCATTTTGCATGTGGGCATGCGGAAGGAGAACACTTACCAAGATTGTAACCGGATCCGTTTAATGCTCCTAGCCCCTAAAAAGGGAGGAGGCAATTTTGTAACCATGTTGGATAAGTTTAATAAAAGGGTTGTGACTTCTCTTTAAAGCTTTTGTAACTCGTTTCAGTCTATTTGCCTCTTTCATTTTAATGCATTTCTTGTTTTAGGGCTTAGGCGCTGTTTCAATTCGAATGCATCTAAGTAGTTGTTCTTTCTAAAAAGCTTCCGAAATCTCGTGCTTTCAGTGGCGATCACGGTGGGACCCTGTCCCCTAATTTTTTTAGATCCAATAACTCGATCTTTGTTGTGTTTTTGTGCTTGACAGGTACAAATTTTTAACACAGATCGCTATTCGTCTCTCGATCGCGATGAATATCGGATCGTAATTCGTCTGACCCTGAGACGAATTTTAAATTCGTCTCTGGCAGGGACGAATTCTGTTCTGCAATTCGTCTCACCGAGGGACGAATTCCTGTCTGTGAATTTTCAGAATAGAAAACCAGAAACAGCAAGTTCAGGTAGAAAAATGGTAAAGTTCTAAACTGTCTCTGTCAATTTTTTTGACTTTCTGCTTTCAATTTTGTCAATTCTTGGGTGCTTAAAGAAAATAGTCGTTGATTGCCTGTTTCATTTTTTTAAGTAAAATAAACCACACACACTACACGTGGCACATTTTAAACCAAGGAGCTGGTCGTAAGACCCTAGCCCTTGAGCAAGACCAACGGTGGGTTCATCACCACCTTGGCTTAGCTTTGCATCCATTTCCCCGATTGTCAACTGTTGTTAGGCGTAAATCCTGACGAAAGCTGACCGAGTGTCGCTGGGGTGATTCCCATGCGCGCGAGGATAAGTTTTCTATGGTAGGTGTCATTAACAGGACAATCCCCCTTTCGTACCGCCTATGTTCCACGTACCATCCGCTCTCACGTACCTATAGTTTCCCTCTCGTAAGGGCGGGTATATAGAGAGGTTGGTATATCGGTCCGACAATGGTATATTGAAGGGGCGACCATTTATGGGAGTCATATGAGCCAACATTATGCATTTAAATGTTCTTCCAAACTTGCAAAAACAACATAAAACATCAAAATGCACTAAACCAGTTTAGGACACACCACTAATTCTTAAAAGAGATAATCACGATTTTGTGTATGTGTGTGTTCATTTCTCGCTTAGTGTAGACAAAAAAAAATAGATCATCATAAACGAGATAAAATCTGCTAGCTAGTAGAGAAGCACCACAATGGTGTACACCCGTAGCCAAGCCCAATCAAGGGCGGACGCTACGGAAGGTGCACAAAGAGAGGGCGCTGGTCGCCTTCGCTTTAGCCCTGAGGACTTGGCCATACCACCTTGGCGGTCTGGCCTACAAGAAAGTCCACATCAGGCCACTTCAAAAAGGACCTATTGGGAACCTCCTCATTGGAGTATGCCCATTCAACACAGCCCCTTTCGGGAAGATGCTTTGCATGTAGATCTTAATGTAAATAGACAACCGCCTCTTGAGGCTAGATCTGAGTGGCCACAGCGTGATGAAGCGCTAGAGAGGCTTAGTGTCCATGAGGAAAGACAGCGTGAGTACGCTACTTCCTCCTTGCCTCACATTCGAATAGAAAGACAAAATCTAGAGCGTAGGGCTCTTTACACAGGGTGAGCCAACTCCGCCCGCCCATTTCAAACCCATGAAGGGGAGTACGAGGAAATCCATCACATTCCTCGAGGACAACAAACAACGTGGGAACCTTGCGCTTCCGCACCCGCTAGGTATCATGATCATACATCGAGGCCTTAGCCTCAAGTAAATGTCGCTTACCTCGACAGAGGGAAGCAACCCATTGAAATTCTAGATCATCAAAATCGAGGCAAACACATAGAAAAAACATTCAAGCCTCCAGAACAAACAAGAGCAGACCAAGTTGACCCGGCAGTCGCCAGACATGCCGATCGCCAAGCCCGAATCTCACAGCTTGAGCAAGGTCATCAAGAGTTAGAGTACTTATACCGCCTGAATAAAGAGCGCATGCAGCGCGAAGTGGATGAGTTACGCTACAAACTACCTGAGAGGGTGCCAACCCCTCGCACCCATAGAGAAGAACAATATGAGAGGCACAATCCTTTGGTGCAGGACAGGTCTCCGCGACCTCGTCAAGCTCTACCTCCGAGACCTTATAGACCCGAGAGGGAGGCCACTCCCCGAAACAATGATGGGTACCTTCAACGGGGACTCAATCAAGGTCATAGGTCTCACCCAGAGACTCCTCAAGAAGCTTATGAGGAGTACGAACCAGAAATAGAACGGGCCGAAACGCCCCATCTAGGTGGGAGGGCTGCCACTCGGCCACCCCCCCATAGGCCCCCAGTCTCCCATAATTCACAACGGGAGCAAACCAAAGAGGAAGAAATAAAATCTTTCGATGCATACAAGATGCTATTAGAGCATTTGGAATCTGTGGAGACAAAGGCTTCTGGGCATCAAAAACCCACGTTGCGTCAACTTCGCAGCCATCCAGTGCATCCATCAGTGCCTACCCCTCTTTACCCTGAACACTTCAAGTTGCCTCAATTGGCAGTTTTTAAAGGTGAAGAAGACGCACAAGAACACGTCACAAGGTTCCTAAGTCAATGCTTCGGCATCCAAGATAATGATGCATTGTTACTTAGAACTTTCATAACCACATTCGTAGGCCCTGCCTCGGACTGGTTCACACAACTACCCAAACATAGTATAAACAACTTAGATCAATTAGTAGATGCGTTTCTTGAACGCTTTGCCTTCAACACAAGAAAGAAGGCATCACTAAGTGATCTGGCCAGCCTCAGGCAATATGAGGAAGAAACAATGGCAAGCATATGGGAATCGATGGAGGGCTTTGCTTTCTAAGCTACCCTACCGTCCCCCTATGTCTGATCTAACACAGATGTTTGCACGGAGTTGCTTAAAATCAATCTCTGGTCTATTGTTGCTGTAGCAATACGACAGCTTAGAAGAAGCTTTGGCGCAAGCCAGAGTTATAGAAGAGATTAAGATAGGCGAAGGCGCAATTGCCAAGCCTAAAAAGAAAGAGTGGAATAAAACCACTAAGACCGGGACAATGCAATCACAACCCATTGTGGTTAACCAAGTTGCGATAAATGCTCCCAAGCCTGTGCTAGAGATGCAGCCCCAAAAGGCCAATTACCAGGCAGTGCCTCCTAGCTATGAAAAAGATAACAAGAAACAGGAGCAGAATCAGCAGCGTCGCCCTAGGCGACAATTCACCCCTTACACGGAGTCCAGGGACTCCTTATTTGACCGCTTGTCAGCGGCAAACTTAGTCACCCTTCCCGAGATTCAAACTATAGACCCTAATGCTCCCAAGCCTAAGGGATATAGAGAGGAATTGTATTGCAGATTCCATAGGAGAAGGGGACACGATCTAAATGGATGCTGGAAGTTTAAAGGACTAATCCAAGATATGATTGACAATAGAACATTGGCCGTGGACAACCCCATAGCGCCAAACAATCAACAAATGGGGGTATTCAAGGACCCTTTGCCTGCCCATGAGGCACAGGCAAAACCTCTCCAGATTAACGAGGTGCGACAGAATCTTCCCATGCAAGGATTTGTGGGAATGATTAGCATAGTGACATGAAATAAAAAGTACCCAGCAGCTGCCCCCGAGGTAGCTACGAGGGAAATTCCAACGACGTCGCAGCCTCAGCAATGCCCTGTGCAAGTACCTCCGCCTAGACCAGAGGTCACGATACGGACCAAACTCACGCAGAGTTTGCGGACCACATCGGCTAGGCTATCCATCTACGAGCTTATTCAACAATCAACACCTCACAGAGAAGCTCTTATGGACATATTAAAAGCCATCGAATTACAGCCTCACGAAGCAAATTCTTTCAACAACTTCGTGGGACATGTAAAGAGATGTACGGAGCCGGTCATCACCTTTAGAGAGGATGAAGTCAAAGCAATATCGAATGACACGGCAGATCCACCCCTACATGTTGTTGCACGGGTCAACGGGATCCCGTACAAGAGAGTGCTGGTAGATACTGGCTCGTCCAAGAACATCATTACCACGGCAGCACTAAAACATTTAAAGCCGCCGACCTCTCATATCACAGCGTCCACGTACACACTGTGAGCTTTTAATGACGCAATATGCTCGACAGTCAGCACAGTTATTCTACCCGTCCAGGTAGGACAAAAGACAATACCAACATTATGCCATGTGTTGGAAGGTGAGATGACTTACAATATACTCGCTAGGGCGGCCTTGGATCAGGGACATGAAGTGTGTCCCTTCGATCGCTCACCAGTGCTTAAAGTATGCTTTTGAAGGTGAAATACATGTAGTCCCAATGGACTTAGAGCCCTTCAAGTATTGCAATGCGGTACAACTAATGCCTCAGTCGACCCTCCCTTCAACGCATTTGGATTTCCAGTTAAATCCATCTAAACAGGGTCCAATACCGCAGGCACCACCGGTGACCAAAATAGCAAAATCCCAACCAGGTGAGTCTTCATCATCTGCTCCTTCATTATCAATGCCACCTGTCATGGCCAAACAGAAGGACAAGGGAAAACAAATCATGGAAGAGGCTCCGCCCCTAGAAGAGGAGTTGCCCACAATATCAACGATATCAACAGAAGAAACACCTAGCACTACGGAAGCTGAGATTCCTAAACCACCAAACATGGAATGGACTCAGGAAGGACTCCCGTTCCCTCCCTCCCAAGCATCAACAATCATCGTTGAAATGGCCAATACAGGCCTGGGGGAGTACATAGTGCAGAATGTTGTGGCAACGCCCACATTAGAGTCAGTACAGGATATGGGGAGACCTCGCCTTCCCATAGGAACAGCTGTTCCTCTAGGTCACCCACCCAACCAGACAAATTTTGTGTATGGGGGCCTTGATCATGGTCTGGAACCATGCCAACAAAAGGAAGCAGATGAAGAGCCTTTTGTTGAAAACATCAACTATCTGTCAAACCCAGATTTTGCCCTAAAATATCTCGGCCAATGCAATTGGCATGGGTATGGGCTAGGCAGATATGAGCAAGGGATGCGGGTCCTTTGCCAACCAAGATATCAGATGCCATACGATAAGTCAGGAGTAGGGTTCAACCACCCCCTGCCCTTAGACATCTTGGTTGAAAATATGCAAGGCCTAGAAATAGGCAACAAGGGGGGATTGGCACTAGATCCTTATGCCAACCCGAATACACAATACACATTGGGAGATTACCTCCCATGGTCAAAAAATACCCTTGGAAACAGCAGTAATCCCTCTCCTATGCTAGAGAGAGGCGAAAGTGCAGACACAAATCATCAAAGAGAACATCAACGGCTTTCGGACATCTTCCTGAAGCTGTTCCCCTTAGAAGTTCCAGTTGAGTCAATACAGTGTCAAGAGGACCAGGTCCCTCCACCAAGAGTGGAACAACCACAACGGGACCAGATTAACTTCCTAGAACAAGGAGAGTCTTCAACGTCGCAAGCAATAGTTGCTGAAGAGAATGAACATTTTTGGGTCTCCGAAAGTGATTCAAAAGATGAGACTAAGATGATCTATCTCAGACATGCACGACGGAATTATTACCCTTTAACTCATGAAGATCTAATGGGACAAATGGGCATACTGCTAGGACATGAATGGTGGGTAGACCCAGCGGGGTGGGACCAAGTGCTGGATCCATGGCTCCAAATTCACGATGAGCACCGTCCACCTCGAGACCCCATCCTAACAACAGTGCCAAGGGAAGACCCTGTCCTCCTTTTCGCACATAGGGCCGATCCATTCGTGCCCGTTCCCCTAGAGCCAGATCCAGAGTATAGGGAGCATCTAAAAGAATCGAGTCATCATACCCACGGTAATGGAGACCAAGCCCATTCCATCCACATGATCTCCATTGATTTGACCGCACCCATCCGCAATCCGACCGATCCATCATGGTCATTGCATCTAGACATAGATGCCATCGACTGGGATCGTGTCAATTCACCTTTGTCACCATCAGAGTACTGGCCTTTCGGTGAAATGCCTCATTTTACCCCAAGGACAACTCAAGATATTTTTCAGGCTGAAGAGGAACCTGAGGTTCCCAATGCAATTCTCAATTCAGCTGATGATATCCACTTGATCCCAACTCCACATCAGTTGGAGGACGGATCCCACATGTCAGTCGAGGAGACGATTGACGTAGATATCAACACAGATCCAATGAATCCATGGATTCTTAAGCTGGGGGTAAGTCTTTCCCCCGAAGAGCAAGCCGACTACATTGCCCTTCTCAAAGAGAAGAAGGAGGTTTTTGCATGGTCGTATAAAGATATGCTAGGACTAGACCCACAGCTAGTCACGCATAATTTAACGCTTGATCCGACAATCAAGCCTGTAAAGCAAAAACTACGTAAGATGCACCCAACAGTGGCCTTAATGGTCAAAGACGAATTGCAAAATCTATTGGATGCATAGTTTTTCATCTGCATGGATTATCCGCCATGGCTGTCCAACATGGTTCCCATCAAGAAGCCCGACGGGAGGATTCGCATATGTACTGATTTTCGAGATCTCAATAAAGTGAGTCCTAAGGATGATTTCCCCTTTTCGAGCATTGACGCGTTGGTAGACGCTACAACAGGTCATGAAATGCTCTCCCTAATGGATGGTTTCTTAGGATACAATCAAATTCGTATCAATCCTGAAGACCAACTAAAAACGGCATTCACAACGCCTTGGGGGAAATTTTGTTATAAGGTCATGCCTTTTGGCCTTAAAAACGTTGGCGCCACCTACCAACGTGCCATGACATATATCTTCCACGATTACATGCACAAAACTTTGGAAGATTACATGGATGATTTGTTAGCCAAGTCCCTCTTGCGCTCAAATCATATCGGTGACTTAAGCAAGATCCTCGATCGCCTCATAGAGCATAAAGTTAGACTAAACCCCAAGAAGTGCGTCTTTGGCGTCACATCTGGAAAACTCTTGGGTTTCATAGTCTCAAAGCGAGGAATCGAGGTGGACCCAAAGAAAGTCAAGGCAATCCTTGAAATGGTTCCCCCAACTACAATCAAGTAGCTCAGAAGTCTGTAGGGAAAGGTCACGTCAATTAAATGCTTCATAGCGCAATTATCTGACAAATGCCGACCCATGAAAAAATTATTGCACAAGGGGGTCACATTTCATTGGGATGACGAGTGCCAGTCAGCCTTTGACGAAATCAAACAATACTTGGCTTCACCGCTAGTATTGGCACCACCCAGACCAGGAGTGTCGTTCTACTTATACATCTCAGCTACTGAGGTGGCACTGGGCGCCATGCTAGCCCGAAAGAATGAACTTCACAAAGAACAGGCTACTTACTATCTTAGCCGCACCCTGGTCAGTTACGAACTTAACTATGCATACGTTGAGAAACTCTGCTTGGCAATGGTGTTTGCTACCAAAAAGCTACGCCACTACATGCTGAGCAACACTACGTATGTTGTGTCTAAGGAGAATCCATTGCGATACATGATGAGTCATACTTATCATAGTAGTCGCATGGCGAAATGGATCATGTTGTTGACGGAATTTGACATAGAGTTTATTGGACAAAAATCTATCAAAGGACAAGTCATAGCCGATCAACTAGCAGAGGCTCCTCTTGAAGACGATCAACCTCTGGTCATAGAACTACCCGATGATGGGGTCTTCCATGTCTCAGAATCGCCAGATTTGGATGAGCCTGAGTCACAGGCCGACATAACCCTATTCTTCGATGGTTCTAAATGTGAGCAAGGTGGTGGCACGAGAATTGTATTCTTCACACCGCAAGGCACCCCAATGCCCCTGTCATTTAAATTAAACTTCCCATGCACCAACAACAATGCAGAGTATGAAGCCTTGCTCCTAGGTCTTCAGACAACAATCGCCATGAACATCAAACGACTAAACATCTTTGGTGATTCACTGTTAATCGTCAATCAAGTCAAAGGGGTATATCAATGCAAATGCCCAGTTTTGAAGGCCTATAAAGCCCTTGTGGACAAATTCCTGGCAAAACTTGAGTGGTATGACATCGAGGCACTCCCTCGATCATCGAATCATTTTGTGGACACAATGGCCTCCTTGGGGTCACTAATTCTGCAAGACCTTTTCGGTGATATGACAACCATTCAAGTCAAAACCTTATCGCAATCCACGATGGAGCATGCAAGCTCAGACTTGACGCCAGGAATCCACATGATCCAGATTGAACCATCTTCGGATAAGTTCTCTCGAATCTAGGATCATTTGAAACGTGCCAACTGGGGGTCCTTGTTCTCCCCTACTCCCATTAATAGCAACACAACGCTATTCTTACAGGTTCTATCCCATTCAGCGTTTGCTAGGGATGAACTTCAAGAGGGATTGGCTGTTCATACTGTCGAGGTTTCTGATCAACAGGACTTGTATTTACCCATCAGAGACTACCTCAAGCTAGGTAATCTCCCACTTGAATTGAATCATGCCACAAAATGAGCACTCAACCAGAAAGCGGCTAAGTATGTCTTGATAGGAGACATTTTGTATCATCGCAGCTATGAAGGAATCCTCCTTCGTTGCTTGGACCAGCAAGAGTCCACTTGGGTAGTCGCCCAAGCGCACGATGGTACATGTGGTGGCCACTTCAATGGTATGGCCATTGCAAAGCGCATTCTTCGCATGGGCTATTATTGGCCATCTTTAGAGCGAGATTGTTGCACCTATGTCAAGAAGTGCGTGAAGTGTCAACATCATGCCAATTTGATGCACGTACCTTCTCAGGCCTGCTTGGCAATTCTCGCAGTGGGGCTTTGATCTAATTGGAAAGATCTCCCTTGCGTCGTCAGGCCGTCACACGTTTATCATAACGGCCATAGAGTATTTTACCAAATGGGTGGAAGCGATTCCGCTTACCTCTACGACAGGACCCCGCATTGCGGAGTTCATTTTGCATAACATCATATGTCATTTTGGTATTCCATCCAAAATAGTCTCGGATAATGGGACGCCTTTCAAGAACAAAGACGTGCGTGCTTTGACCACAAAGTACAAGATTTAGCACAGCTTTTCAACTCCCTATTATCCGCAGGCGAATGGGCAAGCAAAAGCGTCAAACAAAACGCTAGTTGCCATCCTTAAAAAGACCTTCGTAGACAGTCATAAGGATTGGCACATTCAAATCCCACTTGCCCTATGGGCCTATCGCACTAGCATTCGGACACCCACTGGGGCCACTCCGTTTTTGCTTGTGTATGGCTCCGAGGCAGTCATGCCTCTAGAGTTGGAGATTCCTTCCCTGCGCATATCAATGCAGGAGTTCATCGATGATGACTCTGCACGGCAGGCCCGGTTAGACCAGCTTACGTTGCTTGATGAACGCCGCGTAAATGCTCTCGAGCATTTACGTATTTATCAAGAGCGACTTAAGAAAGCTTACAACATGAAAGTTCACCTGAGGGACTTTCGTGTTGGTGATTTTGTTCTGAAGGAAAACCAATAAAATTCCAGTTTGCCATCCCACCTAAGGGACAAGTTTGCGGCAAATTGGTTAGGTCCATATGTCATTGATAGCAAAATAGGACCCGAGACGTACCGGCTAGCTTCTCTTGACGGTATCAAGGAAAAAGAACCCTTGAATATCAGTCATTTGCGCCCATTTCATATCTAAGAAATCCAAATACCTAAAAGGCTCCAAGGATTCTGGAAATTGCTTGGTCAATCCCTAAAAGGCTCCAAGGATTCTTGAAATCACTTGGTCAATCCCAAAAGGCTCCAAGGATTCTTGAAATCGCTTGGTCAATCCCAAAAGCTCCAAGGATTCTTGAAATCGCTTGGTCAATCCCAAAAAGGCTCCAAGGATTCTTGAAATCGCTTGGTCAATCCCAAAAAGGCTCCAAGGATTCTTGAAATCGCTTGGTCAATCCCAAAAGGCTCCAAGGATTCTTGAAATCTCTTGGTCAATCCCAAAACGCTCCAAGGATTCTTGAAATCACTTGGTCAATCCCAAAAAGGCTCCAAAGACTCTTGAAATCACTTGGTCAATCTCAAAATGCTCCAAGGATTTCCACAATCGCTTGGTCAAAAATCAAGAAAATTCAAAAACAACAAAAATCATCAAAAAAAAAACAACAAAAATTTGCATCTCATTTTCAGGCATACTCAAATTCATCAATAGAGAGCTCTTCTCGCACTTCATCATCATATGCACAAAAATCAAAACCATAAAAATACATAGCTACATCCATACATCGCATACTTGTGGTCGTATAGGTCAAAGGTACCATAGGCTGTAATTGATCTGCTAGTCCATCTTGTTCCACACTGTTCCATTTTACAAAAACAACAAAAACACCATGCATTGCTTTTACCACACTAGAGTCAGTGGTCTGTTAATGTATCAAGAGTTTCCGTGATTCAGTCATCATTTTGCTCTTTAGCCATGTAATGTATCAAATCAGATAGATTTTACGAAGGTAGAGTCATACTTGAAATACACCTTGTTACGTAACATCCCAACACACATAAAAACACATAAAACAATTCCTAAGTTGTGTGAACGAAATATGAAACCTGCACAGTAATCCAGGTCACCAAAAGCGAAACGGTTATCTTGCTCATCCCCCGTGCGAATGACCCCAAGAATGCTGAGAGTTGGCAAAAGGACAAGCATCCTCCCTACCCAATTCCCTAAGAATCCCTAAGTTCTCAATAGTTGCAAAACATAAAAAATTTGCAAAAACGTCAAAACTCCAAAATTTGACATCCTACAGTGCACACATCAAAAAGCACAAACAATAGTGATTATCGTCACTCCATCCCTTGCTCAAAAGAAAAACAAATCAAAATAAACAGTGATCTTATCACTATAAACGAGCAAGTATCCTAATACAATTGAAGAAAATAAGGGAGTTGAACTTGAATCCCTGGAACTCTCAGCATTCTAAAAGGTCATGAGGTAAGCCTCAGTACCGGTTTGGTTGATAGCCTATCAGTCACTGGCGGTAAACTTCTCGCATGACGATATATCTATCACATTCACTTGTGTGTAGATCAATGTTTGCATGTGGATGAGCTAGCGTATGGTATCCTGGATAACACCGCAGACTAATCTAACTAAATACAACAAAGGAGTTAGTGGAGCTAATTGGGTGATCCTCAATACGAAGTTCGGTTGAAAGCCCATTCGGCACTCGGCGGTATCCCGACAAATACCACATAAATGAACTCGGATGCACACACAGGGATGTGAAATAACTTGGTCAACAACAAGTCTGATTCATACCTTGTTCAAAAGTCTTGTAAGATAAAGTACAGTCGTGGCTAGTGAGTTAAAACCGTCTGAGTCTCAGAAAACCTTAGCTACATTTCTAAACCAACTGCGCTACTTTTCATCCTTACAATACCATCAAAAAATACAAAAATAGAAAACCACATGTATACATACAAGAGTCATACATCATAGCAATCGCCTAAAAGCGAAATAAAGAGCATCTTAAATAGTCTATGGTGCCATAACCAATCATCACAAAATTCCATTCATCCACTTTGCATACCACATAAAAATCAAAAACATTTGCATTCATCATTTGCATACGCATTCATCAAAATAAATAAACATGCATACATCCATAGTCATTAGCCATCATGCATAACAAAAATCAAATCATCACATGTACAAAACCAAAATAAAACCGATATATGTATATATATCGTCAAAAATGCCCGAAGGCTACAAAACTGGTCCTTAGACCCCGCAATCATATCCAAAAACCCAACCTAAGGCGTCGACCACCATGATCACGCAGGATCGGTGTGACGAGAACTACCCCCCGTGGTGTGGGTCCTCCGGGACCCTGCAGGGCGGCTACTACTAGCCCTTGCATCACGCCTACTACCGCCTCCCTCATCTAATCGCCTGCGATGAGATGATGATGACTGCTCAGTCACACTATCCCTCGTCCGACGTGAAGATCCACCGCCCGAGGGCTCAGGTAGCTGCCCACCAAGGCGGATAACCTCCCTCTCCAAGTCTATCCGGTGTAGACACCACTCTGCCTCTCACCGATGATAGTAAGACACTGCATCATCGCGCTGTGCCAAAACCCTATCCCGCTCTGCTAGCTAGGCCCGTAGGAGATCCCTCTCCCACAGCGCATCCCCTAGCTCCCGCCTCGCATCCCCCAACTCCAGATCCCGTATCTGTAGCAGCTCTGTCAATCACACATTCTCAACGCGCATCTCAAACTCCACCTGCTCTGTATCTGCCTGACGTACAGGACTCTCTGGAACAACAGCCTGCTCTGGCTCCTAATGCTCCTCTACATCCTGCATGTCCAGCTGATCCGGAGCGCCCAGATCTACCTCCTCATCCCCCACATCCACCATGTCCGCATCATCCAACGGACCTCCATAATCATCCCCTGCTGCCTCAGCACCCTCCGCTGCCGCCTCTACGCCTCCTAGTGGCCCCTCCCCTCTCCATCGCCGCAACACCCACCACGAGTCATACTCAGTGGTAGTCCCGACGTCGTCTCCGTCTGGGACGTCAATCACCGCATCTGACTCCTCGCCCAATGGCACGATGACAAGTAGATATAGAGCCCTCTCGTCTCCCCGGTGCCGATAGACCACGGGTTCACTAGGCAACCCCTGGCGTACCCCAAACTGTCGTGTAACCCGGCTATACGAGAAAAACTCATGCTCAGTCCCGTGCCGCCCAGTCAACCATCGCTCCCTGCGTACCCGTCGGAGCCACTCTCCAACCTTCGGCCAGGCTGGACAGTCCCGATAAGGGTGCCAAACCACATCCCTGGGAGTAATCCGAGAGAAGGCATCAGTATAGTGCTCTACAGCACCTTCCCATCGCCGACTCTGCCCCTGCTCCGTAGACCACCGCCACAAAGTTGCGTAGCCTATCTCCTCATCCTCCATCGTCGCCCGAGTCGTCCATGGTAACCCGGTCGGCCTCTCAACTGCTATGTGCTACCAACCCCAGCATGAGATTCCGGAATTCGTCCCTGGGTGAGACGAATCCCAGTTAGTATTCGTCCCTGGGTGAGACGAATACTGGACAAAGTGCCAAAATGTGCCAAATTGCTTCTTGACCTTACAAAATTGCTATGAAAGTGGTTAGGACCACTGTTTGACCTCTGAGGGCTGCCCTGGGGGCTGTGTTTGTCAAAGCGATTAGTGTTTGCAGTCACATAATCGGATTGGTGCTGTTTTGGATAAGGATGTGCATACCCCCAATAGGAAAAGGTTCACATTATCAATAAACCTCATCATATAAACTATTCAACTTCTATGAGAAAATTCTACCTCCAAATAGAGAGATTATCCTAGCTTAATGCTAGATTAGCTAATAAGTCTGCACTCTTGTTACCTTCTCTAGAGGTGTGTCTAACTTGAATTCCCTCCAAATTCTTACAAAATATTTGGAATTTCTTAGCTAGATTGAAGATGTTCCAACTAAGATTTTGATCACCAAAAAAGGCCTTAACCATATTTAAGGAGTCCCTTCAATAATAAAATCTTTTACAATTCAAAGATTCCATTAATGTAGTGCCTTAATACAACACCCTAGCTTTAGCAAAAAGATAATTTTGTGGATCCAGGTTTTCTGTAAAGGCATGAAGAATCTCCCCATTGTGATTCCTAAAGAGGCCACGTGCCCCCACCAGTCTCAGATTCCCTTTCAACACTCTATCAAAATCAAGGTTATGTATAGGGGAAAATTTCACAATTTAGCACGAATATTCGAATTTCCACAATTTTAATTTTCCAAATTTTGGGACCCTAGAGGTTGGCCCATTTACCCAAAAATTTTAGGATCAAATTTTTTTAGGGTAAATTTTCCCCTATTCCATAAGGTTTCTCGCCTAATTTTTTCCTTAAACTTATTAAATAAAATCATCTCGACTAATTCACCTCTTGTACCCCATTATATATAGGTAACCCTGATAGTGACACTCATACAATTAAAACATTAATTTTATTCAATAGTGAACTATACAAAGAATGTGGCTGACACAACACGACTAACAGAAGGTGACTAACACAAACGATTGGTAGAACATAACTAACAGAAGGTGACTGACACAGATGATTGGAAGGACGTGACTGGTACAAGGTTATTGGTATAAGGTGATTGACATGAGGTGACTAACACAAGGTGACTGACACAAGGTGATAATCACAAGGTGACTGAAACAAGGTGACTGACACAAGGTAATTGGCAGAAGTTATTGATAATAATTGCATAGTTTTAGGCTTCAATATATATCCAAAAATAGATATATTTGTACTCATTGTAAAGCTATTTTTGAGCCCGATCTAATGGTGGTATTTTTATGAAGTTTTAATATTAATCAATAGACCTAGGTGTTGTAGGTAAATTGGAAAGGAGAGGGCAATCCTCCAAGGGAAGTCCTAGGTTTAAATCTCCACCCTACTAAAAATTTGAATTGGGTATTGATATTGTTAGTGCAGGCAGGGTCGAGTGTGACTCTTGGCTGACTTTAACGGTGTAGAAACCCATGTTTGTGGTCTCTCAGACCAAAGCAGCCTCGTAAGGGATTGTTCACTTTAAAAAGAAATATGATTTAATAGATCAAAAGTGGTCCCAAATATGGTTGTGAGGAAGTAATATCATTTGAGGTATATTTTGACCTATTAAAACATCTCAAAACTTCATAAAAACACCACCATTATATTGGAATAAAAAAGAGATTTCCAACAAGTATAGACATGCCTATGTTTGGATATATATTGATGCTTAAAACTATGAAATTATTACCAATCACCCTCTACTAGTCTTGTGTCAGTCACCTTGTGATAGTCGCCTTGTGTCAGTCACGTTGTGATAGTCGCCATGTGGCGACTGGTAGAAGGTGATTGAAAATAATTTCACAATTTTAGGCATTAATATATATCCCAACATAGGCATATTTGTACTTTTTGGAAAGATTTTTTTGAACCCAATATAATGATGGTGTTTTTACAAAGGTTTAGGATGATTTACTAAGTCAAAAGTACCCCCAAAATTTTTATAATTTATGTGCAAAAGTTTTAAAAATTCACCATATTTTGATAATTGTTTTGCAAAATTTTGAAAACTTTCTCGAAGTTTTTACACAATTCACCTTGATTCACCATGAATTTATAATTATTTTTTTGGTACTATCCCTTATGCATAACCCTGATCAAAATTAAATTTTATCCAATCTTGAGGTAGAGGTTACCATTTAATAGAGATTCCGATATATGGAATATCTATCATTCTAGCACTGATTTAAAAACCAAAATTTTTTAAAAGAGCAATCTCTACTACCCCTCCATGACTAAGAACTAAATCTAGATTTCCCATATTTTCAATAATTATTGTTAACACTCTAAGCCATATTGATTCAACATTTCTCTCCATGCTTTTGAAAACTCTTCTATTTCTTTCCTTCCAAACACCCCAAAGGAGATGTGGGAGGCTAAAGGACCAAAAGGAGCATAATATAGGGTTTACAAATGGAGAGGTCCACTGCTCAATAACATCTTGTAATGAGCTAGGAAACACCCACAAACTCCCAAAAAATCCATCAGGAGATAAAACACTTCCCTCAAAAAAGGGCATTGGAAAAACAAGTGACTCATCAAAATTTTTATAGAGGGAACACGAATTTGTAATTATCATACCTTTTATTTGTAAATTTTCCATTGTGAGAATTTTATTCGGAGATGTCAACCATAGGTAAAAGTTCATGTATGGTGTAATACCTTTAACCCAGATTTTCTAGAAAATAGGGACTTCCTCCATGGCATTAGAAGCAATCTTATAGGCCGACGTAACAGAAAATAACCCATCACTTTAATTCTTCCAAATTAAGTTGTCTTCCTATTTCATTTTATTCATAACTTGTAGCCTTAATAAGTATTCAATGAGGTCAAAAATTATTTGTTCTAGCATATTCAAATTTTGCATTCTAAGCAATTTCTAACTTTTAACCCCTTGTTGAATTTGCATATAATTAGTCTCCTTAGTACCAAAAATAGTAGTGGCTATAGGTTCAACTTGAACCAATTATTGGGAGGATATTAGAGGTCGATCCTGTATCCAAGGATCCTTCCAAAAATCAATAGCATTCTCACTGCATAGAATCCATATATGCCCTCTATGGATGATGCTTTTTGTTTTCAAAATACTAAGCCAAAAGGTTGATCCTAAGGTTGGTGAAGGACCATTTGGGAAATTAAAGCAAGTAGAAATATCTTTAGCCAATACAATATTCACCCAACCAATGTTTTATTTCTTAAACAACTTTCATACCTACTTTGCAAATTAAAGCTTCATTCCTCCACTTAACCCATATGAAACCTAGACCCCTAGCCTTGATTTCTTTGCAAACTTATTTCCACGAGATAAGATGAAATTTTTTCTTACTCTTCGAACCAAACCATAAGAAAGACTTCTAAAATTGCTCAATATTTTGAACTACTTTCATTAGGACTTTAAAAATAGAGAGGAAATAGACTAGTATGCTCCATAGATTTTTCTTAACTAACTATACCTTTCTAGCCTCGCTAAGAAGATCCCCTTTCCATCCATTGTGCTTTTTTATAAATCCTATCTAATAATGGGTCCCAAATATTCTCTTTTATTCTACCATTGAATAGAGGCATCCTTAAATAAGAAGACAACAAAGCCATAATCTTAAAAACTAAAATTATAGCAATATTCCTTCGCCTATCGATGGGGTATTAAAGAAAAAAGTTTACTCTTGTGGAAAATGATCATCTGAACTGTCACATTTTAATAAAAGATAAAAATATTATTAAATTTTTTGACTTGAGGAATGGATGCCATAATGGATAGAAGAGTATAATCTACAAATTGGCTATGAGAGATGCAATCAAAGTGTAAATTCAGACTAATACCCTTGATACCCAACTTAGCTTTTATAGCTCTATCGAGCACCTCAACAAGAAGGACAAATAGAAAGAGGGAGAGAGGGTCCCCTTAGTGAAGCCCCATTTATCTCTTAAAGTACCTAGTTACATATCCATTCACTAAGACCAAAAACCAAGATATCAAAGTACATTCTTTGATAAGATTGAGCCATTATTGGTGGAACCCAAATTTATGGATGACTTTTATCAAAAATTCCTAGGAGACATGATCATGAGCTTTGTTCATATCTAATTTTAGAAATAGACCAAACCTTCTAGTTTTATCTATAAAATGAATGATATTGTGCACGACAATAATTCCATCCAATATCTATCCCAGCCACAAAACCTGCATGTGCTAGATCAATGATCTTCAAGATAATTTTTTTTAATATATTAGCCAAAACCTTAGAGAAAATTTTGTACACAGTGTTGCATAGACTAATAAGTTTGAAATCATTAAAATATCTTATCATATAATACGTAGAAATAAGTGTAAAAAAATATGAAATTAACATCCCTCAGAATGTGTCTCATTATCAGAACCTCTTTCAAAGCATTTCCAATATCTCTCCCCACAATGTGCTAGTATCTTTGGAAGAAGATAGGAGAGAATCCATCTAGCCCCAAATATTTCAACCCTCCCATGGAAAAGATTACCTTTTAATTTCCTCATATTCAAGAGGGCTAATCAAAATAGAGTTCATTTCTTCTGTAACCAACTATGGAATGCTAGATAATAACTTTATTTCTACCTGTTCATACCTATTTGACTTCTCCTCCAATAGGGATTCAAAGTAATTTATCGCTTTTGCTCTAATTTTGTGAATATCAAGAACTTTTTGACCACTTGCTTTTAAAATGTCATTAATATTGCTAATACCCCTTTGCTTGAGAGTGAACATATGGAAAAGTTTTGTATTCCTATCTCATTATTTTAACCATAAGCCACAAGATTTTTATTTCCAAAGTATTTCATCACATTCTAGAGTGTTGTGTAGGTCTACCAATAGAGTTTTCTCTTTCAATCTGGATTCCACTCAAAACTCTTTAGTTTCAATATCAGCTTCTAAATCTTTAAGTTGAGCATTCAAGGATTCTTTTTCAAATTCACATGGCCAAAAACATATATATTCCATATCTTTAAATTAAATTTAACCCACCTTAATTTCTCATCCAGTTGAGAGATTAATGGCCCAAAAAATTTCTAAGACCACTACTCACTAATATTAACTTTCAGTCTTGGGTATTTTAGCCACATTACTTCAAATGTAAGGGCTTTAGGAAATTTGAAAATGCCTTGAGAAGATTTGAAAACCAGAGGGTTATGGTTCGAACCCACTTCTGGGAGGGACAATAAAGAGGTGTCTCCAAAAAAAACCATGCTTCTTTTGACATAAGGACTTTGTCTAACATTATTTGGATAAGTTGGGTACCAATATTTCTATTACTCTATATAAACTTGCTACCTTTAAGGTCTAAGTCCATCAGTTCATTTATATTGACAAAAGAGGTAAAATATACCATTCCTCTCAAAGTGTCAACAATGCCTCCTCTTTTATCAGCATGATACAATGAAAAATTAAAATCTTTAGCTAAGATCCAATCTTCACTTCAAAGGACTTCCTTCAAAGTGATCAAATATTCCCACAGAATACCTCTATCAAAATATGAATTTGGAACGTATATATTGGTCAAGATCCATCTCCTATTAGTCTCTTTATAGAAAAATAGAAAATTTGTCATTCTATTAGAAGTTGAAAACACTGAACCACTAGTTTATCTGAATCTCACAAACACAAAAACCTTCTAATGCCCCATGAGTTGGGCTAGCACAAAAACTTGCATTCTTCCAAATAGTTGCTCTAACAAAATCTACTCTATTATCTTCCACCTTGGTTTCTTGCAAAAGAATAATATTTAGCTTATGCTTAAATATAAAAGAAACCATTAATATATGTTTCAAGTGACCATTAAGGCCCCTCACATTCTAGAAAATAAACTACATTTACCATTATTGAAAGATAATTTCTTCCATCCCCTCAACCTGCGAGGAGAAATGTTATTAAAGGATTTTATCTTCAATTATTTTCTTCCTAGAACCAATACTTCATTCCCTCCTAACACCAGTTGAGTTTCATTGGCTATATATGAGTTTCATTTTTTTTAGATTCTTTATTCGGGGGCGTCCCCACATTTCTCTCAATCCCCACATCCATAATCCCTTTTTTGTGGCTTCTATTTTTTGAGCTTGAAGACCCTTTATCCAAATTAATGGGAGGTGGAAACTCAAGAGAAGAAAGCTTATCTCGTGATATAGAATCCAATTCCTTTACTCCATGGGTTTTGAGACAATAAAAAGAAGTAATAAGGGGGGCTAAAGAAGGTGGAGCACTTGTTCAACATGCTTTTGAATCCCACATTCAAGGATTAGTTTTGAATCCTCTCAAATTACACTAGGGGATTTTACTGTAGTTTTCAAAATTTGCTCTAAAGTTGGCTTCATGTGCTAAATAGATCCATCTAGGGATCGAGGCATTTTTAACCCTTGTTTAGAAGTTACCATTTTTTAATTTTGGGGCTCAGTTTGGGCCAATTTGTTCTTCATATTTACCTTAGTCTAGACTTTCCTCATCATCTTATTTTTCAAACATTGACCTGAGATATATCCAAAAGCTTTACACTTAGTACAAAATCTTGGATGATTTTTATATACAATCAGTTGTATCCGAGTACCCAAACTCAAGATCAACTTAATAAAATCTAGCAAATCTGCTTCCAAGTCTACATTAATACACATTCTAGCATATATCAATCTCAACCTGACTCTTGTCACTGCGTTAATGAGAATGAGTTCATCCACTCATTTGGATATATCCTATATCACATCGTCATGCCAATATTGGAAAGGAAAACCAGGTATCTTGACACATAGAAGGGTTGTGTTTATCCTCTATAAATTAGGATATAAGTTTGGAGTCCATCTTCAAACGAAGAGACCTGACTTACCAAAGAATGATGGGCACCCACTAAGCATATTTCTAGAGTCTTCTTAATGATTAAATTTAAACATTATGAAGGCTTTAGGGAGAGTCACAATTTTCAAATGACCTTGAGGTCTCCATTTGAAAAATGCCCATATGTATATCACATCAAGATTAGGATAGACCCCCATAAATTTTCCAACTAGGTTAAGTGCACCATCCTCCATTGTAATTTTAATAAGCTCCTCTAGAACCCTAAGTGTATCTTACTTCGAGGAAATATCAAAAATCACTTTTGAACCAAGTTTACTTGAGCCAAAAAATACCATTGTTGCATAGGACACATCGACACTAGGGTCTAATGTCTTATGAAAGACCTTCCCTAGTGGGGTCCCATCACATATCGAAGTCCCACCAACCTTGCCACATCGTAAAGGTTGAAACCCCACCCCTTGATCATGAGCAATAGTATCCATCCTTCCCACCCAAAAAAATTCCTCCTGAGACCACCTACAACCTACTATCCAGTAGCCTACCACCTAAAACTACCCTACCCCCACCACCACCTCACCACCACCTCACCACCACCCATGACCTTACTCACAACAATGAACCCCCACATAACTAAACCCACATTCTTCACAACCAAACCTCTCAACATCATTCTTGCCCCAATCACTTTCATCACCTTCAACAATAGTCCTGTTCATAGCACTACCATCACCCGCAGCACCATTCCTGCCCACTTTAACACCATTTCCACCCACTATAGCACTGTTCCTACCCATCACAATATATATGAGAAACTATCATTTTCTAAAATAATTAACTATAAACAAAGTAATTGCTTAGGATGTGTCAATAGTCCAAATGAATGCTTAAAAAACGTGTTAATGATAATTATGAGTACTTACAAAATAGAAAAATATTTTATGAAAAATATATCATATTTTAAAATTATTATGTTAGATTTAATTGACAACTTCACTTATTTTTGTTTTTAAATTTACTTCTAAGAAAGTTTATTGTAATAGGTTCGAGGTGTAGACTAATTGGTTCCCCCAAATCCCGTAAGTGGGGTGGAGTTCCAAGGTTCAAATCTCGGGCCTCATTGGACTGAACACTTGTCCCGCTCCTGGTGCTTCCAATGGTGTAAAAGGTTTAAAATGATTGTGGCATGGTGGTTATAGAGGCATACTGTGCGGAGATCTATGTGGTGGCTTTTAGGATGAACAACACATAATACTATGGTGGCTATAAAATTCGGACAACCTGCCTAAATTCATGGCAACTACCGATTCCACCATGTAAAATAAAAAATAAAAATAAAAACAAATTTTATTCTAATGACTAATGTATTTCTTTTACATATCTTCTCACTTTTATTTTTATTTTTGGATCAATAATTCATCCTTAATTCTTAATGAATATTAAGAATCTCTTATTTACTTAATTGATTTTATATAAATTTAATAAATAATTTTAATTTTAAATTTACATTTTTTTTTTGGATTTTGTGTGTGTTAATCCCTATTGATAAACTTAGCTTTTAGCCTTACAAGTGGTCATGGTTGGAATGAGAAAGCTCCTTAGCGTTGGTCGTAGAGGTTTCCCACATTATCCAAATCCAATATATATGGTTTTTAATGGGATGATTTTTTTTTGGATTCGGGTAATTTTAACAAGATGAAATTTTATTTTTAAAAGACAAGACATGTTTTTGTTAAACATTTACCTTGAAATTCATTTTTTTTTTTGTTGAAGTAGTACAAAGTACAATGGATGGCATAACTAGGGCCACAATTTTTGGGAACATAGCAATAAAAGGCCTCCTTCTCCATGATTCGAACTTAGATTATCAAGATAAAATACCAACATATTAAAATGTCCTAAGAAAAACTCAAATTCAAATTTTAGTTGTTACATAACATAGAAAAAAATAACATAACCACACAATACTAAACAAAACCTTAATAATAAAATAAGCATAAAAAAATTTAAATAAATTTGAAAGTTGCATCTTTCAAATAAATCTTCTAAATTACTTTAACATTTTTACCAATTTGACTAGCATAGTTTCACGTGGAATTTGAGGATGAAAATAATAAAATTATAATTTATACCGTTAAACATGAACTAAAGCTTTGAGAGTGACACATGCATATAATGTGTCTTCTAGGTGGAGTGTTTCAAACATAGCTAATATAGAATGTTTGCAATTTTGACTCTTGTTCTTCGACAAGGTCAAATTGTTTAGTTGCATATTGCTCAATTCGATTTTGGAATTTTTGGGATTTATTGAAGTGTTAGCCGGAGTGTTTCAAACATAGCCAATATAGAAAGTTTGCAATTTTGGCCCTTGATCTTAGATGAGGTCAAATTGTTTAGTTGCATATTGCTCAATTGGTTTTTGGAATTGGGATTTATTGAAGTGTTTGCCAGTGACTAGAACTTTAAATAAAGTTTAAATTTAATAAGATGTAATCTATATATTATTTAAGGTTTGAATATTATAAAATGTAAGTTAGGTAAGGTTTATATTTTATAAAATATAAATTATATAGGTTAAATATAATTAAATAATTATATATTAAATAAATATATAATAAAATTTATAACATTAAACTGTTATGGTTTTAAGAGGAAGATTATATTATTTTAATGTTTGCGAGGAGAGTCTCTCATGGTTATTTTGGGGTTTGGTTTTCAGTGGCAGGTTTTCGGTTTTCTATTTTAGTTTGAATGTCCTTTGCTTGTCTATTTTTAGGGTTTTTGGCAAAATTTTTTTATAGTTTCTTTTTTGTTTTTGAAAGAGATTCTGTGCTTTCTCGCTCAACCGTAGTAAAATGTTTCTGGTGATTACTTTCTAGTCAAAGGTTTTTGGTGATTACTTTTTAGTCAGACAATTGGTATGGTTGGGCTTTCCTATTGATCTATTACAGATAATTGTTTTATGGGTTTTGTCTATATTTTTTTTCTTGTCTTTGAGAGGAGACCACATGCGTGCTTGTTGGTTGTAGTAGATAGGCTCCTCAAAACAGTCTTTGGATCAGATTTGCTTCTAGTTTTGGGGTATTGTGGTGAATCTTGTTGGGTTTATCCATTTCTAGGTTGTACATTCTTTTTCGTTTTGCAGGGAGATCTTGTGACCTATGGAAACCTCCTCGTGTTACTATTCTAGTTTTTAAGCCTTCAAAAAATCCTTTAATGCGGGCTTTCCTTGACTATGTAGTTTCTTCCAAGTGGGAAACTTTGTTACTTTCTTTTGTGTAAGATTTTTGTTTCAAATGACTATTGTTCCAGCTGTTTCTTCCAGCTGTTTCTTTTAGCTTGATTATGCTTCAAGCAATCTTTCCTGAGTCATCCTCTTATATTTGAATAGTTTTTTTTGGGTAGGAGACTTTATTTTCAATTTTAAATTATTATATGAAAATCCCTATTTTAGCCGTTCTACAAAGATTTCCTTAAATTCAATTTTTAAATTTTGTTGGGTACAATTTTTAACAATTTTTTGTAGTTTAGGTAAGAATATTTTTTTCAGACTTTCTCTTGTCTTGTTTGTAATTGAACCTATGAATATTATCTCCTTTACTTTAAGTGTTCTCTGTTTGTCTCTAAGAAACGGCCTCTTTTACTATATTTTTATTATAAAAGTTGGAAGAACCTTTCAAGGAAAAAAACTTTATATATTTTGATTCATATTATTAGCTATGGTCTCAAAGTACTAAGATCCTTACAAAGATAAGATAATCCAGTATGATATGTACGTTGAATCATTCTATTATATTTTTATTATAAAAATTGGAAGAACCTTTCAAGGAAAAGAACTTTACATATTTTTATTCATATTATTAGCTATGGTCAAAGTACTAAGATCCTTACAAAGATAAGATAATCCAGTATGATATGTACGTTGAGTCATTCATAAAGCGTGATGGTTTGGTTAGCCCCACTTGGTTTAGTGGCAGCCATTGAAACTTCTAGACAGTTATGCCGGTCTTACTCGAGTTATTTTCAAGAAGCCGTGCACAACATGCCTATACACATACAAACAAAGAATATCTGCCATGTATTCTCTACCACCCTTTATCAACTTTGATGTAATCCCTTCACCAGCCCGTATGTATTTGACAAAACGTTCCCTACTTTTTCTAAATTCTTCAATCTCAGACTCTTCCATGTTGACCTTTCCACGCGCCATCAATTTTGAAGTCTCTGCGCCATCAATTTTGAAGTCCAAATGGCCGAGTTCCGTCTTCAAACTTGTGGCACACGAACCCACGAGGAAAGATGCCCTCGCACAATGAAAATTCTTTGCCTCAGTCAAAGGGAATAAATCACAATTTGTAACGCTATGCTATCATTTCTAAAGCGACGATATTCTGAGGTATGGCGAGCACCATGAGCATGAACATGCCAATATTTTGGACTGCGATGCTAATGGTTTTAGTAAACGTGAGGGTTGTTGTTGGAGCAGAAGAGAGTGCAGAACTTGGACATGGCTGCAGCGACGACAAATTATACACGTACGTGAATGCCACGGCTTTCAACGAGAACCGGGATGCTGCTTTCGCATCCCTTCGCTCAGATCTCTCCTCCTCTACTTCCGGTTTCAATACGTCGATGAGCAACAAGGGCACAACGGATCCAGTGTATGCGCTTGTTCAATGTAGGAAATATTTAACAGCCAACGAGTGCTTAGAATGTTACTCAACAGCAGAGCAGAAGATTAAAGGATATTGCCCTCGTTCAAATGGAGGAAGGATTCATCTGGATGGTTGTTTCTTGCGCTATGAGAACACGAGTTTCTTTGGGCAGGGCACAGACCCAGGATTTTCTAATTACTGTGCTTCAATCTATGACAGTAATCCAAAAGAGTTCTCTCAAAAAGCACAGATGCTGCTAACAGAGCTCATAACAAATGCTTCTAAAAGCAACGGCTATGCAGTTGGTTCCATTGCTGCGGATTCTCTGTCTGTGTATGCTCTCGCTCAGTGTTTGCCGACCCTTGACAACGGTACATGTCGGGATTGCTTCCAGGAAGCTCAGGGAATTTTAGTTGATGATTGTCTTCCTAGGCATGAAGGTCGCGCTATGGAGGCTGGCTGTTTTATGCGCTATGCAACAAACTCCTTTTTTTCTGATAACGTTACTTCTGGTACGAGTCCTTCCTTTTTCCTTCTTTCATTCTTATAAGGTTTTAGATCAGGGTATTCGCTACATCAATTAAATACGCACTACTTATTATGTTTCCTTTCCAGATTCACCCACGTTCTCCGCGAAAGGGAAATCCAAAAGACTGCCAATACTGTTAGGAAGCATAGGCGGAGGAGCTTTGCTCGCGGCGCTGTGTGTTGTCATTATTATTATGAAATGCTCCCGTGAAAGATTTAACACTCTCTTTCACCCTATTGCTAAAACAGGTGCTGCTGTTAAAGTTATTTCGTTCCCAAACCTTACATTCTGTAGTGTTTTAGCAATATACATTCCAGAAACATACTGACATTATGCTTTTTGCAGAGGGAGATTTGGCTGTAAGAGAAACTTTCGAGCAAGTCGTTTTTGATTACGAATTTCTAAAAGATGCTACCGATAATTTCGATGGTAGAAATATCCTTGGAAAAGGGGGCTTCGGCGAAGTCTACAAGGTAAATTAGACTGTAATCTAAACATCGTTGTGTTTTTGGGTGTGTTCATGTTTTGCTTGATATTTAGTATAAATATTTTTGTAAGCAGGGAAGACTTGCCGATGGGAGAGTTATTGCTGTTAAGAAGCTAATCGACACAAGAACGACCCAAGCCATGGGTGAATTTCTGGCAGAAGTGAAGCTCATCAGCAGTGTTCGCCATAGAAATCTTGTCCGTTTACTTGGGTGTTGCACGCAAGGACATGAACGCTTGCTGGTTTATGAATTTATGGCAAACAACAGTGTCGACAAACATCTATTCGGTTGATTCTCGCTTGAAAATTTCCAATTTTTTGTTTCTCCGTTCTGTAATTAAGTTTTGTTTATTGATTTTCTTAACTAATGACTTTTCGATCCCTTCATTAAAAATGAAAAATATAGGAGATACAGAAACACACCTGGACTGGAATACCCGTCTCAACATAATAGTGGGTACTGCTCGAGGCCTCGCATATCTTCACGAAGATTCCAACGTTCGCATTGTACATAGAGATATCAAAACTGGAAATATACTTCTAGATGACAAATTTCATCCTAAAGTAGCAGATTTTGGATTGGCTAAATTCTTTCCTGAAGGTGAATCACATATTTCTACCCTAGTTGGAGGAACCATGTAAGTTCATTCTTTTCGTAGACCACCTGATGGAACCAATTACACTTTCACAAGTCTGGTTATTCATTTTCTCTGCCACAATTTTGTTAAGTCTGGCTATTCATTTTCTCTGCCACAATTTTGTTGTTAAACAGAGGTTATACTGCACCGGAATATGCCGTTCATGGCCAATTAAGTGAAAAAGCTGACGTCTACAGTTACGGGGTTGTGGTTCTTGAAATCGTTACTGGAAGAAAGAGCATGAATACAAAATTACCAGAACCTCATCATCTCCTTCTGCAGTGGGTACGCCTTAGACCTTTGCATAAGTTACGCTTCAATCATTTGTTATATTAGCTTGATTTATCCTTCTGTGCTTATGTACAAAAAAAAAGGATTCTATACATTTTGAATTTGTTTGTAACAAATTGAGATTGCAGGTTTGGACACAGTATGAGAGCGACCAGGTTCTGGATATTGTTGATCCAAGATTGGAGGGAAATTACCCGAGAGAACAAACATTAAGAGCGATAATCATTGCTCTTGTGTGCACTCAGGCCTCTCCAGCGCAGAGGCCAGCAATGTCACAAGTTTTGTCCATGTTGACTAGCGATTCTGAGATTCCTATGCGGCCTACACAACCGGCTTTTACAGAAGGGAATGCTAATGTCAATGCCCCTACTTCCAAACCAGCAAACTCTTCTCATGGATCCATCACCGTCTCTATGTTTCCTCGTTAGTTATATTCTCCATTTGCCCCTCTAGTGAATAAACGTTGTGTGTTTGTTTTCGTCGTTACTATGACGAATGTTCAAATCTAAATAGATGAAAAGTAGTGTTACGGATTTTCTTACGTGAAAAAAAACTTATGTGTTTGCTTTCCATTGCAACTTGCACGTTACAATCCCATATTGATATTCGTTGTTAAATATAACGAGTATATCTTATAGTGTATTCAATAAAGAAAACCATTAACCGTGGCACTTGAATTTGTGCTCGACAATTGTATTGCCATCCTTTTGCATGCCTCTCTTTTCCCTTTGCACATGCGTGTATAATTTTCTTTTCTATATTATATTGTTGGGTGGTAATCCAATGTTTGAGAAGGGTGGTTGTAAGTCCTAATTCATAATTATAGCTTGTACTACGATAATATAAAACTAAAATCTTCTAATATCCATCATAATTTTTTTTTGTAAAGTTCACAAAATCTTCTTTCACTAACATAATAATAATTATGCAATTTTTGATCGTGGACTAAAACCAAGATATCTTTCACAGTTATTATTTTATGATTTTGAATCTTCGGCATAAGAAGTACGAATATTCCATCCTTTCTCTTCCAGTCTTTGTCCAGATCGGTTCGTAAAGCAAAGAAAGGGGTAGCATAAGATCCAATCCATCAGGAATTGTTGAAAATGATATTTGATTTCATGGTGAGTTCAAGGGGTTTGGATGGTAATAGTATCCTAAACTCTTTGAATAGGGTTAAGCCTCCCATTATGGAGTTTTCTGACTCATCTATATTCAGAGATTATGAATGTCTAAATTTGAAGGTCATTAATGCTACATCCATTGCTGAGATGGTGAGGGGAGGAATTGACTCTCACCAGAAATGTTTTGGAGGGAGTGAGGGGACACACAGGTCTAACTGCTTGCAAAATTGGCTAACCTGGGTAAGGTTCTGATGGAGAATCTGAATCCGAAGAATATTTGCCACCCTCTAAAAAGCATAGGATTTTTCTGGGTAGAAGTAGTCAGAGGAAAGTGCAAAAATTCCAAAGCCTTAATGAGGATCTGACTCTAAAATATTTGAAGGAGAATATTATAAAACTGCAACAATCTCTTCTCGACTTTTTGCAAGCCACTACTTCCTCCATGCAAGCTTCTATTTCCCACATAGAGGAAATATTTGCCCTTATGGGTTGGCAAGCTTGGGAGATCAATGAACACAAGGCTAAAAATGATGCGGGTCCAAGTGGCACAGAGAATTGATGTCGGTGGTGGGATCGAATTGTCTTGTTGCAGGGTCTAGTTCTGTCTTAGGGTTTGGTCTTCTTCCTTATGTGGTTTTTGTTTGCTTTGGTTGTGTTGGATTTTCCTTGTTCTAGTTAGGGTGCTTCTTGGGTTTTACTGTATTGTGTATATGCATATTTATTTTTTGATGGTCTTAGTGATGTTATATTTTATGTTTCAGATGTATACCGACTATATATGATTAGAGTATCCTTCCTTTGGGCAAGATCTTCTCTCTTTTTATAAAGGTTTGGAGATCGTTTAAAAACTCCTTCGTACATCTAATAAAAAAATATAATATATAAGTCTCATATTCTTCTCTAAATATTATAGTTAATTAGTTACCTATTTAATTCATGAATATTCATCAATTCATTCTTTGGTGCATATATATAGGCATACCTTCACCATGACAATTTTGTTATTATTGATATTGTTATGATGTAGTTGAACCCCTTAATCCCACACATGGGATGTCTCTTCATCTATACCTTTTTGTATCTGGTACTCCAACCAAGTTAACATGAAAATTGAATGATTTCTTAATAACAAATAATAGATAAGCAACCTCTAATGATCTTCAAGTAACATCAAATTGTCATAACGATTCAATTTGTTGTAAGAAATTAATTCTTATATTCTTCTAAATCTCTAGAACATATTAGATGCCAATGATGATCAACATAAAGAGTCTTAAATTTTCTAAGGGTGGATTTTGATCATGACTCCTTGAGAACTTAATGATAAAAAAAAATATTTCTTTTGACATGTAGAATTTTCATCTCTATCTTGACCTTGTTAAAATGACAATATTAATGGCTTGATCTACACAATATTCATTAAATTATTTTATATTTTAATAATACCCTCTAGTTGAAACTTCTTATATTAATACTACAAAAGCACCCTTCACATATTGAAGTTCTTCTTAACTTTGATAGATAAAATATCTATCTCCATCTTGCACTCTAGGGAATAACCAATGGGTTAGTCTCCAATATCTTAAATAGACATGACACATTATGAGCACATAAATTTTTTAACTTGGTATATGTTTTATGTGGTATGCTTGTCTCATGTACCATCTAATTGCAATATGGTCAAAAAGTTTGAACTAGTAATATCTTGTCCATTTTATGACGAAATAATACATCCTTATGCAATTGCAAAATAATTTTCAAATATACTAGTTGATACATATCCAAATACTAATGGTAAGATATCAATTACTATTTTATTATTGCTCTAAAAAATTCAATCATCACATGAGTTCTCCATTCAATTATATGAGAGTTTGTATTAGTAATAAAAAATAGTTAAAAAATGATATTTTGCAATAATTGTTTTGGTCCATCTCTTCCAATGATTAATATTTCTACTAGTCATATATGATGGTTTAAGCACTATGGTTACTTCAAATTATTTAAGAAATAAAATATATTTAATATGCAAGAAAAAAATGATTAATATTTACAATAATAATATTATTTATCTCCTATCAAATACACAGATTATTTAGCATTTTAATAAATCATTAACCTATGTATTTCAATTAAAATTTTATTTTATTTTTCTTGTCCTTTTCCACCAAATAACATATATGTAATTAAACATCCTTTTATATATCATCCATAATTATTCACAAAAGCTTCTCATGTCATATCATAAATTATTTCATATGAATATGAACATAAATTCTAGGTTTCATTGAACAACAGACTTATCTAGCTCTAAAAATTAAATAATCACATTAGCGTTCTTAAGGAAAAACTATTTACATAGGATTATCTCCCAACTTACAACATAGATACAACACTTCACTATATCAAGAGAAAGCTTAAAAAAGTCTTATTCTTATTCAAGGGTTTGCAACATAAGAGTTTATGCTTCATAAAAAAATTAGCTCCAATTGAAGGAAATCAAAGTCATTTATAAGTTTACTAAGAAGGAAAAAATAAAAAAACATGAGGTTTGAACACCCAACCTCTCCCCAAACAGAATAGGAAAAAAAAATTCAAATATCATAAGATGACTTTTTACCAACAGGAAGTCATTATATCAAATCCAAAACATAAAACTTAATTGATGTGCTCATAAAGGAATACTAGAATTCTTATAATATGGAATGGTATCTATGGAAGAGTCCATATCCAATTCCTCTTTACAACAATCATGGAGTATCTTACCTCTATTGTAAGGTGTGCACATATGGGAGCTTACCTCAACCCTTCAAAAATAAATATGTTCAAAAGGAGGAGATCCCTCCACATTTGCATGCACATGCAAGGAATCCACCACTTAACCCTATGTTACATCCTAGGAAGTCCACACATCCCTTTTACTCACATCCTTATTCATGTAGTTCTCAAATTATAGTTGCACATAATAATACTATTAATAGGATTTCCAAAATTTATAGAGTATAAACTAACAAATAATATAAACTTATACACATGTAAAAATTACAACACTTCACATACTAAGAAACTCATAATTGGTGCAAAGAAGGAGCCTATTCAAAATAATTTGTAAGTTAGGAGGTAAATATTGTAAGGTAATTATGGATAGAAAAAGCACACACAACTTAGTATAAATAAATATGGTGGAGAGACTAGGCTTGAAGAGGATTGAGCATTCGAATCCTTACAAAGTATCATGGTTACAAAATAGGTAATAAATTTTGGTAACTAAATAATGTATGGTGAATTTTCAAATTGAATCTTATAAGGATGAAATTCTGCGTGACATCATACCGATGGATGCATGTCATATTCTATTGGCTAAACCATATTTTATAGAAAAAAATACATGACGATAGAATGAAAATTTATTCAGTTGTCAAGGATGGTAAAAGTTGTACATTGAGTCCATTGAAGGACAAAAGAGAAGACATTGATAGCAGTTCTACAGTTTTCCTAAAATTAGGAAATAATTATTGAAAGACTTGAAAAAAGAGAAAGTGTTATTTGTCTTCATTGCCAAATTAGTACAAGATAGAACAATCAATGAAAGGGATGAGATTCCTCATGAAAGAATTGATTTAAAAAAAAAAAATTATATTCTCTCTATGGAGTTGTTGAATGAATTACCACCTATGAGGATCATTGATCAATTTTTCCAAATAAATAACCTATAGGATGACACCCATCGAAAATGAAGATATGAAGAGATAAGTTCAAGAACTATTGGATAAGGTGTTAATTAGAGAGCTTGAGCCCATGTGTAGAAATAATGAATAATGGCATACATGTATGGAATCCCAAGTGATCAATAATATTACAATAAAATATAACTTTCCATTACCTTGTATGTATGACTTTATGGATTGTTTGAATGGAGTAGAGTACTTCACAAAGATTGATTTGAAGATTGGTTATCATCAAATTTGACTCAAAGAAGGATATGAGTGGAAGACAATATTTAAGACCAAAAAAGTCTTGTATGAATGGTTGTTCATACCATTTGGATTGACAAATAAACCTAGAACTTTTATGAGATTTATGAATAAAGTCTTGAAGCCTTTTACTTGATAAGTTTGCAATGGTTTACTTGGATGATGTTTTGGTGTTTAACAAGATAAAGAAAAAATACCTAATGTATTTGAGGTTAGTTTTACAAAGGTTAGAGTAATAATTGCTGATTCATTTGAAGAAATGTAAATTTATGAATAATGAGTTGGTATATTTGAGCTTTATCATTTCTAAAGATGGTTTTTAGATGAATCCAACAAAGGTAAAGGCTATTGTGGACTAGCCATCACCAAGAAGTATGTTTGAGGCAAGAAGTTTCCATGGCTTACCAAATTTTTACAAGAAGTTTATCAAAATTTTCAATAGAATTTGTACTCTAATCAAGGAAACACTTAATGGAGGTAGACATGAGTTCAAATGGATAGTTGCAACAAAAATGAGCTTCCAAATGTTGAAGGAGAAGGTAATAAAATAATCATTTTTGGCATTTCTAGACTTTAATAAAGTTTTCCAAGTAGATTGCGATGCAAGTGGAACAACCACCAAAGAAGTATTGATCAAATAAGATAAATCCATTGCTTAATTTAGTAAAAATTTAAATGAAGCAAAGATAAAATATTCATTTTATGATCAAGATTTTTATGCTATTATGCAAGCACTCAAGAAGTGGATGTATTATTTGTTTCTAAAAGAGTTTGTGTTGTTTACAAATCATCATGTTTTACAATTCATTAACAACTAAGGAAAATTGAACCAAAGACATATGTAATAGGTAGATTATCTTCAAAGTTATTCATTTATTTTGAATTATAGAATTGTTAGTTCAAATCAATTGGTTGATACCTTGAGTGGAAATTTTTTGTTGATGAATGCAATGAGGATTGAAGTTGTAGGTTTTGATGTTATGAAGGAGCTTAATGGTGATTATTTGGACTTCAAATATGTCTAGGAAGAATGCAAATACCCTACTACATAAGATAGAACACCATGGCTTGATTATTTTATTCAAGAAAGATTATTATTCAAGGGGCAATAATTATGCATACCATATAACTCAATGAGAGAGAATTTGATAAGAGAAAAACATAGTGGAGGAATTTTTAGATATTTTGGAGTAGATAAAACCATGGGGTAGCCTTCTACAAGTTATTATTGGTTAGGAATAAAACAAATGTAAGATGATTTATGTAGTGTTTTCAAGTTGATCAACATGTGAAGGAATGATGCCAAAACAATGGGTTTTATCAATGATTACCAATACCAAAAAGACTATGGGAAGATATAAGTATGGACTTTATCCTTGAATCACATTAAACACAAAAAGGTAATGATTCAATTTTTGTTTTTGTTGAGAGATTTTCAAAGATGGTACATATTATAACTTGCAAAGAAATGAGATGCTACTCATATTGTTGGATTGTTATTCCAAGAAGTTGTAAGGTTATATGATTTGCCAAAAAACATTGTGTCAAATAGAGATGCTAAGTTTGTAGGTCATTTTTGATACATATTATGGAAAATGTTGGGTACAAAATTTAGTTTTTGTTCAACTTACCATCCATAAATGGATGTGAACAAAATCCTTTGGAATTTTTTGAGGTTTTTATTTGGAAAGAAGACAAATTATGGGATATCATATTGGTATAGGTAGAATTTGTACATAAAAATTTGATAAATAGAAGCACAATCAAGAGTCCATTACAAATTATATATGGAATTTGTCCTAGAGGAGTGGATGAGTTGGAAAGTACAATTGATTTAAAGAGATCTAGTGCTATAGTTGAGGACTTTTTTGATTACATGCATGATGGACATCATGAAGTGAAGGTTGATTTGGATAAGAGTGTTATGATATACAAGCAACATGCTAATTTAAAATATCAAACAAAAGAATTTTAGGTTGGTGACTTAGTTTTAGGACATTTAAAAAAGGATATATTTGCAAAAGGAACTTATAACAAGCCAAATTGGAAGAAGAATGAACCTTCTAAGGTCTTGAAGTAATTTGTAGAAAATGCCTATGAAATTGAACTCTCATAAGGAGTAGACATCCCACAAATATTTAATGTTGTATATTTGTAAATATATTATGAAAAAACCATGGATAATACCAAATATATCACATCTAAGTTTTGATAAAATAATGGATAGCACAATTGTTAGAGAAAGAAGGAGATGAAATTAAGGTAGTGATGGATTCTAGGGTGTTCAAGGGAACAAGAGGAAAAGCATGTTATGAGTATTTGGTCAAATGGAAGAAATACTTACTTTAAGTAGTGACATGGATGATTTTTTCTAAAATTTATAAGTATGACATCTCAATTATATTTATCAAAACTAATACACAACATTCACTCATGAAACATTTTCATTTTACCCAAAGGAGCATTTAGTATTTAAATGTTTGTTTATGAATAATGGTTGGTAAACCATTTGGAAAAATACCAAGCTTACAATTAAAAGGAAAAGGGGAAAGGATGATAAAATAGTGGCCATAGACATAAAAAGAAAGAGGAAGATGAAAATATAGAAGGCAAAGATACCTAATTGTTATTTACATGCATTAGTGGGCCTCAAAGGAAAAGAATAAGGGCAATACATGAATGCACAACTAATGGATATTTTGACAATATGATAAATTATTCAACCCCAATCCTTTTTGTGTTCATGTTTAGTAGTGAATTATTTGAATTGCAAGTTATCATTTGAATAAAATGGTACGTGCAAGAGTTGTAAAAGAGTAGTATTATTGTGGAAATAAGGCATCATTCAGGTGGAATACTCACTATAGTTCAAAAAATTTCCTAGCCAAAATATCATTCAAGTGGAGAACGTCCAAGCTTATTGTTGTTCAACAAAAATGATAGAGCATTATTCAAGGAGACATCATCATCCAAGTAATTTTTCTACCATTCAAGTGGAAAAAACAAGGGTCATCAAGTCAGTTGTCTAGTTAGCAACTGACTACACAAGCAAACCCATAATTAGGATTCCTACCATTCATCAAGGTGTCATTCAAATAAAATATTAAGTGGTATTTGTTCAACTGGTAACATGAACATTGTTCAAGTAGGAGGATCATTATCAAGTCATTTGGATAACCAAGGGAAGCATTATTCAAATAATAGTATAGGTGATAATATCATTCATTTAAGAACCATTATCATTCAAAATAATAATTGGGCTCCATTCAAATGAATGCAATTACATCATTCAAGTAGAGAAAAAGTGTATTTGGAGTAGAAGTTTCATTCAAGTAGGAGAGGTATTTCCATTTGATAAAAAGCATGAGTGTCATACAAGAGAAAGTATCACTGTTTTCCGATTAGTATGTTGTTCAAAATTCATGATTTGTAAAGGGAAAAAAGAATTATGAAAGTGAATATAATTTAAATAGAAACCCATATTTTTGTTCATTTAAGATCATAGGGATAAGGTTACTGCAAAGGAAAGTCATTTTTTATTAAGCTTCTTCCCTTTAATTTTATCATTTCTTTAGGTTTTTCATAGAATTATAAGGAAAGAAGGAATAAAGGGATATTTATTTATTTTAATGTTGGAAAAAAAAGGTTGTACTTGGATCCCTCACCCATAAGGAACATTTATCATTTAATCCCACAACTTATTCTTATATTTATTAGTTTCATCATGTAGTCCAACCTACTTCTACCCTATGAGGGGGAGTGTTGAGCTATCATAGATGTGCAAAGAGCTTTATATAACACAATGCAAAGTCTACTAATGGGGTTAATGTTGAGTGATCCCATGCAAACATTCAAAACTTGACACAAGATTCAAATCCACCACCTCATCTTGACAAGCACCCCAACTTACAAGTATAACATGTTATGTAATATTTTTTTATTTTATACAATTTTAAAATACTTAATAGAAATAGAAAATTTATAAATTTTAAACCTTTCAAAATTAGAGCTTGTATGACCTTCATTTTAGTGATTTTTCTAATTCACAACATCTCTATATAAGAAAAGAAGAAATTATAGATCATTCTCAAAATAGTTTTCAACTTAAAAATTCAACTATTGACCATATAATTAGTTTTAAATCCATGATGGAGGAAAATGTACAATGAAGCATATTAAAGCTCTCTAGTCATGCTAGATAGGTTTAGATCTATTTAATTGTAGATTTGAAAACTAAAAGTTTTTACTTTTAGATAGTAGTTTTACATGTTTGTCCTATAGGGGTCCTAGTTTACAACTCAATGAAGTTGGGTTGCTACCAAGGTAATATAAAATGGGTTAAAAATATAATTCAATTGATTAAAGTTATATGCTTAATAATTTATGAATAATGTAATAAATTATACAAAAATATAATAAATACCATGTGATTTTATATCATTTTGAATCCCAAAACCTAAGGCACAAGAACCAATAGTTAATTAATTTAATATTGGTAATTAATGAATTAAATTTGATCAACATGTTAAAATAATATTAAATTTATTCAAGGTATTATTGAGTGATGGTAAAGGGAATGCAATCATATAAACAGTTCCCAAGTTATAATAGTTGCATTATGATAGACACTTTTAGAAGAGGTAAGCTATAATAATGCAATTTATGATAATGTGTTTCACTAAAACAAATATATGTAGGTGTAAGCTAATTCTATTGCGTATAACTAATTCTGAAGTAAATTATATTTGATCATAATCTATTTATTAATAGTAATTTAATTATATAAAATAACTATTTGAAAAAAAAAATTGATATTCTAACATGCATCTCATATAATAATTACATTGAGTTATATCTTCCCTAACATATGTATTACTATAGTTATACAAAATCCTCCTTCCTAGCCTATTACTAGTTGTCCCATTTAATTTGAGTTATCCTCATTCTTCCCTCTTGATTCACTAACCCTTAAGCTTGTTTCCTAGTTCTTTCAATTAACCTACTACCATATGTGGTATTATAGTGGCCCTAAATATGAATAATGTCACATGTGATGCCAAAGTGATTTTATAAACTACATGGTAGTGCCACCAATGTAGTATCATTGTAGCATCAACAAGTAATACCATTGTATCTTTTATAAAATATTTGATGCTAGAGTACCACTATGATGGCGTTGATTTATATCTTCATTGATAAATTAAAATTAGGCTAATAACTTTAGCTTGATATAATTTTTGACTCTAGAACATCAAAATAGTAGTTTTATACTTTTCCAATCCAAACATTACTTTATGGATAGACTTTAAGGTGTTGAGCTAAAAAATCCCCTATATTAGGATATATTACTCTTATATCTCATGTTTAAATCTTTCTTGATATAGTTTTGGAGACATGTCATATCTTCCTACTATAATCACACATGAATGCAAATATAATGAATTCTTATCAAATAATTGATTCTAATATCCAAGTTACTTGACAAGGTGTTTGTGATAACCAATGTTAAGAAGTTTGTAAAGTATTATTAGTGCACACATGTTGTCTTATAAAGTGAAAGATATCTAGAGTCTCTTAAAATGAATACATGGCATAGAAATGGAAAATATATAACATTTTTCTCTTATACTAACTAAAATATTTGATGTTATAATCATTATATACAACTTTATTTAGTTTCCTTGTTATATAAATACATGTAAATAAACATTAAACATAATTCATTTTAAAAAATAATTAAATAAATATAAAAAAGTTATATGCTTTTTGGTTGATAGTGATGGGAGATACAAAAAATTTATATTGATTGTCAATAATAACTTAACTTGAAATTTAGCTAGGTGTATAAAATGTGCAGTTTGGTACTTGTTTGAGTGTAAATTATATTAAATGTGGTCCACACTATGATAGTGTCATTTTATTTATTTTTTCTGAGATGTTATTTTGGTGTGTGGTGAGTTGTATATTATATATACATCTAAGTAAAGAAATAGCAACAATTGAAATATAAAAGAGAAGAAACAAGCAATGTTTCATCTTCTAAGTTTTTTAATGTATCATTATTTGCATACGGAGTTAAAGTGGTCAAAGATTACATCTCCTCAATTCTATTCTAAATGTTAGATGGTGATCAAAGAGTGCATCTCCTGAATTCTATTCTAAATGTTAGATATTAGTCTAACAAGATATCTAAGAGGTAATGATGTTAGGTTAAAGTAATAAAATAGATTATAATGAACATGGTCTTGATTTTTCTACTTTAGTTATGACAAGGCAAGGACCATTATGAGATGTTTTACTAATTAGATTTTAACTTCAAATATTATGGTTCTCTAGCATGGACCAAAGATGTCATAGAATATTTAATATAGCCAATAAATCAAAATTAAGGGGTGCTTGGCCACCCAAAATTCTGTTTTGGGAAATGTCTTGGTTTTCGCCCGGAGTTGAGGCCCCCACTAGCTCCTAATTTGAGAAGGTCAATTCGTTGGAACCCACCACCTCCTGGGTGGTTTAAGCTTAATTTTGATGGGGCATCAAAGGGTAATTTAGGCTCTACTAGGGTTGGGGGTTTGATCCATGATAATAGTGGTAACATGATCTTGTATTTCATGGAGCATATTGGTGTCCAATCATCTCACATGGCTAAAGCCCATGCTTCCTTATTAGGGGTGTTAATGCTCAAAGACTTAGGTATCTATAGGGTAGTTATTGAGGGTGATTCGATGAATGTCATCAACATGCTCAAAGGACATTGTCCATATAGCTGGCATATCTCTAACTTAATTGATGAATCCATATCCCATATACGTTCCATGGAGGAGGTGTTAATTAAGCACGAGTTTAGAGAAGGGAATTCGGTGGCCAATTTACTAGCAAATCTTGGTGTATCTCATTAGGACCTGTCGGTATGGTGAATGGATTTTTGCCTAAGATTCTCTACCTCACGAATGTAGAGAAACCTTAAGGTTTGTTAGTTGGCTTTACGTCATCTCATATTATGGCCGATCCTCGGGTGGTGGTGGAGTTTGCAGGTTAAAGGCTTGGTGGTGGGTCTCTTTTATTTCTTGCATCAAAGATGTCCTTTTTGGAGTTTCTGGAACATTAGTCGATCCTGGTGGTGTCAGGAGGGTCTTTACCTCTTTTAAAATTTCAAATTTCCTCCAACGGCCTCCCTCCTGGTGGTGTGGTGGGATTCCCTAGTTAGGCGTTGGATTTTGGAAACTTATTTGAGTATGGTCGTGTTAAATAATTATATTTTTTGTGCTTCCTTTTTGTCTTGATTGGGAGGTTGCACATTTATTCTCTTTGTTGTTGGAATCTTCCTGATGCTTTATCCTTCCATCTCCATTGGTTTGCACTCCATGATAATGATTTTCCCTCGGTGGTTAGGGATCCTTTTCGAGCCTCCTCTTTCTCTAAGTTGGTTCACCTCTGTGGTAGAGTATTAATTAGTTTTTCTTGTTTGTTCTCACACCTCTCCGAGGGATTTTTATGATGGTGAAAAGTGGTTCCTGCTAGGCTAACCAAATCTCGAAGGTGGTAGGATAAATATGTCAATGATGTTTATGCTCCAAAGGAAATCCCCTAAAAGAAAAGTTGTCTTTCACCACCTGAAACTTATTGAGATCAAACAAAGGAATATTTGGAGCTTGTTGAAGAGTGCATTGGATTTCTTTGAGGATATCTCATTTTTGACTACTACTATTGCTCAAGAGGTGGGCATTATGTGGTAGAACCATATCAATTCTCTCCTTTGTTCTTTGGTCTTGGATCTTGTGTAATTTTAATTTCTGTTTTTCCCCGTTGGTTTCTGTTTGTTTGTTAGTTCGGTGGGGTGTGTAGTTCTATTGTTGCTCACCCGGGTGGCATTGTATAGGTTGTGGGATTCCTACCAAAACCCTCTCTTTCTTTTAATAGTACCAAAAAAATTAAGGGATGCTTATTCTAAGTGATATCATTCAATTTTTAAGGTTATAATTTATTTTGTTTTTCATAATATCTAAAATCATATTTATAATTTATTTTTTTTAATTTAGATGTAATTTAAATTTATTAAAAAAATATAATAAATTATATTATTATAATTTATTTTGTAATAAACGTATTTGTTATAATATAAATATTTAGAGAGTATTGTATTATAGCATATCATGATGCCTATAGTATTTGAACTTTAGCTTGCTTATATTATTATATAGTTTTTTAGAGAGTATTAAGAAAGAGGGTTTTGAAATAAATCCCACAACCTTATATAACAACTCCCAAAGGGAGAGAAAATCGAACACAACCCAACAAGCTATTGAAAGCACGAGATTTCAGAAGATTGAAAGGAAAACTAATGCGATGTATTCAAAACCCAAAGTTAACGCTTAAGGTCCTATAAAGTGAAATGCATGAAATGAAAGAAAAGAGACGAATTTAAATGAGATAAAAGGAAGTATAGAAAGCACAACCCTTTTTATTTATACTCTTCCAATTCGGTTACAAAGACGTCTCCTCCCTTTTAGGGGGTAGGAGCGTTAACATAGTTTCAATTACAATCATGGATTTAGTGTTCCTCCTTCCGCGTGCCCACATGTGAAATGGGCGGGCCAAAGTGTTGTCGCCATTGGTATTGATGAATCTTTAATCCTTGCTGCTCCTCCTGCATTCAAAGAAACAACAAATCGTCAGTAGCACCTGTGTATGATAATGAAACTCGCAAATCTGAAAGAGTATTGTTAATGAATATAAAAGATAAATATAACGATGATTAAAATGAATCTAAATAGACTAAAAATTTGACAGAAGCATAATCATGTAACTAGCAAAATACTGCAAAAGAAACAGTCACCAAATTTGATATAGATCCGTATTCGTCCCGGGGTAGGACGAATAAACCTGCAACAGTTTGGTACTCGTTTCGGGGTAAGACGAATAAACCTGCAATAAGGCAGGGGGTGCCCGAAGGCAAACCACCCGCTGGTTGAGACTTTGTTTCGACACCAATCCGCTTGGGATGAGTCCGAAACCTGTTGTGATGTGTTATCGGCAAATTGGTAGGATATTGTGGTCAGAAGATCGGGTTTTAGGTCTTGATTCGTGCCTCCAAAAGTCACCCAATAACCTCCCTTTCGATTAAGAGATTATGGATGTAAAAGCACAAATCGTAAGTAAACTGGCAGCACTTCGTTGCTCAAAATGCTCCTTCTCTGTATATTTTTGGGTGAGGAAACTCACCATTTTATAGACCCAAGGGGTCTCTTTGAATTAGCATGCAGAAGTGCTACTTAGCATGAATGCTTTTTCAGGGAAGAGAAGACTTCTCCCTGATTAAGGGCTCCATAACTACTTCTGTAACTGCTTCTGCATGCCCAAAAGAACTCACTCGCACTCCCATGCAATGAAGGGAGAGTTAAGTAGCTAATTTGAGTTGTCATGAAAAAGCCCACTCTCACTCCCATGCAATGAAGGGAGAGTCAAGTGGCATATCTGAGTTGTCCTAAAAAGCTCACTCTCATTCCCATGCGGTGAATGGAGAGTCAAGTGGCAATTTTGAGTTGTCATGTGCCGAGGTTTGACTTTTTGCAGGTCAAACCCGGCATTCGTCCCACCCAGGAGCGAGCGTTGGTAATCGTCCCTGGGTGGAACGAGTACTAGTCTGCACTCGTCCCTGGGTGGAGCGAATAAGTAGTAGAGTGCCTAAAAGGTGCCAAATTGATCTCTGACTTTTAAAACTGCTATGTGAGTGGTTAGAACCATTGTTTTAACCTCTGGGGCTGCCTTGGGGGTTGTGTGTGTTAATGCGATCAGTGTTTGCAGTCACATAATCGGATTGGTGTTGTTTTGGTGTCTACAGATGCCCCTTTTTGGAAAGCGCTGCACATGGTGCAGTGCTGAGCAAAAATAGATAACCAAAGCACTAATGATTAGGATTTCTCAGTAACCTAACCAACTTTGGATGCCCCAAGTATGGAAAGGGCATGCATTCTTGAATCCTTGCTTCTGACGAGCTAAGGAATTGGATTTCAAGTATTAACCTATTTTGGTGAGGTGTGACTTGAGCTTGGGCATTGATCAGTCATGAATAGGCAAAGGGCGCAACCTTTTGTCTGTGGGAACCTTGTGTTCATGATTCACGAATGCCAAGCGTTTAATCAGTTTGTGATTGTTGCTTGTTTGTTGCCCCAAGCAGGAGCGTGATTGTCTTTGTCAATGATTCTTTGAATGCATGCCATTGCCTTGATTGGGTGTGTGTTTGCTGATTGGTAACTAAGTGTGACTACCCCCTCAAGCGACGAATCGATGAGGGAATGACCGACATGAGAAAAGCGATGAGTCGCTTGACCCAAGATGACTTAAGTGAGGGTGCCTTCAGATGTTTTTCGTTGAATGCTTAAGCAGTTTCTTGATTTTTGAACCTATTTTTGGTGGGTGGGAACCCATTTTGGGACGTCATATGGGGTTAAAATTGACGAAAATCCGATCTCCCGTGGAGCAGTCCGGCCATGGTGGCCTTCTTAGGGAAAATATAGTGACAATGTAAACCCCGACATCAGTTTTTGTATGCCAAGGAGGTCAAGTGTAAAAACACTTTTGTCCGGCAATGTTTATGGCTCTTTGTTGTTGCATTTTTTGTTATGTTTTATTGTTTTTGTTATTTTGAGTTTTCTGCTTTGTATTCATCCCTGGGTGGGACGAGTACCAACTGGTAATCGTCCCAGGGTGGAACGAGCGCTAACTAGAGCGCTCGTTTCGGGCAGGGATGAATTTGAGCGAAAAAAACTATTTAAGGGCAAAAATCTTAATTTGGGCTCATTTGTGTTGTTCATCGTCTGCGATTTGGAGCTCTGAGGAGGAGGAGGTCGATTTGCCGAAGCGAAGCGCTGCCGGTTTTTTCTCAGCCACCATGAGTGCACATACCGGGTCATCGAGCGGTGGAGCCGAAGCGAGACCAGTAAGTACACTTCCTCCTATGGTTTATTTTGAACAATTTTTTTTTTTTAAATCGTAATTTGTTTTTATTGTGTTTTTCTGTTGTTTAAGAAACGAAACCCTAATTAATTAATTAAAAAAAGGTGAATGAATTGATTTAAAGACCATGAAACAACAATGAAACGTGTATGCAAACCGTAGGGTAAACCAATTTAAACCTAGATGGAAAACCTTAGGATAAACCAAAGTGAAACGTAGGTCAAAACCGTAGGTAAACCAGGTCAGTTTTTTGTTGTTGTTAAGATTAAAATGAAACCCTAGGTGAAAAATGGATGAAAAATTTTGTTGTGATTTTGGCGATGGTTAAACTTAGGTCGCAACCGTAGGTAAACCATGTCAGTGTTTTTGTGTGTTTAAAATTAAAAATAAAACCCTAGGCTGAAAAATTGATGAATTTTTTTGTGTGAATGGTTAAACTTAGGTTAAACCGTAGGAAACCAATTCAGTTTTTGGTTTTTTTTTTTTTTGGTTTAAAATAAAACTTGTTTTTGTCAGTTAACACTAGAATTAAAAAAACCCTAGAGAACTATTTTTTTTTTTTTTTTAATGGTTTAAAAGAAAACTTGTTTTTGTCAGTTAACACTAGAATTAAGAACCCTAGAGAACTATTTTTTTTTTTTTTTTAATGGTTTAAAAGAAAACTTGTTTTTGTCAGTTAACACTAGAATTAAGAACCCTAGAGAACTATTTTTTTTTTTTTTGTTTTTAATTATTAAAATTAAAAACCCTAGGACTGACAAATAATTTTTTTTGAATTTTTGTTGTGTTTTTGAATTTATCAGTTAGGATTAGAAACCCTAGGACTGACAAATAATTTTTTTTGAATTTTTTATAAGTGTTTTTGAATTTATCAGTTAGGATTAGAAACCCTAGGACTGACAAATAATTTTATGGAATTTTTGCTTTGTTTTTGGCTGTACAATTTTAATGCATTATTGTATATACATGTTAGGGTTGTACAGTTTTTCGTTGTTTTTAATGTTTTTGTGTTGTTTTCTTTTGCAGGTTGTGAAGAGCCGGCACCGGGTGCCTACTATGTTTACTGAAGCGCGTGCGACGCTGACCTTGGCTGACTGGGATTGGCTTGATGCCCTTGGGCTCAAGCAGGTGACGCGACTGGAGCCGGTAGTCAAGGATCGGGCCTATCTGACGGCCCTGATCAATCTGTGGGATCCCCGGACTAATACCTTCCATCTCCCAATAGGGGAGATAACGGTGACCTTGGAGGATGTTTATCGGATTCTACGGATTCCAATAGACGGACTGTCGATCCGGACGATGCCACGAGCTCGGAGGACAGCGACTAAGATACGTTGTTTCGGGCATGGAGAGGAGTTGGGTGTGGAGAGCCCCGTGGAGATGGCGGAGAGCGATTGCCAGATTGGCGGCATACTGGTGCGATGGTGGCTAGAGAGGGGTGTGTTGGGAACGAGGCATGCATTACTCATGAGCCTCATTTCCAACATGCTGCTCCCCGACTCTTCTGGCACGAGGTTCCCGTGGAACCTGCTAGAGGTGGTATTCAGGTTGGTGGAGTGTCCGATAGATACTTCGATGATTATGAGATGGGGATAGACGCTACTGGCATAGCTCTATGATGAGTTGTACGAGGTCCACTGTCGAAAGCGAAAGGGGATCGGTTGCAGCTACTTGTTGCAGTGTTGGGCTTGGCAGCACATAGCAGTGGAGAGGCCGACGGGGCTGCCCTGGATGACACGGGCGGAGATGGCAGACCGGGAGATTGGATATGGGGTACTATGGCGGAGGTCGGAGGAGCAGGGATAGAGCCGACGATGGGCAGGTGCCGTAGGGCACTATGTCGATGCCTTTGCTCGGCTTACTCCTGGGGATGTGTTCTGGCGCCCCTACCGGGACTGTCTAGCTTGGCCTGAGGCTGGAGAGTGGCTTCGGCGGGTACGGAGGGGGCGATGGCTGATTGGGAGGCATGGGATAGAGCAGGAGTTCTTCCCATACGGTCGGGTGACCCGATAGTTCGGGGTGCGCCAGGGGATGCCTGGTGAGCCCGTAGTCTATCGACGTCGGGGAGATGAGAGGACGCTGGACCGGCCAGTCGTTGCGCCACTTGGCGAGGATTCAGATACGATGATTGACATCCCAGATGTGGATGACATCGGGACGACTGCGGAGTATGAGCAGTGGTGGACTCTACGACGATGGCGAGGCGAGGGGCCTCTAGGGGGTGCCACAGCAGCAGTAGGGGATGAGGGTACAAAGGTACCAGATGAGGGTTGGGGTGCTCCACATGATGATGAGGACATGGTAGAGGTGGAGGATGTTGGAGGGGATTTTGGGGTACCGGACCAGCCGAAGATGCAGGACGTCCCGGAGCAGTGGGAGCCAGAGCAGGCTGCTATCCCGGATTCGCCTATGCCTCAGGCAGGTTCGGAGGATGTGGAGGCGAGGCTCAATGCTGAGATAGCATGATTGGAGGACCTGCTACGGAGGTGAGATGGGGAGCTAGGAGAGGCTTTGCAGGAGAGAGATCTCTTACGGACTCAGTTGGCAGAGCGGGAGAGCGCATGGGCTGCGTCTCACCGGTAGGAGGGGGATATTGATGTTGCACGGGAGAGGGATCTCCTGCGGGTGCAGCTAGCATAGCGCGACGATGTAGTAGCTTACTACCATCGATGGGAGGCAGAGTGGGGTCGACGAGAGGTAGATTGGGGCCGACGGGAGTCAGATTGGTGGCGACATCGGCTGGAGATGGAGGGAGAGATTATTCACCTTGGTGGGTGAATACCTGAGCCTCCTGGAGGTGGCTCATCGTATCGAATGAGAGATAGCGGGACTGAGCAGTCAGCATCATCCCATCGCAGGCGGCTAGATGAGGGAGGCGCTAGTGGGCGCGATGCAGGGGTGAGCAACAGTCACCCTGAGAGGTCCCATAGGACCCACACTATAGGGGGTAGTTCTCGTCGCACCGATCCTGCGTGATCATGGTGGCCGATGCCCTAGGCTTGGGGTTTTTGAGTTTTTGGATTGTGGTAGCGAGGTCCGAGGACCGGTTCATTGTAGCCTACGGGAAATTTTGTTATGATATATATATACAGATGACTCTTTTTGGTGTTTATACATTTTTCATGATTTATTTTTATGTACATGTTTTTACATTGATGTATGCATATGCGATTATGAATGCGATGGTTCTAATTTGTATGATGTATGCATATGGAATGAATGAAATGAGTTGTTGATGATTTGTCGATGCACCATAGACTGTACAAGATTTGACTGACTTGCTATATTAATGGGATGACTTTGTGGAATGCCTGTGCATGTGAAAACTTTGTTTTTGTATTTTGCATATTTTTTGAATGGTGATGTACGGAATGAAATGTGACAGTTGTTTTAAAATGTAGGTTAAGCTTTTCTGAAATTTAGATATTTTAACTAACTATCCAAGACTGTACATTTATCTCGCAAGACTTTTGAACAAGGTATAAATCCGACTTGAATTTAACCAAGTTATTTCACATCCCTATGTGTGCAATTGAGTTCGTTTATGTGGTATTCATCAGGATACCGCCAGTGCCAGATAGGCTATCAACCAAACCTGTACTGAGGATCACCTAATTAGCTCCACTAACTCCGTTGTTGTATTTAGCAAGATTAATCCACGTGACAATCTAAGGTACCATAAGCTAGCTCATCCACATGCAAATATTGGTCTGCACACATGCAAAGCTAATGTGACGGACATATCGTCATGCGGGTAGGATACCACCATTGCCGGTAGGCTATCAACCAAACCTGTAATGAGGATCACCTAGATGGTTTTTGAATGCTGAGAATTCCAGGGATTCAAGTTCGAGGTTATTTGTTGGCTGAATGATTTGGGAGACTTGCTCGTCTATATAGTGATGAAAATCACTGTTTATTTTTCTATTTATTTTTCTTTTTGAGCAAGGATTTTGAATAGTGGTGATAACCACTGTTATTTGATTTTGTATTTTGAGCTTTGTAAGTTTGAGCTTGTGAATGGCCTTGATCCTATTGGCCTTGGGGATGACTACCCATCCTGTGCAGGGACGTGTAGTACGAATCCTTACGACTTTGGGAACCAAGGGGATAATGGAGATTATGAAGTAAGGGCATTGATCTTTTAGGCCTTGGGGATGACTACCCATCCTGGTTAGGGGCATGTAGTACGAATCCTTACAACTTGGAGACCAAAGGTGAGTGGAGAGGGTTATGATGATGGTTTGTTGGAATTTTTTTTTTGAATGGCGTTGATCCTTTTAGGTCTTGGGGATGACTACCCATCCTTGGCAGGGACGTGTAGTATGAATCCTTACAACTTTGGGGACCAACTATGATTGGGATTTGGTAGTGGTAAAAACCACTATTTATTAAGGTGAATGGATAGGGAAGAGCTCGTCCTTTTGTCAATTCTCAGCATTCTGGAACCATTCGCACAGGGGGATGAACAGGCTAATCTTTCACCTATGGTACCCGAGACTGCTTTGTAGGTTTCTCTTGCATTCACACAACTTAGGAATTATTTTATGTGTGTTAATTTGTGTTGGGATGCTACGTAACAAGGTGTGATCCAAGTAAAACTTTCCCGTGTAAAATCTGTTTAACTGTGTATAGTTTTTGGCTAGAAATTTAAAGACAGCTGAATGACGAAAACCCTATATACATTTAGGAGACAACTGACTATGCTAAAAGAAAATGGTGATATGCTGGATGTATGCGTTTATGAAAATGGATTTGATGTGGAAAATGATGGAATTGCCAAGTAATGACAGCCTATGGTGCTTTTGACTTGTATGACCTAGCAAATATATAATGTATGGATGCGATGCCTAATGCAACCTATATTTTTGTATTTTGATTTTTATGAGAATGCATGGAATTGAAATGCAATTGTTTTTGTGATTTTTGATTTTTTATGAGTATGCATGGAATTGAAATGCAATTGTTTTTGTGATTTTTGATTTTTTATGAGTATGCATGGAATTGAAATGCAATTGTTTTTGTTATTTTTGATGATTGTATGAGTATGCATGGAATTGAAATGCAATTGTTTTTGTTATTTTTTATGATTTTATTATTTTTATTTATTTTTGAATATTTATTTTGACCAAGAAGTTATGGTAACGCTTGGAGCTTTTGGTGTTGACCAAAGGGTTTATGGATACCTTTGGAGCATTTTGGGGGTGACCAAGCGATTATGAGAATCCTTGGAGCTTTTGGCTTGACCAAAGGGTTTATAGATACCTTTGGGGCATTTTGGGGTTGACCAAGCGATTATGAGAATCCTTGGAGCTTTTGGCTTGACCAAAGGGTTTATAGATACCTTTGGGGCATTTAGGGTTGACCAAGCGATTATGAGAATCCTTGGAGCTTTTGGATTTGACCAAGCGATTATGAGAATCCTTGGAGCTTTTAGGGTTGACCAAGCGATTATGAGAATCCTTGGAGCTTTTGGGTTGACCAAAGGGTTATAGATCCTTGGCTTTTAGATTTGACCAAGCGATTATGAGAATCCTTGGAGCTTTTAGTTGGACTATGGCTCTCTAGATGTGGAATGGCCTCAAATGACTGATGTTCAAGGGTTCTGTTTCCTTGATTCCTTCAAGAGAGGCAAGCCGGTATGTTCCAGGTCCTATTCTACTGTCAATGACATAAGGACCTAACCAGTTTGCCACGAACTTGTCCCGTAGATGGGACGACAAATTAGAATTCTATTGGTTCTCTTTTAAGACCAAGTCACCAACCTAAAATTCCCTGAGGTGGACTTTCATGTTGTATGCTCTCTTAAGTCGCTCTTGATAGATACGCAAATGCTCGAGAGCATTAACGCGTCATTCGTCGAGCAACGTCAGTTGATCTAACCGGGCCTGCCACGCAGTGTCATCATCGATGAACTCTTGCATTGAAATGCACAGGGAAGGGATTTCCAACTCAAGAGGCATGACTGCCTCGGAGCCATACACCAGCAAAAATGGAGTTGCCCCAGTGGGCATCCGGATGCTAGTGCGATAAGCCCATAGGGCAAGCGAGATCTGAATGTGCCAGTCCTTATGATTGTCTATGACTATCTTTTTGAGAATGGCGACTAGCATTTTGTTTGACGCCTCTGCTTGCCCATTTGCCTGTGGATAATAGGGTGTTGAAAAACTATGCTGAATTTTGTACTTTGTGGTCAAAGCACGCACATCTTTGTTCTTGAATGGTGTCCCATTATCTGACAGGATCTTGGATGGAATACCAAAACGACATATGATGTTATGCAAAATAAACTCCGCAATGCGGGATCCAATCATAGAGGTTAGCGGAATTGCTTCCACCCACTTGGTGAAGTACTCTGTGGCCGTTAAAATGAACGTGTGACGACCAGACGACGCAGGGGAAATCTTTCCAATTAGGTCAAAGCCCCACTGCAAAAAAGGCCAAACCGATTGGATCGGCTGCAAGGCCTGAGAAGGTACGTGTGTCAAATTAGCATGGTGTTGACACTTCACGCACTTCTTCACATATGTGCAACAATCTCGCTCTAAAGATGGCCAATAATAACCCATGCAAAGAATGCGCTTTGCGATGGCCATACCGCTGAAGTGGCCACCACATGTACCATCGTGAGCTTGGGTGATCGCCCAAGCAGACTCTTGTTGGTCCAAACAACGAAGGAGGATTCCTTCATAATTTTGATGATACAAAATGTCTCCTAACAAGACATGCTTTGCCACTTTCTATTTGAATGATCTTTTCGTGGCTTGTGTCAATCCAAGTGGGAGGTTACCTAGCTTGAGGTAATCCCGAATGGGTGTGTACCAATCCTGCTGATTAGAAACCTTGATAGTATGAATGGCCAATCCCTCTTGAAGTCCATCCCTAGCAAAAGCTGAGTGGGAAAGAGCTTGTAAAAATAGCGTTGTGTTGCTATTAAGAGGGGTCGGGGAGAACAAGGACCCCCAGTTGGCTCGAGTCAAACAATCATGGATTCGAGAGAACTTATCCGGAGATGGTTCAATCTGGATCAGGTGGATTCTTGGCATCAGATCAGAGCTTGCACGCTCCATCGTAGATTGCGATAATGTTTTAACCTGAATGGTTGTCATTTCACCGGAAGGGTCTTGCGGGATTAGTGACCCCAAGGAGGCCATAGTATCCGCAAAATGATTTGATGATCGAGGGAGTGCCTCGATGTCATACCATTCAAGTTGTGCCAGAGAATTTGTCCACAAGGGCTTTGTAGGCCTGCAGAAGCTGGACATTTACATTGGAAAATCCCCTTCACTTGATTGACAATCAACAACGAATCACCAAAGATGTTTAGACGTTTAATGTTCATGGTGATTGTTGTTTGAAGACCTATGAGCAAGGCTTCGTATTCTGCATTGTTGTTGGTGCACGGGAAGTCTAATTTAAATGACAAAGGCATTGGAGTCCCACCATGATCGCCATTGAAAGCACGAGATTCCGAAAGATTGAAAGGAAAACTAATGTTATGTATTCAAAACCCAAAGTTAACGCTTAAGGTCCTATAAAGTGAAATGCATGAAATGAAAGAAAAGAGACGAATTCAAATGAGATAAAAAGGAAGTATAGAAAGCACAACCCTTTTTATTTATACTCTTCCAATTCAGTTACAAAGATGTCTCCTCCCTTTTAGGGGGTAGGAGTGTTAACATAGTTTAAATTACAATCATGGATTTAGTGTTCCTCCTTCCATGTGCCCACATGTGAAATGGGCGGGCCAAAGTGTTGTTGCCACTGGTATTGATGAATCTTTAATCCTTGCTGCTCCTCCTGCATTCAAAGAAACAACAAATCGTCAGTAGCACTTGTGTAGGATAATAAAACTCGCAAATCTGAAAGAGTAATGTTAATGAATATAAAAGATAAATATAACAATGATTAAAATGAATCTAAATAGGCTGAAAATTTGATAGAAGCATAATCATGTAACTAGAAAAATACTACAAAAGAAACAATCACCAAATTCGATACAGATCCATATTCGTCTCGGGGTAGGACAAATAAACCTACAATAGTTTGGTACTCATTCCGGGGTAAGAAGAATAAACCTGCAATAAGGCAGGGGGTGCCCAAAGGCAAACCACCTGCTGGTTGAAACTTTGTTTCGATACCAATCTGCTTGGGATGAGTCCGAAACCTGTTATGTTGTGTTTTCAGCAAATTGGTAGGATATTGTGTCAGAAGATCGGGTTTTAGGTCTTGATTCGTGCCTCCAAAAGTCACCCAATAACCTCCCTTTGGATTAAGATATTATGGATGTAAAAGCACACAAATCATAAGTAAGTAAACTGGCAGCACTTCATTGCTCAAAATGCTCCTTCCTGTATATTTTTTGGGTGAGGAAACTCACCATTTTATAGACCCAAGGGGTCTCTTTGAATTAGCATGCAAAAGTGCTACTTAGCATAAATGTTTTTTTAAGGAAGAGAAGACTTCTCCCTGATTAAGGGCTCCATAACTGCTTCTGTAACTGATTCTTCATGCCCAAAAGAACTCACTCGCACTCCCATGCAATGAAGGGAGAGTTAAGTAGCTAATTTGAGTTGTCATGAAAAAGCCCACTCTCACTCCCATGCAATGAAGGGAGAGTCAAGTGGCAGATCTGAGTTGTCCTAAAAAGCTCACTCTCATTCCCATGCAGTGAATGAAGAGTCAAGTGGCAGTTCTAAATTGTCATGTGCCGAGGTTTGACTTTTTGTAGGTCAAACCTGGCATTCGTCCCACCCAGGAGTGAGCGCTGGTAATCATCTCTGGGTGGAACAAGTACTAGTCTGCACTCGTCCCTAGGTGGAGCGAATAAGTAGCAGAGTGCCTAAAAGGTGCCAAATTGATCTCTGACTTTTAAAATTGATGTGTGAGTGGTTAGAACCACTATTTTAACCTTTGGGGCTGCCTTGGGGGCTGTGTGTGTTAATGCGATCAGTGTTTGCAGTCACATAATCGGATTGGTGTTGTTTTGGTGTCTACGAGATATCTCCAAAAGGAGACTAACAACCATCCACCCCAAAGGGGATAAACAACCAATAGCACCGACCAAGAAAATACAACAATCACATTCAAGGTACCGAGAAAAAATGAAAGGAGGTAGAGAAATCAAAATGAAAATGAAGACCCACACGGATCTCTCTTTCTTGAAAAGGTGAAAGACAATTTAATTTTTAAAATATAAAATTTAAAAATATCGCCCGTCCCACCAAGGAACAAGAAGACTCCAACAACGAAAACTTCAAGGATACTATTCAATCAAGTAATGGGCCTCACACACCCTAAGTACCAATAGTCATTAAAGTGATTAAATCCACATGCGGATAACAAAATAAATCCCGCACAAAATATTTTAAAATGAAAACCACACCGGCTCCAAAACCACCCATCGAAAACCAACCTAAAAATGAAACTAGACCTTGTAGCACCAGTGAGAACAACAAAGAGCAACACACCAGGACCTCGTATCACTGCCCACCACAAATCAAACTCCCCTAGGAGAAAGAGATATTTTAAACGCATCAATACTGAGTTGTCTATTGCGGCACCTCAAACTCATTCTTCTTGACAAACTCAAATTGGGAAGACCACCACAGGCAACAACAAAAATGCACTCGTTCTTCTTTGGCCTACCCACTTTTATTTTGATTCCTTTGAAAATACAGGTCTTCCAAAAGATTTCTAAAATAGGGCCTAGGGATACCTTATCCACCCTCGGCAAAGAAAAGGAACAATCAACCGCTAGTACAAACCTGCATTTTGGGGAGGAAGGAACATCCACAGATCCTACACTACAAGCAATTAGGGAAGGAGAAAGCAACAAATCCTTACTCATATGAAGGCTCTTCTCCGAGAAATCCAAAGGAGAAGACCCCAACTTGGGAAAGATTATTATATAGTTTTTTCAACAAGCTATATATTTTTTATATTTGGGCCACTTTTATCAACATATCAAAACAATATCCAACTTGTATTTCTATCATATTTTTTATCTTTATTAAATCAATAACTTTTTTTTATTAAATCCTTTATATCATTTTCATCAAAACAATTTCAAAATTTAAATTTAATAAACTACCATGCAGATATGTGTATGTTTTTTTCTATTTTAATTATACTATATACATAAATAATTGATGGACATGTAAAATAGTGTTATTGTATATCTAATCCTCTCTTTTTATTTTATGATGCTAATAATAATCCCTATTGTTTTTCATTGCATTATTACCATTTTTAAAAGCACCTTAGCCTCTTTATATTTTTTTATTGAATTTTTATATAATTATAAGAACATAAAGAGATTTTTCTTGATTATCCCTAAAACAACACCTCATTTAACTTCTAGCTTCCTAAGTTTTTTCTTGGAAGCATTATCATAGTTGAGTATAAAACGTCTAGATATTTCCATTTTATCACCAATAACTTAGATTATTTACACTAACTCCAATGTCTCTACATTTATATCATCAATAACTTATATTCTTTACACTAATTATAATGTTGTGGATCATCCCTACATGTATATTCAAATCTTGTAACCAAACAACTAATATATATATTTTTATACTTTCTACAATAAGTGTCATGCACGTAAACATTTAGCAAGAGAAGAAACAATACAAATCCAAACTTGGATGTAATTTTATGACTTATTTAAAAAAATTCTATTATTCTTTTCAAGCCAAAAATTTAAAAATTATGATTAGAAAATTTTTCATTATTTTTAATGATTTAGTTTTAAAACAATATATCTAATAATTAAACAAGTCTTATATGTCCCATTATTATATAATCTTATTAATTTAATAAAAATATATTAATTACAAACATTTATATAATATAATATCATTTATGTTATCTTGATTAAAATATTAGATTAATGATATGTTAAATTTATTTATAAGTACCTCACTACAATATAAATTGATAATCAATTCAATTCAATTATTAATTTTTAAAATAAATTAAATAAAAGCTTAAGAAATATTGTATTTAAAAAAGAATAAGAATGAAGTTATTGATTATCCTTTTCTAGAAGGCTTTAATATTTTATGAATAATCATATCAAAAGTAATTAAAACTTATCGTATTATTTTTTAATACATAACAATAATTTTAATAGAAACATAAAAAGAACATATGCATTATGTGAATATGTGTTTTACTAATGCCATTAATAATAAGTTCTAATTAAAGATATCATTTACATAGTGCTCCACTCAAATATAATATGAGATGGGATTAATAGTCCACTAAAGTAATATACATTTACATAAATAAAATAAATTTTTAATGAATTTTTGTTAATATTTTTTTTTTTAATGATGCATCCTAAAACTGGTTAGATTATATGAAATTATTAATTTTTTAACTGATAATCATAATTAGCAATTAATGATTAGTTAATTTTGATTTTATAATATTGATTTTATACATGAAATTAATAATGGTACTCATTGTAAGTTTGTAACTTAACATAATTGGATTGAAAGCCATGTTCTATATTTTACAAAATGCAACTTAGCCAAGTTGGAAGAATTTTGGGCTTTCTTGATTTTAACTATAACCTTGTTTATTTTTTTCACACAATCAATTTTTCTATATAAAGAGCACTTAAATGACATAAACCATTTTAAATTCAAAATAATCTCAAGCATGATGTACAAGCCTCCACTAGGTCTAGTCTATCTTCTTTTAATACAAATTGTATATTAGGAAAAAAATGCTCAATAAAAGGATAATGAACAATGGTGATTGATTATTTCTTTCTTCTTGAACTTAATTTTATAATGAACTAAATTACATCATTTTCATCAAAATGTTAATCATATTTAAATTTAATGCACTTTACCTATTTCTTAATTTTTTTTATAATTTAATGACATGAGCTTAACTAGTTAAATGTGTCACTTTCAAGGCAAAGAAGAAAGTTTAAATGTTTTTAGATGATATAGTCCTAATTGCCAAAAATGTTATTGTAAAATCAACATGTCGTTCGTTGTAATATCATGATAACAAATAACATGATAATGGTACTCATTGTAAGTTTTTAACTTAGAATAGTTGGATTGAAAGTCATATTCTATCATATAATTAGTTCTTTACTATAAAATTTATTTTATCCTTTACAAAAATGTAACTTAGTAACGTTGAAAGAATTTTGAGCTTTCTTGTTTTAGACTATGATCTTGTTTGTCTTTTTCATGCTATCAAATTTTTCATACAAGGAGTACTTAAATCAAATAAGCCATGTTAAACTCAAAATAGTCTCAAGTATGTTGTACAAGAATTGCTTAGGTCTTAGTCTGCCTTCTTTTAATAACACACATACATTAGGAAAGAGATGGTCAATACAAGGATATTGAACAATGATGATTGCTTCTATCTTTCTTGTTGCGCTTATTCTATAATGAACTAAATTGCATCATTTTGATCAAAATGTTAATTAAAATTAAATTTAAGGCACTTCACCTACTTGATAACTTTTTTTTGATAATTAAATATTCCTCACGTATCCTTGATAGAATATTATTTTAATTTTCAATCGATGAGGATATTTGAGGACTTAATATACAATTGTAGGAACATTTTGCAAAAATATTCTTGATACAACACTGAAAAGTTTATTAGATAACAAACTAAAATTAAACCTGGTTAGAATAAGTAATTATTCTCTTAAGTTCTACTAGGATAGACTTACTTGAGTTTCCACTCCTTCATGAGTTAGGTGAACTCTCAGTTATAGTCTAAATCAGATTTGATGAGTTGTTGTAATCCAACGTCTCTCAATGATCAGTTTTGTTATTTATACAAAGTTGATCTATGGAATAATCAATAAGTTCTACTATTTCTTTATATTTTGTATAATGCTTTGCATGTCTATTTTGGGAAATTCTAACATGGTACCAGAGAAGGATATATTTTGCTAGCATTCTCTCTTGAAGGTTCTAGGAGTTGGTTCTTTGTATCTTTTGTTGGCTTCTCCTCATTTTTTTTTATTTAAGTCTTCAATAAGATTTTATATTTAGTTTTTTTTTTTTCTATATTTTTTAGATATATGTATGTGGGTTATTCTGAATAATATTTGTCTCCTTCTCATGTTAAAAGGGAAAAGGAAGATTCATTGCCTTTTAGTGTAAATGATTTTTATTTAGAAAAATTACCCATAGTTTTTTTCATATCTGTTATTTTAAAAAAAGGGGCTCTTTGACTATCTCATATATATTAATTTTTTTCATTAAAAAAAAGAACACCTTTTTTCAAGAAAATATATATTTTTTTATGATTATTATTAAAATTTTTATTATCCTAAAAGCTTGATTGATAGGAATATTATTTCCTATCTTTAGTGTATTATTTTTGTGCTACCTTTTTTGTTGCTCTCGGAGAAGCCCAATTGAGGCTCTCAAAATGTGCGTCGGGCACCCACTCTTGGGTGCCAATGGGACTCTTCATAATGCCTCTCAATCAATTTCAATATCTCCTTCACTGGAGATCTAAAGATGCTCTCTGTTGTGTTCTCTTTAGTGAAAGTTGTTTTGTGTATGTCTTCTAGATTCACTGCAATTTTATTATACCCAGAAAAGCCATCCAATTAGGATATTCTTGATGACCCAACCACTTCTTAAAGAAATTGCTCCATATGTAGAAGTGGATAGTTGTCTTTAAAAGAACTCTTATTTAGATTTCTAAAATCTACACAAAGTCTGATCTCACCATTATTTTTCTTTATTGAAACTAGGTTTGCCAACCAAGTAGAAAATATCACCTTCTAGATTATCTTGGCATTGTTGGCAATTTTGGGTTTGAGATCCTAGCTTCTTGTCTATGAGTTGTCATTGATGTCAAAAGGAAATGACATTAATGTTAAGAGGATGTGTTGGCTTCAAAGGTGGAAGATTCCAAGAGAATATTTTTAAGAGAATCCGGAGAGATTCCATTGGCAAGGGTTTTTCATTAAAACCAAACCGGTTTTTATTAAAACCAAGTTAAATGGTTTTTATTAAAACCAATGGAGGTTCTCTTTTTTACTTATTTAATTATTATTTAAAACCCTTCAAGGTTTTAATTAATTAATTATTTAATTAATTAAGGGAGAAATTATTTTTAATTTATTAAAAATACTTAAAGGTTTTTAAACCTTTTTTTATTCTTAATTTATTAAAATTATTTAAGGGTTTTTAAACCCTTTTTGAAAAGAATTTTGATTAATTTTGAAATGGTCTTTATTTTCGCTGACGTCAAGGTGTCTTCAAAGAGACTATTTATTCTCCAACTCCTAAGATTGGAAGGCTAATTAATTCGAAATTCCCCGAATGCAATTTACAGTGTTTGTGCTCTGTATTCGCTACGATCGAAGGAAGACTTAGAAGCACGTGCGGTTGAAAAGTCTTCGAGAGTTTTTTCGAGGGTGAAGTGGAGGGAAGTTCACTTGTGAACTTCGTAGCCCGCGTGGGCTAGTGGCAACGAAGGCTGCTGTTGGGCGCTGCATTGGCGGAGGTCGCCGTTTCGAGTCTTGCGGGGGTGCTTTGCTAGAGTAACACACGTTTTTATTAAAATGTCTTTATGCCACGAAATTCGAAGTTTCTTAGACAACGATTTATAAGGTGTGATTAAATTTTATGAGTTTTGGCTTTTGTGATTAGCATTGAATAAAAGCTTAGGAGAAATAAGGGCATATTTCTTTGGATGTATTTTTAAGATTGTTATTTGCTATGCTAAAATTAAAAATGGAGGTATAAGGTGTGAGTCTGTGATTGTTGATTTATTGGCATGTTATGGTGGTTATGTTTAAAGAAGTGGGGCTAAAAGGTGTAATAAAGGAAGTTTATATTATTGCTCATTTCTTTTTATTCTAACCCTAACTTGGTTGGAAGTTTGAGAGTTGTGTGTGGTGACGGCTTGAAGGTTCAATTATCTTCTACTCCAATAAGGTATGGGCACATTCTTCTTATGAGTATGATTGGTGTATGTTTTCTGAAATAAGGTTGGAGTGAAAAGGTATTCTACTAGGTATCCTTTGGCTAGGTGTAAATCCTATTTTTTGGTTTTTTGAAGACTACTTATGCATTGTTATCCTTAAGGAGAGTTTTTGGTGAATGCATAATTTATGGTTTGAGATAGTGGAAGCTTTGTGCACTAGGGTTTATATTTGTGAGTCTAGCTACTTGCATTGAGTTGGTGGAACCCTTGGTTGGCTATTTTGAGTTTGATGGTTGAGTTGCTTCCATAGAGGTTGTTTGATCAAGTTATTGTTTTACTTGATTCATGATATTGGGCTTACTCCATTGAGTTGATTTGAGCAAGTTATTCTTTGCATTTGGTGATATTGTGTTGGTGGCTATTTTGTTCAAATATCTTTGGAGGGAAAAGGATTTCTACTTGTTTCCTTTTCTTGTGATGATTGGTTGAATGCTTCAAGGTTGATGTTGAGTTGAATGGTGTTGGTTGACTAAACCTTGTTTGATGAGCATTGTTGTTGAAACCCTAATTTATGGTGAAAATAACATGAGTATCATTGTTATGTGATTCTTTGCATAGTTGGCAATTGTTGGGGTTTCATGTTCTTGAAAGAAAACATTCTATCCTATCCATTTCAGATATTGAGTTGAGTTTTCAGATTTGAGACTGAGATTGAGTTGAGTTGATTTGAGTTGAGTTTTGAGATTGGGATTTGAGTATAGAACATATTGAGTCTCTAACAATTCTCTTTATGCTTCTATGAGTTTGAAAAATCACATTGGGTCTCTAACAATTCACTTTGTGATTTCCTACTAAGAAAGTTTTTCTTGGTGAGCTTGCTGAGTTTTTGGACAGGTTCCAGTGGGGACTTGTGAGCAGTTCTCGGACAGGTTTCAGTGGGGACTTGTGAGTAGTTTTGGATAGATTCTGATGGGGACTTGTGAGCAGTTTTGGACAGGCTTCGGTGGGGACTTGTGAGAAGATTTGGATAGGTCCTAGCAGAGGACTTGTGAGCTAAGTTTGATAGTTCTATCAGAGAACTTGAGGACAGAGGTGCATTGGTTCTATGAGAAGAACCTAAGGACAAATTTGGCAAGTCTTTGAGAAGGCTTGTATGCAAAGGATTTATTTGTTCAAGAGTTGGACAGATCTGACAGACAGAGGAAGACTTGTACTATACCGACTGACTGTGTTTGGTATAGGTTACTTTGAGTTTGTTGTGGACGTGATCATAGAAGGCGAAGGTCTCTTAGGCTAAGCATTGAGGACGAGGAGGTCTTCTATGGAAAGGAGTTCCACATGCTTGGAAAGAGGTAGAGGCAGTTGATCTTCTAAGGGATCATTTCCAAAGCATAGGGGAAGGTATCTCCTTTGAGCAGAGGCTCATAAATTTTGATTGGGGGAAGGTATCTCCTTTGAGCAGAGGCTCATAAATTCTGATTGGGGGAAGGTATCTCCTTTGGGCCGAGGCTCATAAACATTGTAATTGGGAAGGATTCCCAAATAACTTTGAGATAACTTTTAGATAAAATTTTTGTGGACGTAGCCCAGCCATTCTGGGTGAACCACATTAAAATTGGTGTCACTTTGTGGATGATATTGTGCATTGCTTTGATATTGCTTTGGGTATATTGCTTTACTGTTTTGAAGTATAAAGGAAAAAGTAAAAAGAGGTCTTATACTATTCACCCCCCTCCTCTCAGTATAAGCTTGTGTTCTTCAGGCATCCAATAACTTTTGCACCTATTTTTGTATAACTAGATGCAATGTAGGATTAAAGGGTATTTGCTTCTACTTGAAAGGCTTAGTATCTTTTTGAAGAGGTATTATGTGAGTCATTACCTTTGTTTTGAAGGTATTCATATCCTCATAACTCCAAGAAAACTAATCAATCTTATTTTTTAGGTAGTTGATATACTGCTACTTCTCTTTCCCTAATAGAGATTTATTGATCCTAACAATATTAGGCTCTTACTCTATTCCAATATTGAATTTATCTACTTTAGATTCCTAGACTAGAGATTTAAATACTCTATCAAAATAATCAAATAAGCTTTTTAAAGATACCAAACCCCTAGGGATCCTATTGGTCTTAAATTGTATGACTTCTGTGGCATCTCCAATAACATCCTTTAGTTTTTCTTCATCACTTTTATCACAAATGACATAAAAAAATTCATTCTATATAGTTATAAAATCATTAATGTCTATATCATCATGAAAAAGTTGTAAATATACCACATTATTAGGGATATATAGCTTATAAATAGATATTGTTAGGAACCTTTCCATAAACCAAGTATCTTCTCAAGATTTTTGCCTCCAGAAGCATTAATGGTCAACATATTAGCATTGTTATTCTATACTCTAGGAATAAATTGTAGATCAAAAGACAAGAATCCATCTATTTCACCCAACATTGTTTGCTTATATTTTTTTAATCTAAGGTGCTTTGTTTGATATTTCCCATTGATTTGTTGAATTATCAGCTCAATATTCCCACTAAATTTGAGGTAATTAATACCCAATTTCTTGGATTTTCTAAGCCTTAGCAATAAATCTTCATACTCTTCAACATTATTTATACAAGAAAATTCTAACCTAATGGTATGCCAAGATAGCTGCCATTGATGTCTATCAACAGTACTCTACAACTTACTCTTGCTTTAGATTTTGCTCCATCAAATGTCATAGCCCATAACTCCAAAGTCAAAATTCTATCAATTTTTGCATTTGCTTCAGCCTTCAATTTTGGATCTATATTCTTAGCATCAAATACTTCCAACAAGAAAGGAAAATTCTAGATAGAGTAAACCCCTATGTATTTTTACTCAATAGAATTTATGATATTAACCATATTATCATTAGGATATATGAATTCAACTAAATACTTGTTGAAAGGTTCTCTTTTAAATATCGCTTTTTCCTTACCTTGCATTGGAAGAGTGACATATGACCAATCCAACTGAATAGTACCACCTAGTTGCCATACCCAATGCCTAGAGAGTAAGATAGAAAAAAGGATCCACATATACAACCACAATATCTATCACCACTTCTTTATTAGGATATTGTGCAAGATGGGCAAGAAGCCTAGTGATGATACCTACATAAGGTACTCTTCTCTTATCCATTACCAAAATAGGGAGGCGCTCTTTCTGATAAATCAAGCACCACTATCAAACATGTAGTTATGAATAACATATTGGTTTCCATACCCTGATGTATACCTTAATGAGATATAAAATGGCTTAGCTAAATATGGGGATCTAACTATACTATTCACAAGGTCTATAGAATTTTGAGGCTTTCCTCCTAACTGATCAATTAATTTGAAGGTTCTACATATTTGATAACGATACTTTAGAATAAACATTAATTCTCCAAAAGTGATTCTAACCTTCTTTTTGGAAACCTCTATACCTAGATCAAATTGATTTTTATTATCATCAATTCCTTTTCTAGTGTTTTTATTAGCCAAGTTATTTTGCTATTTTTGTATAATTTCCTCCACATCAAGCTCTTTAGGAATCATTTGCAGCTTCATCTGATTTACCTTTTTTTATGAAATCACTCTTTTAGATTTTTATTTTTTTGCAGGCACTTCATCAAATTTGTCCTCCACTATTCTATTTTAAATATTAATAGCATGAACTCTTTACAAAGACTCAACCTCTTCTGTTGTAGGTATAAGCTTCCCCTACTTCATTCTATCAAATCTAGTACTAGGAGGCTTAGTTGAGGTTGATGCCTCTCCAAATACTAAGGCTCTTTGTGCAATATTATTGACACATAAATCCATGTCTTTTTCAAATTATTGTTCTTTGGTTTCATCATCTCGAGTCCAACACACATTAATTCTAATATCTTCATCTTCAAATTCAACATTTAAATCAACATTAGAATGTAAACTTAGGTAAATACCACGATAAATAGAGTTATGTGGTGCATCGTAGGAAGAGAAATAAAGGAGATGATCTAATGCTATATTATTTTATGGTATGAGATTTGTAACATAATCTAGATCTCTTTCTACTTCTATATTTTTCAAATTCCCATTCTAATTCATGTTTCCCTCTTCATTTTCATTGTTATTCGAGCTTCTATTGAAATTCCTCCTGAAAGGAGGTCTATTATATTTCTATTGTCTATTAAGACCTTGTGAAGTTTCTGCAATGTTATCCTTAACTTTTTCAAGTCTAGGCAACCTATTGTTCAAAGTAGTAAACATCTCACCCAACTGATTAGCTATTTTGTTCATAGGATCCTGGTCTATTTTTTTAGAGATAAAGAACTCAACCTTTTTAGGATTTCTTTTAGGTTTATTGAGCTCTATAGAGTATGCTTTCATCTTATCACTATCAATCATATGTATTTCTATTTCAATAGCTCTTTCCATACATATATCAATGGTGGTTGTTGCTTGCTACCTCAAATCATAACTGAAATCTCTAGGGAAATCAATTTTGTAGAAATAAATGGATTGATCATCATTTGGTCTTAAAGCTACGAGAATCATATTTTTTGTCTTAAAGAATATTATATTGAAATATTCCACTAATTCTCTTTCCTTCTTTTTCATGGTAGCCAACTTTGTCAACAAGGATTGTTCATTCTTCCTCTCTCCATATTTTCTAAGAAAAGTGTTCTCTAGCTCTTGAAAATTATGGATAGTACCAACTCCAAGGTTTTTAAACCATTATTGAGCATATTTCTCTAAATTTTGAAATAAAAATCTTACGATAACATATTAATAATATACCTCAAGACTATCCATAGCATATAGAAAATCCCTAATATGATCTTCACCTATGAAAATATTGTTTTGTTAGAATTTATGCAAGTACTTGTGAGCTTTATTGTGGAGAGGATTCATATTTGCAGGTAAAAAAAAGCTCTATATCTATTAGTTCTCCATTGATTGACATTTTTATTTACATTGATATTTTGATTTGCATTAGGAGCTTCCATACTCACTATAGGTTGATTCACTATAGGTACTTGGTTTACAATAGGAGAAGACTGATTCAAACCAATATTTGGGCTAGAAACATAAATAGTATGAATTGGAATTGAATATTTTCTATGAGACTTGAAGAATACCTTAGGATTTGACACTTTAGCAAGCACTTCTTTTCCACTTCTTCTTGTAGATGCCAAATCCAACTCCTTTAATTTTTAAAATATTGATATCATTCAGAGTCGCTAGCACAAATGTGCAAATAAAGAGCAATATATTTGATAATACTTAGGCCAAGATTGCTCAACCTAATATTCACTCAACTCTCATAAATGTGACTCCTAGAAAGACCTATGAGTAATGCAAAATATAAAATAATACTAAGTCATATTTGATAATGATACCAAAAATTGTTGGCTGACTGCTACCACACAAAAGTTCTAGAATCATCCCCAACAATAGCACCAAAAATTGTTGTGATTATTTTCTATGTCCTTAAGAATTTGGGTTGTCACGCCACAAGAAAATAACTAATTCACAATCAACATTGTAAGCTAAGTACACCCTAGAGGTGAGCCTACAATACTTCTCATATGTTCATGCTTATCTAGATTAACAAAAATGAAATAAAATTGTAATACAAAATATGACCAAGCTTCAAATTAACTCCTAGCTAATGCTTCATGCTATAGACAAGTGCCTTATCCATTGGGTAATTATAGTCAAAATTAGAAGATGATGAAGAAATAATGGGGAGAAGATAAAATTGATCCAATAATATCCATTCAAATAATGTAATAGAGATGATTGAGCATGCCAAAAAAAGAAGATGTCATGTACACATTCAAATAATGTAACATATAAATGGGACAACAAGTAAAACTACACACAAAACTATAAAAGGAGGAAGCATGATTGTATTATCCAATAAATCGTTACAATGGGAGTCTAATAAATGTAAGAATATCTCACTAAGAAAATACAATGAATTCTCCATTCAAATAATGCAACATAGAATTACAACTCTTAGTTCAAATGATGTAACAAAGAGCCTCCTGGATTTCGATCCCAGCCACTAGAAATATTCTTAGTTAACTGGGAAACTTCTCAGCAAACACCTGTACAATAATGGGAAAGAAAAAGGGTGATTAGATAAGACACACAAACGAAAATACAACTGATAAGGACAGACACTCTGGTATACCTCTTGCAGAATTTAATTGTACAAAAACATAATACCTGGTACTACTGCATCAACTCCCTCATATAACCTACAAATTGGTTCCCATTCAAAGCTCGATGATGGTCCATAATTGCAAAAACTACGACTTCGGTGATGGATCATAACTACAATTGTTATTTATTTAAAATAGGGTGATGACCCGTAAAAACTACAACTACCTCCAGATTTGATCTATCATATTGCTTGCATTTAAAGGCTCTCGTTCTTGGATTGGTAGTGATCTCATCTAATCAAAAATGCTTTCGTAATAATATGCTACCATTCTTCTTGAAGTCAGATAAAAAAAAGCTCCAGGAAATTAATTTTTGGCTATTAAAACTAATTCTAAAAAATGAGGCGCATTACAATTTTTAATTATTTTTTTTCATTTTTTATAAGGCTAATCTTAGACAATTTCAACTTATATTCCAAAATTTTAAATAATAATAAAATACTATTATTATCAATAATAATATTATTATTTTTTCAATTGGTTATATGGGATTGAAACAACCCCACTCATATTACATCATCACCACATAGTGGTTCTATAACAAAGCTTAGATATTATCCATATATCTTTTGGTAAGAATCGAACCTTGGTATCCTCCTTAAATGTTGATAAATTTAATCAGTTGAGCTAATGCCACTTGATATTAATATTTATTTTTTGGTAATTAAAGTTGAGGGTTTTGAGAGGCTCCCATAACCTGATACAAGAACTCTTGCAAGAGACGAGAAAGATAGAAGCCCACCTGGGCAACAACAAAAGCAACACAACACTTGGGAGGTGGAGAACCAACCCAGGAACAAACACCACCACTACCCTACAGGAGTAGGGTCCCAAGAAAAAAGACTAAGGATCAGCTTTATCATAAACATTTGTGCATGAGGCAACCACATCCAATAAAATATTCATTTGATTGTTCACATCCTCCAAAAAATCGATGGCCATTATGAGAGTGTCCAACACTGTAATCTATTTTTTTGCTATTGTCTTTATCGATTGGATCAGGGAGGAATCTCCCTTAACACTATTAAAAAAAACTCCCACTCTTCATGAAAAGAAACCAGTTGCAAACACCCAAGAAACTGTCCAAAACTACCCTTCTGCCACAAAAAAGAGGCATAGAACGCCCAGACCACCAGAAAATGCAACAACAAAAAAGCATGACTCTTGGAGAAACCACCCAACAAGATGTTGGGGAAAGTAGAGAATATCCACCCAACATTGAAGAAGAATCCATGAAAAACACTTGGGCAGATCATCCCCAAAACTAGAAGCACAAATCATGATATAAATTCACTTTGCACTAGTACTTTTTAGATAAAGACCGACTCACTAAAAACCACCCTCAAGACCCCCACAAATCGAAATTTACTATAAAAAAAAAAAAAAAAAAAAAAAAAAACCCTAAATCAGGACACACTTGATATTATTATTATTATTATTATAATTTTATACATTATATATAATATATAATATGAAATATTATATATAATATTTAATATAAATATCTAATATATAATAAATAACATATAACATTCTATATATGGTATAAAGTGGTGGGGGTGATCAGCCGATCACACCCCCACCTTTATTTTTAATTATAGAGGGTGGGGGGTGATTGACTGATCACACCCCTACCTTTATTTTTAATTATGAAGGGCAGGGGTTGATCAACCGATCATACTCCCCACCTTTATTTTTAGTTATAAAGGGTGGGGATGATTGACAGATCACACCCCCACCTTTATTTTTAATTATAAAGGGCAGGGGGGTGATCGGCCGATCACACCCCACCTTTATTTTTAATTATAAAGGGTAGTGGGGTGATCAACCGATCATACCTCCACATTTATTTTTAATTATAAAGGGTGGGGAGTGATCTGTCGATCACACCCCCACCTTTATTTCTAATTGCAAAGTGACGGGTGATTGGCCGATCGCACCCACACCTTTATTTTTTATTTATTTATTTATTTTTTTTATATATATAAAATCTATTTAAATATTTTTTTAAATATTGGTAAAAATTTATTGAATCAATAAAACCATACATGAAACAGAGAATCCCAAAATAATATCTCTTACAAGGGTTAGAGGAAATAGACCCCCAAAACCATCGAGCATCCGACCAAAATGCACCTAACAAACTATAGCCTCAACCAGGTATATCCATAGCAAGCAAATTAGAAAGATGATGAGAACAATCCAATGGGAGTTGATCCCATTCTCTAACATTCTAGTCTTCCTGAAACTCAGAAGCCCATTTTGCCAAGCAATCAGTCACACCATTCCATTCCCTAGGAATATGAAGAAAGGAAATAAACTCGAGATGTCGATAACTTTAGACCTTAATAAAATTTACTTAATTATAATTTAATATACAAAATTTAATATTATATATATATAAATAGATAATTTTATTATAATTATTATTATATAAATTTTTTAATTAAATACGTAATTAAATATATAATCAAAATTTATTAAAAATGAAAACATTTAATTAAATATTTAAGACCTTTGGAGATAAAAATAATAACTAATTAAATTTTATTAAGGTCCAAAAAGGTTGACATTAGACCAAAACGATGATTCGACTTTGGCGACATGAAATTTTCAAAAACGCTTTCAGAAGGCAAGATAGGATTGGAGAATACCCAAGGACCCAAAAATATATTGAAATGACACTGACCAGGGTAAAAATGAAAGGACTCACAAGACACCAAAATTTCAAAATTTGGGGGTAAACTCAAGTTAGATTTTGATGATCCAACATGCCCCAGGGTTATTCTTGGTTGCTCCATTTGTGTTGATTTTTTTCGAGGATAGGGATGGGGGTTTCTAAACCCCATCAGTCTAATTCACAAAAATATTCCCTCCTTGATGATTTTCTTGCTCCCCCACATGAGATTTTACTATTTCTATCACCTTGTTTAATATTATTTTCCAAACTAGCTCTATCAAAGTGTATTCCTCTCTAAAAATTCTAGCATTTCTTTTCAACCATATGTGCCACCAAATAAAGCTTGTACGTAGAGACCAACCCAACTAAACTAGTTTATTTTTTAACCTTCTTCACTCATAGATCTCATATATATTAGTAAGTGTTAACTGTTTATTGAGACATACCTTGAAGAAATCAACCCATCGGTTCCATAATTTTAGGATAAAATCACACTAGAAGAACAAATGATCTATTATCTCTTCCTAAGTATTGCACATGATAAATTTAGAAGGGCCATGAAAACCCATCTTTTGTAAGTTATCATAAGTAAGAGAATTTTGATGCATAACTTACAAGGCTAAAAATTTGATTTTTGGCCAGCCCTTTTCCAACCATACTCTATCCCATGGAATATCCTACTACACTAGAGGGGAAGGGAGCAATTCATTATAACCATCTCAGACTAAATTATACCTAAATTGTCGTGACCCCAAGTTATCTTATCCTCTTCCTCCTTTCTTGTAAGATGGTATTGCTTTAATATCCTCTCTAAAAGCTACAACACATTTTGAGAGATTAGGACTGGCCACTCTTCCCACTACTTTAGTTGCATATGAGAGAAGGTCTCAATCTACCTTGTATGTATATATCATGTTGTCGCAATCCAACCTTTAGTGTCCAATATCTATTGAAGGGGCTTCAACTCTAAAAATTAAAATCAAAGGGGGGTGTTGGTCCAAAAAATTTCTTTATCCCTCTACCCATTTTCCAAAATAGTCTTGGTTTTACCACTTTCTCTCCTAATTTCAACACTTTCCAAATAACAAAACCTTGGCCACTCATAAGAATGTGATCTGCTTCTTTATGGAGAATGTTACCCAAATACTTACTACTAATAACTTTACTAAACAATGTTGCTTGATTAGAGATCCATCTCCGATAAAGCTTACCTAGTAGAGCTTGGTTATTTAATGTTTCTTTTTGAATTCCTAACCTCCGCTTGCTTTAGGCTGGAAATTTTTGTCTCAACTTACTAGAGCCCATAGCTTACCCATCCTTGGACCATGCCAAAGGAAATTTGTACAAGTGATTCCATTTCCTTCAGGATTCCAATCGAAGCTACAAGGATAGAGAGCTAATAAATTGGCATTGCTTGAATCCCTGATTGAAGAAGAGTCACTCTTCCTCCAAAAGAAATCCAGTGATGCATCCAATGATTTACCTTCCCACTAATTCTGTCCACTAGTGTGTTCCATTTTTTCACCTTTAGATTCTTATAATGGAGTGGTATCCCTAGGTAGTCCAATGGGAGGGAGTCTAGAGATAAATATAATATGTTTAGAATTTGATTTTGGATCCCCCTTTCAGTATTAAATCGTACCAATATTGTGTGTATTAAACTATTATATATTTTTTAATCTATAATACATAAAGAACGTATTTATGTTGTGTTATGCATGCACGTATAAAATGTTGTGTTATGCATGCACGTATAAAAAAATACAACTAATACAATTAATTAAAATGATAGATTTTTGATAACCTTCAATTAAAGATTTGATTCTATTATATATATTTTTAATTACTAAATAGGGTAAGATGTTGGAAACTCTACTTTATTTTCAAGATGATTATTAGTCAAATAAAATGGCATAGACAAAGATAAGATGTTACAACTATTTTAAGAACATTTTTCATGTTTTTTACAAATTGAAAAGTTCATATCATATAATATTTATCTTATACTAGAACACTGAAGTTATTTTTAATCCCTACCTTCTTCAAATGGAGTTTCACCACCACTAGTATCTTCTGATGATGATGATTTTGCTACTTCCATTCTTAAAAAACCATTACCTGAGTATGTGTCACTCTCCAGGTCCCACCATTCATGTAGTCTGGATCATGATGGGTTACACCAAGAAAATAGACATCAAATTGACTTTCTTATGGAAAATCATGAACGATTTCTCATCAATTTGTTCACTTCCATAGGAGAGATGGGAGATACTAAAGATGTTCCCGAGGGAATGAACCTCGATCATCCTCAATGATGTTTTTGTCGTGGAATGTAAGAGGACTAACGAACCCAGTCCAAAAATATCAGGTCTGCAAAGAGATTCAGAATGTTGCTCCGTTGCATGGCAGTTTGGATTTTATGTGTTTACAAGAAGTTAAAGTTTTTGACTTCATTTTGGATAGTATATGTACCTTTTATGGTCAACAAGTAAGTTTTTTTGTTCCCATCATAATCCTAGAAGAGGAGGAGCTATCACTTTCATTTCTCCTTGGTTGCATTCTCATATTGTCACATGGGGGATGGACCCATCAAATCAAGTAGTTTGGATTCTTTTTAAATTTTATGGTATTCATTTTGGTTTGATTAATGTGTATGCTTCTAATAATGTGCTAGAAATGTGTGCTTTATGGTGATGGCTTGCTCTTTCTTTTCTTGAAGCAGTTTGGGTGGTGTGTGGTGACTTCAATATGGTGGAGAAATTGGTTGACAAAGTTGGTTTTATCCCTACGCGTTGGAATATTGGAGAGCAATAAACATGGTTTTTTTTCAAGAATAAGCTTGGGATGAGTGACCCTAATTCCTAATTTATACCCTCCAATTTTCCTGCATCAGTGTGGCATACTTGGTCCAAATTTCAAGCTAGAAATACCCATATTTTGAAATAGCTTGATAGAGCTATGCTATCTAAACATTCTCATTTTCATTTCCATCGCTTATCAGATTCTTTGACCTTTATTTCAACTATTCCTGATACTACCCTTTCTGATCATGCTCCCATTGTGTTTTTCATTTCTTGTTCTCTACCTCCACCTTGTCAATTCAAGTTCGAGTTCTATCTAAATTTTTCATTTTTGAAACATCAAACTATGTCTGCACATATTCACAAGATTTGGAATGTAGTTCCCAGACTAGCTGGAATTCATGGTAGAATTTCTTAGTGGAATGCAGCTATCTCCAGAACAACTGTTCTTCTCAAGAATTTAGGAATTGAATTTGCCAAGCGAAGATGAATCTCTAATGCAGCCCTTAAGGCTGAACTTGCTTGAGCTTTTGTCAAACTAGAAGCAATCCCTCTAAGCTATATTATTCAAGCCCAAGTTGCAAGTCTTAGGCATGAGCTTAAAAAAATTGAGCTTTATGAAGCAAGGGGAGCTCAACTTCGTGCTCAAATTCACTGGATGAAAATTGGTGATATGGTTTCAAAAGAATTTTTTCAAAAATAAAGCCCTTGATACAAGCCATTCATTTCAATGCTATTCAGGATGCAGGGGTTCATTGGAAATCACTTCCTGATATTATTAAAGTTTTTGTCACGAATTATCAAAAAAAATTTGCTTCTCAAGAGTTAACTCCTGAACGACAAGTTGCAATTCAATCTTGTTGTGTAGTTTTTCCTGATAAGCTTTCAACTCTTTAAAAGGAAGCTTGTGAATATCATTTTCCATTGGATGATCTTGCTAAAGCCCTATCCAAGATGGATAATGATAAAGCTCCAGGATTAGATGGATTTCCTTGTGAATTTTATAAGGAGTACTGGGATATGGTTGACCCAGATTTATTGTATGTTTATTAGGAAGTAGTGGCTTCTATCTCTTTAGGTTCTATAATTAATTAGGGAAATATTAAATTCATTCCTAAGCAAGGGGATCCAGAAGTACTCACCAATTGGAGGACTATTACTTTACTCAATGTGAGTTACAAAATTATTGCTAAGGCTTTGGCATTACACCTTAGACCTCTATTGCCACTTATTATATACCCTACGAAGACTAGGTTTATGTAGAGTAGATACATTCTAGATAATGTAATTACTATTTGGGAGGGCATAGAATGGGCTAGAGCCACTCAAAAAAATACTCCTTTCATCAAGATTTATTTTGAGAAAGCCTATGATAGGATTGAATGGAATTTCATCCTTACCATGCTTTGAACTCTTGGTTTTGGGCCACATTTTTTGAGCTCGATTAGTATACTTGTTGCAGATGCTTCAGTTGTGCTTAATTTAAACAATTGTCATTCTAACTCAATTGGATTGTTCAGATCTATCAGATAGGGTTGTCCTTTGGCTCCTTCTCTTTTCAAATTGGCAGTTGAAGCTTTTGGATACCTTATTGCTAAACAAGTGAGTCAAGGTAATATTAAGGGTATTTATTTACCAGGAGAATATTCTCAACTCATAAATGGACATTTTGTAGATGATTATTTTTTAACACTTCATGAGGATGAATGCTCTATCAAACAAGCACTAGATTGCCTAGATATTTTTTACAAAGCATTAGGATCTAGCATTCAATGGAGGAAGACCTCATGCTATAGGTAATCCTCTTTGGACCTTCCAAGTTGGCTTGAAATATTCTAGTGGCATTATATCCAACCAGGGGATATGTTTAAATTCCTTGGCATCTCATTTGCATTGCAAAGTTCTCCTGTTGTATTGTGGAATTATGTTTTACAAAAATTAGAGAAAAAAAATTCTTGGATCACTAAAAAACTTACTCTAGCTGGTAAGTTTCAGGTATGTTCCAAAATTATTGCTACTACTCATATGTATTATTCATCATGTTGGGTCCCATATCAAGCCTGCTATAAATATTTGGAAAAGCTTTTAAGGGATTTTCTTTGGGCTAACTCATCACTTAAAAAAGGGTTTCATCGAGTTACCTAGGAGATTTTTTTCTTCCCAAAAAATTATGAGGCATGGGACTACATGATTGTCAAAGACAAGGTTTTGCTTTATCTTCTAAATGGATTATTTGAGCCTTAAGTGGTTCTAAAGCTTGGAAATTTTTAATTCAACACTGCATTTCCACTAGTTTACCTCTTGGTAGGAAGGCATGGAAAGTCATGAATTTTAAATCCCTCCTGGTTGCTCCTATCCTAGTTAAAATTCAAGGCTCTTTTGTCATTTAGAGCATATGGAGGGCTTGGGAGAAAATTAAGCCCTAGTTATGTTGGCAAGGGTATGGGCATCAGACAGGTGCTTCTATTTCCACTTAAAATATTTGGTGGTCACATTTTATTACTTTTCAAGGTTTCCCTCTTATTTTCGTGCAATGGATTCATGCTCAACGGTTCTTCAGAAAAGTGATTTCAATAGTGGAAGATTTATTTTTAAGATATTCCAGGGATTGGATCCCATGGGATGATTTTAGGAGATTATTTGGTCTATGACCAGATGATAAGAATACTTATGACACTATTTTAGATTGTATCCCCTTTTCTCTTTGGCCCATGATTTGTAGATATTCTCAAAAGCCTTGGTGGTCTTACTGGAGATGGTTTAAGAAAACCTTGCTTCTTACTTACAAACCTAAGTTAGGGTATGTTTGGATTACTCCCAATGCCCCTATAGTTCAAAGGCTCAGTGAGTGGTGGGATCTTCTTTCCACTCAGACTCGTTGGAGTCTACTATTTAAAATGGATTGGGTAGGATATATTGAACCCAAACAAGATTTCTTTACCTAGAGTTTATTATCCTATGGTATTCCTCTTGGACAAATATTAAAATATATTGGAATAGATAATCCTTCCTTCCATTTTTTTGGTGCTCTAGAGGATCCCCTTAATCTTTTTTGGAAGTGCAGGAAAGCTCGAATGGCCTAGGATTGGCTTGAGTCCTTCTTTCGGCCTCATATGCCTAGTTAATTCACTTGGCTTCATGATTTACTTGGAGATCCACCAAATTTTTCCTTACCCTAGTTGGAAGTGTGGAACATTCTTCGCATCAATTCATATTTTGAAAACTCATTACAGAGTTCTCTTTCCTTAATAGCATAGTTCAGATGAATTTTTAATTGCTGATAAGTGCACAGTTTATTCTGATTTTTGGCTCCAAATTTTAGTTCAAGTGGAGAAAGTTCATATGGATGTGGAGCATATTCAATATATTATGTAGTACTAGGACAATGCCCCATGTACAGTCAGTCAAATGCCTTCTATAGAGCTTTATCGATCTCGTAAAGTTTCCCGTTCGTGCTCTCTTCAACAACTTCCTTCCTGATCTACAAAAATACATTGGTCTCAATCGTCTCATGTTTTCCAATCCCAAGGTAACATTTGCAATAATACATCTCATCATGGTAGTGGATGGGAGGTTTTCCATGTGGAGCCAGACCTAGTTGTTTTTTGGGGAGATCCCATTCCCATGTGTCCAGTCGCTCCAGATAATATGGTGGGTTGGGGTGTATTTGATGGCATTGATGGCTATGATATAGGTGATAATGTTTGCATGCCTACGGAGGATGGGTGAATCATTTCCATCCCTTCTAATACCGTTTGGCAGCATATGGAGGGTGAGGGACATTCACCTTGTGAGCATACCCCCCATGATTGACATGATTTTATGTATACTTTTTGGTGATGTGGTTGGTGATGGGTTTAACCATATTTCTGTTGTTTTAAGTAACTGCTTTCTAACTCAAACTAATTTAGTGTGACTACCTATTGGGGTGTGCCTATCCACCCTTTTTTTTGTTGTAAAGACTTGTATATTTAAATTAATTAAAATTTAGGCCTTTACATTTAAAATAAATAAATAATAATAATGCATTTGCATTAACTTCACTGATCATATTCATACTATTTTTTTATCTCAACATTTCTTAGCTTTTTTAACAAATAAATTAATATTTAATTTAAAAATGAAAAAGAAATTTATTGTCAAAATAAGGAAAGTTTAATTTAAAATATTTATATTGTTTTTACATTGTAGTAGATTAACATTTAACAAGGTTATATTATTTTAACATTATCTCCTAATAAAAAATTAGAGTTTCTTCTAGTCCCTACTATGTTATTCTTTTTTTTTAATCCTTAATTTAAATATAAATTAAAATTTATCTATCTATCTATCTATCTATATATATATATATATATATATATATATATATATATATATATATATATATATATATATATATATAGTTTTAAATAAAAATAATTTAATAACTATAAAAATGGACCTTTGGAGAAGAGCAAGGATATAGTGTGAGGAAGGAGTGAGCCTCACCTTTTTTGCTCTAGATCTTTGGTAAAATAAAAAATAAAACATTCATATGAGGAAACGATGTGTAGCATTTGTTTTAAAATTTGCACATGCTTAAGCACACATGCAACCTTTGGTATCAACGAGACCTCTCGCTTACATTTACAAGTAAAGTTATCACATTAAGGTACTATATCCATAGCCTAACAAAGCTACCATAATAATGTTTGGGCATCAAACCTTTAAACCATTGAAAAGATATAAGGATATAATTTTTTGTGATTCTTTCACTTTATTTTCTACTCTATTCATCACTATAGCTAGACATAAATCATGGAATTGATAAATTCCAAGTATATATGAAAGTTATGCCCATGTACAAGGATTTTTTTTTAATTAGGCATCATTGATAGGGTAAATCTATTTCCATATTACCTTGGTACCTTGTATCATTCTCTTTCACGGGCCTTAAGGTCTCTCTCATATATGCTCATGTACACTGAGAGGATTAGCCTCTTTCATGTATTGATAAGTATCTAGGAAATATGGGTATATAGAAATATTTGGTATATTAAACTAGTGGTATCTTGAAATGAGGGACCATTTTGGGAGTCATAAGGAACCTTCATCATGGAAAAAAAAATATAAAAATATTATAGAATTATATCTACTCAAAGGCCTAAATTTTAGATCTTGGAAGACCAAAATGAGGACAATTCTAGTGTTTGCGAAACTCTAGGATATTATCATAAAAAAATAACTCAAGTTGAAGAGGATGAAGAGGCACAACATCATTTTGATGAAACAAATACCAAAGCACTAATGATCATTACTCTTTCCATAGTAGATTTCATTCAACCATATATTTGTGAAGCAAAGACATCAAGGAAGGCATGGGATACACTTTCTACCATATTCAAAGGGAATAATAAATCAATAATTGTTCACCTTTAGTCGTAACTCTACACATTGAGATTTTAATATGGAGAAAGCATTGAGAAATTTATTCATAAAGTTACAAAATTGAAAGCAAGATTGCATGCCATAGGAGAAATAGTAGAAGATAGGCTCTTCGTACTCATCATACATGGAGCTCTACAATAATTTTTTTAGTGTTGATTACTTCTTTAAAAGTATCAAATAGGAAGGTGTATTTTGATGAGTTGGTGAATATGATTCAATAGGATAAAGCAACCAATATAATGAGGAACTAGTAAGTAAACAATGCACTCTTTTCCAAAAAGAAACCATAGAAGAGTCCTTTCTCATCTTCATCATCATAAAGACAACCTCAATGACAAAGGAGGTATTATCATATCTATGAAAGATAAGGACATGGTAATAAATATTATCGATATAAATCCATGATTAGAGGAGGTCAAATCCATAACTCTCCTCCTCATAAATGAAGTTCAAACTACACCTGAAGCCATAACAAGGGCATTTTGCACATGAATAAAAACCTGATTTTTAACTAGAATATGAACAGGAACATAAGATCCTAACATCCAAGGCAATAACAAAATTTAAGGATGAAATTTTGCATATTGATTTAGGTGCTAGCAAGCACATGAATAGATATAAGTGTGGTTTGATTCCTTACAAGCCAAATATGGGAAACTAGCCACTATTTTTGATGATAAGACCTAGCATATAAAAGGAGTAGAAAATATTCCTCTTAATCTAACTAACAATAAATGTAGTATTGAAAATATACTACATGTATCGGTAATTGAAAATGACTTGCTATTTGTATCACAAATTTTAAATCAAGACATGGAAATCAAATTGTAGGTTATTGATAGGGAAAAGAGAAATTTCATAATAAAACATGGCAATTTTATAGCAGTTGATTCCTATAAGAATGACTTTTTTGCACTCTTTTTCATCTATCTCCTAATGTCACACTAGACACAAACATGATAGATGCTACCTCCATTTGGTAGAGGAGATATAAATATTTGGGTTTTGGTTACCTACTTCAACTAAGTAAGGATCATATGGTGATAGGTTTTCCTAACCTTTCACCCATATTTTTAATATGATTGTGTCATGCTCCAAAAATTTTATTCCAATCATGAGCAACATTTTTTTTTGGGGAGTGAGGGTTACAAACACTTTCTTTTAACAAAGGATACTTTCTACACTCTAGTTAAAGGTTTTAGAGTCCCCGAACTGGGTTATATGCTCCTTACAAAGTTGATAGAGGTTTACTTAACATAGAACCATCACGAAGTACATCCATCCCTACAACTTACATATGTTAGTCCATGCAAGTGTACTAGATGTAGAACCCAAACTAAAACTATCATTCTCATTTTCTCCAATGAGCTAGCTACTCCCTTTTATTCAGTCAAAAGGGATACACAATTCACCACACCCTACATAATTCCATTTATTTAGGTGTGTTGAGCATGAAAGGATAAGACTATCTGACTATGCAAAGAGATAGCCTCCCCGTTATTAGGTTCCCTTCCAAACCTTAACTCATGGCTCCATTTAATTTCTTTTTAGTTTATTATTTTATAATACTATAGCCCAATATATAAGGTTTTATTCATATGTGACATGCTTTTATTTGTTATTTTGTTACTAAATACTAAATATTTAGTGTTAGAATTAAACCATAAGGTCTATTTGGTTACACCTCCACAGTGAAGCTACAATCCCTTTATGCTTAAATTACTTGGATCCTAACATTATTGAATAACCAAGTTATCCCTACTAAGTATAGTTATCATATATGGATCCCTTGACATTTTCATTAAGAGTAATCATTACACACCTCCTAAGAGTTTATGTTTCCAAAGGTTGCCTCAAGAGGTTATGTTCATAAAATATCCACATAAGAGGCTTAGTTCTAATCAAAACCATAAGGTATGTTGGTTTCTTAGATTCAAAACATTAACTCTACTCTAATCTGCAAGTGTTATCTTATTGCTTTATTCATAATATACCTTTTTAGGAAAACTTTAAATTTCTTAACAATACGTTAACATAATACCCTATTGTGATATTCTGGTAATGTACTTAATAATTTATCATAGGAGACCACCAAGGTTTATTTATTTCCTAAATATATAGCACCTCATTCTATAACTATGGTACCCTCATTTTATCATTTGCATATACATTTCTTTTGGTGCAGCTAATATTTAAGTCAACAACAATATATCCTCATGCACAAGTAACACAAAGTGTAGCTAGATGCCCTACCTCATCTGGATATATTATGTAGGGACCATGCAGTGTTTAGTAAAAAAAAGTCTTGGATCTATGATAACAACATCTACATAACCATAGTATGAAAAAGGAGCATTAGTTTTAAATATTGCTTAAAATTTAGGAGTAGTATCCAAGAGCTAGATCTAGAGCCAATTGGATGGACACATGGTTGTTGAACATTCGTAGAGAACCAAATAATGTAATAAGGGGGATGCTAGATAATTATACAATTATTTAGTTAATAATTTGAATAATAAGAATACAAAGAAATATATGTTTAGATTACAGTCTAGTTTACCTTGTAGACTTCATCGAAGCCCCATTTTCCAAGGAGATTTCTATCGATGGCATATTTTAGAACTCCATAATAAAAAATGACTTGTTCTAAAGTTTCTCTTATAGCCAAACCTTCCTCTGCACAAAGCATTATGAAAGTATGTTTCTGGAATGTACATTGCTAAAATATTATAGAACGTAAGGTTTGGGAATGAAATAACTTTTAAAGTAGCACATGTTTGGGAGAAAGAGAGTGTTAAATCTTTCATGAGAGAATTTCATAATAATGAAACACAACACCACGATCAAAGCTCGCCCTCCTATGCTTCCTAATAGTATAGGCAGTATTTTGTGAAATATTTGCACGGCGGTGGTGGGAGAAAATTTACTCATAAAATAAACTTAGGAATTCAGACGAAAATTAATTTTGGAAGAACTTAGGTGTAAAAATGATTTTTGGATGAGTGAGGGGCAAAAACCAATTTTGAAAGATATTAAGGGTGAAAATACCTTTTTGGAAGATAAAGGGGTGAAAAAGGTTTTTCGCAAGTACTAAGGGCGACAATGGGTTTTCAAAGCACAACTTGCTTGAAAATAACACAACGGGTTTATCTTCATGAGGGAGAGGTGGACAGAGAGTTTTTGGAATGATAAAGAGTTTTTTAGATATAGAGAATAAATTAAAAGATACACCCTAAAGATTTTGTGCCCTCTAAGGGCTTTCGTGTCTTCGAATGAGCGGAGATTAACTCAGTATGAGTGGAGATTAAACATATGAGATTTGTATTTCTCACAAAAGAAAATAAGCACAAATAAATTTATATTATTTAAAACAGAAACTGATTGCTACTACAATTTTTTTTTTTTTATTTGTGGAAAACATCCCAAAAGGGATGCCACTTTCGGGTAAGACCCAAGGAGGCAGGGGTATCCATTCTACCAAAAATGCCTAGGACTCGGACCTAGCCTACCACCTTTGACATACTCAAGGAGCAAACAAACACACAAAACCAATTTAAAAATAAGTAAATAACAACAAAAATAATAAAATAAAATGAAAAAAATGCTCCTTGAGTGTGTCAAAAAAAAAATCACAACCAAACACACACAATAAGATAAAAGAAACCACAACACAAACCACATAGAAAAACACAAGAACCACATAACAAAACACAAACAAGACAAAAACAACAGAACACTACAAAGACATAACCCAAAAAAAACATGAAAAATAAACACAACCTAAACCTAAAAAAAAATAAATAATAAAATAAAATAAAAATAAAAATAAAAACAACCAACAATAGACAATACAAAAAAACAAAAAACATAGAAAACACTTACACATAAAAACACGAAATAACACAAACAAAGAGAAACCCAAGAACAAGAACGAAAAAAACATAAGAACAATAACAAAAAACATTAAAAAAAAAAACAAAACAAAACAACAAAAACACAAGAACAACAAAAAACAACACAAAGAACACAAAAACAAAACAGAACAAAAGAACCCACCCACCTTAAAAAACTTAAAAAAAAAACAAAAAACAAAAAACAAAAAACAAAAAAACAAAAACAAAAAAAAAATTGAACATAACAATGACCTATCTAGACCAGAAGACTATTAAGGCAAGAATCAACAGAGGAAACAAAATAAAGAATAGAATGAGCTAGGGAACTAAAAAAAACTGAATGAACCAAAGAGAAGCAAAAAAAAAAAAAAAGAAGAAACTAGGTACCTTTAGAACTGGAGCCATCCAAAGAAATGATAGAAATAAGAGCTTCCCTAATTTGAGAAGCCCACCATATAGGATGGTGGCCATAACAAGTAAGATCACCTTTGTCCAAAGTCCAATTAGCTAAAGCATCATCACTTTTGTTTTGATCTCTGACCACATGATTGTAATCAACTTTCAAAAATCCCATCTGGATTAACTAAATCTTCTCAATAATTCTTTTTATTCTCCAATCCACCTTATGATTATTAGGATTCTTCAAGAGATTAATCATAAGTTGAGACTTAGACTCAACTAACACCTTTTCCCATCCAACCTTAGTAGCCTCTTGAAGGCCTCTAAGGATACCATACCCCTCAGCAAGGTTATTGGAAAGAATACCCAAATTCTTAGCAAAAGTAAAAACCAGGGAGCCATCTGAAAGTCTACCAATTCCTCCCACATTGGCTTTTCCGGGGTTCCCTCTAGAGGCTCCATCAGTATTGGCTTTTCCAAAATCCTTAGGAGGAGGTTGCCAATTTCTATTCCTATCCATTTTACTAATACTCACATTCCCTTTAAGATGGTTGTCCTTAGAAGGTTTAATCTTCAATCTTTGCATCACTTGATCCCATATTTGGTGGGAGTTTTGGGGGTGATTAAGGAGATGATGGACTGATTCAACTAAGTTGGCTATGGTATTTTTCCAAATATAGTGAATATCCTTCCTATCTTGATTAAAAATTCGGTTGTTCCTTTCATTCCAAATATTCCAAAGAAGAATGGTAGAACCCATCCAAACTAATCGCCTAATAAAATGATCAACACCATCTTGATTAGGCCAATCCCTCCAAATCTGTTCAAAAGTAAAAAAATTGGACCACTATAAGCCAAGTAAAGTGGCCATTCTCCTCCATAGCTCAGAGGCTAAAGTACACTCAACAAAAATATGGTTGATATTTTCTACATTCTCTTCACACATTTCACATCTAAAAGGGCCATGAAAACCACGCTTCATAAGTTGCTCACCAGTAAGCACCCTACGATGGAATAACATCCAATTAAAGAACCTCACCTTAGGCCAGAGCTTTTGAGCCCACAATCGAGAAAATATGTCAGAAGAATGGTTGGGATTATTATGGCATAAGGTCAAATAACCTTGAGCAACTGAATACTCACCCTTAGTAGTGTTGTTCCAACCAAAACAATATTTTTCATGGGACCAAGAGAGGGATCTCATATGAAGGATGCCTTGGATATCTTATCTTTACCTTTCTAGGATTTGAATAGGCCAGTCCTCAATAGGGATCCAATATCTACCAACCTTTGAATTACTAGTATGGTACCGATAGTAATTAGCCACCTTTATCCAATTAGCTCGGTGAAGCTCCTCCATCCAAGGCCTCCAATCGGGAAGCCGAGTTATCAAAGGCTTGTGACCATCCCAAGAATCTGTCCAAAAATTTGCATGTTGACCATTATGAATGATCCACAATTATTTTTTCTTTATCAAATCCTCACCAGTCTTAAGAACTGCTAAAATAAGAGAAACTTTGGTAGGAAGTTGATAGCGAACAAGGTCTTCAGGACTTTTGTTCTCAGCATATTTAGCACGGAGATTATTGGCCCAAAGAACATTGGGGTTATGCAACATCCTCCAATATAATTTAGCAGCTAAAGCTTTGTTGTTATTAATTGAAGACCGGAATCGTAACCCCCCTTCACTCTTAGGAAGACATAAAGTATCCCATTTCACCAAGGCCTATTTTATTTTCTCCTTAGTACCACTCCAAAGGAAACGATGACTGATTTGATCCAATTCTCGAAGAACAGCCTTTGGGATATTCAAAACGAAAGAAACATAAATAGGAATAGCTTGAAGGACTGATTTTACCAAGGTGATTCTACCCTAGAAGAAAGCCACTTGTTGGTCCACTTTCTAATTTTCTTCTTGACTTTGTCCAACAACCAATTCCAATATTTATTTTTCTGCCTTTGAATACTTATGGGAATACCTAAATAAGTTATTGGAAGAGAGGTCTTCTTATATCTTAATTTATCCAAGACCATGGATTCATGTCTAGTAGAGTAGTAAAAGAAAATAACTTTAGATTTGTCTTCATTGATCAACTGCCCAGTAGCCTTAGGTAAAAGCTAATGATTTGCTTAATATTAGAAGCTTCCTTAACTATAACTTTACCTAAAAGAGTAGAGTCATCCAAAAATTGAATATGAGAGATAGGTCTAGCTCCATGAGCAATGGTAACTCCCTCAAGGGTTTTATTTTACCTATTTTTGGTTATAGTTATATCCAATCATTCAACAAGAATGATGAATAAATAAGGGGATAGCGGGTCACCTTGCCTAATACCTCTGGAAGCTGGGAAAGATTGAGAAGGTCTACCATTGATAAGAACTAAGTAGGAAGCGAAGAGATACATCCCATAATCCAATCCATCCAATCCTTAGAGAAACCAAATTGCCTCAAAACTTTGATAAGGAAGTGCCAATCCACTCTGTCATAAGCTTTGGATAAGTCTAACCAAATGAACATGGAAGGAGAATTTTGCATATCCATCGAATGGATGGCTTCATGAGAAAGAACTATCTCATCTACTATTTGACGTCCTTCCACATAACCCCCTTGCTTTGGGGAAATAATCTTATGCAAAAGAGGCTTCAACCTTTCTGCCATGATTTTAGTAATGATTTTGAGAAGAACATTACATAAAGCAATAGGTCTAAAAGCTGAGATATGATCAAACTCTTGAGCTTTTGGGACAAGAGTAATATAATTTTTATTGATAACCTTCAAAATTTCTTTGGCTTTCCTAGATTCTTACACCACCTCTAATAAATCAACATGAAGGATATCCCAAAAATCTTGGTAGAACTCAATGGGAAAACCATCAGGACCTGGGGTTTTCCCTTTTTGCATTTTAAAAACTACTTGTTGAAGCTCATTGATAGTAACGAGAGCAGTCAAAATAGAGTTATCCTCAGAAGTGATAAGATAAGGGATTACTTGAAGAACATTTTGTTGTGAAGCTGTCAAGAGGAGTAGCAGCAAAAAGATTGGAAAAATAATCAACAACAATAGAGTTCATGCCATCCCAAGTATAAAAAACATCTCCAAAATTTGATTTTAAGGAAGAAATAAAGTTGTGAGATCTTCGAGCTAGAAGAGATTTGTGGAAAAAAATTGTGTTTCGATCTCCTTCTTTGAGCCATTGAATTCTAGATTTTTGCTTCCATAAGATTTCTTCTCTTTTTTCCCATTCCTCTAACTGAGTTGTGAGTTTAATTTCATCTGCACTTATCTTCTCTGTGAGGCCATCTAAACGGATTTTCTTATTCAAAATTTCAATATGAGCAATAACTTCATGTTTTTTTTATGAACATCTCCAAAATCTTTCTAGTTCCAAGTCTTGATTTTGGATTTAATGTATTGCAGTCTTTTGGCAAAACAGAACATCTTAGTCCCATGCCTAGGTTTACCTTCCTTCCACCATTTTTGCACACGAGTTCTGAAGGAAATGTCTCTAAGCCACATTAATTGAAAATGAAAAGGAGAGAAACTCATATTGGTTTTCCACATTTCCACCATGACGGGCCAATGATCCGAACCAAAAATATTAAGAGTCTTCACTTTAGGAATGTGACCATGGATTAAGAAATTTTCAGAGAGCAAAAACCTATCCAATCTCTCCATTATACAAGCTAAGTCTTGCCTTCTGTTAGACCAAGTCATAAGGCCATTATATGGTTGGATATCCACAAGATGGATATTTGCAATATATTCGCTCATGAGGTCAGTGATTTTGTCCAAATTTCTATTTCCCCCCCTTTTCTCATCCAGAGAGAGGATGGTATTGAAATCTCCTTCGATCAAGATCTAAGCTTTAGGAAAATGAGAAATGATATGAGTAATATCCTTCCACTATCTTCTTTTTTCCTCCAAAGAAGTTGGAGCATAAACAGTAATGCAGAGCATAATCTGGTTGGAATGTCTACTTTGAATAGCTATAGCCAACAAACCCCGACTACCAACCATATGGTGAATAACTACCTCTTTTGGGTCCCAAAGACAAGCAATGCCACCCGAAGTCCCTTGGGAACTGAGGGAAACCACTTTTCCAACTAGCCAAATTTTACTGGAAATTAAGTCCATATCCTCCATTGACATCTTTGTTTCTTGAAGGAAAACAAGATGTGGATGATTTATCTGAATCATTCTTCTAATTTCATTTTGTTTTGAAAGACTCCCTTTGAGTCCTCTAATATTCCAAGTGATGATCTTCATTAATACCAGGGCTAAAAAATTTGGGAAGAGCATTAATCTTACCTTCCTCTACAAGCTTTTCACCTTCTTTTACCATATGATATTGATTGGTCTTGCGACCTACTTTTTGATTAGCATCCATCTTCAATTTTTTTTCCCCTATTTCTTGACTTATTCCAATTGAATCTAAGATTTCTTCTAACCTTGAAGAATGCTCATACACAGCCAAAAGTTTACTATATGGTTCAACGGAATTTTACTAGATGGTTCAACAGAGTCTATATTGGGACTTGCATTATTTGAAGTTTTGATATTTGAAATACTATTTTTCTTGTGTAAATTTTCTCCTTTTTTTCTGTTGAAAACCTTTGATTTGTTGGTTTGTCTCTAAGTTCTTCCATTCATATTTAAATTGTGTTTCTAAGATTTCAATTTCCATTATTTCCTCTTCCTCACTTGGGACATCATTTGTGGAAAGGATTTTAAACATATTAGAAGATGACATTGATTGATCCTTCATAATTGGTTTTTTTTTAGTGTTCTTCTTCTTAGGCATTTGGAAACCTATTGATTTTATATCTTCTTTATTTTGATCAAGAATTTTATTTGGGCAAGCACTGGCCAAATGACCATATTCATGGCAAATTCTACAACAAAAAGGAATGTTCTCATAGTCCACTACTTGCTCCCAAGTGTCTTCCCCAAATTGTAATGTGATATTTTTAGGTAGGGGTTTGTCAAAATCCATTAAAACACAAATCCGAGCATAAATAATATGTTCAAAATTTTGAGTATAATCAGCAGTCATCATAAAAGTTCCTAAAGAGTTTCCAATTGAAGAAAAAATAGTAGGATTCCAAAATTCAATAGGGAGGCCAAAGAGTCTAACCCACACGGGAGCTATAGAAGGCATATCTTCTTTGGATTTAAATTTAGTATGCCAGGGCTTCATGAAAAGCCCTGCCCTTCCAAAAAACCAAGGACCCCCTTGAAACGTTTTCTCTCTATCTTCATTATTAGCAAATAAAACAAGAAAATAACCATTTGGATAAATAGAGATTTGTAATTCACCTTTAGTTTTCCAGCTTTTTGTAGCCCAGACTTTGAAAGAAGATAGACTCGGACGAAAACCCACAAACCGACAAATTAGTCCTCTTTTTTCCAAATCTTCAATGCTAGTCTGAATGTTACCCATATCAAGCTTAACAATAGGAGTTCCATTAGTTGCTTTAATACATCTTGACTCCGTTTTCCTGGGATCAATCTTAGGTATTCTTAGAGGTTTATGGGAAGCCCTAAGATTGATATTAGCATTGGGCTAAGGCTATCCACCATGAAGGGCATCCCTAAAATTCATTTTTGGGACCGAGTCTTTGAAATTCTTACACTTGACAGGGGTTTTCACAATAGACTTATTTTGTGGGTGCACCTTAGCACCAAATTCACTTGAGATATGAGCCATTTTTTGATCAACTTCTTAAAATTTATTTCGTGATATCTTTAATCCTTGCCCTAGACATCGTGGAAAGGTATGGTTTTCACTTTTCGTTTGTGCAACAAATTGAAAGTCGTTGTCACTCAAGTTCATAGTATGATCTGTTGAAAGACAAATTTCTAACCCATATTGGATCCCCTGCGACATTTCCTACTAAAATATTGAGCATAAACCACAAAAATATTTTTTCTAGGGCCTGAAGACCCTAAAAACCAACCTCTGGAGCTGCTTGCACTCAACCCAGATGAAACCCTCGCATAGCCGCTTGCCAAATATCTTGTTCACACATAGGGATGTGTTAGGATATGTTTTGCTCCAAATGATATGAAAATTGGTGGAGACATTCTAAGGATTTTCAGGTATCTACCCTCAAAATTTTATCTCAATATGAGTCCAGATGAGTGAGATATGGCTGAAACGAGTTCGGCAGTTTGGGAAATCCTACAAAAAATGTCTCGACAAATAAACATTACTCTCATCCTAATGTAGTTTTACAATGCTTAATACAAAGATACAATTTACCAACATCTGCAATATTAGTTGTAGGTTAAACACTAGAGGAGTATTCGATAGACTTCTGCATCAACTCCTTTATCTCTTCGTCTTCTACCATCTCTTCTCCCACTCTTCTCTGCTCTCCTTCGTTTTCTCTGCTCTCTTTGCACTGCACTGGAAGAGAACATCGCCTTATATAGTCAAGTGAAGGGAGGGATAAGGCTTATCTTTTGAAAAGGGATAAGGCTTATCATCAAACATTCTAGGGTTTTTGTCTATATGCAAAGGTTGGTATTTACCGTGCATGCGGGAAATTACGGCAACCAAATTTTCGATGATAATATCTATCAGAGATATTTCTGGCATGTGAAATCAAGTTTAATTTCTAATATCCTCCTTTAAATGAGATTTGACAAAGACTTTGATGCTAAGATTTTATTTCATCTTGTTGAAGTCTTCCTCCTACAAATGTTTTGTGGAAATATCTGCTACCTCGTCTTTGGACCTGTAAAACATTAACTCAATTTTGTTAAACTTCACCAGCTCTCTAATGAAATGGTAGCGGATATCGATATGCTTTGTCCTACCATGAAGCATTGGATCCTTTGATAGTGCTATGGTAGAATTGTTGTCATAGTAAATCATTGTTGTCCCTTCCTGGTGATGATTCAACTCACCTAATATTATTTGCATCCATACAGTCTGGCATGCAATTGAGGTGGCGGTAACATATTCTGCCTCAATAATGGATAAAGCAACAGTTGGTTGCTTTTTTAAAGACCAAAAAACTACACTCGATCCAAGATGGAATGCATAATTAGAAGTACTCTTTCAATCATCTATACTGCTAGCCCAATCACTATCTGTGTAGCCGATTAGTTCAAGTTGGTATTTTCTAGCATAAATGATTCTATGGTCTTTTATCCCATTGACATACTGCAATATTATTTTCCCTACATGCAAATGAGGGTTCTTTGATGCTTCTATAAATCATCTGATCAAACTCACTGTAAACATTAAATCCGGTCTAGTTGCAGTCAAATACATCAGGCTTCAAAAAAGTCATTTGTAGAATGTTGGATCAACATTGCTGCTGCAATCATTCTTGCTCAGCTTCAAGTCTATTGCAACTGGTGTGATTGTAGGTTTACTATCCTCCATATTAAACCTCTTCAAGACATATTTTATATACTTTCCCTGAGAAATGAATATGCCATTCACAGATTGGTCAACTTCAATTCCAAGAAAGTATTTCATCAGACCTATGTCTGTCATCTCAAACTCCTTTTTCATGGCAATTATAAACTGTTCAAACAACATATTGATGTTACCAGTATAAATCAGATCATCTACATACAAGCAAATGATTATCATCTCCCCTTTTGCAATTGACTTTATGTAGAGGGTGTGCTCATATGAGCATTTGATAAACCCATTCTCCTAAAAGTAGACATAAATTTGGTTGTACCAAGCCCTGGGTTCTTGCTTCAACCCATACAAGACCTTTAATTTTAGGACCTTGCCTTTTTACCCTTCCAGCTCATAGTTGGGTGGTTGGTCTATGTAGACCTCCTCTTCTAACACTCCATTGAGGAAGGTAGACTTGACATCCATTTGTAAACATTCCAACCTTTTTAGGTTGCCTATGCCAGGATCATTCCGATTGTGTCAAGTCTCTCTACAGGAACATATACTTCATGATAGTCAATCCTTGACTTCTTCTTGTAGCCTTTCACCACCAGTCTGGCCTTATGCCTGTCAATTTTACCTTGGGCATTAAATTTGGTTTTATATACCCATTTGAACCTAATGGTCTTCTTTCTTGTTGGAAGATCCATTAACTGCCAGGTCTTATTCTTCTCTATGGCTTCTATTTCCTCATCCATAGCCTTCACCCATTTTTTATTCTAAATTGCTTCTTCAAATGAAATTGGATCACACTCAAAAAATAAAGCAAAATCAAAATGTTCTTCATCTATTTGATTTCAGGTTACCTCATAAATGTCTTGCAAGCTCCTTATCTTCACAAGTATCTTCAAGTTGGAGATCCTTCTTGCAAGTGGAGTTGTGATGATGAGGCAGTGTTGCTGCTAGCACCAATAGTATTGCTCAAGGCTATAAGTGGTTGCACTTTATCTTCTTCCAAGTCCTCAGACTCAATGATTGTTGGTTTTGACTAATCAGTATTTGATTTCCAATTCCATGCGTCATCCTCCAGGAACTTCACATCTCGATTGATGATCAACTCCTTCATCATAGGATTGTACAACCTGTAAGCCTTAAAATATTCACTATAACCAATGAAGATGCATGTCTCTGCCTTATCGCCTAGCTTCTTTCTCTTCTCATCTAGAACATGTGCATATGATATGCACATGAATACTCTTAAGTGAGTAACACTGGACTTCTGGTTGCTCCAAGCCTCTTAAGGAATCTTGTCCTTCACACTCTTTGTGGGATACCTATTTAGTAGATAAATTGCACAACATACAACTTCTACCCAAAAATCATGTGGTAAACCTTTTGCCTTCAACATGCTCTATGTCTTCTCCATTATGTTTTGGTTCTTCTCTGCAACACCATTCAGTTGTGGTGTGTATCTGGAACCTTTGAATTCCATTTTACTTAAAAAAATTATGGAATTCATTGGAGATGTACTCACCTCCACCATCTATCCTAAGAGTCTTCACGTAATAGCCACTCTATTTTTCAACCAAAGCTTTGAACTCCCTAAATTTTCCAAAAGCCTTTGACTTTTGTTTAATGGGATATACCCATGTCCTCCGACCAAAATCATCAATGAAATTTAGGAAATACTTGTTATCGGTAAATGTGTTGGTTTGCATAGGTTTGCATATATCTGAATGCACCAGATCTAATGGCTATGAAGCTCTCCAAGACTATCCTGTATGGAACACATCCCTGTGATGCTCACCGATTAAGCAACCTTCACAAAATTGATTCAGTTGCTCTGTAAGGGGTAAATCCTTCACCATTTATTTCTTGTGCAGTAGGTTTAGGCCACTGAAACTCAGATGACCGAATCTGAGTTGCCACAGCCAGGTAGCATCCTTCACTACTACACTAAATGACAACAATAGGTCATTCTAAATATGTAGGAGAAAAATTGTGTTCTTTGTCATGGACACATTTGCAATTTGCCCATGCTCTTTGTCTTTGATGGTACAAGATCCATCCTTGAATTGAAAAATGTGTCCCTTCTGCACAAGCTATCCAACACTCAACAAGTTGTGTTTCAATCCAAGCACATAATACACATCTTGGATTTGTTTCCTTTCACATTTCCTGGTGCGGATAATAATTTTTTATTTTCCCATGACAAGTACCTTGTTGTTGTTCCCCATATTCACTTCATATTGGATAGTTTCATCTAACTGTGAGAACATCTCTCTTTTCTCAGACATGTGGTTGCTGCAACCACTATAAATATACCAAGTATTCTTCTGGTTCTCCTCCTCAATACTGCAAATCAACAAAATATTTCCACAAGCATCTTTACACTCTATATTTTTAGACTTATTTGTGTAGTGGGCTTGTTGCTTATTATCTTTGGCCATCTTCTTTATACACTCAAAAATATAAGATCGAATTTCTTGCAGTAATAAGATTGGATCTTCGATTTATCATACCTATGATTTGATCCTCCTTGTTGATTTCTTCCATTGCCTCTTCCTCCTGCTTGATAGCAGTTGTGTCTAGTCTCTCCTTCGTTGGAGTTTGACCTTCCTCCTCACTTGTTACCTCTTCCATGCTTGACTCTGCTATTTTTTCCTTTTCCTCCTTGATAACTGCATGCTCCTTTATGGGATTCTTCTTTGCTACTATCTTGGAATGATACCTGCATCTTGAATGCTTGCTCCAATGAGGAATGAGTTGAGCGACTCAGCCTTTGCTCATGTGTTTGCAAAGAACCCATGAGTTCATCTATAGAGAGGGTTGTCAAATCCCTTGATTCTTCTATTGCAATCACTACTAAGTCGAACCTTGTTGGTAGGCTCCTCGGTATCTTCTCCACAATCCTCTAGTTCCCAACATTCTCGCCATTCAACCTCATCTAGTTGATGATACCCATTATTCAGGTAAAGAAATATCTCATGGACTTCGACTCGCTCATCTGTAATTTCTCAAACTCTCTTCTTAGAATCTGCAATCATACCAACTTCACTTTGTCAGTGTCCTACAAGGAGCTAAAAAGAATTTCCCATGTCGCCTTTGATGTGGTTGCTACTGCAATTTATGGGAAGATTGTCTCCTCTACCACCTGCATTATCTAAAATAATGTCTTTTGGTCCTTTCAATTCTCCTTCAGCAAATCTGACTCCACCTGGGAGAGGGCGCTCACGACTGCTACATCTGCTAGTTCTACGTAATCATTCTAGACCAGGTTCCATAGCTCTTGATATCCAAATAGGATCTTCATCTGGATGCTTCAGTAATCATAGTTCTTGCTATTGAAACATGGGATCTGCAACTGCAATGAGTTACCACTAGAAGACATTGTTTCTTATCTTCCATGAGTCAGGCGCTAGCTTAATACCAATTTGAAATATTTGCGCAGTGGTGACAGGAGGAAATTTGTTCGTAAAATCAACTTGGAGGAATTCGAGCGAAAATTAATTTTGGAAGAACTTAGGGGTAAAAATGATTTTCAGATGAGCGAGGGGCGAAAATCAATTTCATAAGAACTTAGGGGCGAAAATCCCTTTTTGAAAGATATTGGGGTGAAAAAGGTTTTTCGCAAGAACTAAGGGCGACAATGGGTTTTTGGAGGAGCAAAGGACGAAATGGGTATTTGGAGCACAACTTGCCCAGAAATAATGCGATGGGTTTATCTTCGCAAGGGAGAGGCGGATAGAGAGTTTTCGGAGCAATAAAGAGTTTCTCAAGTATAAAGAATAAATTAAAACATCCACCCTAAAGATTTTGTGTCTGCTAAGGGCTTTCTTGCCTTTGAATGAGCGGAGATTAACTCAATATGAGCGGAGATTAAACATAGGAGATTTATATTTCTCACGAAAGAAAAGAAGAACAAATAAATTTATATTATTTGAAACAGAAACTGACTGCTATTGCAGTTTTACAATGCTTAATACAAAGCCAAAATTTACTAACATCTGCAAGCTTAGTTGCAAGTTAAACACCAGAGGAGTATTCGGTAGACTGCTGCACCGACTCCTTTCTCTCTTCGTCTTCTACCGCCTCTGCTCCCACTCTTCTCCTCTGCTCTCCTTCATTTTCTCTGCTCTCTCTGCTATGCACTGCAAGACAACATCGCCTTATATAACCGAGCGAAGGGAGGGATAAAGCTTATCTTCTAATAGGGATTAAGGTTTATCGTCGAACATTCTACATTTCCGCCTATCTGCAACGATTGGTATTTACTGTGCATACGAAAAATTGAGACGATCAAATTTTTGATGATAAAATCTGTGAGAAATCTTTCTAACGTGTGAAATCAAGTTTAATTTCTAACATTTTGAATTTCCCTATCCCGAAAAACGTGGATGATTATGGAAAAGACAATTAGTGCGTTTTAATTGATGTAGCGAATACCCTGATCTAAAACCTTATAAGAATGAAAGAAGGAAAAAGGAAGGACTTGTACCAGAAGTACCGTTACCCCATTATCACCGTTAAAAAAGAAAAAAAAATAGTAAGTTGCATAGCGCATAAAACAGCCAGCCTCGAGGGCGCGACCTTCATGCCTAGAAAGACAATCATCACCTAGAATTTAGAAAAATGAGTTGTCCAATACATAGTCTGGTGAAGGGATAACATCAAAGTCCATGAAGGGCGGTAGGAAATGTATAGCAGGTATTCGTTGCGTGTTTGTTTGTATATGTTTAGGCATGTTTTGCATGACTTTTTGAAAATAACTCGATTAAGACAGATCTCCAAAATCAAAGGCTGCCAGTAAACCAAGTGGGGCTAAGCAAATGAATGCTTTACGGATGATTCCACGCACACATCGTACTCCATTATCTTAAGCAAACTAATTGAGCCATATCCAACTAAACAATTGGACCTCATAAAAGAACAAGCCCCAAAATTGCAAACATTCTAGCTAGAAGACACATGTTTCACTCTCAAAACTTTAGTTTATGTCTAACCACTCTATATTACGTATAAATTATTTCAAACTCCATGTGAATCCATACTAGTCAAATCTTTAAAAGTATGGCATAAAGCAATTTAGAATTAAACTCCATGTTAGTCAAATTTTTAAAAGTATATGGACATCTTCAAACTCCATGTTCAAAATTTTAAAAGTACGCCATAAAGCAATTTAGAAGACTTAGTTAAACTCCATGTTAGTCCAATTTTTAAAATTATATCGAGAGGAGACCTAGGTTCCAATCCCACGGGATTACTCATGCACAGACAGTAGCCCAGATCCGATTCCTTTGAGTGGTGTGCCAGATTGATGACGACGGTGCAACCCCTGTGCGTCCGACGGTCCCCATCTCACGCCAGGTTACCATGTACCGAGACGGTGGAAGTCCTGGGAGCCTTCGTAGATAGTTTGAACCCTACCAGCACATAGTTACTAAAAATCGTGATTGTAACCATTGCTTCTATATATAAAAAAAAATTAAAAATTATATGGAGATCTTCAAACCAAGCTAGTCAATTTTTAAAGCAATTTAGAAGACTTAGTTAAACTTCATGTTTGTAAATTTTTTAAGAGTATATGGACATCTTCAAACTTTATGTGAGACCATGCTAGTCAAATTCCATGTGAGACCGTGTCTCGTCTAAGTGAGGCTATTTTAAAGTAATTTAGAAGACTTAGTTAAAGGATGCAATTATCAAGTATGTTTAAATTTTCCTTCTATATATATTTGAGTAATACTTGTTATGTATATTCATTATGAGGATTGAATTTGGGTCACATCACCGATAATGTAAGTGTTGTCTTTGCCGGTAAACCACACCGTATACTTATAATATTATTAAGGTATTACTATGGTTTTGGTTTGTATTGTGCAGATATGTTATTTTTGTGTATGTTATGTAATATTTAGAATAAAAAGTAAATTTAGATGCAAATTTAATATTAAAAGTATTTGTTAAATTTATGTAAAATCAATTAAGCAAATGAGAGATTTGTAATGTTTTGTTGAGAATAAAGGATGAATTATTAATTTAAAAATAAAAATAAAAATAACAAGATATATAAAAGAAAGATATTAGTTATTATAATAAACTTTTTTACAAGCAAATTTAAAAGATTTTGCTTAAAATAATTAAAAAACTATTATGTTCTTCATGAAATATTCCATTATTTGTAGGTATTTATAATAATCATTAATACAATTTTTACGTGTTTATTTTTGCTAATTAATTTTGGATTTACTATTATCGATTTTAATTATAAAGTTGGTTGACTTGTAATTTACTAAAAGTGTTGATAGGTCACCTTTTAGGAGGTAGAAAAGTGAAGGTATCATCTAGGAGAGGGTGGCATATCTAAAAGCGATAGCTAGATGAGAGAGATCCTACATACCACATGAAATGCATATAGATTCATGCTTGATGGTACAACCTTTAAATGATGATTGCATTGCATAAATTCCATAATTATGATTTTACATTTGACGACGTTTGAATGGAATTGCTTAGTTGAATGAAATATCTTCTTGAAAAAATTAGAACTTTAATTTTAAGTGCACTGATTAGCAATAGATGCCATGTTTTATTTTGATTTAAAAAACAAAAGTAAAAATTATATACCTTTGGAAAAGTCATATGCCCTTCATATCATTTTTATAAGGTTAAAAAAAATGCATGTGTTAATATCGTCTTGTTTAAACTTAGGAAGAGAAAAGAGTTTATGTTTTAAAATATTAATATGGCCATCAAAATCTGTCTTGCCATCTTGATATCATTAGGGAAGAGATTATTTTGGAGGAGTGAAGAGGTTTTAGGTTTTTTGTCCACTTGTTATGATACCAGAGGAGTGAAGATATTTTAGGATCTATTATCCATTCCTTGTGTATCTTGTTAATTGCAAGCAACGTCTCATTCTTAGGGAAAACATGTAGCTTGTGTAATTGCTTGGGATGAAATTTTTTATGAAGATGAATAGTTGAGAGGAAGGTAGTGAATAGAAAAAATTAAGGGAGCTAGGAAGAACTCAAGGAATAAAGGGAATACCCATAAAATTATTAGGTTTAGTGATTCTTTTGTAAAATTACTCATGCTTTCTAGAAATTGTTCTTGCAATAGAATGAACTCTTTTAAGAAAATATGAATGGTACTATTCCTTGGAATGGTTGTATTATTTTTAAATAACTAAAAACTATTTGGTAGTATGATAATGTGATGGTGTTGTTGTGGATTCTTTTGAAATATGATTTAATTAAAGAATACTATGAAAAAATGGAAGCCATGTTATTGTCTAAATAATTTGTGTGAATATACCCAATTTATATAAAGGGATTTTGAAGAATATATATTATTATTATGTCTACTTTTAGGATATAATTTTTTCTACATTATGGGTACCTAATTGCAATTTTGTTAAGTAAGAAGAAATCTTGTTGTGATTGATATGACTAATAAATATGAGTGTGGGTGCTTGCATGGAATTTTTTTAATGAAGTAAAATATTATTTTATCTAATACATATCTTTCAATTATGGGTACTTTAAACTTTTTGATATAATGGGTAGAGAGAATAATTTTGAGTAGTACTTTAACATTTGTGGAATTGTTAATTTGCACATAAAGTAAGAGTTTTGTTGGCCATTGTTTGAAAAGGACTTGCACCTCATAGGTAATCCTAACAGTGAAAGTAATAGCCATAATATTGGTTTGTATTCCTATCTTTGAATGTATTTATATTATTTTCATTGAATAGGAAAATAGGGCAATGAATTATATTTGTATTAGTTTTAGTTATGTAGTTGGATGTTTGAAAAGTTGAAATGGTGTGCTACTTTGTTTTAGAATAGAAATCGAGCCTTGTCATTGACAATGTGTATTGTCTTTGTTTTTAAAAATATTACAAATGGAAATAAGTTAAGGATTATTATAAATATAGCTAGGAATACCCCTTATTACTATGCAATAATGAGTTTGGTTGTCACCTTTTACCTTATTATTTTGATTTCAAGGATGATATTCATCGTATAAAATATTGAAGGAACTAGCTCAAGGTAAGTTTCCTATAGAAGGTGAAAAGATAAACTAAAATACAACTACCACTCAATATTGCACCCTTTTATACTTATATTAGTCACATTTAATTAACTTAAACTTACTATTGTAGGTTGGTAGGTCTAGAAATATTTTAACAAACAAATCCTTATTTATGTTTGGTCAAATTGTGCTTGACCTATTCTATACAATTGGAAACTTAGAAATATGTTGTCAAATGTTCTTGAATATAATCATAGTTGTAAAAAATTGAAAATTCAAAACAAAATAAAATAAACTCTCATTTTTCTATTAAAAGGATACTAGAATACTCCTATAGACCATAAACCTATAGTTGGATTTATCATTCATGTATAGTGAGTTGGAATCTTGAAAAGTTAAATTTGATTTGATTATATATATTTTATCATGGTAGTTATAAATCTATTCTATCCAAAAACATGACAAAACATATCCAATGATTGCTTTTGATATTTTTGAATTATAGTTTAAAAAATAAAATGTGGAACTCAACTTGGATGTGCATGTTAATATTATTGTATTATAAATTCTAAATTACATGATGTAAATGTGTTGGTCTATGTTTAGGTGTTACTACAATAGATTATTTTGCAAGATTTAATCTAGTGTATATTATTTTTTGGTAATATTGAGAGAAAATAGGGTTTTTAAAGGGACCCAAAATATTTTACAAAATATAAACCAATAGAAATAGAAAGAAACAAAGCAATAACAAAAATAAACAAAGAGGTGGATCCTAGAAACTCTAGAAAAACCAATGAATTGACCAATGAGAGAACCGAGGTGGTTATACATCAAAGAATCAAACTCATGAATAATTTTTCCAAATATCTAGGTAGCCTCCTCAACATAGTCCAAAGCCATATTCATCGAACTCCAAACCACATGTTGTTTGGTCTCCATCAGGAAAATACTTTGGAGAATTGCACTCTTTGTCATGGCAGATTTACCTTGAGAGTACATCTCAACAACTGGTTTGTCTTTGGCAGCAGATCTAGGAAGGACCTCCACCACATCATCCATGTCGACCACCTTAGAAAGGGGGGAGGACTCCACCAAATTTCACCTTTTACCACTCAACCGAATAGATTTACGAATCCCACCAATTTCCCCACAAGCATCCATAGAGGGGCTCTCCACAATTGGATAAGTGATTGGAGAAACCAAGGGCTTCTTACCAATGTCAAAAAAAGTCCTTCCCACCATAGATCCCCACACCCTATTAGTAGAATCAAAGCCTTTTCCATATACCTTTTTCAAACCCAATCCCAAAGAAGAAGAACGCGCAATCTCAGCTTCACATCTCAAACAATCCAAAGTCATCAAGGGGTCAAAAGGGACTGAAATAGGGAGAGAATTCAAGGAATTTAAAATATCATTAGCAACAACCCCCTTCTCCAAAACAACATGCTCAAACAACAATAAAGTCAAACCTTGATGTAATGGAACCTATCCTGTACCACTTTGCACAACCATCATAAATTTATGTATCAAGTTGAATATGAAAAAATGAATATTCATACACCTCTAATGTCAAATGTGATTAAGGAACATAGCATGAAAACTCTGCACTATGTTGTATGAAGCATCCACCATGAAAAAATCCATTATCACCCTAATTACCTTATTCCACGGAGTAGGCAAATATTTTGCACTAAAGCCATTCTAAATTCGGGGTAGGAATTCATCTTCATCCAGAAAGAAGTGAATCTCTTGAACTAAAGAGTGTCTCTCCCTATTGTGCATTGCACCATCTAAAACCAGCCTAGTGGTATGACTAACCAGATCCAACGTAACTTCAAATGACCATGACCCAACACGAACCCATCCCTCCTTCCAAGTAATTGCCATCCATTTAGACAGAATGAGATTATGACCGTGGAACTTCTGGATACAATCCAACAAACCCCCTGCTTTCAGAATGGATAAAACATCCTCATCAGTCGATAGAGACGTAGGTTCCACCCTCAACATGGACTGTTTGGACTTTCAAATAGAGACATTATATTTATCCATCTTCAGAGAAAATTGAATACACCAAGAAGGGATAATACCAATAGACCACACAAGGGAGCTTGGGGGGAAAACACACATACACAAAATAACAAAGAATGCTCCAAACACGACTTGAGCATAAAAAATCCTCATAACTCGAACCAGTCCAAATGAGGCCTCCCAAGTCAAAGACGTAGCAATTCTCCATCACCAACTCGTGAGCATCAAGAATAAAAAAATAACTTTGTAAGAGCCCTGAAGGGCAGATAGTGAACATAGGAACACACATAAACTCAAACCCCATAAGGAGCTCAAAAAACCCCACAAAGAGAGTGGGCCACCACATGAGATAGCAAGGAGAATATGGGCAGCCACACGACATATAACACAACCAAAAATCTCTCATAATACGTCCACCTGGTGAGAAGGAAGAAAATAAGTGAAGAGGTGGAACCAAGGCACAAGACCACCTAGCCAACCACATTACCAAAAGTGACAAATAAAAATTGAGCCACTTGAGGTACAAAAACTAGAGAAGAAAGGACGAGATCCAGTCTCAATGAAAGTTTAAATCTCTAATATTTGGGCCCTCCTGATGACATAAACAAAATAGAAGCCACCAAGGCCTACTATCCAATGAAATTGACACCCAAGGCACTCCAATATTTGGGCTTATTTGATAACATATACGTCGTGGAGGCTACCAAAACATACTACACATTGAGAACAACACCCAAGGGACACCCCAAGGCCATTCTATAAACCAAAATCTGCACATCAAACACACAACAAGAGGAGGACCTCAGGTAGAAAGCACATTCCAACAGAAGCTAAATAATATTTGGGATATTCCTTGACAACCAAGGTGAAAAGATAGGCAGAGTTTAGTGTTTGAAATTTGAAAAAAGGGCACAGCCACGGTACCACGAGGAAGAAGACCAGCTGCCCTCCTACTACTGTAATTACTCCCAACCCCCATCAATCCCAGTTTAAATGTACCAGCCATCGACCACCAATTAATAAATATCATTGTAGATGTGGTTCATGATCTCAAGAGGGAAATCCCTCCGCCAGACTATAAATATCTTAAGATTTACCTCCATGATTGCCATTAAATTCGTAGCTGAGTTACCTTCTCTAAAAATGTGCTTGATTTGAATTTCCTCAAGAGCATGAGATAATTTGACTACCTCATCAATTAAATTGGCCACCGTCCAACTGACGTGGCAAGAGTCATTAAGCATTCTAACCACGTTTAGCGAATCACCTTCCATAATTGCTTTCCTATAACCAAAATATTTTAGTAGAGATAAACCCAAAAAAGCTACCCTTGCTTTAGCAACTTGGGAAGAATTCCTTCCAATAGGCTCCACGTAGGCTAGGAGCAAGTTACCTTCATTGTCATGAATGACCCCCCTACACCATCCAATCTGGGATTACCTTTAGAGGCCCCATAAAAATTCAGTTTAACCTAACCCACGGGAGGAGGGGACCATCAAACCGAGGTCCTTGTATTGGGAGCAGGAGGAGGACGATCCACGTGACCAAAACCTAAACTTTGCTCAACCAAAATTTTGCTGGGAGAAGAAGCTAAAGGAAGGTCCGACACTAAGCATGCACTCACCACATTCTCCATAGTATTGCGCATAATACGAATACTCAGAATATGGGAAGAAAATTCATTTTCCCTGAACACCCAAGCGTTCCTCACCTTCCAAACTCCCCACATGACATGTGGAAGCAAAAATCTCCAGAAGCATCTTAGCCTAGGCAATAAGAGGAGATGATCCCACTAAAGAGCACAATCTAACACAGAGTTTGGAAAAATCCAATTCACACCCAACCACCCAATAATTGACATTAAAATCTCCTTAAACACATTACAATTGAGAAGCAAATGCGATGTTGATTCCCAAGCATTTTTACACATATAACATCTATTTACTAAATTCCAACCCCTTTTGTGAAGGTTCTCAATCGTGAGAATCTTATTTTGAACAGCCAACCAGAAAAACATGTTCACTCTAGGAGTAAGGTGCTTAAGCCAAATTGCACGATGTGGGAAGAAACCTTCACCATCTTCGCTAATACGACCATAGGTAGACTTCATAGAGAAGGTACCCGCACTCTCCTCCTTCCAGATCAGACAGTCCTCCACATTAGCTTGATGGATAATATAGATACGGATATCCTCTATGAGGAGAGACCATAACTAATAATCCTTAACATTCCTCACTGACCTTGGAGGGTTTGACCAAAAAATTATGTTCCCATGAACCTCAATGAAATCAATAACTTTCTCCAAACCAATGATCTTGGACCCATCAATGAGATCCCTAAATTGAGCATCTTCATTCAGAGACCAGTCTCTTAGCCACACATCATCCCAAAAATTAACTAAGCTACCATTCCCAATGATCCATCTGCAATTCTTATTGATAAAGTCCCTCAATTTCACCAGGCTATTCCAAAATATTGAGCCTCCAGAAGGTAGAAAGTCAGAGATAAAGGATTCAAAATTATACTTAGCTTTCAGAATACTACACCATAACCTACTGTCATTGGAGGTGACCTTCCAACCAAGCTTAGCAACAAGAGCCTTGTTCATTCTACTAGCACATTTCAAGTTCAGACCTCCTGCATTCTTCCTCCTATAGAGTTACTCCCAGGAGACAAGATGAAATCTACCTTTGAGTTCCTAACCTGCCCATAAAAAGGCTTTACAAATGTTGTCGATCTTAGAAGCCACTTTCCCAGGAATGTGGAACAGAGACATGAAATAGATTGGGATACTCTATAGAGTGCTTTGGACCAAAACCACCTTACCAGCTTGGCTCAGGAGAGACCCCTTCCAAGAAAAAAACTTGCACTGAATTCTCATCCATAAGGGACCACATCTCAATATTAACCCTCCTGATTAAATCTAGTGTATGTTGGTATGATTGCTAAAATAGATTATAATTCATAGTTACATGCATAGAATGCATTATACATTATAACTATAATATTTTGATTGTTATATGAAAATAATAAACACCTAGGGGATGGAGAGAATTGGTTGGAAGACAACCATGGTTTGGTAGATAAACTAGTGCACCATAAAAGTGGAAAATGTATGCATAGTAGTTGCATTTTCCAAAGTACAATTGATCACTATATAGAAAATATAGTACATGCATGAGTATATATTTGTGAAATCATAGAATTATAAATGGATTATTTTACATATTTTATCTCTATAGTTAGGTGTTTCTACATATTTTTCCTTTTAAGAAGGTTTAGAGCTTCAATTTGTGAAGCTAAGACAAGGATATTCTTACAATATCACTTGGTTGTGTGGTAAAACACCCAAATGATGCCTTCTCTTTCAAAAATTAACTCAATTTAATAAGAAGATAGTAAACATAATAAAATGTACTATAAAAATCAAACTAAACTCATGTACTTTTATGATAAAAGAAATTCTAGACTGAGCAAAAAATAATAATTTTTATTTTCAATCAACTTCAAAGCATATATGTTGTACAAATGTATACAAATAAATGTTCCAATATATTCTTGATGCTTTAGAGACCAATATATTTATTCATATTCTTATTATTTAAATTATTACCTAAATAAATGTATAATTATCTAGCATCCTCCCTTATTACATTATTTGGTTCTCTACGAATGTTCAACAACCATGTGTCCATCCAATTGGCTCTAGATCTAGCTCTTGGATACTACTCCTAAAGTTTAAGAAGTATTTAAAACTAATGCTCCTTTTTCATACTATGGTTATGTAAATGTTGTTATCGTAAATCCAAGACTTCTATACTAAATACTACATGGTCCCTACATAGTATATCCAGGTGAGGTAGGGCACCTAGCTGCACTTTGTGTTACTTGTGCATGAGGATATATTGTTGTTGTTTTTTCAACATATACTTGTGAAAATTAATGTACTTCATATGAATTATAAAATCCTTTAACAAAATTTAAACCTGATAGATATACTAGATACCTTAAAACACATTCAAATGAAGGATAAGGGTCCTATTGATATGGGTAAGGACTAGATTATGAAAATGCTAAATCAATATTATAAGTAGATACTTCACCTTGAGAACCCATATAGTGACCATTAGGTCAGGTGTGGGTTGTGCCTAATGATCCAAGATTGCACTTAGATCACTTGCTATCAATCACTAATGCTAATTTTTAATCCTTCCATCTCTAAAGTCTTGAAGCCCAAATTTACTTTCTATGATGTACTACTATGAGTACATGGTCGTGTTGAATTAAGGTCAAGTGGTGCACCATGTATATAATCTTTGGTGGTATTAGTGAGTCATTTTGGAATCTTTCTTTGATATGATGAAGCACTTGCTACCATTTCATTAACAACTTCTAAAATTTCTTCATGATCTTCCACATTTGACTCAACTCTTAGAAATTATTTATTTAAATCAATGCTCACAACTGGAGATATGGTATATTTAGAATCCTTAGGATCTTTAGCACTTGTCTTATTTTTAAATTCTTTTCCAAACACTATATCTCTATTTATATGCACTTCCTTGATGACTAGGTCTATAAATAAATAAGCTTTTGATGTTTCATCATAGCCAAGAAATATTCATGATAGTATTTTTGCATCCAACTTGGTTCTCTTTTGTTTTGGCATATGCATGTATATATTACTTCTAAAGACTATCGGATGAATAATTTAAGGCTTTCCTCCTAATCCATGCTTCTTTAGATGTAATCCTTTCAAGTGAATTTGTGAGCGCTTTGTTTTGAAGATACATTGTAATAGAGATAACTTTCACCTAATACTATTGCTCTAGACTAGCTCTTATGGGCATGCAACAAACCATTTCCATGATAGGATGGTTTCTTCACTCAACAACCTCATTTCGTTATGGAGTGTAGGCAATAGTGACTTATCACTTGATCCCATTTTGTGTGAAAACTTTAAAAATTTATTGGATGTATATTCTCCCCTCGATTTGAGTGGAGGACTTGAATATGATACCCATATTTTATTTCAACAAGCTTCATGAAGTATTGGAAATTCATGAGGGTTTCCAACTCGAGTGGTAGGAAATATACCCATATCTTCCTTGGTTGGTCATCAACAAATAGTTGAAAGCACTTATATCCACCATAACTAGCTAGCATGGGTTTGCATAAATTGATGTATATGACATCCAACAACCTCTAGCTTTGTGAGTTTTAATTTTAAATGGTACTTGATATTTATTTCATGCTAAATAACCCAATCTGTCATGACCCTCCCTTGGCATCCCTATGCATTTGATGGATTCTTGAACTGATATGTTATACTTTGATGGAATAACTAATTATTTCATTTGTAGTTTCTACAAAAATATTTATTTTATGAAATAATATAATGTATTTTTTTGATGGAATGATGAACTATTTCATTATTAGTTCTTGTTTAATACTTGGTTTATGAAAAAATATGATGCTGCTAATGAATTTGCACTTTTTTAGGAAACGACTCTCTTGTGGGTGGAAGAAGAACTAACCACTAGGAACAAGATGATATAAGGAAAAAGGAAATGATAGGATGATCTATTCATTAGACAACTTGAGCAACATGGATAATTGTTCTTTTCATGTAGTTGCATATGAATGGCATAATAAGTTTTGGATGAAATAGTTTGTTGCTTGATAATATTTTTTTATAATATTTTATATGATATAATCTTATTTTAGATATGATTTCTTTTGATAAAAATTGATTCTTGGAAGAAAAATAAATATTTATCTTTTTACTATTTTATTCGAAGAGTATCTTTTGATTAACATGGCTATTTGGACAATGGTGTGGAAGGACTCATAGTAGTATTAATATTGGCTTAAGCCCAACAGTGAATAAGATTTTTCTTAAAGTATTTATTAATGATTTTGTGTCTTCGTTTACCGAAGAAAGGAAGGTAAGTTTTTAGAATAGATTTATTGGCCGGAGACTTACTAATATCCTACTTTGTTAGCTGAGTTATTATTTCACTCTAGGTTTAATCTATTGCTAAGCTCGAAATAAAAAAAAAATAGTGTTAAAATCATGATAATTACATCACCATATGTTGGTTGGTAGTTTCCACCATATGGGAGGGGATGTGTGTGAGTTCATGGATATAGCGCACAGTCCATGAAAGCCACCCAAATTTTTTTGATAATGGGAGTGGGGTTACTTCTAGGAGGAAAGATCAAAAGATAGGAGGATATTTTGGGGAAATGATATACAGAGGATTGTTTTGAGGAAGAATTGGTTGTTCTTGCTAAGTCTAGACTACATATTTAGGTAGAACCTAAAACTTAATTCTTTTGGTTTGAGAAGTTTGTAATGGTGTTTGTGAAAATTTAGTTCTTGTCGAGGAATATCTATGCTTGTGAATCGTTTTCGAATAGTAAAGAATCTTATTTAAAAAGGGAAAGTGGAACTATTGTCGTTCATCCAACTTGTTGCTGATATCTAGATTTTGTGTCTAAAAATTGAATACTATCCCCTTTTCAATAGAAAAATAGTTCGAGTTAGATTTTACACCATCTAGATAGTTTTATTTTTAAAACATTTTCAGAAACTCGTATCTGTGTATGTATATTGCAGTTTTGTGTTTAACATGTGAACTTAATTGAGAGTATGGAGCTCTTTGTTAATGTTTGAGAGAAAACTTGCTGAAACATGGGAGTTATAAAGCAATAGGGCATAAAGCCTTAGTCAGTATGTTTCGTCTTCTTTGTATAAAGATTACAACCAGGAACCCGATTATACCCAAACTGAACTTGAAAACATACAGCAAAGAAGGAATATAATTTGATATATTTATTACAAATATTGTAAACTCTATAATTGGTTTGTATGTTAGAAAAGGAGAAGGGTGAACAACTCTCGAAGTCTATTTCTTAAATTGTGAACATAGAACTACTATGTAATATATTCTAGAATGAAATATATATACATTGTCACCTTAATGTATGTCCTCCTTTGAAGTCATTTGCATATCTTTAAAAGTGAGTAGGAACTCTTGTGAAACCAAAATTGTGGTAATAGTCCACTACAATTTAGCTGAGCTATAAAGTTGTATGGAATTCCTTTGAATTTTACCTTTTTTGAAAGGGGGTGGAATTTTGGATGTCTTCTTAAAAACTTGCTAACAGTAGGGTGGAGCGGAGTACATCCGAATATCTTGGCTAACCCAAAAATATATTAAGTTTCATGTGAATGAATAAGAAGTCTCTTATGTAGTAAGTTGATGGCTTCTCTTTAATTGTTGATAGTAGTTGTTTTATGTGGGCTATTTTAATATACGCCTATAATTTACTTTGGTGAATTTTGTGGATTTGAGGAACGATAGTCGTAAGTAATGGAATGCAATTCTGGTTGTTTGATTATATTTATTATAGTGAAAGAGCTATGTTTACTTGGCAGAGACTGGATGTAGAAATTTTATAATGTATAAGAATGAATAAGAAACTATGTGACAGTGAAGAGTTTCGGGTAATCTTTTTCAGGATGAAGCAAGCAGTGTTTGCTTGTGGACTAATTGATTTGTGATGTATGGAGTCTAATGTTTTAATGGAAATATATGAGGATTTTCTTTGGGCATTATTTATATCACAATGATTGTTGTTTTTATGAAAGAGCTTAACGGAAAATATCTTGGATGAATTTTTGAATTAAAAAAAATACATGCATATAGGTATGCACTTTGATGCAGGAGTTGTCTATGATCCCTTTATTACATTTTTTTTCGATGGGATGGAAAAAGGACTTGAGCATGATGGATTTATGCTATGCAAGGGTCAAGGGCAGATGAATACTTTCTATCATTATTCATCAAAGACCATGCTGAAAATAGCTATTGTACACTTTGGATATTTGTTTGAATACTGGAAATAGAATCTTTGTAAAAAGGATGATCATTTGAACACTTTAAAGATATGAATATATATAAATTTTAAATATTTTTTTTTACACAAATAAAATATTATATTAAAAATAATAAAATACATTTTATACACTTAAATAAATATATATATTTATTTATTTATTTATTATTATTATTTATTTTATTTTATTTTAATTTAATTTAATTCCCATGATCATTTGAACACTTTTAAGATATGAATATATATACATTTTAAATAATTTTTTTAACACAAATAAAATATTATATTAAAAATAATAAAATATTTTTTATATTATTATTATTATTTATTTTATTTCATTTGTTTTAATTATTTTTTATTTTTTTATTTTACTTATTTATTTATTTATTTTATTTTATTTTAATTTAAGCCCAAGGTTCAAATTTGGGTGGACCAGTGTGTGAGGAGGTGGGTGTGTGATGGCTTTGTGTTAAATTTCCTATTGATAAATATAACTCTCAACTTTAAAATAAGTCATAATTAAAAGGAAAAGGTTCAACCATATAAATAAATCATAAAAGGCTTCTCCCAATAACTAAAATTCCAAAAAAAATACCTCAATGTACCGATGTCCGTTGGGTGGCATTGAGATACTATCAATTATTGTTCTGATTTCCTTAAACCGCTAGGTCGCATTGTCACACCGTCAATTAAACATCGTTGTTTCCGTCATCGTCGAGGCTAAACATTGGGGAGTTAATAGCTAAGCCTATCATATCCTCCCAATATGGCCAGCCCCACCAAATAATTTACTAAACTTAGCTAGCGGGCCCGCATATCACTTCACTATTTTTTCCATGGCGTGGCACACTTAAAAAAATCCCTCACGTCATTATTTTCTGCATGACGTGCAGTCTAGCTCTCTATACCGTCAAATCCTTCAAAATTGAAAACGAACCACAAACTTTTATTCTTCTCTCGCTTCCAAATGGAAATGTCGAAAACCTCGGGACTCGGGAGATGCCTCAGTTTTTCCACCAACCCATGTATTCGAAGGTTCTCTGCCCACCGGTTTTGAAAAACAGGCATAACAGTCTCCAAGATCAAAGGCTGTCAGTAAACCAAGTGGGGCTGAGCAAACCAATGCTTTATGGATGATTCCACGCACACATATTATCTTATAAGCAAACTAATTGAACCGTATGCAACTAAACAATTGGACCTCATAAAAGAACAAGCACCAAAATTACAATCATTTTTGGATAACTATGTTTGAAACACTCTAGCTAGAAGACACATGTGTCACTCTCAAAGCTTTAGTTTATGCCTAACCACTCTATTACTTATAAATTATGGTCCTATTGTGGATATCTTCAAATTCCATGTGGATATCCTGTTAGTCAAGTTTTTATAAGTATGACAAAAATGTTAAAGCAATTTAGAAGATTTAGTTTATGCTTAACCACTCAATATTACTTATAAATTATTATCCTATTGTGGACATCTTCATATTCCATGTGAGACCATATTAGTAAATTTTGTAAAAGTATGGCAAAAGTTAAAGAAATTTAGAAGACTTAGTTTATGCTTAATTACTCAATATTACTTATAAATTATGGTTATTTTCAAATTACATGTGAGACCATACTATTAAAATTTTTATAAGTATGACAAAAATGTTAAAGTAATTTAGAAGACTTAATTTATGTCTAACTATTTAATATTACTTATAAAATATAGTCCAATGTGGACATCTTCAAATTCCAAGTGAGACCATGCTAGTCAAAATTTTAAAACTATGGCAAAATTGTTAAAACAATTTAGAAGATGTAGTTGAAGGATGCAATTATTAAATGTGTTTAGATTTTCTTTTTATATACTTTTTCTATTATTAAGGTTAGACCATGCTAGTCAAATTTTTAAAAGTATGAGCACTTGGGTGCAGCGCAACGGCACGGAATTTGGCTCTTCTTGGAGAGGCCCAAGGTTCAAACCGAGACGTGGGCGAGTGTGTGAGAGGGTGGGTGTGTGGTGGCTTTGTGTTAAATCTCCTATTGATAAGTATAGCTCTTGTATTTACGAGGGGTCATGGTTAGGAGGAGACTGTTCAGCCCTGTATGTGGTCATAGGGGTTTCTCACAATAACCAAACAAAAAAAAAAATTTAAAGTATGACAAAAATTTAAAGAAATTTAGAGGACATAGTTTATGCCTAATTACTCAATATTACTCATAAATTATGGTTTAATTGTGGACATCTTCAAATTACATGTGAGACCATGCTAGTCAATTTTTTATAACTATGATAAAAATGTTAAAGCAATTTAGAAGACTTAATTTATGGCTAACCACTCAATATTACTTATAAATTATAGTCCTATTGTGGACATCTTCAAATTCCATGTGAGACCATGGTAGTCAAATTTTTAAAAGTATGGCAAAAATGTTAAACCAACTTAGAAGAATTAGTTGAAGGATGCAATTATTAAATGTGTTTATATTTTATTTTTATATACTTTTTCTATTATTATGGTTATTATGGTTTTGTTCAATATTGTTTGGATATGTTATTTTTGTTTATATTATGCAACATTTAAAATATATATTTGAAGTTAAAGGTTTAATAGAATAAATGCATATCTTAATTATAGGAAAAATTTAAATGTAAATTTAATATTTAAAGTATTTATTAAATTTATATAAAATCAATTAAGTAAAGGAGATATTTATAATATTTTTTAAGAATTAAGGATGAATTATTGTTTTAAAAATAAAAATAAAAGTAACAAGATATATAAAATAAAGATATCAATCATTATAATAAACTCTTTTACAAGCAAATTAAAAATAAAAAATAAATTTATTAATTAACTCTAATCTAATATAATAAGAAACATAAAGTAACATTATATGATTTTTCTTAAAATAACTAAAAAAAACCATTATGTTCATGAAATATTTCTTTATTTACAGGCACTCATAATAATAATTAATATAATTTTTAAGCATTCATTGGACTATTGTTGCATTCCAAGTAATTACTTTATTTATAGTTAATTATTTTAGAAAAAATATTAAAGTCTAAAAAATTAGTTAAATTTTTGTTAATTAGCTTTAAATTTATTTTTATCAGTTTTAGTTATAAAGTCGATTGACTTATAATTTTCTAAAAGTGTTGATAGGTCGCCCTCTAGGAGATAGAAGAGGGAAGGTATCATCTAGAAGAGGGAAGTATATCCAAAAGTAATATCTAGAGGAGAGAGATCCTACATACTACATGAAATGCATATAGATGCATCCTTGATCATACAATCCCTAAATGATGATTACATTGCATAAATTCCATCATTATGATTTTATATTTGATGATGTTTTAATAAAATTGCTTGGTTGAATGAAATGTCTTCTTGACATAATTAGACCTTTAAATTTAAGTGCATTGATTAGCAATAGATGGCATGGTTTTAATTTGGCTAGGAAATGAAAAGCAAAAAGTATATGACTTGGAAAAGTCATATGTCCTTCATTATATTTTTATAAAATTTATAAAAATGAATTTGTTTATATTGTCTTATTTATCCTTAGGGAGGGAAAAGGGTTTATGTTTCAAAATATTAAGAGGGTCATAAAAATATTTCTTGTCATCTTGATGTCATTAGGAAAGAGTGTATTTTGGAGGAGTGAAGAGGTTTTAGGGTCTATTGTCCATTTCGCATGCAGAAATGAAAAGTAAAAATTATATGAAGTCATATGTCCATAATTCTATTTTTATAAAATTTTAAAAAATGCATGTTCTTATATTATCTTATTTAAGATTAGGGAGGGAAAAGGGTTTATGTTTCAAAATATTAAGAGGGCCATCAAAATATTTCTTGCCATCTTGATGTCAGTAGGAAAGAGTGTATTTTGTAGGAGTGAAGAGGTTTTAGGGTCTATTGTCCATTTTGCATGCTACTAGAGAAGTGGAGAGGTTTTAGGATCTGTTATCCATTCCTTGTGCATATTTTTAACTGCATGTAATATCTCATTCTTAGGGAGGGGAGAATGTAGCTTGTGTAATTGCTTGGGGTGAAAATTTTTATGAAGATGAATAGATAAAAGGAGGGTAGTGAATGGAGAAAATGAAGGGAGCTAGGAAGAACTCAAGTAATAGAGGGAATATCCTTAAAATTACTAATTTTAGTGATTCTTTTGTAAAATTGCTTATGCTTTCTAGAAATTGTTCTTGTAATAGAATAAAATATTTTAAGAAAACATGAATGGTAAAATTCCTTGGAATGGCTGCATTATTTTCAAATAACTAAAAACTGGTTATTAGCATGAGAATGTGATGGTGTTTTGTGGATTATTTTGAAAGATGATTTGATTGAAGAACGCTATAAAAATGGAAGCCATATTATTGTAAAAATAATTTATATGAATATATTCAATTTACACAAAGGGCTATTAGAGAATATACATATATTATATGTCTTATTTTAGAAGAGCCCTTATTCTACACTATAGGTACATACTAAAAATTTTGTTAAGGAAGAAAAATTCTTGTTGTGACTGATACGACCAGTAAATATGGGTTTGGATGCTTTCATATAATTTTGTTAATGAAGTTAAATATTCTTTTATCTGATACATGACTTATAGTTACGGGTTCTTTATACTTTTTGATATATTGGATAGGGAAAATAATTTTTAGCACTATAACATTTGTGGAATTGTTAATTTGTACATAAAGTAAAAGTTTTGTTGGACATTAACAAATTTGATTATGGATATGACCAATAATGTTAGTTGTTCTATGTATGAATAAATTTTTTGACAAGAAATTGCACCTTATAGGTGAATAGCCATAATATCAGTTTGTATTCCTATCTTTGAATGCAATTATATTTTTTTATTGACAAGGAAAATAGGGAAATGAACTAGTTTTATATTAAGTTTAGTTATGTAGTTGGATTTTTAAAAATTTGAAATGACGTGATACTTTGGATTGGAATAGAAACAAAACCTTATCATTGAGAATGTGTATTTTATTTATTTTTACAAATATTATAAATGAAAAGAAGTTAAGAATTATTATAAACATAGAGAGGAATACCCTTATTACTATGCAATTATGAATTTGGTTGTCACTTTTTACCTTATTATTTTAACCTCAATAATGATATTTATAGTACAAAATATTGAGTGAACTAGCCCAAGGCAAGTTTCCTATAGAAGGTAAACAAATAAATTAAAATTCAACTATTACTCAATATTGCATGATTTTATACTCACACTAGCCACATTTAATTAACTTAAACTTACTATTGTAGGTTGGTAAGTCTAGAAACATGTAAAAAAATAAAGCCTTATTTATGTTTGATCATATTATGCTTGACCTATTGTATACAATTGGCAACTTAGAAATATGTTATTAAATTTTCTTAACTAAACTCATACTTGTAAAAAATTAAAAACTTCAAACAAATTAAAAGAAACAATTGTTATGCTATTAAAAGAACACTAAAATATTCCTATAGACTAGAAACATACAATTCGATTTATTGTTCATGTATAGTGAGTTGGAATATTGAAAAGTTATTTATGATTTACATATATATATTTCATTATGAAAATTATATATCTGCTTTATCCAAAACATAACTAAACATATCAAATGATTGCTTTTGATATTTTTGAACTATAGTGTAAAAAATAAAAGGTGGAACTAAACTTGGATGTGCATGTTACAATTATCATATTATATGGTCTAAATTACATGATGTGAATATGTTGATCTATGTTTTGAAGAACACAAGCTTATACTGAGAGGGGGGTGAACAATATAAGACCAATTTTTACTTTTATTTACTCAAAAAATATTATCTAATATATAAATGCAATGTCAATAGCAGTAATCAAAGCAATGCATAAATCACCACACACAATAGAGACACCAATTTAACATGGTTCACCCAATGTGGGCTACTCCATGGAGAAAATATTTCACTAAAATTTTCTCAACAAATCTCTTGGTAATCCTTTTCCTATTACAATGTTTATGGACCTCTATCCAAAAGAGACACCAATACTCTGATCAAGTTTGTGTATCTCTATCCATAGGAAACACTAATCCCCTTACCTGATTTATGGATCTCTATCCATAGGAGTACTCCTTCTCCTCTGCTCTGGTTGGTGATCCTCTAGAATACTACTGCCTCCACTAATATAGCTTGTAGATCTCTCTCCACTAAAGACTCCTATCCTCACTCAGAATACTTCCATACTCATTGCCCTGGTTAATGGATCTATATCTACTAGAGACTATTATCTTCTACTTTATCACCTCTAAATATTGCTCTCAACTCTTTCTAAAATTTTCACTAAACATAGTCCTTCGATATAGCACAAATATGATCAATATTTGTCTCTAATCTACAATAAATATAGTTCTTTTATCTAGCACAAATTTGCTCAATATTTATCTCTAATCTACACTAAATATAATCCTTCATTCTAGAACAAATTTGCTCTATCTCTATCTCTAATATGCACTAAACACAGTCCTTTGATCTAGCACAAATTTTCTCAATCTCTATCTTTGATCTGCATTAAACACATTCTATCAGTATAAAACAAACTTGCTCAATATCTATCTCTTATCTGCACTAATTAGAGTCCTTTGGTCTAGCACAAATCTCCTCAATATCTATCTCTGATATGCACTAAACACAGTCCTTCAATCTAGCACAAATTTGCTTAATCTCTATCTTTGATCTACACTAAAAATAGTCCTTCAATCTAGCACAAATATGCTCAATCTTTGTTTCTAGTCTGGCACAAACCTATCCTCAAATTTATACCAAACTCTATCCTCAAATATATCCTCAAGCCTTAACACAAATATTGATCCAATCACTAATAAACTCTTCTAGATCTACCCCAAACCTTAACACAAAGCTTGAACAAATCAATAAATCAACTATGCTATCAAGTCTTCACAAAGACTTACCTCAAATCTACTCAACAATTCTTCACCAAGACTTACCTCAAATCTGCTCAACAAGTCCACACTAGAAATTGCTCAATCTACATTTTAAGCTTCCACAAAATCTTACTCAACTCAATCCTTAAGTCCACTATAGGACTTACTCAAATCATCTCACAAGCTTTCATAAAAGCTTATTCAACTCAAATCAATCTATCACAAAAAACCTCTTCAATCACACAAACAAGTTTCACACATAATCTTGTTTTAATCTCACAAAAATATATAGAGAATGGTTAGAGACTCAATATTTTTTCACACTCACAACAATACTTAATCACTTTCAAAATCTCTTGTTTAACCACAAAAACATATGGATAATGGTTAGAGACTCAATATGTTTCACTCTCACACATCACTCAATCACTTCTAAACTCTCTTCAAATAAATTAAGAATAAAGAACAATTTATTTCATAGAAATTGAACTATCACTCCAACACTCTCAATAAACTATGCTCAACCAACTTCACTCAATAAATCACTCAATGAAACATAACTTTCTTACAAACCCTAAAAAAGTGTTTCACTCCACTTCCAAAAACTCACACTATGAATCTCAATCCTTGACTCAAGATGATTCCTCATTCACATAACAATGATACTCTTGTTATTTTTACAAACTCTAATCATGCACATGAATGTTTATTCAAATATTTCCAACAATGCTTATCAAACAATTTTACATAACAATGATACTCATGATCTTTCCACAAACCCTAGTTCAATATAGTTCTCAATTTCTCTCTCAAATATTCTCACAATTTTTTATCAATCATGCACATGAAAGCTTACTCAACAATGCTTATAAAACAACCCTTTTCACTCCAACTTAGCATTCACAACATTCAACAATATTTATTTTCACAAGGATGATATACCCATACTTTTTTCTTGATGGAGAAATGACCTCAACACCTGTCTCAATCACACTCAACCTCTTTGACAATCTCAATGGTTAGATATCACAAATCTATCCTCAATATTTTCCTTGAAAAATATTTCACCATGACAAAATATAAAATCTCAACTAAACCTTATTTCTCCTTTCAAGACTATTTTCACAATATAGCTTTATTTCAACATATAACATATAACACCCTTGGCATACCTTATTACTCCTTTTATAAACTTTAACCACTAAAAAATTAAACACAATATTAAACCTTTACTTTCCCTTTTATCTCCCTTTATAGCTCAGAAACCCTTTTAATTTTTCCCACTATGCAATTTTAACTTAATAAAACTTTGGGAAAATTAAAAATTAATTTTCACACCTTTCAATTTTTGGATGTAACTTTAACCTTAGAAAATGTGAGTGCATACCTTTGTAAACCACACCAAAAGGCCTTGGCAATATTTGAACACTTGATATCCTTCTTTCAAGTGCCTTCGCACAATGCGCGCCCACCAAGTGGGCTATGTGCCGTCACGCAAAATGTAAGGTGCACACCTTCCTTTTGACCTTCAACCAACAGTGCAAACCATACTCATCTCTGCCTTGCAAAATAGCAATCGCATGGATCGAACCTATGACCTATCATCTACAAGCGAACCAGTGCTTGGCAATATGAATGGTGCTCCACTTGACCTTATCCTCTTGTCTGCCTTCCTAATCCTTAAAGCACATACGATATATTCATCCTTCAATCACTACGCACGATTTTACTTAGTCATTCAAATTTTGCATGGATAATTTTTTTAAGGTAAAGCTTACCCCCTTTTATATGCAATGCACCATATTTCCAAACATGTTGGTGATCTTTTAATTCAAATTTAATTGGAATTTCAATTGGACTTTGGATCTTAAATTAATTTAAATTTAAAATTTACCTTAGGGTAAAATATTTAAATTTAAATAATTTAAACCTAAAATTTTAAGATCTGTTATATGGTTCTTTTGGAGAAATAATAATTTTATAATTCCTTGGCATTTGTTTTTCTTAAAACCAACCTGTAACCTGAAATATTATACTATTTTATATTATAATATTATTATTTCCATTAAACCTGCTTCTTTGCCTTGTTGGAAAAGCCATTAGAGGACATTAAAACACTAAAACTTGGACATCATCTTCTTGACATCAATGACAACAAAACTTGATCATATTTCCAACAATCTCCCCCTTTGTCATTGATGGCAACGCATTTTCCTTTTACCATTTCCTTTACCTTTTTCAAATCTACTTCCCCTAAGAAACTGCTCCCCCTGACTAAATGTTCTCCCCCTAACTCAAATATCTCCCCCTTTGACATCAATGGCAAAGGATCACCTTTGGGGCTTGGGGCTTGGGGCTAAGAATGAGACTCTTAGCTTAGTCCCTCCCACACCTCCTCTTGAGGTGGTTAATTTTGGGGTGGGAGTATCTTGAATCCCAACATGCACTTATATTTACCTTTGTCCACTTTCTTCCTAAACTGATCCTTTTGATTCCTCTAAATATTCTTGTTCTTGCTTGTCTTTAGAATTTTTGCTCTACACCACTTTATTGTATGCCCATCATTATTGCACTTATAACACTTAATATTTTTATTCCTTGAAGGTTAAAATATCTTGGTGTTTCTTTTGGTGAAGCCATATCCATTTCTATCATGAACCCTGCAATTTACTACCTTGTGGCCAAACTAATTATAAAAGTAGCAATACCCTTGAAAAAGATGCTTGTTTCTAAAGTTTCCATATTCCTGTCTTTCATGTGTCCTACACTGTGTAGCCTTGTGCCCAAACCTATGACATGAGAAGCATCGTACATTGAAACTACCTTGCCTTGACCCCATTGGTCTCTTAGTCTCTTTTACCTTGTGATGTTTCTTGTTCCATATGTTCCTTCTTTGTGCATTATTCCTTTCCTTGTTGAACTTTCTATTGTTCAACTCTTCCTTAGAAGACTCGCTTTCTCTTGCACTCTCTTCTTTTGAAGCTTCTTCTTATTTGGAGCTTGATATTGACTCCTCTCCTTGTTACTTTTGTACCTAGTCAAAACCAAGACCTATCTTGTTTGATGAAGATTTTTGTACCTTGATAATCTTATCCAAGGTCTTTGAGTTTCTCCCAAACCTGTGTAGCTTGTCTTTAGACTCTTTCATTTTATTCCTTACTAAAACTACTTCATGCTCTAACCTTTCACATTATAAAATCTTTGCTTCTAACTTCTCTTTAAATCTCCTTGTCTTAGCTATTGAGTTGGTAAGATCCTCTATAAACTTTTCTTCTCTTCATCGCATTCTTGAAATTGAAGCTTGAGTTTTATGTTCTGCTTTCTTACCTTCCTTAATGCATCAAGGGCAGAAATAATTTCACCTTAAATATCAAATTCTCCTTTTTCTAATTCTTCCTCTATCTCTTTGCCTTTGGAATTATCTTTCTTCCTTTCTGATTTGTCTTCTATAGGATCACCTCCTTCTTCTTCTATTGCCAAAATTAGACTTTCTTCTGGTCCTTCAAGTGTATCTTCATATTCATCATCACTGTAACTACATCCACTCCATGTACAACTATATTCAATATGGCTAAATTTGCCACATATAAAACACTTGGAATCATCGGTGCCCTTTTTCTAACATCATATTTTTCTTCTGCCAAAAATGGAATTTCATATTCATCATTATTTAAGGAAATTTTATCATTGTCACGTGAGCTCTTACCTGCATTTTCTGCATAGAAACTCTTCCTATGCCTTTGGAAAAACTTATTGCCTTCCTTGCATTGTCCATCCTTGCTTTTCTTTTGGTACCTATGTTTTTATGTTTCCCTGTTCTTATAATCCTATTTTTCTTTATCATTGCTATTTCCATCTTCTGGACAATCAAATGCATAGTGACCATATTTTCCATAATTAAAACATCTAACTGATTTTGTACCTTTATACTTTCTTGAGTACTTGTTCCTTCTGCCATAATTTGCTTCTCCATCACTAGATAACTCATTGCTTGAATCTAAATTTTTACCCTTTGTCTTCTTAGTAGCTTTGAAGGCTGCTTATTTCTGGAGAATAGGTTCCTCTTTTATTATCATCTCAAAGGCTGTGAGAATTCCATGTAACTCATCCCTTGTCAAAAGTTCAATATCTTTTGACTCTTCTATGGTTGAAATATTTTCACTATACCTCTTTGGGATTGACCTTAAAATTTTATCACAAACATCTATTTCTTCAACTTTATGCCCAAGTACTTGCATGGAGTTAACAACCTCATCCACATGAAGTAGATATGCAGCAATGTTTTTCTCTTCCTTCATATTTAGGTCTTCAAATGTTCTCTTGTAATTTTGCACCTTTTTCATTTTGAACTTTTTGTCTCCTTCATATATACCTTTCAATTTATCCCAAATTTCCTTTTCTGATGTGCAATGCATAACCTTTATAAACTCTATTTCTCACAAACCCTTTAAAATTCCATTCATTTCTTTTGAACTATTCATATGTAGGAGCTTACCATATTTATTTATAGGTGGAGTAGCTGATGGTATGTATCCATTCTCAATTGCTTTCCATATTTTATTCCCAAGTGTCATTAGGTGAATATTCATTCTCATACTCCAAAGTACATAATTGTTCTCATCGAATAATGGTATTGAATTCCCTAAGGATCCATTCTAAGAATCCATCTATGTTTTTGTGTGCTTTTTCTTCAAGTTGTTAAACTCTATACCAATTGAATAACACAAGTTTATATTGAGATGGGATGAACAATATAAGACCACTTTTTACTTTTCCTTACTCAAACAATATTATCCAATATATCAATGTAATGTCAAAAGTAGTAATTAAAGCAATGTACAAATCACCACACACAATAGAGACACCAATTTAACGTGGTTCACCCAATGTGGGATACTCCATGGAGAAAACATTTCACTAAAATTTTCTCAACAAATATCTTAGGAATCCTTTCCCTGTTACAATTTTTATAGACCTCTATCCAAAGGAGACACTAATCCCCTAATCAATTTCATGGATCTCTATCCATAGGAGATACCAATATCCTTAGTTTTTTCATGGATATTTATCCATAGAACTCCTTCTCCTCTGCTCTAGATGGTGATCCTCTAAAATACTACTGCCTCCACTGCTCTGGATTGTGTATCTCTCTCCATTGAAGACTTCTATCCTTGCTTAGAAGACTTATGTCCTCACTACCCTAGCTAATAGATCTCTGTCCACTAGAGACTACTATCTTCTTCTTTGTCACCTTCAAATCTTGCTCTTATCTATTTTTCAAATCTTCACTAAACATAGTCCTTAGGTCTAGCACAAATTTGCTCAATCTCTATCTCTGATCTGCACTAAACACAGTCCTTCAATCTAGCACAAATATGCTTAATATCTATCTTTGATATGCACTAAACATAGTACTTTGGTCTAGTACAAATTTGCTATATATCTATCTCTGATCTGCACTAAACATAGTCCTTATGTCTAGCATAAATCTACTCAATATCTATCTCTAATTTGCACTAAACACAATCCTTCGGTCAAGCACAAATCTACTCAATCTCTGTATTTGATATTCACTAAACATAGTCCTTCGGTCTAGCACAAATCTTCTCAATCTCTATTTTTGATCTGCACTAAACATTGTTCTTTGATCTAGCACAAATCTATTTAATATATGTCTCTGATATGCACTAAACATAGTCCTTCGATCTAGCACAAATATTCTCAATCTCTATCTCTGGTCTAGCACAAACCTATCTTTAAATCTGTACCAAACTCTATCCTCAAATCTATCTTCAAGCCTTAACGCAAAGCTTGATCCAATCACTAATCAAATCTTCTAGATCTGCCCCAAGACTTAACACAAAGCTTGAACAAAACAATCAATCAACTATGTTCTCAAGTCTTCACAAAAACTTACCTCAAATATGCTCAACAAGTCTTCACCAAGATTTACCTCAAATTTTCTCAACAAGTCCAGACTAGAACTTGCTCAATTTGCTCAACAAGTCTTTACCAAGACTTACCTCAAATCTGCATTGTAAGCTTCCACAAAAGCTTACTCAACTCAATCCTTAATTCCACTCTAGGACTTACTCAAATCAGCTCACAAGCTTTCACAAAAGCTTATTCAACTCAACTCAATCTATCATAGAAAACCTCTTCAATCACACAAACAAGTTTCACACAAAATCTTGTTTTAATCTTAGAGAAACATATAGAGAATGGTTATAGACTCAATATATTTTTACACCCATAACAATACTTAATCACTTTCAAACTCTCTTGTTTAACCACATAAACATATGGATAATGGTTAGAGACTCAATATGTTTCACTCTCACACAACACTCAATCACTTCCAAAATCTCTTTAAATCAATTAAGAATAAAGAACAATTTATTTCACAAAACTTGAACTATCACTCCAACACTCTCAATCAACTATTCTCAACCAGCTTCACTCAATCAATCACTCAATGAAACATAACTTGCTTACAAACCCTAAATAAGTGTTTCACTCCACTTCAAACAACGCACACTATGAATCTCAATCCTTGACTCAAGATGATTCCTCATTCACATAACAATGATACTCATGTTATTTTTACAAACCCTAATCATGCACATGAAGGTTTACTCAAATATTTCCAACAATGCTTATCAAATAATTTCACATAACAATTATAGTCATGATTTTTCCACAAACGTTAGTTCAAGATAGCTCTCAATTTCTCTCTCAAATATTCTCACAAACATTCACCAATCATGCACATGAAAGCTTACACAACTATGCTTATTGAACAACCCTTTTCACTCCAACTTAGCATTCACAATATTCAACAATATTTATTTTCTCAAGGATGATATGCCCATACCTTTTTCTTGATGGAGAAATAACCTCAACACATGTCTCAATCACACTCAAACTCTTTGACAATCTCAATGGTTAGATATCAAAAATCTATCCTCAATATTTTTCTTGACAAATATTTCACCATGCCAAAATATAAAATCTAAACTAAACCTTATTTCTCCTTTCAATACTATTTTCACAATATAGCTTTATTTCAACATATAACACCCTTGGCATACCTTATTACTCCTTTTATATACGTTAACCACTAAAAAATTAAACACAATATTAAACCTTTACTTTTCCTTTTATATCCCTTTATAGCTCAGAAACCCTTTTAATTTTTTCCACTATGCAATTTTAACTTAATAAAACTTTTGAAAAATTAAAAATTAATTTTCACACCTTTCAATTTTTGGATGCAACTTTAACCTTAGATAATGTGAGTGCATACCTCTATAAACCACACCAAAAGGCCTTGGTAGGATTTGAAAACTCGATCCCATTCTTCCAAGCACCTCCACACAATGCATGCCCACCAAGTGGGTTACATGCCCTCACATAAAAGGTAAGGTGCATGCCTTCCTTTTGACCTTCAACTGATGATGCAAATCAAATTTGTATTTGCCTTGCTAAATAGTGATCACGTGGATCGAACCTGCGACCTGTCACCTGAGAGCAACCTAGCGTAGCCTCTGTTTGCCAACCACACTACCTAATGCTTGGCAATATGAATGACGATCCACTTGACCTTATCCTCTTGTCTACCTTCCTAAGCCTTAAAGCACATGTGATATATTCCTCATTCAATCACTGCGCACAATTTTATTTAGTCTTTTGAATTTCGCATGGATAATTTTTTTAAGGTAAAGCTTACCCCATTTTACATGTAATGTGTCATATTTCCAAACATGTTGGTGATCCTTTAATTTGAATTTAAATTCGACTTTGGATCTTAAATTAATTTAAATTTAAATTTTACCTTAGGGTAAAATATTTAAATTTAAACCTGAGATTTTAAGATCTGTCACATGGGTATTTTGGAAGAATAATAATTTTATAACCTTGGCATTTTTTTTCTTTAAACCAACTTGTAACCTGAAATAATATAATATTATATATTATAATATTATTATTTCCATTAAACCTACTTCTTTGCCTTGTTGGAAAAACCACTTGAGGACATTAATAACACCAAAACCTAGACATCATATTCTTGACATCAATGACAACAAACCTGAATCAAATTTCCAACATGTTTAGGTATTACTACAATAGATTATTATGTGTGATTAAATCTAGTGTATGTTGGTGTAATTTCCAAAATGGATTACAATTCATAGTTAGATTCATAGAATGCATTATACATTATAATTGTTATATCAAAAGAATAAACACCTAGGAGATGGAGAGAATTGGTTGGAAGACAAATTAGTGCATCATGAAAGTGGAAAATATATGCATAGTAGTTGCATTTCCCAAAGTACAACTGATCACTACATAGAAAATATATGCTAGCATGAGTATATACTTGTCAAATCATAGAAGTATACATGGAGTATTTTACATATTTGATCTCTATAGTTAGTTTGTTCTATATATTTGTCCTTTCATGAAGGTTCAAAGCTTCAAGTTGTGAAGCTAAGACAAGGATATTCATACAATGTTACTTGGTTGTGTGGTAAGTCACCCAAATGATACCTTCTCTCATACAAACATTAACTCAATTCAAAAAGAAGATACTAAAAATAACCAAATGTATTATAAAATAAAACAAAACTCATGTACTTTTATGATAAAAAATGATGGATCGAGCAATGAAAAATAAAATTTTACACTCAATTAACTTCAAAGCATATATGTTGTACAAAAATATACAAAGAAATATTTCAAGATATTTTTGATGCTTCATAGACCAATATATCTCTTTGTATTCTTATTTTTTTAATTATTACCTAAATAATGTAATAATTATCTAACATCCCCCCTTATTACATTATTTGGTTTTCTAGGAATGTTTGACAACCATGTGTCCATTGGATTGGCTCTAGCTCTTGTATACTACTCCTTAAGTTTGAGAAATATTTAGAAATAATGGTCCATTTGCATACTATGGTGATGTAGCTATTGTTATCATCAATCCAAGACGTCTATACTAAACATTGTGTGGTCCCTACATAGTATATCTAGGTGAGGTAGGACATCTAGTTGCACTTTGTGTTGCTTGTACATGAGGATATATTGTTGTTGTTAGTCCAATCTATACCAATGAAATTGATGTGCTGCATATGGATTATAATATCCTTTAACAAAATTTAAGCCTTATAGATATATTAGATACCTTAAAATACATTTTAATGAAGGAAAGAGATAGCCTATAGACACCCAATTTTGACATGCCTATCACTATATTCCAAAATTGATCACAAGCACTTCAAAAAAATTCAAAATATGGCCTAACCATTATTAAACCTTGAAATCAGTATCCCCCATCACCCTACATGCCCAAAAACACATTTTACCAAATTTATCACTTTGACAAAATTCACCAGTGGTGAATATGGCAAACTAAATGACAATTTTGGTAAAACTACCAAAAATGGGGTTTTTCCAAACAAAACCCATTTTCACCAAATTTACCAGCTAGTGGAAAATTTTGTAGCCTTCCTCAAAATTCAAAATTTAAAAATCATGTCTAACCAATCACCAAATTTATCATTCTAAACCAATTTTACCACACCCGTGGTGACTTTGGCAAACAGTGGCAAATTTGGCAAGACGATCGAGAATATTCCACACAAACCAGGTAGCCACGAATTGAGCACCTTTCTATCTCCACCATCGATCCCACACACTCTAGCAAGGTCTGAGATTTTTTGGTTTGAATGCATTCTTATCCAATTCTCCCTCCTCCAAATCTTATTTAAGGATCTCCTTGGGTAGGCATTTGGCAAGGATTTCTATTGTAGCAAAGCTCTACCCAAATTGCTCTAGCATTTACATTTCTTCTCTAGGCTCTTCTCAAGAAATAGCATAAGTTCTATCAAGCATTAGAGTAGTCTTCACAAGCATTGGAGGTAAGCCAAGCAAGGCTAGGGAGGACTTGGGAGCAAGGAGGTCACCATTAGAGGTAAGAAGGAAAGATCTTCTAGATCCCTTCTTATCTCTTTTCATCTTGGTTCCACAACATTTTATCCCTTATGGTTGTAGCCTTGCTAGCTTAATACTTCTCATTTTATTTTGTGCATTTCCTTTTATATGCTAAATATTTAATCATATTTATTCTAACTCTTCCTTGGCAGTCTCTAACTTAATTTTTGCAACACTCTAACTATTCTTTACAACCTCCTTTTAATATATTTTTCTCCTATATTATCATTTCTCACACCTCTCTTGCAGGTTCCTTTAAATTTACCATTTATTTTGCCATAGTTTATGATTCCAATCCTCCATTTTTGTAGGGTTTGTCATATTTCTATTTACATATTTTCTCACTAATCCTTTGCATATAAGCTCTTTATTCTTCCTACAGTATACTAATCCATCATGTCTCCTTCCATGCTATTTCATTTTTAGAGATTTAGCATTCTTATTTATATATTATCTCTTTATTTCAAGCATTTTACTAGCATTTTCTTCAATTTCATGTGTGAGATTTCTCACCATTTTAGGAATATTACTTGTCCTTTTATTTGAATTGAATGCAATTAGTATTTCCTATTATATTACACATGATTTTACATGTATTTATGCTTCTACTGAATTTAATTTCAGTTTCATGTACTTACATTTACTTGTGCTTGTTCTTTTGAAGTTTGAGTAATTTCTTAAAATAGTCCTCCAATTCCTCCTTATAATATTGTTAGGAAGTGATTTTATCTTGATCTAACATCCCTTAAACCTTTGCTCTCCTTCCACAATCTATTACAAATCTAATTTCTCATATTTGCAGACCCCCCTAGGGGATTTCACCCTTTTCACCATTAATATAATTTTAGTCTATTAATTCTCTGATTTAGGAGCTTAATCCTTTGATTTATTTTCATAAAGACCTTTTGGGATATATTAGGACTCTCTGTTATCAATCTCTAATCAAACCCTGCCCAAATATATCCTAATTTGGTTCTAAAAATTTAAAATCTCATCCAGTACCAAATTCACCACACCCATGATAAATTTGGAAAAACCTAATTTTTGAGACTATAATCTCTAATTTCCTAACTTACAGGTCCTCTAGACTTCATCAGGAACCCTCTGATAAAATTCTAGCTCAAAACTCACAGTGTAACCCACCAAAATGAGCCTCAAAACTTAGTTTTCTCCATCTAGGACCAAATTTGCCATCATTGTGGTAAATTTGGTGGTCTGTTCCATAGAACCAGATTCGCCACTCAGACCAATTTTTCCAGTGGTAAATTTTTCAAGATCTGATGGTGAATTTGGCAACATGCCAAGATTATTAAAAAAAAGGTATTCATACTCATCCTTTTTGTAAAACAGGGGGTCTGATCAGTAGTAGAGATAGCCTATCAACCTCATTGCCCTTAGAAAGGCCCCCAAAAATAGAAACCCTAATTGTTTTTTTTTTTTGGTCTAGGTTTACCAAATTTACCACATCTATGGTGAATTTGGCTCAAGTGACGAATTTGGCTCTATGGTGTGGTGAATTTGGTAGACAGGCTCTGGTAGAGGTAACCTGGCCACTTGGCCTTCTCTAAATCTATCATTTCCTTTATATGTATTTTGTTTCTAATTGTTTACTATTCTAAAACCTAAAAGCACATTTACTTTGGAAAATTAAGGAATCCCAACTAGAAACACAAAATTATTTTACAAAACCTTAGCATATCTTTACAAAACATAATAATTTCTTTACAAAAAATTAAAGGATAAATCTATTAAAGAACCTTAGACTCTATTTTAGTATATCTTTCATATTTAAGCACTTAGGCAAGAAATCAAATTGCATTTAGTTGCATTAGGCTAATTCTATTTGGTTGCATCTTTCTTTGTTTGCCCTGAAAATGAAAACCTCCTTAGACTAGTGCATTCAAAACATGAATTGCATTTAAGATAGCTCTTGTTTACTTGCATTTATGTGGATTAAGCTAGAAATTGCATTTTAAATGGTTTTTATGATTTAGGTTCAAATAACCGTTAAGGCTCAATAAAGAGTCAAGATTATTAGGGATCCAAAACTTTTAGGTGATTGTCCTAATTGTACACATAAAACACCACAAAACAAGAATTACATCAACCTTTCATGATCTTGATAATTTATGAATTGTAGGGGTCTAGTTGTGTTGAGGATTCATATATCCTCAGGATCTCCTTTGAAAAGAGGTCCTCAAGTGGGGAAGCAGATATTTTGATGAATCTCCCCCATGCACACATGACATTAATTAGATTTAAATGGGAATAGAACACAAGGTTTTCCTGTCACCTACATAAATTGGTGAACCTAATATGAATACTTCATTTTGCCTTAGCTAAGATAAAAAAAAATTGAACTTAAATAGACCACTTAATATGTTTGCTTAGTTTACATCACATTAAATTAAGATAACAAGAACATAACCAATTTCTAATACTACAGGGGAAGGTTAATGATCCCTTGATTAAACCAATGTATGAACCATACGGGAGCAATCTTCTTTGGATAGTATATTATAGTTGATTAGTGGGAGTCATGAGGAGGGTTGCTTATCTGGGTGACATAAGGATCTCAAACATCTTCTCTTATTTTCTATAAGTCCTTTCGACACAAAACTCTAATAAATTAACTCCCTCTTTGAAGCTAAGTCTTCTAACTACGTCTCAACATTCTTATAACACCCAAAACAAGGGTGTACCTATTCCTTCACAGGAAGGATCATCTTCTCAAGAGAAAATTAAACTAGAAGTAAATCCTTGTTCACAACAAGGGCTAAGAAAAAAATAGTTCTAGAACAAATCTCTCATAAAAATTTGGACCATGTTCAATATTATATCAAAAGAAACAAATACATAATTTTAGATGTCCTTAAATTTGAAATTAGAGAACAAGCGGAAGCAAAATCCGCTACAATACATGAAAACATAGGTTATTCTAATGAACAATCAAAAACTGCTCAAAATAATGAAATTTAAAATACCTTTTCAAGTCTCAATGTGTCTATGGTGCGTCCTATTGATTCTATAATACCTACCACCTTATCCATAGAAATACCCACTTCAATAAACCCCTTTTCTAATGAAGCAACCAACATCACAAACCCTTTTCTCACTCATAACATGGGGATTAGTCAAATTCCCCAAATAACAACTTCGAACCAAAACATCCCAACTCTTACAAGTTTACCTCTTGCAACCCAAACATTCCCTCAATCACAAACTCAACCTCAATCAAACAATATCCAAGATATTAACACCAAAATTTTAGATCTAGAAAAGAGAGATGCAAAGTTTGAAGAACTTGAACATCAAATTGCCTCCCTTCAAGGAACATCTAAACTCAAGTACTCTTTTGAGGAATTTTACAATGAACCTTTGGATCCCTAAATTCTTTTTTTTGTATTGATTAAAAATGGGGTTGAAGGGCCTCGACCCTTTACAAAGAGCTCGAAATAAATACACAAAAAAAACTATATAAGATCATCCAAATGTAAGATAGCTCTATCTTAGTAAAAAAATAAAATTGGGCTAAACCTATTGATGGAGAAGTTAAATAATATTCCTTCTGCTATCCTTCTATTTAACATGGTTGATGCAGTTCTCAATTCTTTACATAATTGATAAATAAATTGTTGACAAAAAACTTAAGCACATATTTCCACCCAGCCAAGATAGAATCCACCACAATAACCTAAACAAGAGCAAATGAACATATTGCCCATCTAAAAAAGATCCAGACACCAAAAACCACTAAAAATATTAAACTAGAAATAACACACTGGTTTTGTACCCAAACCAGCAAACTGCATAGAGGCCATTCTACCCTCACCATAAGAGATAATCTGGATCTCTTCTAGAAGAAAGGTCTTGCTTGAATCAACCCAAACACTTCAACAACAAGGTGAAATCAAAAAATCCAAAAAAGATAGCCATGTAACCCTAGGATCAAACATAACCATCAGTGTTGGAACTGGAGATAAAAACTCTACAAACCATCGAAGCTAACCAAAGTAACAAAGCAACCAAAGTTGATGCTAGCCGAGGGAACAACAACCAAACATTACTACAATAATAATAGCCCAATATCACCCCCAATGGGTTTGGGTTAGTATTTGGACCTATCCCCCTCAAGGACCTCAGCCATATTTTCAATGATAAACCAAACCCATAAGAAAGTAAAGCAATTTAGCCAAGGGCCCTCAACTGGAAACCAACCCTAGTAAAATTGTTATCCAACAACTAACCAAAGTAACATAGAGCCAATGTCAATCCTGAAATTTTTAATCATCAATTTTCTAAAAATTTTGAAACCCCTAAGTTTAAAATGTATAATGGAAAACAATATCTCATCAACCACCTATGGCTATTCCAAATAGCGTGTAACGACATCAACCATGATGAAAAACTTCTTCTTAGGTTATTTCCAAAAAGCCTTAGTGGATTAGCCTTAGAATGGTACTTCCAAATACCTTGTCATTCCATTAAAAGGTTTAGAGAACTTATGGAAGCCTTCGTTAAACAATTCTCAATCTATATAGAAGATAAGGTTACCATAGATGACCTTTACCAACTTAATCAAGGAAATAATGAGAAATTTATGGATTTCTTGGCCAAATGGAGAGCCCTTGTAGGTAGACACCAATACATTCCCCCTCCTAAAAAACTCTTACATAGTTTCCTATGAAACCTTCATGAAAAATTGTCATATCCCTTGGAAGTGATAAACTTAACATCCTTTGAAGAAGTCGTTGATATAGCTAAAAGAGTAGAGGCCATCCTTATAAGGTGAGGCCAACTCAACTATAACAAGAAAGAAGATGAGAAACCCCCTAGCAAAGGACAATATAAAAACAAACACGTTGTAGGAGACGATGTAACCAATTATTGACAAAACAATAATGTAAATGCTACCCAAAATTCCCCTCAAAAATTAGTCATCCAAAAGGAATACAAACCTCAAAGACAATACATAAACATGGGGTAAAGTCAAACTACCATGTTGAAAATGCTCCTCAAGTACAAACTAATAGAACTTCTGCCCGTTAGACCATGAGACTTATTAAATGGGATGCCCATTTGGTACAGACAATATGAATACTGTGATTATCACCAAATAGAAGGAAATACTACCAAAAAGTGTAGAACCCTCAAGAACATCATCCAAGACCTCATCGAAGAAGGAAAAGTAAAAATCAATAGAAAACTAAACCCTAATAAAGATATGGGGATATTACAAAATCCCCTACCAATGCATGACCAAAATACGGCTAGCTTTATAGGTGCCATCCGTCATCAAGATCTTCTCACGGCACAATAAGGAAACAAGCAAAAAATCAAATTTTGGACCAACCTCCAGTGGCTGTCCCAAGAGCAAAATTCAATATACTATCTTGGCCAATCAGCCTTGGAGACGTGAACCTATTGGCTAGATTTATGGCGTTGGCTATTTGGTAGTCCACGTGGCTTTGGCTCCAAAAAAGTAGAGACTCAGTCGAAATGAATGAAACCAACTCCCAAACTTGTGATTGTGACACAAATCAAGACTCTGATACCATGATAGCAAAAGTAGAAAACTTGATGTCATTGAATGAAATAGACCTTGCTTAAATAGCAAAGGTGTACAATCTAATCCATTGGATCATAACAAACTGAGTTAATCTCTGTCACAAAAATTATCCTATTAATAGCTTAGGATATAATATTTTATTCTAACAGTTAAATACCTCTTTACATCAATAGTGGGAAGAAAACAAAGGTATAAAAAAATTAGGAGAATTTGAAATGAATATAAAGGATTAATTGGAGCATATAAAAAAAGTTATTATTAAGATTTGAAATATATATATAGATATATATTATTTGAAAAATAGAAAAGAAAAATATTTTAAGGAAATATTCAAAGTAATATTCCATATATTTAGTGAGACACTATTTTTCTCACACTATTTTGAAGCATCAATTGAAATCCAAGTATAGGAATATATATATTCATCGAAAAGAGTATTTTAAAGTTGATTCGGTAAAATAAGAAAATTTAGATTTTGTAAAGGTCTACTATGGTTGATGGAGTACCAAAGTTCTTGTTACCAAGTTCCTAATTAGTGAGGGGAAACAATTATGCTTCCTAAAATACCAAACTCATGATACAACTTGAGTTTGATGAAGTTTGGCAAGTAGTAAATGGAAGCATTACCCATCCTACTATAGAAAGAGAAGATAAAGAAGGTTTAACAAGGCAAAGAGAAAGACAAGACTCATCATTATGTTCGAAGTACTATATGAGATCTAGGCATACATTAGAGATATAACCACAGCCAAATATGCATAGCAAAAGTTGACGACAACATGTAAAATCAAGAATCAAAATAAAATTGTATTCCCCTAAAGTTAGCTCCATTGTCTAAATATGAAGAATTGCATAATTGAGAGCATCATTGCAAGCACTAGGAACTCAAGTTTTGATGAAATTTTAGTTCTAATTATTTGATATCACCCCCATCTAAGTACAATATTTTATGACTACATTAAATATTATTGAACAATTACCTAGCTTTGAGAAGTTAGTGAACCTACTTCAAAATGAAGAGGTATCATATTCAAGATAAAATGAGGAACAAGTACATCTTAATAGAAAGAAGTCAGTCATAGGCATAAGGAAAAATAATTCACATCATAAACAGCTACACATACTCAACCCAATAATATATGGTATATTGGTTCTAGAGCAACCAAATAATGATAGGAAGGAAAGATTGATTTAATGCATGCATAAAAGTTAGTCTTAGAGGTGACACATCCTATGAAATAAAGGGTACAGGTGATATAAAATTGTGATTTGGATCAACTAAATGCAAAATTATAGAAGTATTATATGTTCCAGAACTCACCAACAATCTACTCTTCATCAATCAAATACTTGTTCACAATTTAAAGGTGGAATTTCATAAACAACAAGGATCCAAGGTTTGCATCATTCATGATAAAAAAAATTCTAAAATCATTGCATATGGAAAGAGAAAAATAAATATGTTTGAACTCAATATAATAAACCATGAAAACTTAGCATTAGTTGTCAACTCCAATTTATTAGCATCACTTTGACACCAAAGATATGGTCATTTATAGTATGTCCATATTATTGCATTACAAAACAAAAATATGGTTGAATATTTTCCTCCTTTATAGAAATATATAGAGATTTATCGTTGTTGTTTAGTTGGGAAGAAACATTTGAGCTCCTTTAAAGACTTTAGAATACCAAGCCAAGGCATCTCTTGATTTGATCTATACTGATTTGTGTGGATTCATGGCTCCAAGTTTCAATGGGACCAAGTATTTTCAACTATTTTTTGATGATCATATTAGGAAATATGGGCATATTTTTGAAGAGCAAAGATGAATTTTTTTCTACTTTCAGCAATTTAAAGCTCAAGCAAATACATCCATAGGAAGAAAGATCCATGTCATCCACTCAAATCAAGGGAGTATTTTAGCAACAATATATTTTTATCTTATTTTAAGGAACATGGTGTTCCACAACAACTAACAGCATCCTACTCACCATAACAAAATGGTATTGCAGAATGTAGAGATAGACCAATCATGGAAATGGTACAAAGTATGTTGAAGGATTCACAACTTAGACACTCCTTTGGGTAGAAACACTACATACAACATTTTACTTACTCAATTGAGCCCCCATTGAATCACTTGAACATATCACTTCAAAATAAGTATGGACTGGACACAAACCATCAATCTCTCATCTTCGAGTCTTTGGTTGTACAACATACATGCACATTCCAAAAGAAGAAAGGTATGAATCGGATGAAAATATCAAATTTGCATCTAACTAGGCTACAATAATGAATCAAATGCCTATAGACTATTTGATCTTAGATTCAATTAGAGTATATATTATTTGTGATGTTGTCTTTAATGAAGAATGAAAATTGTTGTTAATTTTGAGTCAAAGTTGTCATTGATGTCAAGGAACGAAGTCATCATTGATGTCAAGGAATATGTCAAGGAACAATGCAAAGGTTAATGGAAAAAAGCTTCATAATATTTTTAATATTATGTGGAAGCATATGAAGGTTTTTCCTTAAAACCAATGGTAGCACAAGTAAAAGGTTTTTCTTAAAACCGATGGTGGCAGAAAATAAAAGGTTTTTCCATTAAAACCATGTGAGCAAGTTGTAAGGTTTTTCTAAAAACCTAAAGAGGCCCTTAAGTTTGGTTTAAGGCCAAAATACCATGTTAATTATTAAATTATAATAATTAAATTCTTAAAGAATTTAATTTATTATATTTAATAAATTGCCAAAGCTAAAGTTTGGGTGCATTTCATAAAGTTTGGGCACCGGTTTGTTCGCATGCAAAGTTGCCCCCCTTCCATCGATGTCACCGCTTGCTAGACGACGTCCTCACCACCGATGTGGAGCAATGAAGGTGTATGGTATATAAATACCATAGCCTTCTCAAAGGCAAGGCATCCACTCACATCCGCCAAAAATAATTAACACTGGTTTTCATGCGTAATTCCCTCGTGATAGCAGTTTGTGCAAAGTTTTTGGATAGTGTGAGTGAAGGAGCCAATTCGTGGCTCGTGTGAATAGTGGAAGTCAAAGGGTGTAAGGTAGTGGAGGTTCCAAAGGGAGCACATGGCTCCATGACATTGGGAGCCATGGTGAAAGTGCTTGTGGAGAGAAGCACTCAGTTTGAATCTTCGTGCAATGCAAAGTGATAACACTCTTTTAAATTAAAATATTTTGATTTTTGACTTAGGCTAAGGTTAGTCTTAGGAGAAATAAGGAGGTAAATGATTTTGGATTTTTACCTAAGTTAAAAAGGAATTTTTGTGGGTTTTATAAAGTGTTTGCTGAAAATTTAAGTGGTGGGTAAAAATTCTTTTACCTTAGAAAAGGAAATATTAGTTGTTGCATTATTTTTCAAAAGAATTATCTTTAAAAATGCAATGTTAAAGTAGGGAGTCATAAGTAGAAATTGGATTGATTTTTGAAGAATAAAATTCTGAAGTGGCTTATGTCAAATATGATTGATTGAGATAAATTTGTGATGAGTTAGGGTTTTTGAGAAGTGAATATTCAAACTATTGTGGTGTTGGATATTATTTTAAGAAAGGAGTAATAAGGTGTATTTGTGAGTGATTATATGATTTGTATTGTTTGTCTAACTTCCTTGAGATTTGCAAAGTGATGTTTATGGTTGTGACAGATTTGTGTGGTCTACTTCTCATCAAGCAAAAAGGTATGGGCACATTCTTCCATAGTTGAGTTGATTGGTTGATTTTCTAAAAATAAGTTTGGAGTGAAAAGGACTTGATTAGGGTTTTCTCATTGAGTGTGTTGAGTTAATGCTTCAAGGTTTTCTAGAATAAAGAATTGTTGTTAAAACCTTGTTTTATAAGCATTATTGTTGAAGCCATTGGTTGTGTGAAGAACTTGAACTAGGGTTTGAAAAGAACATGAGTATCATTGTTATGTGAAGATTGTGTTATAAGAATTGTTGTTGAAGCCAGTTGCTTGTGTGAAGAACTTGAACTAGGGTTTGAAAATAACATGAGTATCATTGTTATGTGAAGATTGTGTTATAAGCATTGTTGTTGAAGTGAGTTGTTGTGTGAGGAACTTGAACTAGGGTTTGAAAAGAACATGAGTATCATTGTTATGTGAGAGTGGTTGATAAGCATTGTTGGGAACATTTTGAGTGAATATCATACGCTTGGACTAGGGTTTGTAAGGAAGGATTATTTCATTGAGTGATTGGTTGAGTAGAGTCGGTTGAGCCTATTCAAGTGGGTGTGTGAAGTGATTTTTCAAGTTCCATAAAACAAAACTATTCTATATTTTGAATTGAATTGAGAAAGTGACTGAGTATTGAGTTGAAGCATATTGAGTCTCTAACAATTCTCTGTATGTTTCTAAAAGAGTGATTGAAATTTATTGAGCATTGTGATGAGTATAGAACATATTGAGTCTCTAACAATTCTCTTTATGTTTCTATGAGATTGGACAAGTTCTAGTGTGGACTTGTTATGCAAATTTGAGACAAGTCTTTGAGAAGACTTATGGATAGATTTGGGTAAGCTTTTGTGGAAGATTACAATACATATTGAGAGCATATTTGGATAAGTTCTTGTGGGAACTTATTGAGCAGATTGGACAAGTTCTAGAGAGGACTTGTGGACAGATTTGGGTAAGATTTTGTGGAAGCTTACAATACATATTGAGAGCATATTTGGATAAGTTCTTGTGGGAACTTATTGAGAATATTGAACAAGTTCTAGAGAGGACTTGTGGATATATTGGTGTGAGATTTTGTGGAAGCTTACAAGGCAGATTTGAGACAAGTCTTTGAGAAGACTTGAGAACAAAATTGATTGATTGATTTGTTCAAACCTTGAGTTAAGGTTTGGGGCAGATCTAGCAAAGTTGATTTGAGATTGAGTCAAGCTTTGAGTTAAGGCTTGAGGACAGATATTGAGGATATATTTGTGTTAGACCGAAGGACTATGTTTAGTATAGATTCAAGGACAGATTTTAGTGTAGATTTGAGGATAGGTTTATTCCAGACCAGAGAAAGAGATTGAGGATAGATTTGTGCTAGATCGATAGACTATGTTTAGTGTATATTTGAGGCAGAGCTTTGGAGGTGATAGAGTTGAGGACAAATATCTCCAACAAGATCAAGGAAGACAGGTGTCTTCTATGGATAGAGTTCCATTTGCTAAGGTTAGTGGAGGTAGAGGTCTTCTAGAGGATCACCAGCCAGAGCAGATATTAGGATATTGGTGTCTCCTATAGATAGATATCCATGAACTTGATTAGGAGATTGGTGTCTCCTATGGATAGAGATCCACAAAATTGATTAGGGGATTGGTGTCTCATTTGGACAAAGGTCCATAAATATTGTAATAGGGAAAGGATTCCCAAGAGATTGATTGAGAAAATTTTAGTGAAATATTTTCTCCATGGAGTAGCCCACATTGGGTGAACCACATAAATTTTGGTGTCTCAATTGTATATGGTGATTTGTGCATTGCTTTAATTACTTCTATTGATATTGCTATCTTTACATTGCATAATATTGATTGGGAAAGAAAAAGTAAAAAGTGGTCTTATATTGTTCATCCCCCCTCTTAGTATAAGCTTGTGTTCTTCAAAAACCACCATCACAAGAATCTTCATCTTACAGAGCTTCAATAATGATTGAAAGTGATGAAGAAATTACAAATGAAGAAATTTATAGTGATATCAATAATTAAGATCAATCTACTATGCCACATAACACAAGGAGAATACATAAGTGGTACACTAGTACATTAAAAGCATCTAGGATAGACAAAATTCCATATACCTCTTCTATCAGACCAAGAACACAAAATATGACTCATTGCACAAAATATGACTCTAATGAGTATAATTGAGCCATCTACAGCATAGGAAGTTCTTCAAGCCACTGAATGGAAAAATACCATACATATTGAATATCAAGCACTAATAAAAAATAAGACTTGGGATCTAGTTGATCTTCCACCCAAAAAAATAGCTATTGGATGCAAATGGGTCTTCAAAATCAAATATAAATCATATGGCAATATTGATAAATGTAAATCAAGACATATAGCAAAAGGATATGCACAAAAGGAAGGCATAAATTATAAATACACCTTTACCCCTACAACAAAATAAAAACCATTAGAATTATTTTGCTCTAGTTGCACAATTTGGATAAGAAATTCATCAAATGGACATGAAAAGTGTATTTCTCAATGGACTTAAAAGAGGAAGTTTACATGACTTAACCAAAAGGATTCATCATACCTGGACAAGAAATAAAGGTATACAAATTGATCAAATCTCTTTATTGCCTTAAACAAGTTCCTTGGTCATGTTATATAAATATAAATGAAAACTTTGGAAAGCATGGTTTTAAAAGGAATCCATATGATCCACGTTTGTATCACAAAGAAAAACGAAGGAGATTGTATTCATAAATGTGTATATATGACTTGGTCATCACAGGAAGTTCTAAAATTATGATTATAACTGTAAAATAAAACTTGAAGAAATCCTTTGACATGATTGATCTTGGATTATTACTTTACTACCTATGATTGGAGGTAAAGCAAAACCATCAACACATATATGTTTCACAAAGAAAATATGCCAAGAATATACTAGATAAATATCACATCAAAGATTGTAAACCTATAGCAACTCCTATGGAATCATGTTTATAACTCTCACATTTTGATTCCTCTCCTCCAAAAAATGCAATGATCTATCGATAGCTAGTTGGGAGTCCCATCTACCTAAATTACACAAGCCCATATAATAGTTTTTTAGTGAGTCTCTCATGTTTCATGCAGAAACCAAATATGATACATTGGAAGGAAATAAATAGAATTCTAAGATATATACAAGGCACTACAAAATATGGTTTGGAATTCAAAATAAGTGATCAATTCCACTTAATTGGTTATACAGATTCAGATTACACAAGTTGTATTGATGAATGAAAATCCACCTTTGGATATATATTCTTTCTAGGATCCACATATATATATATATAATGGGAAAGTAATAAGCAACAAACAGTTGCTCGATATTCTACAGAACCATAGGAGTAGCTATATGTGAAGCAATATGGTTGAAACATATATTGACAAATATGGGAGTACTACAAAATAAACCTACAAATGTTGGAAATATGTTGAATATTTTCCATGTTATTTTGGTGGAGTTAACTCTAAAAGGTGCTAGACACTCTTTATGTATCCTCGTCAGGATTCAAGGCTGGGTCAAGCCCTGAGCAGAGTTCGAGGGCGATGGCCCCGAAAAGTAGGGGTCCAAGGGCGATAGTCCCTAGAAGAAGTTTTAGGGTTTTTTAAGTTATTTTTAGACCCATATGGGTTATTTAGGGTTTAATATTTGAACCCATGGTTTTTTGTGCATGGTATTGTAAAATATGTTAATGTGCTATTGTTATTTATTTGCACTTGCATCACGGTTTGAAGAGGGATGACAAATGAACATTATTGTATTGGAGACGTTTAAGTTAATACAATAAGGAGATATTATTGTTTTGGGGTTTTTTTAAGGGTTTCCCAAGTAAAATATTGTGTTATGTGTGTATTTGTTATCTTCTTATTTTTCTTTAATTATGCATTTACTATTTTCTAGATTTAGTTTATTGGGGCCATTTTGCTCTTCATTTGGCATCAAAGCTAGGTTTTAGCTTTGTTTGAAGAGTAAGGCTTTCAACCATATGATAAATTAATTCTTTAGTGGGATCCATACGCAAAATAATTTGAGCAAAGAAAAATGATAGGAAGCACATGGGTAGGGATTCAAAAATTTAATGGATGGATTTTGAATTATAGAAACTCAAGATAGAGGATTTATTGGCTAATAGAGATCAGTGGATTGTGATATCAAGAATAAAACCAACATCAATGATAGATGGGGATTGGCTAAATATTGATAGGAAGGCAGGGAGTTCTATTAGATTATGTTTATCTGATTCAGTATTGTTGAATGTGTCAACAAAGACCATGACAAAGTCGTTATGGGATAAGCTGGAAACTTTGTATCAGATAAATTTGTTGGTAAATAAACTTTCTCCAAAATAAGTTGTATTCACTTCGGATGAATGATGGTGACTCTATGGTTGGACATTTGAATGCTTTTAACACTATGATAAGTCAAAAAAAATATTTTGAAGTAAAAATGGATGAAGAGGAAAAGCGTATTACTTTACTTTGTTTATTACCTGATTCATGGGATAACCTAGTTATAGCTATCATCAATACTACTACATTGAAAGTAGAGGATATAGTAGGAACATTGATATTTTAGGAAATGAGATGAAAATATTTTGAGGATTATCATCAGAAGGATGCCTTGGTTGTGAGAGGTCGTTCTCAAGAAAGAAGCAAAAAGAAATAAGGAGAAAGGAAATCGAGATCTAGGGGTAAATATGTTGCTCTAGAAAAGAGGAAATGTTGGAAGTGTGGTAAAATAGGGTATTATAAAAGAGATTGTAAATCTAAAAAGGTTGATAATAGTTTATCATTTGATGAAGGAACTTCTATAGAAACAAAGACCACAAATGAATATTCGGGGAACTTATTCTTAGTTGCAGCGTGCACAAGTGAATGACATGACTCATGGTTGATTGAATCAGGTGCTTCCTTTCATATGACTCCTCATAGTATGGGGATCCATTAATATAAAAATATAAATGGGGGTGAAGTATTCTTGGGATACAATTCGACATATAAAATAATAAGTCAAGGAAGAGTCAATTTGAGGTTAAAAATTGGAAGAATTAAAACCCTTCCTGGTGTGTTGCATATTTGGTAAGGAATCTAATATTTGTGAGTAAGACAAATGACAAAGGTGTGACTGTGGTATTAAATAAGGATAGTTGCAATATGGTTCATGGAGTCTTGGTGTTTGCAAGGGGAGTTCATACAGGAACTTTGCTCAAAATTAAGGCCAGAATTGTAATAACTATTCAATTGTAGAGGAGAATAATACAGTAGAAGCACGACTTTGATTGTTAATGTAGTGAAGATAATGTTATGGCATCAACGCATAAGGCATATTGGTGAGAAATGCCTTTGAAAATTAAAATGAAAGGTATGGCTAAAGAAATTTTTGATTGCCCATTAAATTTTGATTTTTGTGAGCACTATTATTTTGGAAAGCAAACCCAAGTCAAGTTTCCTATTAGTGCTACAAGATCTAAAGGAATTTTGCATCTAGTTCACAATGATGTGTTTGGACCTACAAAAGTACCATCATTAGGTTATCTATTTTATTATATTTATAGATGACTTTTCAATAAAAACCTGGGTATATTTTTTATAGAACAAATCTGATGTTTTCAATAAATTTAAATATTTTAAGGCTCTTGTAGAAAATAAAAAAAAGAAAAATATAAAGGTTTTGAGAAGTGATAATGGTGGTGAGTATTTCTCTAATGAATTTGAGTAGTTTTACAAGAATTGTGGAATATAAATATAGAAAACAACTTTGTATACTCCACAACATAATGGAGTTGTAGAACGGATGAAAATAATATTGATGGATAAGGCCAGAAGTATGCTAAGTGGTGTAAGGTTAGGAATGAAATTCTAGGTAGAAGTCATATTAACTTCTTGTTACCTCATCAATATATCTCCTACCTTAGCTTTGGTGGCCAAGACTCCATAGGAAGTATGGATTGGTAAGAAATCTTCTCTCAGTCATATAAGAGTTTTTGGCTATGATGCTTACGTGTATGTCCCAAAAGATAAAAGGACTAAGCTAGAAAATAAATCTAAAAAATACATATTTGTGGATTGTAGTATTGGTATTAAAGGATATACCCAAAAACACAGAATATTTTTTACAATTGTAATGTGATATTTAGAGAAACAAAAGGGGTTCTAAAACAAGAAATGCAACCAAGCAAAGAACCTAAAATAGTTCAAGTAAAATTGGAATAGGAGGAAGAACTTGTGGTAGAACCTGGTGCTATAGAAGAAGATGAACTACTAAGAGAGGTGGTTGAAGAGAATAAAATGATACTTGAGAAAGTTGATACAGATAATAATATTTTTAATTCATTAACAAATGTTGTACTTGCTCAAAAAATTTATTAATGTAGAAGATCTATGAGCATGGTTGCCCTTGATAGTTGACAATGGCAGTTTTCAACCCCTATGGAAAGTATTCAACAAGTGGAAGAATGTTGGAAATATATTGAATATTTTACATGTTATTCTGGTAGGGTTAATTCTAAAAGGTATTGGACACTCTCTGTGTATCCTCGTCAGGGTTTGGGGTTTAGGTTTGGGTTGGGCCTCGAGCAGGGATTTGGGGGTGACAACCCCTAAAAAGTGGGTGTCCAAGGGCAGTAGCCCTCGATAGAATTTTTATGGTTTCTTAAGCTATTTTTAGACCTATATGGGTTGTTTAGGGTTAAATATTTGAACCCATGGTTATTCACCCATGGTATTGTAAAATTCGTTCTTATGTTGTTATTTAATTGCACTTGCATTAAGGTATGAAGAGGGATGATAGATGAACATTATTGTATTGAAGGAAGTTAATTTTATACAATAAGGAGATATTACTATGTTGGGTTTTTACCGTAAGGCTTTCTTAGGTGAAATATTGTTTGTTATATTTTTATTTTTTCCTTTGATTTTGTATTTACTATTTTCTAGATTTAGTTTATCAGGGAATTTTTGCTATTCATTATAAAAGCATAATACCATGCAATAGGGGTAGCTATCTGTGAAGCAATATGGCTGAAAAATATATTGACAGGTATGGGAGTACTACAAGATAAACCTACAATCATGCACTGTGATAACCAAGAAGTACTAAAACTTATTCTTAATCTTGTTTTCTATGAAATGACCAAGCACATTGACATGGAGTGCCTCATCATCCATGAACATGTTCAACAATAGAACATCCAACTTAAATTATGTCCTACTCAAGAAAATCAAGCAGACATCTTCACCAAACCATTAAGACAAGTAAAATTTTAAGAATTCAAAAAATTTCTCTCCAAGACCATGATGTAATAAGGAAAAAATGTTAAGAATTATTACATCATAGTAGGTATTTATATAAGTTTAGTAACCACTTAACACATGGTTTGTATGGTCTATTATAGGAAAAATATATAACCACCATCATAGTCCATGTGATAGGGCATGTGATCTAACCACCCTTCACAAGGTCCATGCATGTGGTATAGGATAAAAGTAGTTGCAAGTTTGTTATGCCTAAATAAGGCATCCTATGTACTTTAAATACCTATCATTGTATAATGCAAAGTATTCAAAGCTTAAGTTCTAATACTATGATGGATGCATTATTGTTCATAGTAAACAAATTATTTGATTGCAAAATCGTTGCATAGGAGGCCATACATTCTCATCATTCCATGAACAAGCCACATATGCCTATAAAATTAGTATGAACAAAGCATATGATAGGTTTTATGTTAGTTTTTAAAGCTTAATTACTAATTTAAATCTCACAAGATCTAATATAATGAAGTTGGAATATAATAAATCAAATAATAACTCAGAATATAATATCAAAATAGAATATCTCATAATAATACTCACAAAATAATCATATAAACATGCTCACAATATTACACATAAAATACTAAAAATACTATTGAATAAAGGTCTACTAATGCAAGCATAAAGCTTTGCATGTTCAATAAATATTACAATGCTTTGTCACAAATATATAATTGTATGTGACTCTTCATATGCTACACTCTTGACCTTCACTCTTCTTTACAACTCTTCACTTTCCTATTCTAAGGACACATGTGCACACTTACATATTAGATACTTGTGCATATTTACACTCATAACACTTGCACACATATTTATATGACACTTGTGCATTTCCTGCATATTATTACATTACATAAAATATTTACTCACTCACTAATCTAAGACACAATCCTAATCTAATATTTACAATAATGTACCAAGGTGGTACATTGTCATGTACCAAATAATGTAATATTCTCCAACACCCCCTTGTATTACATTATTTGGTTATTGAAGACTTTAGTCTTCAATCAAGGTCTTTGTATTTCCTTCTTCAATCTATAAATGACTTTGTAGTGCAACCTATTATTGTCCTCTCATCCTTTTTATCATCTTGAATTTTGGATTTACCCAACATCTTTGATGGTAGAAATATTTATGATTCTCATTTCTTGTATTTTGTCTTTCAGAATATTCAACAATGTTATTTTGGACTAAGATAAGATCTTGAGAGAAACCAATTGAGTCTAAAGCATATATTCCATTTTTAATTGATCCTGTAGCTTCTATTTCATTTTGATTCTTGATGAAACATTTATTAACTCCATTTATATGTTTGAACTCAATCAATATTCCACTTTCAACTAGTTTAGTTACTGAAATGAGATTAGTTGTCAATCCTGGAACATACATAACATCATGTAACACAAAATCTAAGAATGGTGCACTAGGTGTTACACATCCACTTCCATGAACAAGATAGCTCTTACCATCCACAAGTTTCAAACCAAAATTATCTTTGACCTCTAAGCAATCAAACCATTGTAAGTTGCTTGTCATATGATGACTAGCACTAGAATCTATGTACCAAAGATCTCTTTCTTTTTTAATCATATGATTATCTCTATTTGAAGTTATTTTGCATTGTTGATAAGAGTTATGAAGAATATTAAATGAAATTTGACCTTGAACCTTTCCATAATGTATTTTACGTTGATAAGTTCCTCTTGATAATTTCTCCATTAGTTTTAATCAATTTCCTTTGATGTGGACTACCTTATGTCTCCCTAGGTTTTAATAATAATTTCTAAGTTTCTAAAATTTCAAACCTATGAAGTTGAATTCCTTGTCTCCCTAATTGATTAGAAATTGTAAAGTAAGAATTTTGCAAAATTAATATTCTTATATTTGAAGTAGACTTCCTTATCTCTCCAAAGTTAAATAATTTGCAAAAATTCTATGAGCTTTGAATTTCAAAGAAGTATTAAAATAACAAAAAACTTTTAAATGTTTTTTAAAAACTTCAAAAACTTTATATCTATTCCTACTTATCACTCCAAAACTCTTAACAAATAATTAACAACTTAACTATACTATTAACACACTTATCTCTCCAAATAAAATCTTAGAAACTTTACCAAAAACCAAAAAATTAAAAATATAATCCTTATCACTCCAAATTAAAAATAATTAACCTTATAAACTAATTAACCTTATTACTCCATTTTTAACCTTAGAAAATATCAAAATTTAAATTTAATTAACCTACTTCACTTTTTTGCCTACGCATCACTTTCTTGAATAAACTTACACTCGGTGCATTGTTCCAAACGTTTCTCTACCCCCATGGAAGTTGGAGATTGCATTCAAATGTGCAAAGTTGATCATGCATGGATTTATTTTAATAACGGTTTCATAATTACCAAATGAGATGTAGAAATAAAAATTTTCAACTATCCCAACTATATTTTCCTCTTCAATGTGGTGTTCCTTCACTTCCAATTATCTTGCTCTAGATGTTTCAGTTGACCCAAACATCTTTCCTCTTCAACGTGGAACTCCTTTGCTTTCAATTATCCTATGCTAGATTTTTTAGTTGTCTCAAATGTCTTTCCTCTTCAATGTGAAAAACCTTTTGACATTTGACTCTTAATGCTTCAATTCAACACTCAATGCTTCATATCTTAAAATTGCATCAAATGGTGCTAGGGTTACACTCCAACGAATGGTTATTTGGATGATGTCTAATCTCTTTTAGATATTTCAAATGATGCTTTCTCTCCTTTTGTATGGCACTTAGCATTCCTAGGTGTTAGACACTTTACATTGTCCTTTGCTTGACACTCACTCTTAGGATATGGTGCTTGGTTTTCCAACCTTTGATATTCTCCTTGCTACGTTCAATAGCACTTTGATGATGTTGTTGATGTGTGCCCTTATCTCTTGTTTAAGCTTCTCTCTGACCAGATTGCACTTGGCTTTTTGATTAAAACTTGCTCTTCTCATTGGCTGGATGATGTTTTGCTCTGGGATTGCACTTCTCTTATTCCTTCAACTTAGGTTTGTACTTGGATTTGGTTCTGGTCTGCTTCTATATTGCATTTGGCTCTCCAAAGTTACTAAATATTTGTATGGATTTATCTCACTTATGTTCTTATCTTTTCTTTATGTAGGTGTAGGAGTAAGTATGGCTTCTTGCTCTTTCCTGAGCAGGAGACATAAATATTTTTATAAACAATTTTTTTCCTTGCAAAGAAAACATTCTAATAACACTTTAATCACATATTTTCATTTTTCCAACACTGCCATTAGATGATCATTTCAACACTCAAATATATTTTTTTCTCTGTTGCCCTTAAACATTCCTTTCAGTGCTCAAACATATACTGTTTTGACTTCAATATTGTTATTTTCTAGACATATTTTTCTTGAGCTATGCAATGCTTGTTGGATTTTTTAAATCTATCCTAAACCTGTAAGCTTTAACCACTAGTATTTTAGGCAATATGTTATCTTCTTGAATATACTTGTCACCTTTAACTCTTCAATTTTTTGCCTTGTTGCTTTCTCTTTTCTACTTGCTTTCACTTATATAATAATGGTCTCTTTTCTTACTAAGGACCAATATTATTTGCTTATGATGGACCTCTTTCTATAGGGTCTCATTCCATTCTCTATCTTCAATGGGCTTGTCATCAAATGGCAACGATTGTCTTATATCCAATGTAAGTACTCTTGTTGGATTTCTTCTAATGGGTCTCCTTAATATTTGTCTTCTAAAACGTTTCTCCTTATAACTCCTTCCTTTCTCAATCAAATATGGCCTCTTTTATACTAGGGTCACTTATCTCCACTATGGACCTCTTTATTTGAAGGGTCTCAAATCTCTGGTTCTCTAAACTCTATCTCTTAATATTGGTCTCTTCTCTTGGACCAATTTATCAAGGTCTATAGGACTTGAATCACTAAAACTTTTACCATTTTTTTCTTAAGACCTGAATCAATATCAAGGTATATCTTCAAGACCTAAATCAATCTTATAGATTGTCTTCTATTCCGAATAGTTTCTTGGAATAGGTAAACTCAATCTATCTTATCAAGGTCAATATCTTAATGACCTAAAACTTTTATCAAGGTCTATCTTTGAGACCTAAAATTTTTATCAAGGTCTATCTTTGAGACCTAAAAATTTTTATAGTCTACAACTCAAATCAATCCCTACTTGAGGAAAACCTTCAACCTTCTAGCACACGAAGATGAAAGTCTTCTCCATTTATTGTAGGAAGATTCTTAAATTTTCAAGATCAATTTTCACTACAGCACTATCTTAGATAGCTTTCTCTAGTATTACCTAAAAATCCAATATCAAAAATTTGAATGACCAACTTTCTTCTTAGTTGGTTCTTCCTGCAATATTCAATCTACAAAAAACTTCAATCAATAATTATTCTCTTTCCTTGAGAGAAATATCAATATCAAGGGATTCTTGTCCCTTCAATGTCTTTTATCAATGTCAGGGTTATCTATTCCCTAAATAATCAACTATCTTCAAGTTGATTTTCTAGTCTTCACTGGTTGTCCTTCAACTTGGTGGAAATAATCCTTAATCTTCACTAGTTATTCTTCAACCTAGTGGAAAGAAATTTTTAGTTGAGTCTCAGTCTTCATTATTTGTTCCTACAATTGTGGAAAGACTCTAGCCTTACTGATTTCTACAACTTAACAAATCATGTGCAAGCAATCTTGTTGTGGCTTGGATAACACTATTAACTTTTAAAGTTTTAATATTAATGTAAATCTCATAGGAAATATAATCATAGGATCTAATATAATTAAGTTGTAATATAATGAATCAAATAATAACTCAGAATGTAATATCAAAATAGAATACCACATAAGAATAATCACAGAATAATCATATAAACATGCTCACAATATTGCACATAAAATATTATTGAATAAAGGTCTACTATTTCAAGCATAAAGCTTTGCATGTTTGATGAATATTACAATGCTTTGTCACAAATAAATAATTGTATGTGACTCTTCATATGTTGCACTCTTGACCTTCATTTTTCTTTACAACTCTTCACTTTCCTATTTTAAGGACACATGTGCACACTTATACATTAGACACATGTGCACACTTACATATTAGACATGTGTGCACATTTACACTCATAAAACTAGCATACATGTTGCACTCTTGACCTTCACTCTTCTTTACAACTCTTCACTTTCCTATTCTAAGGACACATGTGCACACTTACATGTTAGACACGTGCACATTTGCACTCATAACACTTATACACATTTACATGACACTTGTGCATTTCCTACACATTATTACATTATATAATGTAATAACACTTGTGCACTCATAACACTTATACACATTTACATGACACTTGTGCATTTCCTACACATTATTACATTATATAAAATATTTATTCACTCACTAATTTAAGACACAACCCTAATCTAATATTTATAATAATGTACCAAGGTGGTGCATTTTCATATACCAAATAATGTAATATTCTCCAACAGTTTATTGGAGTTTCCTACATAATATTCTTAAAAAGTTTTGAATATTTTTTCAATGGGTAATATGGGATTGAAATGGACCCATCCATAGTGCATCATGACCACAAAGTGGTATTACAACAACTTACAATATATGCATGTATTGGTTGGCAAGATTCAAACCTCAATCTCCTCCTTGAGATTTGGGGAATCTAATTGGTTGAACTGGTGTCATTTGATAGATTAAATTTTGTTATAGCACTATGACATATTTTATTTTAATCAATGGTTGGTTAATTTAGTTCATCTCATGGACTATACCAAATAATATTATTGCTTATGTTCATCATCTATTATTAAAGGTAATATGTCAAAAATGTGATCATTTCCATAGAGAAGGAAATTGGGTGACAAATAATTTATTCAATTTATCCAATAACAATATTGATCTTTGTCTTAAAAATAAATTGAAATTTTGAAATGCAATTAACCAAGTGAAATTTTATCTCTTAATGAAAGTAAGATCAAAGAGCTAATTGTGGAAACGTAAAATTTTGACGAAGATTAAAAATATATTTTATAAAAAAGGAAGTGAAAAATATCTTTGATAAAAGGAAAGTTATATATAATTTAACTTACCTAACAACAAATGTAATATTTTCGTATTTTGGTAGGATTAGCTTACAATGGAAGCCACATATAGTTTAATAATTATACATGCCCACTCTTTTTATATCAAATTATTGACCTATTATTTATATAATATTATTGACCAATCATCAAAAAAATAAATTTATTTAATATATTCTTAAATTTTTATTAGCTCCCAATGGATCCATAATATATATGAGTACAAAATGTATTAATGGATATTTGTTGAGGACCTAAACAAATACTTCACTTTTATTATTTTCAATTAGTTATATAGGATTGAAATGGATCCACTATCAATGGCTCTTTGGTGAGTGAGTACAACATGTGTTAATGGCTTTTTGGTGAGTGAGTACAACATGTATAAATGGTTTTTTTGGTGAAGATGTAAATACAGACCTCGCATTTGTTTTTTCAATTGATCATATGAGATTGAAATGGATCCGTCTATATTATATCATTACAACTTAGTAGTATTTTTTTTTTTGGTAATATTAAGAGATGGGGGTTTTGACCAGGAATCCCCCAACCTGTTACAACAAATCCACAATGGAGACACACACCCACCCCCTCAAACACTCACCCACACCACGGTTTGAACCTTGGACCTCCCGAAGAAGAGCCAAAGCCCAAACTATTGCACTGCACCCCAAGTGCAACTACTTGGTAGTATTATAGTAGCTTAAATATTATAATTTTGATAAGATTTAAAATTGGGTCTCTAATTGTTTTAATAATATAACTAATAAAATTGATACTATTTAATCCTCGTGAGTGTGGTCTACCAGCAAGGATACCACTTTTGATCAGGTTCAATTCCCATGATAGATATAGATAAAAAGTATTACTCAACAAAAAAAAGAAGAATATAACCAATAAAACTAATAATATTTAATCACATGAGTGAAAAACATTTTTTTTTAAATACTCGGCTAGTAGATTGAAAAAGCATGCGTATGAGATAAAATGTTAAACTAAGATAAAGATTCTTCAGATAAGTTTTAGCGTCTGACTATTGGGTCTTTAGAGTTCATGGAACTTAGCGATTTACTTTTTTCTTGGTTTACGACACTATATGCATAGGGATTTGTGTAGGGTTTGGTCGGTCGTCACCCTTGAAATCTACGTTGTTACACATTTACCACCTTGGTGGTTGGTTTCCTTTTAATATGGCCACCAAGAATGCGGTGACTTAGACTTCCTATCGAAGCTGTTGGGCTTGGCTATGCCACGTAGCAAGCAATCGAGGAAGTTCATCCCGAAGATCTTCCATGAGGTATGAATCAGGTGCCTGATGTTACTATTCCTTTTGATGATTTTAATGAGTCTTGTAGCTGGTTATAAAGTAACACTCTTATTGGATACTTCCTGGGTTGAATCCCTAATGAGTCGTTAATCCATAGATAGATTCAGCATTACTAGACTCCTCATGGTATAGAGGTTGATGGAATTCAAAATTTGACCAAGGGATTTTTTCTGTTCCATTTCCCTGCTCCTGAGCATGTGCATGCAATTTTTAACCATGGCCTCTGGTATGTGCATAACTCCTTGTTAGTATTTCAGCACTGGTCCCACGATTTCTTTGTTGAAGAGGGTGTTTCCCTGGAGGTGCCAGTGTGGGTTGAATTCACTGGCCTCCCACCGGCTCTTTGGCCTTTCTTGGAAACCCGTGTTGACCCTTTAGGTAGTTTTGTCTACGTTGAGAATCCTATGTTTTTTGGTGCGCGATCCTATCGCAAGGTTTGTGTGAAAATAGATCTTTCAAAAGATCTTCACGACCATCTTACCATTTGTGTTGGGGATACCTCCTTTGTTCAGAAGCTAGTCTATATTAATCTCCCAAATAAATGCTTTCGCTATCAGTCGACAACACATCTGATCAAAGATTGCCCACTCATGGAGGGACGTTTTAGGTATAGTAAGGTTATAGCTAACCCTGCAAGCTCTGCGTATGCGTTGCCATCTAGAGCTACTCCCGGTGAGCATTGAACCACGTAGATTGGTTCACAGGATTCCTAGACTACTGTTGCCAAATTAAATCTTCCAATAAAACCCTTGGGTAAACCTTCTATTCTGCAAATGGCTCCTCTGGTACAATGTAAGGTGTCACACCATCGTCCTCTCATAGGGCTTTTTTTGTGGTGGAGAATGAGGGTTTGCAGAGTAATTTACATGTGGCCCTTGAAAATGTACAAGCGAGAAGGTTTTCCAGTCCCAGCACTGATAAATGCCCTTATACCATATTTCTAGAAGGAAATCATGACCGATTTATCTCAAATTCTTATTCCTCACTTAGGGATCTAGGGGCTTCTGAGATTATTGAAGGTGATATGCAACTTGATAGTTCCTCATGATATTTCTTTCATGGAATGTCAGAGGCTTAACGGACCCAATTTATAAGTACTTGGTCCATAGTGAGGTTGATAAACTTTGTCATCTGCATGGCAGGTATGATTTTCGTTGTTTACAAGAAGTTAAGGTTTCTGCTTTTAACTTGCAATGTGTCTGTTAGTTTATTTGGCTTGGCAGCCAATTTTAGGCAACTAATCATGTAGTTGGTCGGGGTCGAGTTGTCACATTTGTGTCTCCCACCTGGAAATATCATCTGGTTACTTGGGGAGTGGACCCTTCTAATCAGGTGGTATGGACTTTTTTTGAAATTGATGGGCATTATTTTGATATTGTAAATGTGTATGTTTCCAATCATTGGTTAGCTTTGTCTTTACCTCCTACTGTTTGGATTTTTTGTGGTGATTTTAATATGATTGAGATAGCTTCTGATAAATTTGGCCACCTCCCAATGCGGTGGTGTGCTGGGGAATGTAAAGCTTGGTTTTTTCTGAAAAATAAATTAAGTCTTTTTGACCCTAATTCTTGTTCTTCCTCCAAAGACTTCTCGCACTCACTCTGGTTTTCCTGGTCAAATATTCAAAGTGGGTATGACTGTATTCTCAAGCGATTGGATAGAGCCATGCTTATAAACCATTTTGGGTTTAGTTTTTAGTCCCTTGTGTCTTTTTCTCCTCTGATGATAGCTCTTCTGGGCTCTACAGTGTCAGATCATGTTTCTATTATATTTAATATTTCTTTGAAGATACTGCCAACTAGGACCTTCTCTTCTTAGTTTTTATTGAATATTTATTTCCTCCAACATCTTGCTTATATTGCACACATTACCAGGGTTTGGAATTTGGTTCCTCGGCCTTCAGGTCATTTAGTTTTGGTTGTGTGGTGGAATGATGCTATTATTTGCACAATCACTTTGCTTCGCAATCTTGGGGTCAAGCATGCTCAGTTGCATAAAAATTCAAATCTGGCCCTAAAGAGGGAGTTTGCCTTAGCATCTGGTAGAATTAATGTTTCCCCTCTCAGTGTCACTCTGCAACAGTATGTTGTGATTCTTTAGCATGAGCTTAATAAGGTTGAGCTCTATGAGGCTCAAGGTGAACAGCTTCATGCTCGAATGCATTGGCTCAAGGTCGGTGATAGGGTTTCCAAGGAATTTTTTCAGTGTCTTAGACCGCCTTGGCAGGCAGTTTAGTTCAAAGCCATTGTGAATAATGGTGAAAGGTTTTCAGAGTTGCCTGATATTTCTAAGATATTCATTCACCATTACCAGTAGGTCTTTGCTTCTTAGCATATCTCTTCTAAGAGACAACAAGCGTTGGATGAATATTGCTCAATGGTTCCTACGAAGCTTTTGCCTTCTCAGACTGAATCCTGTGATAAACCTCTTACTTTAGAATATCTTATTTTATCTCATATGGCTAATGACAAGGTGCCAGGACTTGATGGGTTTCCTTGTGAATTTTATAAAGCTTTGTGGGATATGGTCGGCCCAGATATTTTTTGGGTTTATCAAGAAGCCCTGTATTCTGGTTCTCTAGGATCACTCATTAATAGAGGTAACATAAAGTTCATTCCCAAGCCTGGTGATCCTGAAGTGATCACCAACTGGAGGCCTATCACTATGTTAAATTTTAGCTATAATATTATTGCTAAAGCTCTTACTCTTAGACTTCAACCTCTCCTTCCTCTTATTGTGAGGCCTGAGAAAATAGGTTTTATTCACAACCGCTATATTCTGGATAATGTTCTAGCAGTTTGGGAAGGCATGTACTGGGCACGGTAGTCTCAGTAAAATGTGATTTTTATTAAAATTGACTTTGAAAATCCTATGAAAAAATTGAATGCCATTTCATTCTCTCAATGGTTACATCTTTGGGCTTTGGACCTGGCTTTGTCTAGTCTGTGAAAATGTTATTTACATATGCCTCAATGGTTCTCATGTTGAATGGTATGCAATCAGAGCACATTGGTTTATTCAAATATTTTCGTTAGGGTTGTCCTCTTGCACCTTCCCTTTATGTTCTTGCAGCTGAAGCCTTTAGGTACCTTCTTGCCCGCAAAGCCTCGCAAGGACTAGTTAAGGGAATTTCCCTACCAAGAGGGCAAGGGCAGCTCACTAATGGACACTTTGTGGATGATTCCTTCTTAACTCTCACTGAATATGAAGTGTATATCACATAGGCTCTTTCCAGCCTGGATGTTTTTTGCAAAGCCTCTGGTTCCAGCATTCAGTGGAGGAAAACTGCTTGCTATAGATAATCCTCACATCCCCTTCCACCTTGGTTAGAGCATTACCAATGGAAGTGGATACATTCAGGAGAGATGTTCAAATTTTAAGGCATCCCTTTTGAAACAGCACCCCTTCTCAGCTTTGAGATTATGTAGTGCAAAAGGTAGAGACCAAGCTGAATTACTAGATCACCAATAAGTTGTCCCTATTGGGACTGAAAAAGAAGGCACACTTTATTTACAAGTTATCTTACAATATATAAGCATCAAGCTTAGGAGGGAGATATGACAAGTTTCATAAGCTCCACTCCAAGTGTCTTTCAGAAGGCACCACTCCAACTCAAACTAAAGACAAGGACAAGTGGCAGAAGACAAATGTCAACCTGTCAATTATAGGCATAGTGCACATTATAACAATAATAATATTCTAACATTCCCCCTTAATGTGCACTATCCTAAAAAGATAATTCAACATTAGATAATAGTCCCTTGCAAGCAAATTCCAAATCTGTGTTGGCAATTTTGGGTATGTTGCCGAGCTTCATGGTTGTGAGTTGTCATTGATGTCAAAAGGAGTTTGTATTGATATCAAAAGGAATTTGTGCTGATTTCAAAAAGATTTTGGTACCAAAAAGATCTAGAAAGTTCCATGATGTTTTTTTAAGGGTCTTTAATTAAAACCATAGTGACAAGGTTAAAGTTTTTTCTTAAAACCATCTGGACTCATTAAGGGTTTTTATTAAAACCATATTGGTTTAATGAAAAGGTTTTTGCTCCTTGAAAAAACCTTAAAAGTCCATTTTGATTATTAATAAATAAATTAACTCAAACCTTTGAAAAGTTTTTAAGTTAAGTTTATTACTAATAAAATAATAATTATTAATTTAATAATTATTATTGGAAGGGTTTCTAAACCCTTAGCGGTTTTCATGTAAAAGACTTACCTCATCGACGTCAACTTGCATGGGATGAAAAATGCAATATTTGAAAGGAGTGTCGACGTCAATTTGCATGGGATGCAAAAGACTATTAAAGGGTATTAATTCCTAAGGTTCAATGCACCTCCGATTTGCACGATTACCTTTGAATTTGTATTGCTTTGTGACCTTCGATTTTAGATTACTCTATGATTTTTGAGTTTTGTATTGCTCTGTGTTTAAGTTTTGATTTCGTACGTCTGTGAGGAAGACAAATTTGTTTGTCTTTAATATTTATGAGCAAAGGGAAGGTAAAACGATGAGTGGCATTTGAGAGTTCCGTTGGGCACTTGTGCTCCAATAACGGAGGCAGTGGAGAGAAGGCGCTCGCTAGGAAGAGGTGTCGAGATCGATTCACGTCGGGAGTGTTTCATTTTTGGTCCCATATTATTGTACACGTGGTATAGTAGTTGCTTTGGGCCACAAGTTTGGAGGAGGAAGCACTTTGGTGCTTATGTTGGTGTCTCCACACTTCTCCTAAGGTTGGAGAATTGATTTTTGGCCAAGGTAAATCTTTTGTTGATAATGTGGAATATTTGATTTGACTTGGCAATTATTGTTGGTAATTGGATGGAGGTATAAGGTTAAATAGAAATATTGCTTTGACATTGTTATTATTGATGCTTAATGTTTATATGGTAAATGCATTTAGAAGTAAATGTATTTTAGGAGTTATAAGGGTTTAAGGAATAATTGTGCTTAATGTCATATTAGGGTTAGAAAGCCTTTGGAGTTATTGAGTGGATATTATCTTGTAATTATTTTTGAGGTTGAAGTTATTTTGTGATATATTAAGTAGGAGTTATAAGGTGTAAAGGAATATCGTTGATATGTATATTTGTGAGTTTTGATTATTGATGAGTTGGAGTGATAAGGTGTTATTAGGACTCTTATCATTGAGTATTATTTCATTGTTGCTAACTCTAATTTGTGGTAAATTGAGAGTTAGTGTTGTGACATATTTGAGTTCTCCTTCTTCATCAAAGTAAAGGTATGGGCACTTTTTTCCATGGTTATTATTGATTGATGGTTTTCTAAAAATAATTTTGGAGTGAAAAGGATTAAATTAAGTTTCCTTATTTGGAGTGGATCTTATTTTTTGAAAGTGGAAGTATTTATTATGCATTATGAGATCATGATGAGTTTATGAGTTATTGCATAATTCTGGTTTGTAAGAGTGGAAGCATTTGAAGTTTACTTTAGGGTTTTTGAGTGAGAATCTTATGTCATTGCTATAATTTTTTGAAACCCTAATTGAGTTGTTTGGTTGTTGAGAGTTTTGTTTTGAGATTGCTTCCATTGAGATTGAGTTGATCAAGTTATGCTTTACTTGATACATGAGTTGGGCTTGCTCCTTTGAGATTTGATTTTATCAAGTTGTACTTTGCTTGATAAACTTGGTTGTGTGGTTAAGTTGAGCATTCCCATTTGAGAGAAGTTGGAAATATCTTGAACCCCTTTTTTATGCTTAGAGAGAGATTTCTTTGAGTTCTTGAAAACTAACTTGGCTAGGGTTTGATAGTAAGTTATGGTTCTATGTTGGAGGAGTTGATTCCTTGATATTGCATTATTGACAATTGTTGGATCGTGGTTCAAGATCTTGTGAAAGTATACTACTTCTATATTTATTCTGATTTGAGAAAGAGTTTGTTTTTGAGTTGAAGGATAGAACATATTGAGTCTCTAAAAATTCTCTTTATGCTCCTATGAGATTGATTTGAGTTGAGATTGAAATTTGAAGGATAGAACATATTGAGTCTCTAACAATTCTCTTTATGCTTCTATGATATTGATTTGAGTTGAGATTGAGAGTTGAAGGATAGAACATATTGAGTCTCTAAAAATTCTCTTTATGCTTCTATGAGATTGATTTGAGTTGAGATTGAAAGTTGAAGGATAGAACATATTGAGTCTCTAACAATTCTCTTTATGATTCTATGATATTGATTTGATATGATTGGATGAAACACATTGGGTCTCTAACAATTCTCTTTGTGTGTTCACATTGGGAAAGTTTCTTGGTAAACTTTCTTGAGCTGATTTGGGCAAGTTCTTGGTGAGCTTGCTAGGACAGATTTGGACAGGTTCTTATGGAGAACTTGTGGACTAATTTGGACAGGTTCTTGTGGAGAACTTGTGGACTGATTTGGACAAGTTCTTTCAGAGAACTTGTGGACTGATTTGGATAGGTTCTTGTTGAATAACTTATGGACAGATTTGATGAAGTATTGGTGAAGACTTGTGAGCAGTTGTGATTGATTTGTTCAAGATTTTGGCTTAAGCTTGGGATAGATCTGATAGATATTTTTGAGCAGATTTGTGTTGGACCAGAGGACTGAGTTTGGTGCATATTTGTGACATATTTTGATAGGACTTGTGCTAGACCAACTGAATGTGTTTATTACAGGTGTTGATGAGCAGTTGTGGAGGTGATCAGTGAGGACAAAAGTATTTAGAGCCATAGCAAGGAGGACAGGATGTCTTTTGTGGAAAGGAGTTCCACCTGCTAGCGACAGAAGAGACAGTGATCTTCTGAAGTATCATTTCTAGAGCTTTGGGGGATAGGACATCTCCTTTGGGCAGGAGGCTCATAAATATTTCTTTGGGGGATAGGACATCTCCTTTGGGCTGGAGGCTCATAAATATTTTATTAGGGGAAGGATTCTCCTTTGGACAGGAAGTCCATAAACATTGTAATTGGGAAGGATTCCCAAAGGATTTGATTGAGAAAATTTAGTTAAATATTTTCTCTGTGGAGTAGCCCACCTTGGGTGAACCACATTATATTGGTGTCTCAATTGTGTGATGACTTGTACACTGGTTTGATTACTACTTTGATTTTCCTATTGTTTCATTGGATTGCTTATGAAGTAAAAGGAAAAAGTTAAAAAGTGGTCTTATACTGTTCACCCCCCTCTCAGTATAAGCTTGTGTTCTTCAATATGCTCTAAAATTCTTGCCAATACACATGTTTACTATTCTTCCTGTTGGGTTCCTTCTCAAGCTTGTTATAAGAATATGGAAAAGCTTCTACGGGATTTTTTATGGACTAATTCCTCTCATAAAAATGGCTTTCATAGAGTAACCTAGGAATTTTTTTGCCTCCCTAAAAAATCAGGAGGTTTGGGACTATTTAACTATTTTCGTCAAGGATTAGCTCTTAGCTCCAAATGGATCATCAGATATCTTTAAGAGGATGAAGCATGGAAAGTTTTGATTAGGAATTGTGTGGCAATAGGGTTACCCATTGGCAATAAATGTTGGCAAGGGTTGGATTTTCATTCCATTATTTTAGCCCCTATTTTTTGTAAAATTACTAGTTCCTTTGTGACACAAAGTCTTTGGAGAGCTTGGGAGTCGATCAAACCCTACCTCCATTGGAAAGGAATCAGTCACCACAATGGGGCAGCTATTGCAGATTTGAATGTTTGTTGGTCCCCTATGGTTCAGTATCAGGGACAACCACTTGCTCAAGTTCAATGGATCCATGCTAAAAAAAAAATTAAAAAGGGTATTGTGTCCCTTTTTTATTTTTATTGCAGGCAGTCTGGTGATTGGATCCCTTGGGAGAATTTTCAACAGCAGTATAGGTTACAGTTTATTGATAAAGCTATATATGATGTGGTTATCAATAGTACACCTTTTTCCTTGTGGCCTAAGCTTCGTCAGGTTGTTCAACAAACCTTGTGGAAATAGTGGGAATGGTATAAACATGTCCCTCTGTTTAATTACAATACTAAGCAGGGATACAACTGGCTTTCGCCCAATTTTCCCATGGTGCCCAAGCTCAATGCATGTTGGGATTTTTTCTCTTCCAAATCTAGATGGAGCTCGCTTTTAGCTCACTTGGGAACCATATATTGAACCTAATTAGGCCTCTTTTTTCTGTAGTTTGTTGTACCAAGGGTTGTCGCTTGGCTCAAGGCTTAGGCATTTGGGCATTGCTTCTCCCACTTGCCCTGTCTGTGGGGAAGAAAAGTCCAGGTTACATATTTTTTGGAATTGCCATAGAGCTCAGATGGCCTGGGAGTGGATGGAGTCCTTATTTTAGCCTTTTTTCTTACTCCTTTAACCTGGCTTCATAATCTGTTGGGAGATCCTTCGTAGTTTTCTCAACCATTACTAGAATTTTGGAATATTTTAAGAATTAGCATTTTATTTCATACATGGAAATCAAGAAATAAGATAGTTTTTGCAGACAAAACTCCCTCTATTATTTTTTCTCTCTCAGATCATCTTATGGTATTTCATGATGCTTGGTTACAAATTCAGGTGCAAGCTAATAAAGTTGCAATAGAGCTTAATCATATGCAAGAGTTGATTGATCATTGGGGTAATACCCCATGTTTTGTGAGTAGAGTCCTCCCAAAGCATGAGCAACACCCCCATTCTAGATCTAGACATCGTAGGGACCGAACACCTTCTAGGGCTCACTCTTAGCCATCTAGAGATCAAGCGTAGGGTCTGTTGTGTTCCCACCCTACTCAACAGGTTTTTGCTTGTGATGCTCATCCTCAGCTTGATCAGTTGTAATGTATGACTGGTTGGGGAGCTCATCAACGCTGGGGAACTCCCCTAGTTTCTTCTAGTCAGGTCGGTTCTCAGAGGGGTATTGATGGTGATGCTAATGCTAGTTGGAGTTCAGGAACTGCTAGTGATGTTGATGGATGGACCACTCCTTTTGAGTCTCCTGCTTAGCCTGCAATTGATAAGTCTAACAGCCATCCCGGGTCGAGTTGGAATATTTAATGGCTGGTGTCCTTGAACTTAATCCTGCATGTTTCTAGTATTCAACTACTAATGTTTTGATCATTGTTTTGATCACCGTCTTGGCTATTTACAAATCCAGTGTGTGGTTTACTTAGGGTTTGTTGTACCTGATGGTTTTTTGTTTCCTGGCTATTTTTCTCAACCGATTTGGATAGTGCATGGGGTGTGACGTGGCAGTCCACCCACTTTTGTATGTTTAGACGCTATATTTAATATATTGCTTCTTCATTCAAAAAAAATGCATGTGTATAACCCAAAGTATTTTAATATATTTTATATATATATAAGGAGAGAGAAAATTATTTATCTACCATAGAGTTGGTCAAATGCAAATATAAGTGACCGGCTACATCGTGTTTACACCACATTCATATAAAATATCCAAGTTATCTAGTTTTAGTCATATATTTGACTTTGATGTTGCGTTTATCAAGTCACCTATCTCTCATTAGGGACTCGGGGAACCAGATTCATGCCCCCTAGTAGAGCTCTTTACTAGGGAGCATGAATTTGGTTTTTGTTCCCTGAGTCTCCAATGAGGGATAGAGTCTCTATTCAAGTTTATTTTGGTATGGATTTTGCTTTATGTAGGGGAACGCATGGTCTATGGGAAGAAGCATTAACACCTACATATTTGGAACTAAAATGATCGAAATTGACTTAATCATCACATAGCAACTCTTGAGCCATGCCTTGTAAATTGGAGTTAGGAATTTTTTTTTTTTAATTATACTCACATATGTAATTTGATCCAGGTTTTTTAGATAAAAATTAAAGACGTTATTATAGAGTTTTAATAAGACAAATCAAAATTTAAACATTTTAATTTACTTGTTATTTCACGTGGTCTTCACACACCTAAATGAGACATTTTCTTTTTTAACAAACTCACTCATACACTTTTCCATGGTTTGAACCTTGGTCTCCTAGAAGAGATGATGTAGTCTAACATTGATTTTATTAATTATAGTTTTTATTTTCAAAATAAAGTTATACCAAATCTATCAATACTAAGGACCTTGTTAAGATGTAAAAAGAGTGGGTATATATAATTATTAAACTATATTTGGCTTCCGTTGGGAGCTAATCCACAAAAATACCAAATATAAGAATTTTGATGGTGTCTTTGCCTAATATAATTCTTAAATTTTTATTACATCCTAAGAATGTCGATGGTGTTTTTGCCTTGGCATTCTCTCAACATTTCACAGATTCTTCTTCCTTAGCATTTTTATTTCTTTCGTTTACAAGCTCAAAAATCTCAGAGTAAATCTCTTTGTATCTTCGGATACTACACTATTAGATAACCAAAGTACCTTCATAAAATTCTACTCCTATCAATTCACTTTCGTAGGTCATCTCTCTACCCCTCTCACTGCACATCAAGTCTGTCCCAATCTCCCATTTTATGTTTTTGACATCATCAAGTCTCTCCCAGATTATGGTGGTTACATGTCATGCTAGAATCTGAACCTCCACCAACTCCCCCTTTAATTCGATGTCTTCTTTTTCATAGGCTTCCTATTCATAGGCACAGACTAGGCTCTTTGCTACTATGTGGGGGTGGTTGCACCATTACTCTTCCATCACATTTCTCCTAGGATGTTTTGCCTTGTTGATGTAGCAAACATGGCCTCCTTGATTAGTGTAGGTGGTCAGGGTAGGCTTATGCATATGGTGGGTGGTGGCCACAATTACTACAAGATTGGCTTTGAGAGGCTTGGCTACAATGCCAAGTTTTGTGTTCATTGGTAGATGTCTTATTTAATGCTCTTTTGCTTGCTCTTCTTTTCACGCATGCAATTGCCACATGTCTTCAAACAAAGTTGAATCTCTTTCATCCAATGGTCAATATTCTCTATGAAGCATTAGTTATTTTCTCCCTCAACTCTTGTATGATCGCCATGTGTCTTTTTTTATCTTCGGCCAAATCTTTCCCTTTTTTTTTGCTGCTTTTCTCTATCAAAAAGATCGTGCATTTTTTGGATTGAAAATCAATAGTTTGCAAGCTTTGATGTCCTTGATGTGGCTAGGTTGGGAAGAATATGATTGTAAATCGTATATGGAAGATCTAATGATAGGTGTGATATCTAGCTTGTCCATCTTTCCTTGAAGCTCCTTTCTTTCGATTGAAGGTAGGAAGTGCCTTTTGATAGTGTAGCTTTGGTTTGTCTTGCTTTCGACTAGTCTAGCTTGGAGTGAAGCGAGACTATAGAGAAAATTTACCTATACTAACCATATTGGAGAGAGGGGGATGAATTCCAAACAAATTACTCTTCTATTCTTCATCTATTTGACATATAACGTTTGTATATTAATAATAACATCATCGAGCTAAGATAGACATTGTGCTCTCAAAATGATTCCTACACTACCTAGGTTCATGGAAAAGATATTTCTCAACCAAGTATAATATCCATTTGGATAATAACTTTAGTCGTTTGACCCACACACTAAGCGGTACCCCCGTTTGCAATTAAGACTTAAAATTTATCCTGATTTTAAAAATTAATATACAATCCCAAGGACTTTTCTATCTTATTATATAAAGTTAAGTGTGCCACCTACATAAATCAAAATAATGATGCACTATCATTTAAAAAACCCTTATAATTTGATATTATGGTAAGCTTGGATCCCCATAAGAGCATAAGCAAAGAGACATGGTATCATCCTCATATTTTGCCTCATCTACTTCAGTTTTTTCCTCCTGGTATAATAAAAATTCATTTTTATATACTGCCATGTCTTCACATTCTACTTGAAAGTTATGATGTTCTACATAGGCCTGATCACAGGGATGGATAGAAGGCCATTTAAAATAGGATAATCGCTAGGAATGATTGTTATTGCAATAATAATGTCGAGTGTTGAAGTCATATTTGTATTGGGGATTGGAAATTTGGAGCTTCTATTTTATTGTTAAGGCTATATGTTGAGCATCATTAAGAGTATACAGGTCGAGCATATTAGCTTCACATAAAATTTTATCCTTAATACCATGGAAAAAATATAAGGATATCATCTCTAGATTCAATTGGTGGGTGTAGGTGAAAAGACATGAACTCAATGCAATACTCCTTTACTATTCATGTTTTCTTTGTTTGCATTAGACAGACCACACACAATGTGGAATATCCTTTATCAAATATTCATAGAAACTATACTTTGAAGTTAGGCCACAAAAGATGACCCCATTTTAGCAAAGTGATCATAACAACCATTATTAACCTTGGATTCCCAACTTAGTAGCCACTAATATGACACAACCTACTTTAGAAACATGGTGTAGGTGGATAATGGTATCCATCTTGGCTAGCCACCCCCATGGGTTGACACCCTCAAAGGAGGATATGTCAATACGAGAAATAAAAATTTCATAAGGTTAGTTCAGGAAATTAGAATCACTTCTTGCTAAAGAATCTAGCTTAGAAGCAAATCCTAGATCGTAACCACCCATATAGGAATTTGGAGGGTATGACAAGAAGGTGGTTATGGAAGAATACTAGTATCCCTTGAATTTGGTGCTTGATGGATGATTGGAGGCTATTGTGCAATGTGTTGGACATTTTGAGTCCCTAAGCCAAAGTTGTCATTGATGTCAAGATGCCAGTGATAGTTCTTCTCTAGTTCAAGTGCAAAGTTCAATGGAAGTTGTAATGGGTTAAAATATTTTTATTTTACACTAAAATAATGGTTCAAAAAATGGTTTCAGTTCTCCTTTGGAAGCAAATATATCCGAAGCAATGGAAGGATAAAATATTATAATATTTATTATAATATTTATCCAAGATGGTGAAAAACCCAAATAAATTATTATAGTTTTAATTATAATATTATTTGGTTTACAAAGGACAATTAATTATTTTTTAGAAAACCCTAAGGTTGGGTTTTGGAGGGAAAAATATTTCAAAGTGCAAAGTTTAAAGTAAATTAAACCCAAATTTGGGGTTTAAAGAAAAACGCTTTCAAAGCCTCTATATTTTCGGTGACGTCGTCATGGAGGAACTAGCACCGACATATCCAAATCAAATATGATACATATAAATGCTTTGCCAAAACCATTGGAAAGTTACCCTTGCTTGAATTAATAAATTGGTGGCATGCGAAAAAGAGAGCTTGTGATTTACAAAAATGTGGCAACGAAAGGCATAGAGGAGGAAGGTTTCGTCTTCAAGTTTCATTGGGTAAGCATGGCCTAGTGGTAGTTGGGAAAGCGCAAAGGTGCTGGCAGCAAGGTGGTTGACATTTCGAATCCCCGCGTGCATTATTTGGTGTGTTGTTTGAGGTGCCCAAGGTGTACGACCTTTTGCTTGGCAGAAGGTGGTGTGAGATTAAGAAGCATGTGGTGCTTCTTTAATCTCAAGCAAGCACTTGGCTCCTGCGGTGACTTTGACCACGGTTAAGGCGCTTGTGGTGAGAAGAGGTTGAGGGTTCGATTCCCTCCAAGGAAAAGGTATTTAATTTTGATTTAAATTTTGTTAGTTGCCTAATTTTGGAGGAATAAGGGTACATAAATGATTATTATTTTTATACATTAAGGCATGAAATTTATGGTAAATGTTTGTTGAGGATTATTGTGGAAGGTTTGATATTTGAGATTTATGGTGAATATTTGTTGAGGATTATTGTGGAGGTATTGATATTTGAGATTTATTATTTTAGGAGTAATAAGGAGTTTTAGTAAACTCTTATTAATTTCTTATTAAGACTTTTGAGTATTATTTTTGTGTAAGGGTTTTTCCATTTAAATAAGACTATGGTGAATGTTATTTTTGAGTTAGAGTAATAAGGTGTATTTTGGGTCATTATTTTGTATTGTGATTTGATTGAAGTCTTCTAACCCTTATTGAGATTGGAAAAGAGAAATTTGTGAGTGTGGCATATTTGTGAGATCAACTCCTTGTCAAACAAAAGGTATGGGTAAATTCTTCCTTGGTTGAGTTGGTTGATTGGCTTACTTGAAAATTAATTTTGGAGTGAAAAGGATTTGATTAGGGTTTCCTTTTCGAAAGTGTTTGATTTTATGCTTCAAGGTTTTATGAATTGTGAGTTGTGATTAAAACCTTGATTTATAAGCATTGTTGTTGAGATCATTGGTTGAGTGAAGTGTTTGAGTTAATGCTTCAAGGTTTTATGAAATTGAGAGTTGTGTTTAAAACCTTTTTTGATAAGCATGGTTGTTGAAGTGAGTTGTTATACAAATAACTTGAACTAGGGTTTGAAAATATCATGAGTATCATTGTTATGTGAGATTTGTTGTTGAGAATTGTTGGAAACATTTTGAGTTGGATGATACATGCTTGGACTAGGGTTTGTGAGCAAGAGTTTTTTTTTGAAGTGATTGGTTGAGTAGAGTTGATTGAGCCTATTCAAGTGGATGTATGAAGTGATTGATAAAATTCCATAAAACAAACTATTTTATATTCTGATTTGAGTTGAGATTGAGTTTTGAGAATAGAACATATTGAGTCTCTAACAATTCTCTTTATGTTTCTATGCGATTAAGTTGAGCAAGTGATTATGTTTTGAGAATAGAACATATTGAGTCTCTAAAAATTCTATTTATGCTTCTATGATATTGAGTTTCGAAAGTGATTGAGTTTTGAGTATAAAACATATTGAGTTTCTAACAATTCTCTTTATGTTTCTACGATATTGATTTGAGTTGAGAAAGTGATTGAGCATTGAGTAAAGAACATATTGAGTCTCTAACAATTATCTTTATGTTTCTATGAGATTGGATAAGTTTTGTGTGGACTTGTTAAGCAGATTTGAGGCAAGTCTTTGAGAAGACTTGTGGACTAATTTTGTGTGAGCTTTTGTGGAAGCTTACAATACAAATTTGAGCAAGTCCTAGAGAGGATTTATTGAGCAGTTTTGGACAAGTTCTATGTGAACTTGTTGAGCAGATTTAGATAGGTTCTGTGTGGAATTTTTGAGAATATTTGGACAGATTTTGTGTAGACCTGTTGAGCAAATTTGAGCAGGTTCTAAGTGGACCTGTTGAGCAGATTTGAGTAGGTTCTGTGTGGACCTATTGAGCAGATTTGAGTAGGTTCTGAGTGGACCTGTTGAGCAGATTTGAGTAGGTTTTGAGTGGACCTATTGAGCAAATTTTTGCTAGATCGACTGGACTGTGTTTAGGGCAGATTTGAGTGGACTTGTGATAGATTGACTAGACTGTGTTTAGTGCAAGAGTTGAGCAGATTTGTGCTAGATCGAATGGACTGTATTTAGTGCATATTTGAGTGATCTTATTGAGCAGACTTGTGCTAGACCGATTGGACTGTGTTTAGTGCAAGATATTGAGTATATCTATGCTAGACCGATTGGATTGTGTTTAGTACAAAATTGAGATAGAGCTTTGGAGGTGACAGAGCAGAGAGGATAGAGTCTCTAGTGGATAGATATCCATCAGCTAGGGTAGTGAGGATAGGTCTTTTGAGTGGGTATAAGAGTCTTTAGTGGAGAGAGATCCACAAGCCAGTGCAGTGGAGGCAGTAGTCTTCTAGAGGATCACCAACCAAAGCAGAGGATAAGGAGTTCTTCTGTGGATAGAAATCCACAAACCAGATTCAGGGGATCAGCATCTCCTTTGGATAGAGGTCCATAAACATTGTAATTGGGAAGGATTCCAAAGAGATTGATTGAGAAAATTTTAGTGAAATATTTTCTCCGTGGAGGTAGCCAACTTTGGGTGAACCATGTTAAATCTATGTCCCTATTGTGTATGGTGTTTTATGCATTGCTTTGATCACTTCTATTGATATTGCTATCTATACACTACACAATATTGATTTGGAAAGAAAAGTAAAAAGTGTTCTTATACTGTTCACCCCCCCTCAGTATAAGCTTGTGTTCTTCATAATGGTCTATTGTGATCTATGACCAAGGGGAGGCACTGTAGAAGATATTTATAAGACTCTTTGGATGTTATCCAAGTACTTGATATCGAAAGTAATTTTTTGTGCTTAATTCTCAAGATAACTATGTAGATTTGGGTCATATGAAGATAATTACTAATTTGAGTAGCAGAAGTGATAGGGGGGGTTACTAGGAAGAGTAGAAGATGAACCAAAGGTTTTGGAGGAGGCAAAGCCATGACATTTAAGTAAAAAATAAGGTGTTGTCTAAAACTATTGATATTAGGGGGAGTGTTGTGATGCTCGCTAGAATTTTTGGGTTAGCACTTCCTTTTGCTCATACAAATATCCTCTAAATGATAAATGTGTTGCAATCGACCATTGACTTATGACCAACCAATAGTGATAGTAGGTTCACTCATATAGTAAGGAAAATTGCAAAACCCGGTACTAGAAAAAATGATATGAAAAGTACCTCTTACTTTGATCATATTGAAGAGATGATTGCAAGGATATGGATACCCTACAAGGGTATTGGCACACTCACCTTATGAAAGTATCGTTAAAAATACCCCTTGTGTTGACTATCTCAAAGAGATGATCGTAATGGGATAGGTCTCTCACAAGGGTTTGGAAACACCTGATACTCTTTTTTAGTTGGTTTTGGGAAAAATAAGTAATAGTAGCAAACTCACAATATTCTATAAGATAATTGCACTAGAATTTGGACCAAAAAAATTACAAAAAATTACCAAGAAACAAGCAATAGTAATGTTCAATGAAGGTTCTATAATGGTTTGTGTGCTCTTCTACAAATTCACACCCCACAAAGAGCCGAGATCAAATTTTTGATACTACGTGTTATGAAACAACTTCAATAAATATAGGAATAGCAGTAGCATCCGATAATGCATGATAAAAATACTCGATATTTTCAATGTTTTAAATCCAATTTGCCAAAATGATTAAGTATGCAATAATCAAATTTTGGATTCAAATCAATGCAGGTCCTTAGCCACATGGAGAGATGGGTCTCATATAGGAAATATGATCCAACTACCACCTAACTCTTCCTACTTATAGACTAAAACAATTATTAACCCTAACCTTAATGCTCAAGGTCCAACTATCTAAATCTAAGGCCCAAGCTAATAAAAATAAATATAGTCAACATGGCTTATATTGGATTCATTATAGGGTCAGCATGCCCTAAATGGGTTAAAACAAGAAAAATAAAGAGAAGGAGCAAGGCTTAGCGCCCAAGTTAAATGAATATTTTAGAGTTTTCTTTTCAAAGTTGAATGGTACTTAATTAACGAGGCCATGGGTGACCTAACCCATTCCCAATATCAAATTTTATGTGATAACCCACCTTGATGCTTCCAAAAATAAGAATGGGTTCATTATTAAAATATTATTCTCTTTTCAACAAAATGCATATTTAAACCTACTTGAAATAACATTGTTGATTAAATCAAGTAGTGATTCAAAGATGAATTAAATCTCTATTTCATGGTGTGTGCGCATGTGTATCTCTCTCAAATTATTCGCTTCACAAGGATCTACTATATTCTCTCTAGTGACACCTTCCTCATTTTGCTTGTGGAGGGTAATATGCCAATACTTTCAATAATAAAAACAAGTCAATCTTTTTAGATGCATAAAATATTTTTTTAATAATTAAAAAATGATAATATTATTTTTCTATAAGTAATAATTTATTTTATTATAAAATACTTGGAAACTAACACCTTCAACCTCATATTTCGTAAGTGCTTATCATGTCAAAGCTCTTGTTGATGTTGGGTAACCTCCATGGTCCATTGTGCCATCACTCTCTTCTCACCCATATTAACACTATTAACGAATGTTGTTAGCATCTCCTCTAGGATTTCCTAATCACCAATATGGTTCTCCACTACCGCTCTCAAAGTTGATATCAAGAATACTGCTCATACTACTACCTCCTATCTATACATTAGCTAAAATGATGAATAATTTATTTTAAGAGTGAATGGTGTCCTATATGTCTACACGGCTAATGGTATCTTCTCTTCCTAGTCTACACTTTCAATCTCACAAGTTTTGTGAATGATGGAAACCGACAATTTATTCATTGCCTTTGCCAACCTATTTGCCCTTGGATAGTATAAATTTGACAATGAGTGGAATATTTTGAACTGTGTGATAAGGTTTTTTATTATTTTATCAACACAATGGCCATTATGATCACTTATCAACTAAGGATGAACAGCAACCTTTGTAATTATCTAATAATACAAGAAACATGCAATGCTCTTAATAGAATAATAAAGCAATGCTCTTAATGCAATCCTCTTACTTTGAATTATTGTGCGACTATTCAAAGTGTAAGAAGTTTTAAATTAAGTTCGTGAATTATTGCACGATTGTATACCATCGCCACCTCCGTGCATAAAAATCCGCCTATAAGCGTTGGATTTAATCATAGCAATAAATAATTATTTTTCCAATGAAGTCCAAGCAGTCGAAGTCTCATCATTACCGAAACGGAAAGTTGAAGAAATTTTCAACACAACTCACAGTGCGGTTATAGCACGTGGAGGATAATCAGACGGAGTAGCATTGTAATGATTGTAGGTGAAAGTTCGTTCAAAATCTTGCAGAAAAACAGTGCAAATCGGGTGACGCTTCGTGAAAAACACTAACATCAAGCACAATCAATCAAAAAAGCCAAGTACAATTATTAAAATCGTATTTTAATAAGGTTAGCGTCGTCGTCGATTTTCGTTTTCTTTCACCAAACAAGGCAAATATCCCACATTAAGTAGGGGACATAGTAAACAAGGGTTTAAAGGTACATTGACTTCCATAACCTAATGTGACTATGATCACATAGCCCATCCAAACCGTCCATGCGTGGAGAGTTAGCATCTCGTACTTTGTCCCCGTCAATTCTATTGCGTAGTCCATTCCCTTATTGGTAATTATAGTCGCGTGTCCCTCCCGAATTAATCATAACAGGGTTGTGTCGGGTTTTTCGTATATAGTGCGGTTAGTATCTATTGTGCGTTCGCTCGTCTAGGTGCGTATCGCGTCATGGTCTTTGTCGTGTAGTGGGTTACCGTCACTAATTAAAATTTGGGGTCTTGTATCATATACCAAAGTTGTAGGTATTGTCTAGGTGCGTCTCGCGTCATGGTCATATACCAAAGGTTGTAGGTATTGTCTAGGTGCGTCTCGCGTCATGGTCTTTGTCGCGTCATGGTCTTTGTCGTGTAGTGGGTTACGTCACTAATTAAAATTTGGGGTCTTGTCTCATATACCAATACGCATCGTGTATCTTACGTCTTGTCTCATATACCAAGACGCATCGTGTATCTTACGTCTTGTCTCATATATATGTCTAATGTCATGGTCCCTATCGTGTTTTAATTAACATTAGGGTCTTGTCTCATATGCTAAGGTTGCTTTAGTCATATCCGTTAATCCTCCAAAGAAACAAGCCGTTGGCAACGGTTACCAAATTCAAATTCCAAAATTTAAACACAATTCGCATCGCAGTTGATCGCAGTTGGAGCGACAATTGAGCGGAACAAGAAAAAATATATGTATATTTTTTCTTTTTTTTCAAAACTAACAAATATTTCACACCAATCAAGATAAATTCATAAGGCAAATTGGGTAGAAAATTTTGAAGATATTCATAGCAGTATCACTTCCAATACATTCCAATTGGATAAAGTGAGTGCATGAGGGGTAGGTGGACTAAAGGAACCAATGGTCGATTATCAACCACAGCTAATACAAATGAAGAACTCCCAAGATCACCAAGAAGACATCCACGAAATAAAGGTACACAATACAACTCTCCTTTACGCATTAATAGTTTTGATCCCAACCATCCTACTACTAACCCTATGGCTTCTTCCAACTCATCACATGAAAATATCACAAATGAGGAAATAGAAAACACCAATGCTAATAACCAAGATGTCCATTCCAGTATAGTTAATTGAGCGGAACAAGAAAAAATATATATATTTTTTTTTTTTTGTTTTTCAAAACTAACAAATATTTCACACCAATCAAGATAAATTCATAAGGCAAATTGGGTAGAAAATTTTGAAGATATTCATAGCAGTATCACTTCCAATACATCCCAATTGGATAAAGTGAGTGCATGAGTGGTAGGTGGACTAAAGGAATCAATTATCGATTATCAACCACAGCTAATACAAATGAAGAACTCCCAAGATCACCAAGAAGACATCCATGGAATAAAGGTACACAATACAACTCTCCTTTACGCATTAATAGTTTTGACCCCAACCATCCTACTACTAACCCTATGGCTTCTTCTAACTCATCCCATGAAAATATCACAAATGAGAAAATAGAAAACACCAATGCTAATAACCAAGATGTCCATTCCAATATAGTTCACCTAGTGACTAGTATGAATGCCATGAGTGCAATGCTACAACAAGTTTTGGATAGACAAAACCAAGAAGCACCTCATTCCCCACATAACTACCATAGAAGATATGCTAGTGAGTATAGGGATATAGACGAAGATTATCATCGAGCAAGATGGCCTACAGGTGTTAATATCCCACGTGTTGATATGCCTACCTTTGAGTGTAATGATCCACATGGATGGATAGCTAAAATGGAAGGCATTTTAGAATTATATCGGGTTCCCGAATATTAAAAAGTTCCTTATGCTTCCTCCAAACTAGGCACAGAAGCTTACCAATGGTTTGATTGGCAAAAACACGAGCATAGTCAATCCATCATATGGCATGAATTTAAAACACTTTTTCTCAAGATATTTGATGAAGGATCTTCCTCCTCATACATGGTTTATTTGTTGGCACTTAAACAAACAGGTTTAGTAAGGGATTATATTTTAGAATTCACTAGTCTACTTTCTTATACAGGAAACTTACCATCCGATGTGGTGGTATCGGATTTTAGACATGGGTTGAAAGAGAATATTCAAATTGAAGTTGACTTACAAGACCCATACTCTCTAGATAATAATATAAAGATTGTCAAATTGGTTGAGAGAAAGTTGTAAAATGGGACTTCCTTCAGATGAGACTCCTATACTCATCCTCAATATCGCAACAACTCCTTCCGTAGACAGGATCAACCATCAAGATAATACTACTATAAATATCGCAATCACCATACAAAAGATCAAGCATGTGTACCAAGACAAAACTTTCAAATAGAATATGATAATAGGGAAGACGAAGAGGAAGTAGAGGATATCAATTTGCATGACTCTTTCATGGCCGAAGAACCAGTTGAACATAATGAGGCAATAGGTGAAGAAGACACTATGGCAATTTTAGTACATCCTCTTATGGTATTAACAGCTCACCATACAATCAAGGTATCAAGATTCATTCGACAGAAGAAGGTAAATGTATTGATCGATTCAGGGAGTACTCATAATTTTATCAACATTAAAACTGCTAAGGCTTTAAACCTACACATTAACTCCAATCAAGATAAGTTTTAAGTTATAGTTTCTAATGGAGGTAATTCTCAATGTATTGGTAGAACATCTTTAGTTTCATTACAAATGGGAAGTTATACTTGGCATGGCACTCTCTTTATTATGAGTTTAGAGAATTCAGAGATTTTTGGGGGAGTTGAATGGTTAGAACAATTGGACATGGTCAACTTTAATTTCAAGAAGCACTTTGTGGAATGAAAAGAAAATGGAAGTACCATTCGCCTCCAAGGAATTCGAACTCCTCCATCAAGAGTAGTAAGTTCTCACAGCATGGAGAAAATATTAAGGAAAGGTGGTCATGGATTCATAGCTCAAATCATTTGTATGGAAAAGCAAGCACAGGATACCCAAAAAATTCAATCAGAAGATATTCATACTATTGTGACTAACTATGATGATGTTTTCCAAGAACCAAAAGGTCTACCCCCCAAAAGATCTCATGACCATGTCGTACACCTTGTTCCAGGTAGTCTCCCTCCTAATGTTTGTCCTTATCGTTACCCTCAACCTCAAAAAAAAAATTGAAAAATTGTCCAAGAACTATTAGAACATGAAGTCATATGTCATAGCACTAGTCCTTATTCTTCACCAGTGGTTTTGGTCCGTCGCAAAGACAATTCTTGGTGTATGTGTCTTGATTTTCGTCCTCTTAACAAAATCACCATCAAGGATAAATTCCCTATTCCTATCATTGATGATTTATTAGACGAATTACATGGTGCAATTTTTTTTACAAAATTGGATCTACGCTCTAGTTTTCACCAAATTAGAGTTAGGGAGGAGGATATTCCTAAAACCACCTTTCGTACTCATGAAGGTCACTATGAATTCTTGGTCATTCCTTTTGGTCTCACTAATACCCCATCCACATTCCAAAGTCTCATGAACCATGTGTTTCCTCCATTCCTTCGTAAATTTGTCCTAGTTTTTTATGACATTCTCATATATAGTAAAACATGGAAGGATCATTTGATGCATGTGGGGAAGGTTCTTCATATATTACACAAGGAAAAACTTTTTTTCAAATGCTCTTTTGGTGTTCAATAAGTGGAGTACTTGGGTCATATAGTCTCTCATGAAGGTGTTAAAGTGGATCCTAATAATATTAAGGCAATTCAGGATTGGCCTTTACCTAAAATTATCAAGAAAGCTCATGGTTTTTTGGGCTTTATCAGCTACTATCACAAGTGTGTGCGCAACTATGGTAAAATTGCAGCTCATCTCACGACTCTCACAAAAAATGATGCTTTTCAATGGTCTGAATCAGCTACTCAAGCATTCACGACTCTCAAAGAAGCAATATGTACTACTATAATTTTTGCAACCTTGGATTTTCACAAACCATTTGTGATTGAATGTGATGCTTCAGGAACAGGTATTGGGATAGTATTGATGTAGGAAGGGCATCCCTTGGCATTTGAAAGTAAACAACTTATGGGTAAGAATTTGGGAAGATCAACATATGAGAAAGAAATGTTGGTTATTCTACATGCGGTTGAGAAATGGAGACACTACTTAATCAGTAGTTGTTTTATTATTAAAAAATATCATAGTAGTCTCAAGCATTTTCTAGAACAACAATTTTCTTATCCAGAGCAAAACAAGTGGTTAATAAAACCGTTGGGATACGATTTTGTTATCGAGTATAAGAAAGGGAAATAAAACATGGCAGCAGATGCATTATCGCGTAAATATGAAGATGAAGTGGTGATCAATGCTATTTCAGGTCCATGTTCTCAATAGATTTCTCAGCTCCAAGAGGAATGGTTGTCAAATCCAGTAACAACTCAAATAATTCAGGAATTTATGTTAGGATCATCCAAGTATCTTTATTTTTCCTATGAGGACAAGGTATTAAGAAGAAAGAATCACATTTACATTCCACACAATTCTACAATCAAATAAAATATTATGGAAGAATCGCATGCTTCTCCATCAACAGGACAATCCAAATTTTTTAAAACATATATACGGGTAAAATATTCTTTCTATTGGAAAGGATTAAAATATGAGGTCAAAACTTGGGTGGCTAAATGTGAAGTATGCCAACGTAATAAGGGTGAAACAATTAAGTCTCCAGGATTGCTTCAACCACTACCTATTCCAAATCGCCAATGGGAATATATTTCAATGGATTTTATTGAAGGTCTTCCTAATTCAGAAGGCAAAATAGTAATTTTTTTGGTAGTGGATCACCTCTCCAAATTTACTCATTGTAATGCTCTACAACATCCATTTTAAACAAGCAAAGTGGCTAAGGTATTTATGGACTCAATTTTCAAATTACATGGAATGCCTAAAAATATTGTAAGTGATCGTGATTCCATATTTACTAGCAATTTTTGAAAAGAATTATTTTTTCTTAATGGTACCAAGTTGAATATGTCTTCTGCATACCATCCACAAACAGGTGGCCAAACTGAGATAGTTAACAAATGTCTGGGTACCTATCTAAGATGTTTTGCTCGAGATAAACAGTATCAATGGAGTCATTGGATCTCCTTGGCAGAATGGTGGTACAACACTTCGTACCATTATTCCATCAAGATGTCTCCATTTGAAGCATTGTATGGAGTCAAACCACCAGCAATAGTAGATTATGTTCCAGGTTCTTCCAAAGTGGTCCAAGTAGGCGATTAGTTCCAACACCCAATGTACTTGTACCATGATGGCAATATAGTGATCGACAATAAATGAGCATAAGAATATTTGTCCAACCCTCCCATAGGTTCTCTTGTGTGAATCCTTGATAATTGATCTATAATCGTGTGTTTCTTTTCTAGTCTTATTACCACTCAAAACATGAACTCTTGCATTATGACAAGTCACCTACTACATCATATATGCAAAGCTAGCTTGCTTATCAAGCACAACAATGCTTGATGGTCCATATAGAATGAAAAGGAATTTACAAGTAGATAGTGTTTAAACTTTTGCATTACATATACCATCCTTGGTGCTTCTCTCCTCATCAGGCTATCATACTTCTTTGTTTGTAATAACAACCAATTGATAAAATATATGGGTAGATCCAACCCAAAATGATCTTCTTGTGTCAACCAACACCTAATTGCTAATTTCAATGCATCAAAGTGAACATGAAAGGTTTTACCCCAATCTAGAAACACCAAAATGTGTGTGCAAACCAACTTTACCTTCAACTCCTTGAAGGCTTGCTTGTGCTTCTCCATCCACTTGAAAGAATTGCCTTTGTGCATCAAGGCATATAATGAATATGAAATTTGTACAAAGTTGTTGATGAGTCACATACCTACCTAACATGTCTTAGAAATGACTTCAACAAACCCATATCATATGACTCATCCATGTTCATCACAATATAAATTTTACCAAGATCCATCTTCTATCCTTCTTTGCAAGCAATTTGCCCTAACAATTTACCATATAACACTAACAACTTGCATTTTATTTGTTTAAAGAAAGTTGAGCATCCATACACAATGTCATGTATGCTTCTAGTGTCTTGAAGTGCTCTTACATATTCTACATTCCATATTCCATGATTGGAATTCCATTCACGTTAATACCTACCTATCTATGTATCTATCTTCCTTCTTTTTGCACAAGAACCAATAATCCAAAAACTCTTTGAATTTTACCATTGATATTTATTTAAAAATATATAGGATTGTCCTTTGAAATATGATGGGTGCATTATTGTTCATGGTAAAAAAAAAAATTGATTATATAATCATTGCATAAGAGGTCATAGATTCTCGTCATTTCATGAACAAGCCAAGTATGCTTATGAAAATAGATATGTACAAATCATATTTTGATGGCATTAGTTTCCAATAAAAGCCACGTATAACTTGCTAAAAAGATAATAATAATTATACATGTCCATTCTTTTTATATCATATTATTGACCAATCATTTAAAATGATAAATTTATTTAATATAAATTTTAAAATTAAAAATTATTTTATTTTTTTAAAACACAAAAAGAAAGCACTAAATATTTGATAACTTCATATTTATTAATATTATGAGTTAAATTATCAAATAACTTAAAGTTGAATTATGAAAAAATAAAATTTTAATTAAAAATTTTAAATTTAAATGTTATAAAACTATATTTGTGATATATTTTATTTGAAATGTTATAATTAAAATGAAATACATATCTTTAAAAAATAAAAAATTAGTTTGAATAATGATACAATCTAGCATAAATTAATTTAAAGCTTTTATTACTTTTTATAAATACTTAGATCATATATTTCATTTGAAAGCTACAATGATTACTTAAATTTTGGAATTTTTTATTTTTTCATGAATTTTATATTAGATTATATTTATAATTTGATTTCTTAATTAACGAGCAACCCAAGGAAGAGAAAAAAAAAACATTGGAATTGCTATTTTCTAGTTGCCTTTCATTTTTACAAACCTACTCACTTCTATTTTCTACAAATGTTTTAAATTATGCTTATGAAAAAAACATTGGAATTGCTATATTTTCTGGTTGCAGAAGCCTTTCATTATTACAAACCTACTCACCTCTATTTTTTAGAATTGTTTTAAATTATGCTTAAGATAAAGTTTATTGCATGAATAAGCTATGCATACTTATGAAATTAAATAGGTACAAAGTATTTGTTGAATTCTTTTATATATATTGTTTGGTTTTGATCAAGGTTAATGTGAATAGATTAAATACATTTTTTTAATGGGTTTATGGAATTTTTTTTTTTTTTTATAATGGGTTTATAGAATTAAAATAGATCTCATATCTATTACATTATGACTATAGTTGTATTACAACAACTTGGCAATTATGCATATTACATCATGATCACATAGTGGTATTACAACAGTTTCACAATTATGCACTTATTTGTTGGCAAGATTCTAACCTCAATCTCCTTGAAATTTGAACCAATATCATTTGATAAATTAAATGTTTTTTTAACACTCTAAAATATCTATTTTATTTTTTTAGATTTTTTTTGAAAAAGGTAAAATATATATATTGATAAAACAAGAATCAGATTATAGTTATAGGTTTAGTAATTTTGGCAAGTCTTATAATCTGAATAAAACTCGGATTAACATTTCCAAAAATAACAAAAAATTGAGTATCATTTACAGAACAAAAAATTTGAACCTGTTCCTATTTCTGCTTTACAATGATCGTAACAAACCTAGCAGGCTTGATAGTCATGCGAACACTACGTGTGCTATCCTGAAAAGGGCCAAAGAGTGCTGCAAGAGGTAGCAAAAATCCCAACAAATAAATGTTCATCCTAAATTGATCCACAAGACTCAATGGACTATGGACCTATCCTCATCCTTAGCTAAGTCTTTGGGGGCCAGTTTAAGAACCATTTGGTTCATTTCCCGCCATTCAGAAGTGTCCCTGTCCTGATTGGAATTCAGCATTTATGCAACCGAACTTTCATTGCCATGTTTAGCCAAAAAGTCAACCGTTGCATTACTTTGTCCACCAACATAGACCGAGATGACATCCTCAAACTGCTGCCAAATGGACTTAATTTGGCTCACAATGTTTCTTATCCTCCAAGCCTTTGGTCTGAAATTTCTATTAGCATCCCGAAGCCCCACCATAATTTGTGAATCAGACTCAACTATGATCTTTCTAACCTCATTCTCCCAAGCATTGAGAGAACCTTGTCTGATAGCCATGCCTACAACTTCATTATTAGTAGCCCTTCCAAGACCCTCTAGCTCCCAATGAAGGATCTTCCCCTTGAAATCTCTTATGAGAAAACCAATGCCTGCAGTCCTCGGGTTATCCTTAGCTGCACCATCAGAATTAATATTTTCCCAACCTAGGGGATGGGGTTGCCATGGTCCTAAATTTTGTGGCTTGGGAGTCCCCTCATTCACTTGAGTCTTCTTATCCCTAAAGTGATATTTGACAGTTTTATAAATCTTGGTAACAATTTTATGCTAGACTGAACTCCTCTCTAAATTTTTTGGAATTTCTTTCCAACCAAATGTGTCACCAGATGAAGCTCAGGCCTAGGGACCAGCCTAGCTAAATGGAGGTATTCTTGAATTTTTTGCTTTTCCATATCTCCCAGATATTAGAAATAGTCACCTAAAAGTTGAGGTGAACCTTAAAGAGGTCTAACCACCTTTTCCACAACTCTCTTGCAAATGCACACTGGAAAAGTAGATGATCAAGTGTCTCCTGGGAGTTACACATGATGCAGTTGGAAGGGCCATAAAAATCTCTCTTCATAAGATTATCATAGGTAATACAGCTCCTATGCATCACTTCCCAAGCAAAGAAATTAATTTTAGGCTAGTCTTTAACCACCCAAACTCTATCCCATGGGGCATCATGCAAGATCAACGGAGGAGGGAACAAAGCATTATAACCATCACAAAAAGTGAAAACGCCTAGATTACTAAGGCCCCAAGCAATCCTATCCTCTTCCTATTTCCTTGTAAGGCACCTTTTCTTGAGGATCTTCAATGGTTCTTTTATTGATTACTTTTAAGTCATCTCATCAACTCCACCAAGATGTTCCACTATCTCCTTATCTATTTATTTATTTATTTATTTATTTATTTATTTTTATTTGGTGAGTGTTAGGAACCCCTACGACCAAAGCACAGGGCTGAGCAGTCTCCCCCCAACCATGACCCCTCGTAAAGCCATAAAGCTGAGAGTTATACTTATCAATAGGGAATTTAACACGACCACCACAAACCTGCCCCCTCACACACTCACCCACACAATGATTTGAACCTTGGACATCCCAAAGAAAATTCAAATCCCGAACTGTTGCATTGTCCTCCCTAGGACATCTCTGTATCTATTTATTATTTTGTGAAGGCATTAGAGAGAGCTTTCTCAAACGCAAAAATAGAACGAAAAGTCAAAGGTATTCAAGTTGAAAAACATAGTCTCCCAGACCTTCAGCCATAATAAATAAGGTTCTGTGGTGGAAGCAAGTTTGGAATAAGTTTATTTGGCCGAAGTGTAGTTTTTATGGGTGGCAGGCTACTCATAATCGTTGTCTCACTTGGGATAATTTTCAAAAGCGTGGGTTTGTTGGCCCCTCTTTATGCTATAACTGTGGGAAGGCTAAAGAATCTGTTGGGCATTTACTTCTCCAATGTGACTTTGCTCGACAAGTCTGGCATTATTTGTGGGGAGTATGGAATCACCCTTGTTCGCATGCTTCATCAATAGTTGATTTTTGGAGGAGTATGAGGCGGCCTCCTGCAGCGGCTTTCTTTTTACAAGTTAGATGGAGTATTGGTCCTTCATGCATTTTTTGGCAGATTTGGCTTGAACGGAACCGTCGGATTTTCCAAGGTAAGGAGTTAACTACTTCCCAGGTCTGGCAGAGGATTTTGCGAATGATCCAGGAAACTGTGTCTGCAAAATGTTAGATTATTTCTCCCGTGGACCATGCGGAACGTCAGATCATGGAAATATTAGGCTTGATGGTTAATGGTCTTGGTCCTAATGTCTCTTGCAGACGGATGGGTCAGAATAATCGGGTGCGGAGGGCTGGCAAATGGAATCCGCCTCCTCCGGGAGTGCTGAAAATTAATACGGATGGATCTTCCCGAGGTAATCCGGGTAATGTTGGTATTGGTGGTGTGGGGCGGGATAGTAGTGGTACTATCCAATTTTTTTTCTCTTGCTTTAAGGGACATCATTCTAATAACTTCATGGAAGCACTCGCAATTTTATATGCTTTGGAGCAAGGGTATGCTTTGGGTTGGCGTCGGATTTTTTGTGAATCTGATTCTCAGATTGTTATAAATTTGTTAAATTATGAAGATAGTCTTCATGGTTGTTGGCGGTTGAGTTGGGTTGCTCGGAAAATTCTTAATATCTCTGCTCACTTGGAATTCATTTCTTTTGTGCATATTCCTCGGGAGTGGAATAGGGTAGCGGATTTGTTAGCTAAATGGGATTCTAAGTTTCAATATGGTTGGGATGTTCAAAATTGGTCTCAACTTTCTTCTGATTGCTCTCAATCTCTCTCTTCTTTATTGAAATCTGATATGTCTGAATAGCTTCTGCTTTTTCTTTGTATCATGAATGTTTTGCTGAGTTAATAAATTTTTACCCTCTTTTAAAAAAAAAAAAAAAGTTGAAAAACATAGTCCCTTCGAATCACATCTCTATTTTTTTATGATACTTTTCTTTAGCTCATCCCTTGGTCAGTGATGTCATAGAGTTAAATCAATATATAATCCTATGATAAGGCTAAGAAAAAATTGGTTAATGCTACATAATCTAAGATATTTTTACTAACACTGCCCTAGATTTATAATGTATTATTATGGATATTTTAGATCTTAAAATTGATATAATTTCATCAACCTACTTGGGTATTCCTTTGTCTCATAGAGGAAATAAAAGGAAGTTTCAAGTTTTGGATAAATTGAAGATTGTTTGGTCGGTTTGAAATATAAGTTCTTAACCATGGCGGGAAGACTACAACTCATAAAAACTACATTGCATATTTATTTATATGATGTCACTTTCAAGATTATCAATAGGTATAGCATCAAAATTTGATAAAATTTAAAGATATTTTCTTTGAAAAGAATGTGAGGAAAAAATTAGGTTTCCTCTTTATACGTGGAAGAGGGTTTATAAAGAAAAGAGTATTGGAGATGCGAGATTACAAAATTATAGAATTATGAGTTTGACCTTGAGGGCAAAATTTGGGTAGAGATTATTCAAATAACAAGGAAAGAGTTGGGAAAAAAAATTATTAAAAAATATGTAGGTTCTCTTAATGCAATTAAATTATTTAGGAAACATTACAACATGAAACTTCATAAGAAATAGTTTGGAATTGATCAAGAAACATTTTAGATGATCAAACAATGAGTGGAAGTATGCAAATTTTTTATTTGATGTTTGGTTGAAGACTTATCCTCTTATTTCTTGATTCAAAATAGCAACTATTGGCTGACATTTCTAACTTGTAAATGTCCAAAGGTCATATATTATATTAATGTATGCAACCACTCTAGATCATGGATTTTTATTAGTAACTTGATTCAAGGAGTAGAACTCAAACAAAATGTAGATGAGCTTCAAAGATCTTTCAAGAGTTTTATTTGTTTGTTTTATACAAAAGGATGAGTTGGTTTGCAATCTATCAAAATATGGTGGATACTTGGTCAAGTTGGGATACAAGGATTTAGAATAATCAAAGTTTTTCAATCCCAAAGATTTCCCTTGGAATAGTGTTTGGTGAGTGGAGGCTCTCCCTGTCTCAACATTCATTTGGTTCATATTTGAAAGTAAGATTCTTATAGAAGAGTCTACAAAGAATAGGATATCATTGGCCTTTTTAGATGTGCCTTGTGTGAGAATGATTTAGAAACATTAGACCATTTACATATTCATTTTTCTTTGCTCACATCATGTAAGGTTACTTTTTTACAAATATGAGAATATATCCATGATCCCTCATAAAAACATGTGTAAACTCATTGAAAAAAAAAAGTTAACTCATGTTTTGTAGGTGAGTTGGAGAGGGTAGGGCAATCCTCCAAGGGAGTTCCCTGGTTCGAATCTCCACCTTACCAAACGCACATCGAGTATCCAAAATCCAGTTGATAATATTGGTGCGGTCATGGTCGGACATGACTTCCAGGTGATTTTAACGATGTAGAACCCCCTAGTTGTGGTTTCTCAGACCAAGGTGGCCCCACAAGGGGCTTTTTGCTAAATTAAAAAAAAAACATTGAAAGAATTGATGGAATGTTAGATTAACAATTTCAAAGCTAAAGCATTATGTATTATGTGGAGGATTTGTCTTGTTGTTATCTATTGGAATTTATGGATTGAAAGGGATAATAGATTTTTAAAAATAAATCTGAAAATCATGCCCAAGTTTGGAACTATATTATTGCCTCTCTTACAGTGCTCATCAGAGGAAGTCTCAAGTGTCGAAAAAGAGGTGCTAGCCACTTGGTTATAGGATTTGAACATATATAGAAGAATTTATGTGACATTGACAGTAAAACAAAGTATTTGTTTTGATCAACATAAATATGTGTATCAAAATTAATTTTGACGATACTTTCAAAGAAAATTTGAAAAAAGTTAGTGGAGGTGGCATTTTTTTTTTTAAATAATGAAAGGTAAGATTCTCAATTACTAAAAATTATATGAAACATCAACTAACAACTATGTAGAGGCTAGGGCACTTCTTATAGGGATTAAAATTACAATTGAAAGAGGATGAAAATATATTTTAGTTGCACGGATATAATAAAAAAATGGATGTGAGAATTGGATTAAATAATATTATTGCTTATATTCATCATCTATTATTGAAGCAATCTTATAGAAATTTGAGATAGAAAAGGCTTTGATGGGTGGGGGGAACCACCCACTTCAATGGATCCTTCCTAAGGTCTTTATGGTTGTAGACTATTTCTAGTTTGGTGTTGATGGTTGTGGTGCCCGTTTTGTGGAGTTTGTTTTTCTTTATCCGCTATTAGGATAATTTAGTGTCATCAAAGGTGTGATTTTTTCTCCACCCACACTCTTTTTTTTTTGCTGTAAAGGATTTTTATTTTTATAATTATAATGACTTTTCATCAAAAAAAAAAAAATAGCGCTTTGAGGAAGATTAAGAACATATGATAAAAAAAGAAATGAAAAATATCTTTGATAAAATAATGAGTTGGATATATGGTTTAATTGACATAACAATAAATGCAATAATTTGATATTTTGATGGTATTTATTTCTAATAGAAGACATATAGCTTACTAAAAAGATAATAATAATTATACATGTCCACTCTTTTTATACATTTTATTAACTAGTAATTTAAAACAATAAAAAATTTTAAATATAAATTTTTAAATTAAAAACTATTTTATTTTTTAAAAACACAAAAAAGAATGCATTAAATATTTGTAAATTTTAAATTTATTAGTATTATACTTTAAAGCAACAAATAACTTAGAATTAAATAATGAAAAAAATATTTTTTTAATAGAAAACTTAAGCTTAAATGTTATAAAACTATATATATATATATAATTATCAAATATGATAAAATGTTTTATTTGAAATATTATGATTACAATGAAATAATATCTTTAAAAAATAAAAATATTATTATTATAATTTTATTTAAAATTAAATTTTTAAATTAAATTTTAAATGAAAAAATTAGTTTGAATAATGATACATTCTTGCTACTCAAATAGAAAACATATATTAATTAAAAGCTTTTATGATTGTTATTATCATAAAATTATCTGGAATTGGTATTATGTGGTTGTGGAAGCCTTTCATATTACAAACCTACTCAAATACATACATTTTTTCAAAGTTTAGATCTGCAAATTCTCATCAAGATCAAAGCTGCATTTTATCCCTGAAAAGCTATGTTTTTTTATTTACTTGGCCAATGACATGTCGATCAGTCATCACTTTGAAGATTGCTTCATTGGAACACATACCATCGTGGCCGAATTGTATAGATCAATAAGAATTTGTACCATCAGCGACCCACTCCTCTGGGATAAGCGTCAGATTTTTTGTTCTTTTGAAAGGAGTGCAAGAACTGGCCTGTTGAATAGTTGGTATTTGTGGCTCTAGAATACAGAGTATATGGCGACATGATCCTTTAAACCTGGCAACAACATATCTACAAGATAATCAAAGCATTTGACATAGTTCAGCCAGAGGGATTATTAAAAGAAAAAAACAATTGTGTTTAATATTTTCCAAAGGGATACTAGGAAAACAAAATTACATCCCGGGCATCAAAAACATGAGATGAAAGCCTCCCTATTACAGCCCCAATAACAAAGCTTCGTTATTTGGGATTGAAACAGTTTTTTTATTACATCAATAACAAAGTTTGGATATTATCCATATATAGCTTGGCAAGATTCTAACCTTGGGTCTCTTCTTTATATGTTGAGGAATTTAATCCATTGAGTTAATGCCACTTGCCACTTGGTATTTGTATACCATATTTAATATGAATGGTTTTTTAATGTATAAAAAAAGAAAATCCAAATACAAAGATGAAGGCATCACTTTATTTTTATTTTTTATTTAATTTTTGTTAAAAAATTAAAATAGAATAAATAAATTATAATAGAAATTGTTTAAGGGTTTGGAGGTTGATATGTCCAATCATTTTTATTTTAATATATGGAAAATTTTATGTTAAATAAATATAAAAATAAAATAATAATTAAATTATAATAAAAATTATTTAAAGGTTTGGAGCAATTCGAAGGTCCCTATAGGAAATTCATAGGAGCCTTTGTCATTCATTACTTGGATACTTTTTGTCTTGCCTCTGGTTCCAACATCTAATGGTAGTAGACTCTTTGTTACTCCCTGTATACATCTCTCCTTCCAACTTGGTTGACTTAGTTTCACTGCAGATGGATACATGACGGGGAAGTGTTTCGGTTCTTAGGTATCCCCTTCACCTTCCACAATTCCCCTTAAGAACTCTAGAAAAATGTCATACAAAAAATTGAATCCAAGCTTGCCTAGTGGACCACTAAAAAATTTCCCTTGCTGACAAGTTTCAAATCTGCTCCAAGATCCTGGTTGTGACCCATGTGTATTATTCCTCATGTTGGGTTCCATCCAAGGCTTGTTATCAAAAGTTGGAGAAGTTGCTTAGAGATTTTCTTTGGGCAAGTTCTACCTCTAGCTCTAGTTTCCATATAGTAGCATGGAAATTTTGTTGTTTACCCAAGAAGAATGAGGAAATGGGTCTTCTTGAATCCAAACCCCAAGGCTTGGCCTTATGTGCCAAATGAATAATTAGAGCCACTAAAGGCGAGGAAGCTTCAAAAGTGTTAATCGACACTGCATTACCTAAGGCTCTCCCTATGGGCATAAAGCATGGAGAGGTATGGATTTCTCCTCCCTTCTCATTGCTCCAGTTCCCATCAAGATTTCAGGCTCTTTTGTCATCCGTAGCATTTGGCAAGCTTGGGAAAACATCAAACCATGGATCCAGTGGAAAGGAAATAATTTTTGGGATGGACTCTCCACCAATTCTATTAACCTCTAGTGGTCCCCTATCCTAACCATCCAAGGAGTCCCTTTTGCCCAAATCCCCTAGATGCATGCACAAAAATTCTATAAAAGGGGTATCTCTATAGTGGTTAACTTGTTTGCCTAATCAACTAGGAATTGACATCCTTGGGATTATATCAAGTTCAGGTTCAAACTTACCGCCATCAATAAGGAAACCTTTGAGGCAATTAAAGCAAATATACCTAATTTTATGCTTCACAAGATCATAGTGTGCTCTTAGTGTCCTTGGTGGAAGGACTAGCAATGGTATCCAAAGACACCCCTCAATAATTACAAGACCAAATTAGGTTATGAATGGCTATCACCATACTTATCCATGGTTGACAAACTAAAAGCTCATTCTCTTCACCCAGGTATATTTGGACCCGTCATTTTCACACAGCCTAATCTGCTTATCTTAAATCTAAACATGTTGTCTTTACCTAGAGTTTAATTCACCAAGGCCTCCCGCTTGGTAAACGACTTATTGGGGTTCCCAACCCACTATGTCCATTCTGCCATGAACCTGAAGATCTTCTTCACCTCTTTTGGAGATGTCGTAAGTCTCAAGACTCATGGAAGTGGATTTTTTCTTTATTCTAGCTTGTTATCCAGCAATGGTTAACATGACAACAAATTCTCCTTGGAGACCTCTCCTCCCTCCGGTGTTTCTAGAAGTTTGGCACCTTAGCATTTTGTTCTTAGAAGTTTGGCACCTCCTCTCATGCCTCTACTAGTCCATTCTATAGTGTTGTTGACAAGGTCAATGTGATTTCTTTCATGCTGCTACAAACTTCAGTGCAAGCCAACAAAGTGGCAACAAAGTTGGCCCATTTGCAGGAATTGATTGAATAGTGGGGGAATATTCCTCGCATTATTTTCTTGCACTAGCCATTTCTCTTCCAAGATACATATATCTTGAGATAGAATGTGATAGGGTCAACCACTGAGGTGATTTGCCCTCTACACCATGTCAAATCACACAATGCATATGGGAAGTGATGACTGAGAGCAATCTACCAAAGATAAGCCTCTACAATTTTGGTAGATGTGGTAAAAACAATTAGTGGTTTGAGATATGTTTGGCCTCTATTTTCTATGGACAGTTGTTGACCTATTTGCAAGAATTTATTGCACACTAGGGGAATGCTCTTTGCATTGGAAAAATGATTTATGCATTATTTTCTTGCATTGGCCATTTCTTCGGCCAAATCAATAGAGCTTGTGACTGATTCTAGTAGGTCTAGCCACCAAGATGATTCGTCTTCTATATCAGGTCAAAACACACACTATAGGTAGGAGGTGAGAACTAGGAGCAATATACCAAAGACGAGGTTCTATAGTCTTGGTAGATATCATAAAATCAGTTAATAATTTGAGGAAGTTATGAATAATTATCGACTATTTAGGGGTGTGCATATAAACCTATTTTTTTGTTGCTTATAAAATTATTATATTTTAATTAATATAATGGTTTTTTCCAACAAAAAACAATCATATGGGCCTTCGACTTGTCCTATAGAATTGGGTGTGTTAGGACCCTTGTTCCCATAGGGTATCAAATCTATAATATCTGAGTTCAAAGATAGGGGTGGTTGTGAGCCTAAGTCTATATTTTATGAATTCAATTTAGAGAACACTTATGTTTCTCCCTAATATCTTTCCTTTATTGTCTAGCCTTAATTTGATCCTATCTCAACTATAAATGCATCAATCAAATATAGCAAACAACGCCTATGAACTATATACATTTTTATTTTGAATAATGAATTGTAAATAAAGATTTAATTTAAGAGTTCAATAATGTAATGTAGTCAAATAAACCCTAAATACTACATGTAGTTTAGTTTTAATGAGATACAAGACTATGGTTGGTCCCTAATGTTGATAAAGCTAACAATTCATTCCCCTTTTCCTTTTTATTCTCTAATGAGTAAGATATAAATTAGAGAACAACTAATAAAAATATAAATCAAACAAAAAGTATTTTACCTAATCTAGAATGAAAGGTAAAATTGTAACTTTTACCTATTTTGCCTCAATGGCAGAAGCACTGGTAGGAGGAAAAAGCATTGTCAATGCTATCATAGTATGATGGCACTTTTACTAATGAATATGCTTTTTAGAAACTTGCAAAAGAAATAAAAATAAGTTAAGTTAGTAGTAGAAGGGTCTACCTAGATTAATGAAGAATTTTTAACTCCCTTGATCATCATCATCAAACCCCTATTAAAAAAATAAAGACAAATATATTCACAAATTAAAATTATGATTGTACAATGGAAAAAGTTCCATTAGGGACTAATAGAACCAATGATGCTTTTTTCAACTAGTGGTGATTTCATTGTTGTTTATAGACTGTGACTGTAGAGTCCCAATATTTTTTTATAGTAAAAATATTACGTAGTAGTATTGTTGAAATTGCAATCCTACAACAATTCATTGCTATGGTATATTAGAACGAGTCTTTAAGGAAAGACCCTTTGATTTACAAATGGTTTTAATAAGAACCCCTAACCAATATGGTATAAATATTCTAATGAAGATAATAATAAGGACCAAATGAGAATAGGAGATATAACTAAGAAGGAATTGATAACAAGAAGATGAAAGATAAACTAATTATTAAACAAAAACAAGATTATTGTGTAATGATAAAATGGCTATGAACAATGATAAAATAAATATGATGAAAAGATAGAGGATGAAAGGGCACAACCAAGTGACTATCAATAGGCTTACAACCCTAAGAGCCTTAGAAGATATCCTACATTGCTAGGAGGGGATGAGAGCTCATTGTTGCTTGAGAGAAGGCCACTAATGGAAACCAGGAAGCATAAGCAGTTGCCCCTTGAATTTGATAGAGCTTCTATGTTAGAAGATGACATGTAGGTGACGATTTTGGTCAAGCCTCACTGTCCAAGAGTGGAGATGAAATGTGATTTTGGTAGAGTTTTGCTATCATAGGAAGGGGAATGAGAGGTAATTTTGGTAGGGCTTCACTTCTGGGAAAACTGAATATGTGAGAATATTTCTATATGGCTTTGCTATTGAGAGCATCCATGTAATTTGGCTCCCACTAGATCTAGCTTTGTAGGAAGCCATGGCATCCTCTATAAACTACTGATATTGATAGCTAGACAAGTGATGTCATCTACATGGCTTGGTAAGTTCCAAGATCAAAACACATTGGGGTGGTAAACATAGCTAGTACAACTTGATCTAGTTTTTATAGACTAAGGACAACTACTTACCGTATTTTTATTTTTTATTGATAGTCAAGAGCATTGGGATCATAATCGCTAGTGGAACTAAGGAATTAGCACCAGTTCCAAATGACCATTGCCAGCATTTTTTGGGTGGAAAATAATAAAATTTCTTTTTATACAAAAGTGTTGTCGAGAAAGCAAAAGAACCATTGATGTTACTATTTTAGTCTCGATGCTTTTACTTCTGGAGCAATAAATGCTCTTGGATTAAGCTTTGAGATATTTACTTTGATTTGGATGTTTTATTAGCTAGATGATATCTCATAATGGTCAATTTTGGAGACTTGATGATGTGCTCAAATACCCCTTTTTGATGCATTTATTAGATGATAAATACATCAAAAACTGACCTTCATACCCTAATTTTTAGAGATAATTTTGATGTTGCTTAAGATTCATGATGTAAGATAACTAATGCTTTTGATTTATTGACTATTTATGATGTCATAATTTTCCTTTTTTGACAGAAGTAAATGCTTTTATACCTCAATGTGCCCTATAAAGTTTTGGAGTGAAATATTAATGATAAATAACAAAAAATTGAACAAGATGGGATGGGGAGTAAAAGGGATAGGGGATAAAAACAAAACCATTTTTACCATTGATGATTATGAATAGAGGGATTTGGATGTGTAATATTAGTTTAAGTTTTGATGATCTGACAAGGGAGACCACCACATCATGTAGAATTAGTGAGACCACAAATGATAGGAGGGGGTAAGTCTAGGTAAGAAACTCAAAACTTGATATTTTTCTTACAAAATTTACCCAAAGACAAGGTCGATGCTTTCACACACTAATGGTGCTACTATGGCAACACTAACATTGTTCTATAATGCTATCTCATTTTCATGGCACTTTTTCCATCTAGCAACATTATTGCCAATCTATCAATACTTTAATGACACGGTGATGCTTTCATTGCTTGATGATGCTTTTGATAGCTTAGAGTTTTTGTTATTTTTATGAGTTTTAATAAGACTAATGAGCGATTTATTTGATTTATGCAAGAGGGATTATAGATGCTAGACTACCAAAATAGGAGGTTCCATGACTTAGAGACCATTGTGGGATTCGTAGACTTTGTGAAATATGCACTTCTTATGGTAGTAAGGGTTGACCATGTGGCCCTCATACTAAAGGTGGAGTTTGACAAGGCATTATTGACTGCCTTAGTGGAGAGATTATATTTAGAGAGAAAAACATTTCAACTACCCTATAGAGATCTTACTATCACACTAGAGGATGTATGGTGGATCCTTTGATTATCAATTAGGGGTGCTATCATATATATGAGCTAAAGTTAGGACCAAAATCTAGGATGAGCGTCTAAAAATATATATTTTTCAATAATGAGGTTTGGTATTGAAATTAATATTGTCTATTTTAGAGGTCTTCTAGATAAGAAAATGATACTACTATGTGCACTAATATATGGGGTGCTAATTGGAGACTCTAGTCAAAGGGTCATTCACTAGGGCTAGAGAGAGGTGGTCAAAAACATGATCGAGTAGCAAACAATATTTTCTTGGGGACCCATCATTTTGGATAGGTTGTATCACTCGCTACATCAGATGGTGTATAAGGGAGGTAGGGGGTTCTCCTACTAAACACTACTATAGGTCTAGACATGGGGATATATAGCAATGTTATGATATCTAGGATTGTCAGGTCAAGTGGGGGATTCGAATGCACCAACAAATCATTCGGCTCATCACTTGGAAGTGGGTCATGGGAGGTATCTTATAGGTATTTTGGAGTAGTCTAAAAGGTTTATTAATGACTTACAATAGGCTAAAGTAATGTAGAACCCTTATAGGTAGCACCTAAGGTGGTCAAAGTGTGTCTACTAGCTAGCTCAAGTCAGAAGGGTTAGGTGGCTATTCAAACCATAGAGAGAGCATGAGCTCTTCTATTTTGAATTGATGGTATATTACTTTGGGAAGGAGCAAGGGATCTTAGTGGGGTCCATTTGTTATTAGAGGTTGACACAAGAATGAGGGTTTAGAACTCATCCAAATTCTAGCACATATCTAAAGCTAGATATGGGTAACCTCATGAAATTTTTAACACATATCTAGAGCTAGATATGGATGATCATCCTTTCTCTAATAATAATCATATCTAACATATGAATATACAAGCATATGCATCCAAGGAGTTAGCCTCAAGGAGCACAACAAGTGGTCCCACCACTCTTAAGATAGTATCAAGACTACCACTAATGGTAATGGAAGGATATAAAGGGTAATGGTAGTAGTAGTAGTAGGTGGAGGTGAGGCAAGCCCTAGTAGGTTACCCCATTCCATAATGGAGGCAAACAGGGATGTGGTAGCATATAACCTGGATAGCTTTTAGCCCATACTAACAACAATGTGTATATAGAAAGATTCATCTCAAGCAAAGGCAACATCTCAAATGACAAAGAGGGACAAGCTAGTTTGCCAAACCTTGGTGATGTAGTAGATGATCCTAAGTCTAACTATGGAGAAGGATGCAAAGTCTAAAATAACAAGTGGAGTTGGAAATAGTCAACTATTCTAGACCCTCTTAGATTAGATGGTTGTCACACAACAACAACATATAACAAAGCTAGCATAGGTGCAGATAAAGTTGATGGTAGAGGTGGAACAATCAACCTACTATAAGATTACCTACTATGCAATCATAATAGTATATCATTGGGTACCTTTGCTAATTGAATCATGGATAAGGACAACACATGTACACTTATGGTCTATGACTTGGTAGTCATAGCAGTCAGTGAGGATGTTGACACCACGAGGAAAACTAGGAGTGCCAAATACCAGATCATAGAGCAAGCTACCCTTACAAGGGTTAATTTTATAGTTTATTTGTATCATCAATAGATGATGATTGTATATATTGTGATGTACATACATATTGAGTTATATATATAGATAAATATAGATATATAAACTTTTATTATGATGGTGTCAAATTTATGTGATGGATGTTTCACTATTGTGTTATATGGTGATTTAATTTTTATTATATTTAATGTGATGATGGAATGGTATGGTTTTATATTAGGATCATGATTATGATGATATATATTTTGTTGGTTAGGAGACATAGATAATTATTTTTAATGATTAGACTTAGAAAATGACTATAGATTTTGGATGTATAGATGATATGATTGAGATAGGTGTAGGGATTGAGATTGTAAGTATGATGCAAATGATGTGACCAAGAGAACTCTAGATAATTCCATAAGGCACTGCTATAGTACAAGATATGATAAAAATAGATGTGCCCAGAGGGACTCTACATAATACCATGAGATATTGCTATAATAAGTTATAATACCTCGAGGAACTTTAGATAATGCCATTAGGCATTGGTATAATACAGATAAACGACATGCCTAAGGGGAATTTAGATTTTTCCATGTGGCAGTGCTATGATACAAGTTATGATATAGATAAAAGATGTACCTAGGGGGACTTTAGATGATGCTATGAAGCATTGCTATGATACAGGTTATATATAGTAAAAAATGAGCCCAAGGGGACTTTAGGTAATGTTACGAGATATTTCTATGATCCAAAAAGATGTGCCTAAGGGGACTTTAGATAATATCATGAGGCATTACTATGATCCAGGCTATGATACAAATAAAAGACATGCCTAGGGGGACTTTAGATAATGTGATGAGGCATTAGTATGATCCAAGCTATGATACAGATAAAAGATGTGTCCAAGGGACTTTAGATAATACCTTAATACATTGCTATGATACAAGATAAATATATTATTTTTGTTACCTCTAAAAAATGTCAAAGGAGTAATTTATGATTTAGTTGAAAGCTATAAATAGATTTACCTCCAAACGGACTTCATAGATGTGCCAAATGGCCAAAGACTTTCCCCTAGACAAATGCCATAAAGAACTTCTGCTAATGAATTTTCTTTTAAAAAAATGTCTAAAGCACTTATGCTTTGCCTATAGAGAAATTTCACACAAGACTTATGTTGATGGATTTCCATTTAAATAAATTTCTAAATGACTTATTATGCTTTGACTTTAGAAAAATCTCATACAGGACTTTTGTTGATGGATTTACCTTTAAACAAATGTCTAAAGGACTTATGCTTTTCCTATAGACAAATGTCACACAAGATTTCTACTAATGGTTTTTCCTTTAAATGAATGTCTAAAATATTTCTACTTTGATTATAGAAAAATGTTATACAAGACTTCTATTGACAAATTTACCTTTAAACAAACATCTCAAGGAGTTTTGCTTTGCCTATAGGCAAGTGTCATACAAGACTTTTGATTGTAGACTTGCCTTGTCAACAAATTTCAAGGAGGACCTATGAGATGCGCCAAACAACGATGACTTCCCTCTAGATGAATGGCATAGAGGACTTTGTGATGTGGCTGATGTGACTATGAATTTACCCCTATATAAAAGATAAATTTGTTATGGATATGATTTTGGGATTACGTGTCATACACCTTCAAATCCTAATGCTAAATTTTAATTAATTATTTTGTATTAGTTATAGGTACACATGTTGTCCCTTTAGATGTGGCAATGTTTTGTCATATGTATTATGTACTAGAAAAATGTTGGATAAGCCCAATTTGAATGGTGTTAGACCATGGTTTTGTCACATGGGTTTGGTACATGATTTTAAACCATGGTTTTGGCATATGATTTTATACCATGGTTTTGGTACATGTTTTTAGACCATTCTTTTGGCATATGTTTTTATACCATGGTTTTGGTACATTTTTTTAGACCATGGTTTTGGCATATGTTTTTATACCATAGTTTTGGCACATGGTTCTAGACTATGGGTTTAGCACATGGTTTTGTTACATGGTATGTAAAGGAAAAAAGGATTATTAGCCTATGTATTTCTAGTTGTGTTATTACCTATGTATTACCAGCTAAAAGAGTGGATACTTAGTCATTATATTGTAAAGCAGATTGTTGATCATGGAATACTACACTGAGTGCTCCTTAATTGTTGGTTTTATTATTTTTATTTTTGTCCTGAAAGGATTTTCTAGGATATGTGCTACATCCTACGTGAGTTATATGTGATTTTCTAAGTATTGTGTGTTGTTGTAATTAGTTTGTATGTTGTTGCAGTAAGTCTACATGTTTAATTTCTTTACTGAAATTGAAAGGTCTGGGTCTGTTTTGCATTGATTTCTTCTAAATATCAAGTAGGAAGTTGTTTTGCATTTATCTAGCTTCCTTTCATATGAGAATTATTACCCATATTATAATGTACACCCCTAGTTTGGAATTCTAGATGTGTAGGAGCACTGTAATTTTTTCCAATACTGGCAATGTTTGATATCAATAGATAATGCAAGTTTGTATCATGGACAAAAGTTATAACGTTTGATAGTTCTAGATGTGTAGGAGCACTATAATTTTTTCCAATATTGGCAATGTTTGATATTAATAGATAATGCAAGTTTGTATCATGGACAGAAGTTATAACGCTTGATAGCCAGTTTCAACTAAACAATTATGACAATACGTGACTAGATCAAGAGGCCTTTAACAATTGCATAAACAAACAATGAAATTATTAAATTTGTTATTGTTTCCATAAAATAATGGATTGTTGTAGCAAACCACTCACATAATTATTTCAACATAGAACAACATTCATTTGAGATTCCAATGAAATATCAAGCATAAAATACCTTGGAACACCAAGAGAAATTTTTTTTGCAAAAAAGAGTATGAATGTTATGGGTATGAAGCAATTGGGCAGCAATCTCCTTGTCTCAGTCATTTCATGGGCTTGTCGAATCTCATATGATATTCAAACCCTTTCCAAATTTGATCAACCACTAACCACTGGAAATTCCCCTTTGATTTGTTTCAATGAAATAATACCGTTCTCATCACATAATAACCTACAACAGTGAGAAAATTCATGCCTAGAACTGAAAATCAAACCTTCATGTTCCTAGAACTATGGCTGTTGTTATAAAATTAATCCCTATAGCAAGTATTCACCAAAGGACTCAAACATCATTGTCCTATATGCAAAATTTTCTTAGAGAAAACCCAAAATCAATTGTTGATTGCTCTAAGTGTTATGATCAAAAACATGGTATGACACATTTGTACAATAGAAAATGTATGACACATATAAAATAATCCCCAACTATTTTAAATCTCAAAAAAACCCTTCAAGGGTCGCTTAGGGCAAAGGATTTCAACTCAACAATGCCCATAAAATATCTCCAAACCCTAAGATAATATTTGATGATTTGTACGGTAGCTAGGGATGAAAATGAAACAACAATGATGTCTTATTCAGCAATAAAATCCCTACAAAAACTCAATACAATAATTGATTGAAGGCTTAGCCCTTCTGAAAATGGAATTCGATGTGGTATGTTGGAATCCCAACATGAAGCTCAATAACTCTGTGTGGAAATCCCAGCTCCAGAGTTCTAAATAATGAAGCACAATCCTAACTTTTGAAATGAAGCCAGATGTATAAACATCTAGGGGTGATCTTTCACACCAAAAAATACTCAAATTTGAATGAGGTTTTTGTCCCCTAACCGCCCAATGAGCCGATATGTCAGAACTCCCAAATTCTCCTCAGAGACCAAAACCTAAAACAATATCTTATTTTTTTATTTGTATCTATAATTTATGTCCCTTTACATCATAAAGAGGGCCACCTCCCCCCCTTGGCCTAGGCATACCACTTTAAGTTATTTTTTAAGTTATAAATTAACGTTATAACATTATATTATAAAGTGGCCCCTTTCACATCAATAAAGTGATTTCATAATATAAAGTCATTAAATAATAAATCACTTTAATGGAATATAACTTCACCCATTAAAATACTGGACCTCTGCTCATCAAAGCAACAATCCATGAATGGTTTCGGATACCCATTTCGTCGAAGACTAATACTGTGTTGAAGTCATCATCCAAAACCCTAAAAATGGACATTGCTAAAAATAATAAGTCTAGTCAAATGATCTCGAAATAATCCCAAAACGATCGGTAAACATGAGCTCTCTGTAAGCTGATGAAGATAATAACCTCTCCAGATGGCTCCCCAACAACTGACTTAGCCTATAGGAGCTCATGTATAGGCTAATCTCCCTGGTACACTGATTGCCTAGAAGAGGGGACATTACACACATGTTTGTATGTGAATGGGATAAGTTTTATGATCTTACATTAAGGATTGAAACAACATTTTTGTATGGGACAAAAATAATATGCTCATGAATGGAAGAGGATGGAAGATGTGGGATATTGTTATTAGCATCTGTAAACATTGTAGCATTCATCATGTGATAAGATGATATAGGCAAAGAGATAGGGTTTATCATCGATACTTGTGACAATTTGTAATATTTACTATTCAACAAGATGGAAATAAATTTTGAAACTAGATGACAAGATGTGAAAGAGATGTGACAGATTTGAAAAGATGTAAAATATTGTGGGATGAATATAGGAGATTTTGTGATAAAATAAATGTAGTTGGGTTGTGTGAATTTGAACTATGATAGGAATGATTAGTTCACAAAATAGGACAAGGGAAGCTATTCTCGCAACAGTCACCTAGTGAAAATAAAAATAAACTATCCTACCTAAGATCAGCCTTTTCATGTCATTGTGGATCCTTGACTCTCTATGTTATAGGCAGTCCAAGTATATACAGGCACATGCATACATGCAAGCAAATATGAAGTCAAATAGACACAAGCAAACAACAAGAAGAAGTTGAGGCAAATTTAGACAATAAAAATTAATATGCATTATGTTCATTGGTTCTTTAAGTTATATTCTATCAGGTGTGGTGAGGCAATAAGCACCTAAACCATACTTGGAAATTATGATGTATGGACCTAGCTAATTAGGCTCAAATTTTCCTTTGAGCTCAGTATTGGTGTTGGTGTTTTTCTAATTATTTTTTAGAACAATATCACTAACTTCAAAGGATGAAGATCCTACCTTTTTTCCATATGCACGTTTAAGCCTTTGTTGGTAGACTCATAAGTACTCTAAGCCATAGATCCACTTTTCATCAAACAGTTCCAACCAGTTGAGATAAGAAATATAATATTTGTCTCGTCTCCAACAGAGGCATCTTGCAACAAAATGTACAAGTTCAAAAGGAAAAACTACTTCAATTCCATAAACCAAAGCATAGGGTGTTGTACTTGTAGGAGTTCTAAAACTAGTGTGATATGCCCAAAAAGTTGGATACAATTGGAGATGCCAAACTCTACCAATATTATTGATGAGCTTCTTGAGGATTTTGATAAGAGTTTTGTTAGAGGCTTTGGCTTGATTGTTTCCTTGAGGATAGTAAGGAGTAAACCCGTTGCATTGAATCTTGTACTTACCATAAATTTATTAGACATATTTGTTCTTAAAATATGTTCCATTATCCAAGATTATAACAAAAGGGTTACCACAATGACTATAGACATGCTTAAGGATGAACTTGAAGACTTGAAGTCCAATGATTGAGGCTAAAAGCATAGTTTTGACCCATTTGATGAAGTATTCAATAGCCATGATGATAAATTTGTGTCCATCAAATGACACGGGGTTTATCTTCTAAAAATGTCCAAGCCCCAAATGAATAAAGGATATGGTGAGTTCAAGGATTAAAGGGATTGAGATGGAAAATGGAGTAGGTTATTATGTTTTTGGCACTTATCACACCTCTTCACATAGTCACAAGAGTCATTTTCCATGGAGGGCCAATAATAACCCATTTGTAGAAGTTTATTGGCAATGGCAACGCTGCTAAAGTAACCATTGTATGGTTCATCATGGGCATTTTTTATGACCGTTTGGGATTTAACAGAGTCTAAGCACCTAAGAAATATGCCATCAAGAATGTGGTGGTATAAAATATCGTCAATGATGGTATGCCTACAAACTTTTTTTTTGAGGTTCTTGTGCTCATTACAATTCAAACCATTAGACAGAGTACCATCCTTAATGTAAGAAAAAATGGCCTTGTCCCAAGGACCAAGGGATGAGGTTGCTTCTATGGAAAAGACTTCTAAAGGAAGTTAACTAGAATCTCGGGTTGAAAGTTCCCTCATTTACCATATGATGATCATAGCTTGTTTGTCATCTAGATCTAAAAGTATCATAGCTTGTTCAACATGACAGTTACTAGATCTAGGTATAGCATCAGTAGAATTTTATCATAAGCAGTCATTAGTTTATTGAAAATGTCTTTGTATGGCTTGAGCAACATTAATGGACCAACCATATTCTTGCATCTCATTAAAATTTAATTGCGTGTAGTCATTAGGGCTTGTTTGACTATATTAAATTCTTGAACTCTTGTGTTAAAAGTAAATCTTCATTTACAATTTGTCATTCAAAACCAAAAAGCATATAGTTCATAGGTCTTGTCTACTACATTTAGCTGATGCATTTGTAGTTGAGATAGGATTAGATTAAGGCTAAACAATTAAGGAAATATCTTAGGAAGAAACATAGGGCTTCTCCACATTGCATTCACCAAATATAGACTTAGCCTCACATTGCGGACCTAATACCTCGAGGGAACAAGGATGCCAATGTACCTGGTACTACAGACCAGGTCAGAGGTCCCCACCATTTTCCTTGTATCACATTTTAGCATTAGAGGGGTCTACCTAGATTAGTGGAGAATGTGTAACTCCCCTAATCATCATCATACCCATGTTCAAAGATAAGGGTACATAGATTCATAAGCTATAATTTTGATTGATATCAGTAGAAAAATCACCACTAAATAGAGATAGAGTCATCAATGATTCTACCAATTGGTGGTGCTTCTACTGTTGGTAACAGACCATGACTACAAAGTCTCAATATTCTGTTATAGTGGAAACAAGGCGCAGTAGTGCCACTTAGACTGCAATCCTACAATGCTTTTATTGATAGGTACAATAGAATGAGTCTTTAAAGGAAGATTCTTTAAGTTGCAAATGGTGCCAACTAGAACCCATGACCAGGAAGAAGAAAGGATTCTAATGAAGAAAATAATATGAACTAACTGAGAATAGAAGATGTAACTATGATGAAATTGATAACAAGAGTATTAAAGACAAACTACTTGTTAGAAAAAAATGAGATTAATGTACAATGATAAAATGACTATCGACATCAACAACACAAAGATGAAAATAGTCTAGGGGATGAAAGGGCACAACCAAGTAGCTACCAGTAGGCTTACAACCCCAAGAGCCTTGGAAAATGTCTGGCACTGCTAATAAAGGATGAGAACTCCCTATTTCTTGAGATAAGAGCACCAATGGAAACAAAGAAGCACAAGTAGTTTCCCATGAATTTGGTAGAGCTTCACTATTACAGGATGGCATGTGGGTTATGATAAGGCGACACTTCATTGTCCAAAAATTGAGATGATAGGTGATGTCGATAGAGTTTTCCTAAGGAACAGGTGTGAGAAGCGAATTTGGTAGGGCTTCACTACTAAAAAAATTGCATATGCAAGACAATTTTTGTAGAGCTTTGCTATTGACATCCATGTCATTTATATTCCCCGATGGCCAGCTTTATAGGAAGCTACAACACCCTTGGGGGATTCTTTAGGGAATCTGCCAAGATTGATAGCTAGAGAGGTGGCATTGTCTACATGGCTTGGCGAGTTCCAAGATCAAAACACATTAGGGTGGAAGATGCAGCTGGGATGACCCAATTTGAGTTTCACAAGTGTTGGGCAAGTACTTGTGGTTTTATTTTTTTGTATTAACAGTCAATAGCATTGGGATCATAAGCAATGATGATACTAAAAACCCAATGCTAATGTCAAATAGTTGTTGTCAGGCTTAATGGAGTAATAAATGGCAAAATTTGGAAGTAAAAGCACTACCAAGAAAGGAGAAGCGTCATTAACACTAGCCCTTTAGTCCTAGTGCTTTTGCTTTTGGAGCAATAAATGCTCCTAGTTTGAGCTTTGAGATGGTTACTTTAATTTTAGTGTTGGATTGGCTAGCTAATAGAGATGTTAGTAAGTTTTAGAGACTTGATGATGTGCTCAAAATTTGGTGTCTACAATGGGTATAAGAGGGTTATGGCTTCACAAAGTCACTTTTATCCATTTATGGTTTCCCATCCCACATGCAATTAGAGTATAACATAATGATTTTAATATTTTTTCCTACCCAAAAGCTAAAAAAAAACAAATGCAATAGAAAATTATAATTTGAACTTGCTCCTACAAAAATATTTGGGTTAACTTACTCGCTACCTCCATCCACTGCCATTTCAAAGGCTCAAAAGCTAATTTTAAAGTCCTCTCAAAACTTCAAAACGGTATCAAACATTGGCAAGATCCCATTTTTAGGTCCTTCATGCAAGGTTCAATTATGGATTTTTTGAAAATAAGAATACCCTTCTTGAAGAAGATAAAGGAGGTAATATGTTCCCTAGAAGTAGTTTCAAGAAAATGCTATTTGGAGCTCAACCAAGCAAAATATTACACGGTCTAAAACTCATCATTATGGCTCAAGGGTGAATGTAACTCTAATACATTTCAATAAAAAAAACAAGTCCATAGCCCAAGGTACAATGTAACTTAAACATATTCAATAAAATACAAGGCCCTTTTTAAATAAAATCCCTTGCTCCCCTCCTGCCTTCTTTTAATATAATTAAAAAAAAGCAAATTAAAGCTAAGTTACTCAAACCAATCAAAGCATATAAATGCAACTTTTCCTTCGACACTCATAAATGAAACAAAAATTTAAGAAATGCAAAACAAGTTTTTTATTTAATTGCACAATATGCATCAATGTGCATGTGCATGGTCTTTTCAAACTAGTTAATGTAACGGATCTGTCACTTTTTCCCCTATGATATTTTTCCTCTTCTAGTATATGGAGGATTACTTTGTTGAGCAAGGTGCAGCGACAGTATTGTCATCATTGTCAACACAGTCAGATAGATCGATTGATGCAGTGGACAGGAGTTCAAAGGTTACTCAGAGTATGTACAGTGATGTTATTTGCATATTTTCCAAGAAGACCAAAGTGGCCCATATGCTAAAGATCAAAGAAAAAGAAAAACATCGCATCAAGAAAAAAGTGTCGCGATATCACGACATGTTGCATTTTCATGGCCAAAAGAGAAGCAAAAAAGCAAAGGGAAAAAAGTGTCGCGATATCGCAACATGTTGCATTTTTGCGGCCAAAAGAGAAGCGAAAAAGCAAAGGGAAAAAAGTGTCGCGATATTGCGACATGTTGCCTTTTTGCGGCCAAAAGAGAAGCGAAAAAAAAAAGAGAAAAGTGTCGTGATATCGCGACATGTTGCATTTTCATGGCCAAAAGAGAAGCGAAAAAGCAAAGAGGAAAAAGTGTCGCGATATCGCAACATGTTGCATTTTCGCGGCCAAAAGAGAAGTGAAAATGCAAGGAGGAAAAAGAGTTGCGATATCGCGACATGTTGCATTTTCGCGGCCAAAGCAAAGAGAAAGAGCAAGAAGAAAAAGTGTCACGATATCGGGACATGTTGTATTTTTGCGGGCCAAAGCAAAGAGAAAGAGCAAGGAGAAAAAGTGTCACGATATCGCGAGATGTTGTATTTTTGCAAGCCAAAGAAAAGAGAAATAGCAAGAACAAAAAGTGTTGCGATATTGCGACATGTAGCATTTTCGTGGGCCAAAGCAAAGAGAAAGAGCAAGGAGAAAAAGTGTCACGATATCATGACATGTCGCATTTTCGTGACTCAAAAAGGGTAGGCAGGCAGAGAAAGAAAAAGTGTCGTGATATTGTGACATGTCGCATTTTCGTGACTCAAAAATTGCAGGTAGGCAGAGAAAGAAAAAGTGTCGTGATATCGTGACATGTCACATTTTTGCGACTCAAAAAGGGCAGGCAGGCAGAGAAAGAAAAAGTATAGCGATATCGCAACATGTCGCATTTTAGTGACTCAAAAAGGGCAGGCAGGCAGAGAAATAAAAGTGTCGCGATATCGCGACATGTCACATTTTCGTGACTCAAAAATGGTAGGCAGGTAGAGAAAGAAAAAGTGTCGCGATATCACGACATGTCACATTTTCGCGACTAAAAAAGGGCAGGTAGGTAGAGAAACAAAAGTGTCATGATATCGTGACATGTATTTTTGCCAAAGGAATAGAGTAGTTGACAATGCGTCTCATATTAGTGATGAACACCAGGATGGTGAAACTGAAGACTGCATAGTGATGTGGACCCATAAGGAATCTTTAATGATTTGAAATCATTTAATATGGTCGTTACACATGAAAAGAAAATGAACAGTCATGAAGGAGAAAATGAACAGTCATCGAAGAAGAAAACAAAGGCATGCACAAGGGAAAAGAAAATGAACAGTCATGAAGGAGAAAACGAACAGTCATCGAAGAAGAAAACAAATACATGCACAAGGGAAAATAAAATGAATAGTCATGAAGGAGAAAACGAACAGTCATCAAGGAGAAAATGAACAGTCACGCAAAGAGAAAATGAACAGACATGCAAAGAGAAAATGAACAATCATGCAAGAAGAAAACGAACAATCATGCAAGGAGAAAACAAACAGTCATCAAAGGATTAAACGAATAGTCATGACCGAAAAAACAAACAGTCATGGTAGGAGAATATGGTGTCAATTATTTGCATGTGAAGTGTTTGACGAAATGCCTTCTCAATATAAACAAAAGGAGTTACATAAAGAAGTAGTTACAATTGACAAGTGGCATATGAGAAATGAAATAAGGAGTTACAACTGGAGTTACAAAGAGAAAGAATTGTTATAAAAGGAGTGTTGCTTAGAGAATTTCAGTGTGAATTCTATCTTGCGAAGAGAGCGAGAGGCGAGCGAGAAGGATGTGTGTTTTGTGAATTGTGGGCAATGTTGGGTAAGCAATAGACCAGTCAGGGTCTTGTAAAAGTGAAGGCATTTTTATGTCAATCTTTTCAAATTGAAGTCCAAGTTAGTGCTTAGCATCAAGGGTTGGTGCTCCTTCTAGTTGGTGCTGGTAAATTAGGGGTTGGTGCTCCTTCTAGTGGATGTTGGTAAATTGATTGTAAAGTTGGTGCTTTGCAAAGGCTGGATTTGGATGGGAGTCCAAATAGTCATTTTTGAGGAGTATCCAAATCGATGAACCTTGGTACATCTTGTGTTGTGTGATGCTCTCTTGTTATACTTGCTTTATTTGGTTTTAAGTTTTCATTGTTTTGGCTTTAAGAGTTGAATATTTAAGTTATAAAGAGCTACACTGATTCACCCCCCCTCTCAGTGTCATTGTGAGACTAACAATTGGTATCAAAGCCAGTTTCCCTTGTCAGGCTAAATTAGCTAGGGTTGATCTTGGATTAGTACACAATGGGTAAGAAGAATAGATCCTCCTCCAATAAGGCATCTCAGTCAGTTTCAGTTCCTGTGGAAGAGAAAATTGAACTAGAAAATATAGAAGGAGTGAATTCTGAAGTATGTGATGAAAACCTTGAGGGTGAAGTATATCTAGAAGGTGAGTTGATCGTTGCACTTGAAGAGTTGTATATAGAAAGGAAAAAGAACAAAATACTGTCCAAGAAGTTGGAAGAATATGGGGATAATATTGAAGATCTCTTCTTATAAATTCATAAATCCAAGAAAATAGAAGAAGCCTTGAAGTCACACCTGGATGATAAATGCGATGTATGTAGCAAACGTGAAGAGGAATCTAACAAAGTTATTAGTGATCTAAAGCTGCAAGTAGAAGAGTCCAAAAGGATTGAAGAAACTTTCAGGTCACAGATCAATGAAAAATAGATTGTTTACAACAAACAAGAAGAGGAGATTATTTTATTTGGGAAACAACTAGAAGAGGCCAATACAAATCTCAAATTTGAGAAGAGCACAGAGTTGCTAGATAAAATGATAAGGCAACAAATAAGCTCCATGGGTAAGCTTGGTCTTGGATGTGAAGTTGAACAACCTTCATCTTCCAAATCTGTAGAGAAGAAGAAGTCCACTGCTAAAGGATCAAAGCAAGAAAAGCTTGAAGCTTAATCTTCAAAAGGAATAAAATCTCAAAGGAGATCTATAGCAAAGCAACCACAACAAAAGAGGTTCTATCACTCTCACTTTATTCATAATAATGCTTTTAATGGCTATTGTTTTAGATGCAACCATTATGGTCACAAGGCAATTTATTATGGATTGAATAATAAATCAAAGAGTTATGTTGGTAGAAATACATATGTTTTTATGATTGAACACCATGTGCAATGTTTTAAATGTAATGGTCATGGGCACATAACAAGGTTTTGTCCAAGAAATTTTGTATCTAATCTAAGGCAAGACAGTAGATTTCATCAGACACAAAGAATGCAACACAGACAAAGAAGAAATCATATGCATCAAATAAAGGAAAATAATCATCCATCAAGGATGCACAAGAGAACCACCCAGTAGAAATGTTTTTTCACCTTTTATGGATTATGCAGTAGAATGTTATAACTGTCATAATTTTGGGCACATTGCAAGAAATTGTCGAAATACATTTGAATCAAATCAATTTTAGGGAAGAAAATTTCAACCAAATGGAATGAGACAAAATAGAAAATTTCCCAAAAAACATGCACAAGCTACTGAAAAAGAAAAGTCAAAACAAGAGCCCAAAACTATAATCAAACCAAAGTGGAGAAAGAAAGAAGAAAGGAAATCGTGTCTCCTTGGACTGAAGGAGACTACTCCTCTATTGCACTAAGCAACTCCAGGTAGCACATCCTCAGGGGGAGCAATCTTAAAGTTTTATTTTAATGCTCCTATGTATTTGTTTGGTTATCTGATGATGAAAGGCAAGTAGTCAGGGGGAGTTGTCGTATAGTTGTCAAAGTGTGTTTTAGTTCATGTAGTTGTTTGTGGAGGTACCATGAAGGGTGGTGATTAAATTGAGAGTTGTCACCATTGGTAGTATTGCTACATGTCAGTGTTGTACTTTTTATGGTTCTTACTGCCATTGTTCAAAGTTATGGATTATAATAGTTCTGATAATTTGGTTTAGTGAAAGAGATGTTAAAAAAAGTTCACAATGGAGGATTGTAAGCCAGTTAGCACTCCCATGACGACAGGTTGCAAGTTGAGCAAGGATGAAAAATCTCCACATGTTGATCAAACCATGTACAGATCTATAATTGGGAGCTTACGTACTTGACGGCTACCAGACCGAGATATTTTGCAGGCAGTATGCATGGTAGCATGATTTCAGGCTAGTCCCAAGGAGACTCATGTGATAGCAGTGAAGAGGATTCTTCGGTACCTCAAGGGTACTATGGAGTATGGGTTATGGTATCCAAAAGATAAGGACTTCACCCTTATTGCGTATTCAGATGCAGATTGGGTAGGATGTGTAGGTGATAGAAAGAGTACCAGTGGAGGTGCATTATATCTTAGAGACAGGTTGGTCGCATGGCACAGTAAGAAATAAGAGTCAGTCTCCTTATCCACAGTAGAGACATAATATATTGTAGCACACGCAGAATCCGATTATGCATTCTCGCACAAAGCATATTGCTATCCGATATCACTTTTTGAAGGAGAAATTTGTGGAAGGAGAGGTTAAGTTGGATTTTGTTCCAACAATAGAGCAAGTAGCGGATATCTTCACAAAATCATTGCCCAAGGAAGTATTTGAGTACATTTGCAAAAACTTTGGAGTGGTCACGCTTCCCAAGAATTGACTAGCTATCGGGACCACATTATCAGGGGGAGCATTTGTGTATTTGTTTATCTTTTTGCTCATATTTGTGATTTTTGCTAAGTATAATAATTTTTGCTTGAGAATGTTGTACATGGACTCATGGGGAGTTTGTAGTAGCCCTTTGATATTGTTGTCAAAGGGGGAGAAGAGTTACAGGAAATTACATGTGTGTTGCCAACAATTCCAAAGGGGGAGATTATTGAGCAAGGTGCAGCAATAGTATTGTCATTGTTGTCAACACAGTCAGATAGATCGATTGATGCAACGGATAGGAGTTCAGAGGTTACTCAGAGTATGTACAGTGATGTTATTTGCATATTTTCCAAGAAGACCGAAGTGGCCCATATGCTAAAGATCAAAGAAAACGCAAAACACCGCATCGATAAAAAAATGTTGCGATATCGTGACATGTTGCATTTTCACGACCAAAAGAGAAGCGAAAAGCAAAGGGAAAAAAGTGTCGCAATATCGAGACATGTTGCATTTTCACGGCCAAAAGAGAAGAGAAAAAGCAAAGATAAAAAAGTGTCACGATATCGCAACATGTTGCATTTTCGTGGCCAAAAGAGAAGCGAAAAAGCAAAGAGGAAAAAGTGTCACGATATCGCGACATGTATTTTAGCGGCCAAAAGAGAAGTGAAAAAGCAAGGAGGAAAAAGTGTCACGATATCGCAACATGTTGCATTTTTGCGGCCAAAGCAAAGAGAAAGAGCAAGGATAAAAAGTGTCGCGATATCACGACATGTATTTTTGTGGGCCAAAGCAAAGAGAAAGAGCAAGGAGAAAAAGTCTCGCGATATCGCGACATGTTGTATTTTCACGGGCCAAAGCAAAGAGAAAGAGCAAGGAGAAAAAGTGTCAAGATATCACGACATGTAGCATTTTCATGGGCCAAAGCAAAGAGAAAGATCAAGAAGGAAAAAGTGTCGCGATATCGTGACATGTCACATTTTTGTGACTCAAAAAGGGCAGGTAGGTAGAGAAAGAAAAAGTGTCACGATATCGCAACATGTCACATTTTCGTGACTCAAAAATGGTAGGCAGGCAGAGAAAGAAAAAGTGTCGTGATATCGCGACATGTCACATTTTCGCAACTCAAAAATGGCAGGCAGGCAGAGAAAGAAAAAGTGTCGCATTATCGCGACATGTCGCATTTCGTGACTCAAAAGGGCAGGCAGGCAAAGAAACAAAAGTGTCGTGATATCACGACATGTCATATTTTCGTGACTCAAAAAGGGCAGGCAGACAGAGAAAGAAAAAGTGTTGCGATATCGCGACATGTTGCATTTTTGCGACTCAAAAAGGGCAGGCAGGTAGAGAAAGAAAAAGTGTCGTGATATCGTGACATGTCGCATTTTCGTGACTCAAAAAGGGCAGGCAGGCAGAGAAAGAAAAAGTGTCACGATATCGTGACATGTCGCATTTTCACGACTCAAAAAGGGTAGGTAGGCAGAGAAACAAAAGTGTCATGATATCGCGACATGTATTTTTGCCAAAGTAACAGAGTATTTGACAGTGCGTCTGATATTAGTGATGAACACTAGGATGGTGAAACTAAAGACTGCATAGTGATGTGGACCCATAAAGAATATTTAATGATTTGAAATCATTTAATATGGTCATTACACATGAAAATAAAATGAACAGTCATGAAGGAGAAAACGAACAGTCATTGAAGAAGAAAACAAATGCATGCACAAGGGAAAAGAAAATGAACAGTCATGAAGGAGAAAACAAACAGTCATCGAAGAAGAAAACAAATGTATGCACAAGGGAAAAGAAAACGAACAATCATGAAGGAGAAAACGAACAGTCATCAAGGAGAAAATGAATAGTCATCAAGGAGAAAATGAACAGTCACGCAAAGAGAAAACGAACAGACATGCAAAGAGAAAACAAACATTCATGCAAGGAGAAAATGAATAGTCATCAAAGGAGAAAATGAACAGTCATGACCGAGAAAATGAACAGTCATGGTAGGAGAATATGGTGTCAATTATTTGCTTGTGAAGTGTTTGACGAAATGCATTCTCAATATAAAAAAAAGGAGTTACATAAAGAAGTAGTTACAATTGACAAGTGGCATATGAGAAATGAAGGAGTTACAACTGGAGTTACAAAGAGAAAGGATTTTTATAAAAGGAGTGTTTCTTGGAGAATTTCAGTGTGGATTCTATCTTGCAAAGAGAGCGAAAGGCGAGCGAGAGGCGAGCGAGAAGGATGTGTGTTTTGTGAATTGTGGGCGATGTTGGGTAAGCAATAGACCAGTCAGGGTCTTGTAAAAGTGAAGGCATTTTTATGTCAATATTCTAGTTTCAAATTGAAGTCCAAGTTGGTGCTTGGCATCAGGGGTTGGTGCTCCTTCCAGTTGGTGTTGGTAAATCAGGGGTTGGTGCTCCTTCCAGTGGGTGCTAGTAAATTGATTGTAAATTTGGTGCTTTACAAAGGCTGGATTTGGATGGGAGTCCAAACAGTCATTTTTGAGGAGTAGCCAAATCGGTGAACCTCGGTACATCTTGTGTTGTGTGATGCTCTCTTGTTATACTTGCTTTATTTGGTTTTAAGGTTTCATTGTTTTGGCTTTAAGAATTTAAGATTTAAGTTATAAAGAGCTACACTGATTCACCCCCCCTCTCAGTGTCATTGTGAGACTAACATACTTGTCAAGATTAAAACAAAATGTGTAAGTCAGTTCAAATCATCATTGATCATATTTCAAATTAAATTAAATTGAATCAAATTCAAACGATGCACTGTATCACATCATAGTTTATCATTAATGGAAATTCCATTTATCTATGAAGTTTTAAGATGTGACAATTTGCCAATACAATATTTTAAAATAAAGTTACAAAGTAAAATGAGCAATTTCAATTCTATGCAGTTAATCAAAATAATAGTTTTAAAATTTTAATAATTGTGTAGAATAAAATCTATTATATATTTAACTTCAAAAAAATTATTATTGCATTAAATGAAAATAATAAACTATAATAATTAATTAAATTATTCAATATTATCATGAATGTTAATCATAAGTCCTCAAATATAAGGCAAGTCTAATTTTGAGTATAGTGTTACTCAATAGTGATAACTAACTTCATGTTGATCCTTTTTATCTATTCTTTATAAATGACATGATTGATCATATAGAATCTTAATTTGATTCTGTCACAAAGCCAAATTTTTGAAGAAATTATTTTCTTGTTGGTGGTTTAGAGGCAGCACACAATGGTGGTAGCATGTAATTTTGGTCATCTCTAAAGAAGAAAATCAAGCCTTTCTTAAACACATTGATAGAGAGGAAGTGAAGAAGGTGGTCTTTGGAATGAGTACGGGAAAAACACTAGGTCCAGATGGATTCCCAATTGAGTTTTTTCAGACCTTCTAGGAAAACTTGGAGTAGGATGTCATGGCTATTATAGAGGAGTCCAGAGGTAATAAAAAAATGCTTAAAGCATTAAATCATACATTCATCACCTTAATTCCTAAAGGGGAGGAGAGGATGCATATTTCAAATTACAAACCTATCACCTTATGCAGTGTCATATACAAAATAATCACAAAGGTAATGGCTAAGCGGCTAAAACCTCTCCTACATAGCATTATCTCCTTAGAGGAAGGGGGTTTTGTAGAGGGAAGGCAGATCTTGGATGGTGTGGTTCTAGCTCAAGAGGCAATCCACTCAATGCAAAAATTTGGCAATAGAGAAATGTTCATAAAATTAGATATGTCAAAGGCTTATGATAGGGTGGAGTGGAGCTTCTTGTCAAGGATGATGGCAGCCTTCGGTTTCTCTCAATATTGGATAGAATGGGTCATTAGTTGTGTCTCTACTCCAACATACTTAGTGTTAATCAAAGGTCTTCCCTCGCAACAATTTGAAGCCACTCAAGGCCTTCGTCAAGAATATCCTTGTTCCCCTTATTTTTTTCTCATATTGGTTGAAGGCTTGGGTAGACTCATCTTGAGGAGAAGACAACAAGGTTTGCTAACAAGTATCAAGGTAGGTGAGGAGGTTTTAACTCACCTTCAATTTGTGGATGACATAGGATTGGTAGGAATGGCCAACCTTAGGAAAACAAGAATGATCAGAGATACTCTTAATGTTTACCTTAGGGCCACAAATCAAGTCATCAATGATAAGAAATCCAAAGTGGTCTTATTCAATCTTGATTGAAGGCTTCAGGACAGAATTTTAGAGATATTGGGATTCATGAGGACTTCTCTCCTAGTGGTATATTTGGGGGTCCCTTTGCATTTTAAAAAAATAAAGATAGTTATTTGGAGGAATATTTTGGATCATATCAAAGAAATAATTAACCATTGGTCTCACAAATGGTTAACCTTTGGGGATAGATTAACTTTTTTGCAGTCAATCATTTAAGCCATGCCAATTTATAATTTTTCTATCCTTGCTACCCCACATACCATATGGAAAGAGTTGGACAAGATGGCTAGAAATTTTTATGGGGAGTAAAAGGAGAGAGGAAATGGGCGTTAGTAGGTTGGGAGAGAATAAGTCGATCCAAGGTAAAGTGAGGTTTGGGATTGAGAAGATCAAAGTTAAATAATAAAGTTTTGGTTGGAAAGCTTTACTAGAGGTGGATCTCCTAGCAAACTTCTTTATTTAGTAGAGTTTTAACTAGTAAATATTTGGGACAGGTGAACTTGAATGAGGTGAGTCATTTCCCTTTGGATGGTAATGGGTCCCTAGTGTGGCAGGCTCTAAAGCTAGGATCTCAAGTAGTGAAATATGAATTATTTTGGAAAGTGGGGAGAGGGAAGAAGGCATGATTTTGGATAGATTCATGGCATCAATACCCACCTATCATTGCTAAATTTCCAAAATTGCAACAAAGTAAAAACAACCATGGAAATCAAGGGTTGGATCTAAATTGAAAGTTATTTCAACACCATTCAACTGGAGGATTATAAGTTAAAGCAATTTAATAAGTTGGATGAGTGGCCAATTCCAATCCTTTCGAAATTGACACCCATCATGACTAAAATCTTGGTATAAATATTTATCACAGGTAGACATGAGGATTAATTAGATTGGGTCTATGGGAGACTTGAAATCTACACAATGAAGGATGGGTATGATAAGATCCTTCTAGAATCTCCTCCTCATGCATATTAGGTTGAGTATTGGAGAAATATTTGGCAATCGAAGGGTTGGCTAAAATTACACTTCTTTGCCTAGAAATTCATGCATAATGAAATTCTTACTTTTGATAGTCTAAGATGTAGGGGAATCGTTGGTCCATCCCAATGTGTTTTATGCTACAAAAGCGAGAAAATATCTAACCACTTGATGTTTGAGTGTCTATTCACGCACTAGATCTAGAAGCGATGGTTTTTAGCTTATAAAATCCAAGCCAATGGTGATTTGAACCAGATTAATATTTGGGAAAGATGGAAGAGGGGTAAATTTAAATCTATAGCTTTTCGTATTGGATGGAAGCTTGGATTAAGATTTATTTGGTGGCAAGTGTGATTGGAGAGAAATGGCAAAAAATTTAGAGAAACATTTTCATCTGTGGATGGCCTCTTATAGGTAATTTGGAGCAAAGTCACGAAAACTATGAGAGTGTATGCTAAAGAGGAAACTCAGGCTGATATATGGACGATGAGGATGAGACGATTAGGCAAGTTGGTAAGAAAATCCAGTGTTTAGCTAATTTGGGCAGCCATTGTAGACATATGGTTTAGGAGATTTGGCTCCAATGCAGATCTCCTTTTACTGTTGTAATCTAAAGTGGTTAGTTCTTAGGATCTTGGGTTTTATAGTTATGAAAGTTTATTGGAAAGTTAAAAAGGGGAAAACAGGTGTTCTTGCTAGCTAAGGCTTGGAGGATTCTCGTCCCAACTTGTAAACAATATTGTTTTAATATAATTTTTTCAAATTATTTTTCAAAGAAAAAATATATAAATCTAGTGCATATTCACCACATTCGAACAATTGGCATCTCCATAGATAGATTTCTTCCATTTAAATACTCTTTAAATGCTCCTCCCCACTATCTTCCCAATAAAGGAGTAATTAATCAAGTAGTCAGAGATGATGTTTTTAGTTAATATAATCAAATCAATTAGGTCATGTTAGCAATCCAACTATATTCTTCACAAGATCAATATAAAATGTTCACAATAATTCAATAGCAACTCATAGAAAATATTTTATTGATAAATGTAAATATATCAACTTAAGCAATGCAAATACAATGTATTGCAAAGCTTCTTTGATCACTTATTACAATGCTTTGTCTTCAATATATACACACATGGATATGATACTCTTCATATTCACAACCTTTGACTTTTCTATTTACACAAACATTTCATCTCCTCACACACACAGGAGATCTAACACTTCATATTTCTCATGGGATAAATACGACATAATAATAAATCTATTATTGACTCTACATATCCACATAAGGACAAAGACTCTAATAATTGCACATACTAAATGATAAACTCTTACATAACTTTATACTTACATGACACTTATATAACTCCACACTTATTTACATTATATCTACTATATAATCAAATATTAATCATGCTCTAAACTAAACTATTTACATGGTCCTTGCATTAATCTTGCAAGGTACCAAATAATGTAATACTTCCAACAAGTCACTCCATCTCAGCCTCTTAGTCCTAAGTTGGCCTTCTACACTAAAAATTCTAAGGATTGAGAATGGCATTATTACTCGTCCTAATAATGTCCAACGACATTAAGCACACAACCTTAGGATTCCTCTTAGTCAGCTTAGAGTATGCTCACATCAGTTGTGAGTGGATACATACTATCATATTCCTCAAAATGATAGGGTATGTCATCTTTGCTCTCTTCAAGAGGTGGATACTGAAGAACACTTCATCTCCAAGTGTCCTATTTATTATAAGATTCAAAGGAGGTACTATTGCTTGTATAGAGATTCAGGTGGATTGCTTTCCAATTTTTTTAGCCATCCTAACCAAATATGTTTGGCTTTGTACCTTAGGGAAGTTATCACCCTTCAATTTTAGTTATTACAAGGGAATTCGACTGCTACTCAACTAGTCGCCTCATGATTTCACTCTATATTTGCATTTGAGAGTAACAAGAGTTCATTTGAAGCTACAACTCTCCATAATGTTAATAACAAATCTTTGTGCCATTTTTGCATACAAGAGTGACCAATAAGGCTTTGTTTCTTTATTTTTCTAGTAGGACTACAATTCTTCTACATCAAGTTTTGGCAAGTCCTCATGTACCAAGGAGTTGCAAACTGTAACGTCCTACCCGGATCTGTCTTAGAAATTTTTTTTGGATTTTTGCTATATATAATTTCTTTTGTATTTTTAAATATAAGGTGAAGAACAAGGATCTTCTAATCAGCTAATTTGAACACACTGTTACTGCAGAATTATACAGTCTACACACCAGAAGCTTGAAATAGAAATAGGACTAATACTAATATCCAAAACCCATCACAAAATACACTCTGAAATATAACAGTTCATACATTAACTTCCAGAATTTAGCATCAGAATTGTACCAGCTGATCAGAGTTGACTGCTACAGGCTCTTTCCCCACGTGGTCTGGGCTGCTGAGACTTCCTCACTAATGTTCGTCCCCTTGAGACACAGTAGTCACTCCCGGCACTAAGCGATTTGGCTCAGATCTGACACGTCCTGCCTCTGACAGCAGCAGTCCGGACTAATGATGACTGAATGCCCTTTTTGTTCTGCTGATACTCCTCTCTAATAGCCTCGAATATGCCTATCTCTGACTGTTGTGAAGAAGTTAGAACCTTCCAACACAAAACCTGATGCCTGCAACTCAAATCGAACCAATGATGGCCCTGTATGGTACGGCCCAGGAGGAAGCTGGCAGTAAATGATATCAACTGAATATTATGCCACAAACCCTTGCAATTCTCTGCTCAAACTTCTCAATGCTACCTTATTATAATTTTTGGATGAAATCACCACAACCAATCCGCCAGGGGTAATATTGCATACCCGAAGAGGATGTCCTCACTGGAAATGGTCGTCCCCAATGAGCTTGACGCCTGCAAATTATCTCTGCAAGAAGTCTCCAATATATCCCCAAGCTTGTCTTCTAATCTCCCCTAAAATGAGAGCCAAAATCCCAATTTATAGAATTTTCGATAAGCTTGGTGGCTTGGAGGGAACTTTTCAAATTTCAAATTAGCTTCTAGAATCAACTTCTAGAATAATCTTATATTTTATCATTATGACGTCCTTCCCCTTTTTGCACTAGGAAAGTCACTTTATGATTTAATATTTATTTAGTGACTTTTAATGACCTTTTCCTTCATAACATAATAACTTATATAAAATTAAATATTTAATTTAATTTTATATAAATAACTTCCGGACATTAAAATTTCTAAGCTTCACCACTCCAAACCACAAACTAATCACGGATTTGGATACCCATTAAGCCAAACAATCCAATCGTACCTTCCGCTCTGGCAGAAACCCTAGCATGGTGACTTACTATAAATAGTAAGTTTCCTCCCAAAAGCCCAATAAGCCACCAAAATCGACCACTGAAGACGATCAATGGCCCCGGAAAGGACTCCCAACCATCTCACTTAGCCTACGGGAGCCCGTGAGTAGGCTAACCTCGTCTGTCAACCAATGAACTAAGAAGGGGACATTACAGTCCGCCCTCCCCGAAATTGCTTGCCCTCAAGCAATTTCAACCCTGGATGTTGCAACACTTCTTCACTTTCCCATGTAGCATCTTCTTCTGGCAGGTGCTTCCACTTGACTAAATATTTTGTAATCACCTTCCCTCTTAAAGTCTTCTCTCTGAAGCTGATGATGGCCTCTGGTTCCAAGACTAGCTTTCCCTCCTCATCTAATGGTGGTAGCTCTATAGAAGGAGTGATATTATGACCGAGAGCCTTTTTGAGGCGGGACACGTGGAAGACATTGTGGATTCTACTGCCTGCAGGTAACTCCAACTCGTAGGCTACCTCTCCAATCCGTCTGATGACTCTGAAAGGCCCATAAAATCTCGGCTTCAATTTTTCCTTTCCACTTTTTTTGAGGGTTGACTGTCTGAAGGGCTGCAAACTGAGATATACCATGTCGCCAACCTCAAAGCTACGTTCCACCCGCCGCTGGTCAGCATACAACTTCTGTCGGTTCTGGGCCTGGTGTATGTTGTCCCTCAGGGCTCTCATGATGTCCTGACTGTCCTGTAACACCTCCTTAGCTCTGGGTACCCTGCTGTCACCAAGCAATAGATCTATGAAGTTCGGGGCCTCATAACCATACAAAGCTCTGAATGGAGTCATCCCTATAGTCATGTGGTGAGTGGTGTTGTAACAGAATTCACTGAGATGCAACCACCTTATCCAAGCATTCTGCTGACCCGAGACATAATTTCGAAGGTATCCCTCCAACCACTTGTTCACTATCTCTGTCTGGCCATCGGTTTGAGGGTGATAGCTGGTGCTAGGAGTCAACTCTGTACCCCCAAGTCGGAATAACTCCTGCCAAAACATGCTCAGGAATCTGCTGTCTCGGTCACTAACAATGGTCCTAGGCATCCCATGTAGTCTAAACACCTCTCGGAAAAATAATTCAGCTACCTGAGCTGCTATATATGTGGCTGAAATTGCAAAGAAGTGCGCAAATTTTGTCAGCCGGTCAACTACCACATATATACAATCTTTACCCTGCACCTTGGGCAATCCAGTGATGAAGTCCATGGCAATTCCCTCCCATTTTTGGTTAGGAATCGGTAATGGCTGCAACAACCCCGTTCGATACGTGTGCTCATTTTTATTCTGCTGACAGATGGCACACTCCCTCACATACTGTAGGACCTCATTCTTGAGCCCCTTCCAAGTAAATCACTCCCTGATGCTCCTGTATGTTTTGAAAAATCCTGCATGTCCTGTTGTGGGATCATCATGGAAACTCTGTAGGACCTTCTTCTTGAAACTGGAGTTATGCGATAGAAAAATCCGGTCTTTGTGCATAATCAGCCCCTGAACCACTGTATATCTGTCATCCACTGTAATGCCATCCAGCAAACTAGACGTCCAAGGGTCCTTAGCATACTCAGCAGAAATCTCGTCTCTCCAAACTGCAGAGACTTCCGATATAGCTCCCAAATATGGTCTCCGTGACAAGGCATCTGCTACAATGTTCTTCTTACCTTTGACATACTCGATGTCAAAGTCGTAAGCCTGTAACTTACTAACCCACTTCTGCTGTCTCTCGTTGAGGTCCCTCTGGTTCAGGAAATACCGAAGACTGTTATGATCAGTTTTCACTGTGAATCGACCTCCCACTAGATATTGTCTGAACTTGGCCAATGCATGCATAATGGCCAACATCTCCTTATCATACACAGAATATCCCCGCTCAGCACCTTGGAGCTTCCTACTTTCAAAGGCTATCGGATGCTTGTTCTGCATTAGCACCGCTCTGATCCCATCTCCTGAAGCATCACACTGAAGTTCAAATGGTTGGGAGAAATCCGGAATGGCTAACACGGGACACGAGCACATAACCTGTTTGAAGTGTTCAAAACACTTCTGAGCAGTCTCTGACCATGTGAAAGCTCCCTTCTTAGTCAAATCCGTGAGCGGGGCAGCTAGTTGTGAAAATCCTTTCACGAACCTCCGGTAAAATCCACACAGTCCGAAGAACCCCTTAAGCTGAGTGAGGTTCGTAGGTGTAGGCCATTCAATGATGGCTTTGATCTTCTCAGGATCCATACGCACACCCTCAGCACTAATGATGTGTCCCAGATAGAGAAGCTCCGTCATACCAAAGTCACACTTTGACTCCTTTGCATAGAAATATTCCTGCTCTAATATGCTCAATACCTCCTCTAGATGCTGCAGATGCTCCTCCCAAGTGCGACTGTAGACCAAAATGTCGTCGAAGAAGATCAAGACATATTTTCTGAGCTGCCTACTAAAGGTCCTGTTCATACAGGACTGAAATGTATCTGGGGCGTTGGTTAGGCCGAATGGCATAACCAAGAACTCGAAGTGGCCAAGGTGACACCTGAACGCAGTCTTCTCTATGTCCTGTTCCCGCATCCTGATTTGGTGATATCCCGACCTCAAGTCAATCTTCGAGAAGTAGCAAGCACCGTGGAGCTCATCAATAAGCTCATCTATACGAGGGATAGGATACCTGTTTTTTATTGTCCTCTTGTTCAGCTCCCTATAATCAACGCACATCCTCCATGTGCCATCCTTCTTTTTTACCAACACAACGGCTGAAGCAAAGGGACTCTTACAGGGACGAATATGCCCCATGTCCAAAAGCTCCTTGATTGCCTTCTCAATCTCGTCCTTATGCCTCTTATGGTGCCTGTATGGTGTAGTGATGACGGTCTTCGCCCCATCCTCCAATTCTATGATATGTTCTGTTCCACGTTCTGGTGGCCTCCCAGGTGGTATGTCACTAAACACCTTGGCGTGCTTGGTCAAAATCTTCTGTATCTCCGGATGATAAGTGACTATCTGTGTTTCCTTACCGGCTGGCATGATCAGGCACTCTGCTCCCCATTCAATCTCATCATGTCTAAAGAGTCTCTCCATGCGTCTCATAGAAACAACTCTTGGTCCTCCATCTGACATCCCTCTTAGGACAATTTTCCGACCAGTAACCTCAAACTTCATCTCCATGGCATGCAGGTTCATAGTGAATTCCCCCAAAGACTTCATCCACTGCATTCCTAATATTGCATGAGTGTCACCGATGTTGACTACATAAAATTCATCATTGAGATCATATTCCCCCAATCTGATCCGTAGATTAGATATTTTCCGGTCACACTGAATTGCTGATCCATCCGCCACTAACACCCTGAATCCATCAAATTTTTCTGTCTCTATTCCTTTTTTGTCGATCAGCCCTGCATCAATAAAGTTGTGCGTTGCTCCGGTATCAATTAAAGTGACTATTCGCTGCCCATTCAGGATTCCTCGAACTTTGAAGGATGTTCCCTTCTGGAAGCTATACAATTGAGCTATGGTCTCACTCTTCTCATGCTCTTTTTCTGATTCCTCCTCATCGTTGTCCTCTGAATCAATTTGCTGATCCGATTTTTCTGATTCTGAAGTCTCCACTTCAAAGTATTCTTTTTGTACCATTTTTCTTGCTTGGGCCTTCCGAGAGCACTTATGCGATAGGTCCCATGGTTCCCTGCAGTGAAAACATAATTTCTTTTTCCTTAGTTCGTTAAGTTCATCATTCCCTAGCTTCTTTTGCTCGACCTTTGACTGCTGCGGATGTTTGTGAAAATCTTTCTTGTATTTTTCTTTGCTGCTCTGAAATGGTTTGAATGAAGGTTTATTCTTCGGAACAACAAACTCCATACTGCGGGCCTTCTTCATTGCTTCCTGTAGAGTTTGGGGCTCAAAAGCCTTTACCCAACCGCGAACAGGTTCGGATAAACCTTCCACAAAAAGAATCACCAGTCTCTTTTCTGATATATCCTGAACTCTAACTGAGAGTGCTTGGAAATCAGTGATGTAGGAGTCCACAGTGCCAAATTGCTTCAATTGAGCTAACTCCCTGAAGTGAAGCTCCGGATCCTTCTTGTCAAAACGGTCTATGAGCCTGTTGGTGAAGTCTTCATATGTGGTAATCAAATTATGACCCAAGGTGGTCAAGCCATGAAACCACCAGTCATGTGCTGCTCCATCCAAATGGAGTGTAGCAAACTTAATTGCATCCTCCTCCTTCATGGGTCTCAAAGACAAGTAGTTGTCTAACTTCTCTACCCAAGCCCTGGCTGTGCTCTTCCCACTACCATCAAAGTGTGGTATGGTAAGCTTACTTAAAGCATACTGTAAATCAGATTGTGCCGGAGTTCTTCGTTGTTCAAACTGAATACCACCTTGTTCAAAACTCTTCCTCTTATGGTGGTAATATTTATCAAAGGACCAATCTGCCTTAAGTGCTTCTGGAAGAGTTTCATACTGTCGATGCCACTCCATGACCATTTCATCAGTAGGAGGCTGATTATGTGGCGCCTCTTGTACTAGATTTTCCTCTTGAGGAAGGAAAGAAGGCTGCGTAGGGCGTGATGTAATGACTGTATGCTGAAACTGCATTGCTGTATTCTGACTTTCCTTGGTAAAAGTTCGTCTATTAGAGGTACTAGCATCCCCATTCTGAGCTCCTGTTTGCAGATTCTGTATGGAGTTGGTCATAGCCAATATTGCATTGGCCAAGGCTTCTTGTCCTTGTCTAATTTCTTGTTGTCCCTGAGTCATCTGATTAAGTATGGCTAGGATACTAGGAGTGTTATCGTGCCTATCTCCCATTGTGTTAACTGATCTATCTGATTGGGACTGTTGTGCTTTCTTCCTTTCTCTTTCTGCAGCTCTAAGATCTCTTTCACTCATAAAAGTTCAATCTGTCCACAGGTTGGAAGAGCTGAACCTGGCTCTGATACCAATGTAACGTCCTACCCGGATCTGTCTTAGAATTTTTTTTTTGGATTTTTGCTATATATAATTTCTTTTGTATTTTTAAATATAAGGTGAAGAACAAGGATCTTCTAATCAGCTAATTTGAACACACTGTTACTGCAGAATTATACAGTCTACACACCAGAAGCTTGAAATAGAAATAGGACTAATACTAATATCCAAAACCCATCACAAAATACACTCTGAAATATAACAGTTCATACATTAACTTCCAGAATTTAGCATCAGAATTGTACCAGCTGATCAGAGTTGACTGCTACAGGCTCTTTCCCCACGTGGTCTGGGCTGCTGAGACTTCCTCACTAATGTTCGTCCCCTTGAGACACAGTAGTCACTCCCGGCACTAAGCGATTTGGCTCAGATCTGACACGTCCTGCCTCTGACAGCAGCAGTCCGGACTAATGATGACTGAATGCCCTTTTTGTTCTGCTGATACTCCTCTCTAATAGCCTCGAATATGCCTATCTCTGACTGTTGTGAAGAAGTTAGAACCTTCCAACACAAAACCTGATGCCTGCAACTCAAATCGAACCAATGATGGCCCTGTATGGTACGGCCCAGGAGGAAGCTGGCAGTAAATGATATCAACTGAATATTATGCCACAAACCCTTGCAATTCTCTGCTCAAACTTCTCAATGCTACCTTATTATAATTTCTGGATGAAATCACCACAACCAATCCGCCAAGGGTAATATTGCATACCCGAAGAGGATGTCCTCACTGGAAATGGTCGTCCCCAATGAGCTTGACGCCTGCAAATTATCTCTGCAAGAAGTCTCCAATATATCCCCAAGCTTGTCTTCTAATCTCCCCTAAAATGAGAGCCAAAATCCCAATTTATAGAATTTCCGATAAGGCTGGTGGCTTGGAGGGAACTTTTCAAATTTCAAATTAGCTTCTAGAATCAACTTCTAGAATAATCTTATATTTTATCATTATGACGTCCTTCCCCTTTTTGCACTAGGAAAGTCACTTTATGATTTAATATTTATTTAGTGACTTTTAATGACCTTTTCCTTCATAACATAATAACTTATATAAAATTAAATATTTAATTTAATTTTATATAAATAACTTCCGGACATTAAAATTTCTAAGCTTCACCACTCCAAACCACAAACTAATCACGGATTTGGATACCCATTAAGCCAAACAATCCAATCGTACCTTCCGCTCTGGCAGAAACCCTAGCATGGTGACTTACTATAAATAGTAAGTTTCCTCCCAAAAGCCCAATAAGCCACCAAAATCGACCACTGAAGACGATCAATGGCCCCGGAAAGGACTCCCAACCATCTCACTTAGCCTACGGGAGCCCGTGAGTAGGCTAACCTCGTCTGTCAACCAATGAACTAAGAAGGGGACATTACACAAATAAATGCAACTTACCAGTTTCCTTCTTCTATTGATCCCATTGCTATGGATGCCAGAAATGTTTTGAGGGTTTAAACTCCATGTCCATCCAATATTATCCAACCAAGCCCCCTAGTCCTGACCATTTTCTTGGGAGCATCATTAGATTCTATGTTGGTCATTTTGAGATGGTTGGTGTTGACAACAACAATGCTTCTACTTTACGTCCCACTACATATTAGTGATGGTGCTTGGATCCACTGGAGAACCTTTTTATCTGTATTTTACCCTGACTTCTAGCTTTCTCTTCATAATTACTTTTAGCATATTAATATTTTATCCATTTTGGGAAACCTTCAAGGCTATAAATTTATGGTATATAGTTGTGTTGGTCAAAGATCTACCTTAGGTAAGGATTTGTTTATTTGTGCACATTAGACCCGACCAACATTGAAAGGTCGAGAGGAAGAAATGCCTCACGTGCTAATATCCAGAGAGGGGCTAGTTCCCTTGCTATTATAACTAGGGGGATTTAATATTAAGGAATTGGAAAGGAATGGTAAATGACTGAAAGGGATGGAAAATATGGCCATAGGCCAGATAGAACAGGGGTGATGGACTAACAACATGATAACTCTACTACATGCCAAATAAAATAGCCCTCAAATACAGAAAACTAATAGAAACTAAAACTAAACATCTAACATGCATAATCTCCAAGTCTACTCCAGAGGTTCGCATTTTATCAAAAGCTAAATCCAAATATTAGAATTCAAGCCTACATACAAATCATAGAACTTAATAGAAGATAAACAATAGAAGGCATCCACACAAAAATGAAGTCCAAAGTTAGAGCCAGACATCAGCTGTATTGATAGTAGAATTCGGGTTACATCAAGCTTCTAGTAAATAAAAGAGCAAGCTTATATAGCGATTTTACTGCTTGAAATATTAAATGTACACCTACAAAACATTGCGGTGGCATCCAGGATAAGATTTGCAAGAGAGTAAAGTCACAAAACATTAATCATGCATGGTTGGGACTGATGACTCCTTAAAAATACAGTTGAAATCCTTCAATGCCCTAACAAGCTTATCTTGCTAGCACTGCCTCCTCACTCACGGGGACTGCTTCCATGGAAGATAGGCTTGAAATCCTAGAAATTCTAGTCTGGAAACTTCTCAGAATGGCTATGCTTGTACGGATAAGGATGCACATTAACTTGCTGATGTGGATGACTTCTAGGAAAGATCAATGTCAGAGTCAAAATGTCTGGAGTTGAAGCGCAGCTAATCCATGTGTAGTTGCCTGGCACAAAAAAAAAGGAACGTAGTGCCTTGCGTAGGGGAAAAGGAGTGCAAGTGTATGGGGTCTCGAGAGGCACGTAGCATTTGAACAGCCAACAGATAAAGTGCACTACCTTGTTGCACATTTGTCTTGTGCCTACGAAGTGGTGTGCAAGGCCTAAAGCCTTGGAAATTTTGCCAATGTGGAAAATTCAACAGGTGAAGTGCGCAAGCATGGAGCACAAACACCTTGTGCAATAGAAAAGGAGCACAACAGTCTGGGCATTGGGAGACACATCCTTGTTGAAAATTCAAACACTAAAATGCACCAATGGATTACGCCTTGGCCTTGCGCAGGAGAAAGGGAGCGCCACACCTGGATACCTTGGAAACTGTGTTGGGGATGACTGGTCAAAAGGCATTGCGCTTAGACTGGGTGGGCAAGTGTTTGGTGCTTGAAGAACAGAGCACAATACCTTTGTTTCGTCTTCTCGAGAAGTGCACCATGCTTTGAAAGTCAAAGCATGAAGCGCTCCAAAAGGGAGCGCCACAACCTTACACTTATAAAAATGAGCACAACACTCTAGCATGGGGAGGTGTGTCGATATTGATCGGTCAACTACCGAAGTGAGCAAGTATGGAGCGCAAATGTCTTACATTGGAGAAATGAAGTGCAAAGTCTTCACCAGCACTTAGCAATTTTGCTTGAAATTTGGTGTTGTGCATTGACTAGTCAACCCGTTGTGCACCCTTCAGGCAGAGTGAAAGGGTATTGCGTTGGCCATTGATGCACATTGACCGATCAATGTAGGTTGCACTCCTCAGGAAGAGCACAAGGGTGTTGTGCAGGTAATCATTGCGCTTTGTCTTGGACTTTCTTCTAAGGGGACTTGCTTGTTAGATCTACTGCATTCTGGGTGGGCATGGACTTGCACTCTTGTCACTCCTCTGATTTATCTCGTACCTGGAGAGGGTAAACTATATTTACCTTCAAAAATGTGTATGCCCTACATGACAAGTTAACAAAAATACTGCATAGTACTTCAAGCACAGCCAAGAGAATTTTTATAATAAAACTTAGGATAGAGAACAATGCATTCTGAAGCAATGAGAGAGAGTTTTTGGGGAGCAAAAATTACTGGACAGCAAAATATACACCATGTTGCAAAAATGACAGTATCTCTGGCAGCTTGCATGGAAATTGAGCTCACCTCAATTTCAAAATCCTAAGCCTTATTCGTTGGGCTCAGAGTCATCATCATTATCACTTTTTGAATTCTCACTGGTAGCAGTAGACTCTTCACCCAATTCTTCTCTTCTTGTTTCCTCCCCCTCCTCTTGGCGCTCACTGTGTTTCTCTTCATCTCGTCCTGGCACCTCATCTTGGCACTCATCCCCTTCATCTTGAAGCTCTTGGCCTACACCTTGTTGGGGCTCATGGATTTCACCTTGGCCCTCTTCCTGAGAGTGAACCTCCTCCTGCGCATGAATTTCTTCATGCGCCTTATCTTCTCCTTGCGCCTGTATTTCTCCTTGCGCTTGGGTTTCTTCTTGTTTTTGAGGAGGCTTAGATGGGTGAGGCCCCAGTTTTATTTATGCATTACATTGCACTTCTTGAGTTCTCAGATCAGGTACCCAAACCTTTCAAGATGGCAAACTTCAAGAAAATTAAACCTCTCGCTGAGGTCCACAAGACAAGCTTCCATTAGCACGAATTTGGTCATGTATTGCATCACCTGAAGTTCAGTAATGGGCTCCTCCCAACTGTTAATTTCTAGGGTATCATTTTCAAAGGTATCCCAGATCGATTGCAGCTCTTCTTCTTTCAAGATATGGTCGTCCTCATTAGTGAAGCTCGAGAAACCATCTTGCACCAGAGTCTTGAAGTACATTAGAGAAATATTTGTTTCTCTCTCAAATATGTCGATCATCTCTTGGGCATTTAAGGCAGCCTTGGCCTTTTTGAAGAAAGACCTCAGTTTTATACCTGTAGTCACCTATGGTCAAACATCGAGGAAATTCAGATGCCCAATCTGTTAGGGTTTGCACCTTCATGGTCAGTTCCAATCATTGGTTAGGATCTACCTCGACATCTTCTACAATGGAAGTGCCATAAGAGACTAATTGCTTACCTCCTAGATGAACTTCAGAAGTGTTGCTGCCCAACACGCCCTATTTTTGAATTTGGACAGGAAGCAACTGCGCACCTCCTTGACACGGTCCTTTGACAAGACCTCTGTGGGATCTTCTCTCATTGATATTCTGGCCTGTAGCTTGAAGAATTTACAATAATATAATAAAACAAAATTGGAGCAACTATAATCTTCTTATTATCTTGAATAATTCTGGCAGAGTTTCAATACTCTGTTACAATCTCCTCACAGGCTCTAGAAGAGCTCACACACATGCTACAATGCAATATTCTTCTTCATAAAATAAAACCCTAAAATTGACTTAAGTAAGAAAAACAAAGCAAATCCTAACCCTAGCAAATCACATATGTCGGATCTACATCAACAGTGTTTATTAAGTCTTAGTATTTCGACCACAAATTTTGACTCGGGTGTCTGTTTGAGCCCATTTTTTTCAGATTGCACATATTTCAAAGCTCTATGATTTCATTGTCTCCTTTAAGAGGAGACACTTTCCAAGGCTGAAAACGTCATCTAACGACCCGAATTTTTGTTTTAATGTATGGCTGACCAAATTTCCAACATTCTCCCCCTTGTTGGTAAGGGGACTGACTATCAAGTCCCGTAGCAGCAAAAACTGAGGTTTTACTACTCCCTTAGTAAAAATATCTGCTACTTGATCGTGTGTGGAGCAATACCTCAATTTAACTTGTTCCTTCTCTACCATATCCCGAATGAAGTGGTACTTGATATCGAAATGCTTTGACCTAGTATGGTGGATAGGATTATGTGCCAACTTAATGGCACTCTGATTATCACATAATAAAGTATTTGGAGTCCCTTGTTTCTCCCCAATCTCTCCTAGCACATTTCAAATCCACAATGCTTGTGCACTTGCTGATGTAAGTGCAATATGCTCTACTTTAATAGAATACAACACCATTGTATCTTGTTTCTTGGAACTCCATATCACAAAACCTGAACCAAGAGAAAAGCAGTGCCCAGTCATGGATTTCCTATCATCAATATTACTGCCCCAATCACTGTCATTGAATCCCACTAACTTCAAATTCTTTTCTTGTGAGTAGTGGATCCCATAATTAATTGTTCCATGAACATACCTCAAAATCCTCTTTACTACATTCAAATGTAACTGTGATGGATTAGCCATATGCCCGAAACACTGTGAAATAACAAAGCATATATTCGGCCTAGTGTTACAAAGGAACATAAGGCTACCAACAATACTCCTGTACTCTATTTTGTTTACCCTTTTAGCTCCATCCTCCAAACTCAAGATCTCCCCATGTGCAATGGGTGTTGCTACATATTTACATTCACTCAAACCAAATCTCTTCAGCATATCCCTTATAATTTTGGATTGACAAACAAAAATCTCATTGCTAGTTTGATGTACTTCCATCCTGTTGAGTGGTATTTTCACCCAGTTGTGAAAACACACTCTCCGATAGGATTTGGGTTCTAAATCCTCTGCTTGCAAAGAAATTAAACAAGTAATTTCTCTAAGGTTTCACTATGTTAGCATTTTACATCTGTGTATTAATAATCTCAAATGAAGATATTCAATTAAAATGCTTGGAACACCTTAGTGGTTGCAAGTAACTGAAAACAATGGGCAATGTTGGTTTATTTTACTATGAAACTGTAATGATTGTTTGTTGAACCCGAATAAAGCAAATGTGATTTGATCCCTTTATGACTATACTGCAACTTCAAAATGGAAATTGATGAAATGTCATAAAACATAACCCCTTCATATGAAATTGGAGTTTTATGAAGGGAATTTCATCATCTACTCATGAATGAAAAACAAAACTGAAAAATGAAACTCTGGCCTTGAAATGGAAATTTTCTATTTTTTGACTTTGAAATTTTTAATTTTTTTATTTTATTTTAATGCCTGTAAATGAAAATAAAATTAGAATTTCTGAAAAATAAAGTGCAGAAAAAAAAAGAAAATAAAATGCAAAAGAAAAATGAAATTGAAATTGCATTCAGTTTGATGCTATCCTGTTCCAACAAAACCGAAGATGTGAGGTTTCCATGCATGCAACCTAACCTATTGGACCTGCAAACATGCACAATCCTGATAAGCTAAGTGCTGATTCCTAGGGTTTTAGAATAAAATTTAGATTTCAAATATTTGCCTAATGCAACCCACAAAAGTGGCATTTAACATTATCTATAAATCCAAAATCTAAAAAATGAAAGAATAAACATTAAATCCATAGCATGCACAGAAGATCTCCTTCTTTCTTGCCCATAAGATGCAAATTTTTGAACACTTTTGCATTAAAAATATGTCATTTTACAATGGCAAAACTTGCTGGTTTCCCAAACCCAGTCTATGGAAGAAAATGGCCTCAAAGCAGGCCCAGAATGGCCCTTTGGCCTTCAGCACTGCAACTCTGCTTACAGCAATTTCCTACCTAGTCCAATGTAAAGGAAAAATCCAGACAAAGTGGTAGAAAAACACTCCAAAAGTAGGCCCAGAATGGCTTATTGCCTTTGGCTCTACAACTCTGCCTGCAGTGGTTTTTTGACCTTCGTACCTGTCCTGTGCTTTCGCTTTTAAACATTCTAGTACGGTTCTCTGTTTCGCTCTGCGATGCTTTGTTTCACTTCCCATATTGCATCATTTTGTATTCCCTACCTTTTCGTTGCTTTTGACTTTATGTTCGATGCCAAAACGTTTGATATTCTTTGTGAACTGTAATGCTTCTGTAACCCTTACACCTATATGCCACGTGTTCCATGCTTCTCTGCATGTTTCGTAATTGTCCCCTTATAAATCGTGACAAAAAATAGCATGTCGCGATATCGCGACATTTTTTTGCATGCAACTCTGCTCTTCTACCTGCACCACGAAAACAAGACGTGTCGTAAAATCATGATATTTTTTGACCAATAGCTTTGTCCGCCACCATGCACAGCGAAAATGATACATGTCATGAAATCGTGACATTTTTATGCTATCGGGCCGTGTGGGTGCAACCTGTCGCGAAATCACGACGTTTTTCTGCTTCGGGTTATGCAGATGCAACCTGTCGCGAAATTGCGACGTTTTTCTCTATCGCTGGGTTTTGTTGCATTTAGCCGTGAAAACGTGACATGTCATGAAATCGTGACACTTTTCTCTTCTACACCATCTTCTGCTTTCTGTCATGAAATCGTGATGCTTTTCTCTTTCAGGTTGTCTCGCTGCAACTTGTCACGAAATCGTGACGTTTTTCTCTTTCGGGCCACGAGGATGCAACCTGTCATGAAATCGTGACGCCTTTTCATTTTGCTGTGTATTGCTATACCTAGCTGCAAAAACGTGACATGTCACGAAATCGTGACACTTTTTTCATTTGGCATCATCTCGCTGTTTCCTGTCGCAAAATCGTGACACCTTTCATCTTCGCCCTTCATCTCGTCTTCAAGTTGCAAAATGGTGACATGTTGTGATATCACGACAAATTTTTATTCCATACACTTTGGTAGCTTTCTATCGTGAAATCGTGATGCCTTTCATTCCTTTCACTCTGGCAGCTTTCTGTTGTGAAATTGCAACGCTTTTCATCTTCGTACCCCTTGGCTGCTTCTTGTTGTGAAATCACGACGCTTTTCATCTAGCATGTCTTGCTGCATTTGGCTGCGAAAACACATGTCGCGAAATCGTGACATATTTTCCTTCCGTACCATCTCGTTGCTTGGAGCCGCAAAAACGTGACCTGTCATGATATCGTGACATTTTTTCTCTACGTTCATTTTGGCTGCTCCAGGTCGTGAAAACGTGACATGTTGCGATATCGCGACAACTTTAGTGCCTTGCCCTGTTTGACTGGTTTGACATGTCACAATTTTGCGACAATTTTCCATTCTATATTTCTCTCTCCTCTATGGACCGCGATTTCATAGCATGTCGTGAAATCGTGACATTTTTTGATCAAAACCTCTTCCTGCTTGCTTTGACCATGATTTTATGACATGTCGCGATATCGTGACACTTTTCACTTTGTGCTGCATTCTGCTGCTCCTAGCCATGAAAACGTGACCTGTCACGATATCGTGACACTTTCTCGTTTCGCTGCAGCAACACATCGCGATATCGTGACAATTTTTTATTCTGACGTACTTTGTTGTTGTGAGCCGCGAAAATGCGACATGTCGTGATATCGCGACAATTTTTCATTTTCTACTGCGATGGAGCAACATGTCACGATATTGCGACACTTTTTATTTTATTTTTTCATTTCGGCCGCGACGGAGCAACATGTCGCGATATCGTGACACTTTTTCATTTTCGGCCGCGACGGAGCGACATGTCGCGATATCGCAATAACTTTTTCTCTTTTGTGAAATTTTTGTTTTTTCCTTGATTTTTTAGCATTTGGGCTACTGAGATCTTCTTTGAAAGCATGCAAAAAAGGTAGGTCCCCAAATTTTGGGTGTGTTGTGGATCAGCCACAACACATCCCAAGAAAATAACTCATCAAACCCAAATTAGACATTTCAAACTCCTTCTTCATATCATGTTTAAAAGAATCATTCAAAGAAGAACTATTCCCCATAAATAACATATCATCAACATAAAGGCATACAATAAGAATATCATTACCTTCCCTTTTGTAGTACAAAGTGGGATCACTCTTACTTCTTTCAAAATTGCAGTGCAAGAAGTAGTCATGGATTCTAGCATACCAAGCTCTTGGAGCTTGCTTCAGCCCATATAGAGCTTTTTTCAACCTGTATACTTGATCTTCTTTTCCTTGGACAACAAAACCTTGTGGTTGTTCCACATATACTTCTTCATCTAAATACCCATTGATAAATGCACTTTTGACATCCATATGATGCACCTTTCAACTTGTATGAGTTTCCAATGATAGCAACATCCTTACTGTTTCTTGCCTTGCCACTAGATCAAATGTTTCCTCATAGTTCAAACCATATTTCTAAGTGAAACCCTTTGCTACCAACCATGCCTTGTACCTCTCAATGGATCGATCATTGTTCTTCTTGATATTGTAGATCCACTTGCATCCTACATATTTTCTATCCTTGGGTAAATCACACAACTCCAAAGTATCATTATTTTCAATAGAATGCATTTCTTCTTGCATAGCCTTCATCCACACTTTGTTAGTACTGAAAGCATGAGATTTCGGAAATAAAACACCGAGATGCAATAAAAAACAGAACTAGTTTGATGCATGAAATAACACGGATAGAATTATATCAAAAGGTAAGAGCACAGCCCTTTCACATTAATTCCAACTCGGTTACAATAGCCTGATTCTTATTACAAAGAGTGCACAATGATTTTCTTCCGCATGCCCACATGCAAAATGGACAGGCCGGTGTTGCTGCCGCTGGTTGCCGATGAATCTCTGCTTCTGCTGTTCTTCCTGTACTCAAAGAAACAATAAAAATGTTTAATAGCACCTGTTGAATGATTTAAAACAGCAGATTCTAAGTTAACGAGAACAGAATGAAACCTACTGTTAAAAAGCCGGTGAATACATGCTTGAAATCAGAATTCAAAACCATAATGTAAAAGAACTAAAAATACACTAAGATTTGTCGACGAATGGGTAGATCCATGGATCCAGATTCATACTCTCCGTATGTAGAAGAAAATGAATCGTAAGGGATGCAGTCGGGTGTCTTACTTTGGCAGCACTTCGTTGCTTTTTAAAATGCTTCGTAACCTTTTTTTTCATTGTATCGATCCGGTTTTATAGAGGATCCGGCCTCTGAGATATTAATGTTTAAACCCTAAATCCGTAAGGGCCGCTCAGATTTGATCCTTATCGGGTCATTACTAAGCATGGCTCGCACTGACATGGAAGTTATGAGGCGTGGCCTCAACTCGGATATTTTGCTAACACCGCTTGTTATTCCATTAAAGCTCGCCGTAAATTGCTTTGAATGCTTTCTTTGGATATTTGCTTTTTAAAATCATTTTTAATGTTTGCTTTAACTCTGTCTTTAACTGATGACGTGTCGGCTTTTGAGTGGTTATATGCATATGTTTACGTGTCCGCGTTGTGCGCGAAGGCGGGTCTCGTCGCGATATCGCGACGGTCGCGTGGGGTATCTCGATATCGCGACGCGCGATTTCGCGACGTCCAAGGCTGGGCTCCCCTCCTTTTGCTAAGTTTGCTTTTAAAGACTTTGTTTAAGGCTTTGAAGGTTTTGACGTTTGAAGACCATCTTTACTCTGTTCACTTTTTGACCTTCCGAACTGCTGTGCAAGTGGTCAAGACCACTGTTTGACCTCTAAAGGCTGCCCTGAAAGCTGTGTATGTGCATGCGATCAGTGTTTGTAGTCACTTAATCGAATGGTGCTATTTTGGTGTCTACAGATGCCCCTTTTTGGGAAGCGCTACGGGTGACGCAGATGCTGAGCAAAAATATACGACCAAAGCACTAATGATTAGGGTTTCTTGGTAACCTAACCAACTTTTAATGCCCCAAGTATGGAAAGGGCATGCATTCTTGAATCCTTGCTTCTGACGAGCTAAGGAATTTGATTTCAAGTGTTAACCTATTTTGGTGAGGTGTGACTTGAGCTTGGACATTGATCAGCCATGATTAGGCAAAGGGCGTAACCTTTTATCCACAGGGGAACCTTGTGTTCATGCTTCGGGAATGCCAAGTATTTGATCAATTTAATGATTGCTTGTTTACTCGCCCCAAGCAGGAGCGTGATTGTCTTTGTCAATGATTCTTTGAATGCATGTCATTGCCTTGATTGGGTGTGTGGTTGTTGATTGGTGACTAAGTGTGACTACCCCCTCAAGCGACGAATCGATGAGGGAATGACCTTCGTGAGAAAAGCGACGAGTCGCTTGACCCAAGATGACTTAGGTTAGGGTGGCTTTAGATGTTTTTCCATTTGAGCACGTGCAATTTCCCGACATTTGGACCTATTTTTGGTGGGTGTTAACCCTTTTGGTGATGCCATAATGGGGTGAAATCATCAAAAACCCGTCTTCCCGTGGAGCGGTCCAGCTATGATAGCCTTCTTAGGGAAGTAGGAGAATGAGAATTTGAGCCCCGACATCGATTTTCTATGCCAAGAGGTTGAGTGCAAGAGCACTCGTGTCCGGCAATGCTTATTGCTTCTTTTTGTGTTGCATTTTTGTGATGTTTTTGTTGTTTTGATTTTCTTTCTTTACGTATATGTCATGATTTTATGCACAATGATTGATGTTGATGGGTGCATGCTACTTGATATGGATGGATGCATATGGTATGATAATTACCAATGTTGTATGTTGATTTAGTTTGATGGATGCATGATGAATGCAAATGCATGTGATATGCAGAAATGAAATGGATGTATGGACTTGGTGAGATTTGGTTATGGCACCATAGACTGCTTTAGAACTCCATTACTTTGCTATGTACAAATGTGGTGTTTCTTCTTTTTGTATTTTCTGATGGTATTGCAAGGATGAAAAGTAGCGCAGTTGGTTTAGAAATGTAGCTAAGGTTTTCTGAGACTCAGACAGTTTTAACTCACTAGCCATGACTGTACTTTATCTTACAAGACTTTTGAACAAGGTATGAATCGGACTTGTTTTTAACCAAGTTATTTCACATCCCCGTGTGTGCAATTGAGTTCATTTATGTGGTATTTGTCGGGATACCGCCGATGCCGGATGGGCTTTCAACCGAACCTGTACTGAGGATCACCTAATTAGCTCCACTAACTCCTTTGTTGTATGTAGTTAGATTAATCTGCGGTGTTCTCCAGGATACCATAAGCTAGCTCATCCACATGCAAACATTGATCTGTACACAAGTTAATGTGATAGATATATCGTCATGCGAGAAGTTTACCGCCGATGACCGATAGGCTATCAACCAAACCGGTACTGAGGCTTGCCTCATGACCTGTCGTAATGTTGAGAGTTCCAGGGATTCAAGGTCAACTCCCTTCTTTTCTTCAATTGTATTGGGATACTTGCTCGTTATAGTGATAATAATCACTGTTTATTTTGATTTGTTTTTCTTTTCTCTTGAGCAAGGGATATGGAGTGACGATAATCACTATTCTTTGTGCTTTTTGAGATGTGCACTGTAGGGTGTCAAATTTTGAAGTTTTGACATTTTGCAAATTTTTGACGTTTTGCAACTTTGGGATTCTTAGGGAATTGGGTAGGGAGGATGCTTGTCCTTTTGCCAACTCTCAGCATTCTTGGGGTCATTCGCACAGGGGGATGAGCAAGATAACCGTTTCGCTTATGGTAACTCTGGATTATTGTGCAGGTTTCATCCTTCGTTCACACAACTCGGGAATTTTTGATGTGTTTTAATTTGTGTTGGGATGTTACGTAACAAGGTGTATTGCAAGTGTAACTCTACCTTCGTAAAATCTGTTTGACTTGATACATTTCATTGCTAAAGAGCAAAATGATGACTGGATCACGAAAAACTCTTGATACATTAAAAGACCACTGACTCTAGTGTGGTAAAGTGCATGGTGTTTTTGCTGTTTTTGTAAAATGGAACAAGTGTGGAACAAGATGGACTAGTAGAACCATGATAGCCTATGGTGCCGTTGACCTGTACGACCATGAATATGCAATGTATGGATGCAATGCTTGGATGCAGCTATGTATTTTTGTATTTTTGATGGATTGATTTTGGTGAATATGAAGATGAATTGCGAGAAGAACTCTCTATTTGATGAATTTGAATATGCCTAGAAATGAGATGCAAATTTTTGTTGTTTTTGGTGATTTTTGTTGTTTTTGAATTTTCATGATTTTTGACCAAGTGATTGTGGAAATCCTTGGAGCGTTTTGGGATTGACCAAGCGATTGCAAGAATCCTTGGAGCCTTTGGGATTGACCAAGCGATTGTGATAATCCTTGGAGCATTTTGGGTTGACCAAGCGATTATAAAATCCTTGGAGCATTTTTGGGGAATTAGCATTGCGATAATCCTTGGAGCTTTTGGGGGTTGACCAAGCGATTGTGAGAATCCTTGGAGCTTTTGGGGGTTGACCAAGCGATTGCTCAGAATCCTTGGAGCTTTTTGGGTGACCATGCTAGACAAACCTTAGATCTTTTGGGGACCAAACCTGAGAAAACTTAGGAGATAATAATCGAGTTGGAAATCTTGGGCCGACCAAGCGATAGGACCATCCTAGCATTTTGGGGGCAAGGATTGCGATAATCCTTGGAGCTTTTTGGGGTGACCAAGAGATTACGATAATCCTTGGAGCTTTTGGGGTGACCAAGAGATTACGATAATCCTTGGAGCTTTTGGGCTTGACCAAAGGGTTTATGAACACCTTTGGAGCATTTGGTGTAATCCACTTGCTCTTCAGGGAATAGAGGTACCCCCAGCTTGACAATCTTTGTGCACCGGATCTGGCTCTGTAGGAATTGGCACGAATGGATCGGCCTTATGCACGGATAGGAAGACAGGGTCTGCCTTCGACACTGATGGTGCTATGATATCTCTGGGTGGAAGTTGCTCGCGACCTTCCCCAAGGAGTGGGATCGACATGTGATGTCGGTAGGCTGGGTCTATGCGCCACTCATGCCCTAGTATTATGTTTATCATTTGACATGCTTCATCGATATTTATGGGATGTCGATGTTGTCGTATGTGATTGCTTTGAGCTATCTCTGTTTCATCCTCACCTTCGGACAATGTGTATAGCTCATCGAATCTGGAGATTCCGAGATATGGAGGACTGTATCATCAGGTAGCCCTACAACCAGGGGTTGATCCTCTTCGAAAAGAGCCTCATGTAAGTTGGGCATTGGGAGCTCCAAAATCTTGGTCTCTAGCGACTCTAAGTGCTCCAATGTTTTGCATGTATCAGGGGATTTGAGCTCCTCCTCTTTGGTTTGTTCTTGTTGAGGAACTTGGGGTTCATGGAGGGGTAGCTGAATAGCACCCCCCATGTCTTGGTAGGGCAGTTCATCCAGCTCTTCTCCTTGTTCTGATTCCTCAAGCTTCGAACAATGTGTATAGCTCATCGGATCTCGTAGATTCCGAGATATGGAGGACCTGCATCATCAGTGAGTACAGTTAGAGGTTGATCCTCTTCGAAAAGAGCCTCATGTAAGTTGGGCCTTGGGAGCTCCAAAATCTTGGTCTCCACCAACTCTAAGTGCTCTAGCTCTTTGCATAGATCGGGAGATTTGAGCTCCTCCGCTTTGATTGGTTCATGTTGAGAACCGGGGACCTATGGAGGGGTAGCTCGAATAGCACCCCCCATGTCTTGGTAGGGCAGTTCATCCAGCTCTTCTCTTTGCTCGATTCCTCGGAGGCTTCTTGGTGACTTTCTAAGGGTGGCCCATAAACCCGAGTGGGTTCCCTGAGGAAGGCACTCGTCATTGTTTATAGGAGTAGCCTCCTGCTCATGTCTAGGAGGCATTGGGGGTGATGCTTGATAAGGTCGCAGAGACTCGTCTCGCACCTGGGGGTTGTGCTCCTCATACCGTTGTGCTCTTTGGATGCAAGGGGTTGGCACCTTCTTAGGTAGTTTATAGCGCAACTTATCCGCTTTGCGCTGCATGTATAAGTTTTCTAACTCCCGACGACCTTGTTCAACCTGCGTTATTTGAGCTTGGCGGATGACTTTTCTGGCGACTGTCGGGTCGATGTGGTCTACCCTATTTTGCTCAAGAGGTTCGGATTTGTGCCTCTCATAATGTTTTGTCTTATGTGTGTGAGGGGTTGGAGTCCTTTCTTGCATAGTGTGTTGGAACAACTCATCCTTCTGGCGCTGAAGGCGCTCTTCGTTAATATGGTACAGCTTCTCTAACGATAGTCGGTCTCGCTCACGTTGCGTGAGGTGCACCCGACGTGCGAAATGCTTGACAGGCTCTAAGATAGTTGGTCTTGCCGCCTCATGTGTAGAAGGCCTAGATGCCTCTCCGACATATCTATCTTGGTCGTAGTGATCCAAGATCTCTAGAGGCCATCTCTCTCTGATGGGGGTAGCGGCATTTATCTGAGGCGCTGGCCTCAGAGTGTGACCATGATATCTAGCAGGTGCGAAGGCGTATTGCTCCCGCGATGTGTATTGTTTTTGAGGAAGGTAGGAATCTTCCTCATGCTCTCTTTCATAAGTGAGCACGATTTGGCGGACGGAATTGGCTTGGCCTGCCTGAGGAGCCTTGTGCTCTGAATTTGTCCTTGTAGTCCTGACAACTGGAGGGGTTGAAAGAGGGATAGTGTAACCATGTGGTTCCTCTCGTCGAACCCTAGGTTGACTCAGCGCTTCATCGCGCGGTGACCGCTCATAACGAGCATCTAAGGTAGCTCTCCTATGGATGTACCCCTCATGGGAGGATGTGTGTTGAGTGCTATGCCGAACAGGAGTGCTCCTAGAAGGGGTACCCCCATAGTCCTTATCCGTTAAGGTGTGGAGGGGACCGCCTTGTGTGTCAGGCCGCCAAGGTGGTATGACCAAATCCTTGGGGTTAAAGCGAAGGCGACTGGCGCCCTCCCTCTGTGCACCTTCTGCAGCGTCCGCCCTTGATTGGGCTTGGCTACGGGTGTACACCATTGTGTTGCTTCTCTACTATCTAAGCAGATTTTATCTCGTTTATGATGATTTGTCTTTTTGTGCACACTAAGCAGAAATGAACACACACATACACAAAACCGTGATTATCTCTTTTAAGGATTGATAGTGTGTCCTAAACTGGTTTAGTGCATTTTGATGTTTTGTTTTGTGTTTGCAATTTTGGAAGAACGTTTAAATGCATAATGTTGGCTCATATGACTCCCATAAATGGTCGCCCCTTCAATATACCATTGCCGGACCGATATACCAACCTCTCTATATACCCGCCCTTACGTGAGGGAGACTATAGGTACGTGAGAGCAGATGGTACGTGGAACATAGGCGGTACGGAAGGGGAATCGCTCCGTTTATGACACCTACCATAGAAGACTTATCCTCGCGTGCATGGGAATCACCCCAAAGCAACACTCGGTCGGCTTTCGTCAGGATTTACGTCTAGCAACAGTCGCGATCGAGGTAATGGATGCAATATCTCAAGCCAAAGTGATAATGGAATCCACCTTTGGTCTTGCTCAAGGGTTGGGGTTTTACGACCAACGCCTTGGTTTAAAGTACCACGTGGTGTGTGGGATTCATTTTACTTTGCAAATTTGAAACAAGCAACCGAAAAAGAAATCTTTCCCTATGCCAGACATATACTACAAACTGGAAAACAGCAAGTAGAAAATTAAAAGTTTACGACTAAAGCAAGAAAATTTAAAAAAAATCCTCTTATCTTTCTTTAAATAAAGCAAGAAAATTTTAAAAAAATTCTTCTTATCTTTCTTTAAATAAAGCAAGAAAAATTAAAATCCTTCTACCCTTATTTAAATAAAGCAAGAAAAATTAAAATTCTTCTACCCTTATTTAAATAAAGTATAAAACAATTTTTAAGCCGTCCAAACTAAAAAAACCAGAAGACCGAAAAAAGAAATTTTGACAGAAGCTATAAAAACCCCTACCTCTTTTCTGCCTAACTGGATGTCTCTGATTTTCTCTGAAAAATGCGTAGATTCGTAATCGTCCCTGGGTGAGACGAATAGCGTACCGTAAAAAGCAATTTTTAGATCAGTAACTTAATCCAAAAATAAAAACTGTGGACCTGGGTCCCACCGTGATCGCCACTGAAAGCATGAGATTTCGGAAAAAAAACACCGAGATGCAATAAAAAAAAAAGAACTAGTTTAATGCATGTAATAACACGGATGTAATCATATCAAAAGGTAAGAGCACCCCTTTTATATTAATTCCAACTCGGTTACAATAGCCCGATTTTCTTATTACAAAGATGCACAATGATTTTCTTTCCGCATGCCCACATGCAAAATGGACAGGCCGGTGTTGCTGCCGCTGGTTGCCGATGAATCTCTGCTTCTGCTGTTCTTCCTACTCAAAGAAACAATAAAAATGTTTAATAGCACCTGTTAAATGATTAAAACAACAGATTCTAAGTTAACGAGAACATAATGAAATCTACTGTTAAAAAGCCGGTGAATACATGCTTGAAATCAGAATTCAAAACCATAATGTAAAAGAACTAAAAATACACTAAGATTTGTCGACGAATGGGTAGATCCATGGATCCAGATTCATACTCTCCGTATGTAGAAGAAAATGAATCGTAAGGGATGCAGTCGGGTGTCTTACTTTGGCAGCACTTCGTTGCTTTTTAAAATGCTTCGTAACCTTTTTTTTCATTGTATCGATCCGGTTTTATAGAGGATCCGGCCTCTGAGATATTAATGTTTAAACCCTAAATCCGTAAGGGCCGCTCATATTTGATCCTTATCGGGTCATTACTAAGCATGGCTCGCACTGACATCGGAAGTTATGAGGCATGGCCTCGGATCGGATATTTTGAAACCGCTTGTTATTCCATTAAAGCTCGTCGTAAATTGCTTTGAATGCTTTCTTTGGATATTTGCTTTTTAAAATCATTTTTAATGTTTGCTTTAACTCTGCCTTTAACTGATGACGTGTCGGCTTTTGAGTGGTTATATGCATATGTTTACGTGTCTGGCAGGCGCGAAGGCAGGGGTCTGTCGCGATATCGCGACGGTCGCGATATCGCGACCGTCGCGATATCGCGACGCGCGATTTCGCGACGTCCAAGGCTGGGCTCCCCTCCTTTTGCTAAGTTTGCTTTTAAAGACTTTGTTTAAGGCTTTGAAGGTTTTGACGTTTGAAGACCATCTTTACTCTGTTCACTTTTCGACCTTCCGAACTCGTCGTGCAAGTGGTCAAGACCACTGTTTGACCTCTAAAGGCTGCCCTGAAAGCTGTGTATGTGCATGCGATCAGTGTTTGTAGTCACTTAATCGAATGGTGCTGTTTTGGTGTCTACAAGTACTAGCATGCTCAAAACATGAAGGCTCAAAATCATCAACAACAACTTTTGAAACTTTAGCAACTTGTGAAACAAGTGCATAGTTTACAACATCACCTTTGGGATCTCCAATGTCATCATCTACATAAAGATGTAGGTTCTCTAACCTCTCTTTTACTACATTCATCTTTGTATGCTGACTCCTTGTCACCCTCTTATGGAAATTCTTATCAAGAAATTGAGATTCTGGGTGATCCTTCAATAATTGTTTACCTTTTCCTTTAGCCGGTGGTGATGGAGGTGGAGAACTACTGGAAGAACCTTCTCTTTCATGGCTGGGTTGAACTAAAGCGTGGCTTGGTTCCACCTTCTCTTCACCAAAAAAATCCTCAACAAACAATTTTTGTGATACCCAACTTCCCCCTTCATCAAAAATTGCATCTCTAGATACAATAATTTTATGTGAATTAGGATTAAAGAACCTGTAAGCCTTAGATTGCTCATTGTACCCAATAAAAATACATTTTTCACTCTTTGCATCCAACTTCCTATTCTCACCATTAACATGCACAAAAGCCACACATCCAAAAACTCTAAAATGATTTACATTTGGCTTCTTGTTGTACCAACATTCATAAGGGGTAATATTCTCAAGACTCTTAGTAGGACTTCTATTTAAAATGTAATTAGCAATCCTAATTGCTTCAGCACAATAAAACTTACTCATACCTTTTTCTTGCATCATGCACCATGCCATCTCCACCAAAGTCATGTTCTTTCCTTCAGCCACCCCATTCTGTTGAGGTGTGTAAGGACTTTTTTTCTACCTTTTAATCCCAAACTCGCTATAGAAATCGTCAAATTCATGAGAACAGAACTCACCTCGTCTATCTGTCCTCAAACATTTGATATAATGACCACTTTCATTTTCAACTAGAGCCTTAAAATTCTTGAGGCAATTGAATGCCTCATCCTTATTCTTAATAAAATAAACCCAACAATATTTGTAGAAATCATCAATAAAAGTCAGAAATTAAGAAGCTTTACCCATACTATGTCTGCATTGGTCCACAAATGTCACTATGAACCAAATGCAATGGATTTTGGGCCCTTCATGCTTCACCATGCGGAAAATTCCCCCTTGCATGTTTTCCAAGTGCACAGCCTTCAGAAACCTCCTTGGAGTCTTCAACTTTTGGTAACCCGTATACAAGTGGTGAAAGCATCTTCAAAATCTTATAATTTAAATGCCCAAACCATAAATGCCATAGCATATCCTTACATTCTACACCAACAAATGCTAGAGCTGCCCCTTGATCTAAAAACTATAATGGGAAGAGCTTGTTCTTGGTCATATTTACAATGGTAATCAATTTTCTCCTCTGATCATAAATTTTGCACATTCTATCCTCAAACACTAACTTATAATCCTTTTCCAACATTTTACCAATACTCATTAATGAATGCTTCAAACGGGGTGCATAGTAAATATCTTTTACCTTCATTATTTTTTCTCTCTTAGTAGGAACCTCAATTTCTCCTTTCACAACCACCTCCAAGATTTTCTCATCCCCAAGCCTGACACTGGATTGATAATAAGAATCAAGAGATGAAAATACATCCCTCTTGTTGGTCATATGATTTGTACACCCACTGTCCAGGATCCATGTCTCCTTTGTGCTATTCTATGTAGAGAGGAAAGTTGCTTGCTCCAATTTTTCTTCAATCATACAAAACAAAGTATCATCCTCATAGGAATCCTCTTCTCCATAATGTGCTGATTTTTTAGCCTACAATCTCTCTCAAAATGGCCATATTTGTTACAATTGTAACACTGCATATTTCTCATATCTCGGACTCTACCTCTTCCTCTTGCACTGAATCCTCCTCTTACAGCATGAGCTTGGTCATTGTCTAAATCTTGAGATCTTCCTCAACCTCTACCACAGTAGGAGCCTCTTCTACCTCCTCTTCCATTTCTTCCTCTTCCTCTGGAACCCCTACCGTGACCTCTTCCTCCATCATTCTCTTTTGCCGAAAAATCTTTTTCCTCTATAGAACCTCCTTCTTTATCCTTCTTCCTCTTGGCAATTCTCTCTTCATGATATGTGAGAGGCACAGTTAATGAATCTATATAGGTTTTCGAGAGGTCTTTCATTTCTTCTATGATAAGGGTTGCACTTTCAAACTTCTTTGTCAAGGTTCTTAAAACCTTTTTAATTACTACATTTTGCTCTATGATCTCTTCAAGTGTGGCTATTTTATTTACCATTGTTTTTACCCGAACACAGTAATCTCCTACAGTTTCATTCTCCTCCTGTTTGAGATTTTCAAAATATCTTCACAAAGTCTGCAAATTTACCTCCTTAACTTGGGCACTTCCCTGGTAATTCTTCTTCAACACCTTCCAAGCTTCTTGAGCCGAAATGCAGGCAAAAATCTAAGGAAAGAGACTCTTGTCTAGAGTCGACTAGACGAAATCCAAAGTCAAATTATTTTCATTCTCTTTCTCCTGCATCTCCTTCTTTTGATCTACAATCAATGCACTCCAGTATTTTTGTTCGATGAACCCAACTTCAATGATGGCCCAAGCTCCTTTTGCCTTTAGAATCGTCCTCATCTAGATGCTCCAATATTCGTAGTCGAAACCATCAAATTCTAGGATCAAAATTGAATTGGTGTTGTTGGCCATAATAGCTCCCTTCAACACGAACTGAGATCTCTAAGAAGCTTCTATAAAACTTGCAAAAAAAATTCCATAGTTACTCGAACCCAATTTCTCGATCACCTCACTCTGATACCAAATGAAGAATTTACAATAATACAATAAAAAAACATTGGAGCAACTATAATCTTCTTATTATCTAGAATAATTCTGGCAAAATTTTGGTACTCTGTTACAATCTCCTCACAGGCTCTAGAAGATCTCACACACATGCTACAATGCAATATTCTTCTTCATAAAAGAAAACCCTAAAACTACCTTAAGTAAGAAAAAACAAAGCAAACCCTAACCCTAGCAAATCACATCCATCGGATCTACATCGACGGTGTTTATTACATGTCTTAGTATTTCGGCCATAAATTTTGACTCGGGTGTCTGTTTGAGCCCATTTTTTCCAAATTATACAGATTTCAAAGCTCTACGATTTCTTTGTCTCCTCTAATAGGAGACGCTTTCCAAGGCTGAAAACGTCATCTAACGGCTCGAATTTTAGTTTTAATGTATGGCTGGCCAAATTTCCAACATAGCTCCTAAATTTGAGTGTCCAAAACTTGTAGCTAGATTTGCGCTTCTTTCTGAACCTTGAGGCCTTCTTCAAAATTTTTCTTGTAGTTTTCCACATTTTTCTCTAGATCGATTACTCGCAGCTGCAACTGCTTCACTTTGGACTGCTCTTCCTCAAGTTGTCCCCTTATGAGTGCCAAGGTCTCTTCAAATTATATATTTTTGGCCTCAGCCTCATAGAAGCAATTTTTGAAATGCTCCACCTAGAGGTAGAGGGATGTCGCCTCAACATGGATATTCCTAGCTTTCTCCATGGGATCAACAGACTTCAAATATTCCACTATGTGACGATAAGAATAGTCTGTTGGATTCATCTCTTCCAATGGCTTCTGGACCTTGGGCACTTTCTCCATTCTATGGAGCTGCATATTCTAAGGATCAAACATTGCCTTTTTTTCTTGTCAGGCCAACGCTTGTGTAGAACGAGGAGTTATGTTGTGCCTTGCGTATACTTTCTGCCATTGGGCCCTCTTGGCATAATTCCAGCCCCATAGGCTCCTGTACTCCTAAGATAGGGATAAAGGGAAACAGAGCTCACTAAGGGCTCGATTCAACAAATGTGTCTAGAATAGTTAGAGCGGTGATTACAGTGACCTTGGGGGGCATTGGGGTTTGCAAGACTATGACTAAAATGCTAGGTTCAGGGAGAGGAGTCTCCATGGAGGATACTGCTAGAATGACTGAGGAGGCAGGGACAGGCGAATTTTGGCCAAGACTCACTGTGGTAGCGGATGTTGCAACTAAAAATACTAAACCCTGAGGAGTAGGAACATAAGTCATCGGGAAGGTGAAGGCATTGGAGACTGTCACAAAAGTTTCAAATAACTAAGAAACTACGGACAGGCAAGAATGAAACTGCAACTGAAACAAAGGGTTTGGAATGACTTTAGCATGGGTTTTGAATGGGATGTGGGAAAACAATAGGGTTTCAATGGCAGGAAGTGGGATTTATAGAGGGGAGGATGAGAGAAAGAGAGGAACAGAAGATGCACCTGTGGGCTCAAACGTTTCTAGAGTCGACATGGTAAACTATTGCGTTATTGGGCTTGCTTCTCCTTTATCTGATGCCTCTTCCTCCAAATTAATAAACGATACTTCAACCTACGTCTGCTACATCTGTTGGATGTGCTACACCGAAGTAGATACTTCTATTGTGCTCCCTCCTATAGCTCCTAATGATGTTACCAGATGGTTTGCGCTAGAAGAATGGATTATAATAGTACAAGGCCTCTTCACTACATTCTAGGGCACAGGAGCAACGGGGGCACTCCTCTTCTTTGAAGTGGCATACTCTTCTAGGAGCAGCTACTTACCCTTGCCCTTGATAGGTGGCACCTAACTAGCCCATTGCTCTGGTACCACCGACGCGTCTTCAATCCTACTGGGACTCTCAGTTTTCATGGGCACGATGTTGCCAAAGAATATGGGCTGGTAGGAGTCAAAATATTTGTCAAACAACTTAGAGAATTTTTGATCTATTTGTAGCTTTGGGTCATATGATCCTTTCCTATGGTGGACCCTCATGATCCACTAATTCGTGATCTTCTCATCTGACCAGTGTGGCACTTTATCCTTCACTGCTTGGAACACTCGATCGTCGAGATCTTGCCCTAGATATTTCTTAGGGTTGTAATCGGTCTCCATGATGTAGAAGTCATGCTACGGAGGGGAGGAGACCATCGTTTCTATGTGCCACTCTAGGTCTAGCTCGAAAGGGTTATTATGCTGCTTCTCGATGTCTGTACAAGGACAACGGTGGAATTTGCTCACTGATATTTTATCCTTGAAGACATTTAGGGGGTCATATTTCCACCGTTGGGGTAGGTCAATAAGACCATTTTTTTACAAAGTAACTACCAAATAGGAATTTTGTTTGTTCTCTATCACTTTGATGATGTCGAACTCGATAGGCTAGGGGCAAGTGTGATGCCTTTTTCATCCCTTGTCGTACATATCATTTGTGAAGTCACACTGGCGGGCGACTTTGATGCAAAATAGGTAATCGATCGTGTAGTACAGCAACAATAAGGGTTTGCCAAAAAACCCAAAGATTCATACCACAAGCCCCTGCGTTAGCTAAAAAACATCGCCAAGCTGTTGTTGTATCACATAGTCCCTCATAGACCTTGGAACTCACTCATAGAAACCACAAATGATCTCCAATGCCAGACCAAGGAAGACTTTGTTAAAGTTATAATAGGACTTGCGCCTTGACAGGCTTGAAGTCCATTGGTAAATGGGGAGTGCTTTGCCTTTTTTGTTCGTGTGATTTGTAGCAATAAAGGTGATGAGGCCTGGAAATGCCTCAATCATAACATGTTTTGAACACTAAAATTGCCTATAAACTCTTATGTTTAATCTAATATGCTAGTTAAGTTGATTCAATATGTTGTGTATTAACTATTTGCATGATGAATGTATTTGAAGTACTATATTCTGATTTTTACAACTTTTTGTATAAGTTTTATGTTGTTTTGTTATGACTTGCTAAAATGAGATATGCTTAGATTAATAGCAGCACTTCACTAATCATGTTTTGATATGTCTCAAGCATTCATTTTACCTAAATCTGGCAACAGTTCAAGGAAACTGTTACTGTGCAGCAAAAACTGGGTTTTCCCATGTAAATTCCAGCCAGTTGCCAATGAATGGCAAGGCATGGAATTCACATGTGGAAAGAGATGAAGACCATTGGGATCTGATCCTGAGAAGTAACCCACATGAGAAATGCAGAGGAAATCATTTAAGGAGCCCACATTTGTTCATTCCGAAGTCTCTTCGGAATGAACAGATATCTTCGAAATGAGAAAACACAGTGTCTTCGAAATGAGCGGATCTTCGAAATGAGAACTGTAGTGTCTTCGGAATGAGCGGATCTTTGGAATGAGAACTGTAGTATCTTCGAAATGAGCGGATCTTCGAAATGAGAATTGCAGTATCTTCGAAATGAGCCACTTATCTTCGGAATGAAAACAGAATGTGCTTTTTGACTTATTGACCGAATTATGACATTGGAAAAAGGGAAATAAATATTGAAAAGGATAAAAGGAAATATCTCAGATCTGAATTTGCCATCCTTGCCGACCAAAGTCACCATTTATGGAAAGATCAAAAGATGATCTTCTTCTAGGATAAAAACCAGGAATTGCTGCAGCATAATAGGATTAGATCTTTTCAGCTTGTTAGTAAATCTTAGGACATCTATAAATAGGGCTCCCATTCAGGTTGAGCTAGTAGGAAGTAGAAGAAAGAAAGTAATAGAAAGTAAGGGGAATAGAATAGAGAAATCAGTAATAGGTGATAGTCAGAAAGTGACTGTTACAGTCCTATAACAGTTTTCAGCAGCATTATTGTAATCATGTTTCTGAATCAATAAAAGTATATTGTTTCTATTTTATATTGCTTGTAAATGAGTGTGATTAAGATCTAAAGAGAGAGAGACTCATACCTTCTTCTGGACAAAGAGGCTGGCCACTTCCAGACCTAGGAGGAGGACTAACAACAGGTTTTTATTCTGATTTTGTTGCAGCAGAATGAGTTGTAGAACTTGTCCTTTCATTCCTTTGTAAACAACTAATGATATTTGCAATCTTAGTTTATTTTATGTTTTGTGATTAATGATTTGGTTGTAATCCCCACTTTCAGCAAAGCTTTCAATTTATTGCAGACTTTCATTCCCAGAATTTACTATTTTTTGTAATTTCTTGCATTTTATGTTTTGTTGTCAACCCCTGCATAGAAGATTGACAACCTTCTATTACAGAGCCTTGACAGTTTTCATTTCCATATTAGAATTAGATTTTCATTACTACAAAAGTAATTAGATTTTCCTTCTGCAATTAGAATCAGACTTTCAATTCTACAACTGTTATTTATGCAACATAATTAGGTCTCATTCTGCAATTGTAATTAGGACTTCATTTCTGTAGTTAATGATTAGTTTCCAATTCTGCAACTTAGATTAAGGTTTAATTCATGCAATTTAGAGATAGGAATGTCCTAAAACCCCCACATAATCGGTTTCACCAATAAAACTTGTTGCTCTAGATTGACCTAAGTTATAGCCATGTTTGCCCCTTCTTCCATAGATAGCCTTGTACACAACCCTGGATTGACAAATTCATTGAGAATTAATGATGTGTATAATGACAATGCATCATTTTGGCATCATTTCTGGGGATACATGTTGCTAGAAGGTAACAATAGTCCAATAGCTGTTAGTTAGACTGAACTGTGAAAATTCAGGATAAAATCTGAATAGAACAGTTGGTTAAAATAACAACTATTGACATATAATTTATGTCATTTAGAGTGAACATGAATGAGTAAGTCTAGGGATGAAAAAGGTAGAATTACCCAAAAGGATCCCTGGCTTGTTCCATTAAGGAGATCTTCATGCCTAAGGGGTGAATCACCTGTGTTTGAATTACCAGAAATATTGAAAGAAAAATCACCAGTCTCACCATCATTAGAACATTTGAGAAAGGAAAATCACCAGTTTCACCATCACTAGAACATCCTGAGAAAGAAGAATCGTCAGACTCATTATCAACAGAGGGTCTTGGACCTCTTGAGAGAGAAATTTGGATAAGTTTAACTAAGAAACCAGAAACTATGGCAGAGGGAGGCAATGGCCAACATGGCTATGTCCATGATGAAGGAGATGATCAGGATATTCCTCAACCTTCCAGAACATTTGAATATCCTATCCATTTGAATCCAACACAAAACTCTCCCATGAAGACTATTTCACCTTCAGTACTTCCAACCTTTCGAGGTGTTGTATCTGAAGATCCTGATCAATTTTTATTTGAATTCAAGGTAGTGTGTCAAACCTATGATTATGTAAATGACAATCAGAAACTTAAGGTTTTTCCCTCAACACTCAAGGACTCAGCATTACGTTGGTTCATGAGTTTAGAGCCAAATTCCATCCGAACTTGGGATCAAATGGAAACTATGTTTTTAGACAAATATCAGGAGTATTGTCATGTAAGGAACAGGAAAGATGAGTTATTCAGGATTAAACAGGAAGATGATGAAACATTAGAAGACTATCTTGATAGGTTCTCCTTTGTTCAAAGGAGATGTGGACTTGTAGAACCAGAGTTATACAAAACCATATTTTTGAGAGGATTGCAAGATGAATCCAGAGATGTATTGGATTTGATGGGAAGAGGAGATGTAAATACTCTCAGTAATGAGGAAATTATGGATCTCTATAGGAATTACTCTCGCAATAAGCAAGGAAGAAAGAAAAAAATACAAATGGCACTGATGTGAAGGAACTAATAGAAGAACTTGCAAATTTTAAAACTGATATTCTAGTGCAATTAAACACAACTTTGGGGGAAATGTCTGCAAAAGCAAAAAACACAGAACCTTTGGCAATTTATTGCCCAAGATGTAGAAATAAACATGCTTTGCAGGAATGTCCTTTGAATAAAACATCTATCTCAGCCATTTGTAGTATCTGTTCAAAAAGGCATTCAACTGATCAATGCCACCTGCTACCACAACTCAAAACTGTGTTAGAAAATCAGACTGAGGAACTCAACTATATTGGACCAAAACAAGGGGGAAATTTCTCTCAATACCAAAATCCCCCTCATTTTCCTACAAATTGGGGGCATAATCCTGGTACTATGCCTTGGGGACAATCAGAACCACCCCAACGTCCTTGGAATTATCCTCAATGGACAAATTCCCAAGAATGGCCACAAACAAATTGGAGTAATTCAGCCTGGAACCAGAATCAAAACAACCCATCATGGAGTCAAAACAATCCATCATGGAGTCAAAACAATCCATCATGGAATCAAAACAATCCACCCTAGAATCAGAATCAGACTAATCCACATTGGATGCAAAATCAACCACAGTGGAATCAACAATACCAGTCCTATCCAAGACAACAAAGAAATCAAGGTCAAAATCAGCATTTGTTGCCTGCACCTACTCAAAACTTTCAAGACAAACAAAACCAACCACAACAAACACAACAGGTGAAACAACCTCAACTTCCAGCTCAATCAGTCACTAATCCAAACAACATGAGACAGGCATCCCCTGTCTATGTGGCTGAAGCTGAAGAAAATATTGAAATCAATGTTATTGATTGTAGTAACATCCAACTTCGTTCAGGAAAAATTGTACCTAAACCCATTTCCAATAAAAGCAAAGAAAATGAAGAACAAGAACCCTTGGAACCAATTATAGTGGAACCAACAATAGAGAAAGAAGAAGAAAAAATAGAACCACAGGCAGAACAATTACCTTCATCAAGGATAATTCCATATCCTGAAAGATTCAATACAACAGCAAAAAATTCTGAATCAGACCTGGTCAAGGAACTTAAAAAGTTAACTATATCATTGCCCTTATTGCAAGCCATTAAGGATATACCAATGATTAAAAGTACTATCCGAGATTTGTGCATTAGAAGAGCAGGAAGGAAAAAGAAGGCATTTCCCAAGACTATTCAGATTGAAGGAAAGATAGCTGATCTCTTATCTGGGAAACTATTACCTCCAAAGTATAGTGACCCAGGAAGTCCAGTTATCATAGTTACTATAGGTTCAGTACCAATATCAAATGTCTTAGTAGATCTAGGAGCTGCAATAAATGTCATGACCAAGGATATAATGAAACAATTACAGCTCAAACATCTCAGCCCCACATTTACAGTTTTAGAAATGGCTGATAGGTCAGTTGCAAAACCTGAAGGTATCATTGAAGATGTTCCTATAGAAGTTTCATCTTGGGAATTCCCTGCAGATTTTTTGGTTTTACAACCAAGAAATTCAACACATGGATATCCCATCATTTTAGGAAGACCTTGGCTTGCAACTGCAGCAGCCTTCATAGACTGCAGATCTAGAAAAATGACTATTTCAAATGGTATTGATCTAAAACAGATATCTCTGTATCCTCCTGCAAGACCCTCCAGCAATTTCTCAGGTCAGTTATGGTTTCCTGATTCAGATGAAGAATCAGAGGAGGTTATTTCCACACTAGCCACCTTGGTAGTAAGGGAACACACAGAAGACCTCCATGACACAGAAAACTCAGAAAATGAAACTATCCTAATGAATGTTCTGCATGAACAAGGGTTAGAAGAAGAAGCAATAAATATCCAGCAATTGTTAAGGAATGAGGAGAACCAAAATTTTGAAGGTGAACCATCTGTACTATCACAGGAAAACTCTGTTTCACTACCACATGGGTGGCACCATCACTTGATTTTTCCTTCTCACTGTTCCATACAGGATATGCTTCCATCAGAGAATAATGAAACAAAAATTTCTTACTTTCTCCCATCTCAGCAGTGTCCTCTTAACTCCCTAATCACCAGGTATGAAGAAGTGAGTTCAGTCCTTCCAAATACAAAACAAATAGAAGTCCAGCCAGGAAAATTTTTAAACATTTACAACTGGCTTACTAGGGAAGAGGAAGACAAATTGATAGTTGTCTTGCAGAAGCATGTTCATGCTTTTGCTTGGAACTATAAAGATATGTCAGGAGTTCACCCTGATATATGTACCCACAGAATTTATATTTGAAGAAGTCAAGCCAGTAAGACAACTCCAGAGAAGACTGAATCCTGCCCTAAGGGATATTGTAAAGGAAGAAATTGAAAAACTTCTGGAGGTAGGATTCATTTACCCAATTTTTGATAGCCAGTGGGTCTCTCCATTGGTTATAGTTCCTAAGAAAAATGGAAAAATGAGAATATGTGTAGACTACAGAGAGCTGAATAAGGTAACATACAAAGATCATTTTCCATTACCTTTCATAGATCAGGTGTTAGATACCCTTGCTTGGAAAAAGATACTTTTGTTTTCTTGATGGATTTAGTGGATATAATCAAATTCAGATTGCACCTGAAGATCAAGAGAAAACAACCTTTACCTGTCCATGGGGAACATTTGCCTATAGGGTTTTACCTTTTGGTTTGTGTAATGCCCCAACAACATTTCAACGAGCAGTTTTAGCAATCTTTTCTGATCTAACTACCAACAGTGTTGAGATATACATGGATGATTTCACAGTGTGCGGACAGACTTTTGACTTTACATTGGAAAACCTTGACAAAGTTTTAGGTCGTTGTGAAACATACCAGTTATCCTTGAATCCAGAAAAATGTTTTATGATGATGAAGGAAGGAATAGTTCTTGGTCATCACATCTCTCCTCAGGGAATCCAAGTTGATCCAAAGAAGGTGGAAATTATCAAGAATCTTCTTCCTCCAAAAACTCAGACTAATGTCAGAAGCTTCCTAGGACATATTGGTTTTTACCGTAGGTTTATTCCCAACTTTAGCACAATAGCCAATCCCATGTTTGCCCTATTGACTAAAGATTCTAAATTTTCCTGGACTGCAAGATGTCGGGAATCATTTGAAGCTCTGAAAGAAAAATTAGTAACTCCACCTGTGTTAAGAGGCCCTAATTGGACATTACCATTTCACATACTGAGTGATGCTTCCAATACTGCAATTGGAGCAGCATTAGGACAAATTGACAATGGTGAACACTATGCCATCTACTACATTAGCAAGAATTTGATAGGAGCTGAGAAAAATTATACCACAACTGAAAAAGAATTCTTAGCAGTAATTTATGCCATCAACAAATTTAGGCATTATATCACAGGTTATCAAATATTTATTCACACAGATCACACAACCATTAAATATTTGATGAATAAACCTATGGTAAGTGCAAGAATTATTCGATGGTTACTGTTGCTACAAGAATTTGATATCACTATAATCAACAAACCAGGAAAAGCTAATGTTGTAGCAGATTTCTTGTCCAAACTACAGAACACGGATGAAGGGGAATTAGTTGAAGACACCTTTCCTGATGAAAAACTATTTGCTATATCAGTCCAATCACCTTGGTTTGCAGATATAGCCAATTACTTGGTCACAGGGAAAGTTCCTCCACATTTCACTTCAAAATAGAAGAAACAATTAATCAGACAGAGTTCTTCTTTTGAATGGATCAAGGGTATACTCTTTAAGTGCAGTCCTGACCATGTGTTACGTAGGTGCATCCGAAAGGATGAGGTGTATGATATCCTTAGGGCTTGTCATGATGAACCCTCAGGTGGACACTACTCTGTAAAAATCACAATTAGAAAAGTCTTAGGGACAGGATATTATTGGCCATCTCTTCACAAGGATGTGAAAAAGTACATCAGGCATTGTGATGCATGCCAAAGAATGGGGAAACCCACTCATACAAATGAAATGCCACTACAGCCTCAATTGGTTTTAGAGCCATTTGAGAGGTGGGGGCTTGATTTTGTAGGACCTATTGATCCACCTTCTCAAGGAAAGGTGCATATTCTAGTATGCAGTGATTACTTGACAAAGTGGGTAGAGGTGCGTGCTTTCAAACATGCTCGTGAAGAGAAGGTCGCTGATTTCTTGTATACTCAGATTTTTCAGAGATTTGGAGCTCCTCGGTCTATCACCACAGACCAAGGACCCCAATTTGCATCCAAAGTCATTGAGGTATTTACAGAATTATATGAAATCAAACATAGAAAATCATCACCTTATCACCCACAAGCAAATGGCCGAGGTTGAGGTAACAAACGAGGGAACTGGAACGAATTTTAACAAAAATAGTAGCTTTTCATAGGAAGAATTGGCTAGATAAATTACCTGAAGCAGTATGGGCTTACAATACTACTTGGAAATCCACTATTGGATTCACACCTTATGAACTAGTCTTTGGTAAAAAGCCCCTCTTACCTATTGAATTTGAGCTACTAACACTGCGCACAACATTGGAAATTGGAATTGAATTGTCACAGGCACAGACAGACAGGATTCTGTAGCTGAATGCATTGGATGAACTTAGGTTGGATGCTCTGCACCAAACTGAAGTAATTCAGGAGCAGAGAAAATTGTGGCATGACAGTCACATTCAGCAGAGGAAACTTCAACAAGGAGATTGGGCTTTACTATTTGATTCTCGCTATGAAGACTTCCCTGGAAAGCTGAGAACTAGATGGCTTGGACCTTACCGGATTGAGGAGGTATTTGACAATGGAGCAGTCCATTTATCTCCTATTGATGGGTCACAGAGAAAGTTGGTAGTGAATGGACATCGCCTCAGGGTGTACCATACACCTATGACTAAAGAGGAATTCTTGCAATAGCTTGACAGTTTGGATACACAACAGGTGGAAGAAATTTCCTCTTCCACTTCAAAACAATCAGCATGATCATGGATTTCAAGAAAAAAATAGAAAAATACAAAAAAATAAAAAAATAGAAAACAAAAAGATGAATAAATTCTGATTATGAATTCCTTCATGGGCATGATTTCAGGGAAATCATGAAATTCCTTCATGGGCATAGTCAGAATCAAGAAAAAAAAAGAAAGAGAAAAGGAGAGGTAAAAAAAAAAAAAAGAGAAAAATGAATAACTCAGCAGTGAAAACCTTTTTCAAGGCACTACTAGGTTGGTATGCATGAAAACCAGTTTTTGGCATGCATAACCTTGAAAATTTCTGAACCATCATTGTACAAATTCACCAACTGCACTTGTTTTGAAATGTTGCAGAAATTCTCAGTAGAACATCAACAGAAGCAGTCATATTTCAAAAACTTGCATTAACTTGTTTTAATCAGGTATATATTTCTTACATTTCTTCATTGTAAATGATTGGTATATAGTATATAACAATTAACCATTAGCATAAAAGATATCCATAAGAGTTGGCATACTTAAAACATGTTTTGAGAATGGGAATATTGATTTTTGCCTAATCTTCGAAACAAGAATGCCAAAAATAGTACCTGCTATCTTCTTCAGACTAATTGTTGTGTTGTCTTCGGATTGAAATTGTCTTTGGAATGACAACAGATTGTTACACTTCATCTTTGGAATGAAAATTTGTCTTTGGAATGAAGCTTTGTCTTCGAAATGAAGCTTTGTCTTTGGAATGAAGCTTTGTCTTCGAAATGAAGCTTTGTCTTCAGAATGAAGACCTGTCTTCGAAATGAAGTTATAATCTTTGGAATGAGGATTTGTCTTCGGAATGAAGACTCATCTTCAGAATGAAATCATAATCTTCAGAATGAAGTTTTGTTTGCAATAAATTATAATCTTCGGAAAGAACATTCAATGTAATATCTCCACGTGGCATCCAGAGAAGGAAAGAAATACAATCAAGTGAAAATTCTTTTGATGCATACGATAAAGGAACACGTGTCAGTCAGCATATGGTTTGTTTTTGCACCCATTGGAAAATACCAGAATCACGGAGGACGTGACCAACCGTATGCCACCAATTTTTGATGCTAATAAACATGCACGTGAGAATCTACAGGAAAAATAGAAAAACTAAAAGCGAATAAGGTGGATCTGATGGCAAGGACATTTGTGTAATCATTGATGGACATGTGTTCGAAGCAAAAAATAGAAACGTGTGCCACTCTTCTTTTCGAAGACATATTTGCTAACGCAAAATTATTACGAAGTACAGTGCTTAGAGATTACGGTTCATTCCGAAGAACAAAAATAGAGAAAACCCTGCATGACACAGAAACCCTGCAAAGTTGCAAACGCCAAAAATCAGAGATCCAACAGAGGAATAGCGGCAGAAGAGAGCAGTTTGTGATGACCAAGATAGGAAAATGGGGTGAAAAACAAGAATGGAACCGGCAGATACCACCCATCTCCGAGAAAATCCAGAAGTGGTGCAAATTTTTGAAGATGGAGGGCTTATGCCATTTTTGGATAAATTTAATGGGTCCTCTGAAGACTTGGCCGGCATGTTCACCCACACGTTCAGAAACAACCGAGCACACGTTAACGACATGACTATTGAGGTAACCCCTGAAGTTTTGAGTCAAATTATTGAGCTGCCATTAGAAGGTCTTCCAATTTCTAGGTCTGGCAAAAATACATTGGTAAACATAGTCAATCAATTTTTGGAAGAAAATGATAGGGCACCTGAGTATTTAACACATAATAACACATGCAAGGGGGTAAAAAGGGCCAGCCTACAGGAACCCTGGGATGAAGTAGCCACATGGGTAATCAAATTTCTAACCTGTGAAGGGCAGTATGTACTATTGTTAGGGCATCACATAAAAATTTTAAATCATCTCAGACATGGTAGGCAACAACAGAGTTTAGGGTAAATCTTCCCCTATACTTGCACCAGGAATTAAAAAACATGGCAAAAAGATATCAGGAAGGAAAAGGAAGTCTTCGCCACCATGGTCTTATCAAACTAGTTTGCCAGCACCATTTTAGAGGAAACCCTAGGAGCTTTGAGAGGTTTTACTCCACCTTAAATGATGTAATTTTTGGAGATGAGGGTGAAGAGGAAGAAATAGATCTACTGATGTTGTTGTAGAAGAAGAAACAACTACTACAGAAAATGTTGCAGAAGATGCTACAGAGGAAACTACATAAGGTGCTATAGAAGTTGTTGCAGAGATAGAAACACACCCAATAGTATAGAAGAACACCTTGCTCTAGAACCTTCAACTTCACAAGCAAAAAGACAAAAGAAAAGAGGATCTAGAACTGGAAGCAGAACAGAAAAATAGAAAAAGGTTCATTTTTCTGAAGTTGCAACTGATTTGTCAGAACAGAGAAATGAAGCACCTAGCCCAACAAGGGAAGAAACAACAAGGGAAATAGAGGCATCTGAAACTAACCCCATAACCCCTATTATCACCAAAAAATAGAGCAAAAAGAAGAAGTTTGCATCTGGAACTCGGAGGTCTACAAGACTCCACTTGAGGGAAATGACGGACCAGGTCATAGAACAAGAAGATGGACAAAGCAGTCCAGATGTCACAGAGATACAACCAACCCCTAAAAACTTCCCAGAATTCCCTGAACAGATAATTGAGGAAGAGGTTGGGCAGGATAATATGGAGGTGGCTACAGTTCAACAAGCCACACAAATAGTAGATGCAATTATAGATAATTTCATAGAGCCTACTGAACAGGAGCAAACAGATGTTGCAGAGGAAGAACCAGTTATTGAGCAGCCTGCTATAGCTGACTTGTCTGCATCTGATTCTAAAGCAGAAATAGAGGAGGAAGATATCACAGAGCAGCTGAGAGTAGCAAGGAGTGTTGTCAAGACACAGACCAGATGGATTTTAGAGAAAGAAAACATCATTGAGATGCAGGAAAGAAAAATTGTAGAGTTACAACAAGAAGTGGTAGAACTGAGAGAGAAGTTGTCACAGTCTGAAAAATAACCAACTGTATCCAATGATGAAGATGATTTGGCTCAACTGCTTGTGGATTTATCTAGGGCAGATGACTCTGCTAAGGCAGACATAGGAGATCATTCTGAAGAAGCACCTTTTCATTCTGAAGATGTGCCTTCTCATTCAGAAGCACCCTTTCATTCTGAAGATGCTTCAGAATTGGCAAAAAGCATAGCAGAAAACATTGGAGATGAGTCACCAACACAGGAACAGTCCAAGCAGCAGCATGAAATAGATCAAGTAAGTACTCCTATTGATGTCCCTGTATTTCAAACTATTACACCATCAATAGAAGTAGCGGATAAGGGGGTGCAAGTAGAATTACTATCTGATGACAACCCAATAGAAATAGCACATAAGGGGGTGCAAGTAGAGTTATTGACAGATGAACAACCAGTGGAAGTGGCAGAAAAAGGGGTTCAGATAGATCTGCTACCTAGAATTCCACCTATAGTCAGACCACCTAATACTATGTCTTTAGAACAATACAATGCAGACATAGCTAGCTGGATGATTAGGTATGAGAAGCTTGCCACTAAAACTAAAAAGTTCAAAGTAGAAGCAAAATAGCTAGAAGCCAAGGAAACAGAAATTCAGGCATTGAAAGAAAAGGTGTCTGATTTATGTCAAATTGCTGAATTTTTAGTCCAATTCAGATGGCCAGCCAGATTCTACAGTCTTATTCTGAAGGAGAAATACCTCAGATGGCAGGTCATGAGGATTAGTTCAAATCTTTCATATAAATTGGACACCACTGCAGATTTCCTGGAAGCATACTTTGACAGCCCTTTTGAGCAGAAAAATCTCCTGTGTGAGCTATTTTTACACAGTTTCTTTATTTCGAAAGAAGTAGAGTTTCATCCACAGATCTACATTGGAGATGTTCAATTGAGGGCATTCATGTCCACCTTGCAGAATCAGTTTTATTGGGACCAAGAAAAGAAGCAGAATAAGGAGATTGAAACAAGAGCTGAATTGTTAGTTAGAGCAATTCAGCCAAATCACCCCATTATCACAAGACAACACTTCACCATGATGAACAGGGATGATGTGAAGAGAATATACTTGATAAACTTGAGGGACTGTGTGAACAGATTCCACAATTTTTGTAATGACAATTTCTTTCCAGCATTATCAGTTTGTAGAAACAGATGGGCTGAACTTCCCATGTCTTTGTAGAAAAGAGAACCCATTTCCCCCATCAACTTAGAATGGTCCAGAAGAAGGGCAGAAGGAGTAATACAGTTGATTGAACTCATGCAACATAATTGGATAGGTCTCAGATTTAGGCCTCCAACCATCATCACTCCGAGTCCCATTCTACTTTGAAGATGATGCCCAACCTGATGAACAATTTGAAGAATGGCTCAGGGACCTTCAGAAGAATAGGGGATTTTATATAGGCAAGAAGTTGTTCTACAGGTCATGGAATTTGACCATGGACATATGTGATTCCATAGCCCAACAGAATGCATGAGGACATGCATCAATATAAGTTGGGGGGAAATGATGAGGCCTGGAAATGCCTCAATCATAACATGTTTTGAACACTAAAATTGCCTATAAACTCTTATGTTTAATCTAATATGCTAGTTAAGTTGATTCAATATGTTGTGTATTAACTATTTGCATGATGAATGTATTTGAAGTACTATATTCTGATTTTTACAGCTTTTTGTATAAGTTTTATGTTGTTTTGTTATGACTTGCTAAAATGAGATATGCTTAGATTAATAGCAGCACTTCACTAATCATGTTTTGATATGTCTCAAGCATTCATTTTACCTAAATCTGGCAATAGTTCAAGGAAACTGTTACTGTGCAGCAAAAACTGGGTTTTCCCATGTAAATTCCAGCCAGCTGCCAATGAATGGCAAGGCATGGAATTCACATGTGGAAAGAGATGAAGACCATTGGGATCTGATCCTGAGAAGTAACCCACATGAGAAATGCAGAGGAAATCATTTAAGGAGCCCACATTTGTTCATTTCGAAGTCTCTTCGGAATGAACAGATATCTTCGAAATGAGAAAACACAGTGTCTTCGAAATGAGCGGATCTTCGAAATGAGAACTGTAGTGTCTTCAGAATGAGCGGATCTTTCGGAATGAGAACTGTAGTATCTTCGAAATGAGCGGATCTTCGGAATGAGAATTGCAGTATCTTCGGAATGAGCCACTTATCTTCGAAATGAAAACAGAATGTGCTTTTTGACTTATTGACCGAATTTTGACGCTGGAAAAAGGGAAATAAAGATTGAAAAGGATAAAAGGAAATATCTCAGATCTGAATTTGTCATCCTTGCCGACCAAAGTCACCATTTATGGAAAGATCAAAAGATGATCTTCTTCTAGGATAAAAACCAGGAATTGTCGCAGCATAATAGGATTAGATCTTTTCAGCTTGTTAGTAAATCTTAGGACATCTATAAATAGGGCTCCCATTCAGGTTGAGCTAGTAGAGTAGAGAAGTAAGAGATAGAAAGTAAGAGGAATAGAATAGAGAAATCAGTAATAGGTGATAGTCAGAAAGTGACTATTACAGTCCTGTAATAGTTTTCAGCAGCATTATTGTAATCATGTTTTTGAATCAATAAAAGTATATTGTTTCTATTTCATATTGTTTGTAAATGAGTGTGATTAAGATCTAAAGAGAGAGACTCATACCTTCTTCTGTACAAAGAGGCTGGCCACTTCCAGACCTAGGAGGAGGACTAACAGCAGGTTTTTATTCTGATTTTGTTGTAGCGAGAATGAGTTGTAGAACTTGTCCTTTCATTCCTTTGTAAACAACTAATGATATTTGCAATCTTAGTTTATTTTATGTTTTGTGATTAATGATTTGGTTGTAATCCCCACTTTCAGCAAAGCTTTCAATTTATTGCAGACTTTCATTCCCAGAATTTACTATTTTCTGTAATTTCCTGCATTTTATGTTTTGTTGTCAACCCTTGCACAGAAGATTGACAACCTTCTATTACAGAGCCTTGACAGTTTTCATTTCCATATTAGAATTAGATTTTCATTACTGCAAAAGTAATTAGATTTTCCTTCTGCAATTAGAATCAGACTTTCAATTCTGCAATTGTTATTTATGCAACATAATTAGGTCTCATTCTGCAATTGTAATTAGGACTTCATTTCTACAGTTAATGATTAGTTTCCAATTCTGCAACTTAGATTAAGGTTTAATTCATGCAATTTAGAGATAGGAATGTCCTAAAACCCCCCACACAATCGGTTTCACCAATAAAACCTGTTGCTCTAGATTGACCTAAGTTATAGCCCTGTTTGCCCCTTCTTTCGCAGATAGCCTTGTACACAGCCCTGGATTGACAAATTCATTGAGAATTAATGATGTGTATAACGACAACGCATCAAAAGGCAAAACAATAGTGCGGGTATAAGTGGTAGAAGAAATACCACACCAAGAACGAGCAACTTTGGAACATTATGTTTTCATCTTGCATCTCGCATAGTTGTAGGTGCAGCTGCCACGACACCCAATCTGCCCAATAAAAAAAGATAGGCTATATTCCCTACGATGCAGCATCGAAAGCATAGAATTCTCCATGGGACACGCACTCGACAATTTTTTCCTGCCAGGCATTCACTTGGGCGTCTGAGGTGAGACCAATAATCCATGCCAGCATGGAGAAGAGCTCGAAATTTTTGAATCTCCTCAAGGGCATGGGGAGTTGTGGCAAGGTCTCGGGTGCAACCATCTCTGTTAGATGAGCCTCCATGAATCACCTCATTGGCATCGTGTTGGTGTACCTCTCACTCTGCTCCTTGTTGTTGATTTTTTTGATGATAACTTGACCAGAAGGTCCTTGCCCATAGGCGAAAGCTTCACGTATTTTATCAATAGAGATGGAGAACAACCTCTTTTCATTTGCGTCTCGGACTGACCTAGTCTTGGGGTCATAGAATTGGGCAATTTCGTAGATTAGTTCTAGGTAGGGGTGCACAGGTGTGCATAGGTACCAGTATAAGTAGGAGTGGTAGGCGACTGCCCGATTGCTCTCTGAGGATACTTTAGCTACCATTTGATCGATATCCTCGCGGAGCTTCTCTATGCTTGTCCTGGTGAGGACACAGTCCCAAAATTTAATCAACTTATCTTCAGGCGAAGGTGGTGGGGGCTTTTCCCTCTTTCTGTTCTTCTACTTTTGCTCACCCTCCATATATTGTGGGACCTTCTCCTTTTTCTTCTTGGGCTTATCCTTTCTTCCCCATCTCCACTGGTCAATCATTCGAGTGCACTAGGGATGACAACACTTAGGTACAACTCACCCAGGTTGCGTCTTAGTAATAATTCGCTTGCACCCGAACAACATAGCACTTCACCTCTTACCTGCGACAACCACTCTCTAAAACTCTGTAATGGCAAATGGTGCAGCAGTTCAAGGATTTATCTAGGAATATCTGATGTGCAACGCACTTTCTTATAGCCCAAGTATGTACCCACCTACATTAATGTCGCTTGGGAGGAGTAAAATCCTGGAGAGATTTGGGAGCACTGCGAAAGATCTCCTATGTGACAAACAATGGTGGAGTGCACATCCCAATGTTAACTAATAGATTGGAGCACAGTCTTTCTTGAAGGACGAGATGCACCGCACCTGTTGCATTTATTTCTTGATATGTCTTGCTTTGGATAGTGTGCTCGAGATGTTTAGGAAAAATTACCCAACATATAGGGGAGAGCAAAATCCGTTTGCTTCAAACCTGCTCTTATTTTCCCTTGGAAATCAAGAAACCGGGCCACACCCTCAAACCTGAGTGCAACGGCCTCCTCAGGATGTGCCTCCCTTGGTCCCATCCTCGTCTTGCACACCAAGACTTGAGCAAAATTGCTTGGTGCTCGAAATTGGAGTGCAACGCTTGGGCATATCCAAACTGGTGTGCAATGCCTTGGTGCACCTAAGATCATGCACAAGCCCCTGGCGCGTAAGAGGTGTGTAATGCCTTGGCACACCTAAGATCATGTGCAAGACCCTAGCATACAAGAGTGGTGCACAATGCCTTGGTGCGCCTGATATCGTGCGCCAGACCCTAGTGCACTTGAGTGGTGCGTAATGCCTTGGTGCACCTGAGATCGTGTGCAAGACCATGGCGCATAAGAGTGGTGAGCAATGCCTTTGGATGTTGTTAAACCGTCATCAAAAATAGCGCTGCATGTTTGAAAATTTAACCTCCCAAGCACTCCATTTTACCGTGTCTTGGCCTGATGCACCAAACTTTGAGCGTGAGCGTTTGGGGTCTGGAACTGCGTGCCAATGCTGAAAAGTCAAACGTTCCAGCGCCCATTTCTGTTGCGCTTGGACTTGGCGCACGTTGCTTGGAGCACAAGACCCTCCTTGGCCTCGGGGACAGTGCCGGAGCTGACTAGTCAAAGTGCAAAGCGCACTTTCTACCCTTGCGCTTCACATTTGGAGCGCAAGACCTTTGCCTTACACTTAGGCACTTCTCAATTTGCTTTAAACACTGTGCTCTGACTAGTCAATGCGGGTTGTGCACCTGAGGAGGGGCGCAAAGGCGTGGTGCACATTTTTGGTGCGCTTTGACTGTTCAAAGGGGCGCTGCGCTCGATCTTGCATGACGTTCGCCTTGTGCTTTTCAGATGGGGCAAAAAATACTTTGCGCTCCTCAGAACGGGCGCAAAGGCATTGCACCCTTCGTTACTGCGCTTCACCCTGTAGGTGCTTGGCATTGTCGAGACGCAATCTTTCCCTTGAGAGAGAGCTGAATTCCCATTCCCGGATAGCGAGGCGCTTTGCTGCTCGCGGAGTTCTCTTTGACCGGAAACGTCAAGATGCCCGGAACTGCTACTTGCTTTTCTGTACATGGCTCAACAGAGGAAAAAAAAGAACTGCATTCCTTGGCACCCTCCTGCCAGTTAGGATTCTGGCCCAAAAACTGTGCTATTGCTAGCGCGGGAGGAGGCGAAGAGATATACTCCAAAAATAAAACAGATATACATAAGGAAAATACAAAAATATATACAATTGGACAAAAACTCTCGTACTACCCCTCACTGGTAGTACGCCTTCAGATGAATGCCATTAACCGATAATGGCAAAGTAAACCCATTCAGATCTTGTAGTGTGAAAGAGTTTACCGGATGGACCTGAGAAACCCGAAATGGGCCCTCCCAGAATGCGTCAAATTTGTCGTGGTATCCGGGCTTGGACTTCTTCTCATTCCATTTAAGCACCAAGTCACCAACCTGGAAAGTGCGATCGGAGGTCCTTTTGTCGAACCAGTTTTTCGTGGTAATGACATGCTTCATGAAAGCCTCATAGGCTTTCTCCCTTTCCTCTTCCAACTGCAATAGTTGGGCAATTCTGACGCTAACGGGGTCAAACCCTTCATCCTCGCCATCCAATGACCGGAGAGACTATAGTGTCGACAACTCAATATGCGCAGGAAGCACTGCTTCCTTCCCGTACACCAGGGAATATGGGGACGTCTTAATGGATTTCTTGATGGAAATTCGGTCAGCCCATAACGCAAAATCTAAAAGCAGATTCCAGGTTCGCTTGTTGTCCTCCAACGTCCTCTTCGAGATCCGAAGCAAGTTTTTGTTGGTAGACTCCACCAAACCGTTGCCCTGTGGGTAATAGTTTGATGAAGTTTTCAGGTAAATACCGTACTTACTAGCGAATGCGCACATCTTGGCCCCAATGAAATGGGAACCATTATCCATCACTATGGCATTCGGTATTCCGAAATGGGTTATTAGCCCTTCCAGAAAAGCGATGACCACATCTTGATTAGCCCGCTTGGTGGGCACTGCTTCCATCCACCGGGTGAAATAGTCTGTGGCTGTCAAGATATACTTGTGCCCTACGGAAGAATTAGGCTCAATTATCCCGATGAAGTCTAAACCCCATTGCTGAAATGGAGCCTCAACCTGAATCGGGTGCAGAGGCAGAGAAGCATTCTTGATGCGGCCAACATATCTTTGATACTTATCGCATTTTTGGCTTACACTAAAGGAATCAGCAAAAATGGTGGGCCAATAATAGCCCACCCTTATTATCTTTAAAGCCATCGACCTTCTGGCGAGATGGCCCTCGGACATTCCAGAATGGAACTCATCCAAGATTTTTTGTTTTTCTATCCCCCTGACACATCTCAGGAGGACACCATCGATATTTTGATGAAACAACCCCTCGGGTAGCAACACGTATCTATAGGCCTGAAGCCTAAACCTTCTTCTTTGTGACGCGTTGAGGCTCGAAGGGCACCACCCAATGCTGAAGTACTCCACCAAGTCTTCAGTCCAATCCCTGTCATCTGTTGACTGATTCGCCAGATTGCTCTGCGGTAGTGAATCTTCCCATTGGCAAGTTGTCACCTCAATTGTGGCACTCTTGGCAAGCTCTTGGCATAGAGCCCGACCATGGACCAGTTTAGTGGGTCGGACTTCTATATCAAATTCTTGGATCTTGGTGATCCAACCTGCCCTCTTGTTACCAAGCTCACCCTGACTGATGAAGTTTCGGACGTCCGGGTGTACCACGTACACTATCGTCTTGCTCTGCGAGACGAAATGACGAAACTTCTTCAGCGCCCTCATTACCGCATGCACTTGACTCTCAATAAAATTGTGCTTTTCTTCATGCGGGAGGATGACTTGACTGAGGAATGCTATGGGTCGTTCATCCCCATCTTCATTTTTCTGGGTTAGTACAGCCGCATAGCTTTCTGGCTCCCCGATCGCATATAGAATAAAGTCTTTGGAATAATCGGGGTTTACCAGAATGGGAGCCTGGGCGATTCTGTGTTTGATCTCCTTAAATGCCTGCCTTCTCTCTTCAGTCCATAGGAACTCTGCATCTTTTTTGAGGAGCTCAGTCATAGGCTTCACTACCTGGGCGAAGTCAGAAATAAACTTCCTGACAAAATTTATCTATCCAAAGAAGGATTGGAGGCCCTTCTTGTTCATCGGTAGAGGTAGCCTGAGCAAGGCTTCGGCCCTAGCGGGATCAATAGCAAGACCCTTCTCTGATATGAGGTGACCTAGGAGTTTGCCTTCCTTAACCGCAAAAATTGATTTTTTCGGGTTTATTGATATTTCGAACTCTCGACACTTCTCAAAAACCTATCGCAGATGTAAATCGTGCTCCTCCCTCCTGTGGGAGAAAATAGTCATATCATCTAGGTATATTACAATGACACGGTTAAGCAACTCACCAAAGGCTAAGTCCATTGCTCTCTGGAAGGTTGCTCCGGCATTAGAGAGGTCGAACGACATGCGTTGATAAGCGAAGGTGCCCCACTTGGTGGTGAAGGCGGTCTTATACTGATCCTCATCTTTGACCCAAATTTGGTTATACCCCGAGAAGCCGTCCAGAAGGGAAAACCTCTGGGCTCCTGCCACCACGTGAAGGATCTGATCAATTTGGGGCAGCGGGTAGTGATCTTTCAGGGATGCCTGATTAAGATTTCGGAAGTCCACGCAGAGGCGAATATCTCCGTTCTTTTTCTGAACCGGGACTAGGTTCGCTACCCAGGATGAATGCTTGATGGGGTAGATTATCTTTGCTTCCAACATTTTTAGAAGCTCGACCTTCATTAGTATTTCGATCTTTGGATTCATAGGCCTTTGCTTCTGTCGGACAGGCTTGACTCCCTCCTGGAGCTCAATTGTATGTTGGAAGACGTCTCTGTCATACCCCTTCAGGTCGTGGTAGCTCCAAGCGACGATGTCCGGATATTCTCTACAGAGGGTCCTGATCTGCTCGATTTCCTGTGGTGTGCAATCAGTCCCCACCTTGATCATTTTCTCGGACTCCAGCTCTAGCTCCTGGTACTCTCTTGCATCCACTTTGATCTTGTGGGGAAGAGCCTTGTCATCTTGGTCGAACAGACTTTCAAGGGTGATCAAACCCTTAGGGAGGTGGTTGTTCTTCAACTGGATTAAGCCCTCATATTCTTCATCGTTGAGAGCTCTATCTTCGATGCTTCCTGCTTCATCAATCAAAAAATTGATGATCTGCTCGTCATTGTCAAAGACCTGCCAGTGAATATTTTTATCTGGCACCGAGGGCCTGTAGATAACCCTTACTATTTTTGGCCTTTGCATCAGATTCTCGACTGGGGAGCATCTTGCTCCGATGGATGCCAAAACATCAACATGTTTATTCCACTCTCACGAAATAAACTGAATGTTGAGAGCCGAGAAGGACTCGAGCAGATCCCATACCTTATTACGATATGCCTTGAGATAGTGTTGTTTGGCAACACATTTATTTGTCACTTGGTTACAGATTAATTCGGAGTCCCCGAATATCTGTAATTGTTTTATTCCTAACTTCTTCGCCTTTCGTAACCCCAAACACAGGGCTTCATACTCGGTGGCATTATTAGTACAGCTCCAAGCGAGCCTATACGAGTATGTCTTTTGATTTTCGGAGGGAGAGATGAGGACAACTCCAGCTCCAATGCCATTCTTGCATCGGGCGCCATCGAAGAAGAGCTTCCATAATTGGTCATCCATAGGGTCAGCGTCACTCGATACTTTAGCCTTTTCAGGCTTGGTAATCGAGTAACACCCGATGTCCGATTCTATCATAGCATTGAAATCACGCATAGAGAATTCATCCTCTATGCGCAACTCATCAAGAGCTTCCTCCATCAGCTCCACTTTTTCTTCCACTTCTTCTACTCCGTCAATGATGTTGACTGAGTCCATGGGTTTCTCCGCATCCTGAATCTTTTCAATGAGAAAGGTGGAGGGCTTCTCATTAAAAATCTTGACACTCTTCCCCTTGAAGGGGACCTCCAGATGCGAATAATCGAGAGACAGATAGCCTCCAAGTTTGGCAGTGAATTCCCTTGATAAGCACATGCTGAAATAGGGCTCCAAGTCAACTACCACAACTTCTTGGATTACTGTGATTTGCGGCATCTTGTGCAGCACGATCGGGATGTCCTTGATGACCCCCACTGTCCTAACCGGAGTCCCATCCAGTTGAAGCACTCCAGGACTGCTCCTGGTGTACTCCATGCCCATGAATTCGCATACAACTTTGGGCATTACAGTGGTGGCAACACTAGAATCAACCATGCAATTATGCACGACCCATCCTTCCATCCTGAGGGATAGGTAAAATGGTGGTGGCCTATTCTTTCCCGTAGTAGAGGTGGTCAACGGCTGTGTCAAGACGGTCTGAGTTGGTCTCCCCTTGCCCTTGACGGACTTGAGGGATTCTTGCAATAGGTCAACTTGACCAGGCAATTGGAGTGCATCAAAGAGGCTTACCTTAGCCGGAGTCTTCCTTAATTCTTCGATGACATTGTATGCTCCAGCACCAGACTCGCCTCCCTCTTTAGCGGTTTTGTACCGGGTCCGATACTGTTGCATTGCTTCCACTCTCTGACGCTTGGTAATCGAGGGGTACCATAACTTTTCTCTCACCTGATCTCTTGCTTCCGTCAGGGGTTGAGAGGTCGAAGCTTGCGGCTGAGGGGTCCTTGCTCTTGCCCTTGGGGGTAGATAGTCTCTTAACCGAGCATTGTCCGTAGGCTCTGACACCTGAGTTGGCTCTTTTCTGGTGGCATGGCTGCCTTCTCACTTGGTAGTTTAGGATCAGCAGGCACCTTGAGTGGTTCCATCTGAACCGGATCGACCTCGATTGGCTTCTTGCCCGTCCGCATCAGAACAAGGAGACCTATTCGATAGGGGGAATCATGCAATTATGATCAGCTTCCCTTATCATATTTACCTGTCCGCCGGGTGCGCTATCTGCAAGTGTTTGCACATAGTTCAGATGAACCATGCAAGTTTCCTCGCCATGCGGGTCGTTGCAGGTGGAGCACCAGTAGGCCCTGTCGGATGAACTAGCTTCATCGCACTCTAACATCATGGAGTTTCTATCCTGAGGTCTTCCGATGGGGGCAGCTTGCTCCCTTGTGATCGGGGGCGAAAACCTCCTTGGCGGGTAGCTCTGATCCCTGAACTAGATTTTCTTCATGATAGCCATATCGTTCGCCATAGTTTTCATAAACCCATACACATCCCATAACTCTTTGGCCTGATCTGCATTTAGAGATGCTTGAGCCGCAGGCACGGGTAATGGTAACGGTGCCAATGGTGCAGGCAACGTCGGGTACTGAGGAGGAGCTAGAAGCTGAGGAACTGTGGGGTTTGGATAATGAGGAGTCGGTACCTAAAATTGAGGAGTGGGTACCACCTGATTTTGTGGGTTAGGAGCCCATGGCTGATTGGGGTACATCTGAGGTGCAGATGAAGCGGATGCGCTTGGGTACATATTCTGTGGGAAATCCGGGTAAATCGGTGTAGTCACTTTTGGAGGTAACTTCCCGATGGCTACCAGGTCGGCTTCCGCCTTCTATGCCTATTGGTATAATTTCAAAAATGAGTTGACATTAGCATGTCGGATACTCATGCTAATATCAGAGTGGAACGCTCTCAGGTAATAGAACGTCGCTTGTTCAGCTGTCGATCGAAGACCGTCGGTGACTCTCTGCCAGGTTCGGGTAAACCTGACATTGAAGTCAGCTATCTCCTCCTGAGGGTGCCTCTGGATAGAGGTGAACTGGTGCAACAGAGAGAAGGGGTTTGCTTGTTCATTGAAGCCCCTTATAAGTTGTCCTGCCAGTTGGTCCCATGAGGTGATGGTACCGGTCGGGAGCGATCGATACCAGTAGAGGAGCTTACCTCTTAGTGAAAGTACTAGCAACTTCACCATAACGTCTTCTTCGGTGATCTGGTGGATGGTTGCTAATCCTGCGACGTCTTGAATGTGCTCATGCATCATCTTTCCCGTGCCATCGTAAGTAGGTAAAGCTTTCAAAGCCACGGCTGGTATTGAGTGTTGAGCTTGTAGGGCAAGGGGGCCCGTATGATTCCAGGTCGAGAACTGCCTGGGTGGAGCCGACTGCGCCATCTGGGGTGGCGGATTTGTGTGGACCGGAGGAGTCGGTAGAACTTGCTGAGCCGGAACAATGGGAACACTCGGAGCACCTGGTGGAACGTTAGGTGGAACCAAAATATTCTGATGATCCGAGGAATTCGGTGGAACTGGGGGTAAGCTAGTTGTTGTGCTATCGAGAGTTGGAGTCCGTGTAGCAACAACAACTTCTTGCGAAGATGTCCCATCCAACGGGATATTTGGCCTGACCACTCTAGGGTGCTCTCCCAGAGCGTCGATGTCAAGCTCGAGGAACTCAACTTCTTTTGTATTTCTAATCTGCCACCTCGTACGCATGAAGGCGTGATCTTTTAAGCTGGTCTGCGAGGTTCAGAGGTGTCTGAGTTCATATGAGTCACCAGATGTTCGGATTTGTCAGCAATAAGATGAACATCAACTTCTTAATACTGCTTTTGCAGTGGAACGTTTGGGTCCCATCGGGCGTGCCAGAAACTGTTGGTCAGAGATCTGCCTTAGGTAAGGATTTGTTTATTCATGTGCCTTAGACCCGACCAACATTGAAAGGCCGAGAGGAAGAAATGCCTCCCGTGCCAATCTCCAGAGAGGGGCTGGTTCCCTTGCTATTCTAACTAGGGGGATTTGAGATTAAGGAACTAGAAAGGAATGGGAAATGACTGAAAGGGATGGGAAATATGGCCACAGGCCAGATAGAACAGGGGTGATGGACTAACAACACGATAACTCTACTGCATGCCGAATCAAATAGCCCTCAAATACAGACAACTAACAAAAATTAAAACTAAACATCTAACATGCATAATCTCCAAGGCTACTCCAGAGGTTCACATTTTATCAGAAGCTAAATCCAGATATTAGAATTCAAGCCTACAGACAAATCAGAGAACTTAATAGAAGACAAGCAATAGAAGACATACACACAAAATAGAAGTCCAGAGTTAGAGCCAGACATCAGCTGTATTGATAGCAGAATTTGGGTTACATCAAGCTTCTAGCAAACATCCATCATTTTACAATAAAAGAGCAGGCTTATATAGAGAATTCTGTCGCTTGAAATATTAAATGCACACCTACAAAACATGGCGGTGGCAGCCAAGATAAGAGTTACAAGAGAGTACAATCATGAAACATTAATCAGGCATGGCTGGGACTGATGACTCCTTGAAAATGCAGTTGAACTCCTTCAATGCCCTGACAAGCTTGGCTTGTTGGTGTTGCCTCCTCACTCGCGGGGACCGCTTCCGTGGAAGATAGGCTTGAAATCCTAGAACGTCCAGTCTGGAAGCTTCTCAGAATGGCTGTGCTTGGACGGATAAGGATGCACCTTAACTTGCTGATGTGGAGCGCTTCTGGGAAAGACCAGTGCCAGAGTTGAAAGGTCCGGAGGTGAAGCGCAGCTAACCCATTGCGCAGCTGCCTGGCGCAATAGAAAAGGAGTGCAAGGCCCTACGCAGGAGAAAAGGAGTGCAAGTGAATGGGGTCTCGGGAGGCGCGCAACGTTTGAACGGTCAACAGATAAAGCGCACTACCCTGTTGCGCATTTGTCTTGCACCTACGAAGTGGTGCGCAAGGCCTGAAGCCTTGGAAATGGCGCCAGTGTGGAAAAGTCAATAGGTGAAGCACGCAAGCATGGAGCACAAATGCCTTGCACAATAGAAAAGGTGCACAATAGTCTGGGCATTGGGAGACGCATCCTTGTTGAAAATTCAAACACTGAAGCGCACCAACGGATTGCGCATTTGCCTTGCACAGGAGAAAGGGAGCGCCATGCCTGGATGCCTTGGAAACTATGCTGGGGCTGACTGGTCAAAATGTGTTGCGCTTAGACTAGGTGCACAAGTGTTTGGCACTTGAAGAACAGAGCACAACACCTTTGTTTCGTCTTCTCGAGAAGTGCATCGCGCTTTGAAAATTCAAAGCATGAAGCGCTCCAAAAGGGAGCGCCACAGCCTTGCACTTGTAAAAATGAGTGCAACACACTGGCATGGAGAGGTGCATCAGTATTGACCGGTCAACTTCCAAAGCACGTAAGGATGGAACGCAAATGTCTTGCACTAGAGAAATGGAGTGCAACGTCTTCGTCAACGTGCAATTTGGTGTTGTGCGTTGACTAGTCAACCTGCTGTGTGCCCTTTCAGGAAGAGTGTAAGGGTACCGCGCTGGCCATTGATGTGCCTTGACCGGTCAACGCAGGTTGCGCTCCGCAGGAAGAGCGCAAGGGCGCTAAGTAGGTAATCATTGTGCTTTGATTTGGACTTGCTTCTAAGGGGACCTACATGTCAGATTTGCTGCATTCTGGGTGGGCATGGACTTGCGCTCCTGTCACTCTTTTGATTTGTCTTGTGCCTGGAGAGGGTAAACTATCTTCGCATTCAAGAAGGTGTGCGTCCTGCATGACAATTTAACAGAAAGACTACACAGTACTTCAGGCGCAGCCAAGAGAATTTTTACAAGGAAACTTAGGATAAAGAACAATGCATTCTGAAGTAATGAGAGGGAGTTTATGGGGAGTAGAAATTACTGGACAGCAAAATATACACCATGTTTCAAAAATGACAACAAGTTGTTTCACTTTAGTGTAGTTTATGCTAGTTCTTTGATATAACTTCTTTTCATAGTACTTTTTGGTTACTACAGTGCATTGTAAGAGATCTTTTCAATGACTTCCATTGACCTACTTTGGCCTTCCATGGACATTAATAAACTTATGTTAACTATGTTTGGCTCCCCTTGGAGAGCCCATATGAAGTCTTCATGGAATTCCCAACTGCGTAACAAAGTGACTCCTAGCTTTGCCAAAATCCACCTTTAAACATATAGACCCTTTATGACAATGAGGATAATAAATAATTTTGTCCCTGCTAAAAACTTGCCACAATACTATGAAGTTTGTTCATATCCAAAGCTGAAGACCTTTTCTTGGCCTTCAGAAATGGAGTGCCAAGGACCATTTTCTTTCCAACAAAAATCTTCCAAGTGCTTTCATTCAAATGAATAATGGAAAGTCTCAACATATCTCAGTATTGCTCCTTCATAATGCATGTGAAATTAATAATGGGGGAAGAAAAACTTTTTCCTAATTGCTCTATCAAGATGAATAGAATGATAACAACATGGAGAACTTTGGTTTCAAAGAGGTGACCATTGGAGTTTAAATTCTTTCGCTTGAAAGAAATGCGGCCAATGCCTAATTCCTATTGGTCGGCCTTCTATTCTATGTCTTTGTTCTTGAGTTTGGAGATCTCTTACATGAGCTAAAGGGACTATTTAAAATAGAGCCCACGAATTCACAGGCATATTAAGAACAAGCCTAGTTCTCTAAGTGATATAATATCTGGAATCATATATTATATATATTTGATAGGAAACTGCCTCAACGAAGTTTATCTAAATCATATATATTTGATAGGAATATGAAGATAAATCTAATGATTCAGTTTCTACATGGCATCAGAGCATTGAATATTTTTTCTGGGCAATGTGAATTTAACCAGACGAACGATGTTGGAAGGGACACGGTCGTTTGTTTTTTTTTCCTCTGCGCTTCGAATAGCGTGGAGACGGCAAGCACGCTGTGGACGTCTTGGTATCCGACGCAATGCAGCCACAGCCACAAGGAGAAACTGTGGACGTCTTGGTATTCGCTGTAGTGTAGCCGTAGCCACAAGGAGATGTGGTTGGCTGGATTTACCACTCCAAGATTTCAATATTTCGTCTTCTGCATGTGCACAACATAAACAATTCAGAGGTGACCGAGAGGACCATAGACCAAGAAAGTTGGCTGCACTCGAGCGACGTCGGCTACATTGCTGAGGTCGTAGTGGACCAGGTGACAGTAAGCGTAGGTGCCTCCAGCAAGAATAGAGACCATTTGGTTGAAAACGTGCATGGAAATAGCCCTGTTTCTATGAAGACGCGGCCCTATTTTTCGTGCAGACGAAGCCCTGTTTCATGCAACGCTTTAATTTCTACTTCGCGGCCCTGTTTTCATCTGTTTCAAGAGGGTTGCGACTACCAACATTCTTGGGCAATGTGATTGAGTTTTGGACAATGTGGTATTCTCTATCCTCAGGCATAGGAAGCAACCACTCCATAAATTTACTGCCCCTGCAAATGATGTAGTCATTGGGAGCACTCCAAGAAACCTGTAGATTTTTTGAATCGAAATCGACCCCCTGTTTGAAATGCTCACACAACACTTGACAGTTTGTAGATGACAACGCCATTGGAAAACGATTGGCGACAGATGGACGAGTTTGGCCGTGGCAGAAGGAAATCGATTGACGACAGATACAATTTTAGAAATTCTAAGTTTCTAATTTGAAATGATGCAGTCAGCGGATCAACATCGCTGACGCGACTGACGCCCGAAGGTATTTTGACGTCTCGAGGGCTCGCTGACGCCCAATTTTTTTTGACGCCTTGAACCTTATTGACGCCCCACGCATGCGGATTCCTATATTTCTAAGGTAGGTGCCATCAACAAAGCAATCCTTTTCAGTACTGCCTATGTTCCACGTACCGTTCTGATCTTCATAACACCTATAGTCTCCCTCATGTAAGGGCGGGTATTGTTTTGATTCAGTTCTGGTATAACTGGCTTGGCAACGGTATATCGAAAAGGGGACCATTTGGCACTATAAGGAACCCTAAAAAAAATGGCTACAGTGCACAAATATCTTTCAGATGCCCAATTGCTCAAAGGCACCAATTTTGTGCCATGGAAGCATAAAATGAAAGCCATTCTTCAATTCAAAAAATTATGGGATGTCATCAATGGCACTACCTCTCGTCCCACCACAGCAGGGACAGATCAAGATACATTTGATGATCAGGACAAGAAATGCCTTATGTTTTTATTACTTGCCATAACAGATGAGGTTCAACCTCATATATATGATGCCACGACCAATAAATATGCTTGGGCAGCACTGATTACTGTGTATGAAGGAAAGAATAATTCCACTATCCTTCACCTACAAACTCAACTTCACAATCTCAATATGAATTCAGGAGAAACTGTTGAATTGTTTCTCCGCAAAGTGGTAGAATTGAAAGCTAAACTCAATACTATGGGAAAACCCATCGATGATGATCTTTTGACATCTGTTATTTTGAGGGCACTACCACCATCTTACAAAAGTTTTATCACTTCCCTCAATGTTTCTGGCAGAAAATTAACTTTTGTTGAATTGGTTAATTTGCTTCAAACTGAAGAAGCCAATCAAGTACAAAAATATGAGGAACCTGCCACTGCTCTTTCCACCCATCAAAAGGGTTACAAGCATGGATAGTCGTAGAAGGGAGGCTCTTCTTCCAAAGGCAAAGGCAAGCCCAATCTCCAGCGAGATAAATATTGCAAGATCTGTGATATGAACAATCATGATACCAACAGGTGTTGGTTCAAAAACAAACAACAGAATGATCCCTCACAAAATAAGAAAGGCAAGGGGAAACAGAAATATCCTCAACATCGCAAACAACAAAAGGGTCATGTTGCTTATGCAGATTCCCATTCAGATGATTCTCCTTCATCTTCAGATAATGACTCCGAAAGAGCACACAAAGTGCTCATGACCCATACTGCCTCTTCAAAATCCGATGTTGTATGGTATATTGATTCTGGAGCAAGCAAACATATGACTGGGAACAAGTCCCGGTTTCAAACCTTTCACGCCAGAGAAGGCAAACCTGTCACTATTGTAGACAATCGAGTCTATCAAGTACAAGGTGAAGGGGATGTTACGATCACACTCCCCGATGGTGATCGTGCCATAGAGAAAGTTCTCTATGTTCCCGGCCTTGCCAAAAATCTCTTATCCGTTCCACGGATGCTAGATAGAAATATGGATGTTGTTTTTCAAGTTGAACACGGAAAAAAGAGATGTTTCATCGATCATCAAGGTCACCACATTGCCACTGGCTCCTACAAACATGGATTATTCATCTTGGATACAGTCTCTACATCCCATACTGCCCTCATTGCCACTACAAAAGAAGCTACTTCCTTATGGCATAAAATATACGGGCACCTCAGTTCCGGGTATTTACTCGAATTAAGCAAATATGACATGGTCAAAGGGCTTCCTCAGCTTTCATCTGTTCTCCCAGTGTGCTTATATTGTCTAGCAGGGAAACAACATCGAGTTCCATTTGAGACAAGTTCTTCTCACTTGAACAAACCCTTGGAGTTAATCCACACAGATCTGTGCGGTCCTTTCCCAACCAGTCATGGTGGAAAGAGGTATTTTCAGCTATTTTTTGATGACTACTCCCGCAAAATATGGGTCTTCTTCCTTGCACTCAAGTCAGAAGCACTTCTCTACTTTCGTCAGTTCAAGAGACAAGTTGAGAAGGAAAAAAGTTGTTCCATCAAAACCTTCCGCTCAGATCGAGAGGGGGAATACACTTCCAAGGAATTTTTAGCATTTTTGGAAAAACATGGGATCAAGAGACAACTCACTACAGCATATACACCGCAACAAAATGGAGTTGCAGAAAGAAAAAATCGCTCCATAGTAGAAATGAGTCGGTGTATGTTAAAAGGAGCAAACTTAGAAAAACAATACTAGGCAGAAGTAGTAAACACAACATCTTACCTACTAAATAGAGCACCTACAAGGGCTCTACAAGGAAAAACTCCACAAGAAGCCTGGAATGGTAAGAAACCCTCAATTTCTCATATAAAAGTTTTTGGATGTCAAGATTTTATGCACATTCCTAAACAGAAAAGAAGGAAACTAGATGAGAAAACTCAAAAATGTATATTTCTTGGTTATGATGAGTATTCAAAAGGATATTGGTTGATTGATCCTATAACCAAGAAAACACACATTAGCAGAGATGTAGTATTTGATGAAACTTTCACATCAAATAACACACTTGTATACCTTAAGGAAGATGAACCTAAGAAATAATAAGGTTCCTAAATGGTATACTAGTACATTTCAAGATTCAAAATTGACATCACTTCCAGATCTAACTCTAGATCGACCCGCTACTCGCAGTATGACTCAACAAAAAAAATAGATGATGCAACATCAGTAACAGATGTTGATGACATTTGTCAACATTTTGATGATTTATCTGTGCATGTAGAAGAATATGAGGATATAGATATGGAAGATGAAAAATTCTATCTGACAATACTAGATGAAAAATAACCCACATCAGTCTCAGATGCACTCAGTAAAGATCAATGGAAAACTGCTATGGATGCAGAACATACATCTCTAATGAAAAATCAAACTTGGAAGTTAGTGAATTTGCCTTCAGGAAAGAAACCCATTGGTTGCAAACTGAATCATTAGATTTATCTTCATATTCCTGTCAAATATATATGATTTACATAAACTCCGTTGAGGCAGTTTCCATTCTGGGTGGTTCATAAACTGATTCAAGAAAACTACGAACCATTCCTTTAACTTAATTAATGTAATACAATAATATATGCTAAATATTCCAACATCCCCCCTTATTACATTAATGTTGACTACACATAGCATTGCGGAACAATTCAAATTTGACTCGAGCAAGCGCTTTGGTGAAGATGTCCGCTATTTGCTCATTTGTGGGAATGTAGTGGAGCTAGATATGATGCTTTGGAACCTCATCTCGAATGAAATGACACCTAGTGTCAATGTGTTTGGTGCGATCATGAAAGATAGGATTCTTGACAAGATTCAGAACACCTTGATTGTCACAAAATAAATGTAAAGGAAGATTCTCTGGAAGGCCCATATTTGTGAGGATGCGACGTAACCATATGATCTCGCAAACTGCTCCACTAGCTGCTCGATATTCTGCCTCAGTAGAAGAGATAGCAACAACATGTTGCTTCTTGCTATGCCAAGAGACGAGGACCAGATCCAAGGTGAAAAACATAACCTGCTGTTGATTTTCGGTCATCTATGGATCCAGCATAATCAGAGTCCGTATACCCTTGAAGATAGAACTTGTTGTTTTTTTTGTATTCCAAGCTGATATATGTCGTACCATGGACATAGTGAAGAACTCTTTTTGCTGCTTTCCAGTGGCTAACTTTAGGATCTTTCATGAATCATGAAATATAACCCACAACAAAACTAAGATCTGGCCTAGTGTTTGTGAGATAGATGAGACTCCCGATCAGCTGACGATAGAGAGTACTATCTATTTTAGGAGATTCATCGAATCGGGATAACTTAAGTCCTGCTTCCATTGGTGTGGCTTTGGGCTTGCAATCAGTCATCCGATACTTATCAATTAGAGTCTTGGCATATTTCTTTTGAGTAAATTGTATGCAATGCTTGTATTGAGTTACTTCTAGACCAAGACAATAGTGGAGAAGTCCAAGATCTGTCATTTCAAAAGAGGTATTGAGATCTTGTTTTACTATTTTGATCATACTCTCTAAACTCGCTCGTTATGATCGGATCATCCACATATAGTACTAGAATTACTATTTTAGAACCATTGTTCTTGATATATAGATTAGGATCTGTAGGACTTCTTCTAAATCCATGTTGCACTAGGTGACTATCAATTTTGATATACCAAGCTCGAGGAGCTTGTTTAAGTCCATATAGATATTTGATCAGTTTACAGACTTTCTGGTCTTGCCCTTGAATTACAAAACCTTCAGGTTGAGTCATATAGACTTCTTCTTGTAGGTCACCATTTAAGAAAGCACTCTTTACATCCATCCGATGTAGCCGCCAACCAAATTGAGCTGCCATTGCACACGGAACTCGAATAGTGGTCATTTTTGCAGTAGGAGCAAATGTCTCTTCATAGTCTATGCCTTCTTTTTGTGCATAGCCCTTTGCAACAAGTCGGGCTTTATATTTATCTATTGCACAATTTGCCTTATATTTGATCTTGAATACCCATTTTCAACCAATGGGTTTCTTTCCTGAAGGCAAATTCACTAACTTCTAAGTTTGATTTTTCATTAGAGATGTATGTTCTGCATCCATAGCAGTTTTCCATTGATCTTTACTGAGTGCATCTGAGACTGATGTGGGTTCTTTTTCATCTAGTATTGTCAGATAGACTTTTTCATCTTCCATATCTATATCCTCATCTTCTTCTACATGCACAGATAAATCATCAAAATGTTGACAAAGGTCATCAACATCTGTTACTGATGTTGCATCATCTATTTTTTTTTGTTGAGTCATACTGCGAGTAGCGGGTCGATCTAGAGTTAGATCTGGAAGTGATGTCAATTTTGAATCTTGCAATGTACTAGTATACCATTTAGGAACCTTCTTCTGAGGAGGTGTCGCTTCTTTCTTAGGTTCATCTTCCTTAAGGTATACAAGTGTGTTATTTGATGTGAAAGTTTCATCAAATACTACATCTCTGCTGATGTGTGTTTTCTTGGTTATAGTATCAATCAACCGATATCCTTTTGAATACTCATCATAACCAAGAAATATACATTTTTGAGTTTTCTCATCTAGTTTCCTTCTTTTCTATTTAGGAATGTGCATAAAATCTTGACATCCAAAAACTTTTAGATGAGAAATTGAGGGTTTCTTACCACTCCAGGCTTCTTGTGGAGTTTTTCCTTGTAGAGCCCTTGTAGGTGCTCTATTTAGTAGGTAAGATGTTGTGTTTACTACTTCTGCCCAGTATTGTTTTTCTAAGTTTGCTCCTTTTAACATACACCGACTCATTTCTACTATGGAGCGATTTTTTCTTTCTGCAACTCCATTTTGCTGCGGTGTATATGTTGTAGTGAGTTGTCTCTTGATCCCATGTTTTTCCAAAAATGCTAAAAATTCCTTGGAAGTGTATTCCCCCCTCGATCTGAGCGGAAGGTTTTGATGGAACAACTTGTTTCCTTCTCAACTTGTCTCTTGAATTGACGAAAGTAGAGAAGTGCTTCTGACTTGAGTGCAAGGAAGAAGACCCATATTTTACGGGAGTAGTCATCAACAAATAGCTGAAAATACCTCTTTCCACCATGACTGGTTGGGAAAGGACCGCACAGATCTGCGTGGATTAACTCCAAGGGTTTGTTCGAGCGAGAAGAACTTGTCTCAAATGGAACTCGATGTTGTTTCCCTGCTAGACAATCTGAGCACACTGGGAGAACAGATGAAAGCTAAGGAAGCCCTTTGACCATGTCATATTTGCTTAATTCGAGTAAATACCCGGAACTAAGGTGCCCATATATTTTATGCCATAAGGAAGTAGATTCTTTTGTAGTGGCAATGAGGGCAGTATGGGATGTAGAGATTGTATCCAAGATGAATAATCCATGTTTGTAGGAGCCAGTGGCAATGTGGTGACCTTGATGACTGATGAAACATCTCTTTTTTCCGTGTTCAACTTGAAAAACAACATCCATATTTCTATCTAGCATCTGTGGAACAGATAAGAGATTGTTGGCAAGGCCAGGAACATAGAGAACTTTATCTATGGCATAGTCACCATCAGGGAGTGTGACTGTAACATCCCCTTCACCTTGTACTGGATAGACCTGATTGTCTGCAATAGTGACAAGTTTGCCTTCTCTTGCGTGAAAGGTTTGAAACCAAGACTTGTTCCCAGTCATATGTTTGCTTGCTCCAGAATCAATATACCATACAACATCGGATTTTGAAGAGGCAGTATGGGTCATGAGCACTTTGTGTGCTCTTTCGGAGTCATTATCTGAAGATGAAGGAGAATCATCTGAATGGGAATCTGCATAAGCAACATGACCCTTTTGTTGTTTGCGATGTTGAGGATATTTTTGTTTCCCCTTGACTTTCTTATTTTGTGAGGGATCATTCTGTTGTTTGTTTTTGAACCAACACCTGCTGGTATCATGATTGTTCATATCACAGATCTTGCAATATTTATCTCGCTAGAGATTGGGCTTGCCTTTGCCTTTGGAAGAAGAGCCTCCCTTCTACGACTGTCCGTGCTTGTAACCCTTTTGATGGGTGGAAAGAGCAGTGGCAGGTTCCTCATCTTTCTGTACTTGATTGGCTTCTTCAGTTTGAAGCAAATTAACCAATTCAACAAAAGTTATTTTTTTGCCAGAAACATTGAGGGAAGTGATAAAACTTTTGTAAGATGGTGGTAGTGCCCTCAAAATAACAGATGTCAAAAGATCATCATCGATGGGTTTTCCCATAGTATTGAGTTTAGCTTTCAATTCTGCCACTTTGCAGAGAAACAATTCAACAGTTTCTCCTGAATTCATATTGAGATTGTGAAGTCGAGTTTGTAGGTGAAGGATAGTGGAATTATTCTTTCCTTCATACACGATGAATCGTTGCTGCCCAAGCATCTTTACTGGTCGTGGCATCACAAATATGAGGTTGAACCTCATCTGTTGGTATCATGATTGTTCATATCACAGATCTTGCAATATTTATCTCGCTGGAGATTGGGCTTGCCTTTGCCTTTGGAATAAGAGCCTCCATTCTGCGACTGTCTGTGCTTGTAACCCTTTTGATGGGTGGAAAGAGTAGTGGCAGGTTCCTCATCTTTCTGTACTTGATTGGCTTCTTCAGTTTGAAGCAAATTAACCAATTCAACAAAAGTTAATTTTCTCGCGTAAACATTGAGGGAAGTGATAAAACTTTTGTAATATGGTGGTAGTGCCCTCAAAATAACAGATGTCAAAAGATCATCATCGATGGGTTTTCCCATAGTATTGAGTTTAGCTTTCAATTCCGCCACTTTGCGAGAGAAACAATTCAACAGTTTCTCCTGAATTCATATTGAGATTGTGAAGTCGAGTTTGTACGTGAAGGATAGTGGAATTATTATTTCCTTCATACACGATGAATCCAGTCGTTGCCCAAGCATCTTTACTCGGTCGTGGCATCACAAATATGAGGTTGAACCTCATCTCGTTATGGCAAGTAATAAAAACATAAGGCCTTTCCTGTCTTGATCATCAAATGTATCTTGATCTGTCCCTGCTATGGTGGGACGAGAGGTAGTGCCACTGACGACATCCCATAATTTTTTGACTTGAAGAATGGCTTTCATTTTATGCTTCCATATCTATATCCTCATCTTTTTCTACATGGCATCAGAGCATTGAATATTTTTTCTGGGCAATGTGAATTTAACCAGACGGACGGTGTTGGAAGGGACGCGATCGTTTGTTTTTTTATCCTCTGCGCTCCGAATAGCGTGGAGACAGCAAGCACGCTGTGGACGTCTTGGTATCCGATGCAGTGCAGCCGCAGCCACAAGGAGAAACTATGGACGTCTTGGTATTCGCCATAGTGCAGCCGCAGCCACAAGGAGATGTGGTTGGCTGGATTTACCACTCCAAGATTCAAATATTTCCTCTTCTGCATGTGCACAACATAAACAATTCAGAGGCAACCGAGAGGACCATAGACCAAGACGGTTGGCTGCACTCGAGCAATGTCGGCTACATCGCTGAGGTCGTAGTGGACCAGGTGACAGTAAGCGTAGGTGCATCCAGCAATAATAGAGACCATTTGGTTGAAAACGTGCACGGAAATAGCCCTATTTCTATGAAGACGCGGCCCTATTTTTCGTGCAGACAAAGCCCTGTTTCATGCAGCGCTTTCATTTCTACTCCGCAGCCCTGTTTTCATCTGTTTCAAGAGGGTTGCAGCTGCCAACATTCTTGGGCAATGTGATTGAGTTTTGGACAATGTGGTATTCTCTATCCTCAGGCATAGGAAGCAACCACTCCATAAATTTACTGCCCCTACAAATGATGTAGGCATTGGCAGCACTCCAAGAAACCTGCAGATTTTTTGAATGGAAATCGACCCCCTGTTTGAAATGCTCACACAACACTTGACAGTTTGTAGATGACAATGCCATTGGAAAAATATTGGCGATATATGGACGAGTTTGGCCATGGCAGAAGGAAATCGATTGACGACAGATACAATTTTAGAAATTCTAAGTTTCTAATTTGAAATGATGCAGTCAGCGGATCAACATCGCTGACGCGACTGACGCTCGAAGGTATTTTGACGTCTCAAGGGCTCGCTGACGCCCAATTTTTTTTGACGCCCTGAACCTTGTTGACGCCTTAAGAAGTTTGACTCAATTTTTTTTGTTGTCATTGCTTTTCAATTGTTCAAGGGCATTATAATCTATTTTTGCCTTCACTTCTTCCAAGATAGAGGGGGGAATTAAAAAAAAAATTCAAACCCTCAGGAGAAGATTTTGATAGCAATTCAAAGGTGCATTTTTTATTTTACTCGACACCTTCTTTTGTCCAAGTTAGGTGCATTTTCGGTTGAACCCGACACCTATGTGAGAAGCATTTTGTGAGCATGCTTGTTTGATTTTTTGCATTCTTTTTTTGCACTTAAAAAAAAAAATCTTCTACATCAAAGCATCCACTACTTCTCTCAGCACATGTTGCACAGGTTCTCCACAAGCAGTTATCTCTTTGCACAGGGATCTTCATATGTTCTCTCCCCAACACTAATTTTCTCCTAGTTTTGTTTTTTGACTTAATTACCTCCAACTGATTATTCTTCTTTCGAAGATTCTTAGGCAGGTGTCATTAACATCTCTTTGAGTCAATTTTTTACCCCCATTGCTATTGTGTTTAGGCGTAAATCCTGACGAAAGTCTTGGATTCCAAAGTGTTTAGGGGAAGTTACGCCCCACGCATGCGGATTCCTGTCTTTCTAAGGTAGGTGCCATCAACAAATCAATCCTTTTCAATACTGCCTATGTTCCATGTACCGTTTTGATCTTCATAATACCTATAGTCTCCCTCACATAAGTGCGGGTATTGTTTTGATTCAGTTCCGATATAACTGGCCTGGCAACGGTATATCGAAAATGGGACCATTTGGCGCTATAATGAACCCTAAACCAAATGGCTACAGTGCACAAATATCTTTCAGATGCCCAATTGCTCAAATAGCAATTCAAAGGTGCATTTTCGATTTTACTCGACACCTTCTTTTGTCCAAGTTAGGTGCATTTTCGGTTGAACCCGACACCTATGTGAGAAGCATTTTGTGAGCATGCTTGTTTGATTATTGCATTCTTTTTCTGCACTTAAAAAAATCATCTACATCAAAGCATCCACTACTTCTCTCAGCACATGTTGCACAGGTTCTCCACAAGCAGTTATCTCTTTGCACAGGGATCTTCATATGTTCTCTCCCCAACACTAATTTTCTCCTAGTTTTGTTTTTTGACTTAATTACCTCCAACTGATTATTCTTCTTCCGAAGATTCTCAGGCAGGTGTCATTAACATCTCTTTGAGTCAATTTTTTACCCCCATTGCTATTGTGTTTAGGCGTAAATCCTGACGAAAGTCTTGGATTCCAAAGTGTTTAGGGGAAGTTACGCCCCACGCATGCGGATTCTTGTCTTTCTAAGGTAGGTGCCATCAACAAAGCAATCCTTTTCAGTACTGCCTATGTTCCACGTACCGTTCTGATCTTCATAATACCTATAGTCTCCCTCACGTAAGGGCGGGTATTGTTTTGATTCAGTTCCGGTATAACTGGCCTGGCAACGGTATATCGAAAAGGGGACCATTTGGCGCTATAAGGAACCCTAAACAAAATGGCTACAGTGCACAAGTATCTTTCAGATGCCCAATTGCTCAAAGGCACCAATTTTGTGCCATGGAAGCATAAAATGAAAGCCATTCTTCAAGTCAAAAAATTATGGGATGTCGTCAGTGGCACTACCTCTCGTCCCACCACAGCAGGGACAGATCAAGATACATTTGATGATCAGGACAGGAAAGGCCTTATGTTTTTGTTACTTGCCATAACAGATGAGGTTCAACCTCATATTTGTGATGCCACGACCAGTAAAGATGCTTGGGCAAGCACTGGACATTGTGTATGAAGGAAAGAATAATTCCACTATCCTTCACCTACAAACTCAGCTTCACAATCTCAATATGAATTCAGGGGAAACTGTTGAATTGTTTCTCTGCAAAGTGGCAGAATTGAAAGCTAAACTCAATACTATGGGAAAACCCATCGATGATGATCTTTTGACATCTGTTATTTTGAGGGCACTCCCACCATCTTACAAAAGTTTTATCACTTCCCTCAATGTTTCTGGCAGAAAATTAACTTTTGTTGAATTGGTTAATTTGCTTCAAACTGAAGAAGCCAATCAAGTACAGAAAGATGAGGAACCTGCCACCGCTCTTTCCACCCATCAAAAGGGTCACAAGCAAGGACAGATGCATAAGGGAGGCTCTTCTTCCAAAGGCAAAGGCAAGCCCAATCTCCAGCGAGATAAATATTGCAAGATCTGTGATATGAACAATCATGATACCAACAGGTGTTGGTTCAAAAACAAACAACAGAATGATCCCTCACAAAATAAGAAAGGCAAGGGGAAGCAAAAATATCCTCAACATCGCAAACAACAAAAGGGTCATGTTGCTTATGCAGATTCCCATTCAGATGATTCTCCTTCATCTTCAGATAATGACTCCGAAAGAGCACACAAAGTGCTCATGACCCATACTGCCTCTTCCAAATCCGATGTTGTATGGTATATTGATTCTGGAGCAAGCAAACATATGACTGGGAACAAGTCCTGGTTTCAAACCTTTCACGCAAGAGAAGGCAAACCTGTCACTATTGCAGACAATCAGGTCTATCAAGTACAAGGTGAAGGGGATGTTACAATCACACTCCCTGATGGTGACTGTGCCATAGAGAAAGTTCTCTATGTTCCTGGCCTTGCCAACAATCTCTTATCTGTTCCACAGATGCTAGATAGAAATATGGATGTTGTTTTTCAAGTTGAACACGGAAAAAAGAGATGTTTCATCAGTCATCAAGGTCACCACATTGCCACTGGCTCCTACAAACATGGATTATTCATCTTGGATACAGTCTCTACATCCCATACTGCCCTCATTGCCACTACAAAAGAAGCTACTTCCTTATGGCATAAAAGATACGGGCACCTCAGCTCGGGTATTTACTCGAATTAAGCAAATATGACATGGTCAAAGGGCTTCCTCAACTTTCATCTGTTCTCCCAGTGTGCTCAGATTGTCTAGCAGGGAAACAACATCGAGTTCCATTTGAGACAAGTTCTTCTCGCTCGAACAAACCCTTGGAGTTAATCCACGCAGATCTGTGCGGTCCTTTCCCAACCAATCATGGTGGAAAGAAATATTTTTAGCTATTTTTTTATGACTACTCCCAAAAAATATGGGTTTTCTTTCTTGCACTGAAGTCAAAAGCTCTCCTCTACTTTCGTCAGTTCAAGAGACAAGTTGAGAAGGAAACAAGTTGTTCCATCAAAACCCTCCGCTCAGATCGAGGGGGGGAATACACTTCCAAGGAATTTTCAGCATTTTTGGAAAAACATGGGATCAAGAGACAACTCACTACAGCGTATACACCGCAGCAAAATGGAATTGCAGAAAGAAAAAAATCGCTCCATAGTAGAAATGAGTCGGTGTATGTTAAAAGGAGCAAACTTAGAAAAACAATACTAGGTAGAAGCAGTAAACACAACATCTTACCTACTAAATAGAGCACCTACAAGGGCTCTACAAGGAAAAACTCCACAAGAAGCCTGGAGTGGTAAGAAACCCTCAATTTCTCATCTAAAAGTTTTTGGATGTCAAGCTTTTATGCACATTCCTAAACAGAAAAGAAGGAAACTAGATGAGAAAACTCAAAAATGTATATTTCTTGGTTATGATGAGTATTCAAAAGGATATCGGTTGATTGATCCTATAACCAAGAAAACACACATCAGCAGAGATGTAGTATTTGATGAAACTTTCACATCAAATAACACACTTGTATACCTTAAGGAAGATGAACCTAAGAAAGAAGCAGCACCTCCTCATAAGAAGGTTCCTAAATGGTATACTAGTACATTGCAAGATTCAAAATTGACATCACTTCCAGATCTAACTCTAGATCGACCCGCTACTCGCAATATGACTCAACACAAAAAATAGATGATGCAACATCAAGCAATGGATGTTGATGACCTTTGTCAACATTTTGATGATTTATCTCGTGCATGTAGAAGAAGATGAGGATATAGATATGGAAGATGAAAAAGTCTATCCGACAATACTAGATGAAAAAGAACCCACATCAGTCTCGGATGCACTCAAGAAAGATCAATGGAAAACTCGCTATGGATGCAGAACATACATCTCTAATGAAAAATCAAACTTGGAAGTTAGTGAATTTGCCTTCAGAAAGAAACCCATTGGTTGCAAATGGGTATTCAAGATCAAATATAAGGCAAATGGTGCAATAGATAAATATAAAGCCCGACTTGTTGCAAAGGGCTATGCACAAAAAGAAGGCATAGACTATGAAGAGACATTTGCTCCTACTGCAAAAATGACCACTATTCGAGTTCTGTGTGCAATGGCAGCTCAATTTGGTTGGCAGCTACATCAGATGGATGTAAAGAGTGCTTTCTTAAATGGTGACCTACAAGAAGAAGTCTATATGACTCAACCTGAAGGTTTTGTAGTTCAAGGGCAAGACCGTAAAGTCTGTAAGCTGATCAAATCTCTATATGGACTTAAACAAGCTCCTCGAGCTTGGTATATCAAAATTGATAGTCACCTAGTGCAACATGGATTTAGAAGAAGTCCTGCAGATCCTAATCTATATATCAAGAACAATGGTTCTAAAATAGTAATTCTAGTACTATATGTGGATGATCTGATCATAACAGGCAGTTCAGAGAGTATGATCAAAATAGTAAAGAAAGATCTCAATACCTCTTTTGAAATGACAGATCTTGGACTTCTCCACTATTGTCTTGGTCTAGAAGTAACTCAATACAAGCATTGCATACAAGTTACTCAAAAGAAATATGCCAAGACTCTAATTGATAAGTATCGGATGACTGACTGCAAGCCCAAAGCCACACCAATGGAAGCAGGACTTAAGTTATCCCGATTCGATGAATCTCCTAAAATAGATAGTACTCTCTATCGTCAGCTGATCGGGAGTCTCATCTATCTCACAAACACCAGGCCAGATCTTAGTTTTGTTGTGGGTTATCTTTCACGATTCATGCAAGATCCTAAAGTTAGCCACTGGAAAGCAGCAAAAAGAGTTCTTCACTATGTCCGTGGTACGACATATATCGGCCTGGAATACAAAAAAACAACAAGTTCTATCTTCAAGGGTATACGGACTCTGATTATGCTGGATCCATAGATGACCGAAAATCAACTGCAGGTTATGTTTTTCACCTTGGATCTGGTCCTGTCTCTTGGCATAGCAAGAAGCAACATGTTGTTGCTATCTCTTCTACTGAGGCAGAATATCGAGCAGCTAGTGGAGCAGTCTGCGAGATCATATGGTTACGTCGCATCCTCACAAATATGGGCCTTCCAGAGAACCTTCCTTTACATTTATTTTGCGACAATCAAGGTGTTCTGAATCTTGTCAAGAATCCTATCTTTCATGATCGCACCAAACACATTGACACTAGGTGTCATTTCATTCGAGATGAGGTTCCAAAGCATCATATCCAGCTCCACTACATTCCCACAAATGAGCAAATAGCGGACATCTTCACCAAAGCGCTTGCTCGAGTCAAATTTGAATTGTTCCGCAATGCTATGTGTAGTCAACATTAATGTAATAAGGGGGGATGTTAGAATATTTAGCATATATTATTGTATTACATTAATTAAGTTAAAGGAGTGGTTCGTAGTTTTCTTGAATCAGTTTATGAACCACCCAGACTGGAAACTGCCTCAACGGAGTTTATGTAAATCATATATATTTGACAGGAATATGAAGATAGATCTAATGATTCAGTTTCTAGAAACTGAATCATTAGATTTATCTTCATATTCCTGGCAAATATATATGATTTACATAAAATCCGTTGAGGCAGTTTCCATTCTGGGTGGTTCATAAACTAATTCAAGAAAACTACGAACCATTCCTTTAACTTAATTAATGTAATACAATAATATATGCTAAATATTCTAACATCCCCCCTTATTACATTAATGTTGACTACACATAGCATTGTGAAACAATTCAAATTTGACTCGAGCAAGCGCTTTGGTGAAGATGTCCGCTATTTGCTCATTTGTGGGAATGTAGTGGAGCTGGATATGATGCTTTGGAATCTCATCTCGAGTGAAATGACACCTAGTGTCAATGTGTTTGGTACGATCATGAAAGATAGGATTCTTGACAAGATTCAGAACACCTTGATTGTCGCAAAATAAATGTAAAGGAAGATTCTCTGGAAGGCCCATATTTGTGAGGATGCGACATAACCATATGATCTCGCAGACTGCTCCACTAGCTGCTTGATATGCTGCCTCAATAGAAGAGATAGCAACAACATGTTGCTTCTTGCTATGCCAAGAGACAAGACCAGATCCAAGGTGAAAAACATAACTTGCAGTTGATTTTCGGTCATCTATGGATCCAGCATAATCAGAGTCCGTATACCCTTGAAGATAGAACTTGTTTTTTTTGTATTCCAGGCCGATATATGTCATACCACGGACATAGTGAAGAAATATTTTTGCTATTTTCCAGTGGCTAACTTTAGGATCTTGCATGAATCGTGAAAGATAACCCACAGCAAAACTAATATCTGGCCTGGTGTTTGTGAGATAGATGAGACTCCCGATCAGCTGACGATAGAGAGTACTATCTATTTTAGGAGATTCATCGAATCGGGATAACTTAAGTCCTGCTTCCATTGGTGTGGCTTTGGGCTTGCAGTCATTCATCCGATACTTATCAATTAGAGTCTTGGCATATTTCTTTTGAGTAACTTGTATGCAATGCTTGTATTGAGTTACTTCTAGACCAAGACAATAGTGGAGAAGTCCAAGATCTGTCATTTCAAAAGAGGTATTGAGATCTTGTTTTACTATTTTGATCATACTCTCTGAATCGCTGTTATGATCAGATCATCCACATATAGTACTAGAATTACTATTTTAGAACCATTGTTCTTGATATATATATTAGGATCTGCAGGACTTCTTCTAAATCCATGTTGCACTAGGTGACTATCAATTTTGATATACCAAGCTCGAGGAGCTTGTTTAAGTCCATATAGAGATTTGATCATTTTACAGACTTTCTGGTCTTGCCCTTGAACTAAAAAACCTTTAGGTTGAGTCATATAGACTTCTTCTTGTAGGTCACCATTTAAGAAAGCACTCTTTACATCCATCTAATGTAGCTGCCAACCAAATTGAGCTACCATTGCACACAGAACTCGAATAGTGGTCATTTTTGCAGTAGGAGCAAATGTCTCTTCATAGTCTATGCCTTCTTTTTGTGCATAGCCCTTTGCAACAAGTCGGGCTTTATATTTATCTATTGCACCATTTGCCTTATATTTGATCTTGAATACCCATTTGCAACCAATGGGTTTCTTTCCTAAGGCAAATTCACTAACTTCCAAGTTTGATTTTTCATTAGAGATGTATGTTCGCATCCATAGCAGCTTTTCCATTGATCTTTACTGAGTGCATCTGAGACTGATGTGGGTTATTTTTCATCTAGTATTGTCAGATAGACTTTTTCATCTTCCATATCTATATCCTCATCTTCTTCTACATGCACAGATAAATCATCAAAATGTTGACAAAGGTCATCAACATCTGTTACTGATGTTCCATCATCTATTTTTTTTTGTTGAGTCATACTGCGAGTAGCGGGTCAATCTAGAGTTAGATCTAGAAGTGATGTCAATTTTGAATCTTGCAATGTACTAGTATACCATTTAGGAACCTTCTTCTGAGGAGGTGTCGCTTCTTTCTTAGGTTCATCTTCCTTAAGGTATACAAGTGTGTTATTTGATGTGAAAGTTTCATCAAATACTACATCTCTTCTGATGTGTGTTTTCTTGGTTATAGGAGGCATAAAATGAAAGCTATTCTTCAAGTCAAAAAATTATGGGATGTCGTCAGTGGCACTACCTCTCGTCCCACCACAGCAGGGACAGATCAAGATACATTTGATGATCAAGACAAGAAAGGCATTATGTTTTTATTACTTGCCATAACAGATGAGGTTCAACCTCATATTTGTGATGCCACGACCAGTAAAGATGCTTGGGAAGCACTGATTACTGTGTATGAAGGAAAGAATAATTCCACTATCCTTCACCTACAAACTCAGCTTCACAATCTCAATATGAATTCAGGGGAAACTGTTGAATTGTTTCTCTGCAAAGTGGTAGAATTGAAAGCTAAACTCAATACTATGGGAAAACCCATCGATGATGATCTTTTGACATCTATTATTTTGAGGGCACTCCCACCATCTTACAAAAGTTTTATCACTTCCCTCAATGTTTCTGGCAGAAAATTAACTTTTGTTGAATTGGTTGATTTGCTTCAAACTGAAGAAGCCAATCAAGTACAGAAAGATGAGGAACCTGCCACTGCTCTTTCCACCCATCAAAAGGGTCACAAGCAAGGACAGTTGCAGAAGGGAGGCTCTTCTTCCAAAGGCAAAGGCAAGCCCAATCTCCAGCGAGATAAATATTGCAAGATCTGTGATATGAACAATCATGATACCAACAGGTGTTGGTTCAAAAACAAACAACAAAATGATCCCTCACAAAATAAGAAAGGCAAGGGGAAGCAGAAATATCCTCAACATCGCAAACAACAAAAGGGTCATGTTGCTTATGCAGATTCCCATTCAGATGATTCTCCTTCATCTTCAGATAATGACTTCGAAAGAGCACACAAAGTGCTCATGACCCATACTGCCTCTTCAAAATCCGATGTTGTATGGTATATTGATTCTGGAGCAAGCAAACATATGATTGGGAACAAGTCCTGGTTTCAAACCTTTCACGCAAGAGAAGGCAAACCTGTCACTATTGCAGACAATCAAGTCTTTCAAGTACAAGGTGAAGGGGATGTTACAGTCACACTCCCTGATGGTGACTATACCATAGAGAAAGTTCTCTATGTTCCTGGCCTTGCCAACAATCTCTTATCTGTTCCACAGATGCTAGATAGAAATATGGATGTTGTTTTTCAAGTTGAACATGGAAAAAAGAGATGTTTCATCAGTCATCAAGGTCACCACATTGCCACTGGCTCCTACAAACATGGATTATTCATCTTGGATACAGTCTCTACATCCCATACTTCCCTCATTGCCACTACAAAAGAAGCTACTTCCTTATGGCATAAAAGATACGGGCACCTCAGTTCCGGGTATTTACTCGAATTAAGCAAATATGACATGGTCAAAGGGCTTCCTCAGCTTTCATCCGTTCTCCCAGTGTGCTCAGATTTTCTAGCAGGGAAACAACATCGAGTTCCATTTGAGACAAGTTCTTCTCACTCGAACAAACCCTTGGAGTTAATCCACGTAGATCTGTGCGGTCCTTTCCCAACCAGTCATGGTGGAAAGAGGTATTTTCAGCTATTTGTTGATGACTACTCCCGCAAAATATGGGTCTTCTTCCTTGCACTCAAGTCAGAAGCACTTCTCTACTTTTGTCAGTTCAAGAGACAAGTTGAGAAGGAAACAAGTTGTTCCATCAAAACCCTCCGCTCAGATCGAGGAGGGGAATACACTTCCAAGGAATTTTCAGCATTTTTGGAAAAACGTGGGATCAAGAGACAACTCACTACAGCATATACACCGCAGCAAAATGGAATTGCAGAAAGAAAAAATCGCTCCATAGTAGAAATGAGTCGGTTTATGTTAAAAGGAGCAAACTTAGAAAAATAATACTGGGCAGAAGCAGTAAACACAACATCTTACCTACTAAATAGAGCACCTACAAGGGCTCTACAAGGAAAAACTCCACAAGAAGCCTGGAGTGGTAAGAAACCCTCAATTTCTCATCTAAAATTTTTTGGATGTCAAGCTTTTATGCACATACCTAAATAGAAAAGAAGGAAACTAGATGACAAAACTCAAAAATGTATATTTCTTGGTTATGATGAGTATTCAAAAGGATATCGGTTGATTGATCCTATAACCAAGAAAACACACATCAGCAGAGATGTAGTATTTGATGAAACTTTCACATCAAATAACACACTTGTATACCTTAAGGAAGATGAACCTAAGAAAGAAGCAACACCTCCTCAGAAGAAGGTTCCTAAATGGTATACTAGTACATTGCAAGATTCAAAATTGACATCACTTCCAGATCTAACTCTAGATCGACCCGCTACTCGCAGTATGACTCAACAAAAAAAAGCAGATGATGCAACATCAGTAACAGATGTTGATGACCTTTGTCAACATTTTGATGATTTATCTGTGCATGTAGAAGAAGATGAGGATATAGATATGGAAGATGAAAAAGTCTATCTGACAATACTAGATGAAAAAGAACCCACATCAGTCTCAGATGCACTCAGTAAAGATCAATGGAAAACTACTATGGATGCAGAACATACATCTCTAATGAAAAATCAAACTTGGAAGTTAGTGAATTTGCCTTCAGGAAAGAAACCCATTGGTTGCAAATGGGTATTCAAGATCAAATATAAGGAAAATGGTGCAATAGATAAATATAAATCCCGACTTGTTGCAAAGGGTTGTGCACAAAAATAAGGCATAGACTATGAAGAGACATTTGCTCCTACTGCAAAAATGACCACTATTCGAGTTTTGTGTGCAATGGCAGCTCAATTTGGTTGGCAACTACATCAGATGGATGTAAAGAGTGCTTTCTTAAATGGTGACCTACAAGAAGAAGTCTATATGACTCAACTCTGAAGGTTTTGTAGTTCAAGGGCAAGACCAGAAAGTCTATAAGCTGATCAAATCTCTATATGGACTTAAACAAGCTCCTCGAGCTTGGTATATCAAAATTGATAGTCACCTAGTGCAACATGGATTTAGAAGAAGTCCTACAGATCCTAATCTATATATCAAGAACAATGGTTCTAAAATAGTAATTCTAGTACTATATGTGGATGATCTGATCATAACAGGCAGTTCGGGAGAGTATGATCAAAATAGTAAAACAAGATCTCAATACCTCTTTTGAAATGACAGATCTTGGACTTCTCCACTATTGTCTTGGTCTAGAAGTAACTCAATACAAGCATTGCATACAAGTTACTCAAAAGAAATATGCCAAGACTCTAATTGATAAGTATCGGATGACTGATCGCAAACCCAAAGCCACACCAATGGAAGCAGGACTTAAGTTATCCCGATTCGATGAATCTCCTAAAATAGATAGTACTCTCTATCGTCAGCTGATCGGGAGTCTCATCTATCTCACAAACACCAGGCCAGATCTTAGTTTTGTTGTGGGTTATCTTTCACGATTCATGCAAGATCCTAAAGTTAGCCACTGGAAAGCAGCAAAAAGAGTTCTTCACTATGTCCGTGGTACGACATATATCGGCCTGGAATACAAAAAAAAACAAGTTCTATCTTCAAGGGTATACGGACTCTAATTATGTTGGATCCATAGATGACCGAAAATCAACTGCAGGTTATGTTTTTCACCTTGGATCTGGTCCTGTCTCTTGGCATAGCAAGAAGCAACATGTTGTTGCTATCTCTTCTACTGAGGCAGAATATCTAGCAGCTAGTGGAGCAGTCTGCGAGATCATATGGTTACGTCGCATCCTCACAAATATGGGCCTTCCAGAGAATCTTCCTTTACATTTATTTTGCGACAATCAAGGTGTTCTGAATCTTGTCAAGAATCCTATCTTTCATGATCGCACCAAACACATTGACACTAGGTGTCATTTCATTCGATATGAGGTTCCAAAGCATCATATCCAACTCCACTACATTCCCACAAATGAGCAAATAGCGGACATCTTCACCAAAGCGCTTGCTCGAGTCAAATTTGAATTGTTCCGCAATGCTATGTGTAGTCAACATTAATGTAATAAGGGGGGATGTTAGAATATTTAGCATATATTATTGTATTACATTAATTAAGTTAAAGGAATGGTTTGTAGTTTTCTTGAATTAGTTTATGAACCACCCATAATGGAAACTGCCTCAACGGAGTTTATGTAAATCATATATATTTGACAGGAATATGAAGATAAATCTAATGATTTCAACAAAAGTTAATTTTCTACCAAAAACATTGAGGGAAGTGATAAAACTTTTGTAAGATGGTGGTAGTGCCCTCAAAATAACAGATGTCAAAAGATCATCATCGATGGGTTTTCCCATAGTATTGAGTTTAGCTTTCAATTCTGCCACTTTGTAGAGAAACAATTCAACAGTTTCTCCTGAATTCATATTGAGATTGTGAAGCTGAGTTTGTAGGTGAAGGATAGTGGAATTATTCTTTCCTTCATACACAGTAATCAGTGCTGCCCAAGCATCTTTACTGGTCGTGGCATCACAAATATGAGGTTGAACCTCATCTGTTATGGCAAGTAATAAAAACATAAGGCCTTTCCTGTCCTGATCATCAAATGTATCTTGATCTGTCCCTGCTGTGGTGGGACGAGAGGTAGTGCCACTGATGACATCCCATAATTTTTCGACTTAAAGAATGGCTTTCATTTTATGCTTCCATGGCACAAAATTGGTGCCTTTGAGCAATTGGGCATCTGAAAGATATTTGTGCACTGTAGCCATTTTGTTTAGGGTTCCTTATAGCGCCAAATGGTCCCCTTTTCGATATACCGTTGCTGAGCCAGTTATACCGGAACTGAATCAAAACAATACCCGCCCTTATGTGAGGGAGACTATAGGTATTATGAAGATCAGAACGGTACGTGGAACATAGGCAGTACTGAAAAGGATTGCTTTGTTGATTTCATCTACCTTAGAAAGACAGGAATCCGCATGCGTGGGGCGTAACTTCCCCTAAACACTTTGGAATCCAAGACTTTCGTCAGGATTTACGCCTAAACACAATAGCAATGGGGGTAAAAAATTGACTCAAAGAGATGTTAATGACACCTGCCTGAGAATCTTCGAAAGAAGAATAATCAGTTGGAGGTAATTAAGTCAAAAAACAAAACTAGGAGAAAATTAGTGTTGGGGAGAGAACATATGAAGATCCCCCGTGCAAAGAGATAACCGCTGTGGAGAACCTGTGCAACATGTGCTGAGAGAAGTAGTGGATTCTTTGATGTAGAAGATTTTTTTTTTTAAGTGCAGAAAAAGAATGCAAAAAATCAAACAAGCATGCTCACAAAATGTTTCTCACATAGGTGTCGGGTTCAACCGAAAATGCACCTTTGAATTGCTATCAAAATATTCTCCTGAGGGTTTGAAAAAAAAATTGAATTCCCCCCTCTATCTTGGAAGAAGTGAAGGCAAAAATAGATTATAATGCCCTTGAACAATTGAAAAGCAATGACAACAAAAAAAATTGAGTCAAACTTCTTGGGGCGTCAACAAGGTTCAGGGCGTCAAAAAAAATTGGGCGTCAGCGAGCCCTCGAGACGTCAAAATACCTTCGGGCGTCAGTCGCGTCAGCGATGTTGATCCGCTGACTGCATCATTTCAAATTAGAAACTTAGAATTTCTAAAATTGTATCTGTCGTCAATCGATTTCCTTCTGCCACGGCCAAACTCGTCCATCTATCGCCAATCGTTTTCCAATGGCGTTGTCATCTACAAACTGTCAAGTGTTGTGTGAGCATTTCAAAAAATGGGGTCGATTTCCATTCATAAAATCTGCAGGTTTCTTGGAGTGCTGCCAGTGCCTACATCATTTGCAGGGGCAGTAAATTTATGGAGTGGTTGCTTCCTATGCCTGAGGATAGAGAATACCACATTGTCCAAAACTCAATCACATTGCCCAAGAATGTTGGCAGCCGCAACCCTCTTGAAACAGATGAAAACAGGGCTGCGGAGTAGAAATGAAAGCGCTGCATGAAACAGGGCTTCGTCTGCACGAAAAACAGGGCCGCGTCTTCGCAGAAACAGGGCTATTTTCGTGCACGTTTTCAACCAAATGGTCTCTATTCTTGCTGGAGGCACCTACGCTTACTGTCACCTGGTCCACTACGACCTCAGTGATGTAGCCGATGTCGCTCGAGTGCAGCCAACCGTCTTGGTCTATGTTCCTCTCGGTCGCCTCCGAATTGTTTATGTTGTGCACATGCAGAAGACGAAATCTTGGAATCTTGGAGTGGTAAAGCCAGCCAACCACATCTCCTTGTGGCTGCGGCTGCACTATGGCGAATACCAAGACGTCCATAGTTTCTCCTTGTGGTTGCGGCTGCACTGCGTTGGATACCAAGACGTCCACAGCGTGCTTGCCGTCTCCACGCTATTCGGAGTGCAGAGGAAAAAAAAACAAATGGCCACGTCCCTTCCAACACCGTCCGTCTGGTTAAATTCACATTGCCCAGATAATGACTCCGAAAGAGCACACAAAGTGCTCATGACCCATACTACCTCTTCAAAATCCGATGTTGTATGGTATATTGATTCTGGAGCAAGCAAACATATGACTGGGAACAAGTCCTGGTTTCAAACCTTTCACGCAAGAGAAGGCAAACTCGTCACTATTGTAGACAATCGAGTCTATCAAGTACAAGGTGAAGGGGATGTTACAGTCACACTCCCTGATGGTGACTGTGCCATAGAGAAAGTTCTCTATGCTCCTGGCCTTGCCAACAATCTCTTATCTGTTCCACAGATGCTAGATAGAAATATGGATGTTGTTTTTCAAGTTGAACACGAAAAAAATAGATGTTTCATCAATCATCAAGGTCACCACATTGCCACTGGCTCCTACAAACATGGATTATTCATCTTGGATACATTCTCTACATCCCATACTGCCCTCATTGCCACTACAAAAGAAGCTACTTCCTTATGGCATAAAAGATACGGGCACCTCAGTTCCGGGTATTTACTCGAATTAAGCAAATATGACATGGTCAAAGGGCTTCCTCAGCTTTCATCCGTTCTCCCAGTGTGCTTAGATTGTCTAGCAGGGAAACAACATCGAGTTCCATTTGAGACAAGTTCTTCTCGCTTGAACAAACCCTTGGAGTTAATCCACGTAGATCTGTGCGGTCCTTTCCCAACCAGTCATGGTGGAAAGAGGTATTTTCAGCTATTTGTTGATGACTACTCCCGCAAAATATGGGTCTTCTTCCTTGCACTCAAGTCAAAAGCACTTCTCTACTTTCGTCAGTTCAAGAGACAAGTTGAGAAGAAAACAAGTTGTTCCATAAAAACCTTCCGCTCAGATCGAGGGGGGGAATACACTTCCAAGGAATTTTCAGCATTTTTGGAAAAACATGGGATCAAGAGACAACTCACTACAGCATATACACCGCAGCAAAATGGAATTGCAGAAAGAAAAAATCGCTCCATAGTAGAAATGAGTCGGTGTATGTTAAAAGGAGCAAACTTAGAAAAACAATACTGGGCAGAAGCAGTAAACACAACATCTTACCTACTAAATAGAGCACCTACAAGGGCTCTACAAGGAAAAACTCCACAAGAAGCCTGGAGTGGTAAGAAACCCTCAATTTCTCATCTAAAAGTTTTTGGATGTCAAGCTTTTATGCACATTCCTAAACAGAAAAGAAGGAAACTAGATGAGAAAACTCAAAAATGTATATTTCTTGGTTATGATGAGTATTCAAAAGGATATCGGTTGATTGATCCTATAACCAAGAAAACACACATCAGCAGAGATGTAGTATTTGATGAAACTTTCACATCAAATAACACACTTGTATACCTTAAGGAAGATGAACCTAAGAAAGAAGCAGCACCTCCTCAGAAGAAGGTTCCTAAATGGTATACTAGTACATTGCAAGATTCAAAATTGATCTCACTTCCAGATCTAACTCTAGATCGACCCGCTACTCGTAGTATGACTCAACAAAAAAAATAGATGATGCAACATCAGTAACAGATGTTGATGACCTTTGTCAACATTTTGATGATTTATCTCGTGCATGTAGAAGAAGATGAGGATATAGATATGGAAGATGAAAAAGTCTATCCGACAATACTAGATGAAAAAGAACCCACATCGGTCTCAAATGCACACAGTAAAGATCAATGGAAAACTGCTATGGATGCAGAACATACATCTCTAATGAAAAATCAAACTTGGAAGTTAGTAAATTTGCCTTCAAGAAAGAAACCCATTGGTTGCAAATGGGTATTCAAGATCAAATATAAGGCAAATGGTGCAATAGATAAATATAAAGACCGACTTGTTGCAAAGGGCTATGCACAAAAAGAAGGCATAGACTATGAAGAGACATTTGCTCCTACTACAAAAATGACCACTATTCGAGTTCTGTGTGCAATGGCAGCTCAATTTGGTTGGCGACTACATCAGATGGATGTAAAGAATGCTTTCTTAAATGGTGACCTACAAGAAGAAGTCTATATGACTCAACCTGAAGGTTTTGTAGTTCAAGGGCAAGACCAGAAAGTCTGTAAACTGATCAAATCTCTATATGGACTTAAACAAGCTCCTCGAGCTTGGTATATCAAAATTGATAGTCACCTAGTGCAACATGGATTTAGAAGAAGTCCTGCAGATCCTAATCTATATATCAAGAACAATGGTTCTAAAATAGTAATTCTAGTACTATATGTGGATGATCCGATCATAACAGGCAGTTTAGAGAGTATGATCAAAATAGTAAAACAAGATCTCAATACCTCTTTTGAAATGACAGATCTTGGAATTCTCCACTATTGTCTTGGTCTAGAAGTAACTCAATACAAGCATTGTATACAAGTTACTCAAAAGAAATATGCCAAGACTTTAATTGATAAGTATCGGATGACTAACTGCAAGCCCAAAGCCACACCAATGGAAGCAAGACTTAAGTTATCCCGATTCGATGAATCTCCTAAAATAGATAATACTCTCTATCGTCAGCTGATCGGGAGTCTCATCTATCTCACAAACACCAGGCCAGATCTTAGTTTTGCTGTGGGTTATCTTTCACGATTCATGCAAGATCCTAAAGTTAGCCACTGGAAAGCAACAAAAAGAGTTCTTCACTATGTCCGTGGTACGACATATATCGGCCTGGAATACAAAAAAAACAAGTTCTATCTTCAAGGGTATACGGACTCTGATTATGCTGGATCCATAGATGACCGAAAATCAACTGCAGGTTATGTTTTTCACCTTGGATCTGGTCCTGTCTCTTGGCATAGCAAGAAGCAACATGTTGTTGCTATCTCTTCTACTGAGGCAGAATATCGAGCAGCTAGTGGAGCAGTCTGCGAGATCATATGGTTACGTCGCATCCTCACAAATATGGGCCTTCCAGAGAATCTTCCTTTACATTTATTTTGCGATAATCAAGGTGTTCTAAATCTTGTCAAGAATCCTATCTTTCATGATCGCACCAAACACATTGACACTAGGTGTCATTTCATTCGAGATGAGGTTCCAAAGCATCATATCCAGCTCCACTACATTCCCACAAATGAGCAAATAGCGGACATCTTCACCAAAGCGCTTGCTCGAGTCAAATTTGAATTGTTCCGCAATGCTATGTGTAGTCAACATTAATGTAATAAGGGGATAGAGAATACCACATTGTCCAAAACTCAATCACATTGCCCAAGAATGTTGGCAACCGCAACCCTCTTGAAACAGATGAAAACAGGGCTGCGGAGTAGAAATGAAAGCGCTGCATGAAACAGGGCTTCGTCTACACGAAAAACAGGGCCGCGTCTTCGCAGAAACAGGGCTATTTCTGTGCACGTTTTCAACCAAATGGTCTCTATTCTTGCTGGAGGCACCTACGCTTACTGTCACCTGGTCCACTACGACCTCAGCGATGTAGCCGACGTCGCTCGAGTGCAGCCAACCGTCTTGGTCTATGGTCCTCTCGGTCGCCTCCGAATTGTTTATGTTGTGCACATGCAGAAGACGAAATCTTGGAATCTTGGAGTGGTAAAGCCAGCCAACCACATCTCCTTGTGGCTGCGGCTGCACTGCGGCGAATACCAAGACGTCCACAATTTCTCCTTGTGGCTGCGGCTGCACTGCGTCGGATACCAAGACGTCCACAGCGTGCTTGCCGTCTCCACGCTATTTGGAGCGCAGAGGAAAAAAAACAAACGGCCGCGTCCCTTCCAACATCGTCCGTCTGGTTAAATTCACATTGCCCAAAAAAAATATTCAATGCTCTGATGCCATGTAGTTTAGCATATATTATTGTATTACATTAATTAAGTTAAAGGAATGGTTCGTAGTTTTCTTGAATCAGTTTATGAACCACCCAGACTGGAAACTGCCTCAACGGAGTTTATGTAAATCATATATATTTGACAGGAATATGAAGATAGATCTAATGATTCAGTTTCTACATGGCATCAGAGCATTGAATATTTTTTTTGGGCAATGTGAATTTAACCAGACGGACGGTGTTGGAAGGGACGCGGCCGTTTGTTTTTTTTTCCTCTGTGCTCCGAATAGCGTGGAGACGGCAAGCACGTTGTGGACGTCTTGGTATCCGACGCAGTGCAGCCGCAGCCACAAGGAGAAACTGTGGACATCTTGGTATTCGCCGCAGTGCAGCCGCAGCCACAAGGAGATGTGGTTGGTTGGCTTTACCACTCCAAGATTCCAAGATTTTGTCTTCTGCATGTGCACAACATAAACAATTCGGAGGCGACCGAGAGGACCATAGACCAAGACGGTTGGCTGCACTCGAGCGACGTCGGCTACATCGCTAAGGTCGTAGTGGACCAGGTGACAGTAAGCTTAGGTGCCTCTAGTAAGAATAGAGACCATTTGGTTGAAAACGTGCACGAAAATAGCCCTATTTCTGCGAAGACGCGGCCCTGTTTTTCGTGCAGACGAAGCCCTGTTTCATGCAGCGCTTTCATTTCTACTCCGTAGCCCTGTTTTCATCTGTTTCAAGAGGGTTGCGGCTGCCAACATTCTTGGGCAATGTGATTGAGTTTTGGACAATGTGGTATTCTCTATCCTCAGGCATAGGAAGCAACCACTCCATAAATTTACTGCCCCTGCAAATGATGTAGGCACTGGCAGCACTCCAAGAAACCTGCAGATTTTCTGAATGGAAATCGACCCCCTGTTTGAAATGCTCACACAACACTTGACAGTTTGTAGATGACAACGCCATTGGAAAACGATTGGCGACAGATGGACGAGTTTGGTCGTGGCAGAAGGAAATCGATTGACGACAGATACAATTTTAGAAATTCTAAGTTTCTAATTTGAAATGATGCAGTCAGCGGATCAACATCGCTGACGCGACTGACGCCCGAAGGTATTTTGACGTCTCGAGGGCTCGCTGATGCCCAATTTTTTTTGACGCCCTGAACCTTGTTGACGCCCCAAGAAGTTTGACTCAATTTTTTTTGTTGTCATTGCTTTTCAATTGTTCAAGGGCATTATAATCTATTTTTGCCTTCACTTCTTCCAAGATAGAGGGGGGAATTCAAATTTTTTTTCAAACCCTCAGGAGAAGATTTTGATAGCAATTCAAAGGTGCATTTTCAATTTTACTCGACACCTTCTTTTGTCCAAATTAGGTGCATTTTCGGTTGAACCCAACACCTATGTGAGAAGCATTTTGTGAGCATGCTTGTTTGATTTTTTGCATTCTTTTTCTGCACTTAAAAAAAAAAAATCTTCTACATCAAAGCATCCACTGCTTCTCTCAGCACATGTTGCACAGGTTCTCCACAAGCAGTTATCTCTTTGCACAGGGATCTTCATATGTTCTCTCCCCAACACTAATTTTCTCCTAGTTTTGTTTTTTGACTTAATTACCTCCAACTGATTATTCTTCTTCCGAAGATTCTCAGGCAGTGTCATTAACATCTCTTTGAGTCAATTTTTTACCCCCATTGCTATTGTGTTTAGGCGTAAATCCTGACGAAAGTCTTGGATTCCAAAGTGTTTAGGGGAAGTTACGCCCCACGCATGCGGATTCCTGTCTTTCTAAGGTAGGTGCCATCAACAAAGCAATCCTTTTCAATACTGCCTATGTTCCACATACCGTTCTGATATTCATAATACCTATAGTCTCCCTCACGTAAGGGCGGGTATTGTTTTGATTCAATTCCTGTATAACTGGTCTGGCAACGGTATATCGAAAAGGGGACCATTTGGCGCTATAAGGAACCCTAAACAAAATGGCTACAGTGCACAAATATATTTCAGATGCCCAATTGCTCAAAGGCACCAATTTTGTGCCATGGAAGCATAAAATGAAAGCCATTCTTCAAGTCGAAAAATTATGGGATGTCGTCAGTGGCACTACCTCTCGTCCCACCACAGCAGGGACAGATCAAGATACATTTGATGATCAGGACAGGAAAGGCCTTATGTTTTTATTACTTGCCATAACATATGAGGTTCAACCTCATATTTGTGATGCCACAACCAGTAAAGATGCTTGGGCAGCACTGATTACTGTGTATGAAGGAAAGAATAATTCCACTATCCTTCACCTACAAACTCAGCTTCACAATCTCAATATGAATTCAGGGGAAACTGTTGAATTGTTTCTCTGCAAAGTGGCAGAATTGAAAGCTAAACTCAATACTATGGGAAAACCCATCGATGATGATCTTTTGACATATGTTATTTTGAGGGCACTACCACCATCTTACAAAAGTTTTATCACTTCCCTCAATGTTTCTGGCAGAAAATTAACTTTTGTTGAATTGGTTAATTTGCTTCAAACTGAAGAAGCCAATCAAGTACAGAAAGATGAGGAACCTGCCACTGCTCTTTCCAGATTGGAAAAGTTAATTAAACAAGTTGTTCCATCAAAACCTTCCGCTCAGATCGAGGGGGGGAATACACTTCCAAGGAATTTTCAGCATTTTTGGAAAAACATGGGATCAAGAGACAACTCACTACAGCATATACACCGCAGCAAAATGGAATTGCAGAAAGAAAAAATCGCTCCATAGTAGAAATGAGTCGGTGTATGTTAAAAGGAGCAAACTTAGAAAAACAATACTGGGCTTGTAGAAACTGAATCATTAGATTTATCTTCATATTCCTGTCAAATATATATGATTTACATAAACTCCGTTGAGGCAGTTTCCAGTCTGGGTGGTTCATAAACTGATTCAAGAAAACTACGAACCATTCCTTTAACTTAATTAATGTAATACAATAATATATGCTAAATATTCTAACAATTTCAATCATATGCCATAGTATTGACCACATTTAGAAACAATTTAAATTGTATGCTATTATTGGGTCTAGGCTGGTTAGAAAATCTAGGTAGAGGAAGAGTTTGCTATATTTTTTGATAACTCTAAATTCGTTGAGTATTTCGTCTTATGGTTATAACTTCTTCCTAAATGTTATTTCTGGGCCTATAACAAGAGGCCTCTAAAGCCTGTCTGGCTTTTGAGAATTTTATAGTGACAGCTGACTGATAGTCTATGGCATACAGCCAAAATAATTTTAATATAAATAGTTCTTGCCATTGTAAAAAAGGGGTATCACATGTGTCAACTTAGAAATAAAATTAAATTAACTACTTCAAATGTGTTGAAATAAAGCCCAACTAAATTTCTCGAAAGAGTTTGCAAGAGATTTAAGGGGTTGCATAAATCTACAACATTTAGTCAAAGTTATTTAAAATTGGGCTTCACATAACGATTATGCAAAATAGAAACAAATCATCAATTCTGTAAAAATTAATTTTGGAAATGTGGATAGATTATCCACAAAATTATTAAATTTTAAAAATCAAATGCACCCAAATTCTCACGTATCAATACCAAATCTTATTTTTTTTTTTTTTTTTCAAAAATCACATAAAATATATACATTTGTTATGTTATAAACTGAAAAAAAAGATCAACAAATTTACTGTGGTCAGCAAAAGGATATTAAATATTTCAGTTTAATTATCAGTTCTACTTTTAATATGACCATTTAGCACAAGCTTCTTCAAAGAAGTTGTAATTTCAATATGACCATTTGGCACAAGCATACCCAAAAAAAAAAAAAAAGACTAATTTGAATATAAGCATTCAGCACAGAAGTGTCCAAAGGTGTAATTGACCCGGAAAAATGTGGTAAATGTTAAAGAAATGAAACTAAAGAAGAATCTAGGTAATAAATAAGATTTGAAGACAGAAGAAAGCCACTAGATGAAAGAGAGTCCCATACATGATGCATCAAACTACATATATTAAGGTAAATCCTTTTGAAACTGTGGCTTCAGAAGAAGAGGAGAAATGAGGTTGGAAGCCTCCAAATCTTTCAAAAGAATGATAACAACATATAAAGCCTTCTGAGAGAGAATGCGGTTAAGAAGGTATCAAAGCCAAAATGTAACAAACTCGCTGAAGCTAGATGGGACATTGACTACACAAGCTTCCGAGGAATCTCTAACGAAACAAATGAACCAGTGAGAGATTGTTGAGAACAGAGGGCACTAGATATATCCAGTTCAATAAAAAGTGACATATAAGGCTCCATCCTAGGAGATGGAAGTGAAGGAAGCAAAAAAAAAAAAAAAAAGTTAAATTTGCAATTTACATGAGCATGTTCAAGCATTGTTCATTGTACAATATACTCCAACCATTACAAAAAGTAGAAATCAATTTCCTAGTATATCTTATCACTACTGCACCCTCTCTTCTTTGACTTTGGCATTATTGCAATGTATTAGTTTCTAATTACCAAGTAGTGGTGTGTCCGTCTCCTGTTTCTCCAGGTATGTTATGAAAGGATCGTGGTCCTTAAAGTTTTCACTATTTTGTAATACCTTTTATGTCCTTGCAAATCAGAAGAAAAGAGGGAGAGGACTATCTCCCTGATATGCATTGGAAATCTGGTCTTTTTTCACTACTTTGTAATACCTTTTATGTCCTTGCAAATCAGAAGAAAAGAGGGAGAGGACTAACTCCCTGATATGCATTGGAAATCTGGTGTTGGAAGAAGGCAATCAAAACTCTGTTGAAATATATGAAAATGAAGTTTTTTTACAAGTTATTGATTTATTATAAAATGATATTAGTTTAATTGATTAAATATTTTAATTTTTAAAAAAGAAACACGGGTTTAAACTTTATAAATAAATATATATTAAATTATTGTAATACCACTATACGAAAAATTATGAAATTGTCAACAAAGCTTCCATGCTTTCGCACATTCACAGAATTTCTCACATTTGTGTCAAGAAAAATATAGTTGCTAATGTGCCCTTTTGTCTTGTAGTTTGCTCTCTGGGTCCAAACACCACCCCTTCCCCCTTTAAATGCAAGGCAATGTGGCTCTTAGCCCGAAGAGCTCCACTTCGGAGGCCCACTCTATGTAAATATGAGAGACAAGCAAGAGAATCGCCTTCAAAAGAGAGCAACAGTCTTAAAAATATATCGTTACCCTAATTGATAAATATGTATATGCTACAGGTTCTTTAGCTGCGGTCCCATGCACTGTTTTGTTTCGCAACATAATTAGTCATTGTGGGTGCATTCTTTTGCACACTAAAGTGGATGGCATGAGTGTTGCACATGCCAAAAGGCTAAAAGAATAAACCCAAAAATAATAATAAGAACGAGAAGTGTAATAAGGGTAGTAGATCTTCGAAGGTTAGTGGATTGGTAACACATTTCAAAAGGTTAAAAGAATAAACCCAAAAATAATAATAAGAACGGGAAGTATAACAAGGCGTAGTAGGTCTTGGAGGGTTAGGTGGATTGGTAAGTGTTTGTTTGGTCAAGCACTTATCAAAAATACACCCAGGTTCAAAGTTGGGGGCAGCCTGTTTGCAAAGGTAGTAGTTTGATTTGAATTTTTTGAGTGCAACTGACGACGACGACGTTACGAATCCGAGCTGGTGGTCCTCTTCACGCTAGATCAACAATAATGAAGTGGAATAGGTTTGATGGGAGCAGTCAACAATAATGAAGTGGAATAGGTTTGATGGGAGCAGCCCTGTGGTTTGAACCCAGTTACTAATATGGTTGTGATCAACTCCTCTATGTAACCCAAAAAAACAAGGCTTAATAATGTGATTAAATTTCTTGATTTACAAATAGGAGAGCCAGGTTTGTTTAATTATTAAGCTATTATGATAGTCTATCTTAACCCATAAAACAAATTTATTAATATAACTTTATAGTCCATCTTAACGCTTTAGAACCAATTTATTAATAAAACCAAAAAAAACGTAATAAAGGAATCAAATGGTATGAACAACCTTTTAGATCACTGAATTTGTTATGTTTAATTATTAAAATTATGTTATAATATTTTTTTTTTTTTTTTTGGTATATAGAAGCAATGGTTACAATCACGATTTTTAGTAACTACCAGCACAGCTGGTTATAATATTATCACATGGTTTGATATGATTGGGGTTGTATGTTTTGAATTTTTTCAGCTGATACATGTTTAATAATTAATTTTAATTATTAAAATAATGTCAATCATACATACTTAATTATTAAAATAATGTTATAATATTTGTTAACCATACAAACTTAATTATTAAAATAATGTTATAATATAGCCTATGTGATCCATTCAAAACCATTGCAATCCATATAATAATATCACCATGTGGTTTGATGTAATCCGTTGAAAACCATTGCAATCCATATAATAATATCACCATGTGGTTTGATGTAATCCGTTGAAAACCATTGCAATCCATATAATAATATCACCATGTGGTTTGATGTTGAAAACCATTGCAATCCATATTATAACCAACCAAGGCATAGCATGAAAGTGGTTCACGAATCACTTCAATGAAACTGTATGCCCATCATCAAGGTTCCATTTCAACTACAGTCTGACCCACCCCGATAACAAGTGAGAGAAAAAAAGTAAGACCTAGAACAAACCAAAGAGAATTTCGACCTAATATATAGGTCTAGGATAAGTATTCAAGCCTGAAAATGCCCATATGATTTAATGCAGCCAACCCAACCATACTTTGGTGGGTCACCACCATCTGGAGTGGGGAAAGAAGGGAAAAAAGAAAAAGAAAACCACATAACTTGGAGAGGGCACTTACATGGAATGTTCATACCATTCAATGCAACTCTAACTCATTGCATATGTACTTATATAATTTAGGAATACATAAGTTGAAGGGGTGCTTACGTAAGGAATTTTGAAGACCTTGTCAACTGCAAGAAGTCCTATGAGCCCAAAGAAGCTGAGGCCTCCACAGAGCCATGCAAGTTTTAGGAATACATAAGGGTACTTCCGTAAGGAATTTTGAAGGCTTTGTCAACTGTAAGAATTCCCATGAGCCCAAAGAAGCCGAGGCCACCACAGAGCCATGCAAGGGCTTCGTACTTGCCCACCATGTGAGCCAGAATTAGTTTGAACTGATTAATTCATGATAAGCCATTACAATATATAGCTTGGGAATGTAACTGACGAATCTCCCAAGTGGGTAAAAGACAAATATATGAGAATCAAATGTTCTCAACATCACACCAAACCACCTAAATATTACCTATTACAACTGAAGATATTCACAGGGAATATTACCCCATGAAAATAGAAAAACACACTAATAATAGAAATCAATCAAACTCCAACATACTCCCCCTTGAAGTTGACGGGACTGGCAAGGAAGTTCCTCAGCTTCAAAAATTGAGTTTTGACAACTCCCTTGGTGAACAAATCTGCAATGTTGTCTTCAGTGTTGCAATGATGCAATCCAATCACCTTCTTCTCGATCATGTCTCGTATGAAGTGATACTTCATATCAAAATGCTTTGACCTGCTATGATGAACTGGATTATATGCTAGCTGAATAGCACTCATGTTATCACAATACAATGTAGTAGGACCATATTGCTTTTCTCCAATTTCTTCAAGGACTTTCCTCAACCACAATGCTTGAGCACTAGCACTTGTGATTGCAATGTATTCTGCTTCGGTGGAAGAGAGAGCAACTATAGTTTGTTTCTTTGAGCTCCAAGTGATTAAACCAGACCCAAGGCTGAAACAATTACTTTATGTAGACTTCCTGTCATCTATATTACTCCCCCAATCTGAATCACTAAAACTAAACAATTTTACATCTTCATTTTTACAATAATGGATGCCAAAATCCATTGTACCTCTTACATATCTCAATATTCTTTTTGCAGCTTTCATGTGTAATTCAGAAGGGTCACTCATATACCTTGATACAAGTGATACAACACATGCAATATCTGGTCTAGTGTTGGTGAGAAACATCAAACTCCCAACCATACTTCTATATGTGGTCACATCAATTTTTTCAGTTCCATCATCCTTACTCAACAACTCACCATGAGCTATTGGTGTTGCAACAAGTTTACAATTTTCCATCCCAAATGTTTTTAACATATCATTGGCATATTTGTTTTGACAAATGAAAATTTCACTATCACTTTGATACACCTCCATACCAAGAAAATAGTGCATCAAGCCTAGATCTTTCATCTCAAATTCATGCATCATGGTATTCTTGAAGTCATCATTCAACTTAGGATTACTACCTAAGTAAATCAAGTCATCTACATATAAACAAATAAGAAGAATGTCATTACCTTGTTTCTTATAGTATAAGGTTGGCTCACTCTTGCTTCTCACAAAACCATATTGACGGAAGTACCCATCAATTCTTGAATACCAAGCTCTTGGAGCTTGCTTAAGACCATACAAGGCCTTCTTCAACCTGTAAACAATATTCTCCTTACCTTGAAATACAAATCCTTGAGGTTGTTGCACATAAACCTCCTCATCCAAGAATCCATTCAAAAAAGCACTTTTTACATCCAAGTGATGTAAATTCCAGTTTTTATGAGCAGCAATAAAAAGAACCATCCTCATTGTTTCTTGTCTTGCAACTGGAGCAAAAGTGTCCTCATAATCAATGTCATACCTTTGTGTGAACCCCTTGGCCACAAGTCTTGCTTTGTGTCTCTCCACTGTTTCATCAGAATTATATTTTTTTTTGTAGACCCATTTAGAGCCCACAACTTTCTTGCCTTTTGGAAGCTCAACTAGATCCCAAGTATCATTCTTCTTGATGGAGTTCATTTCTTATTTCATTGCCTTCATCCATACATCATTAGTACATGCTTGTTCATAACAAGATGGTTCTAAATCAACAAGAGACATTAAGGCATAATTCACAACATCACCTTTGGGCTTACCATCTGGAAGGGTTTACCTTCTACTGTGAACGGAATCAACCAAGTTATATGGAATTTCAATAACAGACAAATAACAGATCGAATTGCGAAAGCGAATGAATCAAATATTTAATAATAAATCGTTGCCACTAGGAGGGCAGATCCCGCCGTAGAGGCAAAAGCAGAGATGCAGAGATATAAAAATAAAAGAGATGATGATCTTCTAATCAATGAAAGCTAATCTAATATATATGAAATTGTACACAAATGGATAACCTAGCCGACTGCTAGGTTTGGGCTGTAGCATGACTCCCCTCCTCAGAAAGCTTTGTCCTCAAAGCTGGAAATGTCTGGAAAATACTTTCGTGTTCCCATGTGGCATCTTCCTCTGGTAGGTCTTGCCATTTGATGAGAAATTCTTGAATCTGGCGTGATCTTAGTCTTCGTATTCTGTGTTGTAATATATCTTCGGGTTGGAGATGTATGCGGCCTTCCTCATCGAGCACTGGTAATTCTGATTGGCCTTGCACTTTCTGACCAATTACCTTTTTGAGACAGGAAACATGGAATACCGGGTGTATTCGTGATGATGAAGGAAGTTCTAACTGGTAGGCTACTTCTCCAATGCGGCGCACAATTTTGTAAGGACCATAAAATCGTGGTGCCAACTTTTGATTGGTCTTTATCCTTAAAGATGCTTGTTTGTAAGGTTGCAACCTTAGGAAAACCTTGTCACCGACATTAAAAGTTCATTCTGATCGGTGCAAGTCATGTTGTTGTTTCATGCGATTTTGTGCTTGGAATAAATTCTCCTTAAGGATGGTGAGTGTCGCCTGCCTTTGTTGAAACCAATCATCCACTTTGTCTACTTTGGATGAACCAGGAACGTAATCTGCTACGATAGGAGGCTTAGTTCCATACAATGCTTCAAAGGGAGACATCTTAATGGAATAATGGTAAGAAGTGTTGTACCACCATTCCGCCATTGCTAGCCATTGGCTCCATTGATATTGTTTATCTTGAGCAAAACATCGTAAGTATGTACCCAAACATTTGTTAACTACTTCTGTTTGACCATCTGTCCGGGGATGGTAAGTTGAGGACATGTTCAATTTGGTACCACTAAGTCGAAATAATTCTCGCCAAAAGTTACTAGTGAAGATGGGGTCTCTATCACTTACAATATTTTTTGGCATACCATGTAATTTGAAAATTGAATCCATAAATACCTTTGCCACCTTGATTGCGGAAAATGGATGTTGTAGAGCCTGAAAATGAGCGTATTTGGATAACCGGTCTACGACGACGAAGATAATTTTTCTGCCTTCTGATTTTGGAAGACCTTCAATAAAATCCATAGATATATGTTCCCACTGTCGTTCAGGGATGGGTAAAGGTTGTAACAATCCTGGTGATTTGACTGTTTCTCCTTTATTGCGCTGGCAAACTTCACATTCTGCTACCCATTGTTTGACTTCTGCTTTTAATCCTTTCCAACAAAATGATTGTTTGACCCTTAAATATGTTTTCAAAAATCCTGAATGTCCTGCTGATGGAGAAGCGTGTGATTCGTCGAGGATCTTTGATTTGAGTTCTGAATTATGTGGAATGTAAATGCGGTTCTTCTTCCGGAGGATGTTATCTTCATAAGAGAACAAAGGGTGTTTAGAAGACCCTATAGATAATTCATGAATTATCTGGGCAGTTTCACTATTGGACAACCATTCACTTTGTAATTGAGTTACCCATTGGAAGCAAGGACCTGAAATAGCATTGATGACTACTTCATCTTCATATTTTCTGGACAACGCATCGGCGGCTATATTTTCCTTCCCTTTCTTATATTCGATAACGAAATCATAACCCAGAAGTTTGGTTAACCACTTATTTTGTTCTGGATAAGAAAACCTTTGCTCCAAAAAATGCTTGAGGCTACTATGATCTGTTTTTATAATGAAGCGGCTACTGATTAGGTAGTGTCTCCATTTTTCTACTGCATGAAGAATAGCCAACATTTCTTTTTCATATGTTGATCTTCCCAAAAATTTTCCGAAAAGCTGTTTACTTTCAAATGCCAATGGATGACCTTCTTGCATTAATATAGCCCCAATTCCTGTTCTCGATGCATCACATTCTATAATAAATGGTTTGTGAAAATTGGGAGTTGCTAATACTGGAGTTGTACACATGGCTTGCTTAAGAGCTTCAAAAGCTAGAGTAGCCTCTTCCGACCAACGAAAAGCATCCTTTTTTGTGAGTGCCGTGAGAGGTGCTGCAATCTTACCATAATTCCGTACAAACTTGCGATAGTAGCCCGTGAGACCCAAAAAACCATGAAGTTTCTTGATGGTTTTAGGTAAAGGCCACTCTTGAATTGCCTTAATCTTATTGGGATCGACTTTGACACCCTCATGTGAAACTATATGACCAAGATACTCGACTTCTTGAACACCAAAAGAACATTTGGAGCGTTTAACAAATAATTTTTCTTTGTGTAGAATGTGAAGGGCTTTATCCACATGATGTAAATGGTCCGTCCATGTTTTGCTATATATGAGGATATCATCAAAAAAAACTAATACAAACTTACGGAGGAGTGGACGAAACACTTGGTTCATGAGACTTTGGAATGTGGATGGTGCATTCGTGAGACCAAAAGGCATGACCAAAAATTCGTAATGACCTTCATGAGTACGAAAGGCCGTTTTGGGAATATCTTCTTCTCTAACACGGATTTGGTGAAAGCCAGAGCGAAGGTCTAATTTTGTAAAAAATTTTGCCCCATGCAACTCATCTAATAGGTCATCTATGATGGGTATAGGAAATTTGTCCTTGATAGTGAGTTTATTGAGAGAACGAAAGTCAGGACACATACGCCAAGAGTTATCTTTTCGTCTAGCCAGGACTACAGGTGAGGAATAGGGACTAGTGCTGTGACGAATGACTCCATGATCCAACAAATCCTGAACGATCTGTTCGATTTCGGTCTTTTGTGGTTGAGGATAGCGATAAGGACGACTGTTAGGTGGGGCACTTCCTGGCATCAAATGGATGGCATGATCATGAGATCGTTTAGGTGGTAATCCTTGAGGTTCTTGGAAAACCTCGTCATAATGTGTGATGATATCTTGTAACTCAGGTGCAATAATATCCGAAGTTGCTGACGATTGTTTTTCCAAACAATTAATTTGAGCTATAAACCCATATCCACCCTTTTTTAACATCTTTTCCATACTATGAGAGCTCACCATTTGTGTTGGAGGAGTAGTAATGCCTTGTAAGCGAATGACTCGTCCATTTTCCTTCCATTCCACAAATAATTTTTTGAAGTTGAAGCTAACTGTGTCTAATGTTTCCAACCATTCAACCCCCAAAATGACATCAGAATTTCCCAAATTCATGACAAAAAGGGAGCCAAACCAGGTATAAGTTCCCATCTTTATGGAAACTTGAGATGTGCGACCCACGCATTGTGCGTTCACCCCGTTGGCCACTAAAACCTGGAATTTGTCTTTGTTGGAAGAGTTAATGAATAAATTCAAGGCTTTTGCTGTTTTGATGTCGATAAAATTGTGGGTGCTACCAGAATCAATTAGCACATTCACCTTTTTCTGGCGGAGAAAACCTGGTACCTTGATGGTATGGTGGGCGGTTAAACCCATGAGAGCATGCACTGAAATTGCCATTGTATCCTCTTCTTTTTCGTCTATAGTCCATGGTAGGTCTTCTGGCATAGGTTCTTCTGATTGGTAAGGTTCATCCTCTTCCCCTTCACCTTGATCACCTTCAATATGAAAGTTTTGTTTTTGGGCACAAGCTTCTTCCCTGGGGTGATGAGTGCGACATTTATAGCAAAAATATCTTGATGGTTGATCATTTCTACGAAAGGAATTGTTGCGGTATGAAGGACGATTATATGTTTCCCGCTGTGCAGACAACTGATGTCTCTTCTCGGCCAACTTGGCTATTCTTATACAACTGTTCAACAAGGTTGGATCGTGCATGTCTACCTCCACTCGAATACTTTCTTTCAAACCATTGCGAAAGGCACCTACCACTGTGTCGGGACTAAGGTCTGAAGTGTATGGTAGTAAACTGGTAAACTCCGAAACGAATTCACTAACTGACCCTTTTTGTTTAAGAGATAACAATCTTACTGTGTAGGATGATGTAGCTCCGTCGTCAAATCTTTCTAAAAAAGAGGTAGTGAATTTTCTCCAGGTAATAATAGCTACATTCTCTTTTTTAAGCCATACAAACCATTGGTAGGCCTCAGTGCCTAATTTTGTTGCAGCGAAAGGAACTTTATCAATTTCCTTAATTTGATATAAGTCAAGGATGCCTTCCATTTTGGCTAACCAACCACGAGGATCATGACCTTCAAAAGTGGGCATATCAATTCGTGGAAAGTTAATATTAGGGCCTCTTGGTTGGTGATAACCCGTGTCCCTTTCTTGATTTTGGTTATACCGTTGTCTTTGATAGGGATCCCTGTAATTATCCGAATCACCTCGTTGTTGTTGCCAATCATCATTAGGATCGACAGTTTCTACATTCCGTTGGGCATGGGAGTGATTTTGGGGATTAGTATTGGGATTAGGTTGTTTTTGTGCTTGCACAAGTTCTTTTAGGGTGATACCCATGTCGTGTAGACTCTCTAGTATGTTTTGAAGAGACTCCCTATCAGACATGGCTGAATTACTTGAGTCTCCTTGCGTGATGTTTTCGTGAGTTGGGGAAGGATTAGTAGCCATAGGATCTACTAGGGGATGATGTGGATTATAACTACCAATTTTAAAAGGAGAAGGAGAATTTTTTGTACCTGGGCTTCGATTTGGTCTTCGTGCGTTGTTATTGGTCGTCTCTGAGCTGGATAATCGACCGTCAAGACCCTTGCTCCAACTTTTACTCATGCACTGCTCAAAAATTGTTTGCTGAGTAGTTCTTGAACTTCAAAATTTCTTGCTGAATTGAATTACAAAAATTTGTTTTCTCCGCCTTATTGCCACTCCAACTGTGGCGCGGATGTAAGTGTGGATGGCTTCCTTGCCCGCAACTTTGAACAACAACTCTTTTTTTTTTTTTTTGACAATATCAACCACTTGACAGCATGCGAACGGACGACACGAACCGCGAGCTAAGACCCACGACGAGTCAGACAGCTAAGACCAGAACACTGGCCGACTGACACGGAAGACGAAGATACGACACGACACTGGCCGACTGACACGGAAGACGAAGATACGACACGACACCGAGCGAGACTACGCGAACGGAAGACAAGGACCCAAACGACACGACACGCTGAGGGAACCAACGACACGACACGCGGAGGAGACCAAACGACACACGGAGGACAGGGAGGATAAGGCTCGACACGCGGAGGGGACTAACGACACGACACGCGGATGAAAGGGCGGACAAGGCTAGGCACGGAGGAAGACCACCGTGTGACCGAAGTCACACCGTAAAAGGTGTGACTGGTGCCTATTAAACTATTAAACCCACGAACTATGCTGAATGTGGGATAAATGATGGAGACCACGCCCGAAATTAATTTTGCCCCTGACGTCAGCCAAATAAAAATTTGTAACGACCTTAGGATTGCCCGTAAATTAAAAATTTCCGCGATTAGGATTGGACGATGGCTTCTGGGACGAACTGTGCAAATCCAGCAGACGTCTGTGGGTGTTTTGTTATCGCGAAGAGAGGATTCGATATGGCGGTGGTTAGGGAAAAACTGGAATGAGCAGTGGCAGAAACTGGACTCGAAACGCCGGATCACCGTAGTAAGACCCTCTTTGCAAACGCTGGGAAAAACTTGAACGAGCAGTGGCGGAAACTGGAATCGAAACGCCGGATCACCGCCGTAAGGCCCTCTTTGCAAACGCTGGGAATACGGTGACGCGAGGCGAATTGCAGCTGGATATTGCGCAAACGAATGGCCGTGTTATGAGACCGAAAACTCCCGGAGATCGCCGAATCTGATACCACTTGGAAGGGTTTACCTTCTACTGTGAACGGAATCAACCAAGTTATATGGAATTTCAATAACAGACAAATAACAGATCGAATTGCGGAAGCGAATGAATCGAATATTTAAAATAAATCGTTGCCACTAGGAGGGCAGATCCCGCCGTAGAGGCAAAAGCAGAGATGCAGAGATATAAAAATAAAAGAGATGATGATCTTCTAATCAATGAAAGCTAATCTAATATATATGAAATTGTACACAAATGGATAACCTAGCCGACTGCTAGGTTTGGGCTGTAGCACCATCATTTTCATCACCATACATATGCAAGTTTTCAAGTCTTTTTACCACTTGATCTACCTCTTGTGCTTGACTTCTTGTAACTCTTCTTTGAAAATTTATATCTAACATTTGAGAGGATGGATGGTTTTGTTGGAGCTTTTTACTTTTCAACACATTACTTGGAGAATCTTCACTCAATAGTGTGAAATATTCATTTGTTTGAATAGTACTCCTTTGATAAATGTCACTTAAGCTTCCTACCTTCCTTGGTGGACTTGAACTTGCACTTGAAACTGAAGAACTAGATGAGGGGCTGCTTGGTGGAGAACTAGATGAAGGGCTTCTTTTTAGAGAGCTAGATGAGGGGTTGCTTTGTGGATTAGTAGCACTTGGAACTAAAACATTAGTGGGTTGCTCATCATCATCAATAATACCACCATAAACAGATTTTGACTTCTCAATATGGCCTTTTTGATGACCATAAACTCCCCCTTCATCAAAAATCACATCTCGAGACACAACAACCTTGTGTGTCTCTGGATTAAAGAGCTTATATGCTTTGGTATTTTCACAATACCCAAGGAATATGCATGCTTCACTTTTGGGATCTAACTTCTTCCTTTTTTCATCAGGAACATGTGCATAAGCCAAGCAACCAAAAACTTTGAAATGACTTACAGCTGATTTCCTTCCATACCATGCCTCATATGGAGTGATGACATCCAAGCTAGAAGTAGGACTCCTATTCAAAATATAAATGGAAGTCCTTACCGCATCAGCCCAATACATATTGGTTAACCTCTTTGTTTGTAGCATGCTTCTTGCCATATTTACCACTCTTCTATTTTTACGCTCAGCCACACCATTTTCTTGTGGTGTGTAAGCAGCTGTGAGTTGCCTTCTAACACCACAATATTTACAAAATTGAAGAAATTCATTTGAACAAAATTCTCCTCCCCTATCAGTCCTTAAAAATTTAACATAGTGCCCACTTTTATTTTCAACATGATTTTTAAAATCTTTAAAACAATCAAATGCCTCATCCTTTGTATTCAAAATATAAAACCAACACATTCTTGAAAAATCATCTATGAAGGTGAGAAATTATGAATTCTTACCAATACTTTGAGTCTGCATTGGCCCACAAATATCATAATGCACCAATTTAAGGGGATAAGTCGCTCTCCATGCTTTTCCTTTTGGAAAATTCATCCTTGAGTGCTTGCCCAAAGCACATCCTTCACACACACCTTTTTGATCATAAATTTTAGGTAGCCCATATACCATCTCTTGAGAAACCATTTTCCTCAAACTAGAAAAATTTACATGGCAAAATCTTAAGTGCCATATCCAACTTAGAGGAAACAATCTATTCTTGGTCATGGGAATAGTAGTGACGTGCCTATGCCCATGATTCTTATCAAAAATCTCACAGTTATTGTTTTCAAACACAAGCTTAAAATTATTTTCCATGATTTGCCCAACACTCAACAAATTATGTTTTAAATTTGGAGTGTAGTAAATATCAGTAACTTTCTTCTTACCTTAATTAGTGTGTACTTCCATGGTTCCTTTGCCTTCAACTTGCAATGCTTTGTCATCTCCAAGCTTGATCTTGGACTTGTAGGAATTGTCAATTGTAGATAGCAACTCCTCCTTGCCGATCATGTGATTGGAACATCCGGTATCAAGAATCTATGTCTCATTCAAATTTTGATCATATTTTTCATATGATAAAACTAAAATTGATGAGTCCTCCTCCTCACCATAGTGTGCATTATTGCTTCTTGCTCCATGTGATGCTTTCAATCTACAATCTTTTTCAAAGTGCCCATACTTGTTACAATAGTAACATTGTTTGTTACTTCTTCCTTGGAAGCCACCTCTTCCTCTTTCTTGGAAGCTACCTCTTCCTCCTCTTGGAGAAAAACTACCTCTACCTCTTGAAGAAGATCTACCTCTTCCTCTCCATTGGCCTCTTCCTCTTGAACTAGATTCACCTTCTTTGGATGAAAATGCTTTTTCTTCCATTCCCCCAACATTTAACATTAAGGAACCTATGAGTTGATCATATGTGAGAGTAGTCAAGTCCTTACTCTCCTCAATGACTATAGATATTTGATTCCATTTGGGCAAAAGTGTCCTCAACACTTTCTTTACAATGACTTCATTTTTCACTTCTTCACCAAGAGACTTCATTTTGTCAACACATGCTTTGGCTCTCATGCAATAGTCTCCAACCTTTTCATTCTCCTTCATCCTAATATTTTCAAACTTCATTTTGAGATTTTGCAATCTCACTTGCTTGACTTGAGTGTTGCCTTCATAGCTCTCTTTTAGAGCTTGTCATGCATCTTTGGCTGATGCACAACTTGCAATCCTTGAGAAAATTCTCTCATCCAAGGTTGTTTGCAAGTAGAATATTGCAATACTATTCTTCTTTTGTGCCTCTCTTGTTGCTTTTCTATCGGTAGCTGGAACAGTACTCCAATCGGTTGGCTCTGTGTAGCCATCCGCCACAATCTCCCAAGCACCTTTGCTAATGAGCAAGTGCTTCATCTTGATTGACCAGTAGTCATAGTTGTCTCCTCTAAATTTTGGGATTGGGAAATTAATATTGCCATTTGCCATTTTTACAAATCAATGTTGTAGCTCCTTCCTTACTCATTGGTGGACTTTCAATCCCAATGATTGTTCTTCAAATGCAGCAGACAATGCTGAATTCCAATGATCACAGAAGCACGTGCTGATGTGCACATCAGTTTTTTTTTTTGTTTTTTGTTTTTTGTTTTTTGTTTTTTTTTTGTTTTTTGTTTTTTGTTTTTTTTTTTTGTGACTCTATCAAATAGATTAAAATATTTAATTAAAATAAAACCATTCTATTAAAAAAAACTATTAAAATATCTCTATTTATATCAATATATTTATATCTCTATTGATATAAAACCATTCTTTTTAAAAGGAAACAAATCCCCTATTCCTTCTCATCCTCAACACAAAGCCAAAGTTGGAGCTGCTTCTACGCAGAGAACAAAGGAAGACAGAGCAAAATGGGTTTGGATGCAGTCAAAAAATTCCATTACATCGATTTCTGGTGTGGTGACATCACCAACACCTACAGGAGCTTCTCATGGGGCCTCAACATGCAATTGGTCACCAAGTCTGACTGGACCACCGACAATCAGACCTACTACAGTTTTACCCTACAATCCAACGACCTTTTTTTTGTATTCACGACACCATATTCCTCCAAAATCGACCAGAGCACCACCAGGCTACCCCATTCGACCTTCGATTTTGAGGATACCCACACATTTTTCACCAAGAATGGTCTGGTCGTTTCCACCGTCGAAATCCTTATCGAAGACGTTGAAGACGCCTTTGAAAAGAGCATGGAGAATGGCGTCGTTGTCATCCTGAAACAACACAAAAAATTCTTAAACAAAAAAACTAACAAGGTTTCTCTCAAACATGAATCTAATACCACATGTGAGCCAGAATTAGTCTGAACTGATTAATTCATGATAAGCCATTACAATATATAGCTTGGGAATGTAACTGACGAATCTCCCAAGTGGGTAAAAGACAAATATATGAGAATCAAATGTTCTCAACATCACACCAAACCACCTAAATATTACCTATTACAACTAGAGATATTCATAGGGAATATTACCCCATGAAAATAGAAAAACACACTAATAATAGAAATAAATCAAACTCCAACACACCATGGGCCCTACCCGCTCCAAACAGGATTCTGGGTATGCGCTCCCATCATCCCAGATGAGTTCATATTTCATAGGAATTTTGTTGAATCACAACCCCAATTACATAGACATGTACACAATGTTTATATCTCAAAACCCTCCACACACAGACATGTACACGATGTATATATACCGATCATATACACAATGTGTATATGCCATAAACTGCCACATACATATACACAATGTATATATCGATGAGAATGGAAGGGGTTGAGGGTGCCAACGACTAAGCCCCTACCAGATCTACTGTGGAGTGAACCGGAGGTCGTCGCTCTGGCCCTGAGCAATCCTGTATCGGACCTCCTATAGCCCTTCATACCATTTTTGTTGTTGATAATTCTCTACTTTGCCTTCTTTGTTTGTGTTTTCCTCTTCTCCATTTTTTTTTTTTGTTTTCTTGTTATGTTGATCTTTTCATTCTATCACCGCAACTGACTTGACAGATGCCATTTTGTGTTGTTGCTCTAGCCTAGGCCTTCTGATTTCTTCTTGATCCCTGAGACCATTCTTGGCATCTTCAATTTCGTACATTCATTTAGTGTCTAGATTATAAGGTCTATGTGGTGATTGGCAGATTAGTGAATGAAAACATTTCATGGGGCTAGGTACTTACTTAGAAGGAATTTAGGTTTAAACTTGGGGTATGTATGAATCTTATGAGTGTGTGCCAGACGATGAAAGTACAAATCTTGGGTAAACGATGGTCCTCTTCACATTAAGTTATAAAATAACGATGTGGTATAGACTTGTTGGAAGTAGGCCCTATGCTTTGAACCTGTAGTTGGGTTTAAGCTCTTTCAACATTTATGTCTATCTAGGCACTTACCTAGAAGAGAACTAGGTTCAAACCTAGGGAATGCATGTTTGTAAAAGTAGTAGTCTGCCCTAAATCCTCTAAGTGTGTGCCAGACAACGAAAAATCTTGAGCGACCGATGGTATTGTTGGAAATTTTGAGTAAGTTGTGTTGTCATTGATGTCAAGAGGTTTAATTTCAAAAGGTTGATGTTAGAGAGCACTTTGTATGGCAGGAATATTCTTCTATGGTTGATATGGTTAAAATTGATCAAGGCAAAGTTCATCCCAAAAGCAAGCAAACTGGTTTGAAAGAAGAGGCCATGGTTTAAAAGGAAATACAAATATTATTATAATATTTTCAATATTATAATAATTGGGTCCAAGAAATCATTCAAAAAAGATATTGTGGACAAGGTTTATTGAGCTTTTATAAAAGGTTGCAAAGGTTTTTTTTTAATTATTTAAATTAAAATATTTTAACAAAAGTTAAAATTTTAATTTAAAATAATTTATGGTGCCAAAGTTTCAAATTGAATTCAAATTCAAAAGCAAGAGAGGGTCGACTTTTTTTAAACCAAAGGAAAGAGTATTTAAAGGAAATGATTTTTCATTTCCAAATGTTGTTTTAATTCGAATGCCTAAGTGATGAGATAATTCGTGCACTCGAATTTCGAAAGGGAGAAGACGTTTGTGAGTCTTAAAGGCAAGGGAGGCAGGGTTGTGTTGAAACTTGCCTAGAGCAGAAGACATATCCCATAGCGCTGGGTAGCATAGGTGGTAGGAGGAACGTGGCTAAGGTGCTTGCGAAGGGAAGGTTTCAGTTTTGAATCCCTCCGAGTTGTTTTGCAAGAGGATAAATCATATTTTCATTTTCAACGAAGGTGATTTCAAATATGAGATCATGGATATTTGATTTCTTGTGAGCATGTAGCCTAAATGGTAGCTTAGCCTTGGGCTAGGGCATTGTGGTGGCTTAGGTTACGGGTTCGAGCTTGAGCGCTGGTCCTTGAGACTTGTGTAATATTTTTCATAGGCAGAATATTAAAGGTATGTGTTTTAATTAATGTGCTTCTATGGTCTTGGAATACATGATTTGACTTTGAGGTTTTGAAATCGTGAAAGGAAAATAAGTGAAATTGATTAGAGAGTCATAAGGGGTGTTAATTAAATATTTTATTTTGGGTGCTTATAAATTAAACCAAGTATTGGAGATTATAAGGTGTAAATAAAGGAACTTTATTTTTGATATGTGTAAAATATTTTTTTGAAAAAGGAGATTATAAGGTGTAAACAAAGGAACTTTATTTTTGATGTGTGTAGAATATTATTTTGAAATAGAAGGAGATTATAATGTTTAAACAAGGAACTTTATTTTTTATATGTATTGAATATTATTTTTAAAGTGAAGGAGTGATAAGGTGTATTTGTGACTTGACATTTTATTGTATTTCTTGTAACGGTGAAATATTTGTTGAGGTAAATATTCTAGTGGAGATTTTGAGATAGATTGTTGTTATCTAACCTAGAATTGGCAAAAGGATTTGGTTGTGAGTAAAATAGGTTTTGAAGACATATCTCCATAAAAGTAAAGAGATATGGGCACATCATCTTTTGTTTGAAATGTTGGAATGAATGTTGTAGAATATAAGGTGGAGTGAAAAGGATTGTTTGATAAGCATTGTTGGAAATATTTGAGTGAATTCTTATTTGCTTCATTGGTGAATGTTTAGAGAACGTTTGAGATAGAGATTGAGGATTTTTTGAGTTAGGGTTTGAAACCCACATTGTGCACTTTGTTTGAATAAGTATGAAAACACTTGTTTAGGGTTAGTAAGCAAGTTGTGTTTCATTGGTTGAATGATTGAGTGAAATTCTTGAGCATTGGATTTGAGTGATATTGAAAGTGAATGTGCAAACATTAAAAATCAGATTTGTGAAAGCAATAGACTTAATAATTGAGTAGAACATATTGAGTTTTTATAGAGTACGTCATTCTCTATATGTTCCAGAGGTTAAATGAATTTTGGATAAAATATGTCTTAACTGCTTCAAGTTTAAAGGAATTACCTTGAAGATTAGACAAAGCATTCAATAGCATTGTGTGCAATATTTGAGATTGATTGAGCATATTTTGTGAGTTTTTTTTAGTATGTATTAATATAGATTTGAGCAATTCTTTGTGAAGACTTGAAGGCATATTTGAGGTAAGTCTTGGTGAATACTTGAGAGTAGATTGAGCAGGTTCTTGAGAGGACTTGAAAGCAAATTTGAGGCAAGTCTTGGTGAAGACTTAACAGCAGATTGAGCAAGTTCTTGAGAGGACTTGAAAGCAAATTTGAGGTAAGTCTTGGTGAAGACTTGAGAGCAGATTGAGCAAGTTCTTGAGAGGACTTGAAGGTATATTTTAAGCAAGTCTTTGTGAAGACTTGAGAGTAGATTTGATTGATTGATTTGTTCAAGATTTGTGTTAAGGCTTGGGGTAAATATAAGCAAGGTTGATTTGTGATTGGATCAAGCTTAGTGTTAAGGCTTGAGTACATATTTGCGGATAAAGTTTGGTACATATTGTGAGCATATTTGTGCTAGACCTGAGACATATTTAGAGTAGATTTCTACTACACTTAGGATAGAGTTTGGTACAGATCTGAGACATATTTGAGAGTAATCTTTGGATGTGATAGAGCAACGAATAGGAGTCTCCAGTGGATAGAGATCCATAAGCCAGGGTAGTGAGGACAGAGGTCTTCTATGGAGAGATATCCACAAGCCATAGCAGTAGGGGCAAATGTTTTCTAGAATATCATCAACCAGAGCAGAGGGGAAAGGATTCTCCTATGGATAGAGATCCACGAACCAGAGCAAGGGGAAAGAGTTCTCTTGTGATAGAGTTCCATGAACCAGAGCAAGGGCAAATATTTCTCTTGTGGAGTGTGATCCACAAACTATCTGGGAAGATAGAGTTCTTTTGTGGAGAGCGATCCATGAACCAGTTGAGGAGATAGAGGTCTCCTAGATCAAGTTCCATGAACCAGAGAAAATAGGAAAGAGTTCTCCTATGGAAAGAGATCCACAAATCAGAGCATATGGGATTGGTGTCTCCTTTGGATAGAGGTCCATAAACATTGTAATAGGTAATTGATTCCCAAGAATATTTGTTGAGAAAATTTAGTAGAAAGATTTTCTCTATGGAGTAGCCCACATTGAGTGAACCACATTAAATTGGTATCTCTATTGTGTGTGATGATTTATGATTTGCTTTGATTATTGTTGTTGATATTGCCATTGATAATATTGGATAATATTATTTGGAAAATAAAAGTAAAAGTTGATTTTATACTGTTCACCCCCCTCTCAGTATAAGCTCATGTTCTTCAGGTCCTCTTCACATCGATTATAAAATAACAAGGTGGTATAGGCTTGTTGTTGAGGGTAGCCCCTGTGGTTTAAAACCTTCATAGTTACTAAAAATAGTGTGGATGTAACCAACTCCCCTATGTATCCAAATAAATAAAAAAATATTTCTCAAAAAATAAAAATAAAAATAAATGAAACTAAGATCAATTTACTCAAATTAAATATTTATTAAAAACAAAAAACAAATCTCACTGGCCAAAAGCCCCTTTTCCTTAAACTGGACTTTGAGAAAGTTTATGATTGTATTGAGTAGCCTTTCATTCTTGCCATGCTTCAAATTCTTGGCTTTGGCTTCTTTTTTATCAAGGCTATTAGTATGTTGTTTGTTGATGCTTCAGTTTGCCTTACTATTAATGGACATAGATCAGAGAATTTTTGTTTATTTCATTCTATTCGCCATGGTTGTTCTTTGGTCCCCTCGCTTTACATCATTGTTATTGAAGCTTTTGGTTATTTTCTTGCCAATCAAGCATCTAAGGGGTTGGTCAAAGGTATTATTTTACATGACATGTCCACCTAGCTTATTAATGGGCACTTTGCAGATGATTCTTTTATTACTATCAATGAGGATGAGGTTTTAGTTTCAACTACTTTTATTTGTTTGGACATTTTTTGTAAGGCCTCGGGTTCCAATATCCAATGGTCTAAGTCTCTTTGTTTCTGCCTTGCTTCTTCTTTTGTATCTACTTGGATTAGATATTTTTCATGGCATTGGCTTCAAAGGGGTGAGTGCTTTAAGTTCTTAGGAATCTCCTTTGCTTTTGATTCTTGCTGCCAACAAGTTTTAGGTTTGCACAAATATTTTTGTTGCCATTCATGTTTATTACTCCTCCTATTGGGTCCTGTAGGTCGAAAAGACTACACTAGGAGAAATAAGGCAATGATGAACTCCCAAAAAAATTTGAAGAGCCAAAAGGTGTTGTGATTCCATGACATGTCCAATTTTCACCGACAATAAGCAATAAAAATTTGAAAATCAAAAAGTGTCATGGTTCCATGATAAAACAAGTTTCCACTGGCAAGAAACAAGAAAAGGATCGAAAGGCGAAAAGCATCGCGATTTCGCGACCGATCGTTTTTTTTCTGGCAAGGATCAAGAAATAAGTCGAAAGTCAAAAAGCATCATGATTTTCACGACATGTTAGGTTTTCGCTGGCAAAGTGCAGGGTAGATGCTAAGAGGCGAAAAGTGTTGTGATTTCGTAACTAGTCGAGTTTTCGCTAGCAACAAGCAAGAAAATAGTTCAGAGTTGAAATATGTCACAATTTCATGACATATCAGGTTTCTTAGGTTTGCACAAATATTTTTGTTGCCATTCATGTTTATTACTCCTCCTATTGGGTCTTGTAGGTCGAAAAGACTACACCAGGAGAAATAAGGCAATGATGAACTCCCAAAAAAATTTGAAGAGCCAAAAGGTGTTGTGATTCCATGACATGTCCAATTTTCACCGACAATAAGCAATAAAAATTTGAAAATCAAAAAGTGTCATGGTTCCATGATAAAACAAGTTTCCACTGGCAAGAAACAAGAAAAGGATCGAAAGGCGAAAAGCATCGCGATTTCGCGACCGATCGATTTTTTTCTGGCAAGGATCAAGAAATAAGTCGAAAGTCAAAAAGCATCATGATTTTCACGACATGTTAGGTTTTCGCTGGCAAAGTGCAGGGAAGATGCTAAGAGGCGAAAAGTGTTGTGATTTCGTAACTAGTCGAGTTTTCGCTAGCAACAAGCAAGAAAATAGTTCAGAGTTGAAATATGTCACAATTTCATGACATATTAGGTTTCCACTGATAAAGTACAAGGAAGAGACCAAAAGTTAAAAAGCATCGCAATTCTGTGACTGATCGAGCTCTCGTAGGCAACAAATATCGAAGAGACTCGAATAGAGGAGATGCTCGATCGTTACCAACTACATCAAATATGGTGATGTTTTAGTTCGATATGATCATTGCCATATCAATGAAGATAGACGCACTAGGAGAAAAATAGATAAATAAAAGTTACAAACTACCTCCACTACCCACCGATGCACATGGAGCAATCACCTCGTAGTTAGATATTTAGTTCTTTGTTCATCTCCAGACCAATGACATTACAGAATGCTTGTACCAGACTGGCCACCTGGCTTGTTGTTGCAACAATTTTAAATAAACTATGTTTGTATTTTGAAATATTAAACCACTGAGAGGTTATAAATAAGAGTATCGACCTCTTGTTAAGGGTTCGCTCTTAGGCATTTACAAGTTGTATGGATTTAACTTTTGAAAGGAGCAAATACTATAAATATCTTTGTATGTATGAATGGATGGATGTTTCTAATTTATCTGAGTAAATGTACGTGATATTAATTCTTATTTTTAGATTCTTGTTCACATTTATTTCTTAGTCCTAGAAGTGCTAATCTGTGAAGCTAAAGACTATTTTTATCGTGTTGTGTATGGTGAATAACTGGTTGGTTTGTTAAGAGGTCGTGGTAGTTGCTCCCTTTCATGGTTTTGTTCCTTTCTTGTTGTTGCTTAATTTACACCATATCAAGTTCTAGCTTTAGCTACATTTACATTTCTTTCCAACACTCTTTTCTCCCCCCAGGTTACTTTCAAGCTAGATAGAACTTCCTAAAGGAACTAGCCTCCTCTAGAGATTGGATGAGTTAAACCTTGTAGTTTGACCATTCATTCAATGTTGGCCATGTCTTGGGTGCAATAACCAACCATAGGCAAATTTTGGACCAACAATTTTTGGCATGCCCAATGGGACCAAATCCCACTACATACGTAGATTAAAGATTTTGTGTTTATTTTTTTTCTATTTAAAATCAAATCACTTGGCGACTCCATTTTAAATATCAAATCCATAGAAGCTTTATATCTAGTTTTTGGTTAAGTATTGAAATACATGATAACAAGATCAAAAGTAGAAATTCAGAAGAACCCATCGAGTTCCTAGAATTACACCTTGGTAGCCTCAAAGTAAACCCTGTGTTATCTTCCAAATCAAACTCCTTCTCCACCACTACTTTGGGGTCAACCAATGCGGTGAACCCTCCCCTTGCAATCCCTCCTAGTATAGCTTCCAGTGGATCCTCTAACACAACCAACCTTGCACCTACAACTATAGCCAACATAATAGTTGTAATGGTCGTCAATCAAAAACTAGAATGTCTAACTCTATCCTACGTGGAACAATGTGGGTCCCTTGAATTTGGTAGTTTAGAATCCTATTCCCCAAGCAGATTTGAAGGCATTACCCATGTATGATGGCACTAGCAAAATTTCTTACAAACATTGTCAGGTTGTGGCATCATTGGCAGTAATTCATAATATCACAAAGAAAAATATTATGGTGAAATTACTAGTTATATCCTTGAGAGAAAAAATGTTATACTGGTGCAGGACTATCCTAGAACAAACAATCACTACATGGGTAGAACTATATGGTAAACTAGTAGAAGCATTCAACGAACAGGTTGATCCTTTCTCCTTGCTCACTCAATTTACTATTATGCAAAAACACCCACAAGAAGAGATAGTTGATTTCAATATTAGGTTTAGTCGAACATGGAAAAGGGTACCTGATGGCCTCATACCAACGCATGAGCAAGCAATGTACTATTACTTAAGAGCTTTTAACTCAGATCTTGGGATGGCTATAAGACAATCTTAGGTTTTTACCATCCTGATAATATTTCAAGAAGCTCTCAAAGCAGAGAAGGATCTTATCACTATCGAAAGGTTACCCCAAAAAATGATAGTACTTATATTTCCAAAATTCCCTCAAGCTTCTAATACAAATGCATCATATCCTTCTTTAGCTCCTACTACAGATCCACCAAAATGGTCAGTATTACCAACTCCCTCAACTATACAAGCTCCCCTAGCATTCTCAACTTTGCCCTTGATACCCACCTTACTAGCACCTGATTCTCAAATGGTAGTTCTCCTAGATATATAGACAACTATGAAAAACTTGACCAATGATATGACCTCAATGAAAAGGAGGGAATCCAAAAGAAAATTTCAACCAAGAAGGTTCCCACAAGTAATGAAAGATCAAGCTTCAACCATTAAGTACACAAAAAAGCTAATAACGGTATATGCTAATCAAGAAGATGAACCTTCTACATCTCCTATTCAATTCGATTATTGGTGCTCCACATGTAATGATCCTCATGGGGAAATTTTGTGAATGGTTCACCAACACCATATTGAAACAATAGCTATTGAGAAAGTTGAAAGAGCTCATAAAGGACAAGTTAATATGATCAAGGAAACTAGCCATAATTTTATGATGCCATCTGTAGAACAGGTTGCAGTCTTAACCAGGTCAGGTAAAAAACCCCTTCAAATTGATCTAAGGAGATCAATCCCCTGAAGGTGCCCTCAATAGCAAAAGGTCAGGCCAAAAAAGGGACCATCCATGAGGTAATATCCCATATCTTGTTCAAAAGTAGAGGGTGGAAACAAACAAAAATGATGCATCGCTAAAAGAAACTAAGACTCAAGAACAGGTAAGGGATAAGTTGAGATACCCTTCCTTAACAAAAAGACAAAGAATAGATGCAAATCAAGGGTACAAGAACAGGTATGATCCACATACGAAGGAAAAGGATAAATAAGTTGATGTACCTACTTTCAACATAGTCAAAATTTTGAAAAAGACTCCTTCAAAGGTAAGCATATAGAGGTCCGAGGTGTAGACCAATTGGTTCATCCAAACCCCATAAGGGGGACAGAGGTCCAAGGTTCAAATCTCGGGCCTCGCCGAACTAAACGCTTGTCCCTTTCCTGGTGCTTTCAATGGCGTAAAAGTTTTAAAATGATTGTGGCATGGTGGTTATAGGGGCGAGCTATGCGAAGATCTGTGTGGTGCTTCTAGGGCGGATAGTGCAGAATACTATGGCGGCCATAAAATCCGGATAGTCTACCCGGATTCATGGCGGCTACCGATTCCACCATGTAAATTAAAAAAAAGGTAAGCATATATGATGCACTGTTGCTCCCAAGACAGATTGATTTACTGCAAGAATCTCTCAAGACAATAAAAAATAAAACCAAAGCTCACCCTCAGTTGAATCTAGTCCAAGGTAATCCAATACCGACCATAGGAAAAAACATGCCTCCTCCCTTCTATTTTTCCTTGCAAATGAAAGTGTTGAGTGGTAATTTTTCCCAATTGCAAAATCACACTCTTCCTTAGAATTTTGATCCCAAAACCCTCTCTTGCAAAGAAGTTAAATAAAAACAACTTCTCCAAGGTCTCCGCTATATTAGCATTTGCACATGTGTATTAGTAATCTCAATAAATATATTTCAATTAAATTCTAGGAATACCTTAATGATTGCAAGTACCTGTTAACAAGGGGCAATGTATTTTAATTATGTCATACTCATGATTGTGCATTAAAACCAAATAAAAGCAAATGTGAATTGACCCTCATATGACCACGATGTAGTGCCTTAATTCCTTTTATCTTGAGGATTTTAAGGTAAATTTTATCTTCCCTTATTAAGTGGATTTTAATCAAGTTTTATCTTGCATTAATATTACTTTAAACATGAAAATAAAGATTAAAATCTATATATGAATGTGAATATGAAATGATGAATAGGCTCATTAAATGTATCTTCTTATCATGAAGATAAAGATAGCCTTTGGTAGGAAAATTTTCGGAGCTGAATGGTAGAGACGTTTTTCGCAGGACTGCCCAAACTGCCGAACTCGTTTCGGCCATATCTCACTCATCCGAACTCGGATTGAGCTGAAATTTTGAGGGTAGATGCCTGAAAAACCCTAGAACATCTCCACAAATTTTCATATCATTTGGAGAAACACAGATCCTAGCACATCCCTATGTGTGAACGATATATTTGGCAAGCAGCTATGCGAGGGTTTCATCTGGGTTGAGTGCAAGCAGCTCTAGAGGTTGGTTTTTAGGGCCTTCGAGCCCTAGCGTCCAATATTTTTGTGGTTTATGCTCAATATTTTAGCAAGAAATGTTGCAGGGGATACAATATGGGTTAGAAATTTGTCTTTCAACAGATCATACTGTGAACTTGAGTGACAACGGCTTCCAATTTGCTGCACAAAAGAAAAGTGAAAACCATACCTTTCCACGGCGTCTAGGGCAAGGATTAAAGAGACCATGAAATAAGTTTCAAGCAGTTGATCAAAAAATGGCTCATATCTCAAGTGAATCTGGTGCTAAGGTGCACCCACAAAATAATTCTACTATGAAAACCCCTGTCAAGGGTAAGAATTTTGAAGACTCAGTCCCAAAAATGAATTTTAGGGATGCCCTTCGTGGTGGACAGCCTCAACCCAATGCTAATATCAATACTAGGGCTTCTCATAAACCTCTAAGAATGCCTAAGATTGATCCCAGGAAAATGGAGTCAGGATGTCTTAAAGCCGTTGACGGAACTCCTATTGTTAAGATTGATATGGGTAACATTCAGACTGGCATTGAAGATTTGAAAAAAAGAGGACTAATTTTTTGGTTCGTGGGTTTTCATCCGAGTCTATCTGCTTTCAAATTCGGGGCTGCAAAAAGCTGGAAAACTAAAGGTGAGTTACAAATCTCTATTTATCCAAATGGTTATTTTCTTGTTTTATTTGCTAATAATGAAGATAGAGAGAAAACTTTTCAAGGGGGTCCTTGGTTTTTTGGAAGGGTAGGGCTTTTCATGAAGCCCTGGCATACTAAATTTAAAGCCGAAGAAGAGATGCCTTCTATAGCTCCCGTGTGGGTTAGACTCTTTGGCCTCCCTATTGAATTTTGGAATCCTACTATTTTTTCTTCAATTGGAAACTCTTTAGGAACTTTTATGATGACTGTTGATTGTACTCAAAATTTTGAACATATTATTTATGCTCGAATTTGTGTTTTAATGGATTTTGAAAAACCCCTACCTAAAAAGATCACATTACAATTTGGGGAAGACACTTGGGAGCAAGTAGTGGACTATGAGAACATTCCTTTTCGTTGTAGAATTTGCCATGAATATGGTCATTTGGCCAATGCTTGCCCAAATAAAATTCTTGATCAAAAGAAAGAAGATATAAACTCAGTAGGTTTCCAAATACCTAAGAAGAAGAACACTCAGAAAAAACCAGTAATGAAGGATCAATCAAAGTCATTTGCTAATATGTTTGAAATCCTTTCCACAAATGATGTCCCAAGTGAGGAAGAGGAAATAATGGAAACCGAAATCTTAGAAACACAGTCTAAATATGAAGGAAAGAACTCAGAGACAAACCAACAAATCAAAGGTTTTCAAAAGAAAAAAAAAAGGAGAAAATTTACACAAGAAAAACAATATTTCAAATGTCAAAACTTCAAATAATGCAAGTCCCAATATAGACTCCATTGAACCATCTAGTAAAATTTTGGTCGTGTATGAGCATTCTTCAAGGTTAGAAGCCATCTCAGATTCAATTGGAATAAGTCAAGAAACAGGGAAAAAAAAATTGAAGATGGATTCTAATAAAAAAGTAGGTCGCAAGACCAATCAATATCATATGGTAAAAGAAGGTGAAAAGCTTGTAGAGGAAGGTAAGATTAATGCCCTTCCCAACATTTTTAGCCCTGGTATTAATGAATATCATCACTTGGAATATTAGAGGACTCAAAGGGAGTCTTTCAAAACAAAATGAAATTAGAAGAATGATTCAGATAAATCATCCACATCTTGTTTTCCTTCAAGAAACAAAAATGTCAATGGAGGATATGGACTTAATTGCCAATAAAATTTGGCCAATTGTAAAAGTGGTTTCCCTCAGTTCCCAAGGGACTTCGGGTGGCATTGCTTGTCTTTGGGACCCAAAAGAGGTAGTTATTCACCATATGGTTGGCATTTGGGGTTTGTTGGCTATAGCTATTCAAAGTAGACATTCCAACCAGATTATGCTCGCATTCATTGTTTATGCCCCGAATTCTTTGGAGGAAAAAAAGAAGACAGTGGAAGGATATTACTCATATTATCTCTCATTTTCCTAAAGCTTGGATCTTGATCGGAGGAGATTTCAATACCATCCTCTCTCTAGATGAGAAAATGGGGGGAAATAGAAATTTGGACAAAAGTACTGACCTCATGAGAGAATATATTGCAAACCTCCATCTTGTGGATATCCAACTAGATAATGGCCTTATGACTTGGTCTAACAGAAGGCAAGGCTTAGCTTGTATAATGGAGAGATTGGATAGGTTTTTGCTCTCTGAAAATTTCTTAATCCATGGTCACATTCCTAAAGTGAAGACTCTTAATAATGCTGGTTCGGATCATTGGCCGATCATGGTGGAAATGTGGAAAACCAATGTGAGTTTCTCTCCTTTTCATTTTCAATTAATGTGGCTTAGAGACATTTCCTTCAGACCTCGTGTGCAACAATGGTGGAAGGAAGGTAAACCTAGGCATGGGACTAAGATGTTCTGTTTTGCCAAAAGACTACAATACATTAAATCCAAAATCAAGACTTGGAACTGGAAAGAGTTTGGGGATGTTCATAAAAAAAAACATGAAGTTATTGCTCATATTGAAAATTTGAATAAGAAAAACCGTTTAGATGGCCTCACAGAGAAGAGAAGAGAAGTGCAGATGAAATTAAACTCACAACTCAGTTAGAGGAATGGGAAAAAGAGAAGAAATCTTATGGAAGCAAAAATCTAGAATTCAATGGCTCAAAGAAGGAGATCGAAACACAAATTTCTTCCACAAATCTCTTCTAGCTCGAAGATCTCACAACTTTATTTCTTCCTTAAAATCAGATTCTGGAGATGTTGTTTATACTTGGGATGGCATGAACTCTATTGTTGTTGATTACTTTTCCAATCTTTTTGTTGCTACTCCTCTTGACTCGACTTCTCAACAAAATGTTCTTCAAGCAATCCCTTCTCTTATCACTTCTGAGGAGAACTCTATTTTTACTACTCTTGTTACTATCAATGAGCTTCAACAAGTAGTTTTTAAAATGCAAAAAGGGAAAACCCCGAGTCCTGATGGTTTTCCTATTGAGTTCTACCAAGGGATATCCTTCATGTTGATTTATTAGAGGTGGTGGAAGAAGCCAGGAAATCCAAAGAAATTTTGAAGGTTATCAATAAAACTTATATTACTCTTGTTCCAAAAGCTCAAGAGGTTGATCATATCTCAGCTTTTAGACCTATTGCTTTATGTAATGTTCTTCTCAAAATTATTACTAAAATCATGGCGGAAAGGTTGAAGCCTCTTTTACATAAGATTATTTCCCCAGAGCAAGGGGGATATGTGGAAGGACATCAGATAGTAGATGAGATAGTTCTTTCTCAGGAAGCCATCCATTCCATGGATATGCAAAATTCTCCTTCTATGTTCATCCGGTTAGACTTATCCAAAGCTTATGACAGAGTGGATTGGCACTTCCTTATCAAATTTTTGAGGCAATTTGGTTTCTCTAAGGATTGGATGGATTGGATTATGGGATGTATCTCTTCAGTTTCCTACTTAGTTCTTATCAATGGTAGGCCTTCTCGGTCTTTCCCGACTTCCAGAGGTATCGGGCAAGGTGACCCGCTATCCCCTTATTTATTCATCATTCTTGCTTGAATGCTTGGGTAGGACTATAACCAAAAAGAGGGAAAACAAAACCCTTGAGGGAGTTACCATTGCTCATGGAGCTAGACCTATCTCTCATCTTCAATTTGTGGATGACTCTACCCTTTTAGGTAAAGCTACAGTTAAGGAAGCTTCTAATTTTAAGCAAATCATTAGCTGTTTTTCTAAGGCTACTAGGCAGTTGATCAATGAAGACAAATCTAAAGTTATTTTCTTTCACTCCTCTGCTAGACAAGAATCCATGGTCTTGGATAAATTAAGATATAAGAAGACCTCTCTTCCAATCACTTATTTAGGTATTCCCATAAATATTCAAAGGCAGAAAAATAAATATTGGAATTGGTTGTTGGACAAAGTCAAGAAGAAAATTGGAAAGTGGACCAACAAGTGGCTTTCTTCGGGGGTAGAATCACCTTGGTAAAATCAGTCCTTCAAGCTATTCCTATTTATGTTTCTTTCGTTTTGAATATCCCAAAGGTTGTTCTTCGAGAATTGGATCAAATCAGTCATCGTTTCCTTTGGAGTGGTACTAAGGAGAAAAGAAAATGGGCCTTGGTGAAATGGGATACTTTATGTCTTCCTAAGAGTGAAGGGGGGTTAGGATTCCGGTCTTCAATTAATAACAACAAAGCTTTAGTTGCTAAATTATATTGGAGGATGTTGCATAACCCCAATGCTCTTTGGGCCAATAATCTCCGTGCTAAATATGCTCAGAACAAAAGTCCTGAAGACCTTGTTCGCTATCAACTTCCTACCAAAGGTTCTCCCATTTTAGCAGTTCTTAAGACTAGTGAGGATTTGATAAAGAAAAAATTATTTTGGATCATTCATAATGGTCAACATGCAAATTTTTGGACAGATTCTTGGGATGGTCACAAGCCTTTGATAACTCGGTTCTCGATTGGAGGCCTTGGATGGAGGAGCTTCATCGAGCTAATTGGATAAAGGTGGCTAATTACTGTCGATACCATACTAGTAATTCAAAGGTTGGTAGATATTGGATCCCTATTGAGGACTGGCCTATTCAAATCCCAAAAAGGCAAAGACAAGATATCCAAGGCATCCTTCATATGAGATCCCTCTCTTGGTCCCATGAAAAAGATTGTTTTGGATGGAACAACACTACTAAGGGTGAGTATTCAGTTGCTCAAGGTTATTTGAACTTATGCCATAATAATCCCAACCATTCTTCTGACATATTTTCTCAATTGTGGGCTCAAAAGCTCGGCCTAAGGTGAGGTTCTTTAATTGGCTTTTATTGCATCGTAGGGTGCTTACTCGGTGAGCAACTTATGAAGCGTGGTTTTCATGGCCCTTTTAGATGTGAAATGTGTGAAGAGAATGTAGAAAATATCAACCATATTTTTATTGAGTGTACTTTAGCCTCCGAGCTATGGAGGAGAATGGCAACTTTACTTGGCTTACAGGTGGTCCAATTTTTTCACTTTTGAACAGACTTTGGAGGGATTGGCCTAATCAAGAGGGTGTTGATCATTTTATTAGGCAGTTAGTTTGGATGGGTTCTACCATTCTTCTTTGGAATATTTGGAATGAAAGGAATAGACGAATTTTTAATCAAGATAGGAAGGATATTCACTATATTTGGCAAAAGACCATAGCCAACTTAGTTGAATCAGTCCATCATCTCCTTAATCACCCCCAAAACTCCCACCAAATATGGGATCAAGTGATGCAAAGATTGAAGATTAAACCTTCTAAGGGAAACCAACTTAAAGGGAATGTGAGTATTAGTAAGATGGATAGGACTAGAAATTGGCAACCTCCTCCTAAGGATTTTGGAAAAGTCAATATTGATGGAGCCTCTAGAGGGAACCCTGGAAAAGCCAATGTGGGAGGAATTGGTAGACTTTCAGATGGCTCCCTGGTTTTTACTTTTGCTGAGAATTTGGGTATTCTTTCCAATAACCTTGCTGAGGGGTATGGTATCCTTAGAGGCCTTCAGGAGGCTACCAAGGTTGGATGGGAAAAGGTGTTAGTTGAGTCCGACTCTCAACTTATGATTAATCTCTTGAAGACTCCTTCTAAGAATCATAAGGTGGATTGGAGAATAAAAAGAATTATTGAGAAGATTCAGTTAATCCAGATGGGATTTTTGAAAGTTGATTACAATCATGTGGTCAGAGATCAAAACAAGAGTGTTGATGCTTTAGCTAATTGGGCTTTGGACAAAGGTGATCTTACTTGTTATGGCCACCCTCCTATATGGTGGGCTTCTCAAATTAGGGAAGCTCTTCTTTCTATCATTTCTTTGGATGGCTCCAGTTCTAAAGGTACCTAGTTTCTTCTTGTTTTTTTTTTGTTTCTCTTTGGTTCATTCAATTTTTTTAGTTCCCTAGCTCATTCTATTCTTTATTTTGTTTCCTCTGTTGATTCTTGCATTAATAGTCTTCCGGTCTAGATAGGTCATTGTTTTGTTCATTTTTTTTTTCTTTTGTCTTCTTTGTTTTTTTGTTTAGTTTTTTAAGGTGGGTGGGTTCTTTTGTTTTGTTTTGTTTTTGTGTTCTTTGTGTTGTTTTTTGTTGTTCTTGTGTTTTTGTTGTTTTGTTTTTTGTTATTGTTCTTGTGTTTTTTTCGTTCTTGTTCTTGGGTTTCTCTTTGTTTGTGTTATTTCATTTTTTTATGTGTGAGTGTTTTCTATGTTTTTTGTTTTTGTTTATTGTCTGTTGTTGGTTGTTTTTATTTTTATTTTATTTTTTAGGTTTTGGTTGTGTTTATTTTTCATGTTTTTTTTTGTTTTGTCTTTGTAGTGTTCTGTTGTTTTTGTCTTGTTTGTGTTTTGTTATGTGGTTCTTGTGTTTTTCTATGTGGTTTGTGTTGTGGTTTCTTTTATCTTATTGTGCGTGTTTGGTTGTGCTTTTGGTTTTGACACACTCAAGGAGTTTGTTTTTTATTTTATTTTATTATTTTTGTTGTTATTTTCTTTTTTAATTTGGTTTTGTGTGTTTGTTTGCTCCTTGAGTATGTCAAAGGTGGTAGGCCAGGTCCGAGTCCTGGGCGTTTTTGGCGGAATGGATACCCTTACCTCCTTGGGTCTTACCCGAAAGTGGCATCCCTTTTGGGATGTTTTCCACAAATAAAAAAAAAAAGATAGCCTTTGGTATGATTAATAAATTCTCTCTCTTTTATGAAATTAATTTTCATAAAGAAACAATAATTTATAGCCTTAAAATAGTGGCTTTAAAATGTCATTATTGATTATCCCTCTTTAATGAAATAATTTTCATAAAGAGAAATAATTTAATGCTTTAAAACAATAGCCTTTTAATGTAACATATAAAATTACCTTTCTTTAATGAAATCAGAATTTTCATAAAGAAAGGTGCATTTATTACTCCGAAAATGATGGCTTATGAAATGCCATTAAAATTTAACCCCCTTTATGAAATTGAAATTTTCATAAAGGAAAGCTCATTTATGATAGCAAATAAAGATGTAAAGCCAAAAAAATCAGATTTGCCTTGAAAATATTAAAAAAAAAAAAAATTTGAAATTTCGAAAGTATAAAACCCTTAAAAACAGTTGTTTTCAAAAATATTTATAAAATCGAAATGGCTTCGGAATGGAAACGTAAATGTGCAAACTGAAACTTTGAAGTTCATTCTACACAACCATATATTTATTTTTGTTATGTTATTTTTTTCGATTTTTATTTTAATCTCTGAAAATTGAAAAAAAAATCTACAAAATAAAAATTAGAAAAATGATTAATAAAATCTGAAATAAACTTGAATTATGAAAACTTAAACATGCAAATCTTTATCAGTTTGATGGTACCCTGTCCTGCAAAACCGAAGGTGTGAGAAACTCTTACATTCAACCTAATCTATTAAGTGCTAGCTTCTAGGACACAGAAAATAAATTCCATATTTCGAATATTCATGTGACCATTAAAAATGCATTAAACATCATTTATAAATCTAAAATCTGAAAACGAGAAAAATAAAACATGAAATCAATGCATACAGAAATTTTCTCCACCTTTTTCACAAGCTAAATCCAAATTTTTGAAAAGGTTTCCATTTTACAGTCATATTCCGACAACATTCTGGTCTAGAACCAGCCCTTCTCCCATAAACTTTGATCAACTTTTAAAGTTTCAATGTGGCACTTCGTTTCTTTTCCCAGCATGGCTTTTCGTTTTCTTTTCAAACTATTCGCTTTATATTTCGCTGCGCGTCCCATTGTATTTTCTTCTATTTTGCTTCATATGGCAGTATGCATCATCACTATTTAACCGTTACCTCCGTTTGTCTCATCGAACTTCCTCAAGCATCTTCGTTCACTATGATCTATAGGCTTAAGAACCTATTTTTATTGGTAACTGACCTGCATCATTTTTAATCACCTCCATTGGGCAAAACGTTTTTTTTTCACCATTATACCCATAATGCACGTCTTACAAGTGGCATAAAAGATATGACGATGTTAATAACTCCCGTCGTTCTTCGTAATAGACATGGAATGGGGATTTCATTTATTTCACCCATTTTGTCTTTATTCCCCTCATACATTACCTCTTTTTTATAACATCCTCTCATGCCTTGAACATAATCAATTGCCTGCTTTGTAACGGCTTTCCCCACCATTACGTCCACATATAATGAGATTCGCCTACCAGGTATCCTCCATTTTTATTATGTCGCTGCATTCCTGAGCTCCGTTTCAACTGCCTCCACAACATCTTGAATTCTGCTGTGTGGTAATGTCGATCTGGACGTCTGTCGTCGGTGCTTGCCATCGACCTAACTGGCTATGGATTCCTGGTTATAATTCTAGCACTACGTCGAGGATGGGACTTCATGTAATGCATTGTGATCAATAATGAATCCATGTCTTCTATTTTATCGAGTGTCATCGTAATCTACTCTTCCCGCACTCCTTGGAGATATGGCACCCAACTGTGACTATTGTCCACGATCTCCGTTGTCGGCGTGTCTCGGTGCTTCCCCATTCGAACAACACCACGATGCCCGTCGAAATGCTTCCTAAACTCACTGACTCTGCTCTGTCGACACACGAGGTCGATGTTGCTCGTTCTACTACGTCGTGGGACCCGCGTTCGATCTTAGTGAATGCTTCAGGTGGTTCTATCCCCTTTAGTGGGTTCTATGGTCATCATGTAAATCCACCGCCGAGATGTTGTCCATCATTCCTCACTCAACGGTTTCATCCAACTCATGTTCCGGTGTCGTTTAAGCCGCCACATCGCCGCCAAGGTCGTCGAACTCAAACCGGGTTTTGACCAACCGATGTGGCGCCTTGCCACCTCACCACGGGCTGCGTCACCTAGTCCACTTGTTTCATAAGAGCCCACCGCGTCATCACATTCTTCTGCTATTTCGTCCAAGTCGTACGCTCGCCATATGGGTCTACGCATCCACAACGCCCCTGCATGAATGTAACATAAACAATAGTGTTAATAAAACCAAACAAAAGATAACTTATATTAAAATGCCACGTATTAAAGACTAATGATTTTACTCCATTTTATTTTATATTATTTTTATTTTATTATTTTTTATTTTAAACTTTTATTTAATATATATATATATATATATATATATATATGTATTTTTTGTTTATTTATATTTGTTGAAATATATATATATTTTATTGCTTTCATTTGTTTTAACACAAACAAAATAAAATAAACACCAATATTAACCATAAGAAGCTAATAACAATATTGACAAAAAATGATGACAAAAAGTCATCGACAGAAAAATGATGACGAAAAATCATCGACAAAAAAATTGACGACAAAAGTCATTGACAGAAAAATTGATGACAAAAAGTTGTCGACAGAAAAATAATGACAAAAAGTCATCGACAGCAAAATGATGACAAAAAATCATCGACAAAAAAAATCGTCGATAAGAAAATATCATCGACAAGAAAATATCGTCGACAAAAAAATGACAATAAAAAATCATCGACAATAAATTGACGATTAAAAATATCGTCGACAAGAAAGTGATGAAAAATTGCAAACCCAAAACAAAGCAAAGCATCAGACATCTATAACAAAATGCAAACACCCAAATACCAAAACAAAAGGTGGGTCCCCAATTTTGGGGCAAGTTGTGCGACAGTCATAACAGGAAGGATGGGTAGTACACAACTACATGATAGACTCAGGCGCAGCGACCACAGTTATTCCTAAAGCGGTGTGTGAAATCATAGGGATGGAATATACCAAGAGCAGCCAAGAGTGCTACAATTGGACGGCACCCCAATCAAAATTGTGGGAGTAATCAAAGACATACCCATAGTACTAAACAAAATGCCCCAGATTACAGTTATATAAGCAGTAGTGGTTGATCTAGAACCTTATTTTGAAATGTATCTTTCAAGAGAATTCACAGCAAAATTGGGAGGATATCTCTCCCTAGACTACTCGTATATGGAAATCCCATAAAAGGGAAGGAGTATTAAGGTTTTCAATGAGAAGCCTTCCTCTTTTCACATTGATAAGATAGAAGTTTACAAGCATACAAACAATGTGTCACTAATTGTTGAAGAAACAAGGAAAATAGATTTGATGTATGAAGTTCTAGAGGATCTCAAGACTGAAGACCAATACTCCTTGGAGGACTTTAATGAAGACCAATACTCCTTGGAGGACTTTAACGCCATGATCGAAACAGGGATAGGAACTTACTCAATTACTAAACTCGAGATCCCTGAGACTCCTACGCTAGCAAAACAAGACCCTTCCGCCAATCAGATCTGGAAATTCTTCTTTGATGGTGTTATATGCAAGAATGGAGCTGGGGTAAGTATAGTGTTGATATCACCAACAAGAGATGAAGTCTTTTCAAATAGATTAACATTGAGCTGCACTAATAATGCAGCAGAATATGAAGTACTATGTTTAGGCTTAAAAAAGACCAAAAAATGAGGGTCAAACAACTGCAAATATATGGAGACTCAGAACAGATCATCAACCAAGCCACTGAGAAATGCATCAACAAGCAGCATTACTTGAAGGCTTATCAAAACAAGGTATGGGATCTATTTGAGTCTTTTGAAGCATTAAGCATTAATTCTATTCCTTAAGAATGCAACACTCATGCTGGTCTACTAGCATCCATGGGAGCCAACTATTGCCCCGTAGCCAATATTATACAGAAGTAAAAAATAGTAAGGTTAATTTATAGACCTTCAGTCCCAAATTAAGATATCTTCTGGAAAGTTTTCAAAAATGATTCACATATTAGACTTCCTAATATATGAGATGAACTGTTCAAATGATCAAGCCCTAGAGGATGAAGAAGATGGCGAGTTGATCCAACTTAAGAATAATCATATACCTAAAGGCTTAATCACTCTTGAAAGTTTATTTGATAGCAACGATCGACCATCAGGTCACGAGATAAAAATTGACAAACAAATGTACAAAGAGATGCAGATAGGACCAGGTAAAGTGCTCAAGGTAGAAGTTCAATGTTCTGAAAAGGAAGCCAACCAGGTTCAGGTATTATGTGAAGATTTCAATGATATTGTGGCCTAGACGTACGCTGATCTTAAAGTATACAGTAAGGAAATGACACAACATACTATTGAGCTCGAGTCAAGATCAAAACACTTTCAACAAAAACAATGCCATATCAACCCCAAGATAGAGGCACTACTGAAGTAGGAGTTTTTAAAAATACTCAACGCCAGGATAATTTACCCTATTAAGCAATCCACATGGGTTGCTAATCTTATACCAGCCAGAAAAAATAATGGTGACATTAGGCTATGTGTAGATTTCAGGAACCTGAACAGGGCCTTGCTAAAATACCTGTTGTGGCTGATCCACAACACACCCCAAAATTGGGGACCCACCTTTTTGCATGCTTTCAAAGAAGACCACAGTGACCCAGATGCTAAAAAAATCAAGGAAAGAAGCAAAATATCACAAAAGAGAAGAAGTGTTGCGATATCACGACATGTTGCTTCGTCGCGGCTAGAAATGAAAAGTTGTCGCGATATCGCGACATGTTGCTCCGTCACGGCTAAGAAAAAGAAAGTGTCGCGATATCGTGATGCGTTGCTGCTCAGAAAAAGAAAGTTGTCACGATATCGCGACGTGTGGCTGCTAAGAAAAAGAAAGTGTCACGATATCACGACAGGTGAAGTGCAGTGGAACGGAAGAGCGTCGCGATTTCACGACATGTCGCGTTTTCACGGCCAAGAGTAACAAAATGCAGCAAAATGGAAAATTATCACAATTTCGTGACATGTCGCGTTTTCGTGGTTAAGAGCAGCAGAATGCATCATGAAGAGAAAATGTCGTGATATCGCGACGTGTTGTGAAATCGCGGTGCAAGACAAAGAACCAAGTTGAAGACTCAAAATGTCGCGATATCGCGACATGTCGTGAAATCACGGTTCATAGAGGAGAGAGAAAGACAATGAAAAATGTCGCGATATCGCGACTTGCCATGAAATCGAGGTCGAAGGCAGCAAGAGAAGAGTCAACGCAAAGGTTGTCGCGATATCGCGACATGTCGCCATTTCACGACCTGAAGACGAGATGAAGGGCAAAGACAAAAAATGTCGCGATATCGCGACATGTCAGGTTTTCGTGGCAGGAAAGTGAGGAAAGAACAAATGAAAGAAAGTGTCGCGAAATCGCGACAGGTTGTGTTTTCGTGATCTATCGGCGGCAAAGTGGTACGGAATGAAAAGGTGTCACGATTTCACGACAGAAAGCAGCGAGACAGCTCGAAAGAGAAAAGCCTCGCGATTTCACGACAGAAAGCAGCCAAAGTGGTAGGAATGAAAAAGTGTTGCGATTTCGGGACATGTCGCGTTTTCGTGGCTAAGTGCAACAAAACATAGCGAAAGAGAAAAACGTCATGATTTCACGACAGGTTGCATCCACGCAGCCCTAAGGAGAAACACGTCACGATATCGTGACATGTCTCATTTTCGTGGTGCTTGAAGACGAATAAAGCTGCGGGCATAAATGTGTCGCGATTTCACGACATGTCTCGTTTTCGCGGTGCATGAAGGCGGACAAGGCTGTTGACAAAAAAATGTCGCGATATCGCGACATGTCTTGTTTTCGCGATGTAGGTAGAGGAACAAAGCTGCAGTTAGAAAATGTCGCGATATCGTGACATACTATTTTTTGGTCGCGATTCACAGCGGGCCGTTACAGAACATGCAGTGAAGCACTAAACACATGGCATAAAGGTGTAAGGATTACAGAACGGTTACAGTTAACAAAGAAGATCAAACGTTTCGATGTCGAGCAGAAAGTCAAAAGCGACGAAGAGGCGGGGAAGATGAAACGAAGCGATCTAGGAGATGAAGCGAAGCGTCACAGGGCAAAACAGAGAGCATTGCCAGAAATTTTAAAAGCAGAAGCATAGATTGGTACAAGGGTTGAAAACCACTACAAGCAGGTTGCATAGCTGAAGGCGAGAAGGCCATTATGGGCCTGTTTGAGTTGTTTCTCTTCCACTGACTGGTTTGGAAAAACCAGAGATTCTGCTATTGTAAAATGACATATTTTTAATGCATAAGTGTTCAGAAATTTGCATCTTGTGGGCAAGAAAGAAGGAGATCTTCTATGCATGCTATGGATTTAATGTTTATTCTTTCATTTTTCAGATTTTGGATTTATAGATGATGTTTAATGCCACTTTTGTGGGTTGCATCAGGCGAATATCTGAAATCTAGAATTTTAGTTCGTACCCTAGGAACCAGACACTTAGTCTATAGGGATTGTGCATGTTTTGCAGGTTCAATAGGTTAGGTTGCATGCATGGAAACCTCACATCTTCGGTTTTGTCGGAACAGGATAGCATCATACTGAATGCATTTTTTTTATTTTTAGTTTGTTTCTGCATTGCATTTTCATTCTATGCATTTTATTTTTCTAGAAAGTTTAACTTATTTAAAATAAACATTTAAAAAATTACAAAATCCAAAAAAATCAATGAACAATCACTAAAGCTTCATGAGGAAATAAACCAATATTGCCCCTTGTTTACAGTTACTTGCAATCACTAAGGTGTTCCAGCATTTAAATTGAATATCTTTATTTGAGATTATTAATTCATATACACAAATGCTAACATAGCGGAGACCTTGGAGAAGTTACTTGTTTAATTTCTTTGCAAGAGGGGATTTGGAACCCAAATCCTATTGGAGAGTGTGTTTTCACAATCGGGTGAAAATACCACTCAACAGATTTGGCACTAGAAGGAGGGCCTGATCGGTTTATTTTATTGTCCTAACGCTTTTTGATTGTTCATACAGGAATAAGATGTTTGGAATAAGGTGTTTTGATTCTGCATTGTTTTAGAATATTGCTTTGTCATGGTTCCTTCTTTCATTCATGACTAACAAATTGGTTTTGAAATTATTCTTTGAGTTTCATTAATGGCTACAAGCTGCAGGAACGTGGTATGGGATACATGCTAATCCTTTGAACATTAGTGGAGATTTTCATGATTTACCCAAGAACGTAGAAAAACATTTGCCCAAGTTTAAACACAATGGTCCAACATTAGCCGAGGAACATATTCAAGCCTATGTGGATATCCTAGTTAGATGGAATGTCGAACATGAGGATGTGGCATGTAGAATGTTTCCTGGAACCCTGGATGAGGTGGCATATGATTGGTACATCAATTTACCCGCTGGTTCTATTACATCTTGGACGCAATTGAAAGATGAGTTTATCGATCAATTTAGGTTGTTCATTGATCCTCTCACGATATTTCAACAATTTGTTTCTTGCAAAAGAGAACCTAATGAACCAGTGAGAAATTTCAACTTGAGGTTTCGAAAGCTTTATGCGAGATTAATTTCTCCCTATACTATTGAGGAAAGTGGTGCTCTTCAAATATATTTTCGAGCATTAGATCCATTATTTGCCATGTTTGTTAGGATGAATCCCTTGGTTACTGATCTTGCATCGGCCTACACAGAAGCTATGATTGTAGATCAACAATTGAGGCCGCAAGGTTATGGAATGGAGCAATCAACTATGGTAGGACAACTAGGGGCTTGCAATCAAACCTCGATGGTAAATCAAGCGTGGGCACAACAAAATTCGATATTAAATGTTTTTCCCTACAATCAACTTTATCCTACCATGCCGACTTATGCTCCCACTTGTGCTTATACAAGTACTTCCATCCATCCAACTATGCCTCAATTAGAGAATCATGTGGCCACTCATGGAAATATCGCAACAAATGTTCAAGCTCAGTCTGTGGATATCAATCCAACTAATCCTACTACTTCTACCACTCAACCCAAAGAGTTCGTATCGAAAGTAAAAGAGCAAAAGAAAGTGGTTAAGAAGGTATGTAGGCATGTTCCACCACAAAAACGAGCACATCAATGTATGCATCCAAATCATCCTAGGAAGAAAATTCATAATGTCGATCTTAATGATATTTCATGTTATGCTTCTTCAAATGATACAAGAAATTTTGAGGTGACTCACGTTGAAGTGAATACCTATTCGAAATGTCTTGAAGAGCATGAAGATTTCGGAGAAGAAATTCTATGGATGGGTAACAAGAAGTTGGAATCAAATAATCACCATCCTATTTTGGAAAATAAATATCCAGAATCATTACCCAAAAAGGAGGATTTGGATGAACAAACTTATGTGGATATGATTTGGGTAGATGTACTTGCAAAGGATTGGAGCAACTATATGACACAAAATTCAAAAATCGATCCCATTATAGAAGCTCCTAAGTCATCACAAGTGGCTGAAAATGAATTTGAAATAAAATCAACAAATGAAGTTGAAGACATAATCAAATTTCACCACTTGTTCTCAAAAGACACTTTGGATGATGCTCTAGAAAGTGATGACCAAGAGGATCCACACCTTCCAAATTGTGATAAAATTGAATCATGGGTTACAAATTTGGATTATGATAGCTTTACCAATTTGAATTCAAGAAATAACCCACTTTTGGAAATAACGGGACCATCTAAGGAAGGTGAAGATGAATTGGATGAGAAACAGGTTGATGAATCAAAAGATGAAGAAGAAATACTTGAACGTCACAACTTGAACTTGGAAGATGATTACTATGATTCGTGGAAGAAATGGGAAGAATATTATCAATCTGAATCTTCTAACAAACTTGTTGTGTCAATTAATATGCAGGATAACTCAATTGCTTCCTCACATGAGGATACTGTAAATCCTGTACAATTTGAGAAAATTTTGGAAGAGGAATCAGAATCTCATCAAATTTTGGAACATGATAAGGATTCTACAACCATGAATCAAGAAAGAGAGTCCCTTGTTTTAGATTCCTTCGGAGGAAAAGAAATTGAAAATCTGGATCCAATTACTTGTGCTACAATGATTACGCCATTTCAAAATGAGAAAATTACAAAACCTAAATCATTTGGGTTTGATATCATTGATGATCCAATTGAAAATCTCACGTTACCCAAAACAACCCAAGTGATTGATCACGAAAATGTGTTAGTCAACCCACCCCTAGATAGACAAGACTTATGGTTTGAAAGGGATGGACATATTTTCGATTGGGTACCTAAGTTTGGTGCCTTTGATAAACAAGTCATGGAGAAAGAACAAGTGCTACAGGATGATGAATGTCATGAGAGAAAAGAGGAATTTTCAAAGCCTCTTCAAGTAAGGTCAAATGAAAGCGTGCCAAAGGTAAAATCTCATCTTTTTGGTTTCACCATGCAGAATTCGAAGGGAGGTTTGCCTAGTGAATGGTTTGATTCAAATATTATTAATGTTATGGCTTTATTGAATGAAAATGAAAGCTTATTTCTACACCATGAATCAAAGTGCGGAATGAACATCTTAAAGAATAGACATAAAGGAATTGAATATCAATCATTGTCTAATCAATTTGAAAATTTGAAACTCCACCATAGGATTATTAATGAAACTAAATCAAATTGGTATGGTGAGAGGGGCAAGTGGATATTGGTTTCTTTGTTTGGGTTGATCTTGTTTTTGTTGGATTCCTGCAAGACTGGATATGTGTATCACGTCATATATCTTTTAAAGAATTCTAATCAGGTTTGGGATCCGGGAAAATGATAATCCAAATTTGTTTTGTTTTTGTACATTTGTATATACTTTTGGTTTTCGTGTTTTAGTTTTAGATTAGATCTCATTTTGGTTTTAAGTTTTGTGTGTTGGTCCTTTGGACATTTTTGGTTTGTTAGGTTAGATCCTTATGAATGTTGACTAAGATTAGGATAATATGAAACATCGGAATTGTATTGCAGAAAGCTCCACGAATATTGCAAACACATTAAGGAATATCGTTTGGAACTTGTGATGCATGAAGTTGTCAGTTTTACACATTATGGTAAAGTAGGTGATATACTCCATCCGCATTTCAAAAGAAGCAATGTATTCATATCTCATGTTACATTCCACATTGCATATACATTTCATCTCAGTTGCATCTTCATTTCATGTACAATCATTGAAAAAGTGTTGAATCCTCTTAGGGTTATTACATAACATATACTAAAATAATCCTAAGGTTGGGAACTGATGCCCGAACTATCTTGAACCAAGCACATTCTATACACATTAAAAAGAATCTTGAGCAAAATGATCAAAACCATACTTGGAAGAAAAGGTGAGGCGAAAGGAATATTTCATGTCTGTCCTATCATGCAACATAATCCTTAAAATAGTGGTTTTTACCACTCCCATAAAAGCTTAAAGCCTAAAACCGAGTAGTAAGGATAGGGTTAAATCCTCATCGAACTTAGGTTGAGGATCCAACTCCCCAAAGCTCTGATTTGACCTACATGGAGTAGTAAGGATAGGGCATAATTCTCATCTCACTTAGGTTGAGAATCCGATTCCCCAAAGCTTCCATTTTCCCATTTCATCATAAATCTTGGATTGGAAGGATCGTACTACATGTCCTCTGCAAAGGATGGGTAGTCATCCCAAAGGTCCAAGAAATAAAATTAACCAATATTTCCCATTTTATCTTAATATTGGATTGGAAGGATCGTACTACATGTCCCTAGCAAGGATGGGTAGTCATCCCAAAGGTCCAAGAAATAAAAAAAAGAATGAATGAAGCCAAATCATGGATTATGGGGTTATCGAAAGCCGGGAAGTATGCTCATGCGTGGCAGCATGTCTTGTCTAAAACAAGACCACTGACTGTTCAAATGGATAGACTAGCCTGACCATTTCATCCATAACAGGTTAAATCATTTTGTTCAAGATGAGGTAATGAACTCCAGATCAGAGTAGTAAGGATAGGGTTAAATTCCCATCTCGCTTAGGTTGGGAATCCTATTCCCCAAAGCTCCGATCTCACTTACACCTGCACATGGGTTCAAGATGGTAGTGACACATAACCAACTTTGGGATCTAGTAAATTAATTAAGTATACATATATTTGGTCCTAAGAGGGTTTGACAGTTTTAATATGTTTGTTCATGATACTAGAAGGTGTGAGCCTTTGCAAAGCAGGTTGTTATATCTCTAGCATCTTCATCATACATCAAATCCTACACAAATCATTCATAGCCTTGCATACAAATCATAAGTGAAACTGACAATGGAATGTTGATCAATTTCAAATGATAGGGAATGAAGCACATTGCACACACCGAGCTGATGCTTAATGATTCTAATGTTTCATGTATTTTTGATCTATCGACATTTGTTTATCTTTTATGTGCTAACGCCTGTATCTAAGCTTGTATATTTCAGGTTGGGTTCTCACCAAAATGCTTAGGAGCATTTGACAGTAGAGTCGCCATTTGTTGTGGCTGATCCACAACACACCCCAAAATTAGGGACCCACCTTTTTGCATGCTTTCAAAGAAGACCGCAGTGACCCAGATGCTAAAAAAATCAAGGAAAGAAGCAAAATATCACAAAAAAGAAGAAGTGTCGCGATATCGCGACATGTTGCTCCATCGCGGCTAGAAATGAAAATGTGTCGCGATATCGCGACATGTTGCTCCGTCGCGGCTAAGAAAAAGAAAGTGTCACGATATCGTGACGCATTGCTTCTCATAAAAATAAAGTTGTCGTGATATCGCGATGTGTGGCTGCTAAGAAAAAGAAAGTGTCATGATATCGTGACAGGTCACGTTTTCACGGCTCAGACAAGCGAAGTGCAGTGGAACGAAAGAGCATCGCGATTTCGTGGCCAAGAGTAACAAAATGCAACAAAATAGAAAATTGTCACGATTTCGCGACATATCGCATTTTCGCGGTTAAGAGTAGCATAATGCATCATGAAGAGAAAGTGTCGCGATATCACGACGTGTTGTAAAATCACGGTGCAAGACAAAGAACCAAGTTGAAGACTCAAAATGTCACGATATCGCGACATGTCATGAAATTGCGGTTCATAGAGGAGAGAGAAAGACAAAATGAAAAATGTCACGATATCGTGACATGTCATGAAATCGCGGTCGAAGGCAACAAGAGAAGATTCAATGCAAAAGTTGTCATGATATCGCGACATGTCGCCATTTCGCGACCTGAAGACGAGATGTAAGGCAAAGAAAAAAATGTCACGATATCGCGACATGTCAGGTTTTCGCGACAGGAAAGTGAGGAAAGAACAAATGAAAGAAAGTGCCATGAAATCGCGAGAAGTTGTGTTTTCGCAATCTATCGGCGACAAAGTGGTACGGAATGAAAAGGTGTCACGATTTCGTGATAGAAAGTAGCGAGACAGCACGAAAGAGAAAAGCGTTGCAATTTCGTGACAGAAAGCAACCAAAGTGGTATGGAATGAAAAAGTGTTGTGATTTCACGACATGTCACGTTTTTGTGGCTAAGTGCAACAAAACATAGCAAAAGAGAAAAACGTCGCAATTTCGCGACAGGTTGCATCCACGCGGCCCTAAGGAAAAACACATCGCGATATCGCGACATGTCTCATTTTCGTGGTGCTTGAAGACGAATAAAGCTACGGGCATAAATGTGTCACGATTTCACGACATGTCTCATTTTCACGGTGCATGAAGGCGGACAAGGCTGTTGACAGAAAAATGTCACGATATCGCGACATGTCTTGTTTTCGCGATGCAGGTAGAGGAACAAAGTTGTAGTTAGAAAATGTCACGATATCGCGACATACTATTTTTTGGTCGCGATTCACAGTGGGCCATTACAGAAAATGTAGGGAAGCATTGAACACGTGGCATAAAGGTGTAAGGATTACAGAACAGTTACAGTTAACAAAGAAGATCAAATGTTTCGATGTCGAGCAGAAAGTCAAAAGTGATGAAGAGGTGGGGAAGATGAAACGAAGCGATCTGGGAGATGAATCAAAGCGTCACAGGGCAAAATAGAGAGCATTGCCAAAAATTTTAAAAGCAGAAGCACATATTGGTACAAGGGTCGAAAACCATTGCAAGCAGGTTGCATAGCTGAAGGCAAGATGGCCATTTTGGGCCTGTTTGAGTTGTTTCTCTTCCACTGACTAGTTTGGAAAAACCATAGATTCTGCTATTGTAAAATGACATATTTTTAATGCATAAGTGTTAAAAAATTTACATCTTGTGTATAAGAAAGAAGGAGATCTTCTGTGCATGTTATGGATTTAATGTTTATTCTTTCATTTTTCAGATTTTGAATTTATAGATAATGTTAAATGCCACTTTTGTGGGTTGCATTAGGCAAATATTTGAAATCTGAATTTTATTTCGTACCCTAGGAACCAGCACTTAGTCTATATGGATTGTGCATGTTTTGCAGGTCCAATAGGTTAAGTTGCATGCATGGAAACCACACATCTTCGATGTTGTCGAAACAGGATAGCATCATACTGAATGCATTTTTTTTATTTTCAGTTTGTTTCTGCATTGCATTTTCATTCTATGCATTTTATTTTTCCAGAAAGTTTAACTTATTTAAAATAAACATTTAAAAAATTACAAAATCCAAAAAAATCAATGAACAATCACTAAAGCTTCATGATGAAATAAACCAATATTGCCCCTTGTTTACAGTTACTTGCAATCACTAAGGTGTTCCAGCATTTAAATTGAATATCTTTATTTGAGATTATTAATTCACATACACAAATGCTAACATAGCGGAGACCTTGGAGAAGTTACTTGTTTAATTTCTTTGCAAGAGGGGATTTGGAACCCAAATCCTATTGGAGAGTGTGTTTTCACAATCGGGTGAAAATACCACTCAACAATACCATTACCCCCTGCCCCAAATAGATCAGATATTACATACCATCATAGAAGCAAAGAGGTTTTCACTATTAGATGGATTCTTTGGTTACAATCAGATCTGGGTCAAATATGAAGACCAACACAAGACTACATTCACCACCAAATGGGAAACATTTGCTCACCAGTGAATGCCCTTTGGTTTGTCTAACATTGGTGCCACCTTCTAGAGAGTAATGGACTTAGCATTTGGGGAGCTAGTCAATAAAATAATAGTCATTTACCTAGATGACATGACAATGTTCTCCCACACAAAAATTTATCATGTTGGGCATCTCCGAATGGTTTTTGAAAAATGTAGAGAATTTGGTATTTCCTTGGAACCAAAGAATTTGATCTTTGCTGTTGAAGAAGGAACCCTATGGGACATTATTTCTGAGAAGGGATTAGCGATTGATCCATAAATAGTAACAACTCTCTTAAACCTCCCTTTACCACTGAACAAGAAAGGTTTGCAATCTTTTTTTGGAAAAATTAACTTCATGAGGAATTTCATCATGGATTTTGCACAAATAATAAAGCCCGTGACTGAAATACTTAAAAAGGATGTTGAATTTAGGTGAACATATCCAAGGAAAGAGGTATTCAAAAGGATTAAAGAAGCTATCTCCCAAACATCTATGCTTATCAACCCAAACTACTCAAAATATTTCATCTTGTATGCAGTTGGTGAACAAGAAAGTTATGTTGTAGTTCTCACCCAAAAGGGAGAAGACAAGGAAGAAAGACCCATCACTTTCCTGAGCTAAACTAGATAAGAACATGAAGAGAGATATATATTCATTAAGAAACAGGTATACACTATCATGAAGTCCTTGAAAAAGTTTAGGTATTTTTATCCCAAAGTAAGATCACGGTGTATGTAGTGCACCTCGATGTCAAAAATTTCATAATCCAAGGAGAGCTTGGTGAAAAGAGAGTTGTATGGGTGTCAAAAATCTAGGAATACGATGTGTAAATCCATCCCACTAAGTTAAAAATAGGTAGAACATTGTGCCAAGAGTTTGCAAGAAGGGATCAAACCGATTATGTTGCTTGCCAAGCTCCAGAACCAATCCTAGAGATCAGATAGTTAGATAAAAATTCAGATTGGGTTGATGAATTCTCCGAATACTTTCTAACAAGAAAATTCCCAACAAATTTGAATGCTTCACAAAGAAGAAGGTCTAGGTTACAGGTCCTAAAATATATCTTACTACCTGAAGGTCTGTGAAGAACATAAGCTTATACTGAGAAGGGGGGGTGAACAGTATAAGACCACTTTTTACTTTTATTTCCCAAATAGTATTATCCAATATAATCAATGGCAATATCAATAGTAGTAACCAAAGTGTCACATACCCACCAATAATGATTAATTTTCCTTGAAGAATGTGATTCTGCGGCCAGTGTTTGTGGTGCAGGTGCAGGTCTCAAGGCAGATGGCGAAGAAAGCACCCACCCCATCAACCGAGCAGCGGAACGGGATTGTCGGGTAAGTGGTTATGATGTTGTGCCCCGAGCACACTTGGTCCGTGGGTACATGGAAGCCCACCATAGGGTTGCACTGCATTTGCATTCTGCCTGTCATGTTGACTGTGTGTGTGTGCATTCGTTGGTTTGTTGCTATTTAACTGCTGACATTAAAATGATAATTTTAAATATATATAAAAAGTTAATACCAATACATAGGCATACCAGCTTTGAAGCAAATCAAAAGAAAGAGAATTAATTATTAAACCATAAACATGGGGACTAATTATTTAAGTAATAAAAATAATGATATGTGTAAAAACAAATAATAAAATACATATAATAATTAAATTAAAAATACATATAATAGAATGTTAAATGTTATAGTAAGTCTCAATTCTATAATAAAGAGATTAAACTCATAGGCTTTACGTAATGTGGTGATAAGTCTAAGACAAGACTTAAGAAACTATAAGCTCAAGCTTTAATTGGTTAATACGAAAGACTTGGCGGAACTTAATTTAAATAAAGATATTTAAATATTTTTAAAAAAATTCTAAGGAAGTCATACGTGGAGGAAGAAAACGCGTCTTGTCTGGCAAAGACGGTGATGTGTCTCTTTCCCATAAAGCTCACTTGCTTATAAAAGAAAATGGGATGGCCCAAGGTGGTATGGAAAAATTTGGGGAAAAACTTCATGTTCGTTTGAGAGGAAGCCAAGGACGGGATACGTCGGAAGAAGGAATTGCAGCGTGAGGAGGATTGAGTCTCCGAGTAAAAAGGTCAGATTTTTCTGCGTTAATAAGGGAAAGGGTTTACTAGAAATTATGTTGTTTTAAAATAATGGATTGATTGGTGAATGGCTCTATTCACGTGGTTACCTAGACATGTAATTTGTTGTTTTGGCTACTTTAATATTATTATTGGGAAGTGTTGGGCAATTCTGTTGAATGGAAAGAATCTAACTCTGTTTTCCCATAATATTTCTTTAAAAGAAAACATATTACAGAACATAAGAGTAATCGGGATTCTTATACTAATGTTCTGTAGCAGTGTTAGTTAAGTTAAAGTGTTTATAGAAGGTAACATTTTTTTTTAAAATGTGTATACTCTCGGATAAATCAGAGGAACCAAAAGTAATAGTCCGATGAATGAAAATTATAAGTTATTGGTTGTGTTTGTTATAAAATCGTCATGCTGGCTGGAAAATTACTTCATGTCTTCAAAGTATTGATTGACAGTGAAGAAAATTGTTTTTAAAATTGTCATGTCGGCTGAAAATTTCTTCATGTCTTCAGAGTATTGATTGAAAAAGATGAAAATTGTTTTAATATCGTCCTGTTGGCTGTATGTTGTAAAATTTACTTCATGTCTTCAGAGTATTGATTGATTATGGAGAAATATGTTTAGTTGTGGATTGTTGTCGCATTGCACGATTGCCTGTTGAAAATAGAATGATACTTGGAAAATAATTTTGAATTTGGTTAGTTGTATGGTGTCGTTATGCTTGCATGAGACTTGAGTATGTGTGTCATATAGATGAGGGCCAAGTCTGAGCCATACTTTGCATTTTGTTCTCACCGGTTGGTGAGGGTGGGCGTTGAGGCGCTTATGTTCTTTCACGGAAGTGAACGGCTTTTTCAGAATGGTGGCCGAGCGTGAAAACCCTAACAAAGACCATGGAGGGTTTAGAAAACCATTTGATGTTGTACCGTGAAGTTTCTACGGCATCCGGTGTTATGTATGCTTGTATAGTTCTTTCTTTTAATTCGAAGAAGATTGGAATTTGAACAGTTAAACAATTGTAGTGTTGTGTTCTTCTATCTGTTCTAATATATAAAGGATAGTCTAAATCGTTGAGTGTAATCAAACTTTATGAAGACCTGGAAATTGTGTTTAAAGCAAATGCATTGGAAGAACAAATAGAATATTCCTAAATTTTGTATGTTGCGTTCTAGAAAAGGATTGTTTTTTTATCAAACACCATATATTGTATTGAAAAGTGTGCTAAGTATAGAGTAAATTCTTATATTTCTATTTTTAAATAATTTTTGGGTTCTGGTGCAAGCTATGAATCTGATTACATTTTTACGTTGGAAGTTTGAAAGTCTCAAATTGATAAGTGTTACTGTATTTTATGAGAATTGGAAAGTTATGTGTTAAAAATGTTTATATATTTACTTTGTAGGAGTTGAAATAAAAGTTCTATGTTATACTTTATTTCTTGATAAAGTAAATACCATCATGATTATGTTATAATAAATCAAATAAATAGAAGGGAAAATACATTATTTAAATTGAGAAAAGTAACACCAGAAAGCTATGAGATAAGACTATTATATAGAGGAACCCTAAATTCATGTTTTCTCATTTGCATCATGTATAGTTGATTAATAGAGAATCGCTTGGAATACTTTGCCTAATCGTGATTGGTTATTTTTGGTATTTATGTAGTTATGTTGTGAAATTATACAGTTTAATATGTTTATTTGTCGTAGACGCATGAGATTAAAGGTAAGATCTTTTCTCAGCCTTGTAAAAGAAAAGACTATATCACGAGTTGATGCAATGCTTTTACCATGTTGTAATATTTAAATTTAATCATGATGCATTGCTTCTAATTTGTCGTAGCCCACCTACGCTTGTAAAAGAATGACTATAGTCTGAAATGATATATGAGATAAAATGGTACATTGTTGTAGTTCATCTGTGTTGGAAAAGAAAGATCATAGTTGAATTGATATTAAGGGTGCATGGCTTTGTATTATTATAGTTTTCAATTGAAGTATTGGCAACTTTGTTGTAGCTCACCCGTTTTGATATAAAAGACTATGCTTGAAATTTGATGTTTGGTTGAATGAATATAAACTGAAACCTTATGTATAAAGAAAAATTTATATTATGACTTGGTTTCACAAGTTGACGAGTGTTTTATTTAATCGCCTTTGAAAGTGTTAGTTTTTCAATGTCATTAATATGTTGGTACTTGCCGATAGAATCATGGGTTTAATAAAAACAAAAAAAAATTATTAGGTTTTTCAAATACTTTTGTTATGGTAAATAGAAGAAATAAAGTTAGGATTTCATTACTTTACTATAAGGTAATTGATGTAGCTTAGGGTTTTATGGATAAATGCTATTAATATTAAGGATTTCCCATGATTACTAATCAAATATCTTAGGTAATTGGTGAAGAAACTGAAGTCTATTAAAACTAAAACTTGGACTATGTTAAAAACTATAGGGTGTTGATATATTAGTTGAACATACTATGCTTGTTTATTGGAAGCCAAACTTCTTGGTTGATTTGTGAAGTGTATATGAGTATGACAACAATTATACTCTTGGGTTATGCAATAAGGTACTTATTCTATAAGTATTTGCTTAAGAAAAGTGGAAATTGAAGATATACTAAACAACCTTGAAAGATGATTGTCAGAGGAGATATTTATGAATTACGTGTAGATATAATACTTGTCGTACTTAAGAATTTTCAAAATATTATCTGGGTTATAGATGCAGGTTGTGAGTTGTGATATGTTATTTTTGAAGAGATAGAATATCTTGTTTTCTTTGATATGAGATTTACGCTATAATTTAATTGTATATGACCTATATTTTTATAGAGAGTATAAAGATAGATTTGTGATTAGGAATCCATGTTTTATTTGAAGGGACTCTTTTATAGAAGATAAAAGAAGACTTAGGGAGGGGGTTTAACCGATATTTAAAATATAAGTGTTTGAAATCCTTCAAGATAATAGAAGTATTAAAACCCTCTTACGTCTATGTGTCAGTATCTTGAATTAAGCATCAAAAAGCCATTAGATAATGATCTTAGGTACCTTCAAACTTAGACTTAAATTCTAAACTAGCTTGAAGAAAATTGAGGGAGGTTGTCTCCACTCATACCATTAAGGCACGCGGTGTCTTAGGTGGAAATCAACCTTACTTGACATGAGAAAGTCAAGTACTCATACCATTAAGGCACGCGGTGTCTTAAGTGGAAATCAACTTTACTTGACAAGAGAAAGTCAAGCACACATACCATTAAGGCACGCGGTGTCTTAAGTGGGTATTAGCTTTAGAGAAAGTCAAGGAGACTTTCTCTACCCATGCCACTCAATCACGCGGTGACTTAGTGGGGACTGCACTATCGTACTCCAACTCTAAAGGGGACAGAGTGTCCGAGCTATGGAGTGTAACGAGTGATGGGATGGGGCATCACTCTAGGTGGTCAGTCAGTTAGTGGTGGTGATATTCATCAATCCACTCGGACTAGGGAAATGCCTACATAATGCATGACTAGGATGCTACTTGTGCTAATGGCTTTCCAGTGGTAGATGGTTATGGGCAGCATTATCGTCAGTTCGGGAAGGGTTATGTTTATCTAGTCCCTCAGCCTTGCGAAGGCGGACTCTAGCCAAACCTTCGTAGATGGTCAATGGCTAGCACCGACATACAAACGTTGGTTCCAAGGCATTGAGCTGAGATCTCTTAATAAGTTATGAACCTTACAACCTTGGACAAGGGGCATAGCATACCCCGTTCAGGTGATATGGGCCCTGAACGGATAACCCTCCACCAGATTCCTAAAAGTCTCGAGTGATGAGCCGAATCCAATAAGGTGACCCATGGGACCTGGCCAGTTTCGAGCACTTAAGACACTAGCTGCAGGAGTGAATAATCTTGAAGTGCATTTTATATGTATGCCAAAACTAACATTCACATGGGAAATCAAGCAATGTATGATTGAGTTAAACAAAAAATTTTAGTGTATGAAATTCTTGGATCTTACAGTTGGTATCAGAGCCTAGGTTTGCGAAACCCTGGCCAATATTGTACTATTAGCTATGGCAAGTACCTCGAGGAGGACTAACATGAATCTGCAAGAGGATATTGTAGAGGTATCAGAGCCTAGGTTGTGAAACCCTAGGTCTCATGATTAAATATGGCATAGCTCTTTTATATTTTTGACAAGTTTTCTCAAGAAAAATTAATATCATTTCCTTTGATACAAATAGATGGAGGATCTTGCATCAAAGCTGGAAGTATTTCAATATCAGATGGACCAGATATCTTCACTAATGAAACTGCTTGTGGATAGAATGGGAATTCAGAAAGAAATCATGGAACTCTTCATAAGGAAATGAAATAAGAGAACCAAGCGAAGGATAAAGATGAAATCCTCTAGAAAGGAGAAAACTACAAAAAAGGGCCACAAGTGCACCAAGGAAAAATGTATACAAGTAAAGGAAAGGGAAACTAGAGCACCAATGTCGGGATGCTTCACCTGCGATGAAGCCCACTATGCTAGAAGGTGCCCATTAAGAGTAAATAGAAAGAAAATAGGTTGCTTCACCTATGAAGGAGCACACTATGCCAAAAATTGCCCATTAAGAGCAAATTATGAGCAAGCACCTGACACTCAACTGCAAATGTTAGTTGAAGATCTGCACCAAGATAAACAGGTCAAAATTGGAGATAAGAATGAAGAAACAAATCTCAAGATAGTTCTACTATAAGTAGGAGCGAGTTATAATGAGATTTTTGTTAAACATACTAGGAAGATAAGTGATGTAAGCAGTATTAGGACAAATGATACTATTTTTGAAAGAAACATGTTTCATGTCCTATATTTTTGAATATATATTAAAAAAAAAATTGCTAAGTTATATTTTACCTATTTAAAAAAAAAAGAGAGTTAACCAACCTAAAGCCCAATAGGATCATTACCCTGATAGGACTCCCACTTGAAATGATATGGCAAATTAGGAATGAGGTAAGTTATGTTCATGAATTCTCAAGTATGTCAAACAAGATTTGATAAGAACCTGAAGAGGAAGGAGTAAAGAGAATAATTCCATGCATCATGATCTATTCTTCAGGATATGATGAAAGCTTTAGAACTCAAGATTTCATTAACTTACAAACTGATATGTTTTCAGGAGGAATGGATGAGCTCGTATCAATAATTAAATCATTCCAAGGACATATGGAGCAACTGGTGTCAGTAATTAAGATATTAACAGAGCAAATAGAACAACAACAAAGGACAATGGAAGCTTTTATCGAACAAGACAAGGAAAAGAACATCAAAAAACCTGAAAGTGAAACCTCGAGTGTAAACCCTCGGGCACCAAAGCTAAGATGTTGCACATGTGGAGAACCACACCATACATATGAATGCCCTTTCAGGAAGATCTAAGGGAAAGAAAGTTATCAGGACACCGAAAGGGCACGAAAGCCCCTTTTAATAATTTTCCTACTAAACTCAGGAGAATAGTAATTTGTATACAATGTTACAAGTATAATGAAGATATTTTGGTTTTGTGAGTAAAAGTGATCATAGCAACTATATTATTGCTCTTACTGTTAGATTGCTCTGTCTAATGCATTATCTTTAGAAGAAGAAAGGTAGTTGTGAGTATACCATGACATACCCTGATTATAAGGTTAAGTCTAATATGAAATTAAATGCAAAGTTGGTCTTCCCAAGATTTGTTTCCAACGAAATGCACATCTTATAGTTGCAGGAAAGTAAGATAGAAAAACACAAAAATATGCTTGAGGAATCATCTCGAATAGAGATTCGAGATTTCTCTATAAATACTAGCAGGCCCTACACCGAAAATAGGACACAGGGTTTAGCACAACCTATCATCTTGAGATAGATGGACAGATTGAGAAGGACAATCTGGTATTGGCAGATATGCACTACCAAAGTAAGTCAAATATTATCACTTACTAAATGAAATATATTGCATTGGGCATGGCCCCTTTTGAGGTCCTATAAAGGGACTTAGGTGCGTGGCACCATTATCTTGGGAAAATTTCAATGACCAGTAAGAGATCGGTCATGATGATGAGAATTCAATCCGCTAATGGCTTGTGAAGCCAAAGAGCTATGCTGAATTTAAAGCAAACACCCCAAGAATTTACCATTGGTGATAAAAGTTTCATTAGAACCACCTAATTGAGCCCTAGATTTGCCAGACCTGCAACTCATTAAGGGATGACCAGTCAAAATTTTTGGGATTTAGGTCCAAGCAGCTTAGTATGGACCAATACAGAGTACAATGGGATCAGTATTCCGAAAGGAATGCCACCTGGGAAGATATTTCTAGCATGAAAAATCAGTTTCCCTGCTTGTTTGAGAATTGAAAACTGAAAGCAAACTATTGAAAAGTTGGAAATTTTTATAATGATGTATTGAAAAACTTGTTGCATATACATGTCTGATGTTTTGTTTGAAACATGATAATGTTGTGGACTATTTCTTTTACGATACCATTATGCATGTTGATTTGGTTGTTGTACCATTTATGCTGAAGAGAAATGAAAATAGGAACATTGCGATAATTTGTATATATATATATATTTAATTTATATGATTGTATTTTGTTGATAGCTAACACAAGGACTGTGTTAATTCTAAGGGGGGAAGTATGTCACATCCCCACCAATAATGATTAATTTTCCTTGAAGAATGTGATTCTATGGCCAGTGTTTGTGGTGCAGGTGCAGGTCTCAAGGCAGATGGCGAAGAAAGCACCCACCCCATCAACCGAGCAGTGGAACGGGATTGTCGGGTAAGTGGTTATGATGTTGTACCCCGAGCACACTTGGTCCATGGGTACATGGAAGCCCACCATAGGGTTGCACTGCATTTGCATTATGCCTGTCATGTTGACTGTGTGTGTGTGCATTCGCTGGTTTGTTGCTATTTAACTGCTGACATTAAAATGATAATTTTAAATATATATAAAAAGTTAATACCAATACATAGGCATACCAGCTTTGAAGCAAATCAAAAGAAAGAGAATTAATTATTAAACCATAAACATGGGGACTAATTATTTAAGTAATAAAAATAATGATATGTGTAAAAACAAATAATAAAATACATATAATAATTAAATTAAAAATACATATAATAGAATGTTAAATGTTATAGTAAGTCTCAATTCTATAATAAAGAGATTAAACTCATAGGCTTTACGTAATGTGGTGATAAGTCTAAGACAAGACTTAAGAAACTATAAGCTCAAGCTTTAATTGGTTAATACGAAAGACTTGGTGGAACTTAATTTAAATAAAGATATTTAAATATTTTAAAAAAATTCTAAGGAAGTCATACGTGGAGGAAGAAAACGCGTCTTGTCTGGCAAAGACGGTGATGTGTCTCTTTCCCATAAAGCTCACTTGCTTATAAAAGAAAATGGGATGGCCCAAGGTGGTATGGAAAAATTTGGGGAAAAACTTCATGTTCGTTTGAGAGGAAGCCAAGGACGGGATACGCCGGAAGAAGGAATTGCAGCGTGAGGAGGATTGAGTCTCCGAGTAAAAAGGTCAGATTTTTCTGTGTTAATAAGGGAAAGGGTTTACTAGAAATTATGTTGTTTTAAAATAATGGATTGATTGGTGAATGGCTCTATTCACGTGGTTACCTAGACATGTAATTTGTTGTTTTGGCTACTTTAATATTATTACTGGGAAGTGTTGGGCAATTCTGTTGAATGGAAAGAATCTAACTCTATTTTCCCATAATATTTCTTTAAAAGAAAACATATTACAGAACATAAGAGTAATCGGGATTCTTATACTAATGTTCTGTAGCAGTGTTAGTTAAGTTAAAGTGTTTATAGAAGGTAACATTTTTTTTTTAAATGTGTATACTCTCGGATAAATCAGAGGAACCAAAAGTAATAGTCCGATGAATGAAAATTATAAGTTATTGGTTGTGTTTGTTATAAAATCGTCATGCTGGCTGGAAAATTACTTCATGTCTTCAAAGTATTGATTGACAGTGAAGAAAATTGTTTTTAAAATTGTCATGCCGACTGAAAATTTCTTCATGTCTTCAGAGTATTGATTGAAAAAGATGAAAATTGTTTTAATATCGTCCTGTTGGCTGTATGTTGTAAAATTTACTTCATGTCTTCAGAGTATTGATTGATTATGGAGAAATATGTTTAGTTGTGGACTGTTGCCGCATTGCATGATTTCCTGTTGAAAACAGAATGATACTTGGAAAATAATTTTGAATTTGGTTAGTTGTATGGTGTCGTTATGCTTGCATGAGACTTGAGTATGTGTGTCATATAGATGAGGGCCAAGTCTGAGCCATACTTTGCATTTTGTTCTCGTCGGTTGGTGAGGGTGGGCGTTGAGGCGCTTATGTTCTTTCACGGAAGTGAACGACTTTTTCAGAATGGTGGCCGAGCGTGAAAACCCTAACAAAGACCATGGAGGGTTTAGAAAACCATTTGATGTTGTACCATGAAGTTTCTACGACATCCTGTGTTATGTATGCTTGTATAGTTCTTTCTTTTAATTCGAAGAAGATTGGAATTTGAATAGTTAAACAATTGTAGTGTTGTGTTCTTCTATCTGTTCTAATATATAAAGGATAGTCTAAATCGTTGAGTGTAATCAAACTTTATGAAGACCTGGAAATTGTGTTTAAAGCAAATGCATTGGAAGAACAAATAGAATATTCCTAAATTTTGTATGTTGCGTTCTGGAAAAGGATTGTTTTTTTTATCAAACGCCATATATTGTATTGAAAAGTGTGCTAAGTATAGAGTAAATTCTTATATTTCTATTTTTAAATAATTTTTGGGTTCTGGTGCAAGCTATGAATCTGATTACATTTTTACGTTGGAAGTTTGAAAGTCTCAAATTGATAAGTGTTACTGTATTTTATGAGAATTGGAAAGTTATGTGTTAAAAATGTTTATATATTTACTTTGTAGGAGTTGAAATAAAAGTTCTATGTTATACTTTATTTCTTGATAAAGTAAATACCATCATGATTATGTTATAATAAATCAAATAAATAGAAGGGAAAATACATTATTTAAATTGAGAAAAGTAACACCAGAAAGCTATGAGATAAGACTATTATATAGAGGAACCCTAAATTCATGTTTTCTCATTTGCATCATGTATAGTTGATTAATAGAGAATCGCTTGGAATACTTTGCCTAATCGTGATTGGTTATTTTCGGTATTTATGTAGTTATGTTGTGAAATTATACAGTTTAATATGTTTATTTGTCGTAGACGCATGAGATTAAAGGTAAGATCTTTTCTCAGCCTTGTAAAAGAAAAGACTATATCACGAGTTGATGCAATGCTTTTACCATGTTGTAATATTTAAATTTAATCATGATGCATTGCTTCTAATTTGTCGTAGCCCACCTGCGCTTGTAAAAGAATAACTATAGTCTGAAATGATATATGAGATAAAATGGTACATTGTTGTAGTTCATCTATGTTGGAAAAGAAATATCATAGTTGAATTGATATTAAGGGTGCATGGCTTTGTATTATTATAGTTTTCAATTGAAGTATTGGCAACTTTGTTGTAGCTCACCCATTTTGATATAAAAGACTATGCTTGAAATTTGATGTTTGGTTGAATGAATATAAACTGAAACCTTATGTATAAAGAAAAATTTATATTATGACTTGGTTTCACAAGCTGACGAGTGTTTTATTTAATCACCTTTGAAAGTGTTAGTTTTTCAATGTCATTAATATGTTGGTACTTGTCGATAGAATCATGGGTTTAATAAAAACAAAAAAAATTATTAGGGTTTTCAAATACTTTTGTTATGGTAAATAGAAGAAATAAAGTTAGGATTTCATTACTTTACTATAAGGTAATTGATGTAGCTTAGGGTTTTACGGATAAATGCTATTAATATTAAGGATTTCCCATGATTACTAATCAAATCTCTTAGGTAATTGGTGAAGAAACTGAAGTCTATTAAAACTAAAACTTGGACTATGTTAAAAACTATAGGGTGTTGATATATTAGTTGAACATACTATGCTTGTTTATTGGAAGCCAAACTTCTTGGTTGATTTGTGAAGTGTATATGAGTATGACAACAATTATACTCTTGGGTTATGCAATAAGGTACTTATTCTATAAGTATTTGCTTAAGAAAAGTGGAAATTGAAGATATACTAAACAACCTTGAAAGATGATTGTCAGAGGAGATATTTATGAATTACGTGTAGATATAATACTTGTCGTACTTAAGAATTTTCAAAAGATTATCTAGGTTATAGATGCAGGTTGTGAGTTGTGATATGTTATTTTTGAAGAGATAGAATATCTTGTTTTCTTTGATATGAGATTTACGCTATAATTTAATTGTATATGACCTATATTTTTATAGAGAGTATAAAGATAGATTTGTGATTAGGAATCCATGTTTTATTTGAAGGGACTCTTTTATAGAAGATAAAAGAAGACTTAGGGAGGGGGTTTAACCGATATTTAAAATATAAGTGTTTGAAATCCTTCAAGATAATAGAAGTATTAAAACCCTCTTACGTCTATGTGTCAGTATCTTGAATTAAGCATCAAAAAGCCATTAGATAATGATCTTAGGTACCTTCAAACTTAGACTTAAATTCTAAACTAGCTTGAAGAAAATCGAGGGAGGTTGTCTCCACTCATACCATTAAGGCACGCGGTGTCTTAGGTGGAAATCAACCTTACTTGACATGAGAAAGTCAAGTACTCATACCATTAAGGCACGCGGTGTCTTAAGTGGAAATCAACTTTACTTGACAAGAGAAAGTCAAGCACACATACCATTAAGGCACGCGGTGTCTTAAGTGGGTATTAGCTTTAGAGAAAGTCAAGGAGACTTTCTCTACCCATGCCACTCAGTCACACGGTGACTTAGTGGGGACTGCACTATCGTACTCCAGCTCTAAAGGGGACAGAGTGTCCGAGCTATGGAGTGTAACGAGTGATGGGATGGGGCATCACTCTAGGTGGTCAGTCAGTTAGTGGTGGTGATATTCATCAATCCACTCGGACTGGGGAAATGCCTACATAATGCATGACTAGGATGCTACTTGTGCTAATGGCTTTCCAATGGCAGATGGTTATGGGCAGCATTGTTAGTTCAGGAAGGGTTATGTTTATCTAGTCCCTCAGCCTTGCGAAGGTGGACTCTAGCCAAACCTTCATAGATGGTCAATGGCTAGCATCGACATACAAACGTTGGTTCCAAGGCATTGAGCTGAGATCTCTTAATAAGTTGCGAACCTTACAACCTTGGACAAGGGGCATAGCATACCCCATTCAGGTGATATGGGCCCTGAACGGATAACCCTCCGCCAGATTCCTAAAAGTCTCGAGTGATGAGCCGAATCCAATAAGGCGACCCATGGGACCTGGCCAATTTCGAGCACTTAAGACACTAGCTACAGGAGTGAATAATCTTGAAGTGCATTTTATATGTATGCCAAAACTAACATTCACATGGGAAATCAAGCAATGTATGATTGAGTTAAACAAAAAAATTTAGTGTATGAAATTTCCTGGATCTTACACAAAGCAATGCATAAATCATCACACACAATAGAGACACTAATTTAGCATGGTTCACCCAATGTGGGTTACTCCATGGAGAAAATATTTCACTAAAATTTTCTCAATCAATCTCTTGGTAATCCTTTCCCTATTACAATGTTTATGAACCTCTATCCAAAGGAGACACCAATCCCCTAATCAAGTTTGTGGATCTCTATCCATAGGAGAACTTCTTTCTCCTTAGCTTTGACTAGTGATCTTCTACAAGAACTATTGCCCCCACTGGCTAATGTATCTCTATCCACTAAAGACATATGTCCTCACTACCATGGCTAATGGGTCTCTATCCACTAGAGACTATCATCCTCTATACTCTGTCACCTTCAAAGCTCTGACTCAAATTTGCACTAAACACAGTCCTTCGATCTAGCACAAATCGACTTTGTCTTTTTCTCTGGTCTGGCACATACCTGTCCTCAAATCTACACCAAACTCTATCCTCAAATCTATACTTAACACAGTCCTTCGATCTAGCACAAATGTATCCTCAATTTTTATCCTTTGATCTGTACTAAACACGGTCCTTCTATCTAGCACAAATTTGTCCTCAATCTCTATCCTCTTATCTGCACTAAACGCAATCATTTTGTCTCACACAAATCTGTCCTCAATCTCTGTCCTCAAGCCTTAACACAAAGCTTGACTCAATATCAAATCAAATTTGTTAGATCTGCCACAAACCTTAACTCAAGGTTTGAAAAAATTAATCAACTCTGCTCACAAGTCTTCTCAGAGACTTGTCTCAAATATACCTTGTAAGCTTCCACAAAAGCTCGCACTAATCTGTCCACAAGTCCTTTCAAGAACTTTTCCAATCTGCTCTACAAGTCCTCACTAGAACTTGTCCAAATCTGCTCAATAAGTCCTCACTATAACTTATCCAATTCTGCTCTCAATCTATATTGTAAACTTCCACAAAAGCTTACACAAATATGTCCACAAGTCTTCTCAAATACTTACCTCAAATCTGCTCAACAATTCCACACTAGAACTTGTTCAATCTCATAGAAACATAAGAATAATTGTTAGAGACTCAATATGCTTCACATTCATCACAATGCTTAATTACTTTCAATCATTCTTTTAGAAACATATGGATAATTGTTAGAGACTCAATATGCTTCACATTCACCTCAATGCTCAATCACTTTCAATCACTCTTTTAGAAACATATAGAGAATTTTTAGAGATTCAATATGCTTCACATTCACCTCAATGCTCAATCACTTTCAATCACTCTTTTAGAAACATATAGAGAATTTTTAGAGACTCAATATGCTTCACACTCACAAAATATCTCTCTTTTATCACAGAAACATATAGAGAATTGTTAGAGACTCAATATGTTTCACACTAATCAAAATTTAACCTCTTTCTCAATTCAATTCAAAATATAGAACAATTTGTTTCATAGAACTTGAACAATTAACTTTAACGCATTCACTTGACTAGGCTTAATCAACTCTACTCAACCAATCACTCAATGAAATAATCCTTGCTCACAAACTCTAGTCCAATCATATGAACATTCACTCAAATATTTCCAGCAATGCTTATCAACCAATCTCACTTAACGATGATGCTCGTGTTCTTTCCAAACCCTAGTTCAAGTTCTTCACTCAACCATTCACTTCAACAACAATGCTTATAAACCAATCTCACATAACAATGATACTCATGTTCTTTTCAAAACCTAGTTCAAGTTCTTCACTCAACCATTCACTTCAACAACAATGCTTATAAAACAAGGTGCATAACATTCACTTCACAATAGCTCAACAACTCAATAAGGAACCTAATCAAGTCCTTTTCACTCCAAAGTTGTTTTCTAGAAAATCGACCAATCAACTCAACCAAGGAAGAATGTGCCCATACCTTTTTCTTGATGAGTAGACCACACAAATCTACCACAATCATAAACACTTATTTTTCAAACTCAAGGAGGTTAGAAGATAATAATATCTCTCTCAAAGGAATCACAATACAAAATAATATCAAACACAAATACACCTTATCACTCAATCTTTAAAATAACATCCAACACCTTAAAAAGATTAGAACAATTACTTTCACAATAATCCCTTTGGAAAAAAGTCCTTTAAAATAAATGCAACACCTTAAAAGGCTTACTCCTCCATTATGCAAATATAACAATTAGGACTTTATTTTTAAGTTAAGATCAAACTCCTTATAACTCTCTTCACTATTTTACCATGAAAAATCACCACAAGAAATTAACTTTAATTAACCCTTATGCCTCCCAACTACCTCACGTCAAACCTTAGGGCAATGCAAATTAAATTAAAAAATGTACCTTTGACCTTAGTGGGTTTTGAACCCACGACGATGTCTTCCCAAGTGCCCTAGCCGCAGCCTTAGCTGTCACATGAGCTAGGCACTCACGTGGGAGCTAGAATGCCCACGCACTCTTTTACCTTCTCTGTTGTCGTCGAAGCAAAAACACAAAAAGGCTTCCAAACTTGTTGTCATCGGGTTTCAAACCCATAACCACTCTGCCATAAGATCCAATTCAAATACCACCTGAGCTAGCCACAGAATGGTGCTAGGAACTAAGCACCTCGACCTCTTACACACATCAAATTTAGGATTTACACAACGCACGATAACTATTATGTTTCCTCCATGAGTTACGTGTTTTTCAAAAGATATCACATATACTTTTTTGGCCTTAGCAAATGCAATATATATATATATATATATATATATATATATATATGCCTTTATTATCACTTCCATCACGTCGATGAGGGTGAAGTCTTTGACTTGCACGTCGATGAAATAAACTTAGGTTTTGCCACTTTGAATAAATAAATAATATTTATTTATAAATTTAAATTCAATTTGAATTTAACTATATTAAAATTTCCTTGGGCTTTCTAATTTTAAATTAAAGGCCTCCTTGGTTTTTTATAAAAAATATTTTACATTGCTCATCCATGGTTTTAATAAAAACCTTTTATTTTGTTCCTTCATGGTTTTAATAAAAAATATTTTAATTTTCTCCTCCATGGTTTTAATTAAAAACCTTTATTTTTGCTCATCCATGGTTTTAATAAAAACCTTTTATCTTTGCTCACATAAAATTATGAAGCTCTTTTGGAACCAATCAATTGCATTTCTCCTTAGGACCTTTTGACATCAATGACAACTCACTATTGACATCAATGACAACTTATCTACTCAAAATGTCCAACAATATCCCCCTTTGTCATTGATGATAACCCAAATTATTTTTACCAAACACTTGACCTTTTTCTTGTTCTGCTCCCCTTGACTCAATGCTCTCTCCTTAAACCAAATCTCTCCCCTTTACTTAAATCTCTCCCTCTTTGACATCAATTGCAAAGGGTCACCTTTGGGGCTCGAGGCTAAGAATAAGTCTCTTAGCTCATCCCCTCCCCCACCTCCTATTGATGTGGTTCATTATGGGGTGGGAGTATTTCTACTCATAGCAAGCACTAGTCTTTACCTTTGTCATCTTTCCTTCTCATCTGATCCTTTTGATTCCTTTGACTATTTCTTTTCATTTTCATGTTCATGTTCCTGTTCCTGTTCCTGTTCCTGTTCCTGTTCCTGTTCCTGTTCCTGTTCCTGTTCCTGTTCCTGTTATTGTTCCTATCCATTTCCATATTCTTGTTCCTTTTTATGTTACTGTTTCTATTCATGCTTGATTCTGTAATGTCTGCTCTACACCACTTTGTTGTATGTCTGTGATTATTGCCCTTATAACACTTAATGTTATTATTCCTTAGAGGTAAAAATATCTTGGGATTTCTCCTGGTGAAGCCATATATGTTCCTATCATGAACCCTGCAATTCATTGCCTTGTGACCAAACTAATTACATGAGTAGCAATACTCATGGAAAAGTTATTTGTTCCTAAAATTCCCATATTCTTGTCTTTCATGTGTCCTACATTCTGAAGCCTTGTGCCCAAATTTGTGACATGAAAAACATCTTCCATTGAAGTTTCCTTGTATTGACCTCATTGGTCTTGTAGACACCAAAATCCAGCCACTTGCAAGTCATCTATACCTTCCTGTCAGCCACGTGTCGGTCATCCACCTTCCCGCCATTATTTGGCCCAAATCCACACTTTCCCGCCATTATTTGGCCCAATTTCACCTTTCCCGCCATTTTTCATCCCCAAATTTATTTAAATTAATATTTATATATATATATTTTAATATTTTAATATATATATTTAAATAATAGTTTAAGTGATTTAATCTGAGCCGTCCATCCTTCATTTAATCTCATCCGTCCATCCATCTTAATCCATTTCACAACCTAGATTTATTCTCTACCCTTGGATCCACTTTAATCTTAGCCACACGTTCAAAGTGTCGTTAAAACCCTAAAGTGTGCCCTAAGAGTGGATTATAAATTGAGTCACCTTGATGGCTCAAACCCTATCTCCTATGCGCTATCTCTAATTCTAATTCTTCTACTGCTATCTCCTCTATCTCTCTTCTGCTACCTTTTTGTCGCATCCATCGCCGCATCCATCGTCGCTTTCGTCGCTGCTTTTGCCGCCATCTCTTCTGCAGCATTCTGCAGAATCCCCCATTCTTGTCGCAAGTGCCCGCGGGCGTTTACCCCTTTACCAAGTGCCCACGGGCGTTTACCAAGTGCCCACGGGCGTTTACCAAGTGCCCGTGGGCGTTTACCCATAGCCACAGACTCAGACCGACGTCTGAAACCTTAATCCAGAAGCACGCGGGCGTTCAGCGAGTGCACCAGGGCGCCTTTCGTAGCCGATTTGATAGCCACATTACTTCCAGGTGTCGCCTGGTCTAGCTGCGTTAACAGAGAACAGGTATAAATTAGTTTAAAGCAAGTAACTTCTTTTCTTTTATTGATCTGTTATTGAATTCCTGCATTTCATTTTTCTAGGGTTTTAGATTGTTTTCGAGGGCTCACACAATGGAGCCCTCTTATTAATTTCTAACTCCTTGATAGTGTTAATGTGTGCAGGTTTTTGACAACAGATCCGGTTTATTGATGGCAGCTGATTAAGCTGGAGTGGTCCAAGCAAGGGATACAACAAAGCCCACTCACTCTGTTGGGATTGAAGATACATTCTTCGAAAGCGCCACCATTTGTGCCAGCTAGGGTTTCGGAGAACCCTAGCATAACTTGTAACTGTGTATCACAAATAAAGGGTTACAGGCCCAGTTGTATTCAAAAAGGAGTTTTTAAACTCCATCGATTAATAGAAATCGTTTGTTTTGTGCAACTATTCTGTACTCTATCATTGTGATTTTATTTATTTTTTGTTTGGCGTGTATTTTTAATCTACAAATGGCGATCACGGTGGGACCCCCTAGGGTTTCATATTTTTAATACTTGCTTTACTAATCTGTTCTTGTTTTCTGTTTTATTTTGCAGGTTCCAGAAATCGTGAAATTCGTTGTTCCAGCGAACTAGGGTTTCTGAGTTTGCAGAAAACGCAGCAGACGCAGAGGGGCGTCTGGAAGTCCAATACGAAACGCAGAGGTGCGTTTCAGCTGTGCAAACTCCGTGGGCGTTTGAAGTCAGTTTTACAGAAAAGCGTAGGCTTCCAAGTAAGTGCTGTACTTTTTACGTTTTTGGTTTTTCTGCCATATTTTGTTTCTTTTTCAGATCATTACTTTAAAATGAACAAAAACTAAGTAATCTGGAAAAGAACAGTTATTTTTAATTACATTTTTCTTTGCATTGCATTATTGATTGTTGCTTGCATTAAAAAAAAAAAAAAAATTTGCATACCTAGCTGCATATTAGAATAGCTACGAATTATTTGTTTTAATTATCTAAGTAGGACTATTGATTGGATGTCAATAGTACTCCTGCCATTGGGTGATTCCAGGCAGAGAAGTGGACGAACCTTCCGGTTGCTCCTTTGATATCTGATATCATTGGTAGGCGGGGGGTTTTAAACGGTGTACTCCACTTCTTCAGAGGAAATGACATGTTTTCAGTAGCCTCTTGCTTAGATCATTAGAACTTTTGATTTATAGCCTTGTATGTACACATTAGATAACTAAAACATTTAAAAAAAAAAAATTCATTGCATTTTCATATTGCATTTAAAACAGTGATATCTGGATTTCATCACTAGGTATTGCTTGAAGTTTAGTGACGGTGGAATTCATCTCCATCCATTAAACTTCTGCCTTAGACACCATAGGTCACCCCAGAGCAAACTTGCTGGATTTCATCACCAGTAAGAATCTCGTTGTCCTTTCCTAGCCATAGTTTTTACCTTTTTTTGTGAATAATTCAAGATTAGATCACATGCAAAACTCATAAACCGGACACTTAAAATTTACTACAGATTAAGATCAGAAAATAATTAATTAACCGCAAGGTAAGACACATTGGTTGAAACCTAGGTTGTGACTATTTTACGATAATTTCTTTAGTGTAAATTTATCATTCTAGTTTTGCATTCTTCTTTTCTGAATTTGTTTAGATTTATTGCTTTATGGTCTTAACAAGGAATCAATCTAAAATGTTAAATCTAAATAATCAAATGGGTAATTCACGAAACATCCCCACCACCAACATGGCCACTTATCCTAGTGAATTTCGGAGCGAGGTTCGCCTGCAGGTCTTTCACGTCCTTCTACCATCTACCACATGGCCATGCCCATGGAGGAAGACAATTCCTATCATATTACCCACATTGATATGGCCCAAGTGCAAACTCACTTAAGAGATGGCACTGGCTATGTCCTTGAGCCAATCCAAGATTCCCCTATGCAAAATTCTATTTTTCAGTAGGATATTGCATCAACCATACCCGTTGGTTTCACTCGAGTCTACACTAACCCTTTTTTTGAGGCTAATGTGGTATCTGTTCAGCCGGCTTCATCTCCAACATCTTCCCAGATGCTCAATTGTCCTCCTTTGGAGACAAATGTAGTGTCTTCCCGACCACCTTCTCCTCCATGTACCCGGGTGTACACCAATTCTCTTTATGAAGTTGGTGGAAACTCTTCTAGCCATAACCAATTTCAACCCTCTTCTTCCCAAACCATTTATGGTTTCACCCTACCTGGGACACAGTCTCTTGTTCCTTCCCAGGTATCGCCTACTTCAGCCACCTTCATTGCTCCTGCTGTGCAATCCCCTGTGACTACCATGGCACTCCCTCCCAACTTCATCCCCTGCTATGCGGTCTTCGTGACTACCATGGCAGCCTGCCCTCCACCTTCATCCAATCATCCCACCTCCCTTGGGTTAGAGATTAATAAGGTTAAGGAGTATCTCGACAAATTGATTTTGCAACAACGAGCAACAAAATGCTCAACCACCTATCGTAGTAAATCCTACACCCCAACCAATTTCTACCCGACCGACTTTTATTAGCTCAGGCCCCACATGGGTACCCCAATCTTCGGTGGTGTCCATTCCTACCCCACCTTTCTCCCAACCTAGTCCAGTTCATCATTCAAACCAATCACCTTCTTTTCGGTATCATCCATACCAACAACTTGTCCATTCCACACCGCCTAATTCGGGCAATTTCATCCCATCTCATCAATTTTCCACTCTTCCATTACATCATCATAATCATCAAACGAGTCAAAATTTTCATGAAGATTCTCGACTCCATGCTATGCAACAGCAGATTGACAACCTTATGCTTAACATGCATGGCTCATTTAGTCAGAAACCTACGCTAAGGTCATTGATCAATCAACCAATTCATCCTTCGGTACCTTCACCACCATATCCGACTGATTTCACATTACCGAAGTTTGACAAATTTCGAGGAACTGAGGATCCTCATGAACATGTGAGCTCATTCATGCATGCTTGCTTTAGAATCCAAAATAATGATGCTCTTATGCTCAGAACTTTTCCTCAGACATTAGGAGGAGATGTTGTACGGTGGTACAATCATTTAGCTCACCATAGCATTTATGCTTACGAGCAATTGATTAATCTATTTTTAGAACGATTCTCCCTGAATGTACAAAAGAGAGTTTCATTGTCCGACTTATACAAGCTCAAGCAACATGACGATGAGACTGTTTATGACTTTGGAAACCGTTGGAGGGCTATCATTAATAAACTGCCATTCTCCCTACCAATGGAGGAGTTAACCAAAATGTTCACCCAGAGTTGTCTAAAACCTATCTCTTGGTTACTCCAATTACAACAATACAGGACTTTTGAAGAGGCTTTGGCCCAAGCAAGTATCATAGAAGACATTAAAGTCCAAGAGGGTGTTTTAAAACCCCGTAGAAAAGAATGGCAACAAAAGGGCCAACAACGAAATAATAATTATGGCCAAAACAAACAAGCACAGGCTAATACAGCCTCAAATGTTAACCAAGTTAATCAAGTGGTGGCGAGCCAGCCCGTAATGGCTCAACAACAACAAGTAATGCAAAGTCAACCGCAACCAATTGCTTATCATGCGGTACCCGCCCCTCCTCAACTAGCTCAACCAGCTCCCAATACTGGGCCAACCATGGAAACTCGACCTTGGCAAAACAATCGTCCCAAGCGACAATTCACACCTTTAGATGAACCATATGCGGTCATATTCAACAAGTTATATAGCACAAATCAATTAACTTTACCTGAGTTTAAACCTTTAGACCCATCTAGAAGGGGGAAGTATTACAAGGAGTACCTATTTTGTCCTTATCATAGGCAAAATGGGCACGATATCAATAATTGTACAGATTTCAAACATGTGATCCAAGATCTTATTGAGATTGGAGCCATTAAATTGGATAGCCCCTTAGCCCAACAAAATCAAAATCTTGGTATATTTCAAACACCCCTTCCACATCGGGAGGAAGCTCCAACAACTTCAGGGGGAGTAACTCTGGTAACTCCTCCTAATCAAGTCAACCATGTACAACAATACCAAGGTTTTGTGGGTACTATTAACGTAGTAACCCGGGGTCAAAGGGCGAACCAACCAAATCGAGGCTGAACCACGACCACCTGTACAAACCCCAGTCCACCTCAGGTAACAGTGACCCAATGACGTGCTAGTACTTCTCAACAACCGCTAAATCATTCTACTCAACGCCAACGACCCATCATGTCATTGAGTAGCCGGTTAACTACCGGTTTAAAAATGGCTTCTGCCAAGTTATCGATCTATGACCTCATTCAACAATCTCCCCCGCATAGAGAGGCATTAATGGAAATATTAAAGTCAATCGAGCTTCAAACTCAAGATACTAATGCCTTCAACAACTTTGTGGGGAGTATTCAAACATGCATGGAGCCCTCCATCACTTTCTATGATTTTGAAATCAAACCTATGTCAATAGAAAGTATAGATCCTCCACTACATATCATGGCCAAGATCGATAACAAGCCATTCAAGAGAGTCTTAATTGACACCGGTTCCTCAATCAATATCATTACAACATCGGCGTTGAGTCATCTAAAGCTGTCGCCATCCCTTATCACAAAGTCGACTTTTACTCTTAAAGCATTCAATGATGCTTTATCTTCCACGGTTGGCACGGTTATCTTGCCCATTGAGGTAGGGGCCCGAACTTTGCATACCTTGTTTCACATCTTGGAAGGGACCATGGCATACAATGTATTGCTTGGACGGCCTTGGCTTAGGGAGATGAGATGTGTCCCTTCTATATTGCATCAATGTCTGAAGTATGTATATGAGGGACAGGTTCATTGTGTACCTGTTGACATTGAACCCTTCAAACATTGCAACTATGTCTCAAATCCTTATGAGATTGTGTTGCCATCCACTCATCTTTTCTTGACCCCATCTACTTCTTCTATACCATCTTCTTCTAAAGCTCCCATTCCTGAGGAGCTACCCATCATATCGCAACCATCTTCCTCTTCCGCTATTCCATCTCATTCACCACTTTCTTCATCAACTAATCTTCCTTCTTCTTCATCAGTGACCACATGCACATGTGGCCATGACCAATCATCTCTTTCCACGTCATTACCCCCTTCTTCTACACCTTCTTCAACATCACCTATTATTCCTCCATCTTCCCAACCATCACCGGCTGATGTTTCACAAGTTAGTGAAGCATCAACCCAACCAAATCCTTCCAATTCTTCTATCCCACATTCTTCTATTCCATCATCTAGTCCATCTCCCTCCCAAGTCAAGGTCCATCTCACTGATGCAGGTATTGGTGAGTATGCCATCCAAGATGTCCACATCACACCGTTCAATGTGCAAACAGGTTAAAGATTTTGGTTGTCCACATGACCAACATTTATCCATTGGATCGGTTTATAACATGGGTTTTATGCCAAATTCCATTAATTTTGTATATGGGGGAATAGAGTCATCTTCTAGTCCTACCACCATACTAGAACCTAAGCATCCGAGTCCTCGCCAATATCGAAAGGATGGAGGGTTTTCCCTCTCGCTATTTCCACGGACATAATTGGCAGCAATTTGGCCTAGGTCGATACGAGCAAGGGGTAGCTGAACGCATCGATATGCCATACCAGAGACCCACTGAGCGTTTTGGTCTGGGCTACCAACCACTTCCATCCCTTTCTTCTTTTGAGCGAGCTTTTCAAAGCATTAATCTTAATTCAGAAGAAGAAATCCTCCACCCCGATGAATCCGAAGATGAAGCCTATGAAGAATTTGACGTCATGTCAAATGGTGATGAATCTGAAGAAGAGTCGGCGCCCATTGTTCCCCTCACTAAACAAGACGAGTTTTATCTCCAATTGTTCCCTCTCCAAGAGGCCATCTTTCGCTTGCTTCTTCCACAAGAACGAGGTGAACCACCCCCTCCGCCACATCCATAAGCCATAATCCAAACTCGTATTATATGTATATACTAAAATAGTGGTTTTCACCACTACCAAAAAAAAAAAATAAAACTCAAAAAAAAAAAAAAAAAAAAACTGAAAAACTATGTTGTTTTGCATCTCAGGTCTTCGAGGTCTTCACCGGTTTCCCTTCCATTCCGCCATCCTTTCTTCCATAAGTCGACAATGAATTTTGAAACTTATTCACAACACCATAATACATATTTAAATGAAAATTCATCTAAGATAATTTCAAGTAGGGGATCTTGTCCTTAAAGAGAATCAACAAAACACCAATGCATTGCCGCATCTTCGAGATAAATTCGTGGCTAATTGGTTAGGTCCATATATGGTCACTGAAAGAGTGGGTAATGGAACTTATAGACTTGCCAATTTAGAGGGAGAGGAAGAACCCGAACCACTTAATATTATACACTTGAGGGCATTCTACGCATAGTTTGAATTTTATATGTACATATATACATGGCTTGTACAAAAAAAAAAAAAAAACAAATAAAATAAAAAGAATTTGCATTTCATTGTTAGTTGCATACATCTCATTCAAAAACATTGCATTTCATGTGCATACATCTCATTGAAAACCATAACATTTCATTTTCAGCCATAGTTGCATATCATGTTAGAGACCATTCTATCTTTTGGATATAAAATTTGGTCAAGCAAAAGTCATGTTGCCTTAATCGGGGGCACCTTCATAAAATCCATCAAACCGAATTGTCATTCGTACATCCATTTTCCATTTGCACATATTTACATTGCCAAAATGTTTTCTAGTCACTCAGCCATTTCTAGTGTTTTAAGCAAACTTTGAAATGCATGTCAAAGTTCTCTAGGGCCATATCACAAATTACACTAAATAAAATCTTGAGTATTGGGAAATGATTTCAAAAGCGGTCTTGAACCTATCACATTTTCACATCTTAAAAACATCTTGTGTCAAAGAGAGATAACACCATCCTTGGGTTGTGCCTTGAAGTGAAAAGGGTAATCCTCGTTTGTCCTATCATGCAAACATAGTCCATAAAACAGTGGTTCTTACCACTATCACAAGCAATCACAAAATATAAATATAAACGGAGTAGTAAGGATAGGGTAAAATTCTCATCATACTTCGGTTGAGAATCCGATTCCCCAAAGCTCTAAGGAAATGAACATTTTTCACACACCACTGATCCCAAATAAGTTGTAAGGATCGTACTACTTGTCCAGTCAGACGGATAGGTAGTCATCCCCAAGGCTTACAAAGGTCAAAAACAACATGGACTATGGAGTTAACCTTCATCGGGGCTATAGACGCTTGACTGGCAGTGGAGTATACTCATTGCGTGGCGACATGTCTCTCCTCAAAAAGAGACCTCTGAATGCTCATACGGACAAACTAGCTTCGGGGTCTTCTCCATAACAGGGTTACCTAATTTGTGCAAGATGAGGTTAATGAACACACTTGCACACACACGGGTTTTTGATTGCCTAGAGTCACTACCATGCTTCGGATTTGGTTAATGAACTCACATGCACACACATTTGGTCCTAGTTGAATTAGGCGGTATTAGTAAGTTTGTTTGATACCACTAGCATGTTTGAGTCTTTGTAAAACAGTCTTCCTCCATATTTTCTTCCATATCAACCTCCATATCTTCTTCCATATTCATGTCATTCCATACGTCATCCATTCACAAGCCACCAAGTTCGGTGCCCCTGATTAAACAATTATGATAACAGTTGGCTAAATCTAACTATCTAAAAGTATGAGTGCTTCTTAGTGCATATTTCATTTACTTAGTCTCGCATTAATCATCTATAACTTTGCATTCCATTCCATCACATATGCTCAAACATTAAAACATATAAAAACATGCATCACAAAAACATAGGCATTCACACAAAAGAAAGTAAAACACTAAAAATAAAAGCCATGTATATATATATGTATAAAGATCAAAACGTACAGTGAATGCCAAAAGGCTACAAAATACAATAGAGCACCAAGGCTCATAAAGAGTGCATCTAAGCACTAAGCTAACCATCAAAAGAGGATCCCTGTGACCTAGTAGGAGCCCTAGACCTAGTGGTGTGCCTAGACTCACTACGCCTAGAGACAGAGGAGGATGGAGGATCAGGCAACACAATGTGATGCCTAAACAATGTGTCCTCCAGAGCCTCAATATAACGAGTCCTAGACCTAAGTCTAGATATGTCTATCCCGTGTCGTCGCTCTCGCTCCGCTAGCTCTGCCTGGAGTCTCGTCACCCTGTCATCCTGGGGCACCCTAGTCGCTCCATCCAAGTCCGCCTGCATCTGGGCCATCCTCTCCTCCTGAACAGCTATCAGGGCATCCCGCTCTGCAACCTGTTGCTCCAGCCGAGCTATCCTCTCATCCCGGACAGCTAGCATAGCATCGCGCTCTGCTATCTGCTGCTGCAGCTGTGCCAGATCATCCTCGTGCCCGCTAGGGGGTACCTCCCTAGTCTCTCCTATGGCCTCTCCTAGGCCCTCGCCATCATCCTCCTCGTCATCTCCGCTCCCCGGTGCCTGCCGTGCCATCTTCCCCTTTCGCCTTCGACTGTCAGATCGAAGGCGGGGACCCTCCTTGCGCTTGGGAACCTCTGCGGTTCCCTCGTCCTCTCCAGCTCCAACAGCCACCAATGGTGGCTCCCACCTCGGCTCTGCGGCCATCCATGCTGCATACTCAGTTGTCACCCCGACGTCGTCCACGTCGAGGATCTCCATGTCCTCATCGTCCTCTGTCGCCTCCCTCCATGGCTCGGCACACGGCAAATCCCCCTCTGATCTGTGCCTCCGGTAGCGCACTGGCTCACCGGGGACATCCTGTCTCAATCCGACCTGGCGGAGCACTCGAGACATCTGTATGTACTCCGCCTCGCTGTGGCCCCGACCCACTACCCATCTAGCCTGTCGCACCCATCTCAGATGCTCTCCATCCTCGATCCACCTTGCCTCCCGCCAGGGCCTCCAAATGACTTGGGCATCTGTCAAGTCTGCCCATAAACTCCTATACCATTGCCCCGATCTCACGGGGCGGCTCGGTTGTCTCTCCTCCGCCACTGGCCATCTCCTACCATAAGCCTGGCTCATGTCCCAGTAAGCACATGGCAACCCCTCCGGTCGGGCCACTCTGAAGTGCTCCCAGCCCCAGCACTGGAGAACCAAACTACAGCCTAGGCCCTTTCGGCCCCGTCTTCGAACCTCATACAACTCCCGGTACACCTACGCCAATAAAGCGGGCGCCCAGGCATACACTACCCTATTAGTGAGCATCTCGCTCACTACACCCATCAGGTTCCATGGAAACCTGCACCCGGTGTTGTTCGGGGCCACAATGTTGGCCAATACGAACATCATCAGAGCCTCCACCGCTACCAACTCCTTGGCCGTATACATGGCCAAGTAAGGAATCCCCCCGCTCTCCGTCCGGATCTCCCTCCAGTCATCCCCAAACAACTTGGCCATCTCCGTGGCCCTATCTCGTCCAACCTCCACCCGTGCCCCCTCCACGGGCACCTTGAGGATGCGGTATACATCCTCAAGCGTCACCGTCATCTCTCCAGTCGGGAGCTGGAACGTCCCCCGATCTGGATCCCACCTCTCGGCCAAAGCCGAGAGGTACCCCTCATCTGCCCGAACTACCTCCAACCGGGCTGCCTCCGCTAGCCCTACTGCCTCCAATATCTCCCAGTCTGCCTGGGACAATGACCTCCTCATCCCCGAAATGATAGGGGAGAATCGGTGTCGTGCCTCTAACACCCTAAGCTGCAAAACAACAAAACAAAAATTGGTTACAAATTTTTTTCCAAAAAAAAAAAAAAACAAATAAAAGTACTTGCTTAAATAAACAAATACCTCGGCTGGCTGCACTGGCGCGTCCGCTCCCATCTCCGCCATAGCTCCCGCGTGCTTCACTCTCCCACACAACCTTTCACTTCACTTCACTTCATTCCACTCCCTCAGACGCACTTCTCTCAAGCTCGAACGCACAAATGAGCGAAATTCTCGTTGAAACTGTTTAAATAGCTGGTTTTGGTGCCCTGAAACGCAGTGGGGCATTTCATGGCGCATTCAGATGCAGTGGGGCATTTCATGATGCATTCAAACACCGGCGGGCATTTTTGCCACCTCCAAATGCATACCGGCGTTTGGTGTCAGTATTGAATAAAAGAACAAAACTTACAAAATTGAAGCTTACCTCCTCCAAATTTCATCAAATTGCATCCATCCATTCTTCTTATCATAATAAAACATTTTGTGAAGGTTACAACAGTTTTGGAAACAAATTTTGTCATTTTGCTCAAAAAGCGCATCATTCATCATTGATTTACAAATTGGGTTAAAAACATTCAAAACCTTCACAAAATTAACAACATTCATCAATTCTTCTGATCTATCGTCAATTTCATTCATTCTTCTTTCATCATGCATATTTTTGCCAAATTAAATTAAAGTAAACCTCGTATCTAGTGGTATATTCTATCACCTTGGCGATTGCAGCGATTTGCATCCATGCAATTCGGTAAGAGGATTAAACCACCATAAGGACACTTACCATTTATCATCATCAATTATTTCATTGTTTGAAAATTGGAAATCAATTTTGGGTATCCTACTTTTCAAGTGACCTCATACCAAGATTAATTTGCTCAACAGTTGTCATTGATGGCCTAGTTCATGGGGCCTTAAACGTGGACAATCTTCAATATCATCATTATTTTGAGTCTTGCTAGAGATTAAGGCTACCTAGGTTGATTGGTTTCGACCCGAGGAATTATCCATACAGTCACTAGGAGCATCTCTGAAGTTCTGGACTCTTTCATATTGCATCTCTGCATATCAATGGCGCCAACAAGGCAATTTCATCAACAGTATGGATTCACCCACAGGAGTTGGGGCATCCGTTATCAATTTTTAACTTTCCTAATAGTAGAATTCATCTTACATGATCATGGAATTTAAAATTTGGCAAAAATCCCTTTCTAACCGTTGGGGCAGAAAACGGTTCATCTTTCACATCACTCATATCGTCTTCAATCATATTCTTTTCTGGTTTGTACACCAACCCCTTTTCTGTTGGGACATAAACAGATGGTTCATACACCAACCCCTTTTTCACCGTTGGGGCAAAAACGGTTCATTTTCTTTCGAATTTCTTCCAATTGGCTCGTGAGAACCATTCTCGCTCGCCAATTGAGGGGGTAAGCTGATAAATTTTAAATATTCTTTTATTCTTTGGTCTTCAAAGTTGTGCTTTAGTCTTGAGAGAGAGTTGCGTCTGATCCAGCTTTTCGGGTGTCCTAAGTTTTTGTGCTTGCATTGTGTCTTCACACAAAGCGGCTCAAAAAGGGCATCTGTAGACACCAAAATCCAGCCACTTGCAAGTCATCTATACCTTCCTGTCGGCCACGTGTCGGTCACCCACCTTCCCGCCATTATTTGGCCCAAATCCACACTTTCCCGCCATTATTTGGCCCAATTTCACCTTTCCCGCCATTTTTCATCCCCAAATTTATTTAAATTAATATTTATATATATATTTTAATATTTTAATATATATATTTAAATAATAGTTTAAGTGATTTAATCTGAGCCGTCCATCCTTCATTTAATCTCATCCGTCCATCCATCTTAATCCATTTCACAACCTAGATTTATTCTCTACCCTTGGATCCACTTTAATCTTAGCCACACGTTCAAAGTGTCGTTAAAACCCTAAAGTGTGCCCTAAGAGTAGATTATAAATTGAGTCACCTTGATGGCTCAAACCCTATCTTTTTGACCTATCTCCTGTGCTATCTCTGATTCTAATTCTTCTACTGCTATCTCCTCTATCTCTCTTCTGCTACCTTTTCGTCGCATCCATCGCCGCATCCATCGCCGCTTTCATCGTCGCTTTCGTCGCCATCTCTTCTGCAGCATTCTGCAGAATCCCCCATTCTTGTCGCAAGTGCCCGCGGGCGTTTACCCCTTTACCAAGTGCCCACGGGCGTTTACCAAGTGCCCACGGGCGTTTACCAAGTGCCCACGGGCGTTTACCCACAACCACAGACTCAGACCGGCGTCTGAAACCTTAATCCAGAAGCACGCGGGCGTTCAGCGAGTGCACCAGGGCGCCTTCTGCAGCCGATTTGATAGCCACATTACTTCCAGGTGTCGCCTGGTCTAGCTGCGTTAACAGAGAACAGGTATAAATTAGTTTAAAGCAAGTAACTTCTTTTCTTTTATTGATCTGTTATTGAATTCCTGCATTTCATTTTTCTAGGGTTTTAGATTGTTTTCGAGGGCTCACACAGTGGAGCCCTCTTATTAATTTCTAACTCCTTGATAGTGTTAATGTGTGCAGGTTTTTGACGGTAGATCCGGTTTATTGATGGCGCTGATTAAGCTGGAGTGGTCCAAGCAAGGGATACAACAAAGCCCACTCACTCTGTTGGGATTGAAGATACATTCTTCGGAAGCGCCACCATTTGTGCCAGCTAGGGTTTCGGAGAACCCTAGCATAACTTATAACTGTGTATCACAAATAAAGGGTTACAGGCCCAGTTGTATTCAAAAAGGAGTTTTTAAACTCCATCGATTAATAGAAATCGTTTGTTTTGTGCAACTATTCTGTACTCTGTCATTGTGATTTTATTTATTTTTTGTTTGGCGTGTATTTTTAATCTACAGGTCTCTTAGTCTCTCTTAACCTATTATGATTTTTGTTCCATTTTTTTCTCCTTTGTGCATTATTTATTTCCTTTTTGAACTTTATGTTGTCCAACTTATCCTCAGAATTCTCACTCTTTCTTTCACTCTCTTATTTTGAATCTTCTTCTTCTTTGGTACTTAAGCTTGACTCTCCTTTTTCTGCTTCATATTTCCCTTGTTCTTCTTCAAAACTAAGTCCTATTTTGGTGATTGATGATATTTGTGCATTGATAATCTTGTCCAAAGTCCTTGAATTTTTCTCAAACTTGTGTAGATTGTCCTTAGAGCCTTTTACTTCCATCCTTAGTGAAACTATCTCATGTTCTAGTTTTCATATTCTAGATCTTTTGTCTTTAATTCTTCAGTCATACCTTCTTCCATTTTCCTTGCTTCTTCAACCTTAATTTTGAAGTTAGTAAGCTCTTGTAGAAATTTTGCTTTTGCTTTCTCATCTTCTTGAGCTTGAACCCTTAATCCCGAGTTCTCCCTTTTTAATTCTTCAACATCAACAATAAGTCTTTCACATTCTAGCTCTTTTACCTTTAACTGTTCAACCATACCTTTTTCAACTCTTCTTGCATTTTCAACCTTATATTTCAAGTCATAGAGATCTTGTAGAAGCTTTGTTTTACATTACTCATCCTCTTGTATTTGAGTCTTTAATTCTAAGTTATCCTTTTTCAACTTAACAAGTTAATTAAGAGTAGCTTTCTCCTTCTCTTCTTTTATTTGATCTTCAATAGGAGTATTTTCTTCTATTACTGAAAGTAGAATTTCTTCTTCATACCTATTTTGACTATCTCTATTATATTTTAATGAACCAACCTCTAAGACTTTAGTTTTGAGAGTATCATCTTCATCTTCACCGCTACTAAATCCATTGCAATAACCTGCATCATGATCAATTTGAACATAAACATTCTTCACCTTCTTGTGAATAGTGAGCTGCAAGGTGACCCGTCTTCCTACATCTGGTGCAAAACTTTATCAATCTGGTTATCTCTCCATTGCTTGATTCATCTCTTGAATTTGTTTCCATTTTTCCTCCCAAAACAACAACATCAAATTCATCCTTTTTTTCATGACGATGTGTGTTCTTTTCTTCTTGTATCTCATGGTTCTGCTTTTGTCTTTATTTGCCATTTGTGTTATTGTAAGATCTTCCTTCAAGTTGTTAAACCTTTCTCAAAGGAACCAGCTCTGATACCAATTGAATAACACAAGCTTATACTGAGAGGGGGTGTGAACAGTATAAGACCACTTTTTACTTTTCTTTCCAAAATAGTATTATCCAATATAGTCAATGGTAATATCAATAGAAGTAACCAAAGCAATGCACAAATCATCACATACAATAGAGACACAAATTTAACATTGTTCACCCAATGTGGGCTACTCCATGGAGAAAATATTTTACTAAAATTTTCTCAATCAATCTCTTGGGAATCCTTTCCCTATTACAATGTTTATGGACATTTGTCCAAAGGAGACACCAATCCCCTAATCAAGTTCATATATCTCTATCCATAGGAGAACTACTTTCTCCTTAGCTCTAACTGGTGATCTTCTAGAAGAACTGTTGCCCCCACTACTCTGGCTAATGGATCTCTATCCACTGAAGACACCTATCCTCACTACCTTGACTAATGGATATCTATCCACTGGAGACTGTCATCCTCTATACTCTATCATCTTCAAAGCTCTGTCTCAAATTTGCACTAAACATGGTCCTTCGGTCTAGCACAAATATACTCTATCTCTGTCTCTAGTCTGGCACATACCTATCCTCAAAAATGCACCAAAATCTATCCTCAAATCTATACTAAATACATTCCTTAGGTCTAGCACAAATATTTCCTCAATATTTGTCCTCTGATCTATACTAGACATAGTCCTTCGATCTAGCACAAATCTATCCTCGATATTTGTCCTCTGATTTGCACTAAACACAGTTATTCGGTCTAGCACAAATCTATCCTCAATATTTGTCCTCAAGCCTTAACACAAAGCTTGACTCAATCTCAAATCAACTCTGCTAGATCTGCCACAAACCTTAACTCAAGGTTTAAAAAAATCAATCAAATCTGCTCACAAATATTCTTAAATACTTGTCTCAAATCTACCTTGTAAGCTTCCACAAAATCTTACACTAATCTATCCACAAGTCCTCTCAAGAACTTGTCCAAATCTGCTCTACAAGTCCTCACTAGAACTTGTCCAAATATGCTCAATAAGTCCTCACTAGAACTTATCCAATTCTGCTCTCAATCTGTATTGTAATCTTCCACAAAATCTTACACAAATCTATCCACAAGTCTTCTCAAAGACTTACCTCAAATCTGCTCAACAAGTCTACACTAGAACTTGTCCAATATCATAGAAACATAAGGATAATTGTTAGAGACTAAATATGCTTCACATTCATCACAATTCTTAATTACTTTCAATCATTATTTTAGAAACATATGGAGAATTGTTAGATATTAAGTATGCTTCATATTCACCTCAATGCTCAATCACTTTCAATCACTCTTTTAGAAACATATAAAGAATTTTTAGAGACTCAATATGCTTCACATTCACCTCAATGCTAAATCACTTTCAATCACTCTTTTAGAAACATATAGAGATTTGTTAGAGACACAATATGCTTCACACTCACAAACTCTCTCTTTTATCACAAAAACATATAGAGAATTGTTAGAGGCTCAATATGTTTCACACTCATCAACACTCAACCTATTTCTCAATTTAATTCATAATATAGAATAATTTGTTTCATATAACTTGAACAATTCACTTTAATGCATTCACTTGACTAGGCTCATCAAATCTACTCAACCAATCACTCAATGAAATAATCCTTGCTCACAAACTCTAGTCCAAGCAGATGAAAATTCACTCAAATATTTCCAACAATGCTTATCAACCAATCTCACATAACAATGTTACTCATATTCTTTCCAAACCCTAGTTCAAGTTCTTCACACAACCATTCACTTCAACAACAATGCTTATAAACCAATATCACATAACAATGATACTCATATTTTTTTCAAATATTATTTCATGTTCTTTAGTCAACCATTCACTTCAACAACAATGCTTATAAAACAAGGTGCATAGCATTCACTTCACAATAGCTCAAAAACTCAATAAGGAACCTAATCAAGTCCTTTTCACTCCAAAGTTGTTTTCCAGAAAACTAACTAATCAACTCAACCAAGGAATAATGTGCCCATACCTTTTTCTTGATGAGGAGTAGACCACACAAATCCACCATAATCATAAACACTTTTTGCCAAACTCAAGGAGGTTAGAAGATAATAATCTCTCTCTCAAAGGAATCACAATACAAAATAATATCAAACACAAATACACATTATCACTCCATCTCTAAAATAACATCCAACACCTTAAAAATATTAGAACAATTACTTTCACAATAATCCCTTTGGCAAAAATTCCTTTAAAATAAAATCAACACCTTAAAAGGCTTACTCCTCCAATATGCAAATATAACAATTAGGACTTTATTTTAAAATTAAGATCAAACTCCTTATAACTCCCTTCACTATTTTACCATGAAAAATCACCACAATAAATTAACTTTAATTAACCCTTATGCCTCCCAACTACCTCACGTCAAATCTTAGGGCAATGAAAATTAAATTAAAAAATGTACCTTTGCCCTTAGTGGGTTTTGAACCCACGCCATTGTCTTCCCAAGCACCCTAGTCGTAGCCTTGGATGTCGCGTGAGCTAGGCACTCATGTGGGAGCTAGAATGCCCACGCACTCTTTTACCTTCTCTGTTGTCGTCGAAGCAAAAACGCAAAAAGGCTTCCAAACTTGTTGTTGCCGGGTTTCGAACCCGTAACCACTCTGCCACAAGCTCCAAGTCAGATGCCACCTGAGCTAGCCACTAGATGGTGCTAGGAACTAAGCACCTCGACCTCTTACACACAAAATTTTGGATTTATGTAGCGCACGACAACTACTATGTTTCCTCCATGATTTACAACGTGTTTTTCAAAAGATATCACATATACTTTTTTGGCCTTAGAAAAGGCAATATATATATATAGATATAGATATGCCTTTATTATCACTTCCATCACATCAACGATGGGGAAGTCTTTGACTTGCACGTCGACGGAATAAACTTAGGTTTTGCCACTTCGAATAAATAAATAATATTTATTTATAAAATTTTAATTTAATTTGAATTTAAATATTTATAAATTAAACATTAAAACTTCCTTGGGCTTTCTAATTTGAAATTGAAGGCCTCCTTGGGTTATTATAAAAAACCTTTTACATTGCTCATCCATGGTTTTAATAAAAACCTTTTATTTTGTTCCTTCATGGTTTTAATAAAAAACCTTTTAATTTGCTCCTCCATGGTTTTAATAAAACCTTTTATTTTTGCTCATCCATGGTTTTAATAAAAACCTTTTATATTTTCTCACATAAAATTATGAAGCTCTTTTGGAACCAATCAATTGCATTTCTCTTTAGGACATTTTGACATCAATGACAACTCACTCTTGACATCAATGACAACTTATCTACTCAAAATGTCCAACAGTCTATATAGGAATAACTTGGATGGTGTCCTTTTGAGATGCATTAAATATGAAGAAAAGCAAAGGATCCTAGAAGAATTTCATGGAGGTTTATCAGAGGGGCACTATTCAATGAGGACTACCACATTGAAATTACTCAGGATAGGTTGTTACTGGCCTAACATCTTCTCTGAAACTTTCAAAATCACCAGAGCATGTGATTAATGTTAAAGGTACGTAAGGAGAAACAAAAATGCCTTCTTACCCCTCAAGTCTATTCAAGTAGAACAACCCTTTAAGCAATGGGTTTTAGACTTCGTAGGAATAATAGAGCCAAATTCATCAAATGAGCATAAGAATATTTTGATAGCAATAGACTACTTCACCAAATGGATAAAAGCTATACCTACAAATAAAGTTGACCAAGAGGTAGTGATTGAATTCGTTGAAAGTCTAATTATGAGGTTCGACATACCTGATGCACTGGTCAGTGACAACGACTCATACTTTGTTGGAGTAAAGATAATTGATTTCGCTATTAAGTATGGTATCACCCTAAGGACTTCTTCCAACTATTACCCATAGGGAAACAGTCTAGAAAATTCAACAAAAAACAACTTACTAAGGATCTTGAAAAAAACCCTAAAAGACAATAAGAGGAGTTGGTATTCCTTAATCAATCAAGCACTATCGATCGATCGGATCACCATAAAGAAATCTATCAACACATCCCCTTATGCTCTAGTTTATGGAAAGGAATCCATCCTTCCCATGCATATGGAGATACCATATTTACAATTGTTTTATCAAGACCAAATAGAATATAGCGACTTAGTGGGAAATAGATTGATGCAATTGTCGCAATTGGAAAAAAATAGAGAGAAGGATTATATACAGTGTCAGAATCACCTAAGGGAGACCAAAGGATGGTTTGACAAGAATACTACCTTCAGGAAATTCAATTTTGAATACCTGGTCTTAATGTGGAAATAAAGCAAAATAAAAAAATCACCAAAAGTTTAACTCCTTTTGGGAAGGACCATTCAAGATAATCGCAAAAAAATAGCATAATTGTTTTCAGCTTCAATATAAATAGGGAATAATCCAACCTATCCCTATCAATGGTTTTAATATAAAACTATATTTTCATTGAAAGGTTCCCCTATTTGTTGTAATTTATGTATTATATATTGTTTTTCTTTAGTTTTATTTTTCAAGATTGTCGTGAATCTACATCGTACCTTAAGTTGTGAGCAAAAGGAAAGAAATTTTTTTATGATTTTGCAACATGTCTCATTTTTATGATGGTATTCGAAAAAATATTTGAGAATTATAAGCAGATACGATTTCGTGACAATCAACCTTTTAGGCGGACCTAACCATCCGAACATGTTCGAAAACCATGACTGCACAATGATCTAGAAAGCAAGTTTTGAATTTCAAGGAACAAAAGGAAGTGTGACGCCATAAATGCAACATCGATTATTTTTCGTCGAAAAAAGGTGGTGCACGAGTTAGAATAGATATGATGTCCATAGTGATTCAACGACGTGAGCGGCCAACTACCAGAGTTACTACATGTTGCCCTAGTTTTTGTGCAAACGCTACTTATGGCCAGGAAACCCTAACAGATCTTATTTCTTCAAAAAAATTCTTACAGAATTTCTCTCTTGCTAAGGTTTCCTTTTCTCTGAAGTGTTCTCAAAAAATTTCTTGTTGGCCACCGTCTTGTATAGGGGAAATTACTAAAATAGCAGCTTCATCTTCAACCATCAAAGCCATTGTGCACGGCGAAGATGACAAGAGCATCTTTTTTCATGACAAAGATGCAAGGATTCTGGACACAGTGGTCATGGCCAAAGAAGTTACAATGTTGAGTACGGATGTGGAAGAAAGAGCCATAATAGGTATTACTCCATCTAGTCCCTCAAATTTTGCTTTCCATTCCCTGATCTCCTTTTATGTCTGCAACCCAGTGCATCCTTGTCCTGAACTAGTGTGCACAATCACCAACTATTATAACCCAAAGCAGAATATAATCCAAAGAAAAAAATGTAGATGCCTCTTTACTCTTAGCCTGAAAGCTTTTGTGGCCACATTTGTTGTAGGATATACCCCACTTACACACCCAAGGACTTCCAACCAGATGATCAGGCTAGGTATTATACCCCAAACAAACCATGAGGGATTTTCTACAATTACAACTGAGGAAAGCGCCATCAGAAAGGAACTTGCTCAAAACCCTCATCCCCTTCACCCAGTTCAAGAACCCAAAATTATATTCAATGTTAGCAGTCATAGCGGGGATGCCTTCGGACGAATAGGTCTATGGCTAGAAAATCACCACCACATAGTGTATCTCTAACCCCAAGTTTTATGATACCTCCATCACATACCAGAACACCAGACTCAATTTTTTCAATTTTCTAGCCTTCATATACTACCAAATTCATGAATAGGAGACCAAAATGAAAAATGGGGCTCAAATTTCCTTTCGATATTGCTTCCACCTAGCCTGGATTTTCTTTTACTTCATGGAAAAGAAAATACTTTTCATATCAGTCATGGAAAAATATGAAAAGGGCAAAAAGCTTCCAGTGTATGAATGGACCTTTGTACTTACCACAACTGAAACCTACTACAATTTCAACAGGAAGTTCTAGGGACCCGCTTTGAGGCTTATAAATGGAGAAAAGTGGTAGATTACCCTTTATGATAAGAAATGTTCTACAAAACACACATGTAGAAGAAGGGGATTGGTTTGTGTTAACACAAGGAGTAGTCATCTAATTATACGGGTTCACTAGGAAGCCATTCTTGCTCCCTCATTATGTTACAAATTGATTGTTCGTGCTTGAGTACTACAGGTAGACTGTGTACATAAATGATAAATTTGGCATAGGCATAGGTCAAAAAAGGACTTGCCTCCTCCCATTCAAGTTTGAAGGGATAACCCTATCAAAGAACTGGTACCACGAACAAGTTACCCAAGTTCTGAGGAACTTAGATTTGGTCGAGTTACCGCAATGATGGAGGTATGACCCAATCGATAAATATGCAAAAATATTGGAAATCCTCAATAGCGATAAAAGCAAAATATTTGATAAGATAACCATGGAGTACATAGAACAACAAAGGAACAACCCCAAAGATGAAGAACTATAATGGCATGTAGAGTAGACACAATCATTGCTCCCTGGCATGATTTCTATGAATAAATTATGGATTATGACCCCAAGAATAATCAAGACCATTTCCTAGAAGGAAAAACTATTAGAAGGATGTATAAAAGCAAAGGCTAGATGAAAGCCAAGATACAAGCTTGGTGGGTCATGAGGTACGAAATAAATATGACTGCCTCAAGATACAATATCAAGAATGATGAAGAATTCTCCCTCAAGTATGACTGACACTTCAAGACTTGGGCAGAAACTATTGAAAACAAGATTACCCTAAGCTTTCATAGTACTCAAAAAGAGAAAACTGTCTTAGAGGGGACTTTCGGGAAAATAAGCATAGAAAAGGGGAAAGTAATTTCCTAAGTTCCATTGTAGATTTCCCCAGCTACAACACCTTCCTCTTCTTTTAAAATGGGAAAAGAGAAAATCTACACGTAGGAACAAGTGGAAAATTATGTAAAAGCACCTGCTATAATGCAAATAATAGGTTATGATGGATAAGTCCTCGGGAGACATAGTCAGCGGATCATATAACCCATCCAGGTGCAAACAAGATCTAAAGGTCTAGCCTTGGGAGCAGTAACTACCAGGAGTAGGAGTTCAAGATCAATGATCCCAAAATTTGTAACACCAAGTAGAGTCATGATCCCTCTGGCCAGGGTGAAATAGGTACAGGCCCAACAATTAGAATCAGAGACAGACTTCGATGAACTACCTCTAATCAATAGAACAAAGAGAAGAGCAAAAAAAACATTTGCAAAGGAGGCACAAAAATAGAAATAGCAAGGATAAGTTGTAGAAAAAATAGTCACTCTTGAACAAGAAGATGGAAGATAGTCCCCTCATTGGCTAGACGAAAGTGCCCCTCAGCAAGAAGAGATAGTTGAACAATTATCAAACACCAAGGAGATGCTACAACCCTAGCAAGAGACTTCAGGTATGACCATTTCTTCCTCTCTTATTATTTCCTCTACTTATTCCTCGAAGGAACTCCCCTATTTTTCTATTCAAAAAATTGCACAATATCCTCCCCAAAAACCTCCACCTTCACCCCCACAACATACATCTTCGTCACCACCATCCCAGCAACTCCTAACTTTTTCAACCAAAAGAGTTCATATTTTGCCATCCTCAATAGAAACAATGGTTGCTCCATCACTCCCATCCACGATACCAATTCAAGGTCACCACCATCCCCTCCATAACAACACTTGTTGCATCATCCACATGTGTAGATTTCACAATTATGATAGTTCTATTCTCTTCGATCGGTCATTTCCCATTATTATAGTCCCTTCCCACCAATGCAATCGATGCTCATCCTAACATGGAAAAAATCAAGAAGTTCAAGAAGACCAACAAGAAAGCATACAACTTGTGGAATGAGAAATGTACTCAGTCTGCTAAGAGGTCTGCCTGCTACACAGAAATAATGGCACTGGATCCAAGCACCATGTGAAGGACTAAAATGAAGATCACACCTTTGGTGGATAATCCAATGGAAGAATTGACTATGGAAGATTACCAAGTTGAAATGATGGTTGAGGACATCACTTACCTCCCAATTCAAGATGAATATGGATATGCAAGGGCTCATCTAGAACCTATATGTCCACGGGGACAACTTCAAAGAAAAGTATAAACAAGCTAAGGAAAAAATCAAAGAACTAGAAGCAACGTTGAGTGAACAGAATAATGATGAGAAGGCATTGAAGAATGAAGCCAAGAAGTGGTAAGATAGGTTCCAAGAGATGTCTAGATACAAATAGGAGGTAGAGGATACCCACAAGAAAAATCAGGCCCTGATCGAACAACTCAAAAATCTCCAATAACAGCTTCAGGAAGAAAGAACCAAATCCATGGGTTTCTCGAAGTATGAAGCTAAACAAGAAAGAAGAGAGGTGTTCAAAGATATCATAGATATGAGCCTCAAATCATGACTCATAATCCTCTACCTGAGCAAAGTGAAAAGGGTACTAAAAATGGTGGAATATGAATTCAAAGAAGTTGAACGCTTCTTACGACCTAGATTATTTGCAGCCACAAATATCCAAGATCTAACCAAAAGCAGATATGGATGAATGGTCACCCCCAACCAAGAATGGTCCAACACCAAGATTGCAGCTAGATCCTTCTTCAAAAGGCATAGAATCATAAACCAAGGTTGGCAACTCATCCAAGATATCAAAGTTAAAACCAAAGGGATACTAAAACATTTGAGTCTGACTGAGAATTATCGGTTCTCTAGATTTTGGGATGAGGATTCCAAACTCTTGGGAGAGGAGGAACTCAAAACTACCTTGAAGGTAGTCATAGAGGATGAATATGGCATAAACGAATGGCCAGAACCTGTGCAATAGGAATATATTTTCAAGCTCATACAAGACCTTACCAAAATCAAATATTTCTTGTATGAGTTGATTTTAAGGTCTAAATCCCTCTCCTATGACAATGTCTCTAAACTATAATATGTCCATCACCAATTCACAGAGGCATCTGATACAAATAGGTAAACATGGGAGTGAGCTTGCAAGGCTTACAACGACATGGCCATGAAGCTGCAAGACCAAAATACTGATAATAGAACCCAGGCAAATGAAGAGATTGAAAGAGGAACAAAAGGTAGAGCTGGGGGAGAAATGAAAGAGGAAGTTGGAGAAGACATAGAATTAGAGGAGGATGAATATGCAAGAGGAGGAAATTCCTCAAAGAACAGAATGAGAAGTTCACAAGGATATTTTTTTTGTCATTTTATCCATCCCTTTCTCCATCTAAAAATTTTTGTATCTATACATCACCCCCCATTTATCCTTTTATTTTTTAGGGACTCTGTTCACCCGATGGATAAAGGCTCTAGGTTCTAAAATTTTACTAGAAAAATACCCCGACAGGTGCCAATAATGTAGGTCAAAAAGACCACACTAGGATAAATAAGGCGATGATGAACTCCCAAAAAATTTTGAAGAGCCAAAATGTGTCACGATTTCGCAACACATCCCGTTTCTACCGACAATAAGCAAGAAAAAGGTCAAAAACTGAAAAGCATCACGATTCTGTGACAAAACAAGTTTTCACTGGCAAGGAGCAAGAAAAGGGCCGAAAGCATCACAATTTTGCGACCAGTCAAGTTTTCGCTGGAAACAAGTAAGAAAAGGGTCCAAAGTCGAAAGATGTCATGATTCCGTGACATGTCAGGTTTCCACTAATAAAGTACAATGAAGAGGTCAAAAGCCAAAATTGTGTAGCGATTCCGTGATCATTTGAGTTCTCATGGGTAACAAAGATCAAAGAGACTCGAACACAGGAGAACGTCATGAATCTGCAATAAGTCATAAATCCATTGCTTGATCGTTACCAACTACATCAAATATGGTGATGTTTTCAATTCGATACGATCGTTGCCAAATCAACAAATATAGATGCATAGGTAAATGGATGGATCAGAGTTCTAGACGACCTCCACTACCCATCGGTGCACATGGAGCAATCACCTTGCAGTTAGAGATTTAATTCTTTGTTCGTCTCCAGCTCAATGACACTACGATATGCTTGTACCAAATTGGCCACCTGGCTTGTTGTTGTAATAGTTTTAAATAAAATATGTTTGTATTTTGAAATATTGAATCATCAAGAGGTTATAAATAAGAGTATCGACCTCTTATTAAGTGTCGGCGCTTAGGCATTTACAAGTTGTATGGATTTAACTTTTGGAAGGAGCAAATACTATAAAGATCTATGTTTAACCTTTGGTTCAAATATCTTGCAGAACAAGTATGTATGAATGGATGGATGTTTCTAATTTAGCTGAGTAAATGTATGTGATATTAATTCTTATTTCTGGATTCTTGGTCACATTTATTTCTTAGACCTGAAACTGCTAATCTGTGAAGCTAAAAACTGTTTTAATCGAGTTTTATGTATGGTGCATAAATGATTGGTATGTTAAGAGATCGTGGTAGTTGCTCCCTTTCATGGTCTTGTTCATTTCTTGTTGTTGTTTAATCTGCACCATATCAAGTTCTAGCTTCGGCTACATTTACATTTTTTTCCAACACTCTTTTCTCCCCACCCAGGTTACTTTCAAGCTAGTTAGAACTTCCTAAAGGAACCAACATCCTTTGGAGATTGGACAAGTTAAACCTTGTAGTTTTATAGTTCATTCAATGTTGGCCATGTCTTGGGCATAATAACCAACCATAGGTATATTTTGGACCAACAAGTCCCTTCTAAGAATTATTATAATAAGTTGGTCAGACTCCTTAGGGATTTTCTTTGGGCCAAGGGGAAGAATTCATGTGGTTTTCATTGAGTTGCTTGGGATATCTATTGCACGCCTACTAATAAGGGTGGGATGGGCATCATTGACATTTACAAGCAAAGCATTTATTTATGTGCTAAGTGGGTGGTTAAATCTAGTGAAGGCTTTGAAACCTAGAAGTTTTTGGTTCACCATTGTATTTCTTTAGGAATACTTTATGGGTGCAAAGCTTGGGCTAATTTGGCCTTCATACTCTCATCATTACTTCTACTTCAGTTAAGAATTAGGGTTCCTTTTTTGTTAAAAATATTTGACAGGATTTTGAGGCAATGAAATCTCATCTTCATTGGATTGGTGATGGTTTTTGTAATGGTATTTTGTGTAATTCTCAGAATTTCTGGTGGTCTCCTATTTTTTCTAACTATTCAGTTCTTCTTCCTAATATGCCAGGGATCAAGGCTTTGAGGTTGTTTTGCAAGGGCATCTGCTTTATTAAAAATTTAGTGCACTCTTGAGACTAGATTCCTTGACCTGATCTCAAAAGGAAATTTAATCTTTAGAATTCATATCTTCCTTATATTATTAAGATTCAAGAGCTTATTTCTGATGTCATGCTTCATAAGCTTGGCCTTCAACCCTCGAGTGTCTAGTGGAGGTATTGGCGTTAGAATGTGGATACTCCTTTCAAGAACTACTCTTCTTCCTTGCTTTATTAGCTTCTTAGTCTTGTTTTTCCTAGTGTTGATAAACTTCATGAGATATGGTAGACTCACTCTACCGCCTATACTTGTATGGCTCATCTGAACCATATCTGACAGTTTAATCTTAAACCCAAGATTACCTTTTTTCTCTGGTATCTTATTTATCAAGGGCTTTTTGTGGGAGAGAGACTTAGTAGGGTTGATCTTCCTAATTCTAAGTGTCTTGCTTGTGGTCATTTCGAGACTTTTAAACATATATTTTGGTTCTACCCTCGTGCTCAGTCTACCTGATCTTGGATTTACTCATTGTTCAAGCCCTTTCATCCTAAATTCTTTAGATATTTTTTGGAGATAATAGTTGTTGGCCTACCTATATTATTGCTCTATTGGATTTCTTTCATGCTATTATTTTGTTTCAACTTTGGAAAGCTAGGAATGTTGTTTTCTATTCTGGAGATTCAATTTCTAGTTAGTTTTCTATGCATGAAAATATTATGGTATTTTTTGCTATTACTATTCAGATCCATTCGCAGGCTTTCAAGTTGACTCATGAGTTGGTGCATTTGATAAATCTTATCAAGTATTAAAATGAGGATTCGTGCACTATTATTAGGGTTTCACATAACCTCCCTCTACATCAAGGTCCCTCTGTTTTGACGTAGAAGGTCGAGGAGGCAACGTTTTTTAGCCTTAGGTTGTTTTGTCAATACCTACAGTAGGGCTCAGCCCTTTGCCTTGTTGTGTTGTTTGTTCACCCTTTTAAGGGCTGGTTTTTTTTTTACCTTGAGCCTCATCTTTACAGCTTTAATCATTTGGGTGCCCTTGCATCCCGAGTTGTGATTTTTCCAGCTCCCTTTTTATTGTAACTTCTCTTATTTTTATTGAATATAATTGTTGGTTCTAATAAAATTAAATTTATTATCAAGGGATTTACTATCATTATATGAAAAGCAACAATTGCGCTTAATAAATTAAAATTATATTATAGGGATCACTTTTACTTGAGTTAGGGTAAGAGGCCAAAATGATTTTTATAGTAAATTTTAATTTTTATTTAAAAAAATTTAGTTGCAAGTTTACTGCAGTGGTAAGGGCTTTGGCTTAATTACAATGTTGATTATATATATATATATATATATATATATATATATATATATATATATATATATATATAAAGTTTGAATAAGTGATTTGAGTTAGTTATAATAATTTAGAAAGTAGTTAATTGAAATAAATTTATTTCTTAATAAAATGATATTAAATAGTTGACAAAAAAAACAATGGATTGAAAAAGAAGAAGAAAATATTTGATAGAAAGACAAACTACATTTGTTATAACTAAATAATAAAAATATTTTTTTAACGCTGTTTTTTTTGTTAGTGTGATAAACCCCTACGACCAATGCACAAGGTCAACGCACAAGGCTGAGCAGTCTCCTCCCAACCATGATCCCTTGTAAAGTCGAGAGCTATGCTTATCAATAGAGAATTTAACACACCCACCACACACCCACCCCCTCACACACTCGCCCACATCACGGTTTGAACCTTGGACCTCCCGAAGAAGATTCAAATTCCGAATCATTGTGATGTCCCCCTGGGACCAATGTTTTAATGTTGTAATTAAAGTAGGCTAATAGAAGCATTTATATAGTTGTTATTTTAAAAAATAAAAATAATATTTAATTTTTTATTTGTGATAAAATCAATATTGTCTTGTTCATAAAGTTAAAATCCAATTGATTAAAATGTTTAACCCGAAATAATTAAGGTTCAATTCCTATAGTTACAACAATAATTTTATTTATGAGAGTACCAGTACATGGTTTGTTGAATAATACAAGTTGTATTTTTAATCCCTTTGAAATATTGGTGTCTAATTTTTATCAAGGGGTCAAGATTTCAACCTTCATAACCCATAAGTGTTATGTTGCTCAATAAATTTACCTTATATGGGAAAAAAAAATTCAAAGTTTGAAGTGTATGGACTAGCTCAAATATTTATATAGAACATAATTTGAAATTTAACTTATATTGTTGGCAAGATTTGAATATAGGCCACACATAGAGGGTTTTCGGTTGAGCCAAGCTTCATTTGTTACATGCATTAGTGTCTATTGTCAGCCTCCGTCACTCTGCTATCCTTTCATAAGGATGTGCAGGATTTGATAGCATTTATTGTCTCCTGAAGTAGTTGTTGCCGCCCTTGGCGGCTCCTTGTTCCTTCTTATATGGTTGCAGCTCACTCCGTAGCTTCACTTTCTAGTGAAGCAGCTGGAGGAAGCAATGGCGCCAGTTTTGGGTAAGAGGCCTCGCAAGTTTGTGTCGAAGGTATTCCATGAGGTAACGATTCTGATACCACTCCGGTTGTTTGTATTTCGTTGAGTGATTTTGCTGGTTTTGTTGCATGGTTAGAGTCCCATACTTTGATTGGGTATTTTTTGGGTAGAGTCCCTAGTGAGTCCATGTTGTATGCTTGGGTGAAGCAGACCTGGGGTCCCCATGGTGTGTGAATTGCTGGTGTGCAAAACCTTACCAAAGGTTTCTTTTTGTTTCGTTTCTCCACTCCTGTGCATGCGCAAGGAGTTTTGGCCCATGGCCCTTGGTCTATTCGTAATACCCTATTGCTTTTCCAACCCTGGACCAAGAGTTTTTTAGTTGCTAATGTTGTGTCTCTTAAAGTCCCAGTTTGGGTAGAGTTCCCAGGTCTTCCTTTGCCCTTGTGGCCTCATTTTGAGTGGCTCATTGCTCCTCTCGGGGAGTTTGTGTGCCAAGATCAAGATAAGTTTTTTGCTGCTCGACCTCACCATCGGTACTGTGTCAAGGTGGACTTGTCCAAGGACCTGTAGAATTATATTGATATTCATATTGGTGAGGAGAAGTTTCGCCAGAAGGTGAATTATATTAATTTTCCAAACACCTGCTATAGGTGTCAGTCCAATACTCATATGATTCGTGAATGTCCCCTGATGGAAGGGAGGTTTAAGCCCAAGCAGGCTGCTTCGGACCCTAGCCCTAGTGCTAGCAATCCTAAGCCAACTCAGGAGGAGTGGACCACTATAGTTCGAAAAGGCAAGAATAACAAAAATGGTAACAATTCCAATGGGAATAATATGACATAGAATGGCGCTTCACCACCAGTCATCCCGACTTCTTCATCTCAACCAGTCAGGCCTCCGTCGGTGATGTCGTTGCTCCCAAAAATGGTTTCTTCTTCTGGTCCAGGGCTTCTGGGTTCGCATGTTGTGGCTCGGGCTCAATCTCCCCCTCGGGGACTTGACAATTTTCACACACGAGGGGGCCGAAAGTCCCGTAGCCCTCCCCGTGGATCTCTTCCTCAAGAGAAACACCACCAGTCTAAATTTGGTCAGCGTGATAATGATGGATTTTTGAGTAATGCTTATGAATCACTCTCCGGGTATGAGGACTCGGATGAGTTGGAGACCGAAATCATGGATGATCGTTATTCATGATTTTTTTGTCATGGAATGTTAGAGGGTTGTCGGACCCTGCCCAAAAATATTTGGTCCGGAAAGAAGTTTTTGATTGCATGCATCAGTTTGGTGTGCTAGATTTTTTATGTTTACAAGAGATCAAAGTGTCAGGTTTTAGACTTCAGACGGCCTGCACTACGCTTTGGTCGGAGAGCCAGTTTTTCGTTACCAGTCATGGTGACGACAAAGGCGATGTTGCTATATTTATTGCAAAGAGGTGGCATTCTCATATTGTCACTTGGGGAACCGATCCTACCAACCAAGCTATGTGGGTTCTTCTCGAGGTGGCGGGCACGTCTTTCGGTATTCTCAATATTTATGCTTCAAATGATGCATCTGAGCGGTGTTCTTTATGGCGGTGGATAGCCTTTTCTTTACCTCAGGCCACTTGGTTAATGTGCAAAGATTTTAATATGATGGAACGGGCTTCTGAAAAGATTGGCATTCATCCGACCAGGTGGCCTAGTGGGGAACGTAACGCCTAGTACTTCATGCGGAGTAAGTTAGGTTTTGCTGACCCCAATGCTTGTTTCTTGCCAACTAATTTTCCACATCATATTTGGTACACGTGGTCTAACTTCCAAGCTGGAGAGGCCCGTATCTTACGATGGCTTGATCGTGCCATGTTGTCTGATCAGCAAACCTTCTACTTCCATCGACGTAACCACTCTATGCCATTTGTGGAAGTTGTGCCTGGTACCACCACCTCAGACCATGCACCGATTCAATTTTCCATTGTATACGAGAACCCTCCTCCTAAGAAACGGACGTCACAATTCTTTCTGAACACATCATTTCTGAGTTATCCTGCCATGGTTGCTCACATCCACCGAATTTAGAATTTGGTACCCCGACCTGGTGGTTTGCATGGCAGTATTGAGTGGTGGAACTGTGCTATTTTTTGCACAACAGTGTTGCTTCACAACTTGGGGTGAAAGGTTACTCAGTCTAGGCGATGGTCAAATGTTGCTTTGCAAGAGGAGCTTGTCAAAGTCTCTCTTAGACTGGAAGTTGATCCTTTTTCTGAAGAGCTTCAATCTCAGGCTACTCAGATACACCAAGAGCTCAAAATTGCTAATATTTATGAAGCCCGAGGAGCCCAAATCAAAGCCAGGATGCATTGGCTTAAGGTGGGTGATAAAGTTTCTAAGGAGTTTTTTAAACGGCTCCGGCCTCCCCGTCAAGCCACACAATTCACCGCCATCCTTGATGGTCAATCCCGTGTCACTTCCCTGGATGAGATCTCTGATGTTTTTGTCCATCATTATTCTCATGTTTTTGCTGCTCAAAATCCTACTACGAAAACCATGGAAGTTGTTTCTGTCTGTACTTCTGTTGTGCCTACCAAAGTGACAGACACACAATGAATAGAGTGTGACCGTCCTCTATCGTTGGATGATTTAAAGGATGCTTTGGCTCAGATGGCCAATGATAAAGCTCCAGGGTTAGATGGTTTCCCCTATGAGTTTTATAAATATTTTTGGGACATGGTCGGCCCTGACCTTCTCAAGGTCAACCAAGAAGCAATGCATAAGGGCTCTCTTGGTGATTTGATAAATAAAGGAGTCATCAAATTCATTCCCAAGCTGGGTGATCCAGAAGTTATAACCAACTGGAGGCCTATTACCTTGTTGAATGTCAGTTACAAGATTATAGCTAAAGCTCTTGCTTTAAAGCTCAGACCTTTGCTTCCCCTCATTGTTCATCCTGAACAGACTGGTTTTATCAAAGGAAGATACATTCTTGACAATGTGCTAGCAGTGTGGGAAGGTATGGAATGGGCTAGGCTTAGTCAACAGTCTACCATTTTTATTAAGATTGATTTTGAGAAAGCTTACGATAGAATTGAATGGCACTTCATCATTGCAATGCTTATAGCTCTTGGCTTTGGGCAATTTTTTGTCAATTCTATCCAAATGTTGTTCCGAGATGTTGTTGTTGTGCTTTCTATTAATGGTTCTCATTCTTCAAACATTGGCTTGTTTCGTTCTGTTCGACAGGGGTGCCCATTGGCCCCTTCATTATATATTTTAGCAGCCAAAGCCTTTGGTTATCTTCTTGCTCAACAAGTGTCTCTTGGAAATATTAGAGGTATCTCTCTTCCTTTCTCTCAGTCCCAGTTGGTCAATGGTCATTTTGTAGACGACTCCTTCTTGACCTTGAGAGAGGAGGAGTTGTCTGTTATTCAAGCCATTAAGTGTTTGGATATTTTTTGTCAAGCTTCTGGGTCTAGCATTCAATGGCGTAAGACTTCTTGTTACCGATAGTCTGTAGAGGATATGCCTAATTGGCTTCAAGGTTTTCAATGGCGTTGGATTACCCCTGGTGAAGTTTTCAAATTCTTAGGCATTCCCTTTGCTTTTCAATCTTCTCCTGCTAAGCTTTGGTCAGTCGTGGTTCAGAAAGTTGAGCAGAAATTGGAATATTGGTTTACTAAGAAGCTTTCTCTTGCAGGGAAGTTTCAAATTTGTTCTAAAGTTCTTTCTGCCATGCATATTTACTACTCTTCCTGTTGGGTCCCCTCTAAGAATTGTTATCTCAAGCTTGAGCGGTTGCTCAAGGATTTTCTATGGTCCAACTCCAAGGACAAAAGAGGTTTTCACAGAGTAGCTTGGGAGAATTGTTGCCTTCCTCGGTCTTCAGGAGGAATGGGAATTTTTGACTGTCACCGGTAGGGTATTGCTTTATGTGCTAAATGGCTCGTTCGAGCAGTGTCAGGGAATGAGGCTTGGAAAATTTTGATCAGATATTTTGTTTCAACAGGTCTTCCTCTTAACCGTCGAGCTTGGAGAGGTATGAGTTTTACCTCCCTCTTGACTGCTCTGGTTCCTGTGACCATTTCTGGTTCCTTTGTTATAAAAAGTATTTGGAAAGCTTGGGAGCAACTCAAACCCTGGCTTCGGTGGAAAGGGCATGAACCCCATAAGAGTTTCTATGCCAAACATTTAAATGTTTGGTGGTCTTCAAATTTTACTATTCAGGGTTCACCCTTAGCATCTCACCCATGGATTTATGCTCAGAGATTTTATAAAAAGGGTATCTCTACTTTGATGGACTTTTACTCTTTTCATGACAGAGGTTGGCTTCCTTGGCCCTAGTTTAAAGCCAAGTATGATCTTCGCCCTGCTGATAGGGGCACTTATGAGGCAGTTTTGGATTGTGTTCCTTTGACTATTTTGCTCAAGCTTCATACCCATGTTCAGAAATCTTGGTGGTCAGAGTGGCAGTGGTATAAAGCTACTCCATTCTGTAATTACAAAGCTAGAATGGGGTATTTATGGCTCTCTCCTTGCCTTCCTATGCATGATAAGCTCAATGCTAAGTGGGATTTAATTTCTACCAGAATGAAATGGAGAACAAGGTTTCAATTAGTTTGGGCGTCATACCTTGACCCTAAGCTTTCTTTCTTTGCTTGGTGTCTGCTTTCTCAAAGTCTGCCAGTTGGTCCTCGTCTGGTCCACTTGGGTGTAGTTGACCCTCGTTGTGTGTTCTGTAATGCTCCTGAGTCTTGCTTCCATTTATTCTGGTATTGCCCAAAATCCAGGTCGGCTTGGACCTGGGTTGAGTCTTTTTTTTTACCCTATATGTCCCAGTATTTTGCTTGGTACCATATTTTGTTGGGTGATCCTCCTCAGTTTTCTCTGTTTCTTGATGAAGTCTGGTCCATTTTTCGTACCACTATTTTGTTCCATATCTGGAAAGATAGAAACATAATGGTGTTTGACCAGCTTGAGCCTTCTGTTATTTTTTCTCTTTCTGATAAGTTGACGGTGTTTCATGACGTATGGTTGCAGATTTGTGTTCAGGTGGACAAAGTGCAGATGGAGGTCAATCACCTTCGTGACCTCTTGGAGTTCTGGGGCAATGCTCCATGTGTAGTAAGTAGGGTTTCTCCTGAACCACCTGCACGTGAGCGGTCTCATTCTAGGTCCCGGCCATGTCATCACCCCTCGCCACATGTTAGGGCTCAGAACCCTCTTCCCCATCGTGACTGGAGTGCCCCGCCCTAGGGTCGCAGAGCTTCTCCTTTGGGAGAGTCCTCTCGTCGAGCTGATGGTTGGGGGCCTCGTCCCGAGGTGGTTGCAGTAATTCGAGCTACTAGAGGCTGGGATGCTCAGCCTGATCCACCAGATAATGCAGACATTGCTGGAGGCTGGGGCGATGCACCTAAGTCCACTGAGCTCATTGATGACTCGGGCTGGGGCGTCATTTTGATACCTACAAATACTTGGCAGAACCTGGTGGATGAGGAAAACCACCAATCACTCTCTCCATAGGTGAATTAGTTTTTTTATTTTCTATGCTTTGATGTAATTTTGTGATCTCTGGGATGTACTTATTTTGAGACTTGTGGTTTGATCCCAACTCTTGAAGAGTTGGTTTGACATTATGGGGCATGTCGTATACCGCCCAAACCTTTTTGTTGTATTGTTATGTATTTTAATTTAATACAAGTTAACTTTACATCAAATTTAAATTATAAAAAATACATATAAACATATTGTAAGTCTCATGAGGTATGACATAATGGTAAGTCTTTGGGTTTTCATTCAAGAGAACCAAGTTCAAAACCCAATGCGAATGGACCAGGACCCCTCATAAAAACTCGTATTTTCAACTCAACAATTGTAAGACGCATAATAGAGAATTGAAAATGCAAGAGCAGGTGTAGAACACAAACCAAAAACATCTAAAAGGGGGTTTACAGAGATCCTTGGTTGAGGTTTTATAGAGATTTATGGATAACAAAATAGTGAATCCCTAAATGGTGGAAGGATGATTTAATGGGAATAGGACTAAATATGCAAAATAAGCCAAAGGATGTGGACTCTAAGAAGGGCCAAAATAACCATGAGCGCATGTAGGTGGAACAAATAATACAATTCAATGATCAAATCCCATTTTAGAAAGAGAAATCTAAAGATTTATTCAATTTCACATAAACCAACCCAAAACAAGGGCAAAACCAAGGGCACAAATGTACAAGAGGTAAAGGACCGATTTTAAAACAACAACCTAGGGTTATATTGCAACAAGTAGAAATATCTCAAAAATGGAATAACCTTGGATCATTGGAAACTAATCAAATAAGGGCCAATGTTGTTGTTAATCGTAGCAAGGAATATGAGTTGATTCCTTGTATGGGAATAAATTCTAGTAAAAATGTACCAAATATGACCTTTTGGAATACCTTGAGAGGAGGACAATCGCAAATAATTGTGGTTAATAACACTAGGACTTCTTGTAGACCTTTGAGAATGCCCAAAATGGACCCTAGAAAAATAGACTTAGGGTGCATGAAAGTGGTGGATGGCTCTCCTATAATCCAACTTCAAATGTCAAACATATTGACTGGGATCAATCCTATGAAACATAGAGGATATTATCAATTTTTGGATCTTCATTTAGGCTTCCTTGCTATCAATATGTAGGTTGCTAGATAATGGAGAACTAGATGTGAGTTAAATATTTTTGCTTATCTCATGGTTATTTCTTATTTTTTCAAGGGGGTCCTTGGTTTTTAAGTAACGCAAAGCTTTTCATGAAGCTCTGGTATACCAAGTTCAAGGCAGGAGAGGAAATGCCCTTAGTAACCCTAGTTTAGGTGAGATTTTTTTGGGTTTCCAACATAATTTTGAAACTAAGTTGTCTTCATGAAAATAGGTAATACTTTAGGATCTTATGTGATGACATAAAATAGTACAAGCCAATTTCATAAAAAAATATATGCCAACATTTATGTTCTCATTGACCTTGACAGGCCCTTGCTAAAAAATATTAATTTGTAGTTTGCGGAGGATACTTGGAAACAATATGTGGACTATGAGAACATTCCTTTTAGGTGTAGGATTTGTCATGAATATGGTCACCTAGCTAGAGATTTTAAATATTGGATCCTAGAGCAAGCATAAGATAAAACAACCCCTAGAGGTTTTAAACTACCTAAACAAAAGAACATACAAAGAAAACAAAAATCTAAAGAGAAGATAGTTATCTTTGCCAATAAATTTGCTAACCTCCCAATGGATGATGAAGAGAATATCATGAAGACAAAAATCCTAGAAAATCCTCTTCAAGCCATAAGAAAAGAACCAATAGTTGAAGAAATAAATTGTAACTTCAATCCAATTCTAAATCTACCAAGTAGCTCATAAGAAACCCAACCCAAAAGTTGAAGATATCCCAAAGGAAAAACAAAAGCCAAGAGAAACACAATGACACTAACCAATATGATGGAGGAAATCATAAAGGAATAAATAGTGGAGGTGAAACCCAAGAATATTCTAATAGGGCCATGGTGGAATTGTCACCTTATGCCAATTTTGGATTCCATCCCAAAACCAACATGAGTGAGTCAAGAGTCTACTAAAAATATGAAGCTAGATACATACCAAAGAGCAAGAAGACTGCTCAACATCAAATAGGGAAAGGAATATGCAAATTTGATAGCAATGGGTAATATCAAGGAGCTTACCCACATTTTTAGTCCCCTTGATTGATGAAGTGCATCACTTAAAATATTCTATGGCTTAAGGGTATCTCGGTAAGGCATAATGAAGTCAAAAAAATGATTCAACAATATTGTCCACAGATGCTTTTCATCTAAGAAATGAAAGTGTAGAAAGAATAGATGCAAGTTTTTGCCAAAAGGATTTGTCCTACATGTAGAGTGGATTCCCTAAGCTCCCAAGGACATTTTGAAGAAGAGGCTTGTATTTAGGATCCAAAAGAGATAGTTGTATACCAAAGAATGGGAATTTGGGGGATTCTAGCTTTACTGGCTCAGAGTAGACATTCTTCTCATCATTGGTTATCTTAATGTATACTCTCATATTATCCTATATGAAAAAAATCAACAACGAAATAATGTAGCTTATATTATCAATCATTTCCTAGAGCTTGGCCACTTATAGGTTGAGATCTCAACATCATTCTCTCATTGAAAGAGAATATACAAGAAAAATCATACTCTAGGCAATAGTACTAACCTTATGATGAAGCATATTATATCTCTTCATATAGTAGATATTAAACCAAAGAATAGTATGATGACTTGGTCTAATAAAAGGTAAGGTCCAACATGTATTCTAGAAAGATAGACAGGTTTATGTTATCATAGGATTTTTTTAGCAATGGATACATTCCAAGATCATTGGTTGGTGTTGGTGGAAGTGTGGAAGACCATACCCAATTGTGATCCTTTTATATTTTAGCTAATGTGGTTTTTATATAAGGTTCAACAATGGTGGTAGGAAGGTAAACCTACCCATGGTATGAATATATACAATTTTGTTAGGAGATGTTAATACTTCAAGTTCAAATTGAAAACATGGAACTGGGAGGAGTTTGGTGATATAAAGGAAAAGAAACAACATTTTTTAACCAAACTTGAGGACCTAAATGAACAAATATGAATGGATCACACTATGAGATTTGAAACAAGAAGGAGATTAGGCTTATTACTCAACTAGAGGAATGGGACAAAAGAGAAAAAATCTTATGAAAACATAAATCTAGGATTCAATGGCTCTAGGAGGGAGATAGAAATGCTAACTTCTTCCATAAATATATCCTACCAAGGTAGTCACACAATTTCACCTCATCCCTAAAAATAGTAGCAGGTGATTCAATACACACACAGGATTGGATGAAAGATATAGCAAGAGAATACTTTGCCCAACCCTTTAAGGCATAACCACTGGACCAAAAGGCACAATAGTAAGTACTCCAAGACATTCCTTATCTCATAATAAAGGAATATAATGTAACTTTGACTACCTCAATTACTTCCAAAGAACTACAAGAGACAGTTTTCAAGATGCATAAAGGTAAAACTCTAGGCCTAGATGGATTTCCCATAGAATTCTACCAATAATCCTAGGATATCCTTAAGGAATAACTATTGGAAGTGGCAGAAGAGGCTAGGATAGCCAAAGTGGTGCTCAAAGAGGTGAAAAAGATATATAGTGTTGGTTCTAAAAACCCAGGATTTTGAACACATCTCTAGCTATAGATCAATTACCCTTTGTAATGTCCTGTATAAAATTATCACTAAGATCATGGCAGAAAGGGTCAAACCTCTTCTTCACAAAATTATTTCTTCAAAACAAGGTGGTTTTGTGGAAATAAGATAGATATTGGATGAGATAGTCTTAGTTCAAGAGGCCATCCACTCTATGCATGTTCAAAAAATACCCTCCATGTTTATGAGGTTACACCTATCTAAATCATATGATAGAGTTGACTGACACTTCCTCCTAAAGGAGATGAGACAATTTGGATTATCGAGTGATTTAGTAGAATGGATCAAGGGATGTGTTTCCTCATTATCCTATTTGATTCTAGTAAATGCAAGTCCTACCTAACTATTTATAGCTTCCATATTTATCAGGTAAGGATATCCTTTATCCCCATACTTTTTCATCATATTGGTTGAATGTTTAGGGAGAACATTAGCTAAGGATAGGGACACTGGAGATTTAGAGGGAATAATAATAGAAACTAGAGCTAAACCAATTACTCACCAATAATTTATTGATGACTCTGCATTATTAGGAAAAGCAACAACAAGGGAGACCTCTAGATTTAAAATTATTCTAAGATGGTTTACAAAAGCAACTAGACAACTTATAAATGAAGAAAATTCCAAGATCATATTGTTCCATCACTCACCTAGGTAGGAGATAATGTTGTTGGATATATTAAGATACAAAAATACATCTCTTCCAATCACCTACCTAGGAATTCTACTTACAGTTGGGAGGCAACAAAATGAGGAATGGACTTGGTTTTCAAAGAGAGTGAAATCCAAATTGGAAAATGGACTAATAGGTGGATTTATACAGGAGGATGGATGACCCTGATAAAAATAGTCCGCAACACCACACATATTTATATCTATTTAATGCTAATTATCCCCAAGGTAATTCTTAAATAATTGGATCAATTAAGTTATATATTCCTTTGAAACAGATTTAAGGAATAATGAAAATGGTAACTGGTGAAATGGGATGCTTTATATTTATAGAAAAAGAAGGAAGGACTAGGAATCGGATCAATTATTGAGAATTACAATGCATTGGTGGCTAAGTTATATTAGAGATTGCTAAAATCCCCTGAGGAATTATGATCAATAGGACTTAGAATAGGAGAGGATATGATCAAGGAAATATTATTCTAGATTATTCATAATGGGCAAAAGGCTGACTTTTGGACAGATTCATGAGATGGTCATCCTCCTCTAATAACTCAATTCTTGACTTGGAAAGCTTTGATGGAGAATCTTCATAGAAAAATTGGGTTAAGGTAACCAAATACTGTAAGCGTCAAAGTAGTAGTTGGGAGGTAGGAAGGCAATGGATACCAATAGAGAAGTGACCAATCCAAATCCCAAAGAATCAGAGAAAAAAATGTACAAGACCCACCCAATGATATCACTCTTGTGGTCTTAAGAGGATGATACTCTTGGTTGGAATAAGAAAAATCAAAGTGAATATACAATTACCTCTGGATACTTCATCCTCTATTAGAGTACCCCAAGCTCGGTAAGTGATATTTTCACATAGTTTTAGGCAAAAATTATTTGGCCCAAAGTAATATTCTTCATTTAGTTTTTACTTCATAGAAGGTTTCTAACAAGGGAATAATTGATGAAAAGAGTGATGCATGGGCCTTTCAGATGTGAGATGTGTTGGTAGAATGAGAAAATGATCTCTCACATTTTGACAAAATGCCCCATCACAATCAAACTATAGACATGAAAAAATGACCCACCCAAATAAGTCATTTTTCCCTTAGATTCTAAAGAAGTCATTCAAAATTGCTAAGTGCAAGTTTGAGTTTTATTTTCCCCTTTGTTTAGATTATTTTCCCTAGCCTTTCCAAACTTACAGTCCTCCAATATGGGGCACAAATTCGACAAAATTGGATTTTTCCTATTAAAATCCTAATCTTGTATTGGCTCTTTGTGATGTCGGCTCTTAACCAAGTTTATGTTTTTGTTTTCTTGCTTAAAAGCCCTCCAGACCTCCTATAAATAGAAGGGTTGGACTACCTTTGTCCATATATATCATGATCATATCTCTCATGAACGACTTACAAGTGCTTTTGATGTTCTCAAAAATTAATGCTTTTGGAATGCTTTATTACTATCATGCTTATGCTCCTCTTATGATTAGCTACTTCGGGTGAGCAAGTGGAGGAGCCTTGAAAATAGATTGTGTACATGAATTGTCTTCTAGAGGAGGAGAGGTCTACCATCTTGGTTATTGTCTTTACTCTTTTATTGCTTTGATGCTTCCACCACAGTCTAATCAACTTTTTTGTGCATTATTAGTTCTCTTAGATCATTAATATTTTGTTTTAATTGCATTTATAGATCAGTTTATTGATATTTTATGAATTTGTGGTTCATCCTCATAGGGTGCAAATTCGATGAAACTCATGCTTTTGTCAATATTTCTCTATTTTCAAATTCATGGTTGCCCATTACTAGGCGTGTATTCGATTACAAGGATTTGGGGGTAATTTTATACTCCCAAAACCTTCATCTTGTCTCATGCATGGTTGTTTTCTATTAAATCCTCTTTTGTTTACATTATGTTATATTGCATTTTGTTTTCTTGTTTCCAAAGGTCAAAAATTCTTTTCATTTTGAACAATCAGCTAAAAGGATCAAGGGGACTTGACTGTTATGTCTCCAATATTAGTCTCACATTGACCTAATTAGACCCCCAAACACTAATCAATTTTCCCAAGTTTTTGTTGTTTTACAGGTTTGACTAATTTCGCAGTTGGGATATCTAGAGCGCAAATTTTGCTAGGATCAACCATCGAATTAAGTAAGATTTTTGATAAATATTTTAGGTTATTTGGTGTGTGTTTGTGTTTCCTTCTTATTTTTTTTTAATTGAAAGAATTTAAACACATCTGATAGATTAGTTTAAAAAAATAAAATTTGGTTTTAGATCATAAGAAAAATAAGTGTTTTATTTCTAGGTATCAAGTGAGAAAAAGTATATAGTCTGCATTTAGGCTATTCTTGTTTGTGCGTTCTCTTGGACCTTTGCTTAAAAAAAAAGTTCATTTTCTTAAAATTTTAAGAATAGTCTTCATTGAAATAAAAAATCATCTTAGGAGTAGCATTTTGTTTGCCTGCATCATTATTTGCACTTCACTGTTCTTCAGTTCTTTATAGTTTAAATCTTATTCAAAGACCAAACTTAGGTGTTTTCTCAATAAACACATCAAACCTTCCATCCCAAACTTACAATGAGTCCTTAAATAGCTCCTGGTGAACCTTTCCATTCCCAAGCCCCTGAGTGTAGAGAAGCAATAAGCCTCGTGATTACCTTAGCTTCCAGTAGATCCATCAAGAATTGTTTGCAGAGATTATTTTCCATTCCATAGAGTACAATCATTAGTGTCCCAACTTTGTATCATTATGACATCTCATCGACATGCAGCCTCCTTTGGTGGATCTCATGTGTTGGGTATCCTGATAGACTTTGCAATGCTACCTGAGGCACCTGTGCCTTGTAGATCATACTCCCTCTAATGGAGATCCTTAAGATATGTCACATGTCCTCTAGTGTGACAGTCATATCTCCTATTGGTAGCTAAAATATGGATGACTCTAGATACCATCTCTTAGCCAACGTCGTCAATAGAGCTCTATCAACCTCCACCCAGGGCATCTCTACCAGATGTAGTAGCTCCACCACCTATAGAACACCTTCGTCTATTGTTGTGATATATCTCACAGTATCCTTTAGAGTGTTTGGTCGTCACTCTATGCTCTTAAGTACATCTTGCTGCAAAAAACAACATAAATCAAATTTAATTAGTCTCATCATAAAATTAAAAAGAAAAAGAAAAAAATTACAAATTAAAAACATTAAAATCACCGCATTCATAAAAATTATGATCTAATAAACACATACACATAAAGCTCTATTTTCCTTCTCTCTTGTATCTTCTTTTTTCTTTCTTTTCTTACTTCTTCTGTGAATTCTTGCCCCTCCTTTCTAGGGCACAAATTCATTTTTCAATGAGTTCCCAATCAAATTTGTGGTCATCCCCAAATTTTCATCAAGGTTCGCACAATGATTTCTTGTAAAAATCTAAAAAAACAAAAAATGCTTAAAATCCTAGTTTAGGCTAGTCTAGAAGTTAGGTTTTGGTATGTACCTATGCTTGGTATGTTTAGTGTTGGCTTTGCCCCTTATAATGGTCACACAGTGCATCAATAGCACCATTTGTTTTTTTTCCTAGAACCCATTTTCTCCTCTTCATGTAGTGAAAATGAATTCATTTTCACCCTCCCCTCTGCTTTTATCCCTCCTTTTCTCTCTTCCTTTTACTACTTTTTTTGTTTATCTTTTTTGCTCTTTTGAAATTCAAGGGGGCACCCTAGCCTTGAGGGCATCAATGTCATCAATGCCTCGTAAAACATGTAAAATTTTTAAGTGTTCGAAATGACATCATTTTTGCATCATCCCTCTGCCTAAACCTACCATCCCTTTTAGTGTTCATCATTTTTTGTCCATAGGTGTCTACAACTTTCTTTGATGCATTTATTAGGCCATAAATGCATCAAAGAGGGGGTAAATGTAGACACAAAAAATTGGCCTACCTAAATGAATCATTTTTTCTCTTAGATTCTTAGGAAGCCACTCAAAATTTCTAAGTGCAAGTTTGAGCTCATTTTTCTTCTTTGTTTAGCTTATTTTCCTTAGCCATGTCAATTTTTATTCATCCAATATAGGGCATGAATTCAATAATTTAGAGGTTTTCCTATTAAAACCCTAGTTTTGTGTTGACTCTTTGTGATGTCGACTTGTTGAGTGTGCAAATGACACATAGTCAAGGGCATGTCAATATAATTTGAATAATGAGTTGTTCCTTCTTCAAAGAGAAATGTCTTTTCCCCAAGATTTGGGTATGCCATGTCTTGGCCGGTGTGGATAGACTCAAAGGTTGATGATAATTGTTCTTTTTAAGGGGTCTTTGTTGGTTATGCTTAAAAGTATAAATTTCTTGGTACAATGCTAAGAAAAATGAAATGCTTGACTACATGAAAGTAATTCTACTCCTAATCTAAATAAGCTTCAAATAAAATTCAAAGGTTGAAGGGTGAGAGAAAATAAAATAAAACAAGTTGATACTGCCCTAAACTCCAGCTCAAATTTGATAAAGCAACAAAACCCAAATTTAAAATAAAATACCTACTCAAATAGTATTCACACAACCTAAGGTTTGAGATGGTGAAATATTCAAATGAACAACAGACTGCAAAATATACTGAGTGCAACCACCAACATGTGCAAATTGAACATAATAAATTCCAAAAGTCATTAAGTACATTATTTTAGGTTTGTCCACTTCGATGGATTACAAAGAATAGAGCCCAAAAATAGTAACAACCTGGTTCAAAAACACCATTCGACGACAAAGGGAAAAGAAGAAAGCTAAAAAGGTGGCAGCTAAATTGATGGTTTTCGATCCTATAACTAGCTAACAAGCCTTTAGTTATACCATTTTTTTCTTTCACCTAGCATTACAATTTTGCAATTAATTACCATCTAATTCAAGGGTGCCCTCTTAAAATTAATTTTTCCCCGTACTACGGCCATGCCTCATTAAAGTCTTCATATGTATGGTGTTCGTGAGCTCTGTAACACCCATACTTCATTTAATATCAATTTACATGATGCTCAGGAAATCTGGAACCGCCATGCCTTATTAATGTAAAATTTGGGTTGATTAGTAATTTTATCCATCTTCCTTCTTACATAGTTGCACTTACCAAGTTTGCATTGAAATTCCATGTCTGCCATCATGTCCATCATATTTAATGTGGCTACCAACAAATTTTTTGCAAAAATTTTAGAAAAGGCAAAAGTTAGAACTTTAATACTATTTTTAATTTTCCTAAGGTTTTAAATTTTAATTTTTTTTTTTTTAATCCCTAAGGTTTGTGCTTTTCATTTTAGGGTAAAATATATATCTAAAAGCTTTAAGCAAGCTCGCGGCTAGGGTATGATTTCCTTTTTATTTCAAGTGTTCTAGTTGGGGTAAGCTTTTACTTATTTATCTTTTTTCAAATTAAAAATGCTAAAAAGATTGTACACCTATGCAATGAAATAAAGAACAAACTAGATAGTAAACTATGTAACCATAATGACAAAACAAGATATGAAATAATGGTACCCCTTTTATTAATATCAATTATGTCCTTTAAAAGGGTTACAATGGGATCTCATTGAGGGATTTGCTACCAATTTGATACAAATATTTACAATAAGAAAAATTAATCCAAGTGTATCTCGCAGGATCTTTCTTGCATCTCACAAATTGATTATTGACAGGTTCTTGGGGACTGTCATGATGTAGGATAATGAGGTATGAATATTTATCATTTTTTCCTTGTAAAGACCTGTAATTTGCACACAAGAAGATCTAAAGAGCATCAAAAGCATATGAAGAGCATTTCAAGATAAGGCCTATAATAATGGCAAAGAAAGTGATAAAGAAAGTGAAATACGATAAATACATGCATGAAAATGAAATCAAACTATGCTAAACAATAATTAAAATGTTGCTAAATCTAATAAAAGAAAGAAAACAAGGAATAGATCTCTACCCGGGAGGCCATATCTTTGTGGGATGGTCTTTCCTGTTGGTCATCTCTTAGAGAGACAATCGTACCTATGGGCCATCCTTGAGAGATATTATAGTTAAGTTGCGAGTGATATTCTTGTGGCCGATGTGAGGCAACACCGGGTTTGATCCGTGGATTAGTTGATATTCTCGGTGCACTCGTGAGGAATGACTTAGGGGTAGAATTTGACACCGAAGCAAGGACTTTGGATGGTACAAGAAGCATGAATTCAATCTTCAACCTTTGATATGGTCCATTGGCATGCTTGGAAGCTTCATGGTTGAATTTTAACAGCACTTCATTGCTTTGAGAATGAGAGCTCTTTGATTCTTTAGTTTGATAGCACTTCATTGTATGAAAGATTCAATATTTTTCAATGAGTACTAGGTGCCATTATATAGACTTCCAAAATGGGAGTCCAATATTGCAAGGGAAGCCAAGAACTGGTTAGGATTAAGAAGGATAACTGCCTTTTCTTGAAAATCATCATGCAACTTGACTTTGTTATGTTGTTACTCTTAATTGGTAGATGTAACCGTTCGAACCGTGGTGTGAGATTTTGGGTCCCATTGCTTCTAGCACGACTGACTTGGGTGAGACGATCATGACTTCAGGTCGTCTCAAGGTAATATGGTCTTGATTGGGAGCCATCTCGAGGTAAGACAATATTTGGAGACCATTCTCTGGTGAAATGATCCTAGATGTAAAGGGAAATTCCTCCCTGTTTGAGTGGTGAAAACCACTATTGAGCCCTAGGGCTGCCTAAGGTGTGTCATATGGCCATAAAGGAGTCCATATAGGTATTATCTTCAACATGATGTGTTTTAGGTGTCTACAAATTCCTCTTTTTTGAATGCATCGTGTGAAAGCACAACATGAAACAAAAATAGATGACCTATAATCAAATTGAAGGTTGATGGTGTTCATTGATCTAATCAGCGTTAGATACCCCAATCATGGAAAGAGAATAAGTTGTGAAATCATTGCTTCCAACAAGTTGAAGAACTTGAGTTTTTGGTAGACTTTTCAACCATGGGTAGACATTATTAGTCTGCAGGCAATGACAACTGACTTTAGTCGTGGGTAGACCTTTTAAATATATAAACGATGACTTCAAGCATACCAAATAGTTTTGTTTGAGTTTGTTTTTGCTTGTTATTTGCCCCAAAAAAAAAGGGTGTGATTGTCTTTGGCAATGATTCTTGGATGAACGCAACTTGCATGATTGAGTGTTTGATTGTTGATTTGATTTTTGAAACTTTGTGATTATATGACTACCCCCTCAAGTGACGAGTCGATAAAGGAGATGGAAAGTGATGAAAGCGATGATTTGCTTGACCAAAATGACTTTTTTTGGTTTTTGTAGGACCTTTGCAAAAGTAGGAGGGGTAAAATCCTATTATATCTTTGATTTTAACCATTTGTGGTTATTAATTTTGTTCAAGTGGCCTTATGGTAATATACCCATTTGACCAAATTGCATGGATAATTAGTCGTTGCAACCACTAGGTGTATAGGGTAAATCATTGCATACGAGGATCACTTAAGGTTGAGTGGAAGAAGGAAATGTACATATCTATCCCTTGGAGCAGTCCAACAACATGGCTTTTTTGGGGAGTTGAAATGATAGCACTTCAATTTTTTTGGGAGCCTTTTTTAAATGAATTTAACTAAAGGAATTAATGTACCTTTGGAGATTTTTGCATCTCTTTTTTTTACCAAAGGAATTTGAGTATGTTTGGTGCATTTTGATTGGAAAGGACCATTGGAGTTAGGTGCCTTGGTCAATGAATTAGTGTGTTAGTCACCGAAGCGAGCAAGTGAGGCTAAGTGGAAGAAGTAAATGTATACCTCTATTGGAAGAAGGAAATGTATACCTCTATCCCTTGGAGCAGTCCAGCAACATGGCTTTCTTAGGGAGTTGAGATGATAGCACTTCAATTATTTTGGAAGCCTTTTGAAATTAATTTGACCAAAGGAATTGGGGTCCCTTTGGAGCTTTTTGAATTGTGTTGATAATGAGTGTCCTTATGGTGATCTACTCCTACCAAATTATATGAATAACCAATCACTACAACCTCTAGGGGACTAGGGTAAATCACTAGATACAAGGTTCACCCAAGATTTTTGACTTGATATGACCAAAGGGGTTAGGTGCCTTTGGAGCCTTTTGAAATGAATTTGACCAAAGGAATTGGGGTAACTTTGGAGTTATTTGATATTTACCAAAGGTATTAGGTATCTTTGGAGACTTTTGGATTGAATTGACCAAAGGTGTAGGTGCCTTTGGAGCTTTTTGAAATTGACCAAAGGTATTAGGCATCTTTGGAGCCTTTTGAAATGAATTTGACCAAACAGATTGGGGTACCTATGGATCTTTTTGAAATTAACCAAAGGGATTAGGCATATTTGGATCCTTTTGGATTGAATTGACCAAAGGTGTAGGTGCCTTTGGAGCTTTTTGAAATTGACCAAAGGAATTAGGCATCTTTGGAGCCTTTTGGATTGAATTGACCAAAGGTGTAGGTGCCTTTGGATATTTTTGAAATTGACCAAAGGGATTAGGCATCTTTGGAACCTTTTGGATTGGATTGACCAAAGGTACAGGTGCCTTTCGAGCTTTTTGAAATTTTCCAAATGGATTATGCATCTTTGGAGCCTTTTGAAATGAATTTGATCAAAGGGGTTGGGGTACCTTTAGAGCTTTTTGAAATTGACCAAAGGGATTAGGCATCTTTCGAGCCTTTTGGATTGGATTGGACCAAAGGTATAGGTACCTTTGGAGAATTTTGATATGTTTTGATGATTAGTGTCCTTATGGTGATGTACTCCTCCTACTGGATTGTATAGATAACCAATCACCACAACCGCTAGGGATCTAGGATATATCACTAGATACAAGGTTCACCCATGTTCTTAAATTGGTTTGACCAAAGGGGTGGAGTGCCTTTGGGGTATTTTGAATTAATTTGACCAAAGAGGTTAAGTTTTCTTTGGAGATTTTTGAGTTGATATGACCAAAGGGGTTAAGTGCCTTTGGAGCATTTTTTTCCCTCATTACATGGTCTTCTCAGCCTCATCAGAGCGGGGTTGACGGTGGAGGTGAGAGCAGTGGTGTAGGGTCAACCTGACTTATCTATGTATGTTTCTTTTTTGAGAGTGTGATGTCTGAGGACCCACTCTATTATAGCTTGTGGGTATTTTTATATCATGATGTACCAAAATTATCACATACACACACACACACATATATATATGATACTTTTATGGTGGCCTATCATGTATTTATTGCATGTTTTTATTTTATGTATGTATGTGATGATAGATGTAATGCTTAGATTATGTGATGTATGGATGTAGTACCTAATGTTAGATGCATGATTAGATTTTTTTATTTGATTTATGAATGTAAATTCATGTTTTTGATATGACAAATCTAATGCATATGAGATGCACTAATTTTTGCATGGATGGTTAATGCAATTTGTGGATGTATGTTTTAATTTCTTAAAACATAATGAATTAATCTAAATGTGTTTAACAAACTAATGGTATACACCATAGAATGTATAAAAATTCATGAATCAAAATATTAACCTTTCCTAAAAAAGTCATACATTTGGATGTGAATGTGTGAGATGGAATATGTGGGATGTGGGAGTTTTTCCTATGATCTTTGCAAACTACAAAATGTGCGTAAAATTTTCAGTGGTCGTCTAAATATCATTATTGATATTCATTAAGTATCTATCCTATCTTACTAGGACCCCTTCATAAGCAAAATCTCATCAGGAAAATTGCAAGTGATGATGAGATTGTTAGGTGCTATGAGAAAATTTTAAGGTTTTCCATGAGACTCAAACACCCTAGTTGACTAGTCAAAATTTTGTATACTGGCTACACAAGACTCTTAAAGATACAAGTTTGTTATGAAGACCTAGATATTCAATATCCCTGTGTGTGCAAAGTGAATGTATTAGATGATGCATAAGACTACCTCATTGTCAGTGCTAGGGTTTCATGCAATCCATTTTTGTAATTAGGATCACCCTATGGTCATCTCATCCTAATTTTAGATGTAGTTGAACTACACTACTAGGCATAACAAGATGCCAAAATCTAGCTCATCTGCAAGCCGACATTAGTTTATACAAAAGAAGATCGCTAATGTGACAGACATATTACCATGTGTAAGGCTACTCCATTTCCAGGTGGGTCTCATTCAACCCATTGTTGTAATATAGATCACCCCATGGCTTTTGAATAACTAAGGATTCCATGGATTCAAGCTCATTACCCCCTTCTTTTCTTTTGACTAGAAACTTGCTTGTTTTGTGGAAGAGCAAGAGGATTGATTAGGTAGGGGGGAGCTTGTCCTTTTGTCAATTCTCAACATCCTAGACCATGTGCATGGTAGGATGAGCAAGGAAAGTCTTTTGCTCAAGGTGATAAGGACTATGTTGTAGCATCATCCTTCTTTGTTCAAACTTGGATTTTAAATGTGTAAAATTGTGTCAAGATTTTGAGATATACAATGTACTATTAAAGCAAGACCTTACCTTCTAAAAGTCAAGATAGCTTTCTATAAAAATTTGAAAAGAAAACTAGGGATGGTTGAATGCTCGAAAACCCTAGTGAACAACCTATAGCAACTTATTGGTTGTGTTGAAGAACATAGTTACTCACAAAGAGGAATGTGGATGGTAGTCATATGTGTTATATGAGGATTTTTCCTATGATCTTTTGCAAACTAAAATGTGTGTGTAAAATAGTTAATGGTCATATAAATATCATTGTTGATATTCTCGTATCTACCCTATATTACAAGGACCCCTTATTAAGCAAAAGCTCGTAAGAAAAACTACAAATGATGATAATGGATAAGGTTGATTTAAGCCTCATGACTAACATACAAACATGGTGTTATTCGTAAGAATGTAAACACAACTTGTCCTAATGCAAGTGCGATGGATGAAGATGCCTAATGCAACTAATCGATAAATGCAATGAAATGTATGATAACATAGTATAAATATTTTTGTTATTTTATGGTTTTTCAATATTTTTGTGGTTTTTGTGTTTTTTAATTTTTTTGAAATTTTTTTGATGATTTTGATTTTTTTTTGTGGGGAAAGGTGTGGTACCTTAAGCACCCCTAAAGTGTGTGATGATCAAAAAGTGTGGGAAAGGTGTGATACCTTCATAATCCCCAACTTTCTTAATCGGTTGTGATGTGTATGGTGGGGAATGTGTGACACCTTGATAACCTCCAGTCTGCACTATGCTTGATGTAACGTGATTGGCTTGAGTGGGAGGAATGATAAAAATTGGTCCCCCTTGTTGTGGCAAGGAATTTAGGTCAGTATCATTTTTTTGACAAGATTAGGTGAGTGAACCATCTATTTGGATCTCATTTCGTTCTATCATGTCTTGCACAAGATTCTTGAATGAGTAGCAAATTTAGAAGTCGTGCCCATTCTGACGATGATAGGGGCAGTAGAGGTTTTCATTGTGAGACTCAAGTTTATGTTTACTCTGTTTTATTTTTGGTAATAGGATTGCTTGTGCTTCATTGAGATTTTAAAATAGGGTTGAAGAAGTCATTGGAAATTTTGTGTAATGACAATTTAACTTGTTGGGCTTACAAGGTTGTGGCTGATATTGAGGTTGTAGAGGAGGCAGTGGGGTTTGAACTATGGTTGGTTGAGGTGAGGTGAGCGGGCCATCTATGGGAAATATCTTCCTATCAATAAGATATTAGACCACACTTTTGAATGTAAAGCAATAATTAATGTCATGACCCTTCTATTTGTGGTAGACACGGTATAAATCCTCCCTATACCTCTTAGGTTTAGGTCTATTAGGGTCAAGAGGACATATGTTAGGTAAAATGATTGCTTTTGCCTTTTGCAACTTGTGGAATATTGTCAATATGGGCTCGGATTGAGGATTTCAAGTACAATATTGGCATTGTGAATGAGGTGGATGATATGGATGAGTTTGATGAGGCTGATGGTGACTCAATAATAGTTCAATGTTTATGAGCCGATTCAAGATTTGTTGTAAAATTAAAGGAGTGTGTTGGTGGTTCCATTGTAGCTCATCTTCTTTATCAAACTTTTCAAAGTCAGACCTCTCCAAATGGTATGGATGTGGAGGTGATGATTGATGAATAGGTTGATAGTTTAATTTCCATAAGACTTGCTTTCCAAGGGAGTCGATGCGATCAACTGATTATTGGTAAGCTTTTGGTAAAATCATGTTGGTTGCCCCTTTTGGATTTTGAAGATGTTGAGGTGGAGTATTATGATGTTGTATTTGATGCCTTTGATAGTGTTGTGCCTCTGTCCTAGAGTGATTAGAAACTTGTTGTCGAGGACTATGCATAGCCCCATTATCTTGATGTTGAGGGTAATTGATAAGCGCCTTGTAGGTAGGTGGTGGTGATGTGCAATTAACTTAAGTGAGTTCTTTATAAAAGGATGTAAAGGGATGTTTTTGATTAAAATATTTCAACACATGAGCATATTTGGACTGTTTGTTATAATTTTTTCCAATGTATGTGTCTACTCAACTCGAGGGGTTCAATTGTGGTAGCTTAGTTATCTCCATTTTGATATAGTGTGTACACCTGCTCTTGATTTAGTAGTGATGTAATGTGAGATGGAATGTGAATTCGAGGTAACAACCTTCTACGTGATTCAATATGTGAATATGTGTTTTTATAGAAGGCAATTGAGGTGGCTTGATCAAGGATATCATCATCCTGACTATACTCGAGACTAGTAGGTGGGTCATGTGGGTAAATTTGGATATGTTCGTTGGTTGTGAAGCCAAATTCTCTCTCTAATTCAGAGGTATTGTTTTCAAACACACTTGGACCCACTCCACAAAGGGGGGTTTAGGGGGCAACACTAAAGAGTGAGCTCGATTATGTAATTTTTCCTTTGTAAATTTTGAGCATCATCAGCTTGTGAGTGAGATTGACTGCGTGTTGTTACCATGGTGTTTGATTAAGCAAAATAATAAAGAAACAATCCAACAAACAATGTGACTATCTTGTTTAAGTTTTAATTGTGAGTCCCTATACTGTTTTATGTGTTTTGATGTTGAAAAACCCCTATCTTCTATGAAACTAAGGGTAAATAAAATAGAAAACTACTAAAAGGTAGTTCATGCACACCCCCCTATCGAGGGATGTGACTAAAATGACAAAAAGTGGTAACTTATTGGATATTGTCTCAAGGTAACCTTAAGGAAATGAATTACCCATTTAAAGGGGTCACGCTGTCTAATTTCCTGGTGCCGATGAAACCTCACTTTCCCTTAACCCTCACGTTTAATGCATGGATAATAACGATAACTACGTCCATTAAGTATTTTAAAGAGCCACTTGGTAAAAGAGCTCTACTAACCTTCCCACTTCGGGTGCACCCAAGAGTAGGGGACCTTTCGATGATGAAATCTGAAGAGCCATTCGCTTTTGGCCACTAAGTTTCTAGGGTGCGAGCCAAAGGATTGAGATGAAGCCCACCGTCGCTAGTCTCGATCAACGGTTGGTGATGAAGTTCAAATCATTGATGTTAGATTGAAATGTGGTGTGTAGGGTTCCTTTTTTTATGCAAAATAAAGTAAAATCAAGAAGCATTCCATGATATTTCACTAATGCATAAAAATAACGTTTCAAATTCAAATTTCTAAATAATGAACGTTTTAATTTTTAGAAACCTATAAGATGCAAAACCCTATATGAGCAACATTTAAATAGAAAACAAGCAATTAGACCACAATAGTAATCAAATAGGGGTTGCTTCTACAATAAACGTTTGCAGATGGAGGTCATCTAACATAGAGATAGAAACATGGGTCATCTAGGATAGGAATGACCATAGATAGAGATCATCTGACCCAGGGAGGATTACAGATAAATTATTTTAAAGGCTCAAAACCTTTTAAAATTCTTTCACTTAAGCATGAAAAATATACTTTTTTTTACTGAAAATGAAGAAATAAAATTAGAATGGCTTACTATGATAGCCTACGTTTGATGTAGATATTGTCTTTTAGCATTTCTGCTTTTAGCTCTCAGGCTATATTTGAGAGAGACAGTTGCAACTGTTGATCATCTTTGTAGGGGATAGTTGCATGTGATTGCTGTCTATAAAAGGGATGGTGGTACCTAAAATTTAAAAATACCAAAAATAACAGTAATTAGCAATTAAATTGTAGAATGTGGACTAGCTCCCATTGTGATCGCCACTGAAAATGCTAAAAATGTCATACACCTATGCAATTAAATAAAGAATAAACTATATCGCAAACTATGTAACCATAATGACAAAACAAGATATGAAATAATGGTGCCCCTTTTATTAATATCAATTTTATCCTTCAAAAGGGTTACAATGGGATCCCATTGAGGGATTTGCTACCAATTTGATACAAAGATTTACAATAAAAAAAAGTAATCCAGGTGTATCTTGCAGGATCTTTCTTGCATCTCACAAACTGATTATTGACAAGTTCTTGGGACTGTCATGATGTAGGATAATGAGGTATGAATATTTATGTCATTTCTTCCTTGTAAATACCTATAATATGCACACAAGAAGATCTAAAGAGCATCAAAAGCATATGAAAATCCTTTCAAGATAAGACCCATAATAATGGCAAATAAAACGATAAAGAAAGTGAAATACGATAAATACATGCATGAAAATGGAATCAAGCTATGCTAAATAGTAATTAAAATGCTTCTAAATATAATAAAAGAAAGAAAACAAGGACTATATCTCTACTCGAGAGGTCATCTTTGTGTGGAACGATATTTCCTGTTGGTCGTCTCTTAGAGAGACGATCGTAACTGTGAGCCATATCTAAGAGATGGCCGCTAAGCTGCGAGTGATCTTCTTGTGGTTGATGTAAGGCAATTATGGGTTTGATCCATGGATTAGTTGATATTCTTGGTGTTCTTGTGAGGAATGACTTAGGGGCAAAATCTGACATTGAAGCAAGGACATTAGATGGCACAAGAAGCACGAATTCGATCTTCAACCTTCGAGGTGGTCCATTGGCATGCTTGGAAGCTTCATGGTTGAATTTTGATAGCACTTCATTGCTTTTAGAATGAGAGCTCTTTGATTCTTCAGTTCAACAACACTTCATTGTATGAAATATTTAGGATTTTTCAATGAGGGCTAGGTTCCATTATATAGATTTCCAAAATGGGAGTCTAATCTTGGAAGGGAATCCAAGAATAGGTTAGGATCAAGAAGTATAACTACCTTTTCTTAAAAACCATAATGCAACTTGACATCATTATGTCGTTGCTTTTAACTCGCACATATAACCGTTCGAATTGTGATGCAGGATTTTGGGTCCCGTTGCTTCTGGCGCTTTCGTATCAAGGTGAGATGACCATAACTTCAGGCCATATCAAGGTAATACGATCTCTATTGGGGTCATCTTGAGGTAATATGGTCTTTGGAGGCTATCCTCTGATGGGATGGTCTTGTATGTAAAGGAAAATTCCTCCCTATTTGAGTGGTGAAAACCATTGTTGAGCCCTAGGGCTACCCAAGGTGGGTCATATGACCATCAAGGAGTCCATATAGGTAGACTCTTCAACATGACATATTTTAGGTGTCTACACAATTGCTCTAGGCTAGGGATTAATTCACAAAACTGAAAAGTTAACCCTTTTAAATCATGGAGTAGAGCATGGACTTAAGCCATGGGAGAATTTCGAAAATCATTAAATTGAAAATACTTGCGATTGGAATCCAAAAATTATTGAGTTGAAATTTTTTGATCACGGCATGGAACATGATCTAGGCCGGGATTAATATGAGATTAACCTTTTTAAAAAATTTACAACCTTGGCACAACCAAAATATTATAGAGCAAAATTTCGTCTTTTCCAAAATTTGCAACCTTGGTGCAACCAAAAGATTATAGAGCAAAATTTAATCTTTTCTGAAAATTTGCAACCTTGGCACAACCAAAATATTAGAGTAAAATTAATATTTTCCGAAAATCTGTAACCTTGGCACAACCAAAATACTATAGAGCAAAAATTATTTTTTTTCGAAAACCCGCAACCTTAGTCTTGGCTTTGAGCAAATTTGATTTTTGGGCTCTTAGTCGCGATTCATTATCGCATTTCAACTTGTTTGGCCAACTTTGACGCGGCATAGAGCATGAAAATATTAAAAGTAATCTCATGGATCGGAGCAAGATTTTGGCAAGGAAGTTGGTTCTAGGTTGCGATTCACTCTCGAGTTTTGCCTTAGTTGACCACTTTAACCACAATGTGGAGCATTGGAAAGATGAAAATCGTGCTCGTGAACCAAAACATGCTTTTGGTGAAGAAGTTGGTTCTAGACTAAGATTTATTTTTGTACTTCATTATTTTTACCAGATTCGACCGCGGCATTGAGCAAGCTTATTCCAATCTGGAATTTTGCTTTTGAACTCTCGTAGCTTGAAAAATAGGTAAAAACTCAAAGTGCCCAAAATTTTGTGAAAGTTTCCACACTTATAAAATGGCTAAATGGGTATCCAAAACAGCTGAGATAATCCAAAAATTCATTAAGGATTGAGATATACAATCATTTTAATCTCATGGACTATCATAGGAAAAAAGGTGGTTGAAATGGTATTTTATCCAAATTTTATGAAATATTGGGGTTGTGCATGTGAATTTGATACTGTTGTAAATATAATTTCATGCACTTTCTACCAGTATTTGAACCACATCAAACATAGCTCTATAGAAAAAGTTATGTCTTTTTTAGGGTTGCAATTACCAACAATGGTGTTTTTAAAAAAAAAAACTAAAAACACTCAAAAAATAAAATAAAAAATCAGATTTTGAAAGCCAAATGCAAATCAGCTTTGCAGGCTCATTCAAGTGCAAACGAGCTTAAAACTTATGTAATAAAAACAAGTGTGAAGCATGAGTGCAAGTAAATTCAAGACTTGGTGTGAGCAAAAATAAGAAAAAGTTGAAGTGGGTCCCCAGTACATACTGGGGCGTGTTGTGCAAGCACAAAAAAAAATGGTGATTCTAATGGAAAATACTCCTAAGAATTTTGGGAATAGAAAGAATTCTCTCTAAAAATAACGAAACTTCAAAACTAGCAAAACTAAAAATTTGGCATCCATCCAAGGCTGAGGTTGGGCAATTTTATCTGAAAGCAATACTTCATTTTGTTTTAGCAAAGTTGTGTGCATGTGAATTCATTTTTTTCCAAATTCAATTAAAATTTGCCACCATAGTTTGGAAATTAGTCTAGTTTACCCCTGAGCAAACATTGGTCTACTGATGATGAGCTTTGTCACACAGGTAGACATGTCACCAATTACCGAACATTGCTCCATTACCACCCAAGCATCTATAGCTTGATGGAGTTATCTCTGATACCACCCTAGATCTTGCTCTACTACCAACCAGGCGTTCATAGCCTCGATAGAGGTTATCTGAATTACAAATGAAATTTGTTCCATCATAAAATATTCAATGCAAATGAAATTTGTTCCATCATAAAATATTCAATGCAAATGAAATTTGTTCCATCATTAAAAATTTAGACTTTGAAAGACAAATGAAATTCATTCCATCATAAAATATTCAATGCAAACTAGCTTGGAAGGCTCATTCAAATACAAGCAAGCTCAAAAACTTATTTAATGCAAGCAAGTGTGAAGCATGAGTGCAAGTAAATTTAAGACTTGGTGCGAGCAAAAAAAAAATTAAGTGGGTCCCTAGTCCAGACTAGGGCCTGTTGTGCAAGGGTAACAACAAATGGCGACTCTGCTGGAAAATGCTTCTGAGCATTTTGGGAATAGAAAAAGCCCTCTAAAAAAAATGAAACTTTAAAACTAGCAAAACCAAAATTTTGACATCCATCCAAGGTTGGGGTTGGGTAATTTTATCTGAAAGCAATACTCCATTTTGTTTTGGCAAAGTTGTGTGCATGTGAATTCATTTCATTCAAAAGTTAAAATTTGCCACCATATTTTGGAAATTAGTCTAGTTCACCCATGAGTGAACATTGGTCTACTGATGATGAGCTTTGTCACATAGGTAAACATGTCACCAATTTTTGTATATTGCTCCATTGATATCTAGGCATCTATAGCCCTGTTGGAGTTATCTTTGATCCCACTCTAGACCTTGCTATACTGCCAACCAGATATTCATAGTCCCGATAGAGGTTATTTGAATCACCCAAGCACTTGAACATTTTCTCTTTTCTCTTTTTTTTTATATAGATTTCTTTTTTGTATTTTGAAAATAAAAAATCTCATAAGCATTGGGTTCTACTTTGGGTTGGGGATCACTATGGCAAATGAGAGGGTAAACACTTGAATGACTTTCATCTAAAAACCAAACCATAATGGCTTCATTCCTCTTGACCTAGAACTTCTTTAAAGTGTTTTCAGTGTGATGATACAACATCATTTTGCAGTACTTTCAAATTCATTTGCTTTGTACCAAACAATGAATAAACATTAAAAGTTGATTAGTGAATTTCAGCTTCATTGAGTTCAGTGTGGGACTTTTCATGCCCAAATTGCATAGAGAAACCTTCCAGCTTAGAGCAACCACAAGTAGGTTGCACTTGGATGATTTAAGCCAAACTAATGAAAAGAACATAATAAACCAAAATTGAAAACAACAACAAAGCAAAAGCAAAAATAGACCAGAACAAAATAAACAAAACTAGCATAAAAACTCAAAGCCACAACAGAAATAAAATGAAGCGAGATCAACACACCAAAAAAATAAAAATAATAAACCATGTACAAATTTATTTACAAGGCAAGACTTGGGATTTTAATATTTTAAAGGGTCCTTAGCCAAAGGGGTCAAATTTTCCATAATTAAAATATTCTAGGATCCCAAATACGATTACCACAATTTGAAAGATGTGTATCATGATAGGTATGCTAGTTTTTATGGGTATCATTCCATAGCAACACTAGATCTAAAATCTTGGAATTTGATCTATTAAACTCGAGGGTCCACAACTGGTCTTGAATTATTTTTTGCTTTTTATGTGGGATCTTTGATATTTAATAATTATCTTCAGTTATTATTTCCACCACCACAGTGTAAACTCCCAATTCTGGCTCAATGTACAAAATCTCATTAACATTATTGTACTTAATGATAAGCTTTTTTCAGTATTTGCTCTCTTTTTAAAAAAGTAGTTTCCATATAGCCATTCAACATTTTTGACCAATCATGATTAAGTTGCATCCCATAGGTATTTGAGATATCCACAACCTGAATATCAATGTATCTTTGCATCCTGGGTTTAGTAGCCAACTATATGTGAGTTTGATGTAATAACCCAACCATATTTAACTCTATCTTGTCCAATGTAACAACCTTACCACTTGAGCCAGTAGGGGTCAACCCTAATTTTTTGCCAATAATGTATGGCATCGCATTACTAGAAGCACTTGAATCCACAAGGTAATCATGTAAAGTTTTACCAATAATTCTAGTAGTCAACAATGGAGGTGAGGATTCTATATTTTCTTTGTATATAGCCACCTGAACATAAATAACCTTTGTAGTTTATTATTTCTCAAGCAACAAATCCTTGTGGTCAATTGACCGAACTGCCCCAATCAAAGAACTATTTTCCTCAATTTTCTTAAGGTCTTCAATAATTCCATATCCCAGAACACTTTGTTTTGGAGTTTTCTCTATCTATGGTAATGACCTATTGACTTCTAATTGTAGAGGCATTGCAAGATCCTTAGGTGGAACAGGGATTTAAGTTCCTTGTACATCAAGTGGGATGGAAGTTCCTTTGGGAGGTGCAAAAGAAGTCAATGGTTCTTTATCTTTGCTCTGAAGAATATAATTATTATCTCTTTGAAATTGTTGGTGAGTTTGCACCTCTTCTTCCAAGCACTCTTTAGGTTCATCTTCATCCACTTCTAAGGGTTCATATGTTTCTAAAACTAAGGCTATCCCTACATTTTGATTAACTTGATTCCTACAATCCTCATTGGTGGGTACTGACTCCAAAAATTTTATCTCTTTCTAGACAATATCTAAAGTAGTTTTAAACTCTAGACAGTTAGTTTCACCATGTTGAATAGTGGAATGGATCTTGCACCCCTTAGGTAGAGAAAGGTCAACCAAATTAATGGAAGCTTTTAGGTTGTCATATGATTGATTGTTAGTCAGATTTAGAACTCCTCCATTGTTTGGGAAAGTATGCCATTGGTGGTTAGTCCTTTGGAAGTCAAAGTTCCTATTTTGAATGTTATTTGCAAGTGAGTTTTGAGGAACTTGCCTTTGCAATTGAAGCATATCATTGCTCAATTTTTGAACCATATTTTCTAAGCTATCTAACTCGGGATTTACGTAATTAAGTTAACTTGGTATCGGTTGAGCCATTACATTATTTGTGGATGAAAATGTTTTCAAAAGCATAGATAAACTTGGTTGATCATTTGTTGGAAGTGTATGATTGAGAATGTTGTTCATGGTCACTTGATTGTCTAAATGTGTTGGGATTGTTTTTTGATTGCTTACATTAGGCATCATCTGATTCAAGGGTGCCTCATTGAAAGGTTAGCACTGGTTGGGATAGGTAACTCCTAAATATGGGTTCAAAGTAGGAAGATGTTGTGCAAGATCTTGATTCATTTGTGGTATCTTATTTTAAGCTCCAAGTTGCTCAAGTGATGGTAATCATTTTTCAACTGTTACTGCTTCACTATATGCTTTATAAAAGGATGTAATTTGAGGAACTCTCCTCAAAAACATGGAAGTTAAGGGGTCTAGGGCTCTAAAATATATCTGGATGGTTGCTTCCTCTGTAAGGATGTAAGGTGTCACCAGTCTAGTGTATAGTTCATGAAACCTAGTCTTGAAAAGTCTCAAGGATTCATTAGGTTCTCTATGAGCAAAGGTAAACTAGTGTTATATCATAGCTAGGTCAATAGGTAATCTAAAATGGCTTATAAATGTTGCTTCTAGTTGAGCCCAGGAACTGACAGATCTTGAAGGTAAGCTAATGTACCAATCATAAGAAAACTCATTTAATGTGTATGGAAACATTCTATAGGCAACATCTTCATGCATAATTTGTAAACAAATTAAGGTGTCTCTGTATGCCTCAATATGTTCTTCAGCTAACCTCATTCCATCATGCCTATACTGGGGAATATATCTTTTAGTATCCTTAGGCATATCATGTGTAGTCCCAGGTATGTTCAGAGGACTACTACCTACCATCCATGGAGAAAGAGCTACCATTAATGGACCTTAAGGATAGTGATCTTTAGTACTAGCTTGATAGTCAAGATGTGTAATGTAAACAATGAACCCAAAAAAATGGTCTTAGGCCCTTCTTCTAGAACCAGTTCTATTAAGTGTGCAAATGACACATAGTCAAGGGCATGTCAACGTACTTGGAACAGGGATTTGTTCCCTATTGAAATGAAAATGTATTTCCCCCAAGGTTTGGGTATGCCAGGTCTTGGTCGGTGTGGATAGACTTAGAGATTGATGGTAACTGTTCCATTTAAGGGACCTTTTTTGGTTATGCTTAAAAGTATAAATTTCCTAGTACAATGCTAATAAAAATAAAACGCTTGACTGTATGAAAGTAATTCTACTCCTAATCTAAATAAGCTTCAAATAAAAATCAAAGGTTGAAGGGTGAGAGAAGATAAAATAAAATAAGTTGATATTGCCATGAACTCTAGCTTGAATCCGATAAAGCAATAAAATCCAAATTTAAACCGATCCTAAACTAACCACTATTCACATAGCCTGAGGTTCAAGATGGTGCAATCTTCAAAGGAGCAACATACTACGAAATATACTAAGTGCAACCACCATCAACATGTGTAGATTGAACACAACAAATTCCAAAAGCCTTTGTATTAAAAGATACTCATTAAGTATATTGTTTTAGGTTTGACCACTTTGGTAAATTACAAAGAATAGAGCCCAAAAATAGTAACAACTTGGTTTATAAAAACCATCTGACTACAAAGGGAAAAGAAAAAAGCTAAAAAGGGCAGCTAAATTGATGGTCTTTGACTTTGTAACTGGTTAGCAAGCCCTTATTTATACCATTTTTTGCTTTCACCTAGTGTTACAATTTTGCAATTATTTGCCATCTAATTCAAGGGTGCCCTCTTGAAATTAATTTTCCCCCATACTGCGGTCATGCCTCATTAAAGTCTTCATATGTATGGTTTTCATGAGCTCTACAACACCCATACTTCATTTAATCTTAATTTGCACGACGCTCAGGAAATTTGGAACCGCCATGTCTCATTAACGCAAAATCTAGGTTGATCAGTAATTTTCTCCATCTTCCTTCTTGCATGGTTGCACTTACCAAGCTCGCATTGAAAGTCCATGTCTGCCATCATGTCCACCATATTTAATGTGACTACCAGAAAATTTTCTACAAAAATTTAAAAAAGGCAAAAGTTAAAAACTTTAATACTATTATTAATTTAATTATTTTTAATTCTCTTAAGGTTTTAAATTTTTATTTTTTTGTTATTTTTTAATTTTATTATTATTATTATTTTAATCCCTAAGGTTTATGCTTTTACTTTTAGGGCAAAAAATGTATTTAAAATCTCTAAGCAAGCTTGCGGTTGGGGTATGATTTCCATTTTATTTTAAGTGTTCAAGTTCGGGGTAAGCTTTTACTTATTTGCCTTGTTTCAAATGCTCCGGACTGGGGCTTGAATTTGCCAAACTAAAAAATTAACCCTTTTAAATAGTGGAGTAGAGCATGGACTTAAGCCATGGCAGAATTTTGAAAATCATTAAATTGAGAATACTTGCAATTGGAATCCGAAAATTATTGAGTTGAAAATCTTGATCGCGATATGGAACATGCTCTAGGCCAAGATTAATATGAAATTAACCTTTTCCAAAAAATCGCAATCTTGGCGCAACCAAAATATTATAGAGCAAAACTTAATCTTTTTTGAAAATCTGTAACCTTGGAGCAACCAAAATATTATAGAGCAAAATTTGATCTTTTTCGAAAATCTGCAACCTTGGCGCAGCAAAAATATTATAGAGTAAAATAATATTTTCTGAAATCCCACAACCTTGGCACAACCAAAAGATTATAGAGCAACAATTAATCTTTTTCAAAAATCTGCAACCTTGGTGTTGACTTTGAGCAACTTAATTTTTGGGCTCTTAGCCGCGATTCATTCTCGCATTTCAACTTGTTTGGCCAAATTTGATGCGGCATAGAGCATGAAAATATGAAAATCGAGCTCACAGATCGGAGTAAGCTTTGGCAAGGAAGTTGGTTCTAGGATGCAATTCACTCTCGTGTTTAGCCTTACTTAACCACTTTGACCACGACGTGGAGCATGAAAAGATGAAAATCGTGCTCGCAAAACGAAATAAGATTTTGGCAAAGAAGTTGGTTCTAGGTCGAGATTTGTTTTTGCACTTCATCCTTTTGATTAGACTTGACCACAGCATTGAGCAAGCTTGTTCTAGACTTAGGATTTTGCTCCTGAACTCCCATAGCTTGAAAAATAGGTAATAAAATCAAAGTGTCCAAAATTTTGTGAAATTTTCCACACTTATAAAAAATGGTCAAATAGGTATCCAAAACAGTTGAGATAATCCAAAAATTTGTTAAGGATCAAGAGATACAACCATTTTAAGCTTGTGGACTATCATGGGAAAAAAGGGTGACTGAAATGGTGTTTTATACAAATTTCATAAAATATTGGGGTTGTGCATGTGAATTTGGTACCTTTGTAAATATAATTTCATGCTCTTTATACTAGGATTTGAACCACATCAAATGGAGCTCTATAGCAAAAGTTATGTTTGTTTTAGGTTTGCAATTACCAACACTCCAAAAATGAAAATTTTCAAACTTTGAAAGACAAATGAAATTCGTTCCATCATAAAATATTTAATGCAAATCAACTTGGAAGGCTCATTCAAGTGCAAACAAGCTCAAAAACTTATTCAATGCAAGCAAGTGAGAAGAATGAGTGCAAGTAATTTCAAGACTTGGTGCAAGCAAAAATAAGCAAAAAATTAAGTAGGTCCCTAGTCCAGACTGGGGTGTGTTGTGCAAGTGCAACAACATGACTCTTAACCAAGTTCTTGTTTTTGTATTTTTGCCTAAAATCCCTCCAAACCTCCTATAAATAGAAGGGTTGGATTCCCTTTTTTTGTATATATCATGATCATATATCTCATGAACGACTTAAAAGTGCTTTTGATGTTCTCAAGAATTAATGCCTTTAGAATGCTCTACTACTGTTATGCTTTGTGCCTCTTACAATTAGCTGCTTTGGGTGAGCAAGTGGAGGAGCCTTGATGATAGATAGTGTGCATGACTTATATTCTAAAGGAGGAAAGGTCTACCATCTTAGTTGTTGTCTTTACTCTTTCATCACTCTATTGCTTCCACCATAGGCTAATCATGTTTTTCGTGCATTATTAGTTCTCTTAGATCATTAATGTTTTGTTTTCATCGCATTTCTAGATCAATTTATAGCTATGTTGTGAATTCGCAATTTATCCACAATTTATTAGTTCTCTGTTTTTGACTTTGCGATCATCCATTACTAGTAGCGAATTCAATTACAAGTATTTGGGGGTAATTTTCTGCTTCCAAAACCTTCATCTTGTCTCATGAATGGTTGTTTTCTGTTAACTCCTCTTTTGTTTACATTCTATTCTATTGTATTTAGTTTACTTGTTTCCAAAGGTCAAAATTTATTTTTCATTTCAAACGGTTAGCTAAAATGACCAAGGGAGCTTGATTATTGTGCCTCCAAGCTCAGTCTCACAACGGCCTAAGCAGGCCCCCAAATACTGATCAATTTTTTCATAGGTCTAATCGAATTTATGATTGGGATTTTTGGAGCACAAATTTAGCTGGGATCAACTATCGAATAAAGTGTTTTGATAGACCTTTTAGGTTGTTTGTTGTGTGTTTGTGTTCCCTTCCTATTTTTTATAATCAAAATAATTTAAACACATGATAGATTAGTCAAAGAAATTAAAATTCAGTTTTAGATCATAAGAAAAAAAGTGCTTCATTTTTATGCATCAAGTGAGAATGCATATAGTATGTATTTAGGCTAGTTTTGTTTGTGCATTCTCTTGGACCTTTGCTTAAAAAGAAAAAGTTCATTTTCTTGCAATTTTAAGAATAGTCATTGAAATAAAAAATCTTTATAGTAATAGCATTTGTTTGCCTGCATCGTTATTCGCCCTACATTGTTCTTTAGTTCTTTATAGTTTAGATCTTAGTGAAAGACCAAACTTAGGTGTTTTCTCAATAAACACATCAAACCTTCCATCTCAGACTTGGAATGAGTCCTTAAACTACTCCTAGTGAACCCTTCGATCCCCAAGCCCCCGAGTGTAGAGAAGCAATAAGCCTCGCGGTTACCTCAGCTCCCAATGGATCCACTAAGAATCATCCATGAGGATTATTTTCTCCCTCTACACAAACTATGGAAATAAATTAAAGCTTTGCTATGGATTGGTTTGATATATCTTTTATAAAACAACTTTGGAGGGAGTAGCCTAAACGGGAGGAAATGAACCAACCCACTTAATAGATTTTTTTGGGCGGGGACAACTCTCCTTCTGTGGAATTTGTGGAAGGAGAGAAATAATTGTATCTTCAACCAAATGTGCACAAACAACACTTTGTTTGGCAAAGGATCATAACCAATATAAGGGAGTAAACCAATACCTGTTAAAAGAGCCCAAATGTGGATTCAATCCATATTACAAGTATCTCCAATGGGTCACATAAAAAAAGGTAACCCTAAACCATGCATAAGTAATTAGAACTGGGAATTGCAAACCTCTAGAGGAACTAGGTAAGATTAATGTGCCCCTACTTTTATCTTCATAAAAAATCTTAGTATCTTCTCCAATAACCTGGCAGAGGGATCTGCTATCGTAAGGGGATTACAAGAGGCTTTGAAGGTGGGGTGGAGGAATTAGACTCCCAAATTATGATTAACCACTTAAAAGGACCATCCAAGAAAAAGAATAAAGATTAGAGAATACAAAGAATACTTGAGCAAATATAGATGACCCAACGATGCTTTAAGGTAGTGGAGTTCATACACATCTTTAGAGATCAAAATAGGGTGGCAGATGTGATGGCTAACTAGGCTCTTGATCGAGAAGACTTCACTTGCTATGGATATCCTCCCATATGGTGGCCTTTATGGACCAAGGAAGCTCTTGATCAAGGAGACTTCCCTTGCTATGGATATCCTCCCAAATGATGGTCTCTATGGACCAAGGTAGCCTTTTTTTCATTCTTACCATTGATGATAGGACTACTTGTATATAGATTTATTTATCCTTGATTTACATAGTTACTCCTTTTTTGCATAGATAGCTGTAGTAGATTAGTTGTGAGGGAGAATGGTCCCACATCCTCTGTTAGAACTTGACTTAAAAGCTTTCAATCTTGGAAAGGCAAGAGATAAATTTTGATTTTCAACTAATTTAATTTATTAATCCTTTTTATTGAAAAATAAATAAATAAACATATAGTAAAAATATTAATAATGATATCAAATGGCATGAGCTCAACCAATTAGATTCCTCAACATTCAAGGAGGAGACCTAGGTTCAAATCTTACCAAGCAATACATGGATAATATCCAAGCTTTGTTGTAATACCACTATGTGATGATGATGTAATACAGGTGAGGCTCGTTTCAATCCCATATAACCAATTGAAAAAATATATATTGATAATGATCAAAAGGAAACATTGTTGTAAGGAGGTAATGGTTTGGCATCCACATGGAAGGGTCATGCAAGCAAGTCTCGAGAGATGAAATTATTACATTGATGAATTGGCATGGGAGGGATTTGCTTTCAACCACAATGAGAATTGAGCTCTATTAATAGAGGTCTTATCAAAATATGATGTCCAACTATAAAATTTTGCGAAAAGAAATAGCAAAGTGAGGACCTAGGGATGAGGGAAACCATTTCCTATGAACAAGATTAATCAAGTTGAATTTCAATCAATAAAAATTAAATAACATTAAAAAATGATTGAATACATATAAATATGAGGGATCCCAAGGAAGTGTTTGTGTGTTCTACTAAATGCATTAATGAGTAGATGTCAAGCATCTCAATGAAGCACAATATGAGGCAAATTGTTATCCCTACATATTGCATCTAAGATCTCAATAAATAATAATACTTGTAATTATTTAATGGATTAGATTAATGATAGACAAAGTTCTTAGGATAAGGATGACAAGGATGGACCTTTGAATGACATGCTAAGAGGCATATCTATATGAAGTACCTATCTTCTTTGGTTGAGGCTATATATGAAGCAGGTTCTCTTGAGTCCATCTACTGTGTTTGTCACAAAAAATAAAAATAATTGGAGATAACATTCTCAAGGATAAGGTAAGAGTTACAAACATAAGAAGGTGCACTTATTATGGTAGGTTAAGAAAAGCCCTTGCAAAATAATGTGGTATGCAAAAGTGCATAAATGAAATGGTCGGTTAAATGTATAGAAGCACTAAAAGCTTCCCTTAAGAGCTTCACTCGCCCAAATTGTTTGGTCCTCTTGATGTTTTTCAATGGTGTGGTGTTTAGTCCATATGATGGGTCTGGCCTGTTTTTAAGTTTTATACAAGAGATTAAAAATACCCCATTTAAAGTCAATGCAATAATGAAAATTGCATAATCCAAGCATGGATTGTAATTGAAATAAGAGGTTATATAAAAATGAATTCTATGCTCAAGGTATTAAAAATATCCAATTTAGAATATGATAATGATCCAATCATAGATTGTAATTGAAATAACAAAAAAAAAATTAATATATATTCAACCCCAATTTAGTGGAAAACAAAGAACTTTGTATAGTAAGCTTAAGTTCCAATACAAGCAATCACGTTGTGAAGCCATGGATTCAACCCCGAATTGTGGTAGAATTAGTAAGCCTAAGTTCGAATCCAACGAGCAATCACATTGTAAAGCCTCATTCAAAAAAAACAATAAAAAAATAAAGACAAAAAAATAAACCACAAGGTATTTTGGAACAATTGAATAAAAGCAACTACTGTTTGAACTGCTATATTTGGTAGACAAGTCTACCTTAACATATGAAAAGCATGTAAATTATAATAACTATTGAGCTTAGGTGGAACATACAAGTATCATGGATCCAACCCTGCCCTCTCTATGAACTATGCCCCACCTTAACATTTGCCTAGATGACAAACCTGAGTGGTTAAAGGATAATTTTTCAACTCAAACATCCATGTAATATATGGGTAATTAAAAATAATAACATTTGCCTAGATGACAAACTTGTGTAATATATGGGTAATTACAAATAATAATATATGTGGTTTGTGAGATTTTATGGTAATGCAACCTTAATGTAAAATGAATGAACATCCATATAATATAAACAATAATATATGGTTTGTAATATATGAATAATTATTAAAAATAATAATGTGGTTTGTAATATATTATTAAAAATAATAATATGTGGTTTGTTAAGATTTTATGGTGAACCTTAATGTAGAATGAGCGAACCTATTATAAAAAAAAAAAAAACAAAATCCAAAATGCAAATCATAGCCTATTTAAACACCATATAAACCATTGAAAAACAATAAAAAAAACAAACGCAAAGAAGTAAACCCTAATTATAATGTATTTTGAAAATGAAAACTAACAATTTTGAATTAAACAATAAAAAAACAAACACAAAGAAGTAAACCCTAATTATAAGGTATTTTGAGAACGAGGACTAACAATTGAATTAAAGCAACTACTGTTTGCACTGCTATATTTGTTGAAATGTCTACCTTTTACAAACTAAAACATAAGCACATGATAAGCAAGCAAATTCTAATAACCAATGAGCTTTTTAATCTTAACACACTACAATATTTATCAAGAAGCAAATTCTAATAACTAGTGAGATTTTTAATCTTAACACTTCAGATACTTTCAAATGGTCATGTTCACAAGATACTAATATCTCTTCAATATCTTAATTATAAACTGTCATGGTGAATCTCTGCAATATCTTAAATATATTTTCTTTTTATCTGTGTGACAAACTTTTAGGGTTAATCTCTGCAATATCTTAAATATATTTTCTTTTTATCTGTGTGACAAACTTTTAGGGTTAAAGATTTTATAAAGCTTAATAATAAGATTTTGCAATTTCAAATAAGAAGTCTTAAGATTCAAATTTGATAAGATAAAAATTTGTAACTCAGAAATGGAAGGGCCAAGGTTTCACACCCAGCAAGACATAAAGGCTGTATATCATGCTCCTATAACCAGAGTTGGATAAATATGTATTAGATAAAATAACATTTATTATAAAGATCATCTCATTTAAACTCTAGCACTGTGACCGTTTAAAACTAGTTCATTTTACATATTAAATAAAGAATACTCACAAAACTCCATACAATATGATTCATCGAAGCAACTAATTTCTAAAGAACCAAATCTTATATTCGCAAGGCCCTCTCGTGCATCATCTGATGTACTTTAAAATTCATTTTGTATTCTGTTACAAAGCTTAAAAATTCATTTCAAATGTAATGCTTAAAAAAATACATACATTAGACTGCAAGCACTTCATACATTTTTACCAATATTACAAAAACATTCTATGTCAAATTTAGTTATAAAACCTACCTTACTTTCTCAAGGCGCAAAGTCATAACAAATTACACAACATATTTCATACCCAAAATTTTCCTATGGTTATGAGTTATATTTCAAATACATTGAGTTAAATTCTATGTTCATGAAAACTGCAAGACACAAATGAGGATGTTAATGGTGAAAAGGTGAATACAGGTAGGTAAGGACAAACAAATGTATGATCATAATTTAGAAAAAATATCAAACATTGGTTGAATAATATCGCCGTTGAAAAGAAAAAGCCCAGCTTTTTCCTATAGTACCAATCATGAAGACATCCATGAGTCACTGTTCTTTAAAAAATGTGAAAGGATGAACAAACCTTTATCACGTTAAGGTTGTAACTACCAACCCATGAAAACAATGGATTATTGTTATTTAATGTTAGTCGTTTCCCCGTACAGTGACTTGTTCGTGACTTTTTCATATAAGCCAGCTCGTATTTAATGGAAGTTATTTGACTATCAAATATCGAGTGATCTTAATCAATCAACTCGTATTCACAAACCACATTTTACAAGCCAAAAAGATACATTACAAAGAAAGAGAATATCAAAGTTGCAGAGCATTCTTAAGTTCATGCAAATTCACACATTAATGACAACAGTGCGTTAATTCAAACTGGTAACAGAAACTATAGGAACCAAAAAGAAAACGGCTATATTTAAGAACTCAAAAATATTTTAACCCTTCTTCCCTAAATAGGAATCAACTCTTCCTCCATAATGGAAATTCTCTGTTTTTAGAATGAGACTGTTATCATCACAATTACTCACAAAATCAAGAACTCACTCCTACTCACATCAGAGCTTTAGTAAGCACCATATAAAAAGATAGGAATACACCAATCAAGCTATGTCAGGATCCAATCAACAAACATAGTTATGATTCAAACAAACTAATAAAGGTCAGAAAAGTAAAACTGCACACAGACCTTATATTCAAAGCACTAAACCTGAGTAAAGTTAGAAATGCCACTTATGGCCACCTTCAATAATTCAGATTGTAGTATACCACCATTCCCTAGGAATGTAGTTCCACTTTCAAAAAAAAGAATATAATGCCTACTACTTGTCCCAAGATAAGCACATTCCAAGGTAACTACTCCAAAACATTGGAGAAACCAGGCTCACAATAACATTTCATACAAGAGGTGAACTAAAACATTCATGAAGCAAATTCATCCAGCTCTCAAGTTTCATAGCTGAGATGTATCGTCTCACATGACTAACCCATTGCATACTTTTGGGTCCAGCTTCTGGCAGTAGCTTCATACTTGGCCTTGTCAGTCTTGTACATATGAGCAATCTCAGGCACAAGAGGATCATCTGGGTTTGGATCAGTCAATAGAGAGCAAATTGAAAGCAATACCTACAAACACCAACAAATTGTATCAGATCCCATATTACCCTAGAACATGAGAGATCATTGACTTTAAATATCAGATAGTCAAAAAGTAAAAGAACCTTGGATATTGTCAATGCTGGACTCCATTGTTCCTTCAGAATGTCAAGGCAAATACTGCCGTTGCTGTTGATATTTGGATGGTAAACTTTTGTTCGAAATGCAACCTGTAAAACATTCCAACAAAATTCATTTTAATAGAAAAACATTAAATACAGTCTTGATAGATTGGTTGAGCACCCTTATTACAAAGCTCATGCATTTGGCAAATTGGACAGCAAACAAGGTGCTAAATGATTTTATATTTGACCAATACTTATTATACACATCCACCATGGGGGTTGAACCCGTCTCATCACAGATATAGACCACACACACTCCACATGTGCCACAGACAAGGCTCAAAGAACGTTTTTGAAGTGAATGATCTCTTATATCAAGGAACAATCAGTAAGTACATTACTCGTCAGTCCATGAATATCTCCGGCCACCAATATGGAAAGCATATATGCATGAAGAGATAAATAGATAAGCAACATGAAACCTATCTTAGAACCGGTTCACATGCATCTGTTAACAGAAACAAAGGCCCCTTGCTATATGGCAAAATAGGTGCTAATTCATGGTATATGCATAATAAAGTCAGCATACCCCCCTATTGTGTTTGCGGGTCATAATTTAATTGGTTTCATCAATAAATGTCAAACACTACACTAGCATTTAGATATTAAAAAATGAGTAAAATCTAAAGGCAACAGCTCACATTCTCCATGCTAAAGCATTCACTGAAACTAAAAACACTTTAAGATGGACCCTGTAGAGAAGCACAACTAAGGAATTTTAATATATTAAAACCTTAGTAATCTCCAAGCAAAGGCCATCAGTTTCAAATACCTTACAAAAAGCCATCAGAGCAAGAGATATTTAAAGCTTCAGAGATATTTATTGCCTTTTGTAAATTTGAATCTCTAAAGCCTTTGGATTATCTAATTTCTGAAATATAAGGTCTTTGAGATCCAATTTGATTGCAATACCTTTGGAGGCTTGAAAGGATAATCAGGAGGAAAATGAATAGTCACCAAAAATACACCGCCTGAATATGGACTATCAGGAGGTCCCATGATTGTAGCTTGCCAATGGAACATGTCCTCTGCCACTGGACCTGCACAAATATGGCAAAAAAATTCCATCTAAAATAGTCAGCATGTGTTCCTATTCATCTTCAGAAAAACAGATGATAATTTGAAATTCTTTTGGCATATTCTCATACAATGTAACAGAAGACGTCAAAAAAGTGTACTACCTCTCAGAAAATCAAATCCAGTAGAAGAATAACAAAGTATTCAATCCTTTTTATTTCTTTGCACAAGCCATACCACATTTTCAATGTGGTGTCTAACAAGAAGATATACACTGATCCAAATGTATCCAGTCTGCCTGACTTTATCATCATAATATTGTGTTGCTTTCAAAAAATGTAGCGTTTGGTAATCTTTGTGAAAATTTAATCAAAGTTAGTTGAAGCAAAGGATATGGCTAGTCAATTTTGTAACATTATCTATATCATAATCATGTTATAATTGAGGATACAATAATAGCCACATTATTTTAGATGCCATGTCCTCTTGTTTCTAGACAATCTATTAATAAACATCAGTGAGGTTAAGTTAACAATGTAGGTAATGACAAATGTTGTTATTATTCACAGTTCCAAACCATGGATGGTAAAATAAATAAAAATAAACCACAAAAACAACATGTAGGCAGCTGTTAAATTAGTGTGCAAGTGAAACTCTTCCCATCAGCACACGTGTGGTAATCAGGGTGGATGCAAGGCAAGATTGAAAGTCGGTGATTATGAGTTACTGTTGCATTTATTTTGTCATCATTCTTAACCCAATTCAGTCAGACTAGGAAACACTTCAAACAAGTCCAACAGCAGATACTTCCTATTACCACAGGCAAAATACACATCAAATGGCATGAGCTCAACCAGTTAAGTACCTCAACTTTCAAAGAGGTGGAAACTCAGCTTCAAATCTTGCAAGGCAATGCATGCATAATTGCAAAAAATGCTGTTGTCATATCGCTATGTGGTCACAATGTAATAAGCATGAAGACCATTTGAATCCCATATAAGGGATTTCAATTTCTTAAAAAAAAAAAGAGAGATACAATGTAACCAATGTAAGGATTTACAAACCAAACAAAATTACATCACATCTTGTAATGTTCTTCCCAAGAAAGAAGCACAAAATTAACTGGGCTAACATTAATAGACTTGTTAAGGATGAAACACCATTCCTTTGTAAAAAACCATCACAAGAAACAAACAAACAAAGATCATCAATTAACAATTCAGCATTTTTTAAAAATTCACTCGATGTATTAAAAAATTCAGCATTATCATCAATTAACAAACAAAGATCCAGATAAAACCAGGAAGGAATCATTTTTGACATATCTAAGGCTCCAGCAGATGATCCCTGCATGCAAATTGAAGAAGTAAACAAATAAATAACATACGTTCCCACTTGTCTTTCACCTATTAATAGGAGGGCTTAACCCACTTGTCTCAGGATCCGACAGGAGTACACTCCATAAACCCTTGAAAGCAAACCTGGCAATATGGGCAATGTCTAAGGCAACGAAGCCATTGCAATCAATAACAATCATGTATGAACCAAGACTGAGATTAGGATAACTAAGAACCAGATAGATATTTGAATTCTGAACACATTCAGAGCAATATGCATGAATTTGATCTGAACTCTTCACACAAGATAATGATGAATGATAAAATTGTTTGCGAAACCTGAAAGGGGGCAGCATAAATTTTTTTCTAACAGCTGCAACAAACAGATAAAAATGGCATGGGTTTTACTCAAAAACCGTAAAGTTCATGGTGGGTTAACATTTATATGCTACACTATTCATGTATGTCATGATGAAAACTTATATTCACCTTCAATGATCATTAATCAGAAGCCATAATGGATTTTCAACAGCTTTTAAATAATTTAATTCACTGAAAACCTGTGACTTTGAGGCAGTTGCAACCTTCAAATCACAAATTAATTAACCTGAATTTTGATGGCGCTAGAAAAGAATCCTGGTATTGCAGGAAGGGAAGGGGCAACCAGGGACTGCAGGAAGTCAATTTCTCCTGCTTAGCCTTAAATTAACTAGTGAATCTCCTACAACATCTGGAACCGTAGGAGATGATTAATGTTTTATAACAGTCCTGCAACAGGACACTTGGACGCCTTCTTCATTAAGAGGAGACGAAAGCTATATAGGCCAAATTGTAATGGGTGTGAGACATAATGATACCGCATCCCTCACAATCTGTCATCCAGATTCCGTCGTCCAAGCATTAATGAAGCTTTGCACCTAAAGGCTAAGAAGCACATCAAAGAGCTCAAGGTGGAGGTGTCACTGCAAGAGACATGGGAACCAGAAGATCATCAGGAAGAATGATGAATTGAGCAAATCATGGGTAAGAGAGGAGGGATAAACCGGATCACTAAAAGGAAAAAAGTAAAGCTTGAAGCTGACTCGCACACCAACGCTGCTATTATTGAAGACTCATAAAACTAAAGCTATAATCTTATGTGATGAAATTATTAACCCCCATTCTGGAAGCTGTTAAAGTTGAAAGAGGCACTTAAAGCCATCAGCAGAGATTACCAACGAAAAATTAAACCCATCATACATTTAGACTAATAGAATTGTTTCATATTAATCCAAGTACAATTAGCCTACTCAAAATCCATATAAAGATACAAAGGCAATTCACTTTTTCAAATTAAGACTAATAGAATTGTTTCATATTAATCCAAGTACAATTAGCCTACTCAAAATCCATATAAAGATACAAAGGCAATTCACTTTTTCAAATTAGAATCTATAAGTAAGCATTCAGCCTACAGTAGAGTTCCTAAAAAATAAGATTGAGGAGATACTGTTTCCTCTATATACAACATTATATGAACATCTTGAAACCCTTTTTCTCCAGCCCCGTAAAAAAAAAAAAAAACCTAACCCTCACTCCAGCTTTAACACCACTGTGGTTCAGTCGGCACAACATTGTCGATTAGTAAAACATGTTCATGATACATAACAATTGAAGGATTCATGTTTGTAGGAATTTCTACAGTTTTAGGAATTTACAACCTCCAAATATTGTTCTTCTGACCCCCTTTTCCTCTATTCTCATGCCTTATTCCCCCTCTTTTTCTTGCAATATACAATTTTGATTCACCCGTATTTTACCAGGTACAACACCATAATACCAACTAATAGAATATCACCTGTCATATCCAATGCTGGAGATCTCACCCTATCCTGAGGAGAAATCTGTGTGCTCGTCTCCATAATTGAGACCAAACAAGGTGAAAACCGTGTGCTCATGATCAGCCAAAAAACATTCTGCTGATGCAATCAGTCAATCCCCACGTAACACCATCGCCGATGGTTACTTTCAAAACAACAAACAAGGTCCAACACACATCCAGCCAACCATGCACATGTATGCCACACCTTTAAGAGAAGCTGATCACGGGTTCGAAACCTACATGCCCACCAATGCCTATAACCACATCCTATCTGCCCTATTATTTAACCAAAACATTTCGAAAATCCTACAGATACCAGGTACAGGTCAGAAGATCGACTCCCCTTAGATACATTCATTTATCATATATAATCATAAGGGCATCCAAAAAAAATAACACAATCCTTAAAGAGGCGTCCAAACCAGGGCACAGAAAATAAAACCCAGAAAACAATCCCAATAGGACATCCCAACCAGGGTACAGTAAATCATAACCAGAATACAACCCCCAAAAGGGTATCCAAAACAGCACACGAGATACAAAACAAACCAGGAATAAAATAACAGACACTAGACAAGGGTTTCTAGGGTTAGCCGGGATAAATTGCGACACAAACCCTTCCTCGGCAATTCAACAACCATATCCGATTGCCATGTGGGCATCCCTAAAACTGCTAAAAAACAAATACCCAGACCAGATTTCGACAAACAAACGCACCCCACATGATCGATTCAAGCGAATTCCTCATCGAAACACAAATCCGTATCTCCAAAGTTTTAGCTCAAATTTTTCAAATGGGTGTCAAAATTTTCAGAAGGGGGCTCGAAAATCTTATCCATACCTGCACTGCATGAGGTAGGAGGGTCCTTCTGGAGATCCTTGAGCTCCTTCAGAATCCTCTTGGAAGCCATGATTGGGGTTTCAGGTAAAAAGAAAAGGAAATTTCAGCGCCTCGGACTATTGAAGAAATAAAAAAAACCCTCGAAGAGGAGAACCAACGACTTCGAATACCAAAGAACAATGGCAGAACTTTGAGTAATTTATAGAAGCTGCTTCTATAAATTGAACGCTCATACCAAGCCCACAGCTGCGGGTCGGATTGGGTTAACATGGGTTAAGTCTTTAGGTCTTAGGTGGGTTTGGGTTAGGAGTTTTAGGTCAAAAAGAGGGATAAAAAGGAGGTGACTTTTGCTTTGCTTGGAATATTTTGAAAGAATCCAACTGTATACCAATCTTTGTAAACTGTGTTAAATTTTATTTAAATTTTTAAAAATAAAATAATTAAGTTAAGAAAATGATTAGCTTATATTTTATATACGCATCTTTCGTGAGGATTGATTTCGGGTCACATAAGGATTAGCTTGTTGATGGTACATCTTTTTTAAATTTGATTTTTTTTAAATAAATTATCATAAATTTTTGTTTATGGTGTTCCGTGATCATGGATTATAGATTTTTTTTATAAAAAAATTAATGGATTATCATGGATTTTGTTTAGACAAAGGTAAGTAAAATTTTTTTTTTTTTAATGAAGAGGATTTTTTTTTTTTTTTGATGTCAACGTTAAAACTTTGGAAAGAATTTATGAACCTAAATTATTTGTATTTTTTAAAGAATTATTATAGATTTTGTTTGAAAATAATAATACATAAAAAAAAATTGGAAGGAATTTATGAACCTAATTTAAATATTTTTTTTTAATTTGTGGAAAACATCCAAAAGGGATGCCACTTTTGAGTAAGACTCAAGGAGGCAGGGGTATCTATTCCTCCAAACCTAATTTAAATATCTTATTTTTCAATGTTTTACTTTGAATTATTTTGAAATGATTTGACAATACAATATATAATTTCTCATAAATTTTGTAATTATAGATTATAGATTTTGTTTGTTTGTTTAAGTGAAGGTAGAGCAATCTTATTGAGGTGAAAAATCCGTAGAAGATTTTTTTGTATGTCAAGATTGATTTGAAAAATATAATATACATAGAAGAACGTTGAAAGAAATTTTATCTAAATTAAATTTCTTATTTTTTATGGATTATTATGGATTTTGTTTATAGTAATTCGTAATCATGGATTAAGGTTTTTGTTTGAAAATATAACATATAAAAAATTTTGAAAAAAAATTATGAACTTAATTTAAATATTTTTTTTATTGATTTGAAAATACATTACATAAAAAAATTCCTTAAAGAATCTTTGAATATAAAATGAATTTTATATTTTTTTCAATGAACTATGATGGATTTTGTTTATAATGGTTTGTAATTAAGGATTACAATTTTTGCTTGAAAACATAATATATAAAAAAAAAATTAAAAATAATTAATAAATTTAATTTAAATATTATATTTTCTAATAAATTATCATGAATTTTATTTATAGTGGTCCCTACCACATATTCCAATTTTTTTGTTTGTTTATGTAGGAAAACACCCATCCATTTATGAATGTAATACTTTTATATTCATTAAAAAATATTTTAAAATATATAAAAAAACATTAAAAAATTTAACATAATTTTTTTTTTTATGAAAAATACTATTCAATTTCAATTAACTAAACAAAACTTTACATTTATCCAAATTAAAACTTTAAACTTCTTCCAAACCCAACCTTATAAATATTTTTAATAAAAAAATGGTATATAAAACTTTTTTATTTTTTATTTAATTATATAAAATTGTCATCATACTTGGTTCGAGATATGTATATTATGGTCCAACATAGTAGTATTACACCAACTTGATAATTACACGTTTATTGTTTAACAAGATTTAAACCTATATCTCTTTAACAAAATTTAAACCTATATCTCTTTTTAAAAACACAAGACTTTAACAAATTAAATTTATCCATCTAATTTTTTAAAATAAATACAACTACATCTAATTTAAATATTAATAATAATTTTAAATTTTAAATGCACAAGATTCAAAATTTAAAATTTAAAAAATTTAATACGTCTTATCGTTGATAGGATTCCATTGCATTGCACTGCACTACACTTCAATGTGGTTAAAAAGGCATATAGCCTATAATTATTCTTATATTACCGACCTTGACCTTGTTATTATTAGCTAATCAAAATAAAATATTCTTATGGTGAAATTCTTTTGGTCCATTTAAAAGGGCACATATCTTTAGGGAAATTGTATTCTCAAGAAATTCCATTAATAGAGTTCTGGTCAAGGGAATCTTCAGATGAGTGCCTTCCTTCCGTTTGCATGCATTTATTCTCTTGTAATATAAAGTGCCAGTGGATGTTTGTGCTCTTATAAAATGGGCAATAAGGTAATGGTTTGATTCTATGGTGATAAGTTAAAGAGGGTTTAAATTTTATGCTCCACCATAGAATATTGGAAATTTTCCCTTTAGGGTTTGTGCTTGATGTATTCTTTTTTGTTATTTTCTCAAGGTAGAACATAAGGGATATGGTCATGCACATTGCATTGTCTTTTGGAATATTTTTAATATATTTTGTCATTTTATGTGGAGGTTACATTGCATTGTCTTTTGGAATATTTTTAATATATTTTGTCATTTTATGTGGAGGTTGGGATATTATTATAAAAAAATTTAAAAGAGTACGTAAAATAGTAATATATATTCATTAGAGGGTGGATATTTATAAAGCATTTTTTAATATTTAGAAGGTTATGGGTTACATAGGATAATTTTAGAAGAAGATGTTTATCTAATATGTGTTTATTTAATTAGACTTAATGGAATATAGTGTATAATCTTATCATTATTTGTCAAGATTTAAACTTTCAATTTTATAATAATATTTGTTTTTAAAGGTTTTGGGGGACAGCGCAACAGTTCGGGCTTTGGCTCTTTTTCAGAAGATCCAAGGTTCAAACCATGGTGTGGGCGAGTGTGTGAGAGGGTGAGTGTGTGGAAGGTTCAAACCATGGTGTGGGCGAGTGTGTGAGGGGTGGGTGTGTGGTGGTTGTGTATTAAATTCCCTATTGATAAGCATAGCTCTTGGCTTTAGGAGGGGTCATGGTTGGGGGGAGCCTACTCAACCCTATGCGTTGGTTGTAAGGGTTTCTCACACTAACTAAATCAAAAATATATATATATATATATATATATTTTGGTCGTAGGGGTTTCTTACACTAACCAAATCTTTTTTCTTTTTTTTTTTCTTTTTTTCTCAGGACCTATTTAATAGTTTATTTATTTTGAAACAACTCAACTCAACCTATCACCTATCCTTTTTAACAAAAATGTAATCCTAAAAATAAAGTAATTGTTTAATTTATCACTTATCTAAGAAGAAAAGATAAAAACATAATGGTGTAATTTATTACTTTTAAATCAACAAAAAATAATTATTATCCAATTTATGATTTGTATAGCTTCCAAGGGCTAGGTGGATTGGTAGTTGTCTATCTGGCCAGGTACTTGCCAAGAAGAGACCTAGGTTCAAACTTGGAGGTGTGCTTGTTGCAAAGGTAGTAGTATGTTTTGAATCCTTTGAGTGTGTGTTAGACCGACGACAATGGTACGAATCCTAAGCGATCGGTAGTTCCCCTCACGTCGTGTCAACAATAACAAGGTGGTATAGGTTTGTTTGGAGCAACACATGTGGTTTGAACCCTGCACTTAGCAGTTACTAAAAATAGTGTGGATGTAACCAACTCCCCTATGTATCCAAAAAAAATTATGACTTGTAACTTTCAAGTAAAAGGTATATTTTATTAATTGTATTTAAGTGACCTATAGTATCAAAGTTTACAAATATCCCCTATGTATCCAAAAAAATTATGACTTGTACTTGAACTTTCAAGTAAAAGGTATATTTTATTAATTGTATTTAAGTGACCTATAGTATCAAAGTTTACAAATATTAACATGAGTAGAAAATAAGATTTTTTTTTAATACACAGGGGAGTTGGTTACATCCACACTATTTTTATTTTGTTTGTTTTTAGTTTGATACACAGAGAAGAAGAAAATAAGGAATTAATGTTATTAGTTTAGTTGGTTAAAAATTTTAATTTTCGATGAGTCCATTATTGATTGAAAATGTGTTGAACATATCTTTTAGTTGAAACTGGATCTCTGGCGTTTTTGCGGGAATCCCTCTGCACTGTCGACGGCCGTGGCTCTAGGGTTTCAGCTCGGAAACCTCCTTCAGCGTGTTTGGGGTCTGTTGCAGGCCTCTGGACAAGGATCTTTCGGTTTCCCGGGAGGGCCCAATGGGGTCTCTTCCTGGTTCTCGCGAAGGAAAAAATACCTCTTATGCGGAGATTCTTCGAGAGACTCCTGCGTCTTCCTCTCGCTGAAGCTCAACGCAGTGCCTCCCATCTGCTAGCCAAGAATGCGGGCAAGGGCTCTCCCGGGCACAGTAATAAATGGTTGTCTCCCGCAATCTACATTAAGACCGAAAATTGTCATCGAATCCGTAGCCGGTTGAAGACACGATAAACTACCGGACCACGCATGATCCGATTTGCAAGTTCATGGGCATTCGACCCACCCCCGCACTTTTTGCATTCCCCGGGTGAGACAAAACCGGGAGCCAATCGGTGAGTACTCCTTATGGCCCATTAGCAATGGGTATTTCATTATTAGTTTTTCTTCCCTAATGGATAGAAACAGAGCATTTGAATCGTAGAAGAGGAGCCATGGCCCTACGAGGTTATTTGTCCACCCATGGAGAGCGGGTTTTGATCCTCGCATTGAACCCACGGCCGTCCCGGTTTGGATCCGCCGTACGCGCTCCCGATGGAGTTTTGGGGTGAGCGGATTCTTGAATTGATAGGCAACTCTCTAGGCAGATTTTTGGGAGTTTCTAAGGATACCATTGAAGGAAATACCGCCGTTTATGCAAGAATTTGTGTAGAATTGGATATTAGTCAATCGCTACCACCGAGATGGAATTGGAGCTAGCAGACATTCTTGGGTACAACAGACTAGACTATGAAGCCCTACCTTTCCGTTGTAGAGTCTCGCCATTTGCATGGCCATTTGGCAAGGTTCTGTCCAAATATCTTGAGCTCCAATGCGGATGCTACACAGGGAATGTCAAATCGCTCCCGAGGAGGTAAGTCCACTTCGGCCAAGGAACCATCTGTCATTCCCACTGGGTCTGAGGGCCAGAATGATGGCTTTGAACAGCAGAAGAGGAGAAGAAACAAAAAGAGAAATGGTAAGGAGCAAGCTCTCCCCAAGCCAACAAATCGGTATGAAATCTTCAAATCTCTTGTGGATCAAGAAGACCAACCTATGGATGGAGCAGATGGGATCCTTGAGGACAATATTATCCCAACTCATGCTCCTCCTTCCTCAACCCCTGTCCTTGAACAGGCTTTTGATTCCTCTGAGTCTTTGCACCATGAAAACCTTGGGACCCTGGTTATCCACGCCCCAGCCCAGCCCGTTATCAAAGATGTTTCTATGGGAATTGCAGAAAAGCTCAGAGAAAGACCAGCTCTTGGAATTTCACAGGTGGAGAAGAGATCGAAAAATAGTAATTCCCAAGGGGTGGGCAGGAAATCCAATAAGGATCTAATCGCAATGCAAGGGGATAAGCTAATCAATGGAGGATTGGCAAGAACAATTGATTCGTATTGCTCCCAAGGTTTCCAATGATTATACAATCTTGGAATGTGAGGGGTTTAAACAGTAGAACCCATCAATCTGCTGTTCAAAGACTTTTAGAAAGAAGTAAAACAGACTTCCTGCTCATTCAGGAAACAAAAATGTCATTAGACCTCATGAGTAAAACTGTTGGCCGAATCTGGAGGGGTGCTGGCCATATGGCAGTGGCTGCTCTTGGTGCCTCGGGAGGGATTGCTACTCTTTGGAATCCTTTGGCATGGATAGCAGTAGATCATATAGCCTGGAGAGGGGTCCTAACATCTCTTTTCAAGAATATAGTTACAGCTGAACAAGTCTTAATTACAAATTTTTATGGGGCACGTAACACCGAAGGTCGCCGGTCTCAATGGAAAGTCGTTCAAAACATGAGGTCCTCCCGGAAGATCTTGATTGGATTTTAGCCGGGGATTTCAATGCTAAATTATCCGCTAGAGATCGAGAAGGTGGCATCCCCTGCTCGGATACGTGGGATAGGCCGTTTATTGCCCACGCTCGTGCCTTTAACCTTGTTGACATCAAAGGTCCTGGTACAAACTTTACATGGACTAATAAGAGAAGAGAGCCATACAATAGGAGGGTTAAGCTTGACAGGTTTTTGGTCTCGGAGGAAGCTTATGTTAGATGGAATATCAAATTCCAGATCTTGGAGGGCCCAGTTTTTGATCACTCTCCCATTTTGCTGGAGGGAGGGACCATGTCAGGAAAGTATTACAAACCTTTTAAATTTGAAAATTTTTGGTTGCAAAAAGAGGACCTACGAAGGAAAATTCCACAGTGGTGGAAAGAAGGCCGTCCCCCTTTTGGAACAGCTATGTTCAAAATTCACAAACAGCTTCTCTATGTTAAGAGTAAACTGAAACAGTGGAAGCAAACTAACAAATCTGATTTCCAGCTCCAACGGGCCCCCTTGCTGGATAGATGGAATGAGGTGCAAAAACAATTCGGAGAAGGAATTATTTCAGAGCATCTTAAATTTGAGGATGACGCCTTACGCAAAGCAGTTGAGGACATTGATAATCAAGAAGAGATCTACTGGAGACAGAGAGCCGTAAATACTTGGCTATTAGAAGGAGACAGAAATACTAAATTTTTTCATCGTTCTGCCTGTGCTAGAAGGCAATTGAATAACATGGAGCTCCTCCAAGATGAGTTTGGAAATTCCTTTGACACTCTTCCTGACATGCACTCCATTTCTATGGAGTACTTCTCAAACCTCTTCAAGGAAAGTCTGCAGAGCATGATGTGGAAGCACAAAATGAAGTCATTGACGGAATTCCCTCTATTATTTCTCATGAAGAGAATCAGTCCCTTCTTAAGCCCATAGATCGTGATGAACTCAAGAAGGTAGTCTTTGGGATGTGCACAGGAAAGTCGCCTGGCCCGGACGGTTTCCCTATTGAGTTCTTTCAGGCCTTCTGGGACATCCTGGAGGAGGACGTGTTGGTTGTCATTGAGGAATCCCGAATTAACAAAAGAATGCTCAAGGCTCTAAATCATACCTTTATCTCTTTAATTCCGAAAGGAGAGGGGGGGGCTCTCATTTCTGATTTCAGACCTATTGCTCTATGTAATGTGATCTACAAAATTATTTCTAAACTTATGGCTGAAAGACTAAAACCCCTCCTTCAAAAGTTAATTTCCCCTGAGCAAGGGGGTTTTGTTGAAGGAAGACAGATCTTGGATGGAGTGATCTTGGCTCAGGAGGCTATCCATTCTATGCATAATTCAGGTAACAAAGGAATGTTCATCAAATTGGATATGTCTAAGGCTTATGACAGAGTAGAGTGGGGTTTCTTGGTCAAGATGTTGGCAGCCTTTGGTTTTTCTCAGACTCGGATTGCCCGGGTCATGAGCCGTATCTCTACGCCTTCATACTCCGTTTTAATTAAGGGGCTTCCCTCGCCACCTTTTGGAGCCTCTCGGGGTCTCCGTCAAGGAGATCCCCTCGCTCTCCTTATCTCTTTCTTATCTTGGCCGAAGGTCTTGGCGGACTCTTCCCGAGAAGAAGACGTCAAGGACAGATCACGGGAATTAAAATCGGAGCCGAAGTTTTGACTCATTTACAGCTTGTGGATGATACGGGCTTGGTGGGAGTTGCCAGCCTCATAGAAGCAAGAGGAATCAAAGATACTCTTAACGTCTACCTTCGGGCTTCTAATCAAGCCATCAATGATTCAAAATCAAAAGTGGTCTTCTTCAACCTTGATCAAAGGTCGCAAGAGAGAGTTATGGAGATTCTGGGCTTCACTCTGACCTCCCTTCCTGTTGTTTATTTGGGGGTTCCTCCCGCACTTTAAAAAACTGACAACTGATTTCTGGAAGGACCTGCTTGATGGCATCAAAGAGAGAATGAATCATTGGTCCCATAGATGGTTAAGCTATGGGGGCCGATTAACTTTTTTGAAGTCTGTTATTCAGGCTATGCCTATTTACAAATTTTCAATTCTGGCCGCCCCTCCCTCAATCTGGAAAGAGTTGGACAAAGCGGCTAGAAGTTTTCTTTGGGAAGGTGCCAATGGAGAGAGGAAATGGGCCTTGGTTGGTTGGGATAAGGTCACCCAGCCCAAGGAAAAAGGTGGGTTGGGCTTGAGAAGCTCCAAGTTTAACAATCGGGCCCCGGGTTGGGAAATTGTACTGGAGGTGGATTTCTCAGCCTTCGTCTCTCTGCAGCTAGAATCCTTTCTAGTAAATACTTGGGTACTGTTCCTCCCAATGACTTGGGCCGCTATCCTCTGGAAGGTAATGGTTCTCTTGTGTGGCAGGCGCTCAAGCTTGGTTCTTGCATTATCAAAGATCAATTGTTCTGGAAAGTTGGGAGAGGGGAGAAGGTCCGGTTCTGGACTGACTCTTGGGATCAGCATCCTTCTATTCTTGCAAAGAGCTTCCCGATCCGCTTCCGCTAAAAATAGCTCTTGAAGACAAAGGCTGGATTCATATTCAGACCTACTTCACTACCAGCCCTCTGGGGGAATATAAGGTTAAAAAATTTAAGCGGCTGGGTGAATGGCCTATTCCAATCCCCCTGGAGCAGGCCCCAACTCTGGAAAAACTTTTGGCTGAAAGGTTTCTATCTGGGAGTGATGAGGAGGATGAGCTTGCTTGGGGCTTTGGGAACCTTGGGGTTTATTCTGTGAAGGAGGGCTATGCTTCGATCCTACCTGAGCCCCCCGAAAGTGAACTTCTTTGCTTGGCAACTGATGCATAATGGTATTTTGACCTTTGACAACCTTAGAATTAGAGGCATCATTGGTCCTTCCCAATGCGTCTTATGTTATAGGAATGAGGAAACTGTGAACCATCTTCTGTTTGATTGCTCTTTCACACAGCAGATTTGGCAACGTTGGTTCTCCCACTTTAAACTTCGAGTGCTTGGAGATCTCGTCCCAGACCAATTTATGGGAAAGCTGGAAGAGAGGTAGATTTATTTCTAAAGCTCTTCGTACTGGCTGGGAGATCGGTTTCCTTTTTATTTGGTGGCAGGTTTGGTTGGAAAGAAATGCTCGTATTTTTCGTGAAACCTTCTCTTCGGTGGAGGGGATTTGGCAGATCATTTGGAGCAAAGTTGTGGAAACCGTTGCTATCTATGCTGAGAAGGAAAACCAACCTGCTTCTAGGTCTTTGAGTGGGAGAGGTGCCGATCCTGGAGAGACAGTAAGAAGTGGTTGGAAACCTCCCCCATAAGGCTGGGTCAAAATCAATACTGATGGAGCTGCTAAAGGTAACCCGGGCAATGCTGGCAGTGGTGTTATTTGCCGTGATCATGCTGGGACTGTGCTATATTGGGAATTGCAAGGTCTGGGATATGCCACTAACAATGAAGCTGAGGCCTTTGCTATTAAATCTGCTTCCATCTGGGCCGTCAAGCATGGCCATAGAAAGATAATCATTGAGTCTGATTCTCAAATCTTGGTTGGTGCTCTTGATTGCATGCGGAACTTTGCCTTAAAAGCTTGGAGGCTCCGGATTTTGGTTGCCCAAATTTTAGAGCTTTGGAAAGAAATTGAGGATGTGATTCCCGTTTATGCTAGTAGATCTCTTAATAAAGCGGCCGATTTCCTTGCTAAGTTGGGTGCCGAGAGAGAGGTTGGGATTCATCTCGCATAGCAATTTGCCTGTGGAGAATGTCGAGATCAGATAAGGCCTTGATCAATTCCTGAAATAATGTGCAAAAGTTTTTTTTGCTAAGGGTCCTTTCTGTCGCGATTTCGCGACATGTTGCCCTGTCGCGGCTGTTGGTTGGTTTCTGTCGCGATATCGCGACAGGTTGAGTCTTTGTAGTCTCCGGCTGGTTTCTGTCGCGATATCGCGACATGTCGCGTTATCGCGGGTCGCGATTCCGCGACATGTTGCGCTATCGCGACATGTCGCGTTATCGCGGGTCGCGATTCCGCGACATGTTGCGCTATCGCGACATGTCGCGTTATCGCGTGACGCGATCCCGCGTCTTGTTGCGATATCGCGACATGTCGCGATATCGCGACATGTCGCGTTTTCGCGCCTCGCGATTCCTCGACATGTTGCGATATCGCGACAGGTCCCGCCTTCCTGGCGTCTGGGTGGTTAACTGTCGCGATTTCGCGACCTGTTGTGATGCTGCTTCTTTGAGCTGGTTTTTGTCGCGATTTCGCGACAGGTTGTGCCCTCCTGGTCTCTGGCGTTTTTCTTGCGCGATTTCGCGGCATGTTTGGCTCCTTTGCGACTGGGTGGTTTTCCGTCGCGATTTCGCGACCTTATTGAGGCTTGTTAGTTGCTTTCTTTTTCTGTCGCGATGTCGCGACGCTTTCTGCGGGTGGGCTGTCGAGGGCCTTTCCTGTCGCGATTTCGCGACATGTCGCGTTATCGCGCCTGTTGGTGCCTTAGTGGCCGTGTTGGGTTTTCCTGTCGCGATTTCGCGACATGTCGCGGTTTCGCGACCTGTTGCTGTTTCGTGCCTTCCGTTCTCTGTGCCTTGCGGTTCTTTGCCTTGCCTTGGTGCGCCTTCCTTGTTGTTTTGCTTGTGGCTCTGGCTCGGGATGTGTTCTCTCCCGCTTGTATCTGGTTCTTGTTTTAATACAAGTTTTTCATTTTTTCAAAAAAAAAAAAAAATATTTAATTTTCAAATAAAAACCCGAATTTAAATATTGTTAAGAGATATATTTATAATAGTTAAATAGTTTTAATACCACTATATATGTGGTCATGATATCAAATGGGTAGACCCATTTCAATTCTCTAAAACCAATTAAAAAATGAGATAAATAATAACTATTACAATTATTGTGTTGGGTCTCCTTCGATAAAAGATGAAATAGTTGGGTCTCCTTGATAAAAGATGATATAGTTGGGTCTCCTTCGATAAAAGATGATATCAAATAGGTAAACCCATTTCAATTCTATAAAACCTAATACAAATAATAACTATTATAATTATTGTGTTGGGTCTCCTTCCATAAAAAATGAAATAGTTGGTCTCCTTCCATAAAAGATGAAATAGTATGAACGTTATAAGATTGTAAGTAGTTGTTATGAATCATTCTATGGTGTCCACAATATCAATAGAATCTAATCATTAGTCAGTGTGTTAAAGAAGTATGATGAAGAAAAGTCAATGACTTTAAAATACATTATTTAGGAGAAAATGTTATAGGATTGAAGTAGTTGTTATGAGTTATTCTATGGTATCCATGATATTAATATAATCTAATTATTAAACAATGTTAAAAGAAGTATATTGAAAATACATTAATTAGGTGTAGACATTTAAATCATGTTATATTAACATTTGTTCAATGTTGTTGGGAGCAATCTTTGTGGTTTGAACCTTATATTTGGCAGTTAGTAAAAATAGTGTGGATGTAACCAACTCTCCTATCTATTAAAAAAACATTAAATCGTGGCGTGAGCGAGTGTGAGGGTGTGTGGTGGCTTTGTGTTAAATTCTCTATTGATAATTATAGCTCTCGGCTTTACGAGGGGTCATGGTTGGGAGGAGATTGCTTAGCCCTGTACGTCGGTCATAGAGGTTTTTTACAATAACCAAATAAAAAAAAACATTTATCCAATGTCAATATTTAATAATTTTGCAATTGCTCCAATTAATCCAAATATTTAACATGGTAACCTTAGAAACATTAAATCAACCCATTTTAGCCCCCTTTTCCCATTAAGCCCCATCCTACACCTAGCCCATGGTCACCATGTGACCATCCTCGTGCTCCTTAATGCATATGGGTGGGGCGAAGACTCTCCCCATGCAAGAGCATTAATGAGGTATGGTGCACATATACCACTTGCGTGGGATGAGGACTCTCCCCACCCAATAATATTAATAAGACATGGTGCATACATGTCCCTTTGACCATCCAAGTAGAAAAACCTAGATTTTTCATCTCCTCACCCAAGCCACTTGGCTAGCATGTCGCATACACCTCATCTCCACCTCACTACCCCTTCACCCTTGGGAAATTCTATAGATAGGTCCCAATTTCTTTCATTTGCAAGAAGTGCGAGATTACTATAAGGAAACTCTCTAAAATTTAGTTAGAACCTACTTGTGTGCACCTTGTGAGGATTCAACTTGCTTGCATATCAATCATGGACAATATAGCATACCTCTTATTGTATGTATTTGTTTTGTGAACTGTTCGTAAGTGGAAGCTCCAACAGACGTCAAATTTGGACCAGAGACATTTGATAGCCCATAAAAGGTCCCCTCATAATTTCATTTTATTTTGGACAATACAGACAAAATTGTCCCTTGAGGGACGATTCACAATAAGGACCGTCCCCCCAGGGAAGGTTCCCATCAAGAACCAAACATAGCCCTTTCACAACATGTCATCCACAAAGATGAGCAAGGTAAAATTTTCTATATTTTATCTCATTTCAAGCTTTGTTTGATGCTTTAGTTTAAGCTTTTTATTGTTTTGCTCATTTTATAAGCTTGGGTCCAACTTAGGTGGACCCAAAATGGTTCTATTAACCTTTACTTTGGTTTTGCAGATGTGGAAGCTTGGCTCAACCCAAGTGGTCATCAAACATAAAACCCAACCCTCCTTTGAGGTGGTCTAGAAGACAAGAGTGTCATTACCTTGTATTTTAAAAGGGATTTTCACCTTGGAAATCCTTATTGTAACCCAAGGGGCATGTGGAAAGATTGTATTGTAACATTTTTTGTATTCAATAAAATGGCATATTTTCTCTACCACATTTTGGGAACCATGATGGGACCTTTCTAACCCTTAACCACACATGGGCATTTTAATTTATAGGTTGTAAAAACTATTATTTCTATCAATATTTATTTCACATTTGCCTTGTGTGTTCTATTGGTGTTTTACTCATCTTGCTAACATTTTGTATCTTATGTTTGTATTAGTAGGTCCAATAATTGTCAAACCCCATCCAAGTTGATCCCACATCATCTATCATCTGTTAAAAATTGTCCCTGCATAGATGATTTATGGTCTCGATTGCCCTTGCATGGATGATTTACAGTCTAGATCGTCCCTACATGGATTGTTCACAATCCATACCGTCCCTACACAGATGGTTCCTATTGAGCTCCAAACCAGGACCCAATCTATCGGGTACCTGAATTCACACAACAAAACATAGTAGTGTCAAGCGAGTATGAGCCCTTACTTCCTAGACATTTTTTGTCATTATCACTAAAGAACCTTTTTAGGCCAATTCAATAGTCTTGGGGGTGTCCAAAGGTACCATTCCTTCCTCATCAATCATTTTATCAATTTGTCTATTTTAATGTTTTTATTGCAAGTTTGGTACTTTGTTAGTTATATTTGATGTTTGCTAGGTTAAATTGCTTCAAATTGCTTCTAATGTGTTGTTAGTTAGCATTGTTGCTTTCTCTTTGGTTTCTTTTTGGGTCCCAGGCCATTTTGATTTTTTTGTTCTTTTATTTTTACAAAAAGTTCTATCAGACTGACCTTTTGAGATAGAGAACCAAACCCAAAGTAGAGAGGGATGCCAGAAGCCTCTCTCAACCTAAACTATCCTTCCAGGAATGGTTTTTGTTGTGAACCATCTAGACAAGGACAATTTGCTATGATCATCCCAATAGGGATGGTCTATCTCGTAGAGTTGATTTTGGGTAGCAGAGCCTATGTCACAATTCCTGCCAACTTCCAAATAGCATTAGACATCAAGTAAGTGCCCCTTTTGTTAACTTTAAGTCACTTTTCACAAAAGCACATAATCTAGGACTTTTACTATTTGCAAATTCACTTTTTGTAAGCCTATATAACATTAAAAAAAGAGCTCTCTTGCCATCCCTACTCTCATCTCACGTTACAAAGTGATATTGAGGATAAAAAAGGTGGCAATAGCTTTTTAAGGTTAAAGAACTTTCCTTTGCTTTCTAAGACTTTAAATTGCATTACATTTCCATGCTCTACACTAAATAGGATATTTGACCCTTGTATGCTCTCTCCTCACACCTGATGGGTGATCTTGGAGATCAAAAGTGGGTCATTTATTCTAGGTTAATGAACCCCCCACCACACTTCACATTAAGTAGAGGACTTGAACCTCATATGCTCTCTCCTTGTGCCTTAGGGTGATATTGAAGATCAAAAGAGAGTCACTTCCTTTAGGTCAAGGAATACCACACCCGCTTCACATCATATCACATTAAGAGAACCCTTGTCATATGTATGCTCTTCCCTTGTGCTTTGTGTGACCTTGGAAATCAAAAGTAGTCAAATCACCTCAAAGTCAAAGAAACTTCATCATTTTCTTGTTTTATTAGATTAAATTTTATTTTCGTGCATTTTTTTGTTTTATTAATTAGATTTCCTTTAACACATTTTCTTTGCTTTCATAAAATGCATTAGTATAGGTTTTATTTTCAAGTCATTTGCTTTTCAAGTCAGTTATTTTCAAATCTTTTGTCTTCCATTCATTTTCATTTCAAGTCATTTACCTTCATGTAATTTGTTTTCAAGGCATTTACCTTTAAAGTCATTTGTTTTCAAGTCATTTACTTTCAAGCCATTTGCTTTCTAGTCATTTGTTTTCAATTGATTTACTTTCAATCCATTTTCTTTCTAGTCATTTACTTTTCAAGTCATTTACTTAAACACCATTTTACTTTCAAGTCATTCATTTTTATGTTTTTGGACATTTGCTTTCATTAGAGCAGGTTTACTTTATTGCGTTGTTATTTGTTTTCATTAAAACACATTTTCTTTCTCGAATCGCAATTTTCTTTATTAGAGTAGCTTCTCTTTCTTGAATCACACATTGCTTTCCTTAGAATAGATTCAATTTTTTTGTCTTGTCATTTACTTTCATTTGGTTGATTTAATTTCTTATTTCACAATCTTCTTTCATTAGGGTAGTTTACTTTCTTGCATTATCATTTACTTTTCCAATATTTGCACATTTATTTTAATAGAATATATATGTTTTCTTGTATCGTCATCTCATTTCCATAGACTAGACTTTACTTTTTGCACTTTAGTGTAGAAATTTCCTTTCTTGTTCCTTAGCTTAAATTGTGTTTGCTTTATTGTCTATTAAATTAGGAATTTGTTGTCACTTTCCTAGGTTAGGTTTTCGTTTCAAAATTGCATTTTACTTTCATAGTCTAGATTCATTTCTTGTCATTTACTTTAAGCAACTCGCATTTCATTTCATATATAAAATCTAATTTCCTTGCATCTTGGGTAGAAAAAGAGCATTCTTAGATTAGCATTTATTTCATTTCATTTAGTTTAGGAAAAATTTGCATTTGCATTCCTAAGTCTTAAATATTTGTGTATTATAGTTAGGCAAATCTAAAAAAAAAAAAAGTAATAAATCAAACACACAAGTTCACATCACACTTGCATAGCATATTACAAACCAATCGGCGATGTTGGACTTCATGCTCAACCATCAATTATCCCTTTAGGTGTCATAGTTAGTACGCATAGTTTCTTGGATTTCATCATTAGGAAGATGACTACCCTTGGGATTAGCTCGGGGTAGTCTAAGGATAGATGCCCTTGCTCACATGGCTAAATAATTAGTGAGTGTGCAACTATCATTTTTAACCAAGCCCTTTTGAGGGTGAAGTGAACGTTGACTAGGCCAATGCAGGTTTTAGATAAAAATGCCTCTTATATCCTCTAAAAAGGATATTCAAGGTCTTTTTGCCTTTTAGGTATCATGAGCCACCCTTTCCTAAGGAAGCTCTTGGCCAGTTATGCATTTCTATCCATGTACTCTTGGGTATATTGAGGAGCATGCATAGACACACCTTTAGATCTCTCTTATCCACCTTTTGTAGATTTCAAGGATATGTAACACCAAACACACAAAAACCAAAAAAATATCAAACCCTAAGCAATGTACAACATCAAAACATATCTCAATAACGTCAAACACCTCCATTTTAATTATTTGTTGTATGCTTGCTTGTTTGCTTAGTTAGAACATTATTCAAAAACAACAAAAATACTCATAAAAGATAAAAAGACCAAAAAGAATAGTAAGCCCTGCCTCTTTTATTCTATTCTTATCACCATCTTCCTTGTAAATCATATTTGAAAAAGACCGTCTAGGCAAGGACGGTTTCAAAGACCATCTAAACAAGGATAGTTTGCTTCAATGACCTTCCAATAAGGGATGGTTCCCTCTAGAGTCAAGTTATAGTTTCCCCTTCATACACCATCTACTTTTCCACCTCCTACTATGTCTCTAACCACTCATGGTTGTAACTAGAAGTCAAGTAGAGCACATGAGCACCCTTCCATGGACCCATTTAAGATAGTCCCTCATTCGATGGTCCCTCCAACTCATTCAAAGAAGACATCTTCCACACCACCTCATAATCTCTCCACTCCCTCCCCTTTCCTAGATCTACGTGATATGTCACTACATGGACCTTCCTATCATGATCACAACCTAATGTATCAGGCCACTCACATTTCTCTACCCAATAATCCTAACAAGGGGACCACTTTGTCTTCTATGTACTGACGCACCCCATAAATTCCACCCCTTCTTCAAATGCCATATCTTCCACCTCTTATTTCAATGCCCCATTATCCATCCTAAATGGCCCATGTGACCTATGTCCCACAACCCCACCACTCATCCTATCCTCCTCCACATTTTCCCTACTCATATTTCTATCCATACCAACTTGATATTACCCATGTTACCAACCCTATCAATCCTATCCTGACCACTTCAACTTCAACTTTAAATAAACTGCAGCAAATCTTGGATCAACTCACAAGTCTTGAGCTGCAGTTGAGTTGCTATGGATATCAACCCCTTGGGTAGGCATTCATTCCATCACCACCTAACCAACCTTCCAATCACCTGTAATGTTCTCCTCATCCACCTTGTAACTAGACTCCCTTTCTAAGCCATTATCTAACGTCTTTCAAAAGTTATGTGATGCCAAAGTAATTTTCTTACTAAAAATTCGACTAGAGGATCCCAACAGGGTGAAACCCAAATAGTATAATGAACACTATTTTTGTGTCTACCATCAATAAAGAGGACATGATATCAATGATTATCAACATTTCAAATACTTGGTACATGATTTGCTTTATTAAGGGGATGTACAAGTTTATAATCCTCTTCCCCCATTTAACCAACACCTTGGTATATTTAGAAATACATTGCCATAACATGGGATGCAACAACCAAAATTTAATGCCTTGATATCTCCACCTAAACCTTGACAAATTAATCATGTAAATTCCATCCCTTCCCACCAAGGTTTCATTGGCATAATAAACATTGTTACTAGGAATCAATGATATCCCTAGTTGACCACCCCATCGACATGACCCTTCTATTGCACCCCTATCATCATTCATTTTCTCGTCATCTCCTCTCTAACTACCACCACCTCCATCCACATCCTATTAGTGGCCACCCTCACATTTGTGAGTTCAAACTCAAATCCCATCACCCATCACCTCACTGCTTGAGGGAGATGACATTACCTATCAATGTCATCTTAAACATGATCAATATCCAAACACTCAATCTTGAAATTGCATTTGTCCAAGAAATTTTCCTAAGACTATCATTAGCCCTCCTCTGCTGGGAAAAAAGCATAATTTATCCTCCTTTTTTAGTAGGCTCCATGTTATATTTGTATGGTTACTCACACACTCGATTCATCAAGGTGGCAACATTAAGTCCACTTATCTAATTAATTGGAGCATCATGAGGATACCTACCTATGGTTGGTAGGCTTTATAAATCAAATGATCTCAACAATCTATCATAAGCAAAGGTTCAAAGATATTTTTTAGAGTAATATTCCATTCTTTGGGATATTTACCCTTTTTACTCCACTAGGTAAAATAGGTAGTATATTGCATTATACTACATAGGTTATTACATTTACTTTTTACTAATTACCATGTAGATATTTACTGTTTCAAATATCTAATGGTAAACTAGGTTAATTCCTAAATATCCTAGGTTATCAATTCTAAACCAAACTCTATACCTCCTATGGCATGTTTGTTAGCGTGGATCAGGGAGAATAGTTGGTTTTACTATTTTGTATGTTATTTAACATTAGCTTCAATGCTAATGTTGTTAATGAATGATTTTTTATTATTTCATAATTGCACTTCCAATTTGCTTCATTGGCATCAGAGCCAAACCTTTTTTTTTGCTCGCCCGAAGGACGAGCAGGTGACGATTGGAAGCCACCCAACCCACCTCGATAGGCGAGCATAGATGGGACCCTACGCGCCCATCCGAGGAGCACGTCTGGCTAGGTCAAATCGACCAACCAGGCTCCTCATTTGAGGTGTCTTGGGTCAGTCGATCAACGATCGATCATGATCACGATCGGCATCGATCGACCGCCCGTAGGGACTTTGACCTGACAGGTCAAAGACCTGATAGGCCAGCGTTCCCAAGGCCAACACTAGCCAATCGGGACCGAGCCCCTACAACCCAAATAACGAGGATCACGTGGAGGGCAGGAGCGCCCTCATGATCCCACGTGGTTGCGGTCCACTGGATGAGTCAGGAGGGCAGGAGCACCCTCTAGGCAGGCTGATCGAGATCGGTGACCCCACCACATATCGACCTCAACAGGAGAGCGACGAACCAGACCTGGACACGTGGTAGAGTGCCACGTCATGACCACCTAGACCTCTGACGTTGGACCCTAGACCTACTAAGCATGACACGTGGCACACTCATCGAGGTGACACATGGTGAAGGTAGACTATTGATGCTTGGAGGAAGAGCCAACCACGTGGTGACACATGGTGATGAACACAGAAGGGGCAGGGCCAGCTGGGTGACACGGTGGTGAAGAAAATTTTTGTCTGGGCATCAAGCTGCCACGTGGCGAGAAGGCATTGGTTTTTCGAGTGACAAGTGGTAGAGGGGGCGACGTAGGATTGGTCTGTGATTGCCCACAGGCAATCAAGCTCTTTCACGAGCGTTGAGGGTTTTAAACACCCTCGCATCCCTTTTCGGGATGCATGTGGGATAATACCCATGAAAAGGCAATACGATCGCTTGCCTTTCTTTAATAGCCATGACTACGGGATGACTTTCAAAGCCGCCCCAGTAGTGCAGTGGTCAAGGCTTTCGCCTTGACAGCGCTAGGTCTAGCGCTCGAATCCCGTCGAGGACATTTTTTGCTGCATGCGACAAAGGATTTCAAAACATAAAAGGTACAAATTTTTTTTTAAGGTTAAATCATTACTTTAATTTTTTTTTTTATATTTTTTATATAATTCAGTATATTTTGAGGATATTAAAATCATTTTGAACATATTCTTAATTTTTTTTTCCCCTCAAAATCTTTATTATATAAATTTTTGATCATTAATTTTTTTTAGTATTAAACCTTAGAAATTTGCTATCTCCAAACAATATTTTGCAAAATCAAGCCATATAAAATTTCTTTAGTTTTCTTCCAAATTTGGAGATAAAGAGACAAAGAGATCAAATTTTTTTTGCAAAACAAAGGATTTCTTCAACATTTTTTTTGCAATACATCCTCAAAGTTCTATAGTTTTCTTCAAACATTTTTTTTGGAGATAAAAAGACATAGAAACTCAAACCTCTATTGCAAAACCAAAACACTTCAAAATTGGGCAAGGACAAAGGTCATTTTTTTTGCAACAAAACCAAATATTTGCTTTTGTTTTCTCCTTCACAAAGGAGATATAAGACATAAAATTGCAAATTTTTTGTTGTAAACTTGAGAAGAATTTTGAACCTATTTTTTGATCCTAATGCTCGAGTGTTGAAGACATAAACCAAGTCGTGTGTCGACTGGTCTGGAAGCCTTTCAAACGCGGGTCGTGTGTCGACTTGTCTTGAAAGGAGTGCTCTGATTTCTAATTTTGTAAAAATTAAGGGGGGATAGAAGTCACATTTGTGATTCTATTTTTTGCAAAATTGTAAAGAAAAAGGGGGGATATTTCAGAGTAAGAAAGGTGCATTCTCGATTGTACTCGACACCTTTTCTTAAAATTGACTACACTAGGTGCATTTTCGGTTGCATCCGACACCTATAGTGATAAAAATTTGGGTTGCTCTATTTTTTATTATTGCACTAACCATCATGTTTTTTGTGTGCAATTAAACAATCATAAGAACATTGAAGAGCATTTCATAAACCCAAACTTCACTAAAATTGTGCTACACCTTGCACAGGATAAACAAGTCAAGTTTTACTCCCCATCAAAGGTCAAAATCCAAACACCTTGATTCACTCTCTTTGTTTGGCTTAATTTCCTCAAAATTTCCATCCTTCTTGAAGGGTGTTAAGGCAGGTGCCATTAAATATCCTAGAGAGAAAAATCAGAAGTCTTCCAAAACCTACCCCTTTAATTTGCTCTATTTGTTTGGCTTAATTTCCTCAAACTTTTCATCCCTTTTGAAGGGTGTTAAGGTAGGTGCTATTAAATATCTTAAAGAGCAAATTAAGATCTTCCATATACTCTTTTGAGGGTATACTGCAAGATAAAGTCATCTTAGTCATATCAATTTGAAACCTTCACCATGGCAATGATGAACAAATATCTCAATGAAAGCCAACTCCTTAAAGGTTCAAATTATTCTGCCTGGAAAACTAAGATGAAAGCTATTTTAACTATAGAGGATATGTGGGACATAGTGGCTGGCAATGAGACTAGACCCACATCACCTGGAGCAGATCAAACAACATATGATAAAAAGGATAAAAGACTTTCCTTATTGATATTGCTAGCTATTACTGATGATATCCAACCTCATATCAGTGAAGCTAAAAATGGTAAGGAGGCATGGGATGCCTTAGCTACCATATTTGAGGGAAAGAATCAATCCACGATTCTTAACCTTCAAACACAACTTCATACTCTTCATATGAAATCTGGAGAAACAGTAGAGCTATTCCTCTATAGAGTGGCAGATCTGAAGTCTAAGCTTAATGCTTTAGGGGCCAAAGTTGAAGACACCATTTTGACTTCAGTAATTTTGAGAGCTCTTCCCGAAACCTACAAAATGTTGATTACATCCCTTAATGTTTCACAAAGAGTTGTCACCTTTGTGGAGTTAGTCAATTTGCTTCAAACTGAGGAAGCAAATCAACTCCAAAATGATGAAGTGTCAAACAATGCACTTTATTCAAACAATAAGGGTGATAAGAAGAAAGGAAACTTTCAAAAGGGAGGATCATCCTCAAAAGGTAAGGGAAAGCAATCTCAAAAGAGGTTTTGCTCGTATTGTAAAAAGGACAACCATGACACCAATCGGTGTTGGTTCAAAAACAAGCAAAACAAGAAAGATAAAGGCACAACACAGAAGCAAAACAAAGGCAATATTGCTAGTGAAGTGTCTAGTTTCGATTCTGATTCTGGTTCAGAAAAAGCACATAGAGTGCTCATTGCTAAGACAATATTGTAGAGGGAAAACACATTTGTCACCTTGAGCAATCACCATTTTCACTCTCTCTTTTTTAGGCTTCATAAATAGCATAAAGTTTTTGTTTGAAGTACTTGTAATAAAGGGGTGTTTGTACCTCTTTTTAGGCTTCATAAATAGCAAACTCTCATTGTTTGAAGTTCTTGTAACAAAAGGAGGGAATTTTCTGGTGTAAAATTGCCTAGGAGGCAATATTTGTAAAATCCTTCACAAAGCTTCTTAAGTTGCACATATTTTGCAATTAAGGGGGGATATACTTTATTTTCTTCACAATTTTTTGTAAAAAGGGAAGAAGACTTATAAGGGTGCATTTTCGGCAATGACCGACACCTTAGTCATACTTCTTTCAGAAATTAATTACAACATGTTTTGCAACAAGAAGGGGGGAACTTATAAGGGTGCATTTTTGGCAACGACCGACACCTTAGCTACCTTATATTTTGCAAACTCATATTGTAAATTGAATGAACCTCGTATGAAGTGATCTATTCTACTACACCTAGCGATTGTAGTGGCTGGTTACCCATGCAATTCGGTTGGATGATGAGATTACTATAAGGACATTCGTTGATGTGAAGACAAAGTGAGGAATGACCCACTTTTTGCTTAGGAGCAGCCAGAGCACTGTGATAGAGCAAGAACCAACAGATCGATATTTTCTTCCATTGTATTGGGGCAGTTATATACTTTACCCAAAATATTGTTGTATAGGAGGATAGGTATACATTACCCAAATAATGTAATAAGGGGGGATGTTAGAGTAATATTCCATTCTTTGGGATATTTACCCTTTTTACTCCACTAGGTAAAATAGGTAGTATATTGCATTATACTACATAGGTTATTACATTTACTTTTTACTAATTACCATGTAGATATTTACTGTTTCAAATATCTAATGGTAAACTAGGTTAATTCCTAAATATCCTAGGTTATCAATTCTAAACCAAACTCTATACCTCCTATGGCGCGTTTGTTAGCGTGGATCAGGGAGAATAGTTGGTTTTACTATTTTGTATGTTATTTAACATTAGCTTCAATGCTAATGTTGTTAATGAATGATTTTTTATTATTTCATAATTGCACTTCCAATTTGCTTCAATATTTACCCCTTCCATCATTAGGGCATCTCACATTAATCATGATTTGAGATAATCTTACATAGCCTCCCTCAAGTATCTTTATAGCCCGCTTAAAGTTACCATCAACCATTGTCCTCATCCATTTTCTCATTGACTCTACTCTAGCTGCTCTCTCTTCCTCACCTCTTCAACTTCCTCATTTCTTTCTCTATTAGGTTTCATATCATAGTTGTAAAATCACACACAAGTGGCTATGTACCTATGGGTGGTCCTTTTTACCCCTCATTTTCCTTCTCTCCTTCCTCCACTTCCTTTTATTCCCCAAAATTATTCTCCTCTTATTTTCCCCATTCTTTTAACCTCCTTCCATATTCTTCGTCTCCTCATTTCTCTCCTCATATTTAGCCCACTTCTATGTCTATGGGATTTCACCCTCTTTCAAACCACCTCTTGCTCTAGGGGAGTTGACCCTCTTTCCAACCACTTTTTTGTTTGGGGGAGTTGACACTCCTTCCAACCAATTTTGTTTCTAGGGGAGTTGACACTCCCTTCGAATTAAATTTTGTTACTTCTCACCTATACATTATGATCACAAGCATTTGGGCTTCTTTTTCATCATTTATTTTGCATTGCATTCATCCAATACATTCATCCATTGCATTCATGCATATGGCTTATAACGTGCTAATTTGATCACCTTGCAGATTTGAACATCCATGTTTTTCAATCCTGATTCATGTACTTAATCAATGACATATAAATATTGTATATATTATTCCCATCTATATATCCCACTCTTGTATGTCTCCTACCTTCTCATAAATGGTCTAAATGTCTTGTTTCATCTTTTGTCTTATCCCCCATGTTGCCCATAACCATATTTTATCTTTAGCATTTTTTTAGTCACATGCACTAGTTGTCCCAACCATCATAATGTCTCGATCAATAATATTATTAGGTTACTTGGAAATAGAGGTTGTTTCTATTATCCAACCATGCATAGTGTTCCACTCAAGCTTTATCAAAAGTCATCATGTTATAAGGAGATTTTGGCCTCCCCCAGCTAACTTGAGTTCCTTATTAGACCAAACACATCATACATTAATCACATTTTTTTATTAGTGAAGATGATACCATGAGTAGTCTTGTCGTAAATCAAAAGTTTCATATCATTCGCATAATCTAAACTCGAGGATCCAAATTGCAAGTTCAAACAAAAAAAAGAGCAAATGAGATCCAAAAATTGGTTTCCTCTAGTATTTTAGACACCTCCACCGAGGCTATAGACATCTAGTTGGCAATGGATCTATGTTGAAGGATTATGGGACTAACATCCATCGGGGCTATAGAATCATAACTGATAGTGGAGTATGACCTTCGAGTGGCAACATGTTTATTATATTAGCAACCTTCTTTTGTATAGACCTCTAAACACTTGCGGATGAGCTAGCTTATATTGGCTTGAGTTATAATTGGTTAGTCCAACCTTACTCATGATGAAAAATTAACTTCACTGCACACACATTGATCCATGATTGGTTTAATTTTTTTTAGGATGGTCTAGGTTTCTACGGGATATTGATTTTTTGTAGAAAACATCCCAAAATGGATGCCATTTTCGGGTAATACCCAAGGAGGCAGGGGTATCTATTTCACCAAAATTGCCTAGGGCTTGCCCTTGGCCTACCACCTTTGACATACTCAAAGAGCAAACCTAAAACAACAAAAAACAAGAACACACAAACACAAACACACAAAAATATTAAAAAAATAAAACAAAAAAAATCATGCTCCTTGAGTGTGTCAAAAATATAAAGCACAACCAAACACACACACAATAAGATTAAAAAAACACAACACGAACCACATAGAAAAAACACAAGAACAACATAACACAACACAAACATAACAAAAAATAACATAACGCTACAAATACACAACCAACAAAAACATGAAAAAACAAAAACAACCAAAACCTAAAAAATAAAATAAAATAAAATAAAAATAAAACAACCAACAATAGACAACAAATAAAAACAAAAACATAGAAAACACTCACACACCAAAACACAAAAACACCAATTAACACAAACATACAGAAACACAAGCACAAGAACAACAAAAACACAAGAACAACAACAAAAACAACACAAAAAATACAAAAACAAAACAAAACACACATACACACACATAAATAGAAAAGAACAAAGAAAAAAATAGAACACAACAATGACCTTTCTAGACCAAAAGGCTTCTAAGGCAAGAATCAATAAAGGAAACAAAAGAAATATTAGTTTGAGCTAGGGAACTAAAATACCTTGATCAAACCAAAGAGAACCAAAAATAAAAGCAAGAAGAAACTAGGTACCTCTAGAACTGGATCCATCTAAAGAGATGATAGAAAGAAGAACTTCTCTTATTTGTGAAGCCCACCATTTAGGAGGGTGTCCGTAGCAAGTAATATCACCTTTGTCCAAAGCCCAATTAGTGAAAGCATCAACTCTTGTTTTGATATCTGACCACATGATTGTAATCAACTTCCAAAAATCCCATCTGGATTAACTGAATCTTATCAATAATTATTTTTATTCTCCAATCAACCTTATGATTCTTAGGAGTCTTCAAAATATTAATCATGAGTTGATATTCAGACTCAACTAGCACCTTTTCCCATTCGACCTTAGTTGCCTCTTAAAGGCCTCTAAGGATACCATACCCCTCAGCAAGGTTATTAGATAGAATACCCAAATTCCCAGCAAAAGTAAAAACCAGGGAGCCATCTGAAAGTCTACCAATCCCTCTCACACTAGCTTTTCTAGGGTTCCCTCTAGAGGCTCCATCGGTATTGAATTTTCCAAAATCCTTAGGATGAGGTTGCCAATTCCTTTTTCTATCCATCTTGTAATTATTCACATTCCCTTTAAGTTGGTTGCTCTTAGAAGAGTTAATATTCAATCTTTTCATCACTTTATCCCATCTTTGATGGGAGTTTTTGGGGCGATTAAGGAGCTGATGGACTGATTCAACTAAGTTGGCAATGGTATTATTCCAGATATAGTGAATATCCTTAATTTTTTGATTAAAAATTTGGTTGTTCCTTTCATTCCATATATTCCAAAGAAAAATGGTAGAACCCATCCAAAATAACTGCCTAATAAAAAAATCAACACCCTCTTGATTAGGCCAATCCCTCTAAAGTTGTTCAAAAGTAAAAAAATTGGACCACTGTAAGCCAAGTAAAGTGACCATTCTCCTCCATAGCTCAAAGGCTAAAGTACACTCAATAAAAATATGGCTGAGAGTTTCCACATTCTCTCCACACATTTCACATCTAAAAGGGCCATGAAAACCATGCTTCATAAGATGCTCCCCAGTAAGCACCCTACGATGTAATAAAATTTAAGTAAAGAACCTCACCTTAGGCCAGAGATTTTGATCCCACAATTGATAAAATATGTCAAATGATTGGTTGGGATTATTATGGCATAAGGCCAAATAACCTTGAGCAATTGAATACTCACCCTTAGTAGTGTTGTTCCATCCAAAACAATATTTATCATGGGACCAAGAGATATCTCATATGAATGATGCATTGGATATCTTGTCTTTGCCTTTATGGGATTTGAATAGGCCACTCCTCAATAGGGATCCAATATCTACCAACCTTTGAATTACCAGTATGGTACCAACAATAATTAGCCACCTTTATCTAGTTAGCTCGGTGAAGCTCCTCCATCCAAGGCCTCCAATCGGGAAATTGAGTTATCAAAGGCTTGTGACTATCCCAAGAATCTGTTCAAAAACTTACCTGTTGACCATTATGAATGATCCAAAATAATTTTTTCTTTATCAAATCCTCACTAGTCTTAAGAACTACTAAAATGGGAGAACCTTTGGAAGGTAATTGATAGTGAACAAGGTCTTCAGGACTTTTGTTCTTAGCATATTTAGCACAAAGATTTTTGTCCCAAAGAACATTGGGATTATGCAATATCCTCCAATATAATTTAGCAGCTAAAGCTTTGTTGTTATTAATAGCAGATCGAAATCCTAACCCCCCTTCATTCTTAGGATGATATAAAGTGTCCCATTTTATTTTCTCCTTAGTACCACTCCAAAGGAACCGATGATTGATTTGATCCAGTTCTTGAAGAACAACCTTTGGGATATTCAATACGGCATAAACATAAATAGGAATAGCCTGAAGGACTGATTTTACCAAGGTGATTCTACCCCCATAATAAAGTCACCTATTGGTCCACTTTCCAATTTTCTTCTTGAATTTTTTTGACAATCAATTCCATTTTTTGTTTGTCTTTGAATATTGATGGGAATACCTAAATAAGTGATTGGAAGGGAGGTCTTCTTATATATTAATTTATCCAAGACCATGGATTCCTTTTTGGCAGAGTAGTGAAAGAAAATAACTTTAGATTTATCTTCTTGATCAATTTCCCGATAGCCTTATAAAAATAGCTAATGATTTGCTTAATATTATAAGCTTCCTTAACTGTAGCTTTGCCTAAAAGAGTAGAGTCATCAACAAATTGAATATGAGAGATAGTTCTAGCTCCATGAGCAATGGTAACTCCCTCAAGGGTTTTATTTTCTCTCTTTTTGGTTATAGTCCTACCTAAGCATTCAGCAATAATGATGAATAAATAAGGGGATAGGGGGTCACCTTGCCTAATACCTCTGGAAGCTGGGAACAATTGAGAAGGCCTGCCATTGATAAGAACTAAGTAGAAAACTAAAGAGATACATCCCATAATCCAATCCATCCAATCATGAGAGAAACTAAATTACCTCAAAAGTTTGATAAGGAAGTGTCAATCCACTATGTCATATGCTTTGGATAAGTCTAACCGAATGAACATGAAAGGAAATTTTTGCATATCCATGGAATGGATGGCTTTTTGAGCAAGCACTATCTCATACACTATTTGACGTCCTTCCACATAACCCCCTTCTTTAGGAGAAATAATATTATGCAAAAGAGAGAAGCCTGCATACTATAGCAGCCGCCACTTTAGCAGTTCGTGCACGGTAGCGGTCACAAAAATTTTGGCCCTAAAAAAAAAAAAAAAAAAATGGCAGATTTTGGAGGCAACAAGTTGTGACGGATGGAGCGGCAAGGAGGAGGAGCGAGAGGTCTAGGGGCATCAAACCCTAGGTGTGGGACTTCGAGAGGGCGGATCGGCGGACGCGGCGAGGTGGGGGCTCCGGCGAGATAGCGAGGCCCCGGGCGGAGGATGTGGACAAGGAAGTTCTATTGGAACCGGTCCAAGGGCGTTGGGCGGATGCGGTTGAAGATTTCTACGAGGGGGACCGGGACTCTATGCGTCGGGATCAAAGGAAGACCCAAGAAGGAGACAAAGAGAAACATGGCAACTGGAGACCTTCATATCTTAATGCTCTTCGCGGTAAGCAAAAATTATCCGACTCTTGTTTTAATCTAAAATCTATCAATGGTAGGTTGCACGTCCCGGATTCCTTAGCTCAGCATGTGGCTATGGAGGGCGAGAACATCTTTGGTGGCTAAATTTATGGGGGTGAGGCCTGACATGGAATTCATAAGGAGATGGGCCATCCAAAAATGGCGGCCAAGGGCCGGTATGATGATTAAGGCTTTACCCAAGAGTTTTCTTTTGGTGACATTTCAATGTGAACAGGGCATGGAAAGGACTCTCCAAGGAGGTCCTTGGTTTTTTGGGAAAAGGGGCTTGTATCGAAGCGTTGGTCCCCGATTTCAACCCCGAGACTCGAGTCTTTGGATTTGGCTCCTATTTGGGTTAAGATGCCGGGATTACCTCTGCTTTTCGGAGCAGACAAATATTGGGTGGGATAGCTACGGAGATTGGAGAACTAATAGCTATTGATCCTGCAACCTTGAGCAAAACAAGACTCATGTCTGCTCGCATGTGTGTGTTGGCGGACATGAGTAAAGAGCTCCCTAAATCCATTATTTTGTCGTCTATGTTTGGCCTTCATACTCGGGTATTTGAATATGAAAATATGTCTTTTAAGTGTAGTGTTTGTGGGAAGGTAGGGCACCGGGGTATCCACTTTGCATTTCCAAGAACCGACCCCCACTCCAAAATACTGATCCTCAAACCCGGAATAATATCCCTCCCCATGAGATCTCCATTCCTACCCAACTTGGGCCTCAAGGACGTGGAGCTCGAAATCCGAATATCGGAGACCACTGTTCGCCCTATTGTAAGCAAGAGGCAACGTTTTAACCCTCCTCCCAAAAATTCCTATGCCCCAAAACCCTCTCACAGGGGAGCTGGTCCCTTTGATGGGAACCCTCAAGCTCAACCTGCTCCTAAGATGATCCGACAAGCCTCGGAGCCAAATCACAAAGGAAAGAACCCCATAGATCAACGCCACAGGGCAAGTAAGTTTGATTGGGTGATACGGGAGGCCTATGGAGGCTCGGTGGAAGTGGTCCCATGTCTGCGAGAGGAATTTATGGGAAGAAATTCCAAGGAGATCAACATCCCGGTGGAGAACAGGTTTTGATGCATTAAATCATTTGAAGGGAGATCGGATGGACGGCCAAGAAGTGGAATACGAGGTAGAGGAGACTCAAGAGAAGGATTTAGAGGAGAAAAATCGAGAGGAAGGAGCGAGGAAACTAATAATACGGGCAAGGATACTCGGGGAGGAAGAGGTGAACCACCAAGATCGGTGTAACCCCAAAGCGGGGAAAAAGAATCTACTAATCAAGAAGCTAAGAGCACGGAATCATCTCCATTATCAAAAAGACCGAGTTAACATGGAAAGCAGATTATTACCCCAAATACCAAGGCAGACCTACCCAAGATGGTTACTAGAAGCCAAGTGAATCCCAAGGAACTTCAACCTAGAGCGGATGTATGGGGATATGGTTCGGTAGGAAGAGGGAAACCTAGCAATGCTGCCTTAAGGCGGAAAGAAGCGAGAGCGAGGAGGGGTGATGGCACTCAAGCAGTATTGCTCTTTGGGGCGAAGGCTCGAGGATCCAAAGCCCATAAATGAAGATCCTTTCATGGAATATTCGTGGGAGTAATCCTGCAAAAATAAGAGCTTTGTATGCTCTTAGACAAGAACACAAACCGGATATGATTTTCTTGCAAGAAACTAAAATGGAGGAGAGTAGAGTTATTCCTTTTAAGAATAGGACTTGGCGAGAAGGCTGAAGTAGTAGGCCAAGAGGCCATTGGAGCAGCGAGGAGGGTTCTTGGTTATGTGGAACAAAAATGTGATTGATAGTAGAGTGATTACGATGTCTAGTTGGTTTATTTGTCTCTTATGTGTGGATAAAACCACACGGGAAGAGTGGATCTTAACGAATGTATATGCTCCGATTAGACGAGGGTGAGAAGGGTTCTTTGGAGTCAGCTAGCTGAATTGAGGGAGACGGTCCCCAACTACCCTTGGATTGTGGCGGGGGATTTCAATTGCTACCTTAATCCTGTAGATAAATTGGGGGGCTCTCAAAGAATAACTACTGATATCTACGAGTTTAGAGATTTTGTTGAGCAACATGAGGTGATGGATGTGGACTGCGTAGATTCTCCTATACATGGTCTAACAAAAGATTGAAGGAAAACCAAATTCGGATCAGATTAGATAGGTTTCTTCTTTCTCAAGAATGCATGGAGAGGTTTGGGGACTCTTCATTAACGGCACTCCCAAGAATCGGGTCCGATCACAACCCAGTTCTGTGGGAAACGAGGGGAGGACTCTAAGAAAAGATACATCGAGACCCTTTCGATTCGAACTTATGTGGTTCCAACATCGGATCTCAAGGATCTGGTTGCCCAATGGTGGGACAAAAAGTATAAGGGTTCGAAACTGGCCCAAGTGGCATGTAAACTAAGGAATGTGAAGGCTAACATTAGAGAGTGGAACAAAACTTCCTTTGGCAATATTTTTGTTAAAAAGGCAGAACTAAAAGACAAGATCAATGAACTACGGGAGAAGTTGAAGTCGGAGCGACTTACGGAGGATCGAGAAACCGGGAGAGGGAGGCTGTTGGCCGAATACCACACGATGCTAGGATTTGAAGAAACCTTTTGGAGGCGAGAAATCCAGATTGCGTTGGTTAAAGGAGGGTGACGAAATACAAAGTTCTTCCATGTCTCTACTCTTCGCCACGGGAGTACTAACAAAATTAAGGAGATCAAGATGGCCGATGGGTCTAACACCAAAGATATGGAAGACATAAGGAGGGAAGCGGTTGAGTACTTTAAATCGTTGCTAGAAGATGTAAATCCGACTATTGAAGAAGAGGACTCTCTGTTGGCAGCCATTCCACCCTTCGTAACTGATAATCTTAATGGATTCTTACTTAGTCCTTTCACAAAGGAGGAAATCAAGAAGGTCATTTTTGACATGGATGGTAACAGCTCCCCAGGACCGGATGGCTTCCCTGCAACTTTCTTCCAGAAGTTTTGGGATATCCTAGGCAATGATGTAGTGGAAGCTATAATTGAGGCTCAAAAGGACATGGAAATCCCAGAAGGAGTTAATGCTACTTTTTTAGTTCTCATCCCTAAACTAGTGGGAGCAATGGAATTTTCCGAGTTTTGCCCTATCGGTTTATGTAACACTCTGATGAAGATTCTCACAAAAACAATCGCCAATAGGTTGAAGGTTATCCTTCCTTTCATCATTGATATGAACCAAGGTGGCTTTGTGAAAGGGCGACAAATATTGGATGGTATCATCACAATTCATGAGGTTATTCATTCAATGGTGACTAGTAAGGAAGCGGGTATGTTACTAAAGCTTGATATGAATAAAGCCTACGACCGGGTCTCATGGCGGTTCCTCACCAAGATTTTGGGTAAGTTTGGTTTATGTCCCTAGTGGATTAAGTTGATTTTTAGTTGTATCTCTACTACAAGATTTTCTGTCATGGTGAATGGGTCACCCTCCGGTTACTTTAAGAGTGAAAGGGGGTTGCGACAAGGAGATCCTTTGTCTCCATACTTGTTTATTATTTTAGCGGAAGCATTGGGTGGGAACATTTCAGCGGCGGTGGCGAGATGGTCAATTGGAAGGTTTTAAACCGGCCTCAGCAGCGAGGCCGAGTGTCTCACCAACGGTTTGTGGATGATACAATCATTGTGTCCAAAGCCTCGGTGCCTCAAGCTAGGAAGTTGAAGAGAATTCTAACCAAGTATGAGACAGAAGCGGGACAGTACATAAACTATAAGAAGAGTAGCATCTATTTCTTTAACACGCTTGGTGGGAGGGAGGAAAGAATATATAACCTCTTTGGATGTGGAAAGGATTTTTTTACCGACGACTTATCTAGGCATGTCTATGTTCGAAGGAAGAATGAAGGCTACTTTGTGGAACTCGGTCATTGACGAGGATCTCCAAAAAGTTAGCGGGGTGGAAGGGCGACCTTCTCGGCTCACGCGAGAAAAGCCTTATTAGTTCAAACTACTTTACAGAGCATTCCAATTTCCTGCATGTCTCTATTTAGAATGCTGCAAAGGTCAGAGCTACATTGGAGCTAATTCAACGCAACTTCTTGTGAGTCGGGTTCGGAGGAGAGAAAGAGAATTTCGTTGGTAGCATGGAATCGGGTGTGTGCAAGCAAGGATCGGGGGGGCCTGGGGTTAAAGAGAATGAAAGAATTGAATCAAGCTATGATTGGCAAACAGGTATGGAGATTTATCAATAATGATCAATTGGGATGGGTAAAACTTCTTAAGGCAAAATATATCAGAAATAATCGGGACTTCTGAAAGTGATAATCTTCCTAGAGGATCCTATTTTTGGAATTGTTTGCTCGAATGTCGGGAGGTAGTCGGGAAAGGCATCGGATGGAGAATTGGTAATGGAAGACAAGTGGACTTTTGGAAAGACCCGTGGTTGGAAGAGGCCCCTATGAAAGATAACTTAGACCTTCGGGTCCTCCAACATAAACTTTCGAAGGAAATGGGAGGGAAAAGTAGGGGATTTTATTGTCTGTAGCACAGGAAACTTCTTCTTGGAAGAAAATCACGAGTTCATAATCTGTCGAGCAAGAGAAGGTGGCCCTAACCAAACTCAATGATGCTTTAAGGGTGTTCCCGATCATTCTGAGGGAGGAAGAGACAAGGCGATTTGGGGCAAAACTACAAGTGGGATCTATTCGAGTAAAAGCGCCTATAAGTTAATCCACTCGGGATTCAATGGTTGGACTCCGAACTTTATTATTTGGTTAAATAATTTAACCCCAAAAATAGCTTTCTTCTTTTGGTTGGCGAGTTCAAAATAAGATCCGACAACGAGATAATCTGCAAAGGAGAGGTTTCCAATTCATCAATCGATGTATCTTGTGTGAGAAAGCAATAGAATATGTAAGTCATATATTTCTAACTTGTGATTTTTCTTGTACGATCTTCCAAATGATCTGTCCAAATTTCATATAGATTGGAGTCTGTCCAAATAGCATGTCGACTTACGCATACGGTGGGCTTCCCCCTTAGGGCAAAGCTTTTGACTTGGCTCTGGAAGCTCGGCTTACCCCATTTTTTATGGGGGATATGGAATGAGAGAAATAAGAGAGTATTTAAAGGACGTAAGAAAGATCCCGGGTTATGTGGTAATAAAATAATCGGAGCTTTGAAAGAAAAGCTGGAAAACTTTCTTCTTCAAAAATGAGACCATGTCTCTAAGGGAAAGGAGGATTTTGCGGAGCCGGGAGAGGAACTTCCAGGACCTAGACATTACAACCAACCCACGGGATGGTGTCAAGTGGATACCCCCACACAAAAGTGGGTTAAGTTTAATTTTGACGAGGCGACTAAAGGAAATCAGGGGCTGCGGGAGCGGGGAGGAGTTTTGAGAAATGAGGAAGGAAAAGTGGTCCTTGCCTTTGCAGAGCCTTTGGGAACTCAAACAAATCATTTTGAGAAGCCGAGCATGCATGCGGGCAATGAGAATTGCCGGACTTGAGGGTTATAAGGAAGTTATCTTTGAAGGGGATTAACTTAATATAATCAAGGCAATTAAGGAGGATAAAGACCCCGTTTGGACCATATTGGAGCTTATCCTAGAAGCAAAGATTCATAAATCTCATTTGGTTAATGCCCGAATCCAACACACCTTGAGAGAAGGGAACCGAGCGGCGGATCTAATGGCAAATATTGCGGTTTCTGTTGGGGAGATGCAAATTTGGAAGGATAACTTCCCTCAAGAACTATTGGTGTTGGTTGCTAGAGAAGAGCTAAGATCAAACCTGTTAGAGCATCGGGGAGATCGGAGGGGTGATGATGAGTAATCCGACGAGATGGAATTAGGCGAGAAAAGGCATCCCATTTGCTTGGGCCTGGGAGGTGACAAGTGTACGGTACGGCAACCTAGTGTTAGTAAGTGCTAGGTGTTGTTTGGTTTTTGTTTTATCCTGAATAGTCAAGCGACAAGTATAGGATTGTGGACTCTAAGTATGGCTTAATGTGAGTCTTAGAAAGATCCATTTTGTATTTTGATTATACGGGCTTGATGCTAGAACCAGCCCATTTTGACTTTGTAAAAGGTTTGTGGACCTTATAACCACCTCTACCTTATACCAAAAAAATATTATGCAAAAGAGGCTTCAACCTTTTTGCCATGATCTTAGTAATGATTTTGAGAAGAACAATACATAAAGCAACAAGTCTAAAATTTGATATATGTTCAGACTCTTGAGATTTCGAAACAATAAGTTTTATTGATAACCTTCAAAATTTCTTTGGCTTTCCTGGATTCTTCCACCACCTCTAATAAATCAGCATGAAGGATATCCCAGAACTCTTGGTAGAAATCAATGGGAAAACCATTAGGACCTAGGGTTTTCTCTTTTTACATTTTAAAAACTACCTATTGAAGCTCATTGATAGTAACAAGAGCAGTCAAAATAGAGTTCTCCTTAGAAGTTATAAGAGAAGAGATTGCTTGAAGAAAATTTTGTTGAGAAGTCGATTCAAGAGGAGTAGAAATAAAAAATTGGAAAAGTAATTGACAAAAATAGAGTTCATGCCATCCCAAGTGTAGATAACATCTCCATCATCTGATTTCAGGGAAGAAATAAAGTTGTGAGATATTCAAGAAAGAAGAGATTTGTGGAAGAAATTTGTGTTTCAATCACCTTATTTGAGCCATTGAATTCTAGATTTTTGCTTCCATAAGAGTTCTCTTTTTTTCCATTCCTCTAATTGAGTTGTGAGTTTAATTTTATCTGCACTTGTACTCTTTGTGAGGCCGTCTAAATGGATTTTCTTATTCAATTTTTCAAGTTGAGCAATAACTTCATGTTTTTTTTATGACATTCCCCAAACTCCTTCCAGTTTCAAGTCTTGATTTTGGATTTAATGTATTGCAATATTTTGACAAAATAGAACATCTTAGTCCCATACCTAGGTTTACCTTCCTTCCACCATTGTTGCACTCAAGGTTTAAAGGAATTGTCTCTAAGCCACATTAATTGAAATCGAAAAGGAGAGAAACTCACATTGGTTTTCCACATTTCCACCATGACTGGCCAGTGATCCAAACCAACATTGTTAAGAGTCTTCACTTTAGGAATGCCACCATGGATTAATAAATTGTCAGAGAGCAAGATCCTATCACATCTCTCCATTATACAAGCTAAGCCTTGCCTTATGTTAGACCAAGTCATAAGGCCATTATCTGGTTGGATGTCCACAAGATGGAGGTTTACAATATATTCGCTCACGAGGTCAGTGCTCCTGTCCAAATTTCTATTTTCCCTCATTTTCTCATCTAGAGATAGGATGGTATTGAAATCTCCTTCGACCAAGATGCAAGCTTCAAGAAAATGAGAGATAATATAAGTTATATTCTTCTATTGATTTATTTTTCCTCCAAATTAGTCAAAGCATAAATAGTAATGCAGAGCATTATTTGGTTGGAATGTCTACTTTGAATACCTATAGCCAAAAGACCCCAACTGCCAACCATATGGTGAATAACTACCTATTTTGGGTCCCAAAGGAAAGCAATGCCACCAGAAGTCCTTTGGGAACTGAGGGAAACCACTTTTTCAACTGGCCAAATTTTACTAGCCATTGATTCCATATCCTCTATTGACATCTTCGTTTCTTGAAGGAAAACAAGATGTGGATGGTTTATCTGAATCATTCTTCTAATTTCATTTTGTTTGAAAGACTCCCTTTGAGTCCTCTAATATTCCAAGTGATGATATTCATTAATACCAGGGCTCAAAAATTTGGGAAGGACATTAATATTACCTTCCTCTACAAGATTTTCACCTTCTTTTACCATATGATATTGATTATTCTTATGACCTGCCTTTTAATTAGAATCCATCTTCAATTTTTTTCCCTATTTCTTGACTTACTCCAATTGAATCTGAAATGGCTTCTAACCTTGAGGAATGCTTGTACATAGTCAAAATGTTACTAGAAGGTTCAACAAATTCTATATTGGGACCTGCATTATTTGAAGCTTTAACATTTAAAAGATTGTTTTTCTTGTGTATATTTTCTCCTTTTTTTATGTTGAAAACCTTTGATTTTTTGGTTTGTCTCTAATTTCTTCCCTTTATCTTTAAATTGTGTTTCTAGGATTTTTGTTTCTATTATTTCCTCTTCCTCACTTGGGACATCATTTGTGGAAAGAATTTCAAACATATTAGCAGATAACTTTGTTTGATCCTTAATAACTGGTTTTTTCTGAGTGTTCTTCTTCTTAGAAATTTGGAAACCTACTAAGTTTATATCTTCTTTCTTTTGATCTAGAATTTTATTTGGGCAAAGACTAGCCAAATGACCATATTCATGGCAAATTCTACAATGAAAAGGAATGTTCTGATAGTCCACTACTTGCTCCCAAGTGTCCTTCCCATATTGTAATGTGATCTTTTTAGGTAGGGTTTTATCAAAATCTATTAAAACACAAATCCGAGCATAAATAATATGTTCAAATTTTTGAGTACAATCAACAGTCATCATAAATATTCCTAAAGAGTTTCCAATTGAAGAAAAAATAGTCGGATTCCATAATTCAATTGGGAGGCCAAAGAGTCTAACCCACACGGGACCTGTAGAAGGCATCTCTTCTTCAAATTTAAATTTAATATGCCAAGGCTTCATGAAAAGTTCTGCCCTTCCAAAGAATCAAGGACCCCCTTGAAAATTTTTCTCTCTATCTTCATTATTAGCAAATAAAACAAGAAAATAACCATTTGGATAAATAGAGATTTGTAACTCACCTTTAGTTTTTTAGATTTTTGTAGCCCAAAATTTGAAAGCAGATAGGCTCGAACGAAAACCCACAAAATGACAAATTAGTCCTCTTTTTTCCAGATCTTCAATGTCAGTCTAAATTTTGCCCATATCAAGCTTAACAATAGGAGTTCCGTCATCTACTTTAATACATCCTGATTTCGTTTTCCCAGGATCAATCTTAGGCATTATTAAAGGTTTACGAGAAGCCCTAAGATTAATATTAGCATTAGATTGAGGCTTTCCACCATGAAGGACATCCCTAAAATTCATTTTTGGGGCTGATTCCTCAAAATTCTTACCCTTGATAGGGGTTTCCACAGTAGATTTGTTTTGTAGGTGCACATTAGCACCAAATTCACTTGAGATCTAAGATATTTTTTGATCAACTACTTGAAACTTGTTTTGTGATCTCTTTAATCCATGCCCTAGATGTCATGGAAAGGTATGATTTTCACTTTTCTTTTATGCAACAAATTGGAAGTCATTGTTACCCAAGTTCACAGCATGAAGATCTATTGAAAGATAGATTTATAACCCATATTAGATCTCTTGCACTATATCCTGCTAAAATATTGAGCAAAAAGCATTAAAATATTGGCCACTAGGGCTTGATGGCCCCAAAAACTAACCTCTGGAGCTGCTTGCACTTAACCCAAATGAAACCCTCGCACAATCTCTTACTAAAAATCTCATTCACACATAAGGATGCACTAGGATCTGTATTTCTCCAAATGATCTAAAAATTGGTGGAGACATTCTAGGGTTTTTCAGACATCTACCCTCAAAATTTTAGCTCAATCCGAGTCCGAATGAGTGAAATATGGCCAAAAAAAGTTTGAAAGTTTGGGTAGTCCTCCGAAAAATATCCCTCACAATTTTTCATCCTACGGGATATTGATTGACCTTTAGACGAGTTTGATTATTGCAACTAGAGTGTTTGAGTTTCCTAAAATACTTTGAGGATATAAAAATCCTAAGGTATTTGGGTGAAAAGCATCTTGGCTCGCCACCATTCACTGTACATCTATCCTAAGTATTCATTTGTGTCATTAATCATTAGTCATTATTTAGTGTTTATCTAGTTAGTGAATTACCCATTACATGTCACATTATCATACATATCCTAAATCAGTGTTTAGTGCTTTTTATCTTGTCTTTTATTGTGTTAATATATTATTGTGACTATTACCTTGTTATTGATTAACTAAACTATTTTTTATTGTGAAATGCATATGCAAATATTCAAAAAGTGATTAAATAAACAAATATGAGTCTAAACCATACAAATAAGTAGCAACATCATCATCCATCACATCAATATATCATATCTATGTCATCTAACATGTCATATCTATCTAATCACATACATTCATTAATCATACACATCAAAATAATCTAAACATATGCATCACATCATAACAAATATCAACTCATCATCATATATATCAATCATGCAAAGTACATCCTCAATACATCATCAAAATTACCCCTCAGACTACATCATACATACATATCTACATACCATACTACATACATCATCATCTCACAAAATATTGCTCTACAAAATCTTGATAAAAAATATAACTCACTGCTGCTACCTCGATTGAGTTTCCCCCATCCCCTCCTACCCTCTTGATCTGTCACCCTCGCTCCTTTGTTGCCTCTCGCTACCTTCAGATAAAGTTGATCCTGACATCTATGATGCTATTGGCTCTACAAAATGAGGCACTTCTAGGACCATTGATGGCATGTTTCTATGGCTCTATTGAGATCATAATGATGACTCTGATGGAATAGGCACACCTTTCATCATCGTTATCTCCTCATGCACTAGCACTATATCCATCTATCCCACATAGAGATACCTAAACTCATCCCTTGCATGTCATAATTGTGCAATCTCAGCCCATAGGGATGCCATGTCTCCACCACCCTTCACCACTAGCGGTTGTGCCCTCAACTACTTTATCTCCTATTGAACCCTATCCCTCTCGATAGTCACTACATCACACCTCCCCCATATATAATCCCTCTTTGTTATAAGTTTATCTTACTCATAGGTCATTGTGTTTAACTAACCCTGCAATCCATCTCCCTTTTCCTACAACCCATCTCTCTCTACCTATAGTCCATCCCTCTCTACCTGTAGTCCATCTCTTATTGCCTACAATCTATCTCTCTCTTCCTAGAATCCAAACCTCTCCAGTGCCCTTGCTACCTCTTGTTAAGCCAACTATACCTTTAGCTATCATACACACCCCCTTAGCATATTTGCCTCCTCAGTCACATCCATCACCCTGACCCACTCCATGGTGTCATCAAAATTAGGTGTCTCTCCACCCCCAAAATCTATCGTTGTCATATCCTTCATTGTTGCCCTTGATGGTTCTGCTCCCTCATCTACTCGATAATGTACTCATCACCTAAGTGGTGCCTCCTCCTCCTCTCTATTTAAAACTACCTCTCCACCCTCCTCCCTATCCATCTCCTCCTGCATGACTTGCCCTGCGTGCCACCAATGCATGGCCCACTATATATCATACTTAGGTATCATGCCAACATCATCTACATGTAGCACTGATATTATCTCATCAACCTCCATATCCAATGGGTCTATCTATGATGTAGGTCTAGCCTCATCACACCTCCTCCTATATACTACAAGTGGATATGGTATCCCCTGCCTCATCCTAAACTATCTCAAAAATCGAGTATACTAAAAATAATTGACTTGTATGCTTCTATGACCAATCACCCATCTTGCTCGATGCACATGATATAGATGAATTGCATCATCCATCCATACTGCTCCCCCTCTCCATGGCTATAAAATCACATTCTACGGTCTTAAACCCACCCACATCTCAAGATAATACCATCCATCTCTCTCATAGGGCCTACTCATGCCTCCATATCTATCTGTCATCTTAGGGCGTATGGAACCCCTTGCCCCATAAATTTATGTGCATCATATGATAGACCCAATGGCCTCTCCACTCCTACATTCTACCATGCCCATAGCTATATCAATAGGCCACAACTCAATCCTCTACGAGGAGTCCTCCTCATCATGTAGAACTCCCTATATGTCTATTCCAGAAAGGCTAGTGCCCATGCATATACCACTAATCTATCCACTAAATCCTCCATAATCCCTAGTAGGTTCCATGACAATCATGCACCTAATGAGTCTGGAAGAAAAAAGCTGGATATCAATACCATCGCCAATGTGTGTCTCAATGATAGTATCCTATCACCATAATAATACTAATAGAGTACCTTGTCACTATCAGTCTTCACCCAAACCCAATTTACTCTAAATATCCTCTCCATCACCATTGCCTTCTACATCCCACCCACTGTTATAATCATACATCTCTCCACTAGTAATTGATATATCTGATAGACATCCTCCAATGTTAAAGTCATTTTCCCTATGGAGAAACGAAAATTTCCCCTATCCAAGTCCCATCACTCTCACAATATTGATAGATATGACCTATTAGCATGAATAGTATCCAACTAAGCTACTCCATCAAATCCTATCTGCCTCAACCACTCCTAGTCATCCTCATCCAACCTCCTCTTGAGACTGAAGAAAAATAACCTGAATCTGTGTTGTGGCCACAATATCTTCACTTTCCACCATTTCCTCTATCAAATCTCATCTTCCACCAATCTCAAGATTAAAGAAAAAATATATGGCTTCATATGGTTCCCGTAACCGTATGACCCCATACTATTTTCATACGAAAGGTGTTTTGGACACTCTTTTCCTTGAAAAAGATAAAAACATGCAAAAAATTACAAAAATCATTCAAAAATCATAAAAATTAACCTACAATCATGCACACACACCCATAACCGTATGACCCCATACTATTTTCATATGAAAGGTGTTTTGAACACCCTTTTCCTTCAAAAATATGAAAGCATGCAAAAAATTACAAAAATCATTCAAAAATCATAAAAATTAACCTACAATCATGCACACACACCCACATTAAGAACTGTGTAAAAAAAAGCAAATCAACCAAACAAAAATAGTAATACATGCAAACACCACATTTCAAATACACAAAAGCACATTCACCTTCATATTCCTAACTTATCCTACTCTTCTAATATTTCATTTGACTAAAATAGGCCCTATGATTTTTGTTAAATGTAAAAATAGAAGAAATAGGGGCAAAAATTGAATAATCGACCCTGCACTCCCTCCATTACTAGGTCCAACAACACTACCCGCCATCTTGTCCAATCACATATCCAATTCAATAGTGTTATATATCAAATCCTTAACCTCACCCATCACTCTCACTCTCCTTTCTCCCAAATCACATGGTAAAAATGAGCCCTCGCGCTTCACGATTACGCTTTTATAGTCAGACGCTTCCTAACCATATCATACAGATTGTGATCGTACCATACGACCAATGATTGTATAGGCTTGTACGGTTGGTAAATGTACCGCCTTGTATGGTCTCACTTGGACTGACCTTTTCTTGTTCTTGGCATCAAATATTATCCTTTTCTTTAGTCATTTCTACTATGTGGTTGTGCAACAACTTTTTATCAAATGCTTCGTTGTTGTATTTCACTTCTTCACTCATCAACTCATCGCTTGAGGGAGTACATATTACACATAAATTTTGTCTTGAATATGTCCAATATCCAAACAATTAATCCTAGAATCATGTTTGTCTAAGAAATTTGCCTAAAATTAATACTAGCCCTTCTCTACTAGGGCAAAAAGTATAATTTTTCTTCTCAACTTAAACTCCAAACCAATCCAATTTGGTATGGTCCATGCAAATGTCTGTATGGTTACTCACATACTCACTCAATCAAGGTGGTAACTTAAGACCACTTACAATCGATCGAAGAATCACGAGGACCCTTACTAATGGTTCGTTAGCTTGCTAAATCAAGTGAGATCAACATTTTGTCAAAGATAAAGTTTCAAAGACATTTATCCCTTCCATAATTGGGGCATCCTACATTATCCATGATTTAAGATAATCTTACATATCCTCCCTCAACTATCGTTGCAACATGTCAAAGTCATGGTCAACCATTATCATCCACTATCATCCCTCATCAGTCCACTCATCTAGTGTTATGTGTTTTTGCATTGCATAGTGTCTATACATAATGTAGTACAAAAAAAGGCAAATGTAAACACCTAAAAATGTCATATTAACATTTTTCCAAATTCAATATTTAATAATATTGCAATTGCTACAATTAATACAAATATTTGACTTGGTAACCTTAGAAACATTAAATCAGCCCATTTTAGCTCCCTTTGTTCACTAAGCCCCATCCTACACCTAGCCCATGGTCACCATGTGACTATCCCACTTCCCCTAGCCTATGTGCACATTCCTATAGTCTACCCTTTGACTCTAGCTTAGGTCCACTTCATCCTAGCCTAACCAGGCCCATCCCCATGCTCCTTAATGCATATGAGTGGGGTGAGGACTCTCCCCACTCAAGAGAATTAATGAGGCATGGTGCACACATACCACTTGAATGGGGTGAGGACTCTCTCCACCTAAGAATATTAATCAAACATGATCCACACATACCCCTTTAACCATCCAAGTGGAAAAAACCATATTTTCCCTCCTCTCATCCAAGCCACTTGGTTGCCATGTCACATCCACCTCATCTCCACCTCACTACCCCTCACCCTTGGAAAATTCTATAAATAGGTCCCCATTTCTTTCATTTGCAAGGAGTGTGAGATTACTATAAGGAAACTCTACCAAATTTTAGTTAGAACTTACTTGTGTGCACTTTGTGAGGATTCAACTTGCTTGCATATCAACCATGGACAACATTGCATGCCTCTACTTGCATGTATTTGTTTTGTGAACTGCTCATAGGTGGAAGCTCCAATAGACGCTAGATTTGAACCAGAGACATCTAACAACCTACCAAAGGTCCCCTCATAATTTTATTTCATTTTGTACAATACAAATAAAACTATCCCCCAAGGAATGATTCACAGTCGGGACCATCCCCTCGAGGATGGTTCCCATCAAGAACTAGACATAGTCATCCCTTTCACAACAGACCATCCACAGAGGTGAGCAAGGTAAAATTTCGTATGTTTTTGTCTTATTTTGAGCTTTGTTTAATGCTATAGTTCAAGTTTTTTTTTATTGTTTTTCTCCTTTAATAATATTGGGTTCAACTTAGGTGGATCCAATATGGTGCTATTAACCTTTGCTTTAATTGTGCAAGTGTGGAGGCTTGGCTCAACCTCGGTGGTCATCAAGCATAACCCCCACCCCATTTGAGGTGGTCTAGAAGACAAGAGTGCCGTTACCTTGTATTGTAAAAGGTATTTTCACCTTGGAAACCCTTATTGTAGCCCAAGGGGCAAGTGAAAAGATTGTATTGTAACATATTTTGTATTCAATAAAATGACATGTTTTCTCTACCAAATTAGGATAAAATGTTAATGAAGGAGTTTAAGATATTTGAAATGTGGAAGTCAAGACATGCACTTCTTAAGTTAAATGTTAAAGCAACTAGAAAAGAAATATTTCAAAAGGGACACAATGGACTGTGAGTTATGGTATTTTTGCTTTTGAAAGAGCACAAAGATAGGAATGATGGTAGAATCATAGGAACTACAAAGTTTATTACAACATGAATGATTGACCAAGTGAATGATATGAGTGTAGTAATGGAAGGTATTGTAGATTGTATCTTAGAGGAATAATATATATATATCACTTTGAGGTATTTCAAATGCAAAAGGTAAGACACACTTATATTAAATGCGATAAGCATTTAAAAAATTAATTGGAAAAGGGATATAATATATTACAGTTTAAGGTATTTTAGTTGTTGAAGGACCACCGAGATAAGCATGATGATAGCATAATACTAACAATAGAGTTTATTTTGTCATGAATGGTTAGTTTGGTAAAGGATATTAGGAGTGTAGAGGTGGAAAATATCAAGAATCACATAATAGAGTAAGACTATAAGAGGGAGCTAGAGTAGATGTTTAAGTGCACTCATGATTTTTTTTTCAATAATTTAGTTTTAACTTTTGATGTTTGTTAACTTAAAACCTAAAATTCAAGTATTTTAAGTGTTTATTATTTTTTATATATGTACATTGTATATATATATGTGTGTGCGCGTGTGCATATTTATAGACATACATACAGACATATATATACATGTATATACATACATATATATAGATAGATAGATCTATGTGCGTATGTGTACATTTGTATGTGTATATATGAATAAATTCATGTGTATGTATGTAAATCCCTAGATAGTTTAATAGGTAAACATGAAGTACTTTTTAAAGGTAAACATGTGGCCCAAATTGAATGAGCATATTATGACAATGCAAGATAGCTCAAAGATGATAATCACAACATTGAAAATAATCAATAAATGGTAATCTTGGATTGCAATATGGATAAATAGAAAATAATCTCATATTATTCATAAAATTCCTCGTCATTCCTCTCAATAATAAAGCATTGACCTTTAACCACTAAAATATAATAAAGAGTGTTGTTGCATACATTGATGAGAAATGCATATACATTAATGTGAAATTTGACCCTAGTTATGAACAAGACACTATGTGAAAGATCCTTGATGAGTCTTTATGTTAAAATTTCACGCAAAAGGGATGTAGTACATTATATATTAAGCCATTTTGGCTCTCAAAGGAGCACCAAGATAAGTATGATGCTAGCATCATACTAGTAATAGAGGTTATTACATCCTGAATGGTTGGTCTAACAAAGGATATTGAGAGTGTAGTAATGAAATATATCCTAAGTCATATCATATACTAAGACTATATGAGGGAGCTAGAGTAGATGATTAAGTGCACCTACAAAATATTATGAAATTTAAAATACGAACACAAGGGCCCTAAATATTGTGCTTAGTAAGATACTCTTGTTTTTGTAATTTAAATAATTTAGTTTAAAACCTTGTTTTTGGTTGACTTGTGACATAAAAGCCAAGTATTTTAAGTGCTTAATTTGACTTGTGTGTGTGTGTGTGTGTGTGTGTGTGTGTGTACATACATATTTCTTTGTATGCATATATTTATGTTTGTATATATATGTATATCTATATAAGTTTGTGTATATGTATGTATAGTAATTTCTGGATAGTTTAATAAGCATCATAAGTAGAAATTTATATCTTTTTTTTAATGGGTTATATGGGATTGAAACGGGTCCCACCCATGTTACATCATCACCACATAGTGGTATTAGAACAAAGCTTGGATATTATCCATGTATAATTTGGCAAGATTTGAACCTGGGTCTTCTCCTTGAAATGTTGAGGAATTTAACTGGTCGAGCTAATGCCACTTGATAAAATTTATGTCTTCTTATTTATAGATTAAAATAGTATTAATGTTATAAACCTCTCTTCTCATTACCATAAACAATTCATAAATATGTAAAAATATACAACATACATCCATAAATAAATTGCATAATAACAATCCATACAATAAAATAGAGATAATACCCTTGAGGTAGGGCAACACCAAATAATGCTCCTTATTGGAAGGAAGCCACTCCATAAGATCTCTAGCTCCACAAGCCAAGATTTCTACAAGAATAATTCATATATCTCATTTTCAATGAGAGTACATCTCTCTTTATACAATACTGTGATGGTTCACCTTTCATGAGTTACAAGATCACCCATGTGGTGGTTCACCTTCCATAAGTTACAAAGTGCATAATAATTTGATAATATACCTTGATGGTTACATATGACATATTCCCTAGTGGTTACATATATGATTCTATGATATTATTCTCCTACCTATTTTCATAATTTGACATGTGGCCTTATTTACTCCATAATTAATTTATGGTTCATACCATTATACAATACAATATCAAATTATTAAGTACCTATCTTAGGTATCTAAGATTCCATCCCTTTACGAAATGTTTCATCCTTAAAACATTAGAAGAGGCTAAATAATATGATCTTCTAAGCCATGCTGAACAATTACCACTCTCAATCATCCATCCATCTCAATGAGACTATGATTGTTGGTAGTCTTTATTGATGCCAATGCCATGTGTTGGAAGCATAAAATTCACTTATTTTCATCCATACGTGCTTGCATTTATGACTAGTAGCATATCCAAAGTTTTTTCTTCTCTGGTTCCTTGTATATACCTCATTGTTTTTTTGCTACCTCAAGCTTTGTATCCATGATTGTTGCCTCTCATGGTTGTGTGGATGGTGATATACTCCAACCTTAGCTTGATGTTCAATATTTTCGAACTCTTCAACATCTTGTGCTTTTTTCAAGCTCCCATATACAAAATGTTTTGTCCTTCAAATATTAGAAGAGGCTAAATAATATGATATTGTGAGCCATGTTGAATACTTACCACTCTCGATCATCCATCCATCCCAATGAGACTAGGATCAGTGGTGGTCTTTGTTGATGCTAATGCCATGTGTTGGAAGCATAAACTTCACTTATTTTCATCCATACTTGCTTACATTTATGACTGGTAGCATATCCAAAGTTTTGTCCCCTCTGGTTCCTTGTATATCCCTCATTGTTCTTTTATTGTCTTAAGCTCTATCTCCATGATTGTTTCCTCTCATGGTTGTGTGGATGGCGATATACTCTAACCTTAGCCTGATGTTCAATCTTTTTGGACTCTTCAACATCTTGTACTTTTTCAAGATCCCATATTTGAATTTGTCCTTGGATTCTGATTTTGCTTCTTCTTTGAACTTTGTTTCATGATCTTTTGCAACTTGCTTTCCTACCATAACTTCTTGGTTTACCCTTGATGCTTGCACTTTAGACTAAGAGATATCTTGCAATGTTATCTTTGTTTTGCAATACCATAACTTCATAAATTTATTTTGCACATTAATGTTAATAGTACCCAAAGAATGCAACCAAGGATAACCAAGAATAATATCTACATCATTCATCTTAATAGTATGAAAATCTGAATGTAAAACATATTTATCCATGGTGATTTTCAAATCTTCAAAAATTTGAACATTTTGACCCTCAAGTTGTATGTCTTTGATTTTATTTGCTTGAACTTACAACCTCACAATCAAAGACATATTGATAATATTATATTTGCTGCTAGGGTTAATGGAAACAATAATTTATTGATTTTAAATGCAACCATGAACTTGCAAAATAGAATTTTTACATTCAAACAAATATTTTTTACCATTGTTTGGCCTTGACATAAAAAGTGTAGTGTCCTTAGCTGCCACATTATTATCTTTTTCTTTTGATCCCCATTTGCTTAAAAATACAAATTAAAATTCTTCTTGTGTATGTGTGTATTTATGAGCATGAGCAAAGTTAAAAAACCATAAAAAAGCAACCCCTTTCAAGTAATCCCAAATCTTCACTTTCCTTTCTCGTTTAGAAAAATGTAAAGAAAAAAATTTCCACTTCATGAACCATTCCTTAACATCAATATCTTCTCCAAAGAATATTGGCAACTCCATATTATTTATTTATTAAGCAGCTAGGGTTTAAATAACCAAAAACTCTCAAAAATTAAAATTTCTTAGGTCTCATCTATTTATTTTTTCAAACCATTAAATATGTAGATTTCTCCAAAATAAAACAAACAACTGATCTGCTTACCCAAATTGAGAGTTATGATTTTTTCCCTTTGTATGAATTTTTCGTGCAACCCAAACACCAAAAGCCCAACTTGCAACAATTGTAACTCCCTCAATACTTAACAAAATTTAACAAGTGAATAGTAATTTTTGTAGTACTCAAAATAACCTACATGTTGGTGCAAAAATCTTCTAAAAATGATTGCTAAAAAATTCAATATGATTTTTTCTTTTTGAAAAAAATCATGCAACCAAAAAACAACATAAATAACCCAACTTCAAACAATCATAACTTCCTCAATACTTATCAAAATTTAACAAATGAGTAGTCATTTTTGTAGTACTCGAAATGATCTACATGCTTTAAAAAAATGTTTTAAAAATGATTATTGAAATAAAAATTATGGCCTTTGCAAAATGTGACACTTTTCTAAAAAATGTGCCCTAGCTTTGCAAAGACACCCCACTTTGCCCAAATCATTGATCTAATACCAAATGTTATGAACCTCTCTTATCATTACCATAAATAATTCATCAATATGCAAAAATATACAACAGGCATCCACAAATATATCGAACAATAACAATCCACACAGTAAAATAGAGCTAATACCCTTGAAGTAGGGCAACAACGTATAATGTTTTTTATTGGAAGGAAGCCACTCCACAAGATCTTTGGATCCACGAGCCAAGACTTCTACAAGAATAATTTATATATTCATTTTTTAATGGGAGTACATATCTCTTTATACAAGAGTGTGATGGTTCACCTTTCATGAGTTACAAGATCACCCATGTGGTGGTTCACCTTCCATGAGTTACAAAGTGCATAATAATATGACAATATTCCTTAACGATTACATATGACAATATTTCCTATTGGTTACATATATGATTCTATGATATTATTATCCTACATATTTCTAATTTGACATGTGACCTTCCTTACTCAATAATTCATTTATGGCTCATACCATTATACAATACAATATTAAATTATTAAGTACCTATCTTAGGTATCTACCAATTAACCTTAACCTTAATACTCAAGGCTTGATTATCTAAACCTAGGACTTGAGCTTATAATAATAAAAATAGATGACATGGCTATATTATATTTGTTGCATGGCTCCCCACTTAGAAATCTTTGTCCTCAATGCTAGAAAATATTGGAAAATCCTCTTAGGCTTCCACATAGCATTTTCTTTTGGAAGGTCCTATCACTTGATGAGAAAATTTTAAATTTTCCAAGACCAAAGATAATAAAATCAAGATCACAATATTACCTTATGCTAGAGAGTGATTCAACCTTCTTCATTGAGTACTAGAAGCTTCATCTAGGATTCCACTTTTTGGCCTATAACCTATTTGAGATATGATACATGAAATATAGGATGGATGTAAAAAAATGGTGGAAGCTCTAATCGCCATGCCACTTCACCAATGTGATGAACCACATTGTAGGGCCCATAAAATCAAGGAGCCATTTTTTACTAGACTTTGTCTTCAAGAACAATTGCTTATAGGATTGTAGGCACAAAAAGACCATATATGTAGACACCTAAAACACATCATATCGAGGAGACTACCTAAATGGACTCCTTGAAACCATGTGATCCACCTTGGGCAACCTCTAGGCTAAAACAATGGCTTTCACCACTTAAGTAGGGATATTTTCCTTTGTAAACAAGGTCGTCTCACCTCGATACGACCTCTAGAATAGGGTTATCTCACCCTGAGATGGTTGCACCAAAAGCAAAATTTAAAAATAAAGTGGGATAGCTGGTAGTCAAAATTATCATTTAATCCCACACATGATCTTGCACCATGATTTAACACCTTGCATGAGCCAAAATAGCAAAAATGTATGCATTAGTCAATTGTATGAAATTCTAAATATAAGCATTCACTTTTCTTAATGTGAACTGCTTATTTGTTTTTCATGTGAAGGTTTTGTGCCATTATTAGATTTCTTTCAAGAAATCTATATATTGGCACTCACCCTCTCAATTTGAACCCCTGTGATCTTTACTCTCTTGCAATTTTTATTGCTTGGTTGTTGCATTCTTTGTTACCTTGATCTTTATCGTTACAAAGTTCAAGCTTTCCCGTTGTTGAAAGTCATGCCGCTAGATTGCCATAAGGGTTGAATGTCGTGCTTCCATCTTGAGAAAAAATCAATCACTTCTACATTGATGATTGATCAGACCCACTAAGTCACTATCAAGTGCACCAATCTATCGACAAAACCACAAATCAAATCTAGACATCACCCTTGAATTGGTCTAGAAAATACTGTCAGAAAAAAATAGCCATCTCGATTTGAGATGACCTGTAGGTAAGATTGTCCTACCTTGAGACGACATCTGGAAGAGATAAATTTATTTGTTTTTTCTTTTAGTAGTGTTTTACAAAACACATTTCCTATTTTTTACAGTAGTTTACATTTATGTTCATACATTTGATTCAATTTTATTTTAATATTATTTATCATTACAACAAGCTCCATCTCAAAGGGCTTTGCACATGCTATTAACTATTTTATTTTCCTTGTGTGTAGATTACAAGTTTCCACAAGGATAAAGGAATGCAAGACCTTGGCATCGAGCCCTATGCAGTGGTTACAAAAGTCCGCTCCAAACACTTATGATTATGAGGAGACCTTGTAGAGTGTGCCCCGATTCATTTAGAAAGGGAAAAAACCCTTGGTTGTCGTAATGATTGTATCACATCATCGAACTTCCTCAAGGAGGCGTATTTGTAATACACTTTGAGAATATCATTAATATAAAAGACTTGGCCCACTGGTTCTTACTCTTCATCTTTGTGTATTGGTTATATGGTCATGTTCATTATTGTTTTACATTATTATTGGTTGCTTTTACTGGTACACTGGATTTTGAGCATATCATGTGGTGATCACAGTGGGACCACCTAGTCCCTTTTTAAGAACTTCAATGGATTATTGATAATTTTTTATGTCTTATAGGTACCCAAAAGCAGTTTTCTTGGGTCAAAGAAAAAGCGGGATGAAAATAAAGTCAGTAATTTACATCGAATGTAGGCTATCAAAGTAAGTTGTTTTACCTTATTTTCCTATTTTCTATAAAGAAAAGCAAAATTTTCCAAATTATAGAAAAGGATTGCAGAAGACTTTAAGTTCTTAAGTCTCTATTTGTGGTTGTCTATGTTCTAGACGTCCCTTGTATGTGGTTGTCTCTAGATCAGACAACCTCTATCTACAACCGTCTTTGTGTGAGATGGCTTTTGTCTGCTACTGTTTGGATTGCTTACTTGTTTCCTGATTAAGGGCTAATCATGTGTCTACTATTTTTGAAAAACAAACATTTTTTTTTTCATTAGTGAAAATAATTGTGTGCTTCGTAATTTATTTACTTTTGCACAATAAAATGAACCCTCACACAATCACACAGTATTATAATGTTGGCCAGTTGGATTTCATCACCAATGACCAGTAGCAATCACACGACGTGGGAATTCATATCCCACCACAGATTGGCCCCATAGAAACCTTAGTAGCCCCAAGCGAGTGGCTTTCTAGATTTCATCACCATAAAGTCTCCTACTTTTGGGTGCACCTGAAGTAGGAAGGATTAGCAATTCCCTTTACCACAGGGCTTTTCATATAATTAGTGGATGCAACTATCGTTCTTGTTCATGCCCTAAACACGCGGGTTAAGCGAAAGTATGAGTATACCGGTAGTAGAACATTAGACAACGTGACCCCTTCTAGGGTTATTTATTTCCATAGGTTTACCTTGAGCCATATCCAGTGTAGGAAGCCACTTTTTGTCGTTTGAGTTATATTCCTTGATAGGGGGTGTGCTCAAACTACCTTTAGTAGATTTTTATTTTGTTTACCCTTAAATTTTATAGGAATAGGGTTTTCAACATCAAAACACACTAAAGTTAGTAATAGAAATTACAAAAAAAATTTAAAAGAGATAAACACATTTTTTGCTTGTTTGTTTCTTTACTATTTAGCTAAATTCAAACCATGGTAATGACACACAATCAAGCTTAATCAAGAGCTAGTATTGCTAAAAATTTTCAAGGGGACATTAAATGTCTTCAAATCTGTCCAAAGGACATGACCATCCGTTAATGACATCCTAGGTTTCATCGTAACACCAATATCATATATAGGAAATTCAACCTTTAGGACATCCCTATTTAGGATGTATTTGCAGGTCCTCAATATGATCAGAGTGATGAACTTCCTAGTCAAGACATTCTACATGCTTTATTTAGACAAAATCCTTAGCATATAGGGGTTCCTATTAGGTCAATGTCATGAGTCTATATTTCGGCTTGCTCTATCCATAAATCAAAGTATGAATAAGAGTATATACCATGGCCCAACCTGGATGAGCAAGACACTTCACTTGATCGCCCATGGATGAGTTAGAAATATGCTCATCTAGATAGGTACAACACTCATCATCCTAGTAAGACAACCATATTAGCCCATGCCTTTCTTGCAGATGAGAAAGAGGAAGACTCAAGTCATCCTCCTACTCCTCATGAAGAGTATTCCATGCAAGCATGTTGTACCTCTACACCACTCGAGTACGTAGAGCTTACCTTTAAGCCTGAATATCATGTTAATGCGACCTCCCTTGATCATGGGAAGTAGGTGGCCAAACCTTCTAGGGCCGAAAAGTAATTCAAAGACCAATCGTATCAATATGAGGGCAAATCAACCCCACATAAGTGATCAAATAGACCAAATACCTAGGCAAAACATAAATAGATAAGAGAAGCTATACTAACTATAGCAAGATAAGCTATGATTGGATCAAAGGTGCCTAGACCAAAACCAATTGGATCAACAAAGGTTGCACCAAAATAGGTTGCATCAACAATAGTTACGTTAGGAACAGTTACAAAAGGCATTACACGAGAAGTTCCTACTCCTAGTACCCATGGACAATAATTCCATCAAAGGCACCTTGCGCAATATCATACCCTGCCACCTATGCCAAATCAAAACCATCCTCCTTGTGTACCTATCTATCACCATAGGTCTCAATAGCATCAATGGGAGTATGAGGCCTATGAGGACTTAGAGTCATATTATCAGGAATAGGGGTACCTTGAGTCACTTTACAAGGATATGGTTGATGACCACATTCAACCACCTCGATTTAATAGACATCTTCTACTTCCCACTCTTCAAGGATAAATATGGGTAGATGATATCATATCACCTAAAACTTACAAGCTACTTACAAATTGTATTAATTCATTGGAAAAACAAGCTTTAAGAACAGGTTATCAAACCACGTTGCATCAACTGTGTAACCAACCACTTCACCCTTCTATGCCATGTCCTCCATATCTTGAACATTTTGAAATGTCAAAATTTTATAAGTTCAAAGGATATGAAGATGCTCAAGTTCATATCACTAACTTCATGAATGTGTGCTTTCATATCCAAGATGATGATGCCATTATTCTTAGGAAATTTCTCATAAACCTAGTTGGCTAGCTTTAGAGTGGTATAATAATTTACCACAACACAACGTACACTCCTTTGAACAATTGGCAAATGTATTCTTGGAATGCTTCTCATTCATAATTAGAGAGAAAGCAGCATTGACTGATTTGTATAATCTCAAGCAATTTTATAAAGAGTTAGTCATGGATTATGGTAAGCGATGGAGAGCAATCATCACAAAACTACCATTTATCTTACCTATCATAGAGCTCACTCGATTGTTTACTAAGATTTATTTAAAATAGATCTCACTCCTACTACAACTCCAACAGTACAACACATTTGAGGAAGCCCTAGCTCAAGCGAAGGTTATTGAGGACATCAAGGTCCAAGAGGGTGAGATCAAGCCCCAAAAATAGGAGTGGAACAAAAATTCTAAAGGAAACTACATGCAATAAAAGCTAGCTCCAATAAATCAAGTTGTTTTAAGCATCCTAGGGCCTTCACAACAAACTGCACCTCAACCACCTAACTATCAGGCCCAACCTCCACCTATGCAATATAATGATCGACATGAACAAAACCAATGAATGAATCAAAAAAATTATCCTCCTTGCTAGTATATGCCATTGCTTGAGTCATTGGCATCACTCTTTCATTGATTATGCAAGGCAAAGGCCATCAATATGCTTGAGGTTTGACAACCAGATCCAAATAAGCTAAAATACAAAAAATTATTAGAAATAGAGTCTATTCCATAATTCGGGTTATGTAAATGTATCTTCAAGGTACATACTTAAATTACTTTAGGGGGAAGTTATCTAGTTACTTCATGCAATGTAGTAAGTGCACAAGTGTCACTGTGCAAGTTGTACGTGTGCAAGTTATCCCTTGCACATCTAGATAGAGTGTTGGCCAAGTATCCTATTTTACCTATATAAGGATGGCATCTTAGGTAGATAGACATAGAGTGAGAATTACATAGAGTGTGATAGACATAGAGTGTATCATAGTGTGTGACACCATCCATTGGTGATGGATGCAATGTAGTTCAGTTGCTTTATATTGAAGTGTTCATTTTCTCCATAGCTACATTGTAATATTTTATATTTCAGTCATTTAGAAGATTTACTTTCTTTCATATTATTTTGCATCTTGTGATTGTTATCTCTCCATGCTTGCTACATCGTAAGCTAACAAAATTATAGGGAGGATTTACATTATCTCTATAATTATCAGAATGGTCATGGTATTCAAACTTGCTACACGTTCAAGAACCTTGTGTAAGACATGATAGAGTGGAATGAGCTTCAGATCAATAATCCTCTCGCTGTAAAAAACCAACAAATTGGCATATTCTAGGATTTGTTACCTACGCATGGGGGCCAAGCCAAACAACCTAGGAAAGTGAATGAGACACATACATACTCACCACAATAGGGTTTTATTGGGATGATTAGCATAGTGATGAGGAACTAAAGATATATGAATCAACCTACACAACCTCTAGGTCCAACCATTATTCCTTCAATGTCACAACAGTTGCCACAACCAACCCCAATCCAAATTCCACCACCTCACCCGATGCTCATGATAATAAGTAGACTTACTCAAAGTCTAAATATGACATAGACAAAGCTTTCTATATACGAGCTAATCCAACAGTCAACTACGCATCGAGAGGCTCTAATGGAAATTCTAAAGTCAATTGAACTGCAGCCATAAGACCCTAACTATTTCAAAAATTTTGTGGGGCATGTTCAAAGCTGCAAGGAACCTGTTATAATATTTTGTGATTATGAAATCAATCCAATACCCACCGACATAGTTGATCCTCCACTGCGTATCATTACTAGTGTGAATCATATCCCTTATAAATGGGTCTTGATAGATATAGGTTTCTCCATTAATGTTATTGCCATTGTTGCACTTCAAAATCTTAGTCTTCCATCATCACACATTTTAGCATCTACATTCACCCTTCGAGCTTTTAACGATGCTCTATGCTCCACCATCAGCATAATAGTCCTCCCTATTTAGGTTGGGCTAAAAACAATTCCTATATTGTGCCACATATTGGAGGGTGCAATGCAGTACATCTTACTTGGTAGACCTTGGATCCATGATATGAAGTGCATCCCTTCCATATTGCACCAATGCATCAAGTACATCCATGAAGGGCAAGTTCATATAGTTTTTACAAATTTAGAGCCCTTCAAGTTTTACAATATGGTCAATCACCCGCAAGAGTCTACCTTGCCTTCGGTGCATCTGGACATCCAACCCAATGCTCCTATCAAAGGTCCAAGTCCCTCACCGTAACCATATACCAATCCATTACCCCCATCCCAGCCATCGCCATTGGTACCTTTGATAGATTCCTACCTAAAGGATTTAATGATAAATAATCTATCGAAGGCACCAATTGATAAAATCCTATCATCCATCTCCATTATTTTTGAAGTAGCCATTCCAAATCCTATGGATGAGGAATAATTCCTCGTGGAAATGGATGAGTCATCCCAACCTACATCTCCATCATCATCCCCATTTTCATATATCACAATCCACATGACCAATCAAGGGCTCACTGAGTATTTGGTACAAAATATTACCTTTACTCCCCTCATCGAGTTAGTGCAAGACATGGGTAGATCTCACCAACCTCTGTTGCCCATAGGTACCATTATCCCTCTAGGGTGTCCTTCGAATTAGATGAATTTTGTCTATAGGGGTTTTGAAATTACCTCAGAATCATCTCCTATGATAGAAGACGATGAGCTATTCTTCGTGAATATCAATTAAATGTCAAACCTAGATTTTGCCCTACGATACTTTTACCACTACAATTGGTGAGAAAGCGATATTGGTCAATATGAATAAGGTCTTCAAACCCCTTACCAACCACAATATAAACTACCTATAGATAGGTTTGACTTAGGGTATTCCATGCATATGCTAGATGAGCTCCTTGTAGACTCGCTCCAACACCTTACCATAGGCTTTGGGGATGAGATTGATGATAATGACTACACTGATCCTAGTTACATTCATCTACTAAGTGATCATCTCCCAATCATGATGATAACTATTGAGCCCTCTAACTCTTCGAGTGAGGCATCTGAAGAAAATGAGGATGAGACAAGTTTAGAGTATCTCGGTCCTAGCCACATTTAGTGGCTTAATGAGCAGGTTCAAATTGATCCTCTTTCATCCTCTAATCAAGAGCATATAAGTGGTTGGATTTTCGATGATGAGACTAAATAAGAAGATACCAAAAAATAAGAAGAGTTTGACCTAGGTGATAACCCTAGAAATAGTTGGATCAAAGAGGATGGTGAATCCGACCAAGATTGTGATGACATGTCTACCGATTCACCTTACCATGAGTATGATGCAATATATTACTTCAAATATCTTGAAGGATGAATTAGCTTCTATCAAGCCCCTCAATGATATTTATGAATTATACCTTCATCTATTCCCTAGTTGAATACCCATTTTACGATAGCTTCTTCCACCTAAATATCCAATCGCTGTCATTTCGTATAGGCCACGCCCTATCATTCCACCACCTCCTCAACCACCCTCAGTGCATTTGCATCCCCCCATATTCTATAAAATCTTCCCACCAGAGATGGATATTATCTACCCACCATCAATATGATATCCATTGACATCATCGTGTCACTCCACTTCTCAGGTGACCCTTCAAAACCTTTGCACCTCAACCATGAGGCCATTGATTTTGATCGTGTTGTGTTTCTGCTATCATCCTCAAAATTATTGCCTTGTGAAGAAATGTTATAGCCATTTAATTTCTCCCTAGAGTCATCTAAAGATGTTTTTCAAGCTAAGATCAAACCTGATGATATGATCAATTCTCTAAATTCACCTGATGACATCCATTTGATCGCCACATCTCATCAACTCAAGGAGGGATCCCATATGTCAATTGAGAAAACAATTAACATAGATATCGACATTGATCCCATAGTTCTTAAAAACATCAAGTAGGGAAAAATTTTATCCCTTATGAACAAATTGATTACATAACTCTCTTGATAGAGAAGAAGGAGGTTTTTGCTTGGTCTTACAAAGACATGTCGGGTCTTGACCCAACTCTGGTTGTGCACAACTTAACACTCTACCTAAAAATTAAACCATTCAAGCCAAAAATCTATAAAATACATCCAACAATAGTCTTTATGGTTAAATATGAACTTCAAAAGTTGTTGTATGCAGTGTTCATTCAACCTATCGACTATTTTGATTAGGTATCCAACATGGTCCTTGTTGAGAAACCAGATGGGAAGATTCGCATATGCACCGATTTTTGTGATCTTAATAAATAAGTCCAATGGATGAATTTCCACTCCCAAACATTGATGCACTCATTGATGTGATTTCCAATCATGAAATGTTGTCTCTCATGGATGGTTTTTTGGGTTACAACCAAATTTTATTCAATCCAAAAGACCAGTCCAAGATGGATTTTACAATATCTTGGGAACATTTTATTATAAAGTCATACCATTTGGTCTTAAAAATACTGGTGCTACTTACCAGTGGGCCATGACATACATATTCCATGATTACATCCATAAAATATTGGAATATTAAATGGATGACTTATTAGACAAATCCTTGTTGCATCATGAACACATCGATGTTCTAAGAAAGGTCTTCGATCGCCTTATAGAGCATAACATATGATTGAACCCCAAGAAGTGTGTTTTTAGAGTAACATCTAGAAAACTCTAAGTTTTCATAGTCTCTAAATGAGGAATCTAAGTTGATCTAGATAAAGTCAAGGTAATCCTATAAATGATTCATCTTATCAACCTTAAGTAGCTTCATAACTTACAAGGGAAGATCACATCTATTCGACGCTTCATAGCACAACTTTTGGATAAATATTGATCGATGAATTAACTGTTGCAAAAGGGGGTCATCTTTAATTGGGATGATGAATGTCAAAAAGCCTTTAATGAAATCAAGCTATACTTGACACCTTCATCAGTACTTGCTCTGCCTAGACTTGGTGTACCATTCTTATTATACATATTAGCTACTAAATTTACCTTAGGGACCATGTTGGCAACAGAAGAATGAGGTAAACAAAGAACAAGCTATTTACTATATTAGTTGCACCTTAGTCAGCTACGAGCTCAAGTATGTATAATTGAGAAGCTTTGCTTGGGGGTGGTCTTCACCACCAAGAAGATTTGATATTACATGCTAAATCAAACAACATGTGTCATTTCTAAAGAGAACCCTTTACAATATGATGAGTCACATGTATCACAACAATCATACCAAAAAGTGGTTAATATTGTTGACAAAATTTGACCTCGATTTCATAGATTAAAAATCTATTAAAGGTTAAGTTATCGATTATCAACTAGAAGAGGCTCCTCTCTAGGATAATAAGCCTCTTACAATAAAGTTACCTGATGATGCAGTCTTCACATTATCAGACTCACTAGAACCTGAAGAGCCAAAAACTAAAGCTGATATGACACTATTCTTCAATTGTTCTAAATGTGAGCAAGGGGTGGTACATGAATCATTTTTTTTAGACTATAAGGGGTTCCTATTCCCCTATCATTTAAACTCAATTTCCTATGCACCAACAATAATACTAAGTACAAAGCCATTATTTTGGCTCTTTAGACATCTACTACCATGAACATCAAGAAGCTCAACAAATTTGGTGATTCCTTGCTCATTGTCAAACAGGTCAAGAAAATTTACTAATGCAAGTATCCAATCTTGAAATTATATAAAGCCCTTGTGGATAAATTATTATCTAAATTTGAATGGTATGACATTGAGATACTTTTAAATACAATCAATATACTTTTAAAGACAAGCAAGATGTCCACATGATTCAGATTGAACCACACCAAGATAAATTCTCTCAAATACACGACTTAAAACATGCATCCTGGAGGTCCTTGGTCTCGTAGAGTCCTTGTGACAACATAACAACCATCTATCTTAGGAACGATCCCAATCCTCATTTGTGCAAGATGAATCTCAAAAGGATCAAGCATTTCATTTAGTCAAAACTCAACCATATCAAGATTGGTTAGCTCAGCTAAAATATTTCCTAAAACTTGGAATTATCCCTTCAAGATTGTTGCATGTCGCCAAATGGATATTCAAGAAAAAAGTGATAAAATGTGTTTTATTATGAGACATACTTTACTGTTGAAGCTATAATGGTCTTCTCCTTCATTGCTTAGAGCACCAAGAATCTCCTTGGACAATCGCTCAAGCTCATGATGGTACTTATAGTGGCCATTTTAACTGTATGGCTATTGCTAAGCACATCCTCTGAATGGGTTATTACTAGCCCACTATGGGGAAATATTGTTGTGATTATGTTAATAAGTACATTAAATGTTAATTTAAGAATTATCAGGTAATTATGAGTGAGCTAAGGTTTAGCGGGTGCGGCAGGAGTGAGGGTTTAAATTTTTTGGGCAGGAATCTCAGCCAAGGTGGCAGAGGTAGAGTAGGTATGAAAGGGGCGAGTGGGAACCTTGATCATGGATCAAGAGAGGATCCAGAGGAATGCGGTCAGGATGCGATAGATTTGGAGGCGAGCATCACATGGGGGCTGACCCTCCTCAAAAATACCCCGACAAAAAAGATACGAAGGACAATGCGGGGCCCAAGAAGTGGCTATATTTTGCTGAGACTCTTAGAGGAAAAATAAAGGAGGTTCTCTCTCTTCCGTCCCTAGTTACAGCAAATAATAAAATTTCGGCCCCAACAAGTTCCATGAGCCCTTTTATTTCAATGGAAGAATTCTCCTTGGTAGGCAATTTTTTTGGAGGTAGGCCGGACATGGAGACTACCAGGGCTTGGGTGACGGGTAAATGGTGACCGGTAGGCAGCTTGGAGTTGGTAGCTCTAACTCGAGGGTTCTTAATTATCCGTTTTAACAATATGGAGGATGCTAACCACATTTTAACAGAAAGTCCATGGTTTTTGGGCAAAAGGAGAATTTTTCTCAGATGATGGGGTGACTATTTCGACCCTGAAAAGAAAAATATTAACATTACCCCTATTTGGGTTCATCTCCCGAGTCTACCTGCCTAGTTCTTCAATGAATATTAGTTGCAGGGCATAGCCAAAATTATAGGGGACCTGATCTCCATTGACCATGTGACCTTTTCCAGGACAAGGATGAATCATGCATGAATCTACGTAAATGCTAATTTGGATAATGAATTTCCAAGGTTTGTGGAGCTAGAGTATGGAGAATACTATCGAAAATAGTCGATAGAATACAAGAACATACCGATATTCTATGCAGAATGCAAAAATCAAGGACATCTATGCAATCAGTGCCCTAACCTGGCAATGAATAGAGAAAAACAGAAGCAAGGAATGCTAGACAGAGAAAATTTGAGGAGTTTCCCTGGTAGAGGCGATTTCAATCAGGGAAACTATATCTACCAAAAAATAAAAGAGAGGGTGTAGGATCCCAACAAGACAAAGGAAAAAAACAGGTTGTTGGCAACCAAAATACTCAGGTAAGTTCCAATCCTCTAGTTTCAAATAAATTTTCAATTCTATCCAATATGGGAGTAGGAGGATTATCGAAAGACATGGAAGCCCAGAACCTTTAGGCTAACCTTTTTTACTCTCTAGAATCCCCATCCAAGTTAGGATCCTCAAACCCTAATGCTGAAATTACTGTAAGCCCCGTGGGCATCACAAAGCCAAACCCTAATGCCCGATCTCTAGAATCCCCATCCAAGTTGGGATCCTTAAACCCCAATGCTGAAAATACTTCAAGCCCAGTGGGCATCCCAAATCCAAACCCTAGTGCTGAAGAACTTAGGAAGAAAGTTGAGGTATTAGAAAATAAAAAATCTCATCTCCCTAACATCATCACTAGGATACAGGTGAATATTACTGAGGGGTCATCCCACATACTAGGGAAATATAGGAAAAAAAGAGAAGATTTGGATGTATGGGTGGAGATATATGAAACTCTTCAGACTGAGGAATATGACAGTCCAGTTTTGCAACAAATTGCCTCCCCTCAGTTTAGTCCTAAATAAACTAGGAGCACTATGAAGTCTCCTATAGATTTTGGAAGTGAAAAAAGAAGAGGGTGAATATCAAATGTTGAGAATCAAAAAATAAAAATTGATAATGACATTGCCAATGGAAAATAGAGAACCTTGTTTCAATAGGTTATTATGGGTTCTGAAGACAACAAATTAGGAAAATCCCCTCAAGGGAGGGGGAGAGGAAGAAATCCCAAACAATCTAAATGAAGTTCCTCTCATGGAACGTGAGAGGCCTCAATGGCCTGCCCAAACACAGGGAAGTCAGTGTAATAAGAAATCAAGTGAATCCAACTATTATCATGTTGCAAGAAACAAAAACTAATGAGATTCAGTCAAAAAATAGCAAAAAAAATATGGAATCAAGGGGATATGGTTTGCAAATCATCTAGAGGAGCGTTTGGAGGCCTTATGACTTTGTGGGATCCTCGGATAGTAGAAGGCACCATTATTCAGAAAGATGACAAGGTTCTTAGTGTTTTACTTAAGGAAATAAACAACAACAAGTCATGGATCCTTTCAAATATTTATGCCCCGACTTCAATTCAAGGGAGAGCTCTACTGTGGGAGTACTTAGGCAATCTGATTGAAATCTTCCATAATGTTTGCTAGATTTTGGCTGGGGATTTTAACACTCCTCTTTACCCTTCAGAAAAAATGGGTGGAAATGGACCACCTATCAAGAGCATGGATGAGTTCAATGAATTTGTGAACTCCAATATGTTGATGGATGTAAAAATTAGAGGAGCAAATTATACCTAGAGCAATCGACGGATAGGGTGTCATCTCATTCAAGAAAGGCTTGACATGTTTTTCTATCAAAGGAGGGTACAACTCTGTTTGGTGATTCTACCCTGCAAGCCCATCCTAAAATTGCCTTTGATAATAATCCCATTTTTTTGGAGATCCCTTACTCTCCACCCTTCAATAAAAATTTCAAATTTCAATCTATGTGGATCAAACATTCCAGTTTTAGAGATAACTTAATTCAGTGGTGGCAGCAGCTTATTAGGGGTAGTGCAACTTTTAAACTTGTTGGAAAATTAAAGTTTGTTAAGGAAAAACTTTGAAATTGGAACAAAGAGGTCTTTAGGAACCTCTTTGAAAATAAAAAATAGGTTGTTGAAAGTTTGAAGATAATTGATCAGAGGATTCAACATGGTGATGCTGATGAAACTACTAGGTAGGAGGAACAGATAAAACTAGCAGAGTTTCATAACATTTTGGCCTGTGAGGAAATATATTGGAGGCAAAAATCAAGAGCTCTTTGGTTGAAATATGGAGATTCAAATTCTAAAAATTTTCATGTCACCACGATTAGAAACAAAAGCAATAACAAGATAAAAAATTTAAAAAAGCATATGGTTTTATTACTTAGGACTTAACAGAAATAAGAAAGGAGGCAGTAACTTATTTCAATTCTATCCTTGGTCAGGAATCGCAGTGCAATGAGGTGGCAAAATATATTCTCTTGCAATCCATTCCTAGCATAATAAATGAGGATATAAACCTTAAGCTTCTAGATCCATTTTTTGATGAGGAAATTAAGGAAGCCTTGTTTAGCATGGAGCTAGACAAAGCCCCGAGACCCGACGACTTTCCCCCTCGTTTCTATCAAGTTTTTTGGGACATCATAAGTGAGGATGTAATTTTTGCTATCATAGAATTCCAAGCAAGCAATCATATCCCAAAAGATCTCAACTCTACTTTTATTTCTCTAATTCCTAAGAAGCAAACCCCTGAATGTATGGCTAACTTTAGGCCAATCAGTCTGTGCAATGTTTCTTACAAGATCCTAACTAAAGCCATTGCAAATAGAATGAGAGGTGTTCTATCCCACATCATAGATCCATGCCAAGGAAGCTCTTTTTAGGGCATGTCAATCTTGAATGGAGTTATAACTGTTCATGAAGCTCTATACTCTGCTCATAAGACTAACAGGTTTGTTTTTGTCCTCAAGCTTGATATGAACAAAGCATTTGACAGGCTAAATTGGGACTTTCTGATTACTATCCTCCTTAAGTTTGGTTTTCACCACCAATGGGTTAATTTGATCAAATAATGCATTTCTAAAGCATGGTTCTCGATTCTAGTTAATAGAACAACTGCTGGTTACTTTTAAAGTTGTAGAGGAATTCTATAGGGGGACCCTATCAACCCCATGTTATTCATCATTGTGGCAGAAGCTTTAGGTAGAACCATAAAAAATGCTTGCATTTCAAGGCTAATATCGGTAATCAAGGCAACATATCTCATTAGGGTTGTTTCTCACCAACAATTCATCGATGATACCCTTCTATTGACTAAGGCATCAATGGTTGAGGCCAAAATAATTAAATACATCCTATAACTCTACGAGGACGTTGCTGGTCAAAAAGTTAATTTTAGTAAAAGTAAGTTATATTTCTTGAACACCCCCATTTAGAGGCAAGGAAGGATTGCATAAATTTTAGAGTGTGATATAGCAAACCTCCCCACTTCGCATCTTGGTATCCCTCTTTTCATTTGTTCTCCTAGAGATTCAATGTGGGACAAGGTTATTGAAAGAATTCAAAAAAAACTTGTTGGACGAAAAAGGTTATCTTCTATCTCAAGCAGGAAAGTTGACCCTCACTAAGGCCTCTCTTCAAAGCATTCCAGTCTATTTCCTCTCAATTTTCAAAGCCCCGGTGAAGGTTTTCCAGAAAATTGGGAAACTCCAAAAAAACATTTTATGGACTGGATAAGAGGAGAAAAAAAGGACACACCTTGTAGGATGGACCAAAGTGTGCAAACCCAAGGAAAATGGGGGCTTAGGTCTGAGGAGAATTTCTCATATGAATTTAGATTTACTAGCTAAGCAGGCATGACACCTCATTTCTAGTGAAGAAAATGAATGGATAGTTATCATCAAACAAAAGTATCTTTAAAATATGGAATTTCTAAGTGACTTAGTTCCAATGAGAGGTTCTACTTTTTGGAAAGCAATTCTCAATTGTAAGGAAATCATCAAAAAAGGTTTAAGATGGGTTTTAGGCAATGGTGAGAGGATAAATTACTGGAATGATAGGTGGGCTAAGGACGAACCACTAACGCAATATCCTAACTTACCCCGAATCAGAGATATCACGGAAGAACTCATTGGCAGAAAAGTCTTCGATTATATGGTTGAGGACAGAGGTAGAATTAAGTGGAAACAAATAAGGATTCAGGGATTTCAAGAAAAATCAAATGATCTTTGTAAAATTCTCAGGCAACAGTTTATCCCCATGAGACCCAAGGAAGATCAAGTGACCTGGGCTCCTACAGAGAATGAGCAGTTCACTGTTAAATCAGCTTACAAGATTTTACTTGATGACGAGGATTTTATCCTCCAAAAGGACTTAGTTTGGATAAAAAATTTAACTCCAAAAATTACAGTCTTTTCATGGCTGGTTATCAAAGGAAGAATTCTAACCATTGATAATATGATGCGTAAAGGTATTTGTATCACTAATCATTGTTATCTATGCAGGGCTAATTGGGAGACCATTTATCACATTTTCCTTAAGTGCCCTTTTTCCTTGACTGTCCTAAGTGGGGTTTTTCAGGCCTTCAATATTTCTTGGGTTAATCCAACCACCATACTTGATTTGTTAGTCCAGTGGCCTTGCCCATTTTCCAGCCAAATACTTAGATACATGTGGAAAATTTGTCTCAATCACTATCTTTGGTAGGTGTGGTTAGAAAGGAACCATAGATTCTTTAATGAGTCTATCCATGATCATCAAACTATCATTGTTAGGATCCTATCCTTTTCCAACAAGAATGTGAACCTTATTCCTTTTGATAGTCATAAACCTCAGCTGTAGGAGACCATGATTGCTCAATCTTTAAGCTTAACCTTGTTAGATGAGTCTATGCCTAGGGTAGTCAACCCCAGAGCCAATGTTAAGTGGTCCCCACCTCCTACGGGTTGGTTTAAGCTTAATTTTGATGGAGCGGCTAAGTACAATCCTAACAGAGTAGGTGTTGGTGACATTGTGTGAGATCATAATGGGAATATGATGCTTGCATTTCCTGAATATTTGGGAACAAGGACGAACAACAAAGCTAAAGCTAGAGCTATGTGGAGAGGCCTTCAAATGACTCAAGACTTAGAAGGAAATTTTATCTTAGAAGGAGACTCTATGCATGTTATAAATTTCCTCAATAATGGGAAAACACCTCCTTGGAGGATTAAAACAATTGTTGAAGAGGCTAGGATCCTTTTCTAGGAAAGATAGGACATAAAAGCCTAACATGTCTTTCGGGAAGCTAACAAAATTGCTGATAAGCTGGCCAATTTGGGTGTCGATGGTGATGGACTTTTCAAATGGGAACACAGTGTCCCAAGCAAAGTAGAGGAGCTTATTCAACAAGAATTCCAAGAATGATAGTCAAATTTACCAACAGGGAAGGCACTATAAGTTCGAAGGCTAGGAGTATTCCCGCCTCTTTTTTGAAATGGACTCACAATAAAAATTATCCGAGTTGTCAGTCTTCGTGGATGCTGCTTGGAAATACCACAAAGGCTAATGGGGACAGTCACATGTCAGATAACATGGATCCTAGTCGTCTTAGTAATTTAAGGTTGGTTGATAATCACAGGGCAGGAAAGAAATGACAATATAAGACTTCGAAACAGAGCCACGTGGACCACCATATAACCACCACCATAAATATAGCCAGCATGTTCACTTCTCCAAGGCTGATTGGCCAAGACGGGATATGATCCCAAAGCATGCCATATACGAAAGAAAGCAATTACCAAAGAATTATTAAGAGTAACTGTCAATATAGAGCTTGTGGGAGTTTTTTCAGTACTCTGTTATGTGTGTATGCAGCTAATTGTTTCTCCACTATTTCAATGAAGGGATCCGTGTCTGTTTCTTTTTTGTAATTATGTTGCAGGTGTGTTTTCTTGAAGTACACCCAAAATGTTGTATGGGAAGTTTCTTTTTGATAACAGGCTATGTGCCTTACCGGATATAATGGCTTTAGTGGCATGTAGATTTTACATATATAGGATCCTTAGTAAGGACATGTTCATCAACAACCCTGGGCTGATTTTTGTAAAAGGTTTTGGGTCAACTTGTAAAACCCGGTATTAATGCTATAGTATCTTATCTACCAAAAAAAAAAGTACATTAAATGTAAGCATCATGCTAATCTATCACACGTACCTTCACAGGAATTACAATGATACATTCATTATGGCATTTATCCCAGTGGGGTTTGAACTTAATTGGCAAAATATCACTCCCTTCTTCAGGCCATCACACATTTATTATAATAACCATAGAATATTTTACCAAATGGGTGGAAGCAATTCCTCTTACCACTATGATTGGACCTCGCATCGTGGAATTCATATTGTATAACATCATATGTCATTTTGGTATCCCATCCAAGATCATCTTGGAAAATGGACCTCCATTTAAGAACAAGGATATGAGAGCTTTGTGCATGAAGTACAACATACAACATAGCTTTTCAATGTCTTATTATCTGCACAGTAATGGTCAAGCAAAGACATCAAACAAAATAGTCATTATCATCCTTGAGAAAATCATCAAGGATAATCACAAAGATTGGCACCTTCAACTACCTCTTGCCTTATGGGCTTATAGAACTAGCATTCAGAAACTCACTAGGGCAACTCCATTTTCACTAGTATATGGCATCAAAGCCATTATACCCTTAGAATTAGAAATTTTGTTGTTGCACATTTCAATGCAAGAGTTCATCGATGATAACACTGCATGATAGGCTCACCTTCATCAATTGACCCTTCTTGATGAATGATGTGTTAATGCTCTCGAGCATATTTACATTTATCAAGATCACCTTAAACTAGCTTATGATACTAAAGTCCATATCAGGGACTTTAAATTTGGGGATATTGTGCTTAAAGAGAACCAATAAAATTCAAACTTGTCGTCCCACTTATGGGATAAATTTATGGTAAACTGGTTAGACTCATTCATCGTCACACAAAATATAGGACCATAGACTTGTCGGTTATCTTCTCTTGAGGGTATTGAGGAACCTGAACCTCTTAACATTCTCCACTTGTGGGTATTTCATGCATAAAACACAATGCATCAACAAAAAAAATAAAAAGAAAAATAATACAAAATCCAAAATTACAAAAACATTGCATTGCATACATCATCATGCATTCTACATTATCGTATTTCATTGATTAATTGCATTAGGCATATTCCTTCATTACACTTACTATAATATACACGCCCACTTGCTGGTTCTCGAGTTATTTTGGTTTGTGCTTGTTTGTTTTTGCAATGAAATGATTGGTTTTGCTTGTTTAGTTTGAGGCATTGACTTGAATTTCATTCATAATGCAATAAGGAAACAAACATTTGAACAAATGATAAATTTGCAGTAAGGAGATGGAGATTTATTTATTTAATTTTTTGACCTGAAAGTACAGGTCTATATTTGCACAACAAACTAGAAATTACACAGCTGAAACGTTCATTTGCTCGTAACTCGATCACCGGAACTCCGATTCCTTCCCCGTAAAGTGCAGTTGTCTCTCCAAATGAAGCCACCCAAAATGTAACCTTCAGAAATGTGAATCCAAGCCCAATTAATTGTTGCATGCACCCCGAGGTCGCTGCAGGCAAGATGTACGGCTACTGAAGGGTTCGACCTTGCCTTGTAAATTGCCTAGAATGATTTGATGGGATATTTCCCTACTGTGAGCAAATGACTCGATTCCCTAAGCGCCCATATGTTGTACGACCTGCTCCAGTATTGCATCTATCACTCCAAAATCAATCAAAATGGCACTGACCCAGATGAAGTATAGCCAAAACAATATAACCCAGATGGTCAGTTCATCAACCCAGATGAATTCAAAATTTGGCAAACCCTTGTCTGCCTCTGTTAAGCTCAGATAATCTCTTCGTGATAAGAAATTCAATCCCTGATCAGCTAGAGATGGTCTCACACATCTGAAACTGATAATCCTGCTAAGAAATCCACTCCCAACAAGCCCTGTGATCTTCTTGGTGAAAACCCCTGAAAAACTTCTCCAAAAAACATAAATTCTTCCATGCACCAATGAGCCTCAAAAAGCCAATTTAAAGAGAACATCAAATTAGGGTTTGGGCGCCCATTTTAGGTTTCCACAAGTCATTATTTTATAATTTTTAATTGATGTCTCTTAATGTCATTAAAGTGGTCACCCAAGTCCTAGACAAATAACTTTATGATTTTAAGTTATAACACTTTATAACTTAAAGTTATAACTTAACATTAAAACATGTCCCCTTTCACTTTGCCTAGCAACCCTTTTCCAAGGTCAACACTTGCAAATGGTAGAATTATACCCTCTGAATGTTGGGATTCTCGCCAAGCTGAGTCCCTAACCAAACTGTTTAGCCTAGGGGACCCCTGTGACTAGGCTAACAGGTCTCTGCTCCGTCTACTGCAGAGAAGGGGACATTACAGTCTCCCCTCCTCGAAATTGCTTGTCCTCAAGCAATTGGAATCCTGGAGTCTGCAATATAGCATCGCCCTCCCAAGTGGCATCTTCCTTAGGTAAGTTCCTCCATTTGATCAAATACTCTTTTATAGTCCTTCGCCTGAGGGTACGCTCTCTCTGCCCAATTACTGCCTCTGGAATTAATACCAACTTGCCCTCTTCGTCCAGAGGTGGTAAATCTATCGAGGGTGTGACATTGTGTCCCAATGCCTTCTTGAGGTGTGATACGTGGAACACATTATGCACTCTACTGCTCTCAGGTAGCTCCAGCTCATAAGCTACCTCACCCACACGCCGTGAGACTCTAAATGGGCCATAAAATCGAGGCTTAAGCTTCTCAGCTCCACTCCTCTTCAGCGATGACTGCCTGAATGGCTGCAGTCTTAGATAAACCATGTCACCTATCTCAAATGAGCGTTCAATCCTCTTCTGATCAACATATTTCTTTTGTTGCTCCTATGCCTGTCTGATGTTCTCTTGTAGTGAATGCATGATATCCTATGTCTCCTACAGAAAATCCTTGGCCCTGGGAACCCGACTGTCACCTAAAACCAAATCCATGAAGTTGGGTGCTTCATACCCATACAATGCCATAAACGGTGACATCTTAATCGACATGTGATAGGATGAATTGTAACAATATTCTCCTAAATGCAACCATCTAACCCATGCCTTCTGTTGTCCTGACACGTAATTCCTCAGATATCCCTCAACCCATTTGTTGACAATCTCTGTCTGTCCGTCAGTCTGAGGATGATAACTCATGCTCGGTGTCAGCTCTATCCCACACAATCTGAATAGCTCCTACCAAAAGAGACTCATGAATTTACTGTCTCGATCACTGACAATGGTCTTAGGCAAGCCATGCAGTCTGAATACCTCCCTGAAAAATAGCTCAGCCACCCTGTTGTTGTGAACCCTGTGGTGATGGCGAAGAAATGGGCATACTTCGTGAGTCTGTCTACCACCACATATAAACAATCCTTCCCCTGCACCTTGGGAAGTCCTGTAACAAAGTCCATGGATATGCTCTCCCACTTCTGTGAAGGAATGGGGAGTGGCTGAAGTAAACCCGCAGGGAATGTATGCTCGTATTTGTTCTGTTGGCACACAGAACACTCTCGGATGTACTGCAAGATATCATCCTTAAGCCCTCTCCAAGCAAACCTCTCCCTGATCTGCCTGTAGGTCTTATAGTAGCCAGGGTGTCCTGCCATAGGTGTATCATGTAGAAGTCTGAATATCTATCTCTTGAACTTGGAATCTGATGTGATCCAAATTCTGTCTCGATAGTAAATCACCTCATCCCTGACAACATACCTATCATCGTCCTGTGTACCCTCCAAGATCCGATGAGAAAAATCATCTTTGGCATAATCTGCTATAAGCTTGGGCCTCCAATCCTCAGTAATCTCTGCCAATGAACACAAGTGGGGGCGTCTAGACAGTGCATCTGCCACCACATTCTTCTTCCCTTTGACAAATTCAATGTCAAAGTCATAGGCCTGTATCTTACTGATCCACTTCATCTGCTTGTCATTGAGATCCTTCTAACTCAAAAAGTATCTGAGGCTATTGTGGTCAGTTCTAACAATAAATCTTTGGCCCACCAAATACTGTTTGTACTTAGCCAACGCATGCATGATGGCTAGCATCTCTCGATCATACACCGAATAGTTGGTCTCTCCTCCCCTCAGTTTCTGGCTCTCAAAGGCTATTGGATGTTTGTTCTGCATCAACACTGCTCCAATACCTTCACCTGACGCATCGCACTCCACCTCAAAAGGTTTGGTGAAGTCTGGAATGGCCAATACTGGACAACTGCTCATGACTTCTTTGAATCTATCAAACGCCTGTTGTGCCCTGTCTGACCACTGGAACACTCCCTTTTTAGTAAGGTCTATCAAAGGTGCTGCCAACTATGAAAATCCTTTGACAAATCTATGGTAAAAACCACACAACCCAAAAAACCCTTGAGTTGTGTAAGGGTGGTCGGAGGTGGCCAATCCAATATAGCATGTATCTTCTCAGGGTCCATCCTGACTCCCTGAGCACTGATGATATGACCTAAGTATAACAACTCGGTCATCCCAAACTCGCACTTAGTCTCTTTAGCAAAAAGAGACTCTGCCTCCAGAATACTCAACACCTCATCCAGATGCCTCAGGTGCTCCTCCCATGTGCGGTTGTATATGAGAATGTCGTCAAAGAACACCAACACAAATCTCCTCAACTGCCTCTGAAAAATCCTGTTCATGCAGGACTGAAATGTGGCAGGTGCGTTGGTTAGCCCGAATGGCATAACCAAGAACTCGAAATGCCCATAGTGGCACCGAAAAGTAGTCTTCTCCACATCTGTCTCCCTCATCCGGATCTGATGATAGCCTGATCTCAGATCAATCTTGGTGAAATAAACTGCACCGTGCAACTCATCTAATAACTCATCTATGCGTGGTATCGGGTATCAATTTTTTATTATCTTTTTGTTCAACGCTCGATAATCAATGCACATACGCATAGTGCCATATTTTTTCTTTACTAAAACCACAGATGAAGCAAATGGGCTCTTGCTTGGTCTGATGTGCCCCATGTCAATCAACTCATGGATGGTCTTCTCTATCTCATCCTTATATCTCTTTGGGTGTCGGTATGGAGTAATGATAATAGGGCTAGTACCTTCCTCCAACTCGATGATATGCTCAGCCCCTCTGTCTGGTGGTACCCCTGGTGGTATGTTACTGAAAACTTTGCTATGTTTGGTAAGCAAAGCCTGGATGTCTGGATGATAAGTTCATTTATTCTCCTCTGTAGATGCAGGTAGGATAACACAGTGGGCTGCCCACTCAATCTGATTATGTCTCATAAGCTTCTCCATCCGTTTGAAGGAAACTACTTGAGTTCCTCCTGATGTCATCCCTCTCAACACTATTTGTCGACCTTCAGATCTAAACTTCAATTCCATATTATGGAAGTTGAAGATGACATATCCCAACGTACGCAACCACTGAATACCAAGTACCACGTCTAGATTCTTTGTGCTGACCACAAAGAAATCATCACATACCTCATAATTCCCCAATGCAATCTTCAACTATGGCACCTTCCTGGTGCAAGTAATGGAGAATCCATCTACGATCATAACTTTGAATGTATCTACTTCTACTGTCTCCAATCCCCTTCATGCAACCAACCCCTCATCGATAAAATTATGTGTGGCTCCAGTATCAATCAAAGTCACCACACGTTGCCCCTTAAGTACACCCCGTACCCGCAAATATTGGGCTCCCTGGATGCTATGGAGGTGAGCTAGAGTATTACTCTCCTTTCCTGCTTGATCCTGGGTGGTTTCTTGTTCTTCTGGAGGTTGTTCACCATCGTTGTCCTCACTTTCTGATCGCTGATCAAAATTTCCAGAATTATTATCATCATCTGAATGATACTCTATCAACTGCAACTTCCCCTTAAATTCACACTTATGCCCTAGGGACCAAGTCTTTTGGCATGTAAAACATAACCCCTTCTTTCGGAGTTCATGAAGGGTATTAGGATCTAGTTTTTTAAATGTTCCCTTTTGCTGGTCAGTTTCCTTCTTGAATGGTTTTTGGTCCCTATCTTTCTTGAAATCTTTGACTTCCTTACCTTTGAACTGGCTTTTAGTCCTGGATGTTGTGACCTCCATGTCTCGAGCCTATTTGATAGCATCGTGCAATGTGCCTAGGTTAAAGGCTTTGACCCAACCCCGTAACGACTCCATCAATCCATCCATGAACAGGACTACTAACCGTCTCTCTGACATATCTGCAACCATGACGGATAGTCTCTGGAATTCTGCTATGTAGGAGTCAACTGAACCCCACTACCTCAAATGAGTTAACTCCTTGAACTCCAACTCCTGTTCCTTTTTATCAAACCTCTACTGGAGTCTCTCTGTGAACTCAACATAAGTATTCACTCGGTCATGTCCTAGAGTGTGCATACCGTGATGCCACCAATCGTGAGCAACGCCCTCCAAATGCAATGTACAAAATTTGATGGCGTCATCTTCAGTCATCTGGTTCAACTGCAAATATGTGTCCATCTTCTGGACCCAAGCCTTGGCTGTCATTTTTCCAGATGCATCAAAGAAAGGAATATGGATTTTTCCAATATTTTTTTGAATCTCTTGGCGTCCATGTGGCGTATGCTGCACAAGTTCTCCTTGACCCTGTTGTCCCTGTTGTCCATGATGAATAGGCCTTCCCCTATTCCTAGGAGTTTGTCTATTTTTGGTATCCACAAAGTCCCGAAATGACATAAGGGTCTGAAAGTCTAGGCCAAGCTCATCCCATTCCTATTTGTACTATCTATACTGGTCTACCACTGTAGGCTCTGGCTCTTCCTCAACTGGTTGAGGAACAATTGGTTCTGGACGTGGTAGAAATATTGGCATGAATGGCCTCGAGCTACTAACTCTCTCTATCCTGGTAGGTGTACCTACCCTGTTGGCCACCGACTCCTCATTACCTGCTCCTTGTCCTGTGTTAGTTGGTTCATTCTATGGGTTCTGTGCATTGTTCACCAGTATGTTAATCCCATGTACCTGTTGTGTCATTAACCCAACCAACTGATCCAAACTATGCCGCATTTGATGTTGTGTCTGTGTAATATCATCAACCATTTTCCTTTCTATTTCATCTTGATTGGTTCTGTCCCCCATGGCAACTGATGAAGATGAGTCTGTAGATATACCCAAAATCTCAGTAATCCTTTGTCTTGGAGGTGGTTTAGGCCACTGCTTATATCTAAACTGCCAATTCAATTTGTCTTGCTCTGCTTTTTTCTTTTCTCTTTCGTAGGCACGTTTGTCTCTTTCACTCATGTAATGATGACTCACAGGCTGGCAGGAAAAGTGGCTCTGATACCACTATAATATACACCCCCACTTGCTGGTTCTGAGTTATTTTGGTTTGTGCTTGTTTGTTTTTGCAATGAAATGATTGGTTTTGCTTGTTTAGTTTGAGGCATTGACTTGAATTTCATTCATAATGCAATAAGGAAACAAACATTTGAACAAATGATAAATTTGCAGTAAGGAGATGGAGATTTATTTATTTAATTTTCTGACCTGAAAGTACAGGTCTATATTTGCACAACAAACTAGAAATTACACAGCTGAAACATTCATTTGCTCGTAACTCGATCATCGAAACTCCGATTCCTTCCTCGTAAAGTGCAGTTGTCTCTCCAAATGAAGCCACCCAAAATGTAACCTTCAAAAATGTGAATCCAAGCCCAATTAATTGTTGCATGCACCCCGAGGTCGCTGCAGGCAAGATGTACGACTGTTGAAGGGTTCGACCTTGCCTTGTAAATTGCCCAGAATGATTTGATGGGATATTTCCCTACTGTGAGCAAATGACTCGATTCCCTAAGCGCCCATATGTTGTACGACCTGCTCCAGTATTGCATCTATCACTCCAAAATCAATCAAAATGGCACTGACCCAGATGAAGTATAGCCAAAACAATATAACCCAGATGGTCAGTTCATCAACCCAGATGAATTCAAAATTTGGCAAACCCTTGTCTGCCTCTGTTAAGCTCAGATAATCTCTCTGTGATGAGAAATTCAATCCCTGATCAGCTAGAGATGGTCTCACACATCTGAAACTGATAATCCTGCTGAGAAATCCACTCCCAACAAGCCCTGTGATCTTCTGGTGAAAACCCCTGAAAAACTTCTCCAAAAAACATAAATTCTTCCATGCACCAATGAGCCTCAAAAAGCCAATTTAAAGAGAACATCAAATTAGGGTTTGGGCGCCCATTTTAGGTTTCCACAAGTCATTATTTTATAATTTTTAATTGATGTCTCTTAATGTCATTAAAGTGGTCACCCAAGTCCTAGACAAATAACTTTATGATTTTAAGTTATAACACTTTATAACTTAAAGTTATAACTTAACATTAAAACATGTCCCCTTTCACTTTGCCTAGCAACCCTTTTCCAAGGTCAACACTTGCAAATGGTAGAATTATACCCTCTGAATGTTGGGATTCTCGCCAAGCTGAGTCCCTAACCAAACTGTTTAGCCTAGGGGACCCCTGTGACTAGGCTAACAGGTCTCTGCTCCATCTACTGCAGAGAAGGGGACATTATACTTACGTCCGTTTATTTTTGCATTTCATAGAGAACCATGATTGTATGACTGTCATGAGTCTTAATCAAACCTTTTTTTCTATTATCATCATTTGCACTTTTTCTTGTCATATTTTGATTATTAAGAGGTCCTCATAAGATAGGGTAGATATCCGATAACCATTATCAATGATGTTTAGACAACCATTGACTATTTTACACACACCTCTTAGTTTTCAAAAGTTCATAAGGAAAACACACACCTATCACATCATATACATCCATATTTCCCATCCTAGGTGTTTGTGTCATTTTACCTCACCCAATAAGATGTTATAGGGTGTACAATAGGGTCTTTTAGTCATTCAACCATTTCTAGTTTTTTTTTTTTTTTCAGATTTTGTAAAAAGCTATCTTGATTTTTGAAGGTAGGATCTTGCTTTGATAGTACCTTGCATATCTCAAAATCCCAAACAGATCTTCACATATTAAATCTAATTTAGCATAAGGAAAGACAATACTATGAAGTAGTTATGGAATCTTAAGCAAAAGGTTTCCCTTGTTGTCCTATTATACACATAGTCCAAAAAATAAATAATGCAAATAGTGGTTTTCCCCACTTAAGTTACACAAACAAACAATGTAAACAATGGTTTTCACCACTTCAATCTTACAAAAAATGACAAAAAGGATAGTAAGGTTGAAGGTGACATTCTCATCAGGACTCAATTTGAGTGGTTGAGAATATGATTCCCCAAAGCTGTAATTATTGTCACAAAATCAACACAATAATGCACTGAGTAGTAAGGATAAAATCTAAATTCTCATTAGGATTTAGGTTGAGTGGTTGAGAATTCGATTCCCCAAAGCTCTAAATTTCTATACACATAATAGTAATGGAAATTCAAGTAGTACATATAGGGTTTCATTATCATTAGGACTCGATTCGAGTGGTTGAGAATCTGACTCCCCAAATCTTGAAGACCCTAGCATTGGACTATGCTCATACATGGCACATAAGGACTTGCTAGCTTTTGAGGTCTTGCATTACAAGTAGTTGAGTCCAACCGAGTACAAAATTAGGATAATGATGACCATAGGGTGATCTCCATTATAGCAATGGGCTCTAAGAGCCAACTTGGTAATGGGGAAATATTATGGATTATATTAATGAACATCACTAAGCACACACAAGGATATTGAATATCTAGGTCTTTCTAGCAGATTCTTATCTTTTAAGAGTCATGTATAGCCATAATACAACTTTTGATTGGTCAACTAGGGTGTTTGAGTCTCATAAAAAACCTTTTTGTTCACTTATGGCCTCTCACTATTCCCCCATCCATCAATTGCATTGTGCCATATCACATTTGGTGGGCCTCTAGATGCATGATTTTGGTGAAAAAGTTCACATTTTTATTTATGACTTTTATACATTCTATGGTGCTCACACTTAGGTTGTGTTATATATTAGATTCATTCGTTCAGTTTCATATTTAAACATACATTTCATCTCATTAGTACATCACATGCAGGCATACATCTAGGCATACATTCTAGATCTAGAACATCAAAAACATACTACAAGTGCATCTAGACATCCATCTATGCATACAAACTATGATGTCTAGGCATACATCCATCATCCATCATTGCATTCGTAAGTGCACCCATACATAAAATAAATACAAGCAATAACATCATGATAAGATAACTGTAAGGATACTATCATATGTATATCATGGAAAGTACATCATGGTACAAAAATGCTCATAGGCTACAATAGAGTGGGTCCTCGGACCTCACACTAAAAAAAAGAAGCATATATATAGCAAAATCAAGCTAGCCCTACACTTCTGGTCTCACCACCTCCCTCGACCTCATCTCGATGAGGCTGCCCTGATACATTGATACCTAAAGTCTATGGACGGTCTAAGTATTTGGGAACCCATGGCCTTATTGAAGACTGTCCTGACTTGCTACGATGACTTTGCTGGTATGGTCCTTCTAATCCTCGTGATGGTAGCTTACCATATAGTTGCTCCACATCCTCATCCAACAAGGTGATATATCTTTGGTCTGATCAATGATGAGATATATAATAGGACACTATCCTTTGTAGATCTATAACCTATCCTTGAAGCCTAGTAACATCACCTACCACCTGGATCTGTCCAACTACCATCCCTATCAACTAACCTTGTAGAGAATCACACTCTAATGTAGCACCTACCAGCTGCACCCACAGAGCATCTTGCTTAGTTTTTAATCTCCCAACCTCATCTTGTAGGCTCACAACCTAAACTTGGAGAGTATCTCTCTCCTCACCAAATACTCTCCACCGCTGCCTATAATTTTCCAACTGGATCTGTAGAGATGTCACTATGGTATCCCTCTCTGCTAGTGAATCCTATAAAGCCTGAATTTGATGTTTGAGAGTAGCCTCATGATCCTAAGGACCCTCATCAGTCCCACCCTTCTTCCATTGCTCCCCTCTTAGAAGTCTCCTTCCACTTTCCCTTAGTTTGATGATACATCTACCACTCTGCAAAGTCCCCCTTCTTCATTGTAGCTCTAACCTACCCACCACCACCATATTTGCCTCCCTTCCATAGTAGTGTGACCCACCAAGTATCGTATGTTGTAGTTGTTCCTAGATCCTTCACACCAATATTAGCTAGTGGTTGATCAACCTCATCACTCATAGATTCAATTCGAGGTCATTCCAGTTGAGTCTCATCAATTCAGTGTCAATATATCATGGGCTTGTTAGGTACAACCTAGTGTACCCCAAATTATTGAGTAACGTAAAAATACTAAAAATACTCCTGCTTAGTTCCATGGTGGCCAATCACCTATTGACCTTGCCTAATCCACCTCATCTAATGGTTTGCCTCAGCCCATGATGGACAGTCTCTGTAAGGTCGCCATACTATATGCTCTAGCCTCATCCCTGCAAAAGAGTTAATGTATTTTTGACTCCTACCTAAAGCTAGATGACTCTATCCTTGTTGTTGATCCCGTCTCCACCATATAACATAACCAATATCTTGGTCCACCAGCTACCACCAATTTTTCCAAGGTAGCTCATTCATTCGGTCCACCTGAAGGTGCTCCCAACCCCATATATGTAGGAGAAATTTGCACCCCAAACCAAGTCTACCTCGCTACTGAATATCAAAGAGCTCATCATTGAACTATGCTAGTGTTGTGCCCCATGACATCATAATCGACTCATCCATTGTGTACCCGACTAAGTCTTGAACCAAGTCAAGGAGGTTCCATGGAAACCTCGCACCAGATGAATCAATCAGTAGTATGTTAGACATGAATTACATGATCACTACATGCCTAGTTGTTAGGATATCCCTATCATAGCAATCCTCCATCAAAACCCCATTGCTCTCCAAGTCACGCTCTACTGACTCCTAATCCTACGATAATACTCTCTACAACACTATCCTTTGATGACTAGTATGAGAAGAGATGATGGTATGTCCCTCAATTAAAATACGAAGAATTCGGTAGACATCCTCCAATGTGACTGGCATCTCGCTGGTCAAAATATGAAAGGTGTTGGTTTGACTGTCCCAAAAATATGTCAAGACCATCAAGTAGGCCTAGTATGCATGTATTGTCTCTAGTCTCATAGTATGCATAAGGTCTATCACCCATAGCCAATTCCAATTTGCATTAAAGAGTGCATTGCATGGTCTCCTATATACGATGGTGAATCTATGATGAGCTCTAAGGTGCTGAAATAAAAATAGTAGCACAAATCAACAATCAAAAAACAAAAAAAACAACCAAAAAAACCTTTTGAGGTAATCTAAAACCTCAAAGAGGTTATCTTAGCCCGAGATGATATCCGATCGTGATCATCTTAGCTCAATATGGCCTCCTGAATGATCATATTTTCTAACCGTTGGAATTCAAACGGGGTTGTCTCACCTTGATATGAACTCCAGCTCCCAAAGAGGGACCATCCTACCTTGACATGATCCCCAAATTGGGGCAATTGCAATAAATTCAAATTTAAAAATCAAACATTATAAAAAAAACAAATGGATAAAACAAAAGTACAACCTACACTACATTCTAATCTATAGTGTGGTTCATTACCTTAATATTTTAGATGATGTTACTTTACCACATTAGTTAGTGAGGTTCATTTTATCATTCAAAACCAACAAGGCAAGAATGTGGTAATTACCCTCCTCTCTCCATATCCTCTACTCGAAGAAGTCATGGGTTGGTCCATGGCAGAGTTCAATCAATATTTTGACAGTGCTTCACTTCAAGAGTCAACTCTCTCCTCCATATCTCTCTTCTTCCAATCAAGCACAATGAAAATGATGTAAAAAATCATGAAAATTTATCTTTATATATTTTAACCATCGGTGCGACTGGTTGAGATGGTTGCCAATGTGCCATGCGATTGTCTTGAGGTGATATGACCATACTTTTACAAGAATTTAAAAATTACAAAATTTACAAAAAAACATGGGTCACAATCACCAAAGGAGATCAACCCTCAAAATTGCATAATCGTCTAATAAAACTCAAATCAAGTCATATTGGTCAAGCAACTCATCACTTTTATCACTTTCCATCTCCTCTATCAACTCGTCGCTTGAGGGGGTAGTCATATAATTACAAAATTCATAATCAAGTCAACAATTAAACACTCAATCATGCAAATTATGTTTGTTCAAGAATCATTGCCAAAGACAATCATACATCCTCCTTGCTTGGGCAGATAATAAGAAAAAATCTCAACCAAACAAACACTTGGAACACCTAAAAGCCTAAAGCTTTGTAGAATAAAATTCTGTCTACATATGGTTGAAAGTTTACCAAGATTAAGTACACATAAAGCCCCGACTAAAATTTTGTCTATCCTCAGTCGAAAGGTTTACTAAAATTAAATCCATCAATGAGTCAGAGGCAATGACTAAAAAATGTGTGCTCTTTCCATGATTGGGATATTTTATGTTGATTAGATCAATGGACTTCATCAACCATCAATATGACTTTAGGTCGTCTATTTTTGCTCTACGTTGTGCTTTCACACAACGCATTCCAAAAAAAGGCATCTTTAGACACCTAAAACATGTCATATCGAGGAGGCTACCTAAATGGACAACTTTAAACCATGTGACCCACCTTGGACAACCTCCAGGCTAAAAAAATGGTTTTCACCACTTAAGTAGGGACATTTTCCTTTGCAAATAGGGTCTTCTCACCCCAAGACGACCTCTAGAATAGGGTAATCTCACCCCGAGATGGTCACACCAAAAGCAAAATTTAAAAATAAAGTGAGATAGCTGGCAGCTGAAATTATTAGTTAATATTGCATATGATCTTACACCGTGATTTAGCACCTTGCCTGAGCCAAAATAGAAAAAAATGCATGCATTAATCATTTGCATGAAATTCTAAAGATAAGAATTCAATTTTCTTAATGAGAACTGCCTCTTTGGTTTTTCATGCAAAGGGTTTGTGCTATTATTAGATTTCTTTCAAGAAATATATATATTGGCACTCACCCCCTCAATTTGAATCCCTATGATCTTTACTCTCTTACAATTTTTATTGCTCGACTATTACAATCTTTGTTACCTTGATATTTATAATTACATATTTCAAGCTTTCCCATTGTTGAAAGTCATGCCACTAGATCACCACAAGAGTTGAAATTTGTGCTTCCATCTTGAGCAAAAGTTGATCACTTCTACTTCAGTGACTGATCAGACCCACTAAGTCATTCTCACAACGCACCAATCCAACAACAAAACCATATATCAAACCCAAACATTACCCCTGAATTGGTCTCAAAAATATAGTCATAGAATAATGGTCGTCTCGACCTGAGACGACCCACAAGTAAGGTCGTTCCCTTTGGCAGAGATTAGTTTATTTGATTTTTATTTCAACAAGGTTTTAGTACAACACATTTCCTACTTTTTTACAATAGTTTACATTTTTTTTCATGCATTTGATTCAATTTTATTTAAATATTCTTTATCATTACAATGAGCCCCATATCAAAGGGATCTGCACATGCTATTAACTATTTTATTTTCCTTGTGTGCAAATTATAGGTTTCCATGAGGATAAAGGAATGCAAGACCTTGGAATCGAGCCCTAGGCAACGGTTATGAAAGCCTGCTCCAAACACTTGTGATTGTGAGAAGACCTTGCATAGTATTCCATGATTCATTCACAAAGGAACAAAATCCTTGGTTAGTGTAATGATTGTATTGCATCATTGAACTCCCTTAAGAGGGCGTATTTGTAATACACTTTGATAATATCATTAATATAAAAGACTTGGCCTGTTGGTTCTTACTCTTCATCTTTGTGTATTGTTTATATATTCATGTGCATTACTACTTTACATTATCATTGGTTGCTTTTACTGGTACATTGGTTTTCGAGCACATCAATATATTCTATGGTAAATTGTAATTTAGAACAATGTGAATCTCATTGTTACTTCATGCAATTCTAGGCTTGGATCAAATTATCTTTAAGAATATTAAGCACAAGATATCATTTTTGTAACAAATCATCTACCTAGAAAAACTTGGATGATCATAGAACATAGTCTTCTATTGATGGAGGTCTTTGACCATACAATGATTCAAATTGGGACATCTTGAAGGATGAATGATATGAAGTATTGTGCCACCATTTGGTTAGTGAGAGCCGCTGAACCTAGTGATGCTACTTGTCTTGAGAAAAATAGTGAAGGTAAGTTTCGAAACATTTATTAACAATATTTATTTGACCATCCGACTAAGGGTGATAAGAAAAGGACATACTTAACTTGGTACCACTAAGACAAAACAATTCTTTTCAAAAGTTACTGGTGAAGATAAGGTGATGGTCACTCGCAATGGTTTTGGGTATACCATATAATTTAAAAATATAATTAGGAAATGCCTTGGCCACCTTACTTGCTAAATATAGATGTTATATTGCATACAAATTAACATACTTGGAAAGGTGATATACTACCATAATGATCACCAATTTTTCCTCTAATTTGGGAAGGCCCTTAATGAAATCCATGGATATGTGGTTCCATTGACAATTAGGGATAGGCAAGGTTTGCAAAAATCTAGAAGATTTAACTATTTTCCCTTTGTTACGTTGACACACCTCACACTCAGTCATAAGCATATTGACATTTGCTTTTAATCCTTTTCAAGAAAATTATGGGTTCACCCACTAGTATATTTTCAAGAATCCCGAGTGTTTAGCCAAAGGAGATGCATGCAATTCTTAGAGAATATTTGACTTAATAGTCAAAGACCGAGGAAGGTAAATGCGATCCATTTTATAAATAACTCCATTAGTATATGAGAAACAAGAATGTAGTGATGATCCTATGCCTTTTCTTGAATGATCTGTGTAGTCTCCATATTATGAAGCCAATCCTTTTGAAGTTGAGAAAGCCATTATGGAAGAGGACTAGAGATGGCATTGATAGTAACAACATCCTCATGTTTGTGAGAAAAGGCATCAATCACCACATTTTCATTTCCTTTCTTGTATTCAATATACAATCATAACCCAAGGGCATGAGAGATACTACTATAAAAAATGCTTAAGATTGCTATGGTTAGTCTTGATGATGAAATGATGCCCCAAAAAATAAGACCTCTATTTCATTATGGCATACACAATAAATGATATTTACTTCTCATTAGTCGATCCTCCTAGATTCTTACCCAAAAGTTTCTTACTTTCAAGGGCTAATGGGTGACCATATTGTATGAAAATAGTTCTAATATTTGTATCAAAAGCATCACACTCAATGAAAAAAGGTCTGGTAGAGTTATGAGTGGCTAAAATAGGAGTGGTACATGCTTGGAAGGCTTAGAAAGTAATTTTGGACCAAACAAAAGCATCCTTATTAGTGAGAGGAGTGGCAATCTTGCCATAGCTATGAACAATTTTTTTGTAGTAGCCAATGAGTCCTAAAAATCCATAAAGTTGTTTAAAGAATTTGAGCAAGGGCTAATATTGCATAGCTTTTATCTTGTTAGGATCTACCTTGAGTCTTTCCTGAATTACTATATATCCCAAGTATTAAATCTCTTGGACTCCAAAGGAACATTTGGACCTTTTAACAAAAAGTTTTTACCTTTATCTTAGGCAAAGAATTTTGTTATTATGAACTAGATGATCCTCCCAGGACTTGCTATAAATTTAAATGTCATCCAATAAAATTGGAAAAAAAGGAAACTAGAATCACCTCCTATCATGGAATCCAAATAAAAAGCAAAGCCTAGGTTGTAAGCATTGAAAACTAAAGGACTATGACTAGGTGGTAGATATGGAAGAACACTAGTATTTGGTGTTTGATGAATGATCATAGGTTGTTTCCTGATAGTTTATTGTGACCCTTGGACAAGAGGAGGTATAGTAGAGTATATTCATAGGATTCTTTCAATGTTATTCAAGGACTTGGCTATGGAAGTAATCGATTGATCTTGATCACTCAAGGACTCGCCAATGGAAGTAATCGATTGGCCTTGATCACTCAAGGACTTGACAATGGAAATAATTATTTGTTTTTTATTCAAAAATATATATGCAGACCACAACCAATAGTACTAGGAAGAGGAATACTGATTGTATGGGTAGTAAGAGGAGTGATTAAATGAGGGTTACTAGGAGGCGGAGAGGAAGAACCCAAGGTGTTGGAGGGGGGGGAGAAGCCATTGAATTTAAGGAAGAAAAGAGATATTGATCAAAACTATTGATATTTGGGAAAGTGTTGTGATGCTTACTAGGATTTATGAGTTGAAGCTTCTTTATGCTTATACACACATGTTCTAAATGAATAGTATGTTTTAAATGACCTTTGACTCATGTCCACCTAATAGTGGTAGTAGGTTCATTCATGCACTAGGGACAATTGAAAAACTCAAAAAATACTTGGAATACTACTAAAAAAGTATTGTGAAAATACCTCTTATTTTTATCAACTTGAAGAGATGATTGCAAAGAGATAGATCTACCATTAGGGTCCCAAGAAACTCGTCTTCTAAAAAAATGTTTTTAGAGATACCCCTTGTTTTGACCATCTCAAAGATATGATCACAATAGTATAGATATCTTGTAACAACCCACCAAAACCAACCTACGAGAGAGATTTTTTTCATTTTCACCAGGAATAACTCATAAATAAGTCCTAATATTTTTTTTTAATATTGTAAGGCATAACCACATTTGAGTTGAATGTCGTTATGGATAACACTCAAGTGGACAGGAGTGGCCAACATCCCATACTTATGGTGTTCACTTTTCTAAACCTCATCGTTTAGAAAATATTCCAACAGTGGTTCCCCCACTTTTCCTAGTATAGGACAACTTGACCACGACGTAGAGATTATCCTTAATGCCCATAAAACTTAAAATGGGATGCCATTTTTGTAACCCTATATAAGTCCATCTATGTAGGATTATTCTGGTGTAATGCCTTAGTGCTTAGTTACCACACCTTCGTGAGCTAACTAAGGCCATTACCACTCACTTGGTAATGATCATGGTCACCCAATCCTCACCCTTCAAGGTGCCACCACTATACTATCTTGTGAATGAATCCAAAAGCCTCACCGATTTGGAACACCCGAGCCTCACCATTCAAGGTGCATCATTCATAATTATTTGGTTATTGCATCATTGCAACTCCTCCCAAATTTGTGAATACCTAGTTATTGCATCATCACAACTCCTCCCAAGATTCACAACTACCTAGTTATTACATCATTGCAACTCCTCCTAGGATTGAGTTATCTTATTGACTCAAGGGTTTCTCTAATATGGCTCTAGTTTTATGCCCAAAACCCCAAACAAAGCCCAAGAGGATATATATAACAAAATAATAACATCTCTCCCAAAAGGAAATAAAGTGCTATTACATTTATAAATTCAACATAGCACATTGCTAAACTAGTAAATTCAAATACTTTTCAATTCATAATAGCATTTATAAATTCCTTGATTAATAATAGAAAGAATGTAACACATCTAAAAGAATTATTACTATAATCTAGGAATTATATTCCACCATTATTTTTGATAACTTATACTTTCCATTTGACACATAATAATCATTCCAATATCTTACATAAAAGAATTACAACATATAATATTTCATCTTTGCACAAGTCTGATAATGCTATACAAGTGTATTTACCAACATCTTTTCCTTCAACAAAAATTACATAAAATCAATACATTTACTTTCAAATCTCCTTTTCAATAACATTATTACATAACAAAAATCAATGGTCCATAGTTCCATATTTTATTTCAAGATGCTCCAATTGAAGATTCTTCCCATAAACTTGAATAAAAGTTTTAGGGATCAGGCCAACTCATGATATGCATATGCAAGCCTAACATGCACTATGCAAAATTTAATAAATATACATTGATGCATCATACAAGAAATCTCCTTGCTAAACATTGAGATAATCCCATACTTCTCTTGAATATGGATTCTAGCTACCCAAGACTTCATCCATAATCTATTAAACCAAATATTCTAATTTTCCTTTCCACTATTTTCCATTTCAACTTTTTATTTAAAAGCATCAAAACAAGATCTTCTATTTTACTCTTTTACTTTTCATTTTATTGAACCATTTAATAAAGGTAACTTTAATAATAATTTCCATCAATTATCTATAATTTCTTTCACTATGTTTTAATAAGTTATATAACAAACGTAATAAAAAGAAATTATGAACTACAAAAAGCAAAAGAGAAGGCTCTATCCAAATTGAGATAACATTTATAAAGACACACACAACAATAGAACAATACCTTCTAAAGTTATATCCCAAATACATAACATAATGCAATCTTTCCAACATGCATGGAACAAAATAAAAGCAACACACACAACCAACATGAAAGCCAAGACAAAAATATTTGTAAGAGCTTTGGTTCCAATGCAATGAAAGAAGATAAGCAACATCAACTATCTCCAATTAAATGAGATAGATGTACTTTCAAAACAAAAGCATACACTAGCCTACAATCAAACATTTACAAAGAAGAACTTGAGTGCTACAACAACAAGACACTCAGAATAATGACTTCCTCAAGATTTAGAAATATGTCTCACAACACAAAAGAGGTTACAACAATAGACCCTAAAACTTCCAAAAAACACTTACGATCTCATCCAACATCAAGGAGACTAAGAGCTACATAAAGTAAAACCTAAAAGAGTAAAAACAACAACATAACAGGACCACAATCCAACAAACCAAAACGATGCACAACCAACATACTAAGAGATTTTGACATCGCTCCCCTTAGCTGGTTTCAAAATAGAGGAAACCAAGACAAAAATCCTAGCCTATAGGTTACACGCTTAAAACCAAAGCTCAAACTAAGATCAACATCAAAAGCAATGTTAAAGCTATGAAAACATACATAAGACTATGCAACACAACTAGCATTTCAAATAGCATATGAAAAACATTCAAATGATATTTAATCATCATAAAAGCATTCTAATTAAATTTATTCAAATATTATTGGTGTAATTGCCTTGCAATAATGTTGCTCTACTATGGTTCTCTAGCAACCTACAACACTCTTTTCCAAGCTTTGAAACTCATCTCCTCTGTTTGCTAGCCTCTTGCCTTGCCCACATAGGACAAAATAAAATCTTAGAGAAAAAAAGCTCCTCCTTGGAAATGACTTCTTCTTTCCTTCTTCTCGCATGCTGATTGCCTTGCCCATACTTTTACTCTTCTATGACATTATCGAACAACTATGAAGGTAACATTCTCAATGCACCAAATGTTACCAAGATAATCATCCTTCCTTATTTATCTTATTTAGTTTTTTTAATTAAAGATACTTCATTTTAAAGTTGTCTAATTAATATAACCTTATTAATGATCGAAGGCAAAATATTAGTGATCTATTCACTTATTTAATTAAAAATACCGAATGTTAATATCAACCACTAACATCGATATTATCAACCACTAACATTGATATTTAATAATATAAGTATTAATAATACCACATTAATTATTAATACTAAAACAATAATCTTTATACCTCAAAACATGCATGCAACAACAATATGCACAATAGTAATTCTCCTAAAGTAGGTGGATTTACGATAGCTACAATGCTATCACTCGCCTACTAAGGATGACTCTTTTGCTAAGAGTAAATTCCTTTCTCAATGGTGCATTCAATCAACATACACATATGCAATGCACCTATATGAAGGGTTTATTTTTACCCTTGAGTTATCGATGATAATGTCATCCATCATTTCTCTTTTTCTCTCAACTTTGGTGATTGTCCCATACCAATCCACTCATGAGAGTACCTAGTCCAGTAAACCACAAATTTCATTAGCAATACCATATTCTAAAAGTAGTATAATAAAAGCATAAATTGCAACTATCAATAGATCTTGATAACATAATGTAGACACCTAAAACATGTCATGTTTAGGGGAGCTACTCACATAGGCACATTCATAAGATCATATGACATAATCTTGGACTTTCCAAGAATCAAAAGTGGTTCTCACCACTCATCTGGAGCACTTTAAGCCCATCCAAGCCTAGCCGCTCAAGACTAGAGCGACCAGACCTTAGCTGCTCAAGCTTAGAGTGGTCGGACCTTAGCAACTACAGATGGTAGCAACCAAATTTTAGCCGTTGCAGATGACAACGACTAAGCCATAAAAAGCATTTTGCCCACAGATATGCCCAATCACTGGAAAAAGTGGTAGTCTGCAGGAAATAAAGGTGAGTGGGAGTAACTTTGCATTCCATTTCATGACCAATTCATATAGGAGACTTGAGTTTGCATTTAGACTTTAGTTAACTGGTCTTTAAATATAGAAAAGACAAAAAAATTCTCATGCTAACCTTCACTATGCATGAGGAATTCAATCCTAGGGCATGGGCATAGACCTAGGGTTTCATACACTTTAAAAGGTGTAATCCTGAGAGCACCAAAGGAGATACACTCGATAAAAAGAGAGAGAGACACTTGATCGGGAGACACACTTGATCAAGGGAAAAGCCTTGTCATATTGGAGAGTCCACTTGAGGGTTTTCCACATATAAGATATTCAACGTATCAAGCAAATCAACCATCATTTCAACATCGTATACAAGCTTCGATCCATAGCCTTGAAGCAAAGAGGACAATATTCGCTTTAGTGATCGCTGTCATTGGACAGTGGACTGTAGGCCTAGCTTAGGATTTTAGACATTAATTTCATTATTCTATTTAACATATCATTAGCATAGCATCATTTCATTCATTCGCATTCACAACATCAGTTTAATTTGCACTTGCTTTCATTTGATATATTCATTACTAACAACCTCATCCAGGGAGGCATTCTCGCACATCTAAGTGTGTGTTGTTGTTTCATTACTTCCAGGGCCATAGGTTCATCGAACAGAATTTGCAACATAAAAAGGATCCCTCTAGGAAATGAAACTAGAGAAGGAGGCATCTGTAAGCCCTCATACATTTCCATGTGCGAAACAGGGAAGCTTGTGATAGCGCACCACCTCTTTGCGAGGGGACATTTTACCCACTTGTAACCTTATTGTATCGAAATGGGTATCCCTAAGAGGGACCGACATGTAACCGGGTTTTAATATAAATAAAGAGATACATCTTTGTTACTTCCGTGTTATATGCCTTTTCATGGTCTTTCATTTCATTTTGGGTTTAACACATTGCAAGTAAAGTAAGAGCGGTGCATGTGCCCTAGGGCTGCTATAGATGGCGATCACAGTGGGACATCCATTGATTTTTCATTTTTATGCCTAGATATTGACTTAGTTTTGTGTGCAGGTGTTAGAGTAATATTCCATTACTTGGGATACTTACCAATTACTCCACTAGGTAAAATAAGCTAGTGTATTGCATTACACTACTTAGGATTTATTACTACATTTACTGTTTTACTTTCTACCATATAGATATTTACTGTCCTAAATATCTAATGGTAACTAGCCTAAATATCCTAGGGTAGTCAATCCTAAATCTAACTCTCTACCTAACCTAAAGCGTTTGTTAGCATGGTTAGTGGGGAATTAGTTAGTTTATCTATTATTTGTTTTATTTAAACATTGGTATTCATGCTAATGTTTAGTTGATTAATTGATTTTATTTTTCGCTCACTCTCTTGATCACATTGGTATCATCGTAGTTGGGTGGCCTAATATGAGCTCTGCTCATTCCACATGACCTGGACCTAGCACGGTCTTTGAGGGCCCTACTGGCCCTCAGGACCTACACGGATTCCTAGGCAGGCTTGCAGGCCCACCTCACCGGGCGGTCGGCCCGCCTCACAGGGTGGCCACAGGAGAAGGCCCATAGGCCAACGTCATAAAGTGGCCATGAGAGAGAGCCCGCAGGCCCACCTTATCGGGTGGCCACGGGAGAAGGCCTGCAAGCCCAAAAAAATATGACACCATTCTGCTGTCTAACCTATCAGGCCTGACAGGCTGACAGAGGGCCGACCACCAGAGCTAGCCCTTCGGCGATCAAGATCTATGAGGGCAGGAGCACCCTTCGATCTTTGATGATCGGTGACACAGATCTGACGACCGAGATCTATGATGGCAAGAACACCCTCCCATCATCGATGATCATATCAGAGACCCTAAACCTATGGACACACTCTCAGGCACAACTCCCGAGGACAACTGTAGGTGACAGACTTTGACAGATATGGATGGGACACGAAGACAACAGAATTTAACAATCGAAGGGACCCACATGCACTCGGGTATAGATCTTGAGGTACTGACTCGAACCCATCACCTGGTGCCATGTGGGGGCTAGATGTGACCTCCAGCACAAATCCCAATTTGCTGATGTGGCACTACCACTCGAATCGACCTGGATCGGACTTGACAGGTGGCAGACAACCATTGGACGATGGATTGGACTCAGATTGGACACATAGACAAACCCTACTCCTGATGTGGACTATAGACACTGGACAGACCACACACAAGGCAACATGTGGCAGACTGGCCACGTGGCACCTGATGCATACTGGACACATGGTGGCCACGTGGCGAAGAGCCACGTGGGCCACCGAACACGTGGACCCCTCTGGCCATGCCACGTGGGCGACAGCAAAAGGGGTCCAACTGGACCCTGATTTCCCAGAGGCAATCATGCATTTATCAACGCGTTAAGGCCTTTAAAGGCCTTATTCATCCCTCATGGGATGAATGTGGGATTAATCCCACAAAGCCTATTCAAAAGGCTCAGGCAGTTTTAATACTGCCGCTGCGGGCTGGCTTTCAAAGCCGCCCCAGCAGAGCAGTGGTCAAGGCCGAAGCCTTGACAGCGGGAGGTTCTGTGTTCGAACCCCCATGTGAACACTTTTATGTGGCCACATTCAAATTTTTTTTCCTGCCAGGAGGCGAGAAAGCCTTCAAATAGAAGGCGCGCCACCTCTCTTCCCGTCGGGCCAGCTAGCCCGACCGACGGAGGGGCCAACGCTAAGGCGCTGCCCGACGGGAGGTCGGGAGTTCGACTCCCATCGGGGCAAGAATATTTTTTGCCACAAGGAGCCCACGACAAGAAAATCCAAGGTAATTCAATATTAAAAAAAAGCTTATTTTTTTATTTTTTAAGTTTATTTTTTTTAATTAATTAAGCTTTAATTTATTTAATAGTAATACAATATTATTTTATTTTAAAGTTATTTTTTTATCAAAATGCCTTTAAAACTAAAATAATTTTTACTATTTATAGATTTTACTTATATTAATTAGAGAAATTACATAAACTTAAAATTAAAAAAAAAAAAAAAGGTTATATTTTTCTTTGCAATTTACAAATTTAAAGGAGCTTTTGTTTTTTCTTGATGGGCGAATATAAGACATAGAAGAGCACCTACTTTTATTGCAAATAAGAAAACCCTAAACTCTTCTCAAACTTGTTCAATTTGCACACATGAAAGGGGACAAAATCAAACACATTTGATTCTTTATTGCAAATTAGACAACAAGGAGACTGAATTTTTTTTGTAAAATTCAAAAGGCAAAGTGTGCATTTGTTTTCTTCAAGGGGGATATAAGACATAAAATTGCACATTCTTTTTTGCAAAAATTTGAGAAGAAATTGTAACCTTGGGTCCATCAAAAACTAAGTCGTGTGTCGACTAGTTCTGGAAGCCTTCCAAATGCGGGTAGTGTGTCGACTTGTCTTGGAAGGAGTGCTCAAATTGTTAATTTTGCAAAATTCAGGGGGGAAGACAACCATGTACTTCATTTGCAAATTGGAAACAAAGTAGGAGACATAAAAATATCATTTTGTACAACACAAAACACACATTTTGTTGCAAAAATTTAAAAAAGGTGCATTTTCGATTTTACTCGACACCTTTATTGGCAAATTAAGTGCATTTTCGGTTGCATCCGACACCTAGGTGATAAGAATTTTGTGGGAATTCTTGTTTTATTATTGCATTATTTCTTTTGCAATTATAAGTCATAGAATCAAGAACACACTAAACCCCAAAATTTCACAAATTTGTGTAAATCCTTGCATAGATTTAAAGCCAAAATTACTTGATATTCTCTCCTAAATCAACAAAACCCCTAATTCACTCTTATTTGTTTGGCTTAATTTCCTCCAACTTCTCATCCTTCTTGAAGGGTGTTAAGGCAGGTGCCATTAAATATTTGTTTGAGTGAATTATATTTTGGTACTCTTTTAGGGTAATCAAAAGAAAGAACAAGTTTTTGAAAATAAGGAACCTTAAAAGTAGCAATCCTTTGCACTAATTGGGGATAATTCCTTTCTTCCTTCAAACATAGATTTTGATAAGAGAGAAATAAAACTTGTAAAGGCAATCAAAAAATTCCAAGTCATCAACATTAAAACCTTTTCTTTTAGACTTCATAATAGCAATCATGCTTGACGTACTTGCAATAAGAAAGGACAAAATGGTGAACTTTTTTTGATCAAATTGCCTAGAAAACATAGTTTTGCAAAACTTGTAAAATGAAAACCAAGACACCATTCAGTGTTGGTTTCAAAACAAGAAAAACTAAAATGGCAAAGGCACAACACAGAAGCCATTTTTTTTGTGAAGTGTCTCATTCTGATTCTGATTCTGGTTCAAAACGAGCACAAGGAGTGCTCATTGCTAAAACAATTTTGTAGAGGGAAAACACATGTGTCTCTTGGGCAAAAGCACCATTTTCTCTTTCTCTTCTTTTAGGCTTCATAAATAGCATAAGTATTTTTTTTGAAGACCTTGCAATAAGGGGTGCTTGTACCTCTTTTAGGCTTCATAAATAGAAAATTCTTGGTGTTTGAAGTACTTGTAACAAGAGGAGCAATTTTTTGTGGTGTACAATTGTCTAGGAGACAATACTTGTAAAATACTTCACAACACTCTTGAGTTGCACACTTTTTTGCCATTGAGGGGGGATATCCATTTCTTTTCTTCATAATTTTTTTAAAAAGGGAAGATGGCTTATAAGGGTGCATTTTCGATTTTGACCAACACCTTAGTCACACTTTAGAAATTAATTACAATATTTTTTGCAACAAGAAGGGGGAAAATTATAAGGGTGCATTTTTGGCAATGACCGACACCTTAGCTACTTTATCTTTTACAAATTCATATTACAAATGAATGAACCTTGTATGAAGTGATGTATTCTACTACACCTAGCGATTGCAGCGGATGGTTACCCATGCAGATCGATTGGATGATGTGATTACCATAAGGACATTCATTGGTGTGAAGACAAAGTGAGGAATGACCCACTTTTTGCTTAAGGAGCAGCCAGGGCACTGTGATAGAGCAAAGAACCAACAGATCAACATCTTCTTCACTGTATTGGGGCAGTTATATACTTTACCCAAATATTGTTGTATAGAGGGATATGTATGTATTACCTAAATAATGTAATAAGGGGGGATGTTAGAGTAATATTCCATTACTTGGGATACTTACCAATTACTCCACTAGGTAAAATAAGATAGTGTATTGCATTACACTACTTAGGATTTATTACTACATTTACTGTTTTACTTTCTACCATATAGATATTTACTGTCCTAAATATCTAATGGTAACTAGCCTAAATATCCTAGGGTAGTCAATCCTAAATCTAACTCTCTACCTAACCTAACGCGTTTGTTAGCGTGGTTAGTGGGGAATTAGTTAGTTTGTCTATTATTTGTTTTATTTAAACATTGGTATTCATGCTAATGTTTAGTTGATTAATTGATTTTATTTTCCGCTCACTCTGTTGATCACAACAGGCTTAGCTTCTCTAGTCTATAGCGGCTAGAAATCAACCGCTCTAAGCCACAATGACCAACAAAGCCTTAGCCGCTCCTGCTAATAGTGGCCAGAAACCAGCCGCTCTGGTCGACAATGGCCAGAACTGGAGAGCAACAAAGGATAGAACCTTGGTTCTCTAAGCTGGATTAGAGGTTGGTACAACTTCTCTGATATTTTACAGCTTTCTATCTGCTTCTGTGTGTCTAAAACAGTGAACTTAAAGCACATTTCTATTTGGGAATTGAAAGAATAAAAGAAGAAAGAATTAGGCATTTTGCATATCTTAGATCTTCTTTTAGATTTCCACTAGGCATTGCTAGGAACAATGGCTTATGCTTGAAAATTTCACCCTAGGATCCAACGTGCTAGACATTGTATGTTGTTTGCTTGCTTTGAGGCCTTGCAAGAGGCCATATTTGCACGAAATAAAGTGCACCCATACAAATCATAGTAGTTCATGCATCTTTCTGAATATTGAAATGTATTTTGCACTTAGGCATATAGGAAAGAGTCATTTCTACTATATTATGCACTTTACTTCATGCAAGCTTAAAATGAACACCACACACGCACGTATCATTTAAACATTGGGGAGTTGGATTTCATCACCAACCCTCAATTCAGTCCGGTGACGTTGGAATTCATCTCCTTCCACCGGTTTGCCCCCTAGATTCTCCTAGAAATGGATTGAAGAACTTCTTCATAGTGGTACTAAGTTACTTGTGTTCAAACTGTCTCCCACTGTTGGAACATTCATTGGTTCAGAGTGGAAGAGCTAGGCGAACCCCCCACTAGGATTTCAGTGGTGTACCCTAGTCTCTTTTGGGAAATCATGTTTGGCATGAGTACTCTTGATTATCACTATGGATGAGTCTCCTCATTCCAAATCCAAAGCAAGAACAAGAAACAAGAAACAACAAAACATCAAAATACAACAAATAATTTAGGGCACACTTAAAATTGTAAGCAAGATAAACATTTGCTTGATATTGTTTGTGCAACACAAAAGCTAAAGCTTCCAAAAACAATGGTCAAAACAAGAAGTAAACACCCTCGGTCTGACATTGAAGGGGAATCTGAGGCAACTCATACCCTTAGGCGAAGCCGTAGTAACATTGAAAGACCTACTCGAAAGACCGTGAGATGCAGTTCCATGAGTCTAAGAGGTGATAATTCAACCCTTGGGGGATCTCCTCGAGAAACCCCAAATAGGGAACCACAACATGAAACTACATCTCATAAACACAAAGAGGCCTCATGACCATCATCATCAAGGAGACATGAGGAAACCTCAAGGGCTTCCTCTAAATGCACAAAAACTTCTCAGAGACATGAGGAAGCTTCAAGAGCTTCCTCCTCACATAGACATAAAGAGGGTTCTAGACCCCGTTCTTCACATAGAGATGATGAGGTTTCCCCATATCCATCCTCATGGAGGGTAGAGAGGGCTACAAAACCCTCATCACCACAAAGACACACAAGAGTCAAAACATCTCAACATTCACATGCAACACTTAGAACAGATCAACCCACTAAGGGGTAGGAAACTAGAAACACATCCTGTCATAGACATCAAATAGAAGATATCCTTCAAACAAGAGGAAGGATTCCATTAGACTATGACCTCATTGGAGTGAATGGCACCCCATGGGATCAGCCATGGAAAACAAGATAGTTGGATGAGTTGGATCGGTTGCACCCGAGGCCACCACCCAAAACTATAGCCATAGAGAACTCTGCATCCGAAAGTTCATGAACTATGACTTCTAAGCCCACTTCTCAAACTGGTGGTGCCTCAGGGTGACCCCATAGTAAACATACAGAGTCTGACCATAGATATACCCAAAAATATATTGAACAAGTCACACTAGCTAGCCAAAGCAAAGAGACAACAAAAACCTCTTCGAGGAATCTATGAATCAGAACTACAAGAATGGAGTTAGATAAGCACGAGTCTTCTATGACCATGCAAGTCAACCATGTGCGATGGTTAGAAAATGCCTTACATAAGGAGCGAGAGCTTGTAGAAGCTCTTGAACATGATAAACAAAGAGAATGGTTGTTACGCAAACATGAGCAACGCTTAAGAGAGCAAGTTGAGCAGCTAGCTCATAGCAACCAACAAGCAAATAGAGATCAACGTGCTGACTCACAACAGAATGGGTGCACTAGACAAGAAAGTAACCCACACCAAAATCACCCTCCAAATCATGAGCGGAATCCAACTGGGGGGGAAATGGTAGACTTAATAAATTAGGATCAGGCATATCCTGGATCCCCTCGTAGGAGGGAAGAAAATAGAGCAAATCAAATGGATAGAGTGCTACCTCCACCATCACCACGGGGGGTTTGCAAGAGGAAGAACTCCTTGCTTCAAAGGCATTTTGAGAGCTTACTAAAAATATGAAAGCCTTTGAGAAACAAGAGGCTGCTGGGAGCCAACCAACATTGAGAAAAATACACAACCAACCATTGTGTCCATCAGTTCCTAGCCCTCCCTATCCTAAGCACTTTGAGATGCCTAGGCTAGAGAAGTTTAAAGGTGAAGAAGATGCACAAGAGCATGTCACCAATTTCATCAATGCATGTTTTCATCTCGAAGACAATGATGCTCTTATGCTAAGGACATTCATCATGACATTTTTGGGCACAGCCACCCAATGGTTTAACCAATTGCCCAAGCATAGCATATCCAACTTTGAACAACTAGTGAATGCTTTTCTGAAGCATTTCTCCTTTGGTGCTAAGAGGAAAGTAAATCTCTCAGACCTAGCCAATTTAAGACATTATGATGATGAGCCAGTAATGGATTATGGGAATAGATGGAGAAAAGTCATGGCAAAATTATCATTCTCCATTCCCATAGAAGAAATCATCCGGATGTTCACCAAGAGTTGTTCCAAACACATTTCCCTCTTGCTACAACTACAAAAATACCCCTCATTTGAGGAAGCTTTGGCACAAGCCAAACTCATTGAGGACATCAAAGTAGATGAGGGAACCATAAAACTCCGAACCAAGAAGGAGTGGAGCAAAAATGACAAGAATGGAAAATATAAGCAGAAGCAGGCAAACCCTGCCCCAGTTAATCAAGTGGTATTGGCTACGCCTAAGGATGGGGCTGCACAACAGCCCCAGAATTATCAAGCACAACCCCCACCAGCCAACTATGATCAAAAGAACAATCAGGGTCGAAACAAAGAATGCAAACCCCCTCATTATTTTACACCATTGACAGAATCAATGCAATCAATCTTCAATCAATTGAGTGAGGTGGGAAAGATCAGATTCCCTGATATACCTCTTATAGATCCCAACCATCCTAAGCCAAAAGGATATAGGGAAGATCAATTCTACCCGTATCATAGGATACCGGGGCATAATATCAAAGTTTGTGTTGGTTTCAAACATCAGGTGCAAAACATGATTGAGGTGGGAGAACTAAAAGTGGACAACCCACTGGCCCTTGACAATAGAGATATGGGCATCTACAAAAACCCATTGCCAAACCATGAGGTCCCTAGAGGGCAAGGTGCACAAGTCAATCAGGTCCGAATTGATATGCCTACCCATGGGTGTGTTGGGATGGTTGAAATTGTCAATATAGCAACTAGGAGTAGATGGTATGGTCAACCGCAACCTCTTGTAGCTCCCATAAATGTCCTCACTACACCTAGGCAGAGGCAAGGGAAAAACAACCTTCCAGGTCCACCAACTCGACCTGTGGTAACTATCCGGAGTAGACTTGAGCAAAACTTACAAATGACTCCAACTAAGCTATCCATTTATGAGCTCATACAATAGTCCCCAAAGCACAGGGAGACCTTGATGGAGATTTTAAGGTCAATTGAGATCCAACCACAAGATCCAAATGCATTCACCCATTTTGTGGGACAAGTACAAGAATGCCAAGAACCTGTAATTCGATTCTATGATTATGAGATTAAGATAGTACCTACTACCTTACCAGACCCTCCACTGAACATTGTGGCATCAATCAATGATTTACCTTTTAAGTGGGTCTTGATCGATACAGGTTCATCAATCAACATCATCACAACAATGACAATAGAACACCTTAAGATCCCCAAGTCCAATATCATTTTGGGAGCCTATACATTAAGAGCTTTCAATGATGCTTTATGCAATACTATGGGAATGATAGTCCTACCTATCAAGGTGGGGCATAAGACCATCCCCATGATGTGTCATGTCTTGGAAGGGGCCATGCAATACAACATCCTCCTAGGGAGACCTTGGATAAGGGACATGAAATGTGTTCCTTCAATTTTACACCAATGTGTCAAGTATGTGCATGATAACAAAGTCTACATGGTGTTGGCTGATGAGGAGCCATTCAAGTATGTTCATCAAGTGGATTTTCTAGGAGAATTTGTGATTCCTTCTGCCCACTTGTATGTAGAACCTTCATCTCCAGCCATGCAACTAAGTAATAAAGACAAAAGGGTATGAAAAGACCCATCTGCATCAACACCTCATCTTGCACACAAAGTGGCCAATGCTTCTAATCAACCATCAATGCCTAAACCAAAAAATGATCAGAAGCTAAAGGCACCTATGGTTGAGGAAAACAAACTCAAGGAAATGCTAACCATAGCTATTGAAGAGGGTCCAAATCCCATGGAAGAAGATCACCAAGACCAAGTCGAAGATGATGACTACCACCCCGCTTCACCAGTGTCATCCATGGGGTCATCCACCTCACATACGACTATACACTTGGCAAGCATAGGGATAGGAGAGTATCTTGTGCAGAACATAACCTTTACACCTATCATAGAGTCTACACAAGATATGGGACGTCTAAAGGATCTAAGGCCACCAGTAGGAATGGTGGTTCCACTTGGAATCCCTCCCAACCAGACAAATTTTATCTATATTGGACTAGACTGTGCCCATAAGTCTATGGAAGAAGAAGAGGACAATGATGACTTGTTCACTATTAATGTTCGTTACCTCTCTAATCCTGAGTTCTCTTTAAGCTACTTTGAACGCTGCCATTGGCATGGTTACGGTCTTGGTATATATGAGCAGGGGCGAAGGCGGCCACTCGAGCCATAATACCAGCTTCCCACTGATAGATTTGGGGTAGGCTATCACATCAGAGGTCGAGATGACTCTCTAGCAGCAGCCTTAGATAGATTGAGCTTGGGGTTAGGAGAAGACATCAATTTTATTCCTTATCACCCACTAAGTTCGAGACTTATGAGCAGTAGGCAAGTGGCCATGGTAAGCATACCACCACCCGAGACTTATCATCCAAGACTCACAATTGAGGCCATCCCAGTAGGGTACAACTCATGGGATGAAGAGCAAGAAGAAAATGGATATGTGGCAAGTGATGATGAAGCACAAGAGGGCTTGGCCTATCATGGGCCTCGCTACTTATGAAGACTTACTTGGTCCATCCACAATGAGAGTGGATACATATCGGACGAAAGTGACTATGAGTCAGAGGACTCAACAGAGAGAGCCTACTTAGGGGTAAGGCAATGGCCCCATGACTTGGGACAACATACTAATGCAAATGGATTCTTCATAAGTGACGAAGAATATGAGGATGAAACAGAGATGGCTTACTTAGAGCCAAGACATGAGCCCCTCATCTTAGGGCCGCACACTAATGCTAATGGCTTCTGGATAAGTGATGATGATTTTGAGGATGAGACTGAGATGGCCTATCTTGGGCCTCACCATTTATGACAAGTCAATATGTTGGTGGAAAGAGAAGCGACACTTCATGCCATAGACCCTGGCTTGCAATTTTTAAGGAGACCTCTTGACTTGAATGTCATTCATCGCATGGTCAATCCCCCTCCACCAACATTCAGGGAATTCTTAGAACCCAATGATCCTATTGTCAGCCCAGCTCATGGGCCAGATCTAGAGATTCCCATTCCTCTAGAGCCTCATCACGAGCATGGAAGGGAAACCTCAGAGATAATATTTCACCCATGTGGTCCTAGAGATTTCATCCCATCCATCAATACAATCTCCATTGATTTGACCACTCCACTTCATAACCCAACCAACCCGAATAAACCTTTGTGTCTTGACACAGAGACGATTGATTGGGATCATGCTGATTCACCAATAGAGCCTAAAGATATTTTCTCTAATGAAGAGATGTTACAACCATTTCATTTTGCACCAGGTTGTGCCCATGACGTATTCCATGCTAGTTTGGATCCTGAGTCAATAGGACCTATAAATCCCATCGATGACATTCACTTGATACCCATGCCTCACCAGTTGGAGGATGGGTCACATATGGCTATAGAAGCGACTTTCAAAGTGGACATTAGCGATGATCCTACTCAACCAAAGAAAGTCAAGTTCGAAGAAAGTCTATCTCCAAAAGAACAAGCCATCATAATTCCTCTCCTAAAAGAGAGGCCAAATCTATTTGCTTGGACTTACAAGGATATGCCTGGGATAGATCCAAAGTTAGTCATTCACAACATTTCATTAGACCCCATGAAGAAACCAGTCAAACAGAAGTTGAGAAAAATGCATCCCACCATCGCTTTGATGGTAAAGAACGAATTGCAAAAACTATTGGATGCAGTTTTCATAGTTCCTATCGACTACCCTGAGTGGGTATCGAACATGGTGCCCATGGGGAAACCCGATGGAAGAGTCCATATCTGCATAGACTTTAGAGACTTAAATAGGGCAACTCCAAAGGATTCGTTCCCATTGCCAAACATAGATGCTCTTGTGGATGCAACCGTAGGTCACGAAATGCTCTCCCTAATGGATGGTTTTTGGATACAACCAGATCCGGATTAAACCTGAGGATCAACATAAAACCACTTTCATTACTCCATGGGGAATATTTTGTTACAAAGTGATGCCATTCGGTCTCAAGAATGTTGGTGCCACATATCAATGGGCCATGACATACATATTCCATGACTACATGCATAAGATCTTAGAAGATTACATGGATGACTTACTTGCCAAGTCCCTGTTGCAGCAAGAGCATGTTGAAGTCCTTAGAAAAGTCTTTAATCACCTCATTGAGCACAATGTCAGATTGAATCCTAAGAAATGCATTTTTGATGTAACTTCTGGAAAGATTTTAGGATTCATAGTTTCTAAGAGAGGCATTGAAGTCGATCCTACAAAGGTAAAAGCTATACTGGAAATGGCCACCCCTACCAACATTAGGGAATTAAGAAGCCTACAAGGCAAAATAACATCCATCAAAAGGTTCATTGCATAATTATCAGATAAGTGTCAGCCCATGAACCAGTTGCTACGCAAGGATATCCTATTTCATTGGGATGGAGAGTGCCAACAAGCCTTTGCAGAGATCAAAACTTATCTGGCGACGCCGCTAGTGTTGGCTCCACCAAGGCCAGACATACCATTCTTATTATATATATCGGCTACTGATTTCACTTTGGGCACCATGTTGGCCCAAAAGAATACGTAAAACAAAGAGCAAGCCATATATTACATTAGTCACACATTGGTGAGTTATGAGCTAGGGTATGCGTATGTCAAAAATTTGTGTTTAGCAGTGGTCTTTGCAACTCGAAAGTTGCGACACTACATGTTGAGCCATACGACCTATGTTATATCAAAAAAAAATCCTTTGTAGTACATGATGAGCAAGACATATCACAATACATGTACCACAAAGTGGATCATGCTATTGATAGAATTTGATCTAGAGTTCATAAGCCAAAAGTCCATCAAGGGATAAGTCATAGCAGATCAATTAGTAGAGGTGCCTCTTCAGGATAGCAAGCCTCTCACCATAGAGTTTCCTGATGATGCGGTCTTTGCACTATCAGATCCACCAGAACTCAAAGAACCTAAGAAGGAAAGAGACATGTCATTGTTCTTCGATGGTTCAAAGTGTGAACAAGGGGGCAAAGTAGGGATTATCTTTATCACACTACAGGGTGCTCCATTGCCCTTATCATTCAAACTAGACTTCCCTTGCACAAACAACACATAATATGAGGCATTGATCTTGGGACTCCAAACAACCATAGCAATGGGCATTAAAATATTGAATATCTTTGGTGACTCCTTACTCATAGTAAACCAAGTCAAAGGACTATTCCAATGCAGGTGCCCACTCCTAAAAACTTACAAGGAACTTGTTGATACTTACCTAGCCCGGATGGAATGGTATGACATCGAGGCAATCCCTCGTACATCAAATAGATTTGTGGACACCATGGCTTCTTTGGGATCCTTAATCCCTCAGAATCCATCTGCTGATTTTACAACCGTTCATGTGAAAGTGCTTGCGCACTCAGCAATACAACGTGAGGCTTTAGACAATCAAGAATCAGTCAACATGATCAACATCAAACTAAATCAGGATTGGTCCTTCATGGCTAGAGACTTCTTACAAATGACACCTTGGGAATATTTGATCTCCCAAGGACCTATGGAGTGTGGTACAACCATACACCACAGAGTCGTTCCTCAATCCGTATTCACCAGCTTGGGAATTCAGGAGGAGCGAGTCATATTTTCAATAGAGGTCATAGCTTATCAAGATTGGCTTTCCCAGCTACGAGACTTCCTAAAGCTCGAAATAGTACCTCAAGGTCTGTCGCATACCGAAAGGTGAAAATTCAAATATAAAGTAACAAGATACATATTTCTAGGAGAAATCCTCTACAGACAAGGATATGATGGAGTACTACTCCATTGTCTTGAGCCCCAGGAAGCATCCTGGGAAATTTCACAAGCTCATGATGGTACATGCAGAGGACATTTCAGTGGCATGGCCATCATTAAGTGCATCTTGAGAATGGGTTACTATTGGCCCACCATGGAAAAGGATTGCTACGAATATGTCAAGAAATGCATTAAGTGCCAGCATCATGCAAATCTCATGCACTTGCCATCACAAGCCTTGCAACCCATCCAGGAAGCATGGCCATTCTCCATAGGGAAGACTGGATCTCACCCCCATCCTTAGGCCGACACACATTCATCATAACGACCACTGAGTACTTCACTAAATGGGTTGAAGCGATCCCCTTAACATCGAAAACTGGACCAAGGATTACGGAGTTTATACTCCATAATATCATAAGTCATTTTGGGGTCCCTTCGAAGATAATATCGGATAATGGGCCATATTTCAAGAACAAAAATGTGCATGCTTTAATGAACAAATACCATATTCAGCATAGTTTTTCAACACCTTATTATCCACAAGAAAATGGGCAAGTAGAAGCCTAAAACAAAATAATAGTCTCCATCTTGAGGAAGATGGTGCAAGAAAATCACAAGGATTGGCACATACAGTTGCCTCTGGCACTATGGGCATACAGGACTAGTGTATGGACGCCCACTGGGGCAACACCATTTTCACTTGTATATGGCGCTGAGGCCATCATGCCACTAGAGTTAGAAATTCCAACTCTATGCATAGCATTGAAGGACTTCATAGATGATGATACCGTACGACAAGGCCGCCTTGATAAATTGATGCTTCTTGATGAACGATGAGTCAATGCTTTAGAGCATCTTTACATTTACCAAGATCACCTTGTGTGAGCTTACAATAGTAAAGTCCACTTAAGAGATTTCAAAATTGGGGATCTTGTGCTCAAAGCCATTTGATCAAATTCAATCAAAATGCTCCAAGGGTATCCAAATCACTTGGTCAAATTCCAATAAAAATGCTCCAAGGGTATTTCATGCTACTTGGTCAAAAATCAAAAGCCCCAAAGGCACAATAAGCCCTTTGGTCACATTAATAAAAAATACAAAAAACAACATAAAATAAAAAATGTAAAAACAATTGCATCTCACATCTTGCATCCACATAGTTGCATTACATTATCATTTCCATTACATTCGCATATGGTATGATCACAGCCTTACAAGTAATGCCATAGTTTGTATCATAAATCAAAACAAAATCCACCATCATCCATTCATTCATGTGTGTAATTGTGTTTCTCAACACAACCATATCAAGTTGCTATAAGGAATAGACTAATATTTTATGGTTATTCAACCATATCTAGTGGTCTTATCAATTTTTGTGAAAAGCCATATTGATTAGTAGAGAATAAGGAATAGTCATGAAAACCTCAGATATTTAGAATCCCATCACTAATTATAAAAACTTAAATCCTAGCTGGACAAGGGAAGATGAAAGCTGCATATAGGGTTCTAAGTTACCTTAAGCAAAAAGGGTCATCCTTGCTTATCCCCCTATGCAACCGGTTCAAAGGTGCTAAGAATTGGCAAAAGGACAAGTTCTGCCCTACCCAGAAATGAGTGATTATCATCACTGCATACATCCCTTGCTTTCATAAAAATAAGCAAAACCCTAGAAACAAAGCCAAATTCAAATCTCAAAATCAAAGTTCAAAATATTCAAAAGTCGAACATCAAGCCCAAAGTCATAGTTCAAAATATCAAAAGAACAAAAGCAAAATAAATAGTGATTATCATCACTACAAGAATCCCTTGCTCAAAAGAAAACAAAAAAATAGTTAAAATAAATAGTGATTTTCATCACTAGACATGAGCAAGTATCCCAAGTCAAAATGAAGAAAATAAGGGAATGGAACTTGAATCCCTGGAATTCTCAGCACAACCGAACCAAAAGCACGATGATATGTCTAATACAAAGGCATTATGCATTTGTGTAGACCAATGTTTGAATGTGGATGAGCTAGCTTTAGGTAACCCAAGGTCACCTAGTGGTATAGTCCAACTGAGTCCAACATAGGATAAGATGAACAATTGAGGATCCTCGATCTTAGCAATGGGCTGAAAGAATCCTACCTGACATCGGAGGAAAATATTGAGTTCTATCTAAATATATTCATTTGCACACATAGGGACAATGAATCCATAGGTCCATGATGAAAGCCTTGCTTCTTCAAAAGTCTAGTATGGTCAGTACGCAACTATTGATAGGGTAACTAGAATGTTTGAATCTCAAGCAAAGCCCCAAAAATTCTTATATAGCAACAAATCATATCATCAATCATACCAACATTTTCTTTATAAGATTCTATAAATTAGGGGGTATCAACATAGTAGGATAGATACCGCATATATATTAGAAATAATATATAGATGACCACTGACTACTTTATATCTTTTAATTTATAGAAACTTATCAAGAAAATACATACATTTCACACCATTACATCTCACATATGAATACTTAATCAATTCTTATGATAAGAGTGATTATTTAAATTCATGATTATTTTTTTACTTTCTGTGGTATCACCCATTAAGATTGTTAATATCATATGCATTCCTTATGTTTTAAGTGATTAAAGCATACAAGTTCATTCATACCATACCATCACATAAGCTAGATGCATACAATTAAAGCAAAATTAAACATGCATTTAACAATAACATTGCATCCATAAATACAGAAGTCATCAATCATCCATCATTACATCATAAAGCACATCATAAAACATATAAGCAATATCCATTTGCATATAACCATAAATCCATCATTAGATCAACTCATAATACATCACATCATATCATATGAACATCTACAGATATACACACATTAGCATCTATTTCAAATCCACATCATCATAAATATCATCTATCACCTAACACATACATATATCAATTCATCATAATACCATCATCCATCGCATCATAAAACAAAATAAAACAAAAATATAAGCAATAAATGATACACATAATGAGTCATAAAGCAAAGATATCATATAAATGTGTGTATCAGGTCCATAAAGGTACAAAAATGCCCATGGGCTATAGTCAAGTAGGTCAAGCCGACCTCAAAAATGAATCAAAAGAACACCATCAATCAAATACAGGGGTTGAGCCCCCAACATCACCTCCCCTAGTGCCACCTCCCCTGTGGCGGTGTCACGGGTCGAATGGTGTGAACCTGCTGGTCTCTCTATCCGAGTCTGGGTCCTCTGGCTAGGATGGGTAGAAGACTACCCTGAGGTAGAGCGCCCACTGACCTGTGAACCACCTGCATCGGGTGCCTCCTTAGGAACAAGCCCATGCCTCTTGAGCTGCATCTGGAGAGCGGTAATGTGACCAACATGCTCCTGAATCTGCCCCTCATACTCATCCAATAGTAACTGTAGGCATAGAACCTCTGCCCCTGGATCTGTCTCTGGATCCCCCTGTGGTGTAGAAGGAGGAACAAAAAACTACATCCTAGCATCGCTACCCCCAATAGTAGCCTATAGAGCCCATATCTACATCGTGAGCTGCTCTATGGTGGCATCCCACTATGCTATGGTAGCATCTCACTACTGCACCTGGATCTTGGTCGACTGGAGCTCAACCTCGACCTCATGCAACTATGCTCTTAGAGGAGAATCTCTCTCCTCGGGCTCCAGCTCCTCCTCATCCTCCTCAGGAACATCGAGCTCCTCCACTACCACCTACTCTACTGGTTGGCCCCATACCTCGATCCTGGCTTGGACTCTGTGCCCTGTTGGATCTATGCCATCACCCCCACCATCATCCTCGCGACCTAGGCTACCGGTACCATGCCACATTCGATCCCCCCACCACTGAGTGTATGCCTCTGTAATGCCCCCAATGACTCCTGGGTCAACTATTGGGGCATCCTCCTCATCTGAGAGCTCTGTAATCTACCATGGGGGTAGGTCCTTCTCTACTGTGAGGCACCTATACAAAAATGGAACAAGAGGCACGTCCTATTGTAGCCCGTACTGACGGAGAACCCGAGAGTAGAAGAAATGCTCCTGGATGCCAACCTTGTGGCCAAGGAGCCACCGCTCATGTCGCATCTTAGCAATAAAACTGGTCGGATCATCCCATGCTGGGCACTCATGATATGGGTGCCACATAACATCCCTGGACCTGTAGCCCAGTGAAAGTAGCAATATAATGGGGAAGCTCCCCTGCATGAGGATGACTCTTGCATAGCTCATGCTCTCGAGCCCATCTAGCGGCATAGCACTGCATCCACTCCTCCACAGCTATGATCATAAGAGGAAGCCCTCTGGGATGATCTACCTTGATGTGCTCCCATCCCAAAACCTATAGAAGCAAGCTGCAAGCAATGCCGATGTGACCTCACCGATGGATGTGGTACAACTCATCATAGCATTGAGCCAACAAAGACCTACCCCATGCATAGATGATAGGCTCCTCACTATCCAACAAGTCCTGAACCATCACCAAGAGGTTCCACAGGAACCTCAAACCTGAGCAATCTAGAATCAAGATATTGTTGATGACCATCAGCAACACTGCATGCCTCGCAGAGAAGACACCCTCCTCATACCACTATGATATGGACACTCCCCTAGATTTGGTGTCCTTGAGAGCCTTCACAGAGCGCCCTTCGAACACCCGAGTGAAAACAACAACCTGATCATTAGTGGTCGAAGAGACAATGGCCACTCCATCAAAGGGGATCCAAAAGATCCTATACACATCTTTCGACATGATGGTCATCTCATCGGTAGGAAAGTGGAAGGTATTGGTCCGAGGGTCCCATCGATGGACCAAAGTCATAAGGTAGGCATGATATGCCATAATGGTGGGTAGTCTGGTGACATACTATAGCTCGTGGGCTTTGAGCCAAGCCCAATCATCGCCATCCAAGAGGGGCAGAAGTGTATTCATGAGCTTTGGGTCCCGAGCCCAAGCAGTAAGAATCTAAGAAAAAGAAAAGAAAATGAATCATAACTACAATGCATCTAAGGCATAACTCACAATAAACATGAAAATGGTGCAAATAATGATGGGCTATCCTAAGTCTAGGTAAAGGAACAGAGTTGCACCTAATCAAACAAGTCAAAATTTCAAAAAAATAAAAAATTTCACTAAGTGTTCTTGGCCGCTGTCGCCTACAGTGGCCAAAAATCGGCCGTTGAAGCTGATAGTGGCCAAGCCCCAATGGTCAATTTTCTGACCGTTGGGATTCAAATCGGCCATTGCCAATGACAGCGACCAAGTTGCAGGCCTTCCTGGCCACTCTGATCGATAGCGGCCAATGGGTGGCGAGGCAGACGCGTCGACCCTAGGCCAAAAAATACCAAAAAAATATAACAAAAACAACAAGACAAAATGGGGACAAGCCCACCACATAAAAACCTAAACTAAGCCTAGCTACGGGTTTTGATTCATTGCCAACAAGCTTAATGAGGTTCAATTATCGATTACTTAATGTGGTTTAGTTTTACCCAAAACAAAAATAAACAAGCAGGGTTAAGGTTTGAGGGAGTACTCGAGAAGCTCCGGCTCCTCCACCCAAAGATGCTTCGCCCCATGCAGCCATGATCTTCCAAGTCATAGAAATGCTCCAAATTGCAAAAGTCACTTTCACCTCAAAGCTCAAGAAAGAAAATTGACAACTGGCAAAGTGAAAAGACAAAACCCTAGGTTGAATTTTATATTGCCTTGGTCGTTGCTGACGTCAGTGGCCCGCATCGCTTGGCCGCTCAGGACTAGAGTGGCCAGGGCCAGGCCTTTGGTGGCCACTGGACCTGATAGTGATCGAGATCCTAGACAAAAACAACCACAGCCCCTCCATGAGAAGGAACAAAAACATTCAAATAAACACATTTTGAAGACTTCTAGTCATCATAATGACCAAAATAACATAAAAATCACATAAAAACAAATTCTCGAGTAAGCCTCGTATCCAATCACTTACTCTATCAACTTAGCGATTGCAACGACTTGCACTCCATGTAATTCGGTAAGACGAGTAAGTCACCATAAGGCTACTTGGGGCAAAAAACATTCATTTTGGAATCACGATGTATCACTTCAAACCCGAAAAAGACCAAGATGGTCGGACTGCTCCATGGGTGCGATAGGATCATCCTCATTCCCTTGTGACATCAAAAACACTAAGCCAAAGTGATGCAATATGAGCATAAATAGAATCACTCATCCTAACTCCCTAAGAAGGCTATTGATGGTTGGACCGCTCCTCGGGATAGGGATGGATGGTTATCATAAACAATTGGAATCACACTTGGATGTGGGTTCACCCATTGAAGGAACAAATGCTAGAAAGGAACCAAATTAGTCATATTGGTCAAGCGACTTGTCGCTTCATTCATTGTCATTTCTTCACCAATTCGTTGAGTGAAGAGGTAGTTCAAATCTTCAAAATAATCATAATCAAAATCAACAAAAGATCACTCGATCATAACAAAATTGTGTTCATCCTACGAATCATTGCATACAACAATCACATAATTTCTCTTGTTTTTTGGGAACGTAAGTAGACATGACATCTTCAATTGTAGCTCTCCTACCAATCGAAACTATTGTAGCAGTTGAAGCTACCCGATTGAGTTTGAGGAATGAGTGCAATTTAACATGTCCAAGCCACTGAGCTAAGTCCTCCAAACATTGAGGCAATTATTTGAAGGGTGCATGCCATCTTGCATGATTGGGCCATCCAGCGTTGATCAGACCACTGATCACCATACACCCTACAAATATATCAGTCTACATTTTTGCTCAGCGTTGTGTTTTCCACACAATGCATCACAAAAAGGGGCATCTATAGACACCTAAAACATGTCATGTTTAGGGGAGCTACTCACATAGGCACATTCATAAGATCATATGACATAATCTTGGACTTTCCAAGCATCAAAAGTGGTTCTCACCACTCATCTAGGGCACTTTAAGCCCATCCAAGCCTAGCCGCTCAAGACTAGAGTGGCCAGACCTTAGCCGCTCAAGCTTAGAGTGGCCAGACCTTAGCCACTGCAGATGACAGTGGCCAGATCTTAGCCACTACAGATGATAGTGGCTAAGCCATAAAAAGTATTTTGCCAATAGATATGCCCAATCACGGGCGGAAGTGGTAGTCTGCATGCAATAAAGGTGAGTGGGAGTAACTTTGCATTCCCTTTCATGACCAGTTCACATAGGAGACTTGAGTTTGCATTTAGACTTTAGTTAACTGGTCTTTAAACATAGAAAAGACAAAAATCTTCTCATGCTAACCTTCACTATGCATGAGGGATTCAGTCCTAGGGCTTGGGCATAGACCTAGGGTTTCACACACTTTAAAAGGTGCAAGCCTGAGAGCACCAAAGAGAGATACACTTGATAAAAAGAGAGAGACACTTGATCGGGAGACACACTTGATCAAGGGCAAAGCCTTGTCATATTGGAGAGTCCACTTGAGGGTTTTCCACATACAAGATATTCAACGTATCAAGCAAAGCAACCATCATTTCAACATCGGATACAAGCTTCGATCCATAGCCTTGAAGCAAAGAGGACAAGATTCACTTTAGCGATCGTTGTCATTGGATAGTGGCCCACAGGCCTAGCTTAGGATTTTAGACATTAGTTTCATTATTCTATTTAGCATATCATTAGCATAGCATCATTTCATTCATTTGCATTCATAGCATCAGTTTAATTTGCACTTGCTTTCATTTGATATATTCATTACTAACAAGTGTTAGCGTATATATTTGTTATTACATTATTTGTTAATTAGGCTGAACTTGTTATTTGTTATAACAGGTTCTATTTCAGCCTCGGATGGTTTCGTAACCTCCGGGCTATTATAGTCCTGAATTGTATTATTTAAACCATCTCCATTATGAATCAAACTGTTGTTTTATTCTAACATGGCATCAGAGCCAGTAGCGTGAGAAGAGAGGCTGGAGGCGGACGCTGTTTGCTTGGAGAAAGTTTGCTGTGCATTTTTTTTCTGAACGCATTTTTTTCTCTCCCGAGCACCGTGAGATTTAAAAACATTTTTTTTCTTCCGCGACGTGATTTATTTTAATCACGTCGTCGCGTGATTGAGTGATTGCATTTGAAAGAAAAAAAAAATCGGCGTGATTGCATTTTTTTCGCCCCCCTCCCCGTGATTGAATTTAAAAAAAAAAAAAAAAATAATCACGGACGCCGTCCGCTTTCCCTCCCCCCCCGCGATTGAAAAAAAAAAAAAATCGCGACCCCCCCGGTCCCTTCCCCTCTTGTGCCACCCGTAACGACCGCTGCGCGACGCATACTGCGTACGGCCTGCATTGTGCGACGCGCTGCGGCCACTGTGCGATGCACGCACCAACTGCGTTGCATCGTGCAGCTGGCCACTGCGCGACGACGCTACAACCAGCTGTAGCGTGCACCGGCGTCTTGTTCGCATGCGTAGCGCGGCCACTACGTAGCACGTAGCAGTCACTGCGTAGCGCGTAGCCAGTGTGCGCTGCACTGTGCAGCATGCTACAACCACTGCGCAGCATGCAGCAGCCGCAGCAGTGCCCCGCGTGCACTGCGCAGCACGCAGCAGCCGAGGCAGCGCCCAGCGCAACGCGCAGTCAGAGCTCGAAAGAGGCGGCGGACATAGTCAGAGGAGGAGGCACAGCCAGGACGAGCTGCGGGCTCGTGTTGAAAAAGGAGGATCCCACTGATCCAAGCGGATCAGCCCGCTAGCTCACTTGGCAGTGAGCTATGCGGTAGGGCTTGGGGAGCCCTGAGGTTGCAGGTTCCAATCCTGCCAGGTATAAGTTTTTTTATTTAATTTTGATTAAAGTTTTATTTTTTTAATAATTAATATTTTATATTAATTAAATTGTTTCTTAATTATTTTTTTTAATTTAATTAGAAACTTATTTAATTAATTTTGAAATATTTTTATTAAAAGTTTAAATTTTACTTTTTTCAAAATTTATAAATTGCTAAAATACCATAAAAAAAAAGGGGGATAGTGAGAGTATTTTTTTTTGAAAAATAGCAATTTGGCGAATTGTAAAAGGTGCATTTTCGGTTGCGCCTGACACCTTGTGGGTTATTCCTGTGGGCATTTTTTTTGTTGTATGTTGCATATTTGATTTTTGCACTATAACATTAAAAATTAAAATCAAATTCACTCCCTAAGTCCCCGGAATAATTAAAACCCATCCGTGCAATTTATTGCACTGCAGCGTTCGGTATTTGTGATACCTCTGGCCAGCACTTACAGGTAAAGCTATCGTGATTGCGCTACTGTATCCGCCGCCTAATATAGCTGCTACAACGACGTCTGAGCTTGTTCTCTATAAATCGTCGGGGAGAGATAAGTTTGCCATTTTTGCATTTTTTTTACTCCATCCACTACCCTTAATCGCTCTTGTGTTTAGGCGTAAATCCTGACGAAGTATTCTTCATAGTGTTTAGGGGAAGTTACGCCCCACGCATGAGAAGAATCTTCTATGGTAGGTGCCATCAACAAGGCGATTCCCTTTCAATATTGCTTATGTTCCACGTATCGTATGATCTCTAAAACTCACCTATAGTTTCCCTCACGTAAGGGCGGGTGATTTTTGTTGATCTTTCTAAATACCTATAGTTTCCCTCACGTAAGGGCGGGTATTTTGTACGGTATAACGGCCTAGCAAAAGGTATATCGAAAGGGGGACCAATTGGTGTTATAAGGAACCTTCATCATGTCTGCAAAACTAATGACTGATTCTCATCAGTTGTTGAAAGGTCCTAATTACACACCATGGAAAAATAAGATGAAGGCCATCCTAGCAATGGATGATTTATGGGATGTTGTATCTGGAGCAACAACCAGACCTTCACCTGTTGCTGGTGCTACAACTCCATCTAATGCTCAAAGAGACTTTGATAAGCTAGACAGTAAAGCAAAAGTGCTCATCTTGCTTGCTGTGTACGATGAAGTCCAACCCCATATTCTTGATTGTGCAACTAGTAAAGCGGCATGGGATGCCCTTAATACTATATATGAGGGAAAGAATGATTCCACCATTCTATTTCTTCAATCTCAATTACACAGTCCGAGCATGAAGCGGGGTGAGACAGGTTGAATTCTTTCTTTGCGAGTTTCTGAATTGAAAGCAAAGTTGAATTCTTTGGGAGAACCGATTGAAGACAAGCTCCTTACTTCGGTTGTATTGAGAGCTTTACCGGATTCTTATCGGGTGTTGATTACTTCCCTTCATGTATCACAACGGAAAGTTACTTTTGTAGAATTGGTTAATATGTTTCAAGAGGAGGAAGCACGCCAACTACGAGAGAGATGATTCTTCTAACACTTGCTCTCTACATCAACGAGGAAAGGGCAGAACCAGGAAGAAGGGTAATTTTCTAGAAGGGAGGGAATTCACAAAAGGATTCAAAAGGAAACAAACTCAACAACCTCAACGGAAAAAGAGATATTGCAAGATCCGTGACAAAGAAGGTCATGATACAAACGAGATGTTGGCATAAGAATAAGCAATCAAAATAGAAAGGCCGAAACAAACCACAAAAGAACAAACAACAAGTGAATGTTCGTTGTTGAAGAATTCGACATGGATTACGAGAGAGCTCACAAAGTTCTCATGACTACCACGGTGTCCAAGCGAGACGGATCCTATATGGTATGTTGATTCTGGAGCCGGTAAGCACATAGTGGTGACAAATCATGGTTTGAGTCTTTTGAGGCCAAAGAGGGCAAACCTGTCACTATTGCTGATGATAAAACCTACAAGGTTTAGGGAGAAGGAATTGTTTCAGTCACTCTTCCTGATGGCAAGTGTCAGATTGATAAAGTCCTCTATGTTCCGGGATTGGCAAACAATTTGTTGTCGAGTCACACAAATTCTGGACAAAGATATGGTTGTGAACTTTAGTGTTGAGGGAGGCAAGAAGTGTTGTTCTATTACCGGGAGGGGTAAGAACATTGCAACCGCTTCATATAAGCATGGCTTATTTGCCTTAGATACTATCTCTACTCCACATGTTGCCATGACCGTCTCTACAAAGGAGGCAACTTCCCTATGGCACAAGAGATATGGACATTTGAGTTATGGTTACTTACTTGAGCTAAGTAAGTATGAGATGGTTAAGGGTCTTCCTTCCCTTTCTACCACTTTACCGGTTTGCTCGATGCGCTTGGCGGGAAAGCGGCATAGAGTGCCTTTTGAAAAGAGCTCTACTAGAGCAAAGAAACCTCCGGAGTTGGTTCATACTGATACTGTGCAGTCCCTTCACTCCCAACAGTTGTGGGGGTAAGAGGTATTTTCAGTTATTTGTGGATGATTACTCACGAAAGATGTGGGTATTCTTTCTTCAACTGAAATCTGAAGCATTTGGCTTCTTTCGGCAATTCAAGAAATCTGTTGAGAAGGAGTCAGGGACTTCTATAAAGACCCTCCGCTCAGATCGAGGGGGGGAGTTCACCTCTAAAGAATTTTCTGCATTCTTGAAAGAAAATGGGATCACAAGACAATTAACTACTGCTTATACTCCTCAGCAAAATGGAGTTCGTTGAAAGGAGGAATCGTTCCATCATGGAAATGGTTCGTTGCATGCTCACGGGAGCTAGACTTGAGCAACTATATTGGGCGAGAGCTGTCACCACAGCTAGTATATCTGTTGAATAGGGCACCCACAAAGGCCCTACAAGGAATGACTCCACAGGAAGCATGGAGTGGTAGGAAACCCTCCATTTCTCATCTACGCATTTTTGGGTGTAAAGCTTTCATGCACATACCAAAAGAGAAAAGGAAGAAGCTAGATGAGAAGTCATTGAAGTGTATTCTTCTTGGGTATGATGAGCACTCTAAGGGTTATCGTTTGATTGATCCCTTAACCAAGAAGATTCACATAAGTAGAGATGTTGTTTTTGATGAGGCTTTCACATCGGCAAACACATCAGATGTATACCTAGACCTTGTGGAAACTCGGGTTGTTAAATCTCCTTCATCAAAGGTTGGAGGTTCTTCTGGATCTTCTTCAACACCTAAGAAGAAGAATCCAAAGTGGTATACAAATACAATCAAAGACTCTAAGCTATCTACTCCACCAGATTTGACTTTGGATAGGCCTCGTACTCGCAACATGGCTCGACAGGAGAAAGCTGCAACAGAGAATACTGGGGTTGATGATCTGTGTCAATCTTTTGAAGAACTTTCTGTAGATCCAGCAGAAGATACAGAAGATATGGATATTGATAGTGATAAGGTATTTATGTCTTCCATAGACGATATTGAACCTGCATCGGTACAAGTTGCTCTCGGTGAGCCTCGGTGGAAGGCTGCTATGGATGCGGAGTATAAGTCTTTGATGAAAAACAAAACTTGGAAGCTTGTCGATCTGCCGCATGGAAAGAAACCCATTGGCTGCAAATGGGTGTATAAAGTCAAGTACAAAGCGAGATGGGACAATTGATAAGCATAAGGCCCGTCTTGTTGCAAAGGGCTATGCTCAAAAGGAAGGCATTGACTACGAGGAAACTTTTGCACCTACTGCTTGGATGACAACAATTCGAGTTATTTGTGCTATGGCGAGCACAGTTTGGGTGGAAAGTTCATCGGATGGATGTCAAAAGTGCCTTTCTGAATGGTGATCTCCAAGAAGAAGTCTATATGACTCAGCCGGAAGGATTTGCGGTGGAAGGCCAACGGCAGAAAGTTTGCAAATTGGTCAAATCCTTATATGGCACTGAAACAAGCTCCTCGAGCTTGGTATATAAAAATGGACAATCACCTCCTGCGACATGGTTTTAAGAGATGTCCGTCGGATGCAAACCTCTATTTCAAGAAACGGGGTTTCGAGATAGTGTTGCTTGTACTCTATGTTGATGATCTGCTCATTACGGGGAGTTCAGAAACTATGATCTCTCTTGTCAAAAGAGACTTGTGTCAATCTTTTGAGATGTCGGATCTCGGACTTCTCCATTACTTGTCTTGGTGCTGGAATTCAGCCGGAAGGAGCACTCCATCAAAGTGTCTCGAAAAAAATATGCCAAGACATTGCTAGAAAAATATCGCATGACTCGATTGCAAGCCAATGGCAACTCCGATGGAGGCTGGACTTCGATTATCGCGATATGATGATTCACCTCGGGTAGATGGTACTCTCTATCGACGGTTGATTGGGAGTCTCATATATCGACCAATACTAGGCCGAGATCTCGTATTTCTTTGTCAACTATCTTTCGAGGTTCATGCGGGAGCCTAAGACCACTCATTGGAAAGCAGCAAAACGTGTTCTTCACTATGTCCGTGGCACAATAGAATATGGCCTAGAATACAAGAGGAACAACAAATTCTTCTTGCAAGGATACACGGACTCCGACTATGCCGGATCATTTGATGATCGCAAGTCAACTTCTGGATACATTTTTCATCTTGGATCCGGTCCTGTCTCTTGGCACGACAAGAAGCAACAGGTGGTTGCTATTTCATCAACGAGAGCGAGTATCGCGCCGCACGTGAAGCTGTGTGCGAAGTGATATGGTTGCGTCGCATTCGGACAAGTATGGGTCATCCATCCAAATCTCCAATACACTTGTTTTGCGACAATCAGGGTGTTATGAACCTAGTCAAGAATCCAGTCCATCATGAAAGAACAAAACACATTGACACACAATGTCATTTCATTCGAGATGAAGTTTCGAGGCACCGAATTCAGCTTCGGCACATTCCCACCGATGCTCAAGTTGCGAGACATTTTCACTAAGGCACTTGCACGTGTCAAATTTGAATTGTTTCGCAGCTCTCTTTGTATTGCAAAATGATGTAATCAGGGGGGATGTTAGTATAGCTAATAGTTATATCATTACCAAAATAATGTAATAAGGGGGGATGTTAGCGTATATATTTGTTAGTATATTTGTTATTACATTATTTGTTAATTAGGCTGAACCTGTTATTTGTTATAACAGGTTCTATTTCAGCCTCGGATGGTTTCGTAACCTCCGGGCTATTATAGTCCTGAATTGTATTATTTAAACCATCTCCATTATGAATCAAACTGCTGTTTATTCTATCAACAAGCTCATTCGAGGAGGCATTATCGGACATCTAAGCATGTATTGTTGTTTCATTGCTTACAGGGCCACAGGTTCATCGGATAGAATCTACAACATATGAGAGCAAAAGGGACCCCTCTAGGAAACGGACCTAGAGAAGGAGACATTTGTAAGCCCTCATACATTTATATGTGCAGAAATAGGAAGCTTGTGATAGCACACCACCCTTTGCGAGGGGACATTTTACCCACTTGTAACCATATTGTATCAAAATGGGTAATCCCTAAGAGGGACCAACATGTAACTGGGTTTTAATACAAATAAAGAGATACATCTTTGTTACTTTTGTGTTGTATGCCTTTTCATGGTATTTCATTTTATTTTGGGTTTAACACATTGCAAGTAGAGTAAGAGCGGTGCGTGCGCCCTGAGGTCGCTACACATAAAATGCTATTATGCATTAGATATCCACACATCAGTACATAAATAAAGTATCAAGATCAAGTCCTACCAAGGAGGATTGTTACATCTCTCACAAGGGTCTGCCAACATCTTGTTGATAAATGTAGCTCGGACAGGAACTTCTTGCACAAGCTTCAGTATGAACGTGCTAGAAGTGGTTCGAGACATTTCTAATTCTATTTTGAAATTCACTTAAGTGATTTTCTATTTTTAAGTTCACTTAAGTGATTCTATTTTGTAATTCACTTAAGTGATTCTATTTTGAAATTCACTTAAGTGATTTTCTATTTTTAAGTTCACTTAAGTGATTCTATTTTGTAATTCACTTAAGTGATTCTATTTTGAAATTCACTTAAGTGATTTTCTATTTTTAACCTTACATCTCAAGATGAGATGAGATCTAATCTTAGGGTTAGAGAGATTAGGGTTACCTTTTTCAAGGATAAAAGGAGAAGGTCAAGAGTGTTTTAGACACAGAAAAGAAGAGAAGGAGAACAGATTGTTGAAGGAAAACTACAAGCTTAGGAGGAGAAGAACAGTGAAATTGTTGGCTAGAAAAGCAGCAAGAGAGCAGAAGTGTTCTGTTGTAGTTGTAGCCTCTTTTATTTGTAATATTTCAGGTTCAGAAATATATTTAACTTCTGTTGTTCATGCTGTTTATTTTTCCAGCCATCTGTGTGATTGTTGCATGTTTGAATAAATTATTCTCAGATCTGATTTATTTTAAAATAACATAGGACAACAATTATCTAGGGTTAGGAAAATTTACATGGTATCAGAGCTAGGTTCTGTGATTGAGATCCTCAAGGGTTTACAATAGTAGATCACTGCTGGATATTAAAAACAAAAAATTAGAGGGTTTCATATTTTTTGCTTGAAGGACTAAGCTTATTTGTAGGACAATTTTTTTGAGTCATTCATATCAGATCTAAAAGTTTGTGCAATAGATCTCAGAGATGGTAGCAGCTAGCCTCATATTTGAGGATAGATTGGAAGGTGCCTCCAATTTCTTGCCTTGGAAAGTTAGGGTAATGTTCTTATTGGAAGAGAATGATCTCTGGGATATTGTCAAGGATGATGTGACTTTGCCTACAGATCCACAACAATTGGTAGCTCACAAAAAGAAGGAAGTGAAGGCCAAGTGGAGGATCTTGGATGCAGTGAAGGATCACCTGATTCCTCACATATCCGAGAAGACTAAGGCAAAGGAGATGTTCGATGCCCTGGTTAGCCTCTACCAGAGCGAGAACATAAATAGGAAGATGATATTGTGGAACAAACTCAGATCTATGGAGATGACCAGATCTGACACCGTTACCAGTTACCTGATGAAGATCACGCAGATTCGTGATCAACTGGCAGTAGTTGGGGAGAAGGTTGAAGACACAGAGTTGGTGAACGTGGCACTTAATGGTTTCTCAACTTCATGGGAACCATTTGTCAAAGGTATCTATGCTCATGAGAACCTTCCCACCTTTGAGAAACTATGGGATGATTTCATCCAGGAGGAGACTCGGATGGAGTCAAAGGCCAACAAGAAAGGTGGTGATGATAACCTAGCTCTCTTTGGGTAAACCAAGAAGGGCAAAGGTAAAGGACCCAACAAGGGTAAGGTAAAGAGTGAGGAGTCAACCTCACAGTCAGGGAAGAAGGACTTGAGCAAGATCAAGTGCTTCATTTGTCATAAGCATGACCATTATGCATCACAGTGTCCAGACAAGAAGGGCAAAGGGAAGCAACAATAGATGCAGGTAGCAACCTCTACAGAAACTCAGATGAGCGAGTTTGCTACCAAATTCGAGAAGGATTTCTCATTGGTCTCTTGCCTTTCTACCAACATGGTTCCAAGGGATGCTTGGTATGTGGATAGTGGGGCATCTCGGCACATGACATCAACCCGACAATGTTTTACCAGTCTACAAGAGCAGGACTCAGGGGTTCAGGTTGAGCTTGGTGATGATACCAAATATCCAGTTGAAGGAATTGGTACCATTCCTTTTCGACTCTAGTCAGGGAACTCTTTAGACTTTGATGATGTTTTGTTTGTTCCAGGTCTCAGGAAGAACTTGCTTTTAGTTTTGGTTATGGAGGATAAGGGTTATGCAGTGGAGTTCAAGAACCAACATGTCCTTATTAGACCAAAAGAATCTAGCCCAAAAATAACACAAGTGATAGGGGTTAGAGAAGGTAGTCTATACAGGTTGTAGGGTGAACCTGTTCGAGCCCTAGTTCATAGCAGTAACAACTTGTGTGAGTTGTGGCACAAGAGGATGGGGCACCTGCATCATAGAGCATTGCCTATTCTGAGGGAGATAGTCATAGGTCTTCCAGAGTTCAACATTGAGCAACAGGGAGTATGCAGAGGGTGCACGCTTGGCAAGCATGCCAAGGCTATTTTCCCAAACAATGAGCATAGGTCTAAGGAGATACTAGATCTAGTACATTCGGATGTTTGTGGACCGATGTCAGTAGCATCAATTTTAGGTAGCATGTACTATGTTTCCTTTATTGATGATTTCTCTCGCAAGACATGGATCTACTTCTTAAAGACCAAGGATGAAGTCTTTAGCAGGTTTCAGGAGTTCAAAGCTCTAGTTGAGAACCAGACAGAGAAGAAGATCAAGGTCTTGAGATCAGACAATGGGGGTGAATATACCTCCAAGGAGTTCGATGGTTTCTGCAAGCAGGCAAGAATCAAGAGGGAGTTGATTGTTCCATACAACCCACAATAGAATGGGGTTGTAGAGTGAAAGAATCGATCCATCATAGGGGTTGCTAGGGCCATGATTCATGACCAGGGCTTGTCGATGTTTCTTTGGGTAGAAGCATGCAACACAATAGTCTACATCCAAAATAGGTGTCCTCACAGGATCTTGGAGGACAAGACACCAGAGGAGGCATTCACTGGTGTGAAACCAGAGGTGAGTCATTTTTGCATCTTTGGATGTCCAGTTTATATCCATGTTTCGATAGAGAAGAGGACCAAGTTGGAGCCCTCCAGTAGGAAGGGTTTATTTGTAGGTTACAGTGAGACTTCAAAAGCTTATAAGGTTTATATTCCAGAGAAGAGGAAGATAGTAGTGAGTAGGGATGTAAATTTTGAGGAGGATGTTGCATCTAGGAAGTCCCATGAGCCTATTCCAGTGATAGAGAATGAGGAGCAAGAAGCTTCGAAGGTTGAGCCAGGGTCACCAAAGACACCAATGGTTTCTAGTTCAGGACAACAACCTTCAGGTGAGGAGGTGGAGACATTAGCCCCTTCCAGTTCTATCAGGAGACCTCAATGGCTTACACAGACATTGAGGGATGCTCAGGAGTATGTTGAGGCTCCTAGAAGCATGATTAGGGAGAGCAGACCTCCAAGGAAGTTTTCAAACTACATGGCATTGATGAGTAACATCATAAATTCAGAGCCTTCCAGTTTTTAGGAGGCAACAGACCAGTAGGTTTGGTGGGATGCCATGGTGGAGGAGTACACCTCCATCATGAAGAATGATGTTTGGGACATAGTGCCAAGATCGGAGGGGAAGTCAGTTGTGAGTTCCAAGTGGCTCTACAAAATTAAGCATGTTGTAGATGGCAGCATCGAGAAGTTCAAGGTAAGGTTTGTGGTGAGAGGGTTCTCCCAGAAAGAGGGAGTGGACTATGAGGAGACTTTTGCTCCAGTCGCTAGATACACTTCCATTAGAGCAGTTATATCTTTAGCTTCATCTATGGGATGGTGGATTCATCAAATGGATGTGAAGACAACTTTCCTTAATGGGATCATTGAGGAAGAAGTGTACATAGAGCAACCTCAGGGCTTTGAGGTAAATGGGAAGGAGTCCCATGTTTGTAGGCTGAAGAAAGCCTTATATGGACTCAAACAAGCATCGAGAGCATGGTATTCCAGGATAGATGGATACTTGCAGAGTGTGGGCTTCACCAAAAGTGATGCAGATCCTAATCTATATTACATATTTGTTGGGACTGATCTACTCATTTTGGTGCTATATGTAGATGACTTGTTTCTTACAGGTGCAGAGAAGCTCATTGTAGGGTGCAAAGTAGATATGGCAGTTGAGTTTGAGATGAAGGACATTGGCATGATGCATTACTTCTTGGGTTTGGAGGTTTGGCAGAGACCAGGGGAGATATTCCTTGGGTAGGGTAAGTATGCAGTTGAGATCCTGAAGAGGTTTCGGATGGAGGACTGCAAACCTATGGCCACACCCATGATCACTAATCTGAAGAAGGTGATAGCTTCAGATTCAGAATTGGTGGACCCTACATTGTACAGGAAGTTGATAGGATCCTTGATGTATTTGGTCAACACTAGACCAGATATATGTTTTGCAGTGAACACCTTGAGTCAGTTCATGGTGGAGCCAAGGCAGGAGCATTGGGTAGCAGCAAAACATGTGCTCAGATACTTGAGGGGCACGATGGAGTATGGTCTAAGATATCTTGGAGATGGTGAAGTGAGGTTGCAGGGGTATACAGACTCAGATTGGGCAAGCAATGTAGTAGATAGGAAGAGCACCTCAAGGTGTTGCTTTAGCTTGGGATCAGGCATGATATCCTGGTTCAGTAGGAAGTAGACTTCTATGGCACTTAGCTCAATAGAGGTCGAATACATGGCAACCAATATTGCTAGTTGTGAGGCCATATGGCTTCGCAAGTTGCTTACAATATTGATTGATCAGGAGTTGGATCCCATGGTGATATACTATGATAATCAGAGTTGTATCAAACTCTTTGAGAATCCAATATTTCATGACAAGTCCAAACACATAGACATCAAATATCACTTCATACGAGACAAGATTCAGAAGGGAGCCATAAAGCTCCAGTATATTCCCACAGATCAATAGGTAGCTGATATTCTGACCAAGCCCTTAGTGAAAGGGAAGTTTGAAGCATTCAGAGATAAACTTGGATTGGTGCAGAATTCCTTCCTCGCTAAGAGGGAGTGTTGAGAAATGTAGCTCGGATAAGAACTTCTTGCACAAGCTTCAGTATGAACGTGCTAGAAGTGGTTCGAGATATTTCTAATTCTATTTTGAAATTCACTTAAGTGATTTTCTATTTTTAACCTTACATCTCAAGATGAGATGAGATCTAATATTAGGGTTACATTTTTCAAGGATAAAAGGAGAAGGTCAAGAGTGTTTTAGACACAGAAAAGAAGAGGAGGAGAACATATTGTTGAAGGAAAACTACAAGCTTAGGAGGAGAAGAACAGTGAAATTGTTGGCTAGAAAAGCAGCAAGAGAGCAGAAGTGTTCTGTTGTAGTTGTAGCCTCTTTTATTTGTAATATTTTAGGTTCAGAAATATATTTAACTTCGGCTGTTCACGCTGTTTATGTTTTCCAGCCATCTGTGTGACTGTTGCATGTTTGAATAAATTATTCTCAGATCTGATTTATTTTAAAATAACATAGGACAACAATTATCTAGGGCTGGAAAATTTACACATTTGATACTTTTTATTTAATAGGGTTCAAAAAAGGATGTAACAAAGTGGACTCACAATATTTTACAAGACAAGTGTACTATAAGATGGATCCAAAAACTTATTGAAAAATTACCAAGGAAACATCAATGTTCGATAGAGGTTCTAGAGTGATTTGTGCACATTTCTATTGTAAATTCACATCATAGAAGGATCCAAGATCGAACATATCAATATAAGAAAGCTCAATGATGATAATGACAACAATACAAATAAAATGATTCATCTTGGATTTAGAAAATAATCATATTTTAATCTTCATTATTCCTCTCAATAATAGAACCATATGCCTTTGATCATTGTAAGAGAAATGAAAAGTGTTGCTACATGCATTTATGGTAAATGCATATGGCTTGATGTAAAAAGTGACCCTATTTAACAAGAAGGTATGATATGATAGATCATTGATGAACCTTTATATCAAGAAGGCATGCAAAAAGGAAACATAGATTATAGGTTAAGGTATTTTAGCTCTCAAAGGAGCACCAATATAGGCATGATGATAGCATCATACTAATGATAGAGCTTATTACATCATGAATGGTTAGTTTAGTGAAGAATAGTGGGATTTTACTAGTGGGAAAAAAATATGAATCACATCATAGAGCAAGGCTACATGAGGAAGCTAGAGTAAATGGTTAAAGCACCCATGAAATGTTGTGAATGGAAATACAACCATAAAGGCCCTCGATGGTATGCTTATACATTCTTGGTTTCTTTTACCTTTTATTTATAGTTTACTTAAAAATATTTGTTTTTGTTAACTTGTTACCTAAAATCCAAGTATTTTAAATATTTTATTTATGTGTATGTACGTATGTGTATATGTATTCACATAGATAAATACACACAAATATATGTATGTATATATCTATATATATATGTATGCATATATGTGTGCTCATGTATATATAATATATGTCAAGTCTGATCTAAGCTAAGCATCTCCTTAGAAATCCACTATTACAAAATGGTCTCAGATCTTGTAGCAGGAATATCGACTCCATAGTAACACATATAGCAAAGAAAAATTTCACAACAAGAAATAATGATGTATATGTGTATAAGTTTGTGTGTATGTATATGCCAAAATTTTTAGATAGTTTAATAAGTAAACATAGGGTATTTTACTAAAAGTAAACAATGACCTAGACTGAATGAGCAAATCATAATATTTGAAGATAACTCAAAGTCATCAAGAACAATTAAAGTAAGGATGAAAATAATTCACCTTGAATTACAATTTATATAAATGACAAATAATCCTATATTGGTTCTAAAATTTCTTATCATTCCTATCAATAATAGAAGCATCACCCTTTAAACACTACAAGAGAAATGTAAAGTGTTGCTACATGCATTTATAAAATATGCATATGCCTTGATTCTAATTTTGATTCTATTTAATAACAATGTACAATGTGATACATCCTTGATGAGTCTTTATGTCAAAAATTCAATCTTTATCAAGAAAAATCTAAAATTTGAAAATGTCAGTTGGATGGAAGGTCAAAATCTCTATCTTCAATGTCGATTGAGAATAAGACAAAGAGCAAATCAAAATTAATAGTACCATGGATTCCTTAGTGTGCTATAATATTAAGATGACAAGCATTGTTAGAGACATATTTATTGTGAGGAGGTTCCATTAATGGATTCGCAAGGGATAAAATCCGCATGGGGTTGTCCTCATCTTAATAGATGTGTTTTGGGTTTGAGGGGTTCACCAAGCGTGTTTTAAGGATTCATTCCAAATCATTTTGTTTAGTGTGTATATTGTACAAACACCTAAGTTTTGATTTTAAAGCTAAGCACTATAATTATGAGGAAACTAGGATCTAATGATGCATAAATCAAACAATGCAACATACAAGAGCTATTCCTAGAAGTAGTTCTTTTCTTTGAATGACAACTATTTCTAAGGTACAAAATGAAGAACACAAGCTTATACTGAGAGGGGGGGGTGAACAGTATAAGACCTCTTTTTATTTTTTCCTTTATACTTCAAAACAGTAAAGCAATATACCCAAAGCAATATCAAAACAATGCACAATATCATCCACAAAGTGACACCAATTTTAACGTGGTTCACCCGAATGGTTGGGCTACGTCCACAAAACTTTTCTCTAAAAGTTATCTCAAAGTTCTTTGGGAATCCTTCCCAATTACAATGTTTATGAGCCTCGGCCCAAAGGAGATACCTTCCCCCAATCTCGAGTTCGTGGGCACCAACCCACAGGAGACACCAATCCCCTAGCTCTGCTCTGACTGGTGATCCTCTAGAAGACCTCTGCCTCTGCTGCCCTTAGCAAATGGAACTCTATCCACAGAAGACACCTGTCCTCCCTGCTCTGGCTGGAGACCTCTGTCCTCAACTCTATCACCTCCAAAGCTGGTCCTCGAATTTGCACTAAACACAGTCCTTCGGTCTAGCACAAATGTCCTCGTTCTCTTTCTCTGATCTGCACCAAACATAGTCCTTCGGTCTGGCACAAATGTCCTCGCCTCACTGTCCTCAAATCCGCACCAATCTCTGTCCTCAACTGGTCCTCAAATCTGGTTCACAAAAGTGGTTCACAAGCTTTCACTAAAGCTTGCTTGATCTTCACCCAAGTCTTCACCAAGACTTGTCTCGGATCTCGCTTTGCAAGTTCTCACTAGAACCTACCCAAACCTCCACAAGCTCAAAACTTGCTCAAATCTCCAACAAGCCCTCTCAATGTCTTGTCTTCACAAAGACTTGTCTCAAATCTGCTTGTAAGCTCTCAGAAAAGCTCACACAAATCTGTCCTTAAGTTCTCTCTACGCAATCATAGCCGCACTTGGTCGAACTCCAACCTTTGCACTGTCTACGCAATCATAGCGGCACTTGGAACAATTCACCATGACTCTTCACCCTCTCTCCACCCCTTTGCACTTTTTTGCTCTCTGTGCGCTCTTGCTTCGCACTTAGCTCGATTCGACATGACTCGCTCTCTGCGCACCGTGGACTTAACTTGCGCACATTCGATACATCCAAATCTTCAAACATCCCTCCTTTTATAACAAAAATTCTCAAGATCAAAACCTTAATCTTAGTCGACTGTAACCCTAAACAACCCTAAACTTCGTCGGCTCACATTTAACTTTGTCGGCTTCAACCGCCTCTGTAGTTCTGTAGCTTTTCCCGTGAAACTACAACATGTCGCGATATCGCGACACCTTTGCAACCATACACTTTCTTTTGGCTTTTGTCATGATATCGTGACACTTCAGCCTTTGTCGACTTCAACTAAGTTCTTGTCACGATATCACGACACTTCTATCTTTGTCAGCATCAACTTTGCTTTTGTCACGATATCACGACACTTCTCCCTTCGTCGACCTCCTTTCTACTTTTGTCATGAAATCGTGACACTTCTACCTCTACAGACTTCATCTTCACTTCTATCACGAAATCGTGACACTTCTATCTTCATAACCTTCCTCTCTGCTTTTGTCATGAAATCATGACACTTCACCTATAGAAGACCTACTTTCTTTCTATCACGAAATCATGACACTTCTACTTTCATCTACTTTCTTTTCTGCCTGTCACGAAATCATGACACTTTCTGCATCCGTACGCTTTTCCTTCATCCTATCACGAAATCATGACACTTTCTTCATCCATACGTTTTCTCCACAACCTATCACGAAATCGTGACAGTTCTCACTTCAAAACCTTTCCTTTGCTGCATGTCACGAAATCATGATAGTTCTCACTTGAAACATTTTCATCTGCAGCATGTCACGAAATCATGACGGTTCTCACTTCGAACTCTGTAGCATGTCATGAAATCGTGACACTTTTCGAGTTACTTTCTCTCTCTTCGAACTTGTCACGAAATCATGATAGTTCATACTATGGACTCTCTCTTCTGCATTATGTCACGAAATCGTGACACTTTTTCGTCCGTACAACCTTCCTTGCAATATGTCACGAAATCGTGACACTTTTCCTTCTCTGCCTTCCTGCTCTTTTCAAGTCGCGAAAATGCGACATGTCGCGAAATCGTGACACTTTCCACCTTGCTCTCCTTCTCTGCCAACATGTCGCGAAATCGCGACAGTTTTTCCACTTGCCTTTTTCTCTGCCAACATGTCACGAAATCGTGACAGTTTTTCTTGCTTCTTCTCTCTCTTCCAACATGTCGCGAAATCGTGACAGTTTTCCCTGCTTCTTCTCTCTCTTCTAACATGTCATGAAATCATGACAGTTTTTCCAGCTCTTTCTCTCTCCTCTAACATGTCACAAAATCGTGACAGTTTTTCCAGCACTTTCTCTCTCCTCTAACATGTCACGAAATCGTGACTATTTTTCTTGCCTGTTGTATATGTCGCGATATCGCGACACTTTTCTTACTTGTCTTTTTCTTTGATCTTTTGCAAATGGGCCACTATGGTCTTCTTGGAAACTCACTGTCCATGCTCTGAATAACCTTTGAACTTGTCATGCCGTAACCTTCAACAAAACAAATTATTTGACATTAAATCAAATTCCTTCAAGAGCTTCTTGACATCAATGACAACCTCTACACTTGAGCAAAGGCAATGTACCCAAGGTACCCAAAATTGCCAACAATCTCCCCCTTTGTCATTGATGGCAAACCTTTATTGAAAACACTTCTCAAGAGCCAAAACTGAAACCAACTGTGCTAACAACTGAGAATCTTCCTTTGAAGTTTTGCTCCCCCTGACTTGAAGCTTTCCTCTTCACTTGAAGCTCTCCCCCTTACTCATATCTCTCCCCCTTTGTCATCAATGGCAAAGGGTCACCTTTGGGGCTCGGGACTAAGAATGAGCCTCTTAGCTTAGTCCCTCCCCCACCTCCTGATGAGGTGATTAATTCTGGGGTGGGAGTAAAACTCCCATTAGGCACTGATCATCATCAGCGTCTATAACTTCCTTGTCGGGCCTTCTCTTGAACTCTTTGTCCATATTCCTGTTCTTGTCACTGTTCTTGTTCTTGTTCTCATCCCTGTTCTTGTCCATGCCTTGATCCTTGGACCTGTTCATACCACTGTTCCTGTTCTTGTACCTTGGAAGTTCAGCTCTACACTGTCTAGCTGTGTGACCTTCATTGTTGCACTTATAACAAGTAACAATGTTATTTCTTTTAGGCATACCTGTTCTTTGAATCCACCAGTTCTGACCAAACCTGTTCCTGTTATTTGTCTTGCAATAAACTGCCTTGTGCCCAAACTATTGACAAGAGTAACAATACCCTTGAAAGAAACTAGCACTTCTGAAATTGTTGTTTACCTTCTTCATTTGAGCCATGCAATGTGAAGCCGTGTGACCAAACCTGTGACACGCAAAACATCTGCCTTGAAATTTTCTTTTATTTGACCTCTTGGGTCCCGAAAACTTCTTCTTCTCATTCTGAATTCTGTTTTCTGTTTCTGCGCATCTATCACTCACGGACTCTTTCTCTGAAATACTCTCCTCATCAGAACTCTCTTCTTTTTGGAATCTCTTACTAGATTCCCCAACCTGTTCCTTGTGCGGCTTAACAAAACCAAGGCCTGTTTTATCTGTTGTCTTTCTTTGACCTTTGATGAGTGACTTAACCTTTTTGGAGCTATCTTGAAACCTGTAAAGCTTATCCTTGTACTCTTTAGTTTCCTCTTTCAAAGAAGCCATTTTCTGTTCTAACTCACTATACTCAAGAACCTTAGACTCTAACTCATCCTTGAGTTCTTGTGTCTTAGCTATAGAGAAATCAAGATTTTCTATAAGATCATCTCTCTCCATATAACATTCATCTAACTTATCCTTGAGTCTAGCATTCTTCTTTCTTTCCTTTTTCAAAGCACTAAGAGCATTAATAAGTTCACTTTCAAGATCCTTTATTTGTTTGCTTTCTGAATCATCAAAGCCTTTTTCAGATTTCTTATCACTAGAGGTGCTACCTTTTTCAAAAACCATACAAGCATCTTCCTTATAGTTTTTTGAAGCATCCTCATACATACTAGAAACCAAATCATTATTTGTGCAATCATCCTCAAGGTGACCAAAATTTCCACATCTAAGACATTTCATGATAATGAATCTATGTTTCGGTTCTTCCTCTTTTTCTGATATGAACAACATCTCATTTTCATCATCACTTGAAGAACTTTCACTATCACTACTAGAACACTTACTTGCTTTGTCTAGGTAGAAACTCTTCTTGTGCTTGTGAGAATACCTCTTTCCTTGATTGTTGTGCTCATCTTTGTTCTTCCTGTGATGCTTGTGCTTTTCAGAATCCTTGCTCTTAGAATCCTGTTTATCTTCATCACTTTCATTCTTGGAAACAGTACAGTCAGTAGCATAATGACCAAACTTTCCACAATTGAAACATCTTATATTTTTCATGCTTTTGTGCTTTCTAGAGAACTTGCCTTTCTTGCTGTAATATGCCTCTTCATCACTAGAAGACTCATCACTCTCTTGAAGTTGTTTACCCTTGGATTTCTTGGTAGCCTTGAAAGTTGCCTCTTTCTTGACATCAACCTTCACTTGAGTTCTCAACTCAAATGCTGCAAGTATACTATGGAGCTCATCCTTTTTCAACTTATCCAAATCTTTAGCTTCCTCAATAGCAAAAATATTTTCACTAAATCTATTAGGAAGAGATCTTAAAATCTTATCACAAACATCATTTTCAGCAAGCTCAAGACCTAAGTCTTTCATGGAGTTAACAACCTCATCCATACGAAGCATGTAGTCACTAATATTTTCATCATCATTCATCTGGAGTTGTTCAAACATACCTTTGAAGTGTCTCAACTTGGCCTTTCGGACATTTGCATCACCTGTATGAACCACCTTCAACTGTTTCCACATTTCACTAGCTGTCTTGCAGTGAATCACTTTGGTGAGATCTGCTTTCTGTAAGCCTTTCAAGATTGCATTCATTGCTTTTGAATTGCTGTGATGTAGGAGCCTGTCTTCTTTAGTATAAGGACCATGTTCAGGAATAGTGTACTCATCTTCAATCACTTCCCAAACCTCATTCCCAAGTGCCATTAGATGAACCTTCATCCTTGCACTCCAAAGACCAAAATCTGATCCATCAAGAATAGGTGCTGCATTGCCACTTGAATAATCCATTGTGTTCTTTGCTAGCTTTTCCTTCAAGCTGTTAAACTTTTCGAAGGCACCCGCTCTGATACCAATTGAAGAACACAAGCTTATACTGAGAGGGGGGTGAACAGTATAAGACCTCTTTTTACTTTTTCCTTTATACTTCAAAATAGTAAAGCAATATACCCAAAGCAATATCAAAACAATGCACAATATCATCCACAAAGTGACACCAATTTTAACGTGGTTCACCCAGAATGGTCGGGCTACGTCCACAAAACTTTTCTCTAAAAGTTATCTCAAAGTTCTTTGGGAATCCTTCCCAATTACAATGTTTATGAGCCTCGGCCCAAAGGAGATACCTTCCCCCAATCTCGAGTTCGTGGGCACCAACCCACAGGAGACACCAATCCCCTAGCTCTGCTCTGACTGGTGATCCTCTAGAAGACCTCTGCCTCCGTTGCCCTTAGCAAATGGAACTCTATCCATAGAAGACACCTGTCCTCCCTACTATGGCTGGAGACCTCTGTCCTCAACTCTATCACCTCCAAAGCTGGTCCTCGAATTTGCACTAAACATAGTCCTTCGGTCTAGCACAAATGTCCTCATTCTCTTTCTCTGATCTGCACCAAACATAGTCCTTCGGTCTAGCACAAATGTCCTCGTCCTCTTCCTCTGATCTGGGTACAAATCTGTCCTCAAATCTACACCAATCTCTATCCTCAACTGGTCCTCAAATCTGGTTCACAAAGTGGTTCACAAGCTTTCACTAAAGCTTGCTTGATCTTCACCCAAGTCTTCACCAAGACTTGTCTCAGATCTGCTTTGCAAGTTCTCACTAACGCTTCTGCTCCTTTGTGCTTTTTTTCTCTCTATGCGCTCTTGCTTCGCACTTAGCTCGATTCGACATGACTCGCTCTCTACGCACCGTGGACTTAACTTGCGCACATTCGATGCATCCAAATCTCCAAACATCCCTCCTTTTATAACAAAAATTCTCAAGATCAAAACCTTAATCTTAGTCGGTTGTAACCCTAAACTTCGTCGGCTCAAATTTAACTTTGTCGGCTTCAACTGCTTCTGTAGTTCTGTAGCTTTTGCCACGAAACTACAACATGTCATGATATCACGACACCTTTGCAACCGTACACTTTCTTTTGGCTTTTGTCATGATATCGTGACACTTCAGCCTTTGTCGACTTCAACTAAGTTCTTGTCATGATATCGTGACACTTCTATCTTTGTCAACATCAACTTTGCTTTTGTCACGATATCGTGACACTTCTCCCTTCATCGACCTCCTTTCTACTTTTGTCATGAAATCATGACACTTCTGCCTCTGCAGACTTCGTCTTCACTTCTATCATGAAATCGTGACACTTTTGTCTTCATAGCCTTCCTCTCTACTTTTGTCATGAAATCGTGACACTTCACCTATTAGAAGACCTGCTTTCTTTTCTATCGTGAAATCATGACACTTCTGCTTTCGTCTACTTTCTTTTCCTATCATGAAATCATGACACTTTCTGCATCCGTACGCTTTCCCTTCATCCTATCGCAAAATCGTGACACTTTCTTCATCCGTACGTTTTCTCCACAACCTATCATGAAATCGTGATAGTTCTCACTTCAAAACCTTTCCTTTGTTGCATGTCACGAAATCGTGATAGTTCTCACTTGGAACATTTTCATCTGCAGCATGTCACGAAATCATGACGGTTCTCACTTCGAACTCTAGCATGTCATAAAATCATGACACTTTTCGAGTTACTTTCTCTCTCTTCGAACTTGTCATGAAATCATGATAGTTCATACTACGGACTCTCTCTTCTGCATTATGTCACGAAATCGTGACACTTTTTCATCCGTACAACCTTCCTTGCAATATGTCACGAAATCGTGACACTTTTCCTTCTCTGCCTTCCTACTCTTTTCAAGTCACGAAAATGCGACATGTCGCGAAATCGTGACACTTTCCACCTTGCTCTCCTTCTCTGCCAACATGTCGCGAAATCATGACAGTTTTTCCACTTGCCTTTTTCTCTGCCAACATGTCACGAAATCGTGACAGTTTTTCCTGCTTCTTCTCTCTCTTCCAACATGTCACGAAATCGTGACAGTTTTCCCTGCTTCTTCTCTCTCTTCTAACATGTCACGAAATCATGACAGTTTTGCCAGCTCTTTCTCTCTCCTCTAACATGTCGCAAAATCGTGACAGTTTTTCCAACACTTTCTCTCTCCTCTAACATGTCGCGAAATCGTGACTATTTTTCTTGCCTGTTGTATATGTCGCGATATCGTGACACTTTTCTTACTTGTCTTTTTCTTTGATCTTTTGCAAATGGGCCACTATGGTCTTCTTGGAAACTCACTGTCCATACTCTGAATAACCTTTGAACTTGTCATGTCGTAACCTTCAACAAAACAAATTATTTGACATTAAATCAAATTCCTTCAAGAGCTTCTTGACATCAATGACAACCTATACACTTGAGCAAAGGCAATGTACCCAAGGTACCCAAAATTGCCAACACAAAAAGTAAATCATTTTCATTTAAGGCAAGGGTCTAATAGAAATACACATAGAAATCTAACCTAAAGCAAAACTACGTGCAATTGATGCTTTAAATGCCTAAGGCTTAAGAAGAGATAAACAAGTTAAATGTAGACCTATATTCTTTGGTTCCCTTTTATTTTATGAATTAAAACTTAAAATGAGCTAAAAGGGTTCCTTTTATATTTTTCACCTTTATGTGTAATCTATAGAGAACAAAGAGCAGATAACAACATCAAACAATCTTTTAAAAAAATGTTATTCAAAAAAGTTAAGGAAATTACCTTAACCAATGGTTGCCACAATTTTGTGCTCTGTAGCTCTCAACTATGAATTCAATTTTGTGCCTTGGAAAGACCAACTGTGAATCTACATAACCTACAATAATGATGAACTCAAAGGGGTATGATCAATGTTTGGGGATCTGCTATAGACAAAGGGGAGGCAAGGCTCGTAGCTTCGACAATCAAACCCCCTAGGTTATTTTATATGATTGAAATAAAAACATGAAAATGATTGACCTTGGTCTGCAGGGTAAATTTGTGCTCTATAAAAAAAAGCATGAAATTGCGCAGAAGACAAAATATTTGAAGAACAAATTATTAGTGCTGAAAGGAGAAATTAATGGTGAAAGTGATTCGTAGCCCAAAAGGACTAATCATAAAATTGGTATAGGCAAAATATGGATAGGGGAAAGAGGTTAGGTTCTATGTTTTTAATTAATAAAAAATGTTATTAATAGGATATTAATCAAGAAATAGGTTGAAGGAATGATGATCCCAAATGTAAGCTACCAAAAAGTGCCTTAGAGCAGATTTTCAATCGATAAGGATGAGCCGCCACAAAATCACTCTACTAGGGTTAAAGTAAAGAACAAAAGGCAAAATCACTCTATTCTATGATATCAAACATAGAATAAAGGGTAAAGAGAATGAGTTTAGTATATATGAGGGAACAAGACTTATGGAGTCAACATAAAAATTGTTCTCACTCTTGCCTAAAGTGAATTCATACCTGGTAAAGGTGAGTCATAAAATCACTCTACAAAATCCTAGGGGTAAAGCAAAAGATAGTGCAAGGGGTTAAGAAAAACTTGAAATAAAAGTAGTGCTTAAAAATCTAAGTGAGATTCATGGTATTAGAGTTAGAGTATATTACATCATTTGGGTCATGTAAATGTACCACCTTTGGTACATAGAGTAGGAGATTAATTTAGGGGGAAGTTAGCTAGTTACTTCAGGTAATGTAATAGATTCACAATTGGCAATGTGCAAGTTATAATGTGCAAGGTGTCTCCTGGTATAGCTAGGTAGAGTGTTGGCCAAGGAATCTATCTTCCTATATAAAGGGCCTCATAGAGACATATCATATATCAAGTGCATTATAGTAAAGAGTAGTAGATAGTAGTAGAACTCCTGTATGGAGTACAATGTATCTCTTTAGCTTGCATTAATGGAGTTACCATTACCTTCATACTGCATTGTATTTTTGTCATTTCTATTTATAGTATATTTTAGTCATATTGCAAAATTACTTTATTTCATATTTTCTACATCTAATTAGGACCTGTGTTAGATCTCTCCCACTTATATCCTCAAAATATAACAGTGGTATCAGAGCCACGATGAATCGAGATAGAAATAGGGAGAGTCACAAGTGAGGACTAAAATAAATCTCAATTACAAAAATTTTGAGATTACATCTAGCTAGAGTCTTTCCACAGAGTTGTAGGAAAATTTGTGAAGACTAGGACTCAACATTTCATTCCACAGGTTTGACGGATCAACTAGTGAAGATTAATGATCTCAAGAGATATGGAGCTTTTCATGCTAACAATTATCTAAAGTTATTTATTGCAAGAAACAAATATTACGAAAAAGACTCCAGGAGTAGAGTCCTGGTGAAGTTTGGATATTGGATATCTCCATTGCTAGATTGAAAAATTCACATTGTAAAGAAAGGCTATAGAAGCCTTGATCCAGAAAAAGGCCATAGAAGCCTTATTTCAGAATTAAAAATTCTTCTATTCTAGTTTCTAACAACTTATTGCAGGAAAAGGAGATTAAAGAAAAATATTAGGAAGCTTCCTACAAGATATTTAGGAAGAATCTCTTCTTAGAATCATTGCAACACTTACAACAACAAGGAGAATACTGAAGATTTCAAAGACCTTGGAAAAAGGGGATCCCATTACAAGAGCTACAAATCCTATAGATTGTAGAAGTGAAGAAAAGGCCATAGTAGCCTTATAACAGACTCAAGGAAGAATAGAATCCAGAACTCGAGTCAAGAAGGAGATAGGAGATTGGTGATCTCCATTCAAGATCAATACCTGTAGAGCGTAGAAGCATAGAAGGTCGTAGAAGCTTTAATTTTGAAGAAGTCTTTAGAGAAGAATTTTGATTTAGAAGAAAGAATCCAAAGAATAGTTCCTAAAGAATACTTCAAAGAAGAGTTCCTGATTCAAAAGCGAAATTATTGATTTAGAAGAAGACTCCAAAGAAGAGTTACTAAATAAGACTCTAGAGAAGAGTCCACAAAATAGGAGATCGATGATCTCCTTTACTAATTAAAGACTTCTTTTAGAATAAGCTAAAGAGATACGAATTAGATCTCATTAAAAAAACTTCAAATCTTGGAAGAGATAAAAAGGGTGGAAAGGGTACTCCTTCCTACCTCAATCTCTAAGCGAAACAATGACCGTAAACACAGATATTGATACAAATTATAAAATGCTTAACATACAAATGCAGCGAAAGTATAAGAACAAAAATAATCAAACGCCACTTAAGGTGGGCACACCCTCGTCGTAAAGGCAAATATGCGAGAATGCAAATGAAATATTAAAAAATGAAAGATGATAATTTATTTATTCTACACTTGGATAAATAGTGATTAAATGTAATACTTCATAATATAGCCGATGCTATATTATTTTAGGTATGTAACATGACTCCCCTCCTCGGAAAGCTTTGTCCTCAAAGCTGGAAATGACTGGAAAATACTTTCAGATTCCCAGGTTGCATCTTCATCTGGTAGGCCTTGCCATTTGATGAGAAATTCTTGGATGTGACGAGAGCTCCGTATGCGTGTTCTGCTTTGTAGAATTGCTTTTGGCTGGAGATATATACGCCCTTCTGCATCTAGTATTGGTAATTCTGACTGAGATTTCACTTTTTGGCCGATCACCTTGGCATGGTCATGGGATCTTTGGGGAGGTAGTCCCTTTGGTTCTTGGAAGACCTCTGCGTAATGTGCTATGATGTCCCATAAATCTAGAGCAGAAATACCCGAAGTTGCTCGAGATTGCTTTTTCAAACAATTAATTTGATCTATGAATCCATATCCAACCTTTTGTAATGTTTTCTCCATACTATGAGAGCTCACCATCTGTGATGGGGGAGTAGTAATACCTTGTAAGCAAATGACCCATCCGTTTTCCTTCCATTCCACAAATAATTTTTTGAAATTGAAGCTGACCGTGTTAAGTGTTTCCAACCATTCAACTCCCAAAATAACATCAGAGTTCCCTAAATTCATTACGAAAAGAGATCCAACCCAGGTATAAGTTCCCATTTTAATGGAGACTTGAGATGTTCTCCCAACAGATTGAGCGTTCACCCCGTTGGCTACTAGAACCTGGAATTTTTCTTTGTTGGAAGAGTTAATGAATAAATTCATAGCTTTTGCTGTTTTGATGTCGAAAAAATTATGGGTACTACCTGAATCAATTAGCACATTTACCTTTTTCTGTCGGATAAATCCTGGTACCTTGATTGTATGTTGGGCTGTTAACCCCATGAGGGCCTGCATAGAAATAGCCATTGTATCCTCTTCCTTCTCGTCAAAAACAATCGATAGTTCTTCTTGCATATGTTCTTCCTGGTGGTATGCTTCTTCCTCTTCTCCTTCATAATGAGCGCACTCAATATGAAAGTTTTGTTTTTGTGCACATGCTTGTTCTCTGGGATGGTGATTGCGACATTTATAGCAGAAGTATCTTGATGGTTGATCATTTCTATGAAAAGAGTTGTTGCCATATGAAGGACGACTATAAGTTTCATGTTGTGTATACAACTGAATTCTCTTCTCAGCTAGCTTGGCTATTCTTATACAATCGTTCAGCGAGGTTGGATTTTGAATGTCCACCTCCACCCTAATATTTTCTTTCAATCCATTACGAAAAGCTCCTACCACTGTGTCGGGACTGAGGTCTAATGTATATGGTAGTAAACTGGTGAATTCTAAAACAAACTCGCTAACCGATCCTTCTTGTTTAAGAGATAACAGTCTTACTGTGTATGACGATGTAGCTATTTCATCAAATCTTTCTAAAAAATAGGTAGTGAATTATTTCCAGTTAATAGTAGCTCCTTTCTCTCGCCTAAGCCATACGAACCATTGGTAGGCCTCAGTGCCTAATTTTGATGCAGCGAAAGGAACTTTATCAAAATCCTTAATTTGGTAGAAGTCGAGAATGCCTTCCATATTGGCTATCCAACCACGAGGATCATGACCCTCAAAAGTGGGCATATCAATGCGTGGAAAATTATTAGGGCCTCTCGGTTGGTGATAACCCATATCCCTTTCCTAATCTTGGTTATACCGCTGTCTATGATAATGATCCCTGTAATTATCTGGATTGCCTCTTCGATGCTCCCAATCGTCATCCTGGTCGTTATTTTCTTCATTCCTTTATGCATGGGAGTGATTTTGGGGATCAGTATTGGGATTAAGTCAGTTTTGTGCGCTCACTAGGTCTTTTAGGTTGAGACTAATTTCACGCATAGCATCTAGTAAGAGTCAAAGAGTTTCATCTGTGGTAATGGCTGAGTTACTTGAGTCTCCTTGTGTGATGTTTTCGTGAATTGGGGAAGGGTTAGTAGCCATAGGGTCTACCAGTGGATGATGTGGATTATAATTGCCAATTTTGAAAGGAGAAGGAAAATTACTTGTACCTGGGCTTTGATGAGGTCTTCTTGTGTTGTTATTGGTCGTCTCCGAGCTTGATAGTCGACCGTCAGATCCTTTGATCCAACTTCTACTCATGCACTGTTCAAAATTTCCTGCTTAGTAATCCTTGATCTTTGATTTTTGCGATAATTTGGTTGACTTTGGCAAAAATTTTGTGTTCCGCTTCAACTGTCGCTCCAACTGCGACGCGGATTTGAATTTGGATTTGGGCTCACCTCCTTTACAGCAACTTTGAATGCTTTCTTGACAACTTTCTTGACAAGACAGCAACGTTTTTGACAATTTTAGATAAGATAGCAATTTTTTTAACAATTTTGGATAAGACAACAATTTTTTTTTTTTTTTTGACAATTTTGGATAAGACAACAACTTTTGAACTATGACCTGAAATGACGACAGACGAAGACTAGATACGACCAACATGGACTAGCGAGACTGACGCGGAAGACACGACACGACCAACGAATGTGGAAGACTAGATACAACACTACTAGTGAACGCGAACAACTAGATAGGATACAAGCCGACAGACACAAGCCAAGACTCGAGACCAGAAGATATAGCGGAGACAACAAAACAAGGACACAGAGTAACCAAGGATGCTTCGAAGGAAACGACACGTGGAACACGAAGGATGAGACACACAAGACGACTAATAACACGTAGGCCTTTCGCGCGAGGAGGGAATGGGATTGTGTGACCGAAGTCACACCCACTTAGTTGTGACTTCCTTATTTAAATGTGCGGTTGCCCACAGTACCACCGATGTGGGATAAACGTTTTACTGGAAAAATTAAAAAATAATAATATTACCCTAGTACCTTAGGTTAGGCGGTTAACTTGCAATTAATCTCACGTTTTTATTGGGCGACGAACTGCATCGTGGGAGCAGGTGGAAGTATAGCCGAATGCTATTTTGAACCAAAATTTTGAACGATTCACAGTTTCTTGGAGCACTTCAAGTGGATAACGTAATGCACGGCTTCAGGTGGAACGATTCTCAAAGATTTGGAGTGTTTCTCACCTTCCCTGATAGACCCCGTCGTGCATGATTCGGCATCTATTTTAATGATCAGTCACTGATTTGATGATGTGTGCAGTGTTTTGCCCTCGAAGGTTTCACTGCGATCCCTAGTGATGTGGACACCTGCTACGAATTCCTCCACCTAGTACGTATGCAAAACAAAGAATGGTATGTTTGAACCTCATGGCAATTACTTATTGGTTTACGATGTTTCTATCGCTAGTGCCTTCATCGTGCTACGGACTGTCACCAATGGCACATTTCGGATGCATTTTGGATCCACAAGCTCCTATCCCTCGAAACAGACTACTGATAGAATTCAATTTTGAAAGCTGTATGAACTTAGGCACCAAAACTTCTTCAAGAGAATTCACCAGTAATTTGAAAATGATGCTAGCAGCCAAAATAACCAGATTTTCTTGTAAAGCGCAACTATCAGGAGATTTTAATATATTAAGATGTCTGGGTTGAATTAAATCTTCCCAAAAGCGAGACTCTGCTGTGATGTTCCAGAATGCGATATAGCACGAATACGAAATAAAAAAAATTGCGTTGATCTGGAATGCGTTAGTGATGATCTTCTTGCAAAATTTCTTTACTCCACAACACCAATATTATTGCTCTGATACCACTTGGAAAGGGTACCCCTTCCTACCTCAATCTCTAAGCGAAACAATGACCATAAACATAGATATTGATACAAATTATAAAATGCTTAACATACGAATGCAGCGGAAGTATAAGAACAAAAATAATCAAACGCCACTTAAGGTGGGCACACCCTCGTCGTAAAGGCAAATATGCGAGAACGCAAATGAAATATTAAAAAATGAAAGATGATAATTTATTTATTCTACACTTGGATAAATAGTGATTAAATGTAATACTTCATAATATAGCCGACGCTATATTATTTTAGGTATGTAACAAAAGGGACTAACAGAGCCCTGTTCCTGATCAGAGAAGCAACATATTTTAGAGATCCTAGAAGAAGATCTCATCACCAACACTTCCAGAAGTATAAGGTTGAAGAAAAGGTCTCAGTTGGAAGACCAGAGAAGTTGCAAGATAGAAGACCTTGGAGAGGTCTCAAGGAGGAAAAAGAAGAAGGCTTGGAGAGCCTTGTTGCAGAGCTCGTGGAAGCATCATCAAAAGAGTTCCTAGGAGAACTCGTTGGAGAAATCCACTACCAAGGAGAAAGCTCCTGATAGTGAAGGACTTGGGACAATTATTGCCATCCGAAAACAAGCCCAAGAGAAGAAGAATTTGGCAAGGAGTGCCAAATCCTAGAAGAAGAATCCAGTGAAGACCTCAAGACATTCAAAATCTTGAGAAGAATAAGATCTTGTTTGAAGATAAAATTCAACAAGAATATTGAAGGAGGATTTAGATAGAAGAAGCCTACCAAATCTAAGAGATTTGGAGATTACCTCTCACAGCAAGAAGGCACAGTTCAGAGAAAATAGTTCTCTAAATCTACAAAAAAAATAGAAGATCACTAGAAGGATCAGGCCACCAAACCCTAGGCTCAAGATAGAAAGTTCAAGACCACAGTTTGGTGAAGCAAGAAGTTGTTCAGGACAGTCAAAAAGAAGCTACGAATTCATCCACTACAAGGCAACAACTTGGTGAATCAAACACCAAGATCTACATCTACTTCAGAATCCATTAAAGGTAAGCAACTAGGGTGCAATTAGTTGAACTTCAAATTAGGGTTCATTATCAAATTCTATTAAGCACCATATTTGGATTAAAAGTTGCAAGAAGAAGAACCCATATTATAGTCTTCAAGAAAGTGCAAAAAGGAGAATTCATTTTAGGATATATTTGCACATTTAATAGGAGTTAGATATTTTTGAAAGAAATAAAATTATCATCTACCTGTTATCTATTTAGAAAGCAAGAAGACTACATCCTACAATATTGATTGTAGTGAAAAATTGCAGAATACTCATTAAGGGTTCATTACAAATTACTCTTGAAAAGTTGCAGAAGATTATTAAGTGCATTTAAAAATTATTTTGAGAGTTTATTGGAGCAATAAGGAGAGATTATTGTTACCATTAAAGTGCATTATTAATCCATTAGCACTACACTAGTTAATCTTTAACTAGTTACTCTCAAAAGGATTAGTTTGTGTTTGTTGATTGTTAAAGATCAAGGACACAAAAACCAGTAGATTATCAAAGTGTCTAGAGACACTATTTGGTGCACAAAACCTACAACATTTCATGGCCCAAAGAAGCCACCAAAAATCATATCATATTCCTCCAAGGAAGTGGAGAAGAAATCCACCATCAAATCAGCAAAAGAAGCTTCAAATCGAGACTTGGTGAGTCTCAGATTCAAAGTGCACTAAAGGCTATTTATAGAGAAAAAATAGTGCAAAAATTACTTCTACAAAAATCTTCTATCTACGTGGTTATTAGCTTGGGTTTATTACCAAAGTAACCAAGAAAAGGAGAGAGTTGTCTAGTAAAAGAGACAACATCAAATCAGCCCTTGCCTACAAGAAAGCCACCATTAAAACCAATAGAATAGAGTGCAAAAGGAGGTGCAAAAAGAAGGTATTCTATTTACAAGTTTATTTACATTATCTTGCACCAGACTAATCTATCCTATGTAGGAAAAAGGACAAAGTTTAAAGTGCCTCAAAGGCACATTCTTCTCAGGGTAAAATAGCCCAAGGTAAGCTGTATAATAGCACACTCCAAACAAGGGAATAGAGCCTCTCAAAAGGCTCATATCTTCTACGATTTGGACAGCCAAACTTGCAAGTAAACAAAGCACAATACAAAGAAAGGAGAAGCATTATATTCAAGGGCAATATTATCTACAAAAGGGATTTCATAACAGGTTGAAAAAAGGAAGGGAAACAAAGCACAAAATATTACACTAGACGTACATCCAAGGAGCATCATTGGAGTATTTCAAACTCCACCATAGTATTGCTTGAAGCCTTCAATATCATTGCTCAAATCCTAGCTCCAAGTCTCCAAAGGCATTGCTCTCCACTCCAGCTGGAACCAACTCATACCAAGCACCATCGAACAAAGGAAGAGCTGGTTGTATTGCATTGTTAATAAGGGTATTGCAAAGATACATTGAAGAGGCATTACGTAGAAAGCTCATGCACAAAGGGAAGGTAACACTTGTCACCTAGAAGGAAATCCTAACGTTTCCCACATGAGCACCCATCCATTGCAAGTTTGACCAAGAAAATATTATAGGGAAGAAGGTTGGTGTGTTAGAAGGAAGAAGACACATGTCATCAAAAAGAATGAGCGCTCATCCAAGACTGTAACGCTCATCCTTTACCTGGTAAAAATTTACAAGTGGCAATAAGCATCTTCTCATCCCTCAAGTGCTCAAAGATAACCATCGTGACACTTGTCACACATTTCAATATTCCTCTTCTATTAAAAGGTGCCAAAGACCAAGGAGGTCAACATTCATAGCGAATTCATAACAACATTCATAGCCGTATTCATAGCACATTCGTAGTAGCCTGAGTTGCAGCGTGGAAGAAAGGTGAAGAGCATTAAAGGCTCTGGTCAAGGGAGGTCAAAGACTCTAGAATTGAGGTGCCACCATCCAAGCATTGAATCCAAGGAATAATCAAAGCATTCCATTGGCTATAGCACCCAAAGAAAGGACATAAAGCTTGTTGTCATCTACGATCAAATTCAGCGTCGAATATTTCAGGTTTGCAACATTACAAAGGTAAGAATTTACCTTATTCTAATTTTCTTTCATTAATAGGAGTTATAAGGGTATAATATAAGGTTGAAAACTATAGGGAAATCAACCATATTTGAAAGAAAAAATTAAAGGAAATTTATAGCTTAATATTTGCAAATTAAACTTAGGAGAAATAAGGATTTCTACCTGGAAAATTAAAATTCCATTATTGCAAATATTATTGTTTTCTAATATTCCAAATTAGGGAGTTATAAGGAATACTACACCAAAGTAGGATATTGGAATTTAGAAACATTAAATATCAAATATCAAAAGCTATAAAAAGAGGTTCATTAAGAATTATCAAGAGTTGGAAATTAATTGGTATTCTTGTCTCAAAACTACATTAAAGGGGTAAAATAAATCCAACCATTAGAACCTCATCAAATTAGAAAGTGCTTAGTTCAATAGGAGAAATAAGGAGTAACAAAAGTTGATTTTGGTATTTACAAAACTTTACAAAATCAACCTAAAATTGAACTACTATTCACAAAAAGCACTTTATCACTCATACAACATATTCAAAATCACTAGGGAGACATAAGGCATTCTACAAAACTTGATAATAATAGCATTCATTCAAAATTTATCAAGTACTCAATCCATTTGGGAATCATAAGGTTTCTACAAATTCTACAAGGATTTTATTAAATCAAATCTCTTGACTAGGGAGATATAAGGAAGCCTACAAAACCTAAGCTCTACAAAGGTTCTATCAAATCAAATTCATATACTCTAAACTAGGGAGTCATAAGGTAGACTACTACAAAGATTCTACAAAGGAATTGCAAGAAATACTATTTCAAGGCACTATCAAGTCACTTTATATTCTAATCCAGGAAGCTATAAGGATGTCCACCTCAAGCAATACACTTAGAAGTGGAATGAGAAAAATACCAATATGGATTAAAAGCATGATTGATAATACAATGGATAGCAATAAGGAAAATGAAAAAGGGAAGGAAGAATCAATAAGATGGGAAATAAGTTCTGAAACAAATAGCTACAAAAAAATAGATTCTTCTAATAAAATTGATGACCACATTCAAAAAGGAGATCAAGAAGACAACATACAAAGAAGTAAAAATAAAATAGCTTCAATTGTGCACATATGGTTTAAGGATCTAGTCAAGGATATAGATAAACATGATATCCCTAAAATAGACTACAAAGTAGCCAAAACATCTCTATTGTGCACCTATTGCAATCAATACGGTCATGAAAAGATCAACTGTTGGAATTACCATCCATGCAAATACTGCGAAGGGAAAAATCATTCTTCTTTCTTCTGTTACTATAAATACAAGTACTATAAAAGCCATGAAGAAATATTACTACACAGAATAGATTGGTACTTTCAAAATCTTATTCCAGAAGCATCTACTAACAATGAACTCAAGCTTGATACTTATGAAGGTCAGAAAGATAGGTCATACAGAGGTGCAAAGGAGAGAAAATGGGTCAACTCTGATCCACTTAAGACATGCAAAATCATGAGATCACTAGTTCATCAAAGACATATGATGCCAAAGAACAGAGGATTGGAAAAGACAAGAAGCTATAACATGAATACTGAAGCAACCAAAGAAGAACCTGATCAAGACCATTCTCAAGAAGAAGATCCATATTGAAGATTGAAATCTTCAATACCCAAATAATGTAATACAGGGGGTGTTAGAGTTAGAGTATATTACATCATTTGGATCATGTAAATGTACCACCTTTGGTACATAGTTAGAGTAGGAGATTACTTTAGGGAGAAGTTAGCTAGTTACTTCAAGCAATGTAATAAATGCACAAGTGGCAATGTGCAAGGTGTCCCCTTGTACAACTAGGAAGAGTGTTGGCCAAGGAATCTATCTTCCTATATAAAGGGCCTCATAGAGACATATCACATATCAAGTGCATTGTAGTAGAGAGTAGTAGATAGTAGTAGAACTCTTGTATGGAGTACAATGTAGCTCTTTAGCTTGTATTGATGGAGTGACCATTACCTCCATACTGCATTGTATTTTCATCATTTCTATTTATAGTATATTTCAGTCATATTGCAGAATTACTTTCTTTCATATTTTTTGCATCTTATTAGGACCTGTGTTAGATCTCTCCCACTACATATATCCTCAAAAGCTAACACATCCTCAAAATCTAACACATGGATCATGAGGACAACACAAAACTTTCCCTCACTCTTGTCTAAAGCAAATTCGTGCCTGATAAAGGTGAGCTGCACAATCAGTTTGCTAAGACATAGAGCAAAGAAAATGAGCAAAAAGGGGGTTAGAATATATTTTGGTTAGTGATGGGGATATAATAAATATAGATGAAATCAATGAAGGTTGAGTAAAATGGGTAGCAATACAAAACTTACCCCCAACCTTGTTTAACAACGAATTTATGATCGATAATGATAGACCACGAAATCAATCTGTATACAAGGTCGAGGTAAAATTTTACCAAAATAAGAGCTCCTAAGGATTCCAAAAATGGGAGGAGGCCAATTTACACATGGCATATATCTACACAATGGTTGAAAGGAAAGGTTAAAGCAAGACATGCAAATATGAAAGTTTAAGAGAAATATTTATAACTAGAATGACATTCTAAAATTTAAATTCCGAAAGAAAATCATAGAAGGATAATGCTACAACCAAAAAAGGAGCTACTTATCTTGAGCTTGACCAATTAGATCTCCTTCAAGATATCCCCAAAGCAAATGTACTTGTTAGCTTTGCACTTTGATTCACCAATTTGGTAGTTTTTTTTTACTATGAGGGAGCATTGTGAGAATGAAGGCCCAATGCCTCACTTTATATAAATTTATGGCATAGAAGGAGAGAGAGGGCACTGATGGCAAGGAGAAAGAGGTGGGTGAATTTAAAATTCACCAAATCCAAGGGGGACCTAAGAGTCGGCAATAGGGTAGGGATATCCAAGGGATGGCACCATAAATGGCCCAAAATATCTAGGTAGGCAAATAATCCAACATTTGGGATTTTGCCTCAAAAAAGTGATTTTACAATTGGTCTTAGACGACTGTGAATTTTTTGTTATGATCATTGGAGATCATATCAAGTGATACCAACTAGCTTTTTGAAAACTAGGCAAAAACAATTAAAACGTGATTTCACGGTTTGTCAAGGAGCGTAAAATTGTTGAAAAATGAGAAAACCTTAGAATTAAGGGTTTAAGGGGAACAAAATTACATTTTCGTAATTTTGAGGAATTACATAGGTTTCTAAGGAAAAATTAACCTATTTGGCTAGATCCAGTTTTTGTGTCTACATCTTGACCCATCTTTGATGCAATTATGGTGTCATAAATGCATCAAAGGAAGTTGTAGATACCTTTGAATTTGAAAAAGGGTTAAAAGGGATAAGAGGTTTAGGGAGAGGTGTGGTGCAAAAATTAGTATGATTTTGAGTAGTTTAAAAATTTTGCACATTTTACCATGTATTTATGACATCGATACCCTAGGATAGGGTTCCCCCTCAAGTTTCATAGGAAAGACAAACTTCCTAAAGAAAATAGAAATGGCAAAGGAAGAAGGTCAAGAAGGACAAAAGGAGAAAAGAGGAGATAGGAAAAAGAGAAGAGAGGGGGGTAAAAATGAGGGAGAGGGTAGATACAAAATCATTTTTATCACATGAGAAAAAGAGAAAGGATATCTAAATAGAATATGGTGCATCCACAACACTGTGTAGTGATTGTGAGGGGTGAGGTAGGAGGGCCAAAGGTAAGGGCTTAAGTAAGCATCAAGTATTTCTTGTTAGACTAGGATTAGGATTATATTTAAGGTTTGAATTTAAATTTTATTGTATTTTTTTAGATTTTTATTGGAAAATCATCATGAACCATGACACAAACTTGTGGAACCTCCTACAAAATAGCTAGGCTTTGCAAATTCACAAAGGGGTCTATAAAATTATGCAGTTGGCGATGAGTGAATTTGTGGCTTATAAATATAAATCATGAATTTCAAATTTGAGCCTAATAAAAATTGGGGTGTGAAATCATGGAAGGAAGGATAGGAAGAAAATAGAGAATACAAGAAATAGAAAAAGGAGAAAAGGAAGAAATAAATGGAAGAATAATGAAAATAAATTGTTGTTAATGTTGTATGAGATCAAGAGATGATTTATGAGATGTTGAGTATTATTTTTTTGAAGTTAATGACATTGAAAATTGATAAAAATTTTATTTTATGTTTTTGTAGTTAGAAGTCTTGGAGTCTAGAGAGTGGAGACCACAATATTTAGAGACGTTAGTGAGAGAGCTGACAGTCATAGACAAGGGATTTTTAGATACAATGGGACTATTACACATTATAGAGATGCCTCAGGTGGAGTGTGACAAGGATTTGATGACTGCTCTTATTGAGCAAAGGTATTTTGAGTCCTTCACCTTTAGACTACCTATAGGAGAGGTTATCATCACCCTAGCACATGTGTGGTGGATTTTGATGATTTCAATTAGAGATAGGGATGTTTATAAGACCTCAAGGAATAAGGAGGCACTATAGAATTTATCTAGGGACCCTTGCCAAGAGGTCCAAAGTGGTAGGCTCCATATTGATAATATGATAGAGCGCTAAGAGTTTTTAGATTTGACATGCATGCTCTATAGGGTAGTGGAAGGATTACTAATGTGCCACACAAGTAGGAGACACATGCCATAGACACTAATAAGATTTGTAGATATGAAGGATCAATAGACATGGTTTACCTAGGGACTGATAGTCTTAATCCAATTATATAAGACATTGTATAATTTCATTTACAAGAGGGATCATGACTTTACACGTGTGAAACTATTATAGGTGTGGCATTGGGAGCACATAGCCATAAGGTGATCACAAGGGCTACCAAGTGCAGCATAGAGTCAAGAGAGACTAACAACTTACTAATGGGATCACCATTTTGAGCATGTGTAATGTTATTTTTGAGCTCACTAGCATTAGCTAGGAGGGTGATAGGTGAGCTACAAGTTGATAAGATGATTTGGAGACCATGGCATCTACACTCAGGATAGACCAAGGATGGGGTGGAGCTTACATGGGTTTGATGGATTTGCAAGTAAGCATAGATCAGGATGAGCAGGAGTTGCATCACTTTGATCGGGTGTAGATACAATTCCAGATAGTACATTAGATACCCAAGAGAGGTGATATGTGGTACCAAAGGGTAACCAAGGATTCATCGAGAGTAATTGGGTGACATGATCCCACCAGTTTTTCTAAGGATATTGGTGACCCATTGTTTATCGATTTGGGTGTGGATGATGTCGAAGTGACCTTAGGATATGGACATTGGTATATAAGCATCATGCCAATGAGGATTTCACCAATTGTGTCCATATAGAGATGTTAGGTGATGGATCAAGGGATGCTACATGCATACTAAGAGGCCACATGATGGACAATGGAGATACGATAGAGAGGTGCAGTGCAACTGAGGTAAACTCAGTTGGAGGTGAGGATATGATTCTCTCTAATATCAAAGTGAAGGTGATGGTGTCTAGCCTAGCGATAGGGGAAGAAGTATCAGGAGTTTCCAATAGGGCTACAAAGGTAGGTCCTAATTAGACAAAAGGTTAGGAGGACCCAATAGTAGAGATATGTTTTATGAGCAAAGATAGCTTGGTTACAAGTAGAAGTCCAAACTATGAGGATAGAGGTGGAGCATCTATGTGAGGATAAATCTTGTGAAATTATAGGATTGAGATGAATAGCAAACCAAATAATTGCAGAGCAAGATTAGTTAGTAGAGATAGGGACCAACTGGTCATTGAGCAAGAGCAACTGGTTGTCAAGTGAGATGCGACAAGAGTAGATATGGAGTTGTTGAGAGGAGAGGTGAACCGACTGGTTCAAGAGAGGAAATTGGCATGTGCATAGGGTATGGCTATCATAATAGGTAGCCAATTAGATCAAGGGATTAGGCTACTATAGGAGTAGCTTCAATGGATGAGAGCGGATTTACAGGCATCCAAACGAAGGGAGATGTACTATCAAATGTTGTACCATCAAGCCATTCCTAGAGAGTAGAGGTAACCTTCATCACCTTTGTGTCACTCCTAAACTAGGAAACAATCATATTTGTAGAACTTATCATGGTCTGTGAACATGCTACCATTGGGACCATCACCATCTAGAGAAGCAAACGAGTCTGGTTTGCAAGCTTAGGGATAGGAGGGATAACATGCCAATTTTTATTGTGGTATGCTTCTCATGGATAGAGGATAGAGGATGGTCGAGTGTGCTAATTTTTTATCGTGGCTCACTGACACATCGGTTAGGATGTACTCCACTTTTAATATTTTATGACATCTTATTACTATTTTATAATTCATAAATTTGTGTGATTTATTTTAATGAGTTGGTTTGTTGCTTATCTATTATATATTTGGCCTTGTTATAAGATTAATATATTTTTAGACTTAAGCAAGAGAATGAGGGAATAAGGATGATAAAAAATAGGGAAGATGAAGAAAAGGAAGAGGAAGTCGCAAAGCAGGTCAAGAGAGAAATGAAGAGGTGCCCAGGTAATGCAACCATGATCATCGTAGATCATCATAAAATCAACATGACCAAGATTAATGTAAAACTAAATGAAAGTATTGGGGGTCAAAATATGACTTGATATATATAGTGGTCATAAAGCCTATGTATAGCTATGTACAATGGTTTTCAACTAGTTAAGACCTAAGATAGTTAGTGGCTAGTGAAGACCTATATGAGCAGCAACTAGTTAAGGTCTAAAATGAGAAAAGTGTTGACCAATTAAGGTCTATGTATATGTATATAATATAGTACCTATGTACAATGGAAAATGACTAGTGAAGGCCTATATGAGCAATGACCAGTTAAGGTCTAAAATGAGTAAAGAGTTGACTAGTTAAGGTCTATGTACTTGTGCTATGAACAAAGATATGTATAAATTTATATACATGATATGTACAAGATAAAAGTGGTAATCTTGAAAGCTAAAATGGACAAAAATAAGTAGATCTAATAAGAGGTGATGCTAGCAAGGGTCCAACATAGGAAGCCATCAACTTTTTTATATAGATATACATATGAATGCAAATTGATTGTGGGATGTAACGGGTTCCAACCTATGGGAGTGCATGGAAAAAAGAAAAATCATGCAAAGAGAAAATGAGAGATGCTAGTAGGATAACCAATAGTATAGCACTAGTGAAAGGAGTCATAATGCTAAAAAGTGAGTATATCATACCCTCATTCCCTCGTTAGCAAGAAGGATGAGTGAGAATAAGATGAGAAAGAGGATGAATCCAAGTAAAAGAGTAAACAAGGGATGTAGACAAGATAATCTATAACTAAACATTACACAATGTAGGGTGAATGTTTGAGAGGTAAGCATATCTTTCTCCCATGCTATTATTAGTATGAGAACATGAATGGAAAGAATTTTGTCCCTATTAACATTTCGATAGTTGAGAGACACTTGTAGAATAACCAATAACAATATGAACACCATAAAATGATATTCATACGATATCTAGCCTATCCTATGAGTTTCCCTCACCAAAAGGTTAACGAGGATCAAGAAAAAGAAGAGGGACCATTCAACTATATGCTATCATCATATACCCATTATTTTATTGATTATGCAACCTATGCCTTGATCAATAAAATCATAGGTAATTGTGATAGATTTTGGGAGATGATCAAGAGAAGTGTGAGAAGAAGAAAGAGGATAGTCATGTAGAAGGAAGAATGAAGGGATAGTGGGAGAGGATAGTTATGTGAGAGGGAGATTCACTTATTTTCACTATCGTAGTATGTTGGTATTTTTTTATTAAGTTAGCAAGTAGGATGCTCAATCCATAAAATCCTAGTGAACTATGATAGCTTTTGAGGAGTCATCATACAAAGGGAAATATGAAAAGGATGAAGAAAATAAGGAAGTCCCAACCATATCTGAAATAACTTGGAAGGGGAGCCATATAATGTCTAAGGATAAGCACAATTGGGAGAAGATGCATGCTAATATGTAAAAATCATACAATACCCTCCCTGATTATCTAAGGGTTGTTTAGGAAGAAGGAAGAAGAAAAGTGTATATCCCTTGTGAAATAAAAAATGTATATATACTTGCAATGTCAAGGGATATATAAGGGAGGTGAGAGGAAGAAAATAAAATTGAAATTTTATGAAGAATCGGGTTATGACTCCTAGTGTCATTCTCTTATGATAAATTAAATGTGACAGATGAGCATATACATGAAAAAAATAATGATGAGCCATGATAAAACACATGATACCTTCAAGCAAGTAAACAATGTGAGGGGAAGAAGGATGTATATGTGTAAGGAAGAAAACTTGGATCCACTAGCCATAAAAAATATTAATTGTATAAGGATAAAAATGCATATCCTAATATAGGATAATTATTTGACATCATTATCGAAACTAAGATCCAAAATTATTTATATAAGAGGAAGAAATGAAGGTTGGCTTAAGAAGAAGGAGAGTGAAGATAACCAAGAGTGATTTATGCCAACTGATGCAATCACATGCAAATGCATAAAATTAAATAAATAAATCCCACTAGCACAAAATTACCCTTGTATGTATATAAAAAATAAAATCATAGTATCTTGGTAGGTAAAAGCAAAGAAACATGCCCTAGGGTTGGGGATTCGCTAAGTGTTAGTGACCTAGTGCAAGTGCAAATCATATGAGCTAATCTGACTAGTTGTCATCATAGCCTCATTGTGAAATCCTTGAAAATCTACATGAGCAAGTAGTTAGATGTGCAAATATAGATGCCAAGTAGAAATATACTATATGTCAAGCATAGGTGCAAAGAATAAAATGTCAAGCAATCCATGCTACATATGACAAGAAAGCATCAATACGATCAAGCAAACAAATGCAATTTGGCACAAATGATAACTTGGGGAATCTGGTAGAAGACATAGAGGAATTGAGATAAGATGAACAAGAGATTGCAAAGAAGACATTGAAGTCATTGATAAGTGAGAAAGTTTTATGATTGGTGACTCCTAGAAAAATATCTTATTGTCAAGACCTCTACGTCTTGTCCAGATTCTAAAAGACCCTGATAAGATTATGATGCAAGGAATAATTTACATAGTCATGCATAGTATCTTTTGATATGTATAATATTCATGGGTTCTTTGAGATATTTTTCATCTAGGGTTGCTAGACGATAGGATCCTAAGCCAAACATGGTTATGATGACAAAGGGGCCCAACAAATTAGGCTCAAAATTACCTTTCAAATCAGTTCGAGCATTGGTATTATTTTGATTTTCTTTAAGAATAATGTCCCCTACTTCAAAGGAACAATTGTTGACCTTCTTAGTGTAGGATCACTTGAGCCTATTTTTATAGGCTCAAAGATGATTTAATACATGAATGCACTTTTTGGTTAGCAACTACAATTAGTCTAAATGGGAAAGACAACATTCATCACTAACAGAGGCATCTTGTAACAAGATACACAAAGAAGAGACCTCTAGCTCAAACAAAAAATGGCTTTGGTCCCATAGACAAAGACATAAGGGGTTTTCCCTATGGGTGTACATATGCTGGTACGATAAGCCCACAAGGTGGGATAAAGCTAAATATGCCAATCATGATTGGTCTTACTAACTAGTTCTTAAGGATATTTATCAAAGATATATTAGAGGCTTTAGCTTGATCATTACCTTGAGATAATAAGGGGTTGACCATTTATGTTGGATTTTATATTTAGCACAAATCTTATGATTCCATTATTTGAAATGATAATAGAGGGGATTCCATATCAACAAAGAATCTGATTAAGAATGAAATTAGAGACTTGAGCTTCGATGATAGTGGATAGTAGTATGGATTCTACCCACTTAGTGAAGTACTGTGATGATAAACATATGACCATTAGAGGAAATAGGATAAATTTTACCAATTATATCTAAACCCCATATAGATATGGGAAAAGGGGAAGAAATGAATTGGATGTTTTGTGAAGAAGCATAAATATAATTGTCATGACACTAACATTTACCAAAATGTCAAATATAGTCACATGCATCCTTTTCTATGGAAGGCCAAAAGTACTTTATTAAGAGGAGCTTTTTGGCCATTGCATTACCACTAAAATGTCCCCCATAAGATCCTTCATGGGCTTCATGAAGGTCTTGCTTAGCTTCATTAAGAGTAAGGCATCATAGAAGGATACAATCAAAGAGTGTCAATATAAGATATCATCAATGATCATAAATTTGCATACTCTTTTGTGCAATAGATTTTGCTTGTTGAGATCTAAGCCTTCAAGTATCGTGTTGTCCTTTAAGAAGGCAAATATATCCTTATACCAAGGCTCAAAAGGAGAGGATTGTTAGTATAAAAGGACTAAACCTGAAGATAGCAGAGGTTTTAAGATAGCAGAGATTTTGAGGCTCGAACCAGTTTCCCACTTTTGTGAAGTAAACAGCGAAAAAGACTAAGGCAGGTAGGATGTCGCGATTTCGCGACATGTTGAAGTTTCATGAGCTCAAAGAAAGAAAAGAGCCAAGGCACCAAGATGTCATGATTTCATGACATGTCGAAGTTTCGTGGGCTTAACAGAAAGAGGAAGGTCGAGGCACCAAAGATGTCACGATTTTGTGACATGTTGAAGTTTCGCGAGCTCAAAGCAAGAAAAGAGCCAAGGCACAAAGATGTCACGATTTCGTGACATGTCAAAGTTTCATGGGCTTAACAGGAGGAAGAAGACTAAGGCGCTATAATGTCATGATTTCATGACATGTCAAAGTTTCATGGGCTCGAAGGGGAGAAGAAGGTCAAGACCTCAGAATGTCATGATTTCATGATGTTACAGAATTTCATGGAACAGAGACATAAATAGAAACAGAAGAACCTGCCTTCAGAGGAACGTGTCGACAACCGATGGCAGACAGTGATTGAAGCATCAAATCTTAGACTCCTACCATTGGTGATTTGATTCTCTGATTGAACCAATAAGAAGCCATGCAAAACATACTGGTGCATTTTGCAGCGCATTTGTTGTAACTGATTTTGTGTCAAAATTTGTTAGCTGTCAAAACATGCTTGTCATAGAGTATATATAATAGGGAGCGCACCCTGAATGAGGGTCGGCTCTTAGACGTTTACAGGATTGGATGTATGTACTCTAGATTTAAGCAATAATATATGCTTCTATTGGCTTCTGGTTCATTGTGTGCAAGTGTATGTATAAACATTTGATGCTTCTATTTACATTACTAAGTTATACGTTGTATTTGTTCTATTATCTGGACTCATGCATGATATAAACAGTATTACTGGAGTTAAATATTTGATACATGCATGTGTTAGATTAACATCTAAACCACATTAAGGAACTATGATTTCTGCATGAAGGTATAGAAAATGCTTAGACCGTGAAGTTATATGCATTTATCTTTGTTGTTGTTTAATCTGCACCATGAGAAAAGTTCTAGCTATGGCTATATTTCCCTTTCTTTCAGTAAATCTTTCTCCCCTTTTCTCATAAAAACTACCAAGGAACCAGCCTCCTCTGGAGATTAGACGAACCCCTCAATACTTAGTCCGTCTACTCAATGTTGGCAAGGTCATGGGCGCAATCATAACCATAGGCCGATTTTGCACCAACAATTTTTGGCACGCCCGATGGGACCAAAATCCCATAATATTTTATAAGGTTCGATGTTTGTCTTTGTTCTATTTAGATCTAAATCAAATCACCTGGTGACTCCATCCAAAGGTATAGACCCAAGAAATACCTTATCTATTTGTCTGGTTAAAAATTGCAAATGTTTACATATATGATAACCAGATCCAAAGCAAGAAACTCCGAAGAGCCCATTGAGTTCTTCGAGTTACATCTTGGTAGCCTTAGGGTTCATCCAATTTTGTTTGCTAGATCAAACCCACCTGCTACCAATATTACCACCCTTGTACCTACTATTTTTCCTAACCCCATTATCAATATATCTTCAAGTACAACTATCAATAGTTCTATAGTACAAGCAAGCACAGTAGCTACAATGGTTGCTCCTCCTCCAACTTATCTCACATGGAATCACATGGGTCCGTTGAACCTGATGGCTCAAAATCTGATCCCTGCTATGGCTTTGAAAGCGTTGCCTTCATACGATGGGAAAGATGGCTTATGAGCATTGTTTAGATGTTGCTTCTTTGGTAGCCATATACAACATCACTCAGGAAGATGTAATGATCAGATTGTTGGTCATTTCCTTGAAAGGAAAAATGCTCTATTGGTACAGAGCACTTCCTATTCAATCTATTACAAGTTGGGCTGAACTCACTGGCAAGTTGGTAGATGAATTTAATCAACATGCAGATCCTTTCTCCCTGCTCAGTCAGTTTACCATCATTTAAAAGCATCCTCAAGAAGAAATAGTTGATTTCAACATCCGATTCAGTCGCACTTGGGAAAGGGTGCCTGATGGATTGAGACCGACCAGCGAACAAGCTGTGTATTATTATTTGAGAGCTTTCGACTCTGATATTAGTATGATCATACGACAATCTTGGGTATTCACCTTCCCTGATATTTTTTAGGAAGCATCTAAAGTAGAGAAAGATCTCATTGCCACTGGAAGGTTTCCACCAAAAGCGGTGATGCCGATTTTCCCAAATATTCCCGGTGCTAGCTCCTCAAGTTCTTCTCATTATCCAAGCATAGACCTTCCAAAATGGAGTGGGCAACCATCTATTCCAGCAATACAAATGCCTCAAAATTTCTTAGCATTACCTCCTATTCCTATAGTTCCTGCATTACCTGCACCACCTACTCAGTCAGCTCAATAATCTCAGCTTTTCATCTTACTAGACATGCAATCAACAATGAAGAGTTTGACTAATGAGATCACATCAATGAAAATAAGGGAATCTAAAATAAGTTCTCAACCGAGAATATTTTCCCAAGTAACGAGAGACACAACTTCATCAAGCAATAAGGGTCAGGAGAGGTCAAGTGTAGTTTATGCAAATGATGATGAAGAATCTACAGCTCCTCCTACAAATTCTGATTACTGGTGCACTACATGCAATGACCCACATGGGGAAAGTTCATGTATGATCCATCAACACTATGTACAAAAGGTAGCTATTGAAAAGGTGGAGAAAACTTTGAAAGGACACGTGAGCATGATCAGAGAAATGAACCATAATTTCATGATGCCTTCAGTTGAACAAGTTGCAGTCCTAACAAGATCAGGTAAAAAACCTCTGCAAGTAGATCCTCAAGAACTCCAACCTCTGAGTTTTCCCTCAGTCCCTAAGGCTCTACCTAAAAGGGATATCCCCTATGAAAATAAATCTCAAGTCCCTACCCAGAGCACTGGGTCAGAAGTACATAAAGAGTCTATCTCACAAAAAGAGGCCGAGACTCAAGAACAAGCTAAGGAGAGGTTAAGATTTCCTTCTCTAACTAAAATACAGAGAACATAAGCAACTCAGGGATACATAAGTAGATATGATACCTTTTCTAAGGAAAGAGAGAGGAATGTTGACTCATCTTCTTTTAACATAGTAGAAGAGATGAAGAAGACTCCCTCAAAAGCAAGCATGTATGATGCCCTATAGTTTCCTGGTCAAATTGATCTCTTGCAAGAATATTTAAGGTCAATAAAAAACAAAGGTAGGAACCCATCCTACTCAAATACAGTTCAGACCAACCTCACATCTACTACTAGAAAAAATAGACCACCCCCTTTTATCTATCTCTTCAAATGGAAGGGTGGGTTGTACATAATTGCATGATAGACTCAGGTGTTGCTACCACAATAATACCAAAAGTAGTGTGCGACATTATGGGAATGGAGTACACTAGAAGCAACCCAGGAGTTCTATAGTTGGATGGCACTCCAGTCAAGACTGTAGGGGTAATCAAAGACATCCCTATAAAGCTTCATAGAATACCTCAAATTGTAGTCATACAAGAAGTGGTAGTAGTGGATTTAGCACCATACTTTGGCATGTGTTTATCCAGGGAGTTCACGACCAAGATAGGAGGATATCTATCTTTAGACTACTCACATTTGGAAATACCTTTTAAAGGTAGAAGGATCAAGATATTTAATGAAAAACCATCTACCTTTCACATAGAAAAGATAGAAGAGGTCGGTACTGTAAGTATGATGATAGAAGAAATGGAAGACCTTGATCTAATGGAAGAGACCTTGGAGGAGCTTCAAACAGAAGACCAGTTCTCTCTGAAGAATTTCAATGCCATGGTAGAAACCGAGATGGGAAGTTATTCCATTATAAAACAAAAAAAACAAGTGGCTCCTGCTCCCAAAGAAGATAAGCCTACCAGTCAGCTCTAGAAGCTTTTCTTTGATGGAGCTAGATGCAAGAATGGAGTTGGTGCTGGTATAGTCTTAATCTCCCCCATAGGCAAAGAGAGAATTTTCTCTTACAGGCTGACGTGGAGTTGCACTAATAATGCAATAGAGTACGAAGCACTTTGTCTGGGTCTGAGAAAGGCTAAAAAACTGGGAGTTAAGCAGTTACAAATTTATGGAGATTCAGAACTCATCGTGAATCAAATCACGAAAAATGTACAAGTAAACAACATTACCTAAAGGCATACAGAAATAAGGTGTGGGACCTTTTAGAAGCCTTTGAGGCTCTAAATATTAAGTCTATCCCTAGAGAGCAAAACACCCACACTAATTTGTTGGCATCTGTAGGAGCAAACTTCTGCCCCATCAACAACGTCATTCAGAAGTCTAAGATGGTGAGACTCATATATAGACCCTCTATGCCAGATAAAAATATTTTCTGGCAAGTTTTTGAAAATGATGAGCAAATATTAGATTTTTTAATCTATGAAATGAATTGCTCAAGTGATAGAATGCTAGAAGACGAAGAAGAAGAAGGACTAATTCAATTGAAGAATAATCATATCCCAAAGGGACTGATCACCCTTGAGAGTATTTTTGACAACAATGACAGAGCAGTAGGCCATAAAATAAAGGTTGATAAACATCGGTATAAAGAAGTTCAACTAGAACCAGGAAAAGTGATCAAGGTTGGAGTTAATTGTACAGAAGAAGAGTTAAATCAGATCAGAGAATTGTGCAAGAAATTTCTAGATATTATTGCTTGGGTGTACAATGATCTCAAAGTGTACAGGAAAGAGACTATACAACATACCATTGAGTTGGAGGAAGGTGCTAAACCTTTCAGGCAAAAGCAAAGGCCTATGAACCCAAAGATAGAAGCATTGATGAAGCAAGAGTTGTTAAAACTCCTTCAAGCTAAGATAGTATACCCTATTAAACACTCTACCTGGGTAGCTAATCTAGTCCCAGTTAGGAAGAAAAATGGGGACATTAGGTTGTGCATCGATTTCAAGAATTTGAACAAGGCTTCACTCAAGGATCATTACCCACTTCCATAGATAGACCAGATTTTACACACAGTAGTAGGAGCAGAGAGATTCTCCTTATTGGATGGTTTCTCTAGTTACAATCAGGTATGGGTTAGAGATGAAGATCAATATAAAACTACCTTCACCACCAAGTGGGGAACATTCACCTATCAAAGGATACCTTTTGGGTTGTCCAATGCAGGAGCAACCTTCCAAAGGGCAATGGATGTAGCCTTCGGAGAACTTGCTAACAAGGTCATAGTCATCTACTTAGATGATATGATAGTTTTTTCTCATCATAAAGAAGATCATATAGAACATCTTGAGAGGGTATTTGAAAAATGCAGAGAATTTGGGATATCTTTGAACCCAAAGAAATCCATATTCGTTGTAGAAGAAGGTATTCTACTTGGTCATGTCATCTCAAAATCTGGATTGGCCATAGATCCTGATAGAGTAAAAGCACTCCTAGAACTCCCCTTGCTAGTGAACAAGAAAGGCTTGCAATATTTCTTTGGATAGATAAATTTTGTATGCAAGTTTATCGTAGATTTTGCACAAATTGTCAAACCAATGATAGAACTACTAAAGAAGGATGCTCCATTCAAATGGACAGATCCAAGGAAATATGCTTTTAAAAAGATAAAGGAGGAAATAACTCAAGCGCCTATGCTTGTTAACCTCGATTACTCTAGAAACTTCATCTTATATGTTATTGGGGAGCAAGAAAGCTATGTTGCGGTTCTCACCCAGAAGGGAGCTGACAATGAAGAAAGGCCTATAGCTTTTCTAAGTGCCACCATGCATGATCATGAGGAAAGATATAATTTTATTGAGAAACAAGTATATGCCATCATGAAGTCTCTAAATAAGTTCAAGCACTTCCTATCACAAAGCAAAATCATTGTCTATGTGATTCATCCTGATGTCAAGAATTTTATAATACAAGGAGAACTTGGTGAAAAGAGAGTTGGTTGGGTGACAAAAATACAAGAATATGATGTAGAGATACACCCAACCAAAATAGTAAGGGGTAGGACCCTATGCCAAGAGTTGGCTAAGTAGGCTTCAAATGATCATGTGGCTCACCAAAGCATAATGTTGAATGCAGAATCAGATCAAAATCTGGAGAATACTGACTGGATTGATGATCTCGTGGAGTATTTTTAGACTGGAAGATGTCCTGATAATCTGAATGCTTCACAGAGAAGAAGGTACAGAACCCAAGCATTGAGATACACCCTTTTATCAGAAGGGTTATACAGAAAAAACATAGATGGCGTACTACTGAAATGCATAAGGGAAGATCAAAAACAAAAGGTGTTGAAAGAATTTCATGGAGGCTTGTCTAGGGGACACTATTCAGGAAGAACTACTGCTTTAAAAATACTCAGAGCAGGTTGCTATTGGCCTTCTATTTTCTCTGATACTTTCAAAGTAACCAAGAGTTGTGAGGAATGCCAGAGATATGTAGGGAGGAACATAAATGCCCCTATGCCTCTAAAATCTATCCAAGTTGAAGAACCCTTCCAATAGTGGGGGTTAGATTTTATTGGAGTAATAGAGCCAAATTCATCAGCTAGCCACAAGTATATACTTACTACCACAGATTATTTTACCAAGTGGGTTGAAGCAATTCCCACTAAGAAAGTTGATCAAGAAGTCATGATTGAGTTTGTAGAAAGCTTGATTACAAGGTTTGGTATACCAGATTCACTGGTTACAGATAATGGATCAACCTTCATTGGTGCTAAGATGATTGAATTTATTGGTAGATACGGTATATACTTGAAGACCTCCTCCAACTACTATCCACAAGGGAATGGCCTAGCAGAATCTACAAATAAGAATCTTCTCAGAATTCTGAAGAGAACTCTGAAAGATAACAAGAGGAGTTGGCACTCCTTGATAAACCAAGCACTATGGGCTGATAGGATTTCAATTAAGAAATCCATTGATACATCACCCTATTCCTTGGTCTATGGCAAAGAGGCTATTCTGCCCATACACATGGAGATACCAACTTTAAAGTTACTCAATCAGATTGATGTTGAAGGAAGTCAACCAATGGAGGCTAGGTTGATGCAACTCTTACAACTAGAAGAACAGAGGGAGCAGGCCTATAATCACCACCAGAAACATGTGACTGACACAAAAGGGTGGTTCGATAAAAAGACTACCTTCAAAAAATTTAAAGTTGGAGACTCGGTTTTAAAATGGAATGAGAGAAAGGCCAAGCCAGGGCAACACCAAAAATTTGATGCCTTTTGGGAAGGTCCCTTTGAGATAATTGCTGAGAAGCAATTTAATTCATTTTAGCTAAAAGATCAACGAGGTGTAATTCAACCTATAACAGTGAATGCTTTTCACTTAAAACTCTACTTCGAATAAACAGAGAGAATTTCCTATATATTATGTATGTTATATAGTATTTTGTAAATATTTCAAAGTTTTTAGCTTGTAACAGTTTTTGTCACCATTTCACGATCATCCAAGGTCAACCAACAAAAAGAAAAAATAAAAAAAAAAAGAAGAAAAGTGCTATCTTGTTAGGATGTAACGGTTCAAATTCAAAATCTACCATGTAGCCTTCCGATGATTGGCGGGAAGGCACTCCTTTCATAGATGATCAAGACCTTGAAGAGCGTAATTTCTCATTTAATGTAGTGATCAGTGATTGGCCAGAGAATTTAGCATGCGGGAAAGTGGTAGGAACAATGCCCAAGAAGATTTAAGAAATATGAGTTCACCAACCGTAGTTAATGCAATCCATGCATGATCTTTCAAATCGATGTAAAAAACCCTAATTCACTTTCGAATGAATTTCTCTACTACAACTTACTTTCTATTTTTATTCTCGAGCTTGAACCCAGTACAAACAATCTCTATGAGTGTTTTCCTATGGCTCCAAAGAAGAATACCCAGAAGGCAACAATGGCAGCATCATCTTCTATTTCCTCAACGAGATACGAAGATGAAGTAGGCAAGAAATTCATCGATAGGGATGCCAGAATTGGTGATACTGTTGTAACATGGAAACCCCTAGAGAAAATTTGAAGAGATATTGAGGAGAGAATGGCTATAGGTATCACTGCATCTTCTCCTACTACTTTCACCTTCAACGCTCTACTCTACTGGTATGTGTATATTCTCGTTCATCCCTATCCTGAATTGATTAAAGCTATTGCTAGTTTTTATGACACCAAAGAAAGGACTATTAAGAACTCCCAGGGAAGAACCCTTTTCACCCTGAGCCCTGATGCTTTCATTGATGCTTTTACCATCGGTCATGTGCCCGCTCTTGAGCCAAAAGCTTTTGACCCTGTAGACCAAGCAAAATATTTTATTCCCTCTGAGAAGATCAAAAATTTCCTAGGAATGCAATTAAAGAAACCACCTACTGGAGGGACTATGCCCGAAACCCCCATTCCTCTGATGGATTTCAAAAATCTAGAACTATTTTCCATTTTAGCTATGGTGGTGGGCCTGAAGACCGATGAAAAGGTTTATGGGTGGCAGATTGCATTGGTCAATTGCCTATCAAACCCTAAAAATTATGATTCTTCAGTTATGGATGGGAGCATCAGGCCCCTATTTTTTGACTGGTCGGGATACATTTTTCATCAAATTCATGAAGGTTTATCTTCAATGAAAAGGGGTTCTCAGTCTTCTTTCAAATTCTCTTCATATTTAGTATGGGTTTTCTTTTATTTTATGGCTCAAGAGCTAGCTTTCATTTCTGTAAATGATAAAGATGAGAAAGGGAGAACATTGCCCATATATGAATGGACTAATATTTTATATAAGATAGAATCATATTATGATTTCAACAGAGAATTTCTGGGGCCAGCCCTAAATATTATGTATGGGGAAATAAGAAGGTTAAACCCAAAGGCTGTAAAAGTTTTGTAGAACAAACATGTAGAGGAGGGTGACTGGTTCATCCTCACTCAAGGGGTTGTTATTAGACTATATGGGTTTACTGGAAAACCCTTTTTGCTTCCACATTATGTCACTGATAGATTATTTGCTTTAGAATATGTTAGACAAATGGAACAAATAAATTTTAGATACGGTACAGGGATAGGTAAAACTAGTACCTGTACGATGCCATTCCAGTTTGAGGGTATTATTGTTTCAAAGAAAGGGCAACATGAACAAATTGCTCAAGCTCTAAGGGAATTGGGGCTGATAGAAATGCCACAATGATGGAGGTATGACCCCATCAATATATTTGTAGAGAGGCAAGCGATTCTGAACAAAACCCCTGTAAAAAACTACCACATGTCCCCCAAGAAGGACATTGAAGATTGTAGAAATAATATCGAAGATGAGGCATTAGAATGGCATGTAGAGAGAATGCAACCACTACCTCCATGGCATGATTTTTATGAGCATGTGGTTGATTATGACCCCAAGAACAATCCCAAGCACATCTTGGATGATAAAACTATCAATAAGATGCAGAAGAAAGGGGCAGAATGGATAGTAGGAAAAATCCATGAATGGTGGATGATGAGGGTCCAAACTAATATGATTGACTCAAGGTGGCCCGTTAACAATGATCTTGAATTTTTGGTTTGTTATGACCATTATCAAGCTACCTAGTCGAGAAATTTTACCAAAAAAGTACCCCCGAGCATCGACAGCAGCAAAGAGGTAAGCCCTGAAGCTACTAAAAAATAGAAAGTAGACCAGAGTAAAGGCAAGAAAGTTGCAGTTGAGCAACAAAAATCCCATGCATAGACAAGGCTTAGGTCATCCAAAAAGAGGTCCGTTGAAACCATATTCATAGAAGAACAGAGAAAAATGTATGGAAAAGCAACTCAGATGATGGTGAATATGGGTTATGATGGCAAGGGACTAGGAAAATATGGGCAAGGAATCATAGAACCCTTGCAAGCAGAGAAGAGAGGAAAACATCTGGCACTCGGTGCTGACCCATCAAAAGGTAGAGCCACATTTTCAAAGGCCCCAAAATTTGTTTCCCCTTCCCCTTCAGATACTGAATCAGATGAAGTGCCCATTGTCAACAAGAAGAGGAAGCTAAAATCTGTAGCTGGGAACCAACAAATAAATAGCCAAGAAGTTGAAATAGCCACTCAAAGTGGTAGAGATCAACAATAGGAAACTACTGAACATGTTGAAATTACCAAAGAAAGTGAGCAACTCACTCAGAATATGGGAGATGTTGTTCCAAATATTGAAATAGCTAGAAATGACAATGTGCAAGAAGAAGCTTAGAATGAAGCAGTTGATAATAGTGCCTACTTTACTCAAGAAGGACTAAACATAATCATTTCTAAAAATATGATTGTTAAAAAAGAGATTGTTGAACATAACAAGAACCAGCATGGGGAGATTCCCCTAAATGTTGAAATAATAGACCTAGAAGAAGACACATATGTTGAAGAGAAATATGGTGGAAGAGGAGAAGTGACCAAATCCCTCAACAAGATGAAGTTGAAAATTCTACTGTAGATGAGATTAATGAAGATCACATAGTAGAAGATGAAAACCAATGTGTACTCCCAACAGGATCAGGTATGGCTTATCTATTCTCTCATTCTTCTCTTCCTACTCATTCCCGAGTTAAATCTCCTTCCATTTCTATTCCAAAGAAGGATATAATGTTTCCTTTGAAACAACGGTTTCTTTCTCCAGAACCAGCATCATCTTCACAGATTCAATCTGAAGTTGGCCAATCTCCAGAGTTACTTACTCACCCTATAGTTGCCCCTTTGGATGGAAGTACCACATTGGTCTCAACCCCATTTCTCCCCAGTGCATGCATCCCAACTATGAGGTCCACCTCCTCTGCAGTTACTGAAAGTCATCCGAATTTTTCCAAGTTGAAAGATCTAAGGAAGGCAAACAAAAATACCTTAGATTGGTGGGCATCCCGCTCTACTGAAGCCTCTAAGGCTCCAACCCACACATAGGAAATGATAGCACTTGACCCCACCACTATGCAGCGGAAGAAGGTGAAGTTGACCCCGAAAGTAAAGAAGCCTGAGGGTGACATAATGATAGAAGACTATCAAGCAGAGAGTGTAACCGAAGACATTACTTAGCTCCATATGCAAGATGAATGGGGAATGGCCCAGGCTCACCTGGGAACTATTTACTTACATGGAGAATATTTTAAAGAAAAATTCATCAAAGAGCAGGAAGCCAGAAAAGAGTGTGAATCCACCTTGCAGGAACAGAAACTGGTGGAGAAAGCCTTGAAACTAGAGGCTAAAATATGGGAGGATAGATTCAGTGAAGCTGCGAGTGAGGTAGCCAAATATAAAGAAGAACTTGAGAAAGTGACTAAATAGATTCAATCCCTGAATCTACAAGTACAAGAACTTCAACAATAGGTCCAGGAGAAGCAGAATGAAGCACATGGCCTATCAAAAGAAAAAGCCAAAGCAGTAAGGAAGGAAATGTTTGAAGATATCTTGCTGCTTAGTCTGAGAACAAGGCCTATGTTGATATATTTGGCCAAAGTAAAGGAAGTGCTTGAAGTAGTCAGAGATGAGTTAAAAGCTTTAGTAAGATTTTTACAGGTGAGATCAGATGCTGCAATGAAAATTCAAGTCCTATCTGATAATATGCCCGAGAACGTCGCTGCCAAGATCCAAAGTGAAGCCTGGTCTCAGGCTAAAATTGTAGCTAGAAGTTTCTTCAGAATATTTAAACTTGTAAACCAAGGGGTAAAACTCCTCCAGGAGTTAGAAGCTGAGGCTAAGGGACTAGTAAAGCATTTAAACCTAGCAAAAAAATGTGGACTTCCATATCTTTGGGATGAAAATTCAAATGTTCTAAGTGAAGATGCACTCACAACATCCCTAAGATATTTTATTGATGATGAATCTAAAATAGAAGGCTGGGAAGAGCCTATAGAAGAAACACATGTGTTTGCTATGGTCCAAAATCTCACGCAGATTAAGTCCTATTTATAGGAGCTAATTTTGAGGCACAAGATAGTATCTCATGATAAAGTGGAAGAATTGCAGTATGTATATCAGCTTTTCATGGAATCATCAGACCCTGATGATGAAGCTTGGAAGCAAGTCTACCTCACTTACAACGAAGTTATCAAGATGATAGAAACACAGAAAAAGTCCAAGCAAATTGATCAGAATCAGCTGACAGAAGGTGGGACCAACGACCGACCATGAAGAGTTTCACAAAAATTTGAATTACTGAGATTTTAATGTAACAATAGTAAAGTATACATAAGTTCGTAAGAGGTATTTTGAATTAACTAATCAAGCCGTATTCATTAGATCAAAAGAAAAGGTAAATTTTGTACATGTCAAATTGCAGATTTTGACAATTACTGAAGAGTTTCACAGAAATTCAAATTACTGAGGTGTTCTATGATTACAGATGTAGGCAGTATATTTGCCTCTCAGAAAAAGAAAAGGTAAATTTTGTACATGTCGAATTGCAGATTTTAACAAAATTTGTATGCTTTTTGACAAGTTTTTGTAATTTTGAAAAGTAAAATGCGAAATGGAATTCACATTAAATTAAGTGTAAATATCATGAAATGTGAATTAGACTCAAATGAAATTAGAAGTGAAATTAGCCAAAATTAGGGAAAATGCGAAAGAAATGAGATTTAATAAAAATCAAAGTTAGACTTTAGAAAAGTAAGTTAATTTATGAAACGGGGTGGCAGTTGTAAATAGTGCTTTGTCCCACGAACTGCTCAGAATGACCTGTGACAAGCATTATAAGGCCCCCTTATTCAATTTTGAATCGGTTGTTGTTTCAGGAGAGAGTGAGTGCAGAGATAGATGCATGTGGAACCTGTTGTTGTCATAATGCAAAAATGTTATTACATATGTAACCATGTTAGGCGAATTCCATTGTTATTAGACTTGGCCCATGCTGTAATTACTTTTGTACGTTGTTGTTTAGAGCAAAATATTAATGCAGTCATTAGTACTATTTTTCCAGTGCATGTGTGGGTGATTCAGGTATTTTGCTATTTCTATATGTTCTGTCATTATGATTTATGTATAATTGGTAATATGCATAGCAAGGTAGTGTCGGCATAGGAGCATGTCTTTTGCAGGTTACAGACGATACAGTTGCAGTGGGTCGTACGATGATTGTCATGGAACATACCCATATATTGAAATACTGTGTAGAAGTTGATAGGTTAACTTCATCACTAGTTGGATAAGTTGTGCACTTATACAATTGGGCCGTATGTACAAGGCTATAACAAATTGGTGTATAAATTGTTGTGGTACGATTCTTGAGTAATCCATACAAGTTAACTTGCTGAAGATTGTATGATAGAAAACTGCACTAATGGAACAATTACTAAGTGAAATGAAATCGTACAAGAATGTGTATGATCATACGGTTGTGATCAATTGATTGTATGATTTGTCTTTGGTGTACGAGTTGTATGATTACTATTGTCGTACGATCGTGCGATTGTACGGTTAGACTTAGAATCATATAGTTGTTATATAATTAGTGTGATGTTGAATGATTTCTTGTTCTATTCTTGAATCTGTTGCCACCTCCCTTACTGGGAATACCGCCACTCGTGCTACAGAACTGAGTGATGCCATGACTCTCATGTCTCAAGTGTGGGACTGCCCTAAGATTGTTGAGAGGTGTGCAGAGAAGTATGATAAAAATGGGAGCCATATACTGCCAGGCCTGGGATAAAACCTACATCTGTGTGACGGATGATGAGATTTGAAAGATGATGCAAGCAGAGGATAATCCAGCTCGTTTGGTCACATGCAATCCCCATGCCTGGATGGAATATTATAATAAATTTGTATGGAGAGATTCCCTCTACCTAATTGGAGAAACCTTGGGATGCGAAGGGGTTTGAATTGCCTCTTAAACTAGGGCAATTAAGGAAAGATTTACAGATGGTCTTGTCAGGCATTGTAGCTGTCCTGGAAGAGATGTTAGATGAGCTAGTGAGGGAGGAACATGTGGCCATGCTACAAGCAGTTGAACACTATCTAGGCCACTCTCAAATGTTGGATTGCGCTAAGTACATAGCTGATCGGATGAACTAACTGAAGAACTTCCAGGAAATGCGACAATTCAATTAGATGCCCTACCTCATCTGGCTAATTCTAAACCAGAAGAAACATTGGTTCCCGGAAGCTGCAATTAGACCAGACGAGACCTGATGGTAAGCTACTAGCCATTTATGATTGCTTGCAGATCTGCCTTACAAGGCGGAGAAAAAGACCGCATATGATTTTTATGATTTTATCTACCATACAATCATGATGGGGCTAAAAGAGAATGTGCCCAGGCTTTCAAAAGAGTGTCAAAGTCTCATCAAATCTAAGGATTTGTGGAAAGGAGATTTTTACCTGGGCAAACAAAGGTCCTTCATCAGAGTCTATGGGTTTTTAGGGATGCCTATTGACCGCCTGATTTTGTTCCCAATTACCTGTTCAATTTGGAATATGTAAGGCAGTCAGACTAAATTGACCAAAAATACTCTAAAGGGCAAAAGAAGGCTACCTTTTACCAAGTGAAGGAAGCAATCATGGCAGTCACCCCAAAGATTAGAGGATGCAATGTGGTCATTAGTGAGAGGCTACAGAACTTGGGGATGACATTATTGCAAGACTTTTGGTCCATAAACCTGAAGCACTGTTCATAAGCAAAATATGGCAAACAATGTCAATTCCTTCTATATTCATGAAAAGAGGCCCAAGGTGGAAGAGGAGGCCAACTTAGATGAATATACAACCATTGCTAAGTTGGAGGCCTCCCACAGATATGAACATGAATTACAACAGTGGTAAAGTAATCCCCCTCCATGGTATGCATTCTATGCCAACATGAGGGTAAAAACGGATTATGATCCAAACATCAAAATACATTTTTGTTCTATAAATACCATCAAGAATTAAGGCTACTCATTTAAGAAGATTTTGGCCTGGAGGAAGATGAGGTATGAAACTGACACCATGGGGAATCCAACACTACAAGGGAGGTTTGGTGCATAATTTTCTAGTGCTTGGGATAGAGAACATGGGAAAGGAACAAAGAGGCCATTGATAGATATTGATGCAAAACTGGTCCCCTTGTTGCAATAAAAATTGTTGCTCCATCTACGTTGGCAGCAATCAACAACACCATGAGGGAAATGGTATGCCAAGAATTCAATCCAAGGGCATCCATTTTGGATAAGATGAGAAAGAATTACGCCTAACAAGAAATGGAGGACACTTCAACGTCTCAAGGCATTGAAGGCATGGAAGAAGAGGAGATAACAAAAGAAAGTGTTGTCCAAGTAATTGTTTCACTAGCCAAGGATGGAGCCGCAACAACGGGAGTTGTGACTTCAGAGGCTGGAATAACCTCTGCACCCACTCCCATCACCACTCTTCTCTCTCATCCACCCTCTTCTTCTTCTAATCTCCCCACCTTCACTCCTTACACTTCTTCCTTTCCTGCTCCTCGAATCCCCCTCAACGCTTTTGCTACGCTTGATTCACCATCTACAAGCACAACTATTGGGTCACCTAGAGGTTCACCTCCCACTTTTGAGGGGCAACAACAATCTTATTCACCATCTCCATGTTCAATCTACAAATCATCTCCACCCTAATATGTTTCATTACCTTCAACAATGCCTACCATCCAAATTATGATGACTCATCTCTTGGTTGCACATTCCACAAGTCCTACCACACCCCCCTTTGTGTTGCCACTAGCAACAACCTTACCGCATGTCTTCTTCACCCACATGTCCTCACCACCAATTTCACCTTTAATCACTACCCAATTCACACCGCCAACTATGTTACCACATCCCACTTTTACCACAAGCTTCTCAACACAACAGTTTCTAAGGATGGAAATGATGTTATCTCTAGAAGCATTCCCTCAGATGACCAAGTCTATCTGAAACACCTGAGAAAAGTAGCCCATCGCAGAGACCAATTATGCATTCATTTGGAAGGAAACAGAGAGCTCGGGGAAGTGAGCTATTATGAAATCATTGGTTCAATGAAAGAATTCAAAGAGCAAACAAGGTAGGATATCACTATCCTTAAGGCTTCATCCCCTAAGGTGCCTTGGTCATGTGGTCACAACTAGTGGAGGGTGGAGAGAAACTGTGATAGCATAAGCATCTCCCATAGATCCATGTAGGCCAACCACTGCACCATTTAACTTCATTGCCAGATTATCTACACTGGATTTGTTATGAGCTGATCTGTTCCAAATGGTGCAACTCATAGGGTAGTTGCAACAAGCAGTTGTTGTCAAGTATGTACAGTCAGCCATTGAGGCCAAATGATACAAGAAGAAAGCCCTAGATAGTGCACAAACATTTAAGCAGTTGGCAGAAGATAAACAAAGGCAAGTGGTCCAACTCCATCAAGAGTTTGAAGTACTAAAAAAGGAAGCAATAGAGAAAGATGAGCTCAAGAAATAGCTGGAAGATTTGAAAGGCAGAAAACAAAACAAGATGAACTTAAAATACAGTTAGAGTTCTTGAAAGGACAATTGGCACAAGGTCAAGAACAACTAAACCAAAATTTTGAGAAAGAAAAGCAAGATCGAAAGCTTCGACTAGAACAATTACAAGCAGCCATGCAGGATAAAGAGAAAGAAATTGCTGAGTTAAAAGGGGTGAATGAGGAATTAAGGAAGAAGGTGAAGGTGGTAGAAGTACAGGCTTTAGTTGTAGAACAAGTCAAGTCCTTGTGGGACAATATACATGTCGAAGTAATGCGTTCCAAGGCTTATTTCAATTTCATTGCACAATCAGAAGCCATCCTAGTTAGACCTCTAGCACGATTCAACAAGTAGAAAAGGACCTGTCTACATAGACAAGATATATCGAAGTGTTGCAACAATTGTCTAAGATGACTGCAAAACATGTGAGATAACTAGTTATATCGGATAGAAATATTGTAGTCAAGTTATTGAAAAGTATTGCTGACATACAAAGGCGACTACAGGAATGCAAAGCCACCCATAATGCCCTATATCTACCCGTACAAGGAATGAAGAAGGAACTGCAACAATTGATAAGTGGCAGGTTGCCTGATATCAGCCAAGGACAACTTCTCGCATTAGAACAGATAGGTAGAATCTTCAGTGAGGAAAAGGACAAAGCAGAAGGCAACTCAGACAGAATCACTGAATTGGAGTCCCTGCTGAACAAGCTGAAAGGTATAGTGGATCAAAGGGAGAGCTTGTCAAAAGGTCAAAATGAAAACCTGGCATTGGACATGGAGATGCTAAGCGACTTATAGCTGCCCACTGATGCGGATTGGTAGGCACTTTCGAGTGTGTTGCCTTAGTCACTGACCAGGCTGACCCACCATTTTTGCAAATTTAGTGCAAGATGATCCCAATTTTAAAGACTCTGCACCCAAGGATGAAGACAGGACCTGCAATCTTCCACCAATTGAGCTTGGCACCCCTAGACTTCACCAGAAATGTAGTAGCTGAGCTACACATTTGAATTCCTACCAAAAATTAAGCATGAAGAGTAAGAGAACTGAATTTTGCAATCCTTGGAGCAATGTTTTAGATTGACAAAAGTTCGGGAAATTGTCAGAAAATTGACTAACTTTGGAAAGTGCAATTGGTCAAAAAGTGCCATCCATCCTAGAATTGGCGAATCACTATTTTCTATATTAGAAAATCGTCACTTCCAGATTGGCAAATCACCATTTTCAGCTCATGTGGGACAAGGATTAACATCAAATTCAAGGAAACGGCCAAGAAAGCAACATTTTGTCTCTACATGACGCCAATATGGAGTTAGGAGCCTTCTAAGCATGTTTAGGAGAGATTTGGTGGCATGTAAAATTTGGAAGTGCATCATTTTACTAAATTTGTCCCTAAATTAGAGATTTTACCATAGGTAGAAAGAATCTACCATAGGGAACTCACTAGGTAAATAGTTTGCTATAAATAGGAGCTATGAGGTCCATTTTAAACATCTTTTGGCCATTTGAGGAAGTTAGAACTACACTTAGTAGACCCTTTTGTACTGTCAAACTGATCTTGGAATAATAGAAAGATTGTGCATGACATTTGTTTAACATTTGTGGCATCACCCTATTGATCTATGGAATGCATAGTGATTGTGGCACTAGCCTTTCGCTTTGTGTTAGTCCTTTCCTTTTATTATTGCAAATATCATACGTATTGGAGCACATTGATGTTATTTGATTCTCTTCATATGTGTCAAATGATCACACACTAATCCTGGTACGATTTCGACCATATTTTCTTTTGTTGCATTGTCTTTGCATTTCTTACACCCTACTCTTCCAGATTTACTTTTCTGCAATTAGAATAATTTAGATTAGCATGATTAGTAGGGAGCTGGCCTAAATCCGAAGGTTGAGGAGAACACAATTTCTCTTCTTCCAATTATTGAAATGAATTTTGGGTGCAAATTCGATAAAACGATTTGCGATTCAACAATAATATGATGTATGTACATTGAATTATGACTAATTGTAATAAATGTACATTTTTTTATGATGTAAGATTGCTTTTGCTTTAAAGCGATCAAATTTTGATATTTTGTTGTGCTCTAATATAAGGATGGATTGTTAAAAAAAAATTATCCCCAAAATTTGTGGTTTGAATTTCTAGGTTATGAAATTGTGCATCAAATCACAAGGCTATGCCTTCTACGCCTACGAACATACTTTAGTTACAACACTCATGCTCAAGATGCCATTGAGATGGAAAGTGGGGCAAAAGGTGGAAATTGGTGGTGGTATGGATCAATGTCAAAGATACCCAAGTGTTGGAGAGCCTCTCAGACCAGGCGTTTCGAAATGTCTTTGACCCAAAAAATGGAATAAGAAGTTCATGAAGAGGGATCAATTGAAAAACAAAAAACCATAGAACCAATAATTGCTCAATTAAGGGATCATTTGAATAGGTAATGAAGGTATATCAATGATCTAAAACAATGCCTGATGCCTCGAGAACATCATCCTAGTGTCAAAAGCAACACATGAGTCAAGAAGTGAACCAAAGGGTTGGTGGTTAAGATGTGGTTTCACATGCTTGAGCTCAATCTGACTTGGAAATTGCATTAAGTACCAAACACCTAAGTTCAAGGGAGATTATAAGGGAGACTTAAATGAAACAACAAAAGCATGGCTTCTAACTATGGAGAAATACTTCTCTATTTATGACTTCAATGAAAACAAGAAGGCTTTACTTGGAATTATTTACTTGGATGAAGTTGTGGTAGTGTGGTGGCAACATTACAAGGTAGTGTTAGGTGTGAATGAGAAGAAACTAATGTGGAATTGATTTCAAGGGTGATTTTGCATTGAATACCTAAAGGTTCATTATCACAGGGGAAGCTACTACAATTAGAGCAGTTATGCCAATGGAATATGAATGTGTAGCACGAGTGGTGACATTCCCAACAATGGAATGGTGGAATGACAAATTTAGGAACCAATCAAGACTGCAGTCATAAGACGATCTTCACAGTCATACGGTGTCATTGTCCTAAGATAGTACAATCATGTACGACACAATACAAGATGGTCTTCTGCTTATGACACTGCAACACTTTGGTACTTAGTCTTCTTGTACGACAACAATTGTATAGTAGTCACACGTACAATGCCACACAGTCTTTGCCAAAAAATGCTTGAAGAATAGGACAATGATCTCTCAAGACTACGACATGGCATCGTACGGTCTAAACCTCATACGGTCTGCAACTAACTTCTAGTCTTCCTTTCTTAACAGTTTTACCCTGCAACTATAAATAGTATCTTTGCAATACAATATGCAATCACAATAACACTCACAGTACAAACTAAATACAAATAGGTTGCAATCAGACTGCAAATAATCTGCAAATAGAATCAATATATTGGCATTCAATGATGTTTGTAGTATACATCAATGGCAAACTACAACATCTACAATTACAACATGCAGGGTTCTCTCCTCAATATTTCCATGACAGGATTGCATACTCGCAGCATTGAATTATGGCATGGAATTTCCTACTACTAATGTTACAAATGAAGGAAGGGGAGTTCTATTTAATGCTTGTCCTCGGTCGTTGCCAACAACGGCTTCCTAGGACAACACATTCAACCGCCACCCCTATTCGGACATGATTTACATATTCCACATTTAACTTTTATGCCTAAGGTCTAATTGCAATTTATCATTAAATTGCATTACATGTCATTTTGTTCGCATTTCATATCATTTCCCTATGCTTTTCATTTCATTTACATTTCACTTGCATTTCACATGCATTTACATTTCATTTCATAAGTCACTTTATGACTTTGTCGTACATGCTAATATTTCACATTACATTATTACATTATGACTATAACTTTATACGTATGCACATTTTGTCAAACACTTTGCGTACAACAACAAAATAACCCAAATAACAAAACTAAATGCAAAGTTCAATTTTACTGCCTACAGAATGTGGAAGAATACCAAAACAAGTTTCTTGCTTTATTTCAACATGCACTGTATGTTAAGGATGAAGGCTTAAAAGTTCAAAAGTTGTTGCTCAATTTCAACAATGATGTAGCCTTGGGGATAGATAAGTATGAGCTAGATACCCTGAAGAAGGCTATCAAATAGCTGAAAAGGTAGAACTACAATTGTGCCACAAGCCAAAAGCAGTCAAGGCCCAACATACTTCATAGTCCAGGGACATCTTGCAGTGAATCCTAAATAGCATAAATGTTTCTCAGCAGGTCTACGGATAGTTTTAGTGGCGGAACTAAGGGTTTCACCAAGGCACCAAGAAATGTGTGACTACCACAAAAAAAAAAAACCACGACAAAAGTAAAATCAAGACAATCTAGTAATGTAGTGAGCTCCACTGGAACTTCAACTAATGCTTCAAGAACTAGATGCTAGAAAATTTGGACTCCATTACTAGAGATATTGTCCACAAGTATGCGGAAGCGAAAGTCATCAGATTTATATTGTAGTGGATACTCACTAGACTGACAAGCATGCCAGATATATTGAACTAAAAGATATTCTAAATGACTGCAATGTGAAAGTCTTGACTGATTCAGGTGCTTTGATAGGTTTATCTGTCCCTCAATAGCTAGAAATGTAATTTAAACATCTTGAAGCTACCTTGAAGTTGGGAGGTATGAGTTAGGCCGTAAATCCAAAATAGAATTATGTGCTCCCATGGCAGCATTGACTCTATCAAATCATGTTTTCCCTATGACTTTAAATATTGCCACCATAGGTTACACAAATTAATATTGGTCATGGATTATCTGATTTAATATGTTGTCACTCTAGATAACCAAAAAAATCCAATCTGATGCCATAGCCAAGTCTACCCATGTATAATTTTGGAAGGAGTAGGTACAATTTGCCAACTACCTCCTCCAAAATATAATCAGTTAAGGGAACTAGAAAGGGATCCTTTATGGTTTCTGTGTTAAGACTCCTAAATTCTATGCATATGAAGATTATATTTGCCTCTTTATTCAAAGTAATCACTATAGGTGACACCCACTCCTTCACTGTCACTTTGAAGATTATCTCGGCCTCCAACATCTTCTCAATTTCCTCATTCACCAAAACTGCATACTTTGGGTTCATTCTATACGGCCTCCTCCTTATTGGTAAGGAATCTAGGATCAACTAGATCCTATGAACACACAACTCTAGAGGTATCCCCTTCTAGTCTTTGTATGTCCATGTGAAGACACATCCTTATACTACAAGAAAATTTTGAAAGTTGTTGCTTTTAGCATGGGGTCCTAATCATCTCCGCAATGGATTATCTTGGAATCTTCCTCCGTTCCCAAATTTCCTCCTATCTTTGGTCCTTCATACTTTATATTCTCTAGTTCATCCTTTTCTTTTGCAACATTTTTAGGGTGTGTTGGTTTTGCATCAATTTCAGCATCCCCGATTGTATATTCTGTGAAATGCTTGGGAAAAGTCCATTTCTCTTCATCTTTTTCATTCTTCTTGTTGTTCTCAACTTTTTCATCAGGGTTTCTTGAGTCTCCTCTATCTGAATATAGAGGCAAGGGGGCTGAAACATTTCATACTCCTCCATTTGCCAATGAAGAAGTCCACTATCCGATCGGTTTTCATCCTCACTGCACTCTTCCAGGTACAACATTCCCTCTTCATTTGGCTCATATTGATCATCTTCCTCTGAAGAACTTCTTGACTCATCAGTTGTGGCCAAATCTTCACTAACCATTTGGTTCTTCAAATTTATCATGTACTTATACTATCCTTTCTTAAATGTCAACCGATCTTTTTCCCAATTGTGATTCACCTTGGCCATCCTTAGCCATCCTCTTCCTAGCAATGCATCGTATGCTGGTTTCTACATTGTCAGCACAACGAAATCCATGATGAACTCTTGATCTGCATGTAGACATGGAAAATTGACCCATCAAAATGAGTCAATATTTCCTTAGATCCTTAGGAAGCCACCCAAGCTTGCTAAGTGCAAAATTGGGGCCTGTTTCCCCTCTTCCTTTGTCCTTTTTCCCTAGCTTTACCAAATTCATGCCCGGTCCATACGGGGCACGAATTTGGCGTTCTAGGGGTTTTTCTCTCAAAAACCCCACCCCTTGTCGGCCCTTGCTCGTGGTGAACTTTCATTTTCCTGCCCTTTTAGCCCTCCAAACCTCTTATAAATAGGGGATTGGATTTCCTATTTTACCCCATATTTATCAATCTCTTTTCGAGAATCCTAGATCTCAACTTGCTCATTGTTCACTAACAAGTGCTCTTCTTGCTGCAATTTGTTGTTTTGCTACTTTGGTGTTGGCTGCCCTTGGGGATCAAGTGGAGGAGTCTTGATAGTTGGAGAAGTCCACCATTCTGGAGTGCTTCCTTCATATTCTCATTGCTCCTTGCTTCCTCCATCAGCTAACTAGGTTCTTTACTTGCATTATTAGTCATTAGCTCTATTTTTTGTTGTTTTGCATCGCATTTTTTGGTGTTTTGGGACCCAAAAAGTGCATCTGAACCAAATTCATACCTCGCCCATACAGGGTGTAAATTTGGCAAGCCATATTTATGCCCCCTCATTACAGGGTATGAATTTGGTCAATTAGGGCTTGGGGGTAAAGTTTTGCTTCCCAAAACCCTAGTTCATTACTTGCATTTTAGCTTTCTATCACCTGCATTCTATTTCATTTCATTTCATTGTTGCATGTCCATTTCATCTTGCTTTTGCTTGTTCCAAAGGTCAAAGATCATTTTAATTTTGAATGGTCAGCTAAAAGGACCAAGGGGGCTTGACTGATGTGCCTCCAAGCTCAGTCATATAGCGGCCTAAGTAGGCCCCCAAACATTGATCAAATTTTCTAGGATTTTGTAAGTTATTTCATAGGTTTGAAGTTGTTTGGATATTCTAGATGCAAGTTAAAGCTAGGATCAACCATCAAATTAGGTAAGTGCCCTAGTAGATCTTTAGGTTATTTGTTGTGTGTCTTTGTTCTTTTCTATTTCAAATCTTGATCATAAAAAGAAAGGAAAATATTTGATCTTTATTTCTAGGTATTTGAAAGAGTAAAAGCATATAGTTTGCATCCTAGGGTTAAATTTGTTTGTGCATTCTCTTAAACCCTTGCTAAAAAGAGAAAATTTATTTTATTGCAAGTTAGGGTTTAGTCATCATTGAAAATCAAGAATCATTCTAGGGTTAGTTTCTTGTCTTCTTACATCATTGTTTATCTTGCATTGTTCTTTCATTTCCATAACTTAGATTTTAGAAAGGCCAAACATAGGTGTTTTCTCAATATACACATCAAACATTTCCATCCCTAAACTTGGAGTGAGTCCTTAAACCATTCCTAGTGAACCCTTCAATCCCCAAGCCCTCGAGTGTAGAGAATATAACACACCCCCACGGTCACCTTAGCTCCCAGTAGATCTAATCGAGAATCATATATGGTAGGGTAGTTTTCCCCCTCTACATATTTGGTGAACCCAACATGAACACACGTCTTAGTGGCCAAGATAGGAAGCCTCTTCCTTTTGTTTTTCTTTTGAAAACTTTAAGCAAGACCACTAAATTTATTTTCTTAGAATTAGAAAACATTAAAAACATCTTAAAATCTTCTTGTGTATCTTTTGCTAGTTTTCTCCTCTATCCTTTCTCTTCCTCCTAATGGCTCCCAACCTTAGGAGTAAGTGAAATCTTTTAGAATCTAATCAAATTCTTCAAGAAGATGATCAAATTGATAGGGAGAATCCCAATCTAGATGCGAAAGAGGAAGAACATGAAGAAACTAGTAATAACTTTGATCCTTTTGAGGGGCCTAATGGAGGCTTCACTTTCACATCATTTGATCATATATGGGGTTTTATGAAACACCATAAGGAGGCTTTGGTTAAGGCTATGGAAGAGGAAGCCCAACTCGAAAGAGGTGGGATGCCTCCTCCTCCAACCATATCTCCTAGGAATGTTCATAACAACCCTTTGTTTGAATATTCACATCATGTTAATCCTTTTCATAAACCAACATATGCTACTACCATGACCACCAACATTGAGGGAATTCCACAAGCTCCTCCAACCGGTAGTGCATCCCAAAATTATGCTCAATTTCCTCCTCATTCTACTCATCTCAACATTCATGCTTCTATTCCACCAAATGTCAGTTATCCTTCACAACAAGATACCACATATCATAACCCATACCATAATAGTGTCAATACCTCCAACATTGGCCAAGTTCCCTTTCAACAACCTACCTATACCCCTCCCCTAGGGAACCTAGGGGTATTGCACAACAACAATCCTGATATGCAAAGTTTGACAAGTGTGGTGAAGCAATTGGTTTCAAGAGTGGATATGATTCAACCTCCAAGTTTCACCTACAACTACAAGGAGATGTGCAATCAGCCCTTAGACCCTATTGTCACTTCTAGGCCCTACCCTAAGCATTTTCCAATGCCGGTTTTACCTATTTATAAGGGAAAAAAGGACCCAATTGAACATTTAAGGATGTTTAGGACAACATGCCATGATATTATATATGATGACATGTTGTTGCTAAAGACATTCCCTAAGAGCCTTGGTGGTATGGCATTGGAATGGTATTATCAATTGCCTCATCATTCTTTGAGGAATTTTGAAGAGACAACAGAATTGTTTGTTCAACAATTCGGAGCTTATGTTGAGAAAAATGTGACTATGAAAGATGTTTATATGTTGAAACAAGGTAAAGATGAAATATTTTTAGAATTCTTGTCTCATTGGAGAAGTTTAGTTGGATGATTGAGATATACTTTACCTCCTCAAGACATGCTAGAGATATTTATTGGAAATTTACAAGAGCAAATATCTTATGAATTGGAAACAACAACTATCACCTCTTTTGACCAAGCAATAGATCTGGCAAGAAGGGTAGAGCAAGCCCTTATTCGAAGAGGTCAAATTAAGCCAAAGAAAGAAGAAGATAGGACCATAAAAAATTAGTATAAGAACAAGCATGTAGTTGGTGATGGGGTAATAGATAGTAGGCCTGTTAACAGTGTTGTTAACACCCTACAAAATATGGTGCTTAGCCAACCTCAAAAACCCCCACCAAGGAATTTCACAAGACTCAACACACCTATGAAGGTGGTCCTAAAGTAGCTTTTGGAAGCTAATATGATTGAGTTACCTCCCATAAGGTAACTTGATACCACGACTAATTGGTATAAGCCTGGTCAACATTGTGAGTATCATAGAGTGGAGGGGCACATGAAAAATTCATGTAAGAGGTTGAAACATGTGGTTCAGGACTTAATTGATGAAGGTCACCTTGTTATAGAGGGTCCTCAACCTAATCCTCCAACAAACAATCAACCTCCTACTCAACAAGCACCCACAACTAATCAAGACATGGGGATATTCCAAGACCCCCTACCTAAGCATGGGCAACAGGTAGCTAATCAAGTGTCATATCATAATGTGCCACCTCCCTACAACAATATGGTTGGTATGATAGCAATAACTACAAGGCAACAAGCTCAAGCACAACCGACTCAACGATCTCAGTAGGAGATGAGTTCTACATCCAATCAACCTTCGAAACCACCCTTAGTTTTGAAGAGTACCCAAAAAAGGAGCACAAGAGTAGAAAACCCACCTTTAGTGTTGAAACCACAACCTAAAGTCTCCTTTGACATTCAACAATAGTTAGCTAGTACCCCAGCTAAGATCTCTCTCTTAGAGCTTTTGCAAACTTCTCCTATTCATAGGGAAGCCTTGTTGAAGCTTCTAAGACAACAATCTATTCCTCAAGATATTTCCCCTAGTGCTATAGTTGATGTTGTAAGCTCTCTTGGGATACATCATATCACATTTTTGGATGATGATATTCCTTCCTCAAACTTGCAAGGGGATTCTTCCCTCTATATCACTACATTTATTGGGGAAACATTTATCAAGCGAATCTTGATAGACAATGGTTCCTCCCTCAATCTATGCACTTATCAAATTTTCCAAAATTTTGGATTAAAAGAGGAAGATTTAACTAAATCTGATATCATCATCAAAGCTTTCAACAACGAGTCCCAAGAGGCCTACGACGTTATATCTCTCCCCCTTAGGGTTGGACCTAAGATCTTAGATACCTTGTTTTATGTGGTATCTTGCCCTGCATATTTTAATATTCTTCTTGGATGCCCTTGGATTCATGCGATGAGGGTTGTCCCTTCCACTTTTCATCAATGTTTGAAGTTCAAATTCAAATATCAACTTGTCACCATTTTGGGTGACCCTCATCCATTTCAATATTGTTCAATGGTTGAGCAAGCTCAATCTGATCTCAATTTATGTCCATCAGTTTCTTCATCTCACATCACCAAGCAACTTGAAAATATAAAGGTGAGTGAGGAACCACTAATCAATGTTTCATCATAGGATCAAGTCAATCCTTTTCTTCAAGAACCTCTTCTGGATCTTTCCAAGCTACCACCTTCACCAAGGACTATGGGTTTACCCTATAAGAAAGGTGAAGTTGTACACATTGGCATGTGTACCTTTATCTTCGTAGGAGTATCCCTCGAAGAAAATATCCATGGTAGCAACCCTCTTCCTGTAGAGCATTCTTTTGCCCATTGTTACCTATCCAATGATTACCCACTTCCCAAGCAAATCCTATCTAGTATGGGATATATAGGTAAAGGTTTGGGGCCACAATAGAAAGGTATTCAAGAGCCTTTGGAAGTTGAGCTTTGGCCTAGGAGATGTGGCATAGGCTACATACCCAATAAAAACCAACCTTTACCATTTGATAATGATGATCACCTTATTACTTATGCTGAATATTTAGATCATCAAGGCTTGGAGTGGAGTGATGAGGATGAGGGACCACCTTATCCCATTGACATTTTATTTTGCAATGTGGTAACTTTGGTGCATCCTGAGTTAGTTGCGACCCCAGAGGAGTACGTTGAAGGGGATACTCATTATGACATGGATCATGAGGATGTCCTTCGTAACAATTTCTTCTTTTATGGGTCAGTCCCTTGTGTCGTGCATGTCGAGTCTTCTAGTTCTCAAGAGGATTTCGATCCCGTGTCTCCCGAGGACCTTAATTTACTAGGAGTGGTTCCCTCTTGGATTCCTTCAGTGGATTTTTTTGTAGAAATGAAATTTTACATGCTGAAACACAATTCCATTCTACTTAAATAATTCTACAGACCTGCAGTCATTGTAGTATAGCAATAATAATGCACAAAATCTGCAACAACAATAATAACAACAACAATAACAACAATAGAAGCAGCAATGGCAATAGTAGCAGCAATGGTAGATAACAGTAATTACAAGAAGTTTTATATTAACAATGGCATGTATATTACAACATTACAGTTTCAGCATTACAATCTACAGCCTGCAAACCCTAGGCTGAATATTCCTCATGGCTGCATACAATACTGGACTGCACTAATACATCAATCTGCATGACTCTTCTCAGTGCATGAAGAACTTGAATGAATGAGGGAAGGGCTTATTTATACACCCAAAAAGTAGTTACCCTCCAACTACCTTATAACTTCCCCAAATTACATTTCATATGCATTTGCTCTTGCATTTACTTGACATTTCCCACTACAGGACAAAATAGTTTATAACTTGTAATTTAGCCGACATAATTGACTTACATCACTTTATTATTACGTACAATATTAAATTGCACTTTATAACATAATTAAATATATGCATGCACATTTTGTCAAACACTTTGCGTACAATTACAAAATAACACAATACCAAAACTGATTCAGCAAATAAAGACATCAATTTGCCTGTCTACAATTTTTGACAATGAAACTCCTTTCAAGAACAAGGATGTCCATAAGATTTTTTCTAAGTATAACATTCAACACAGGTGGTCAAATCCGTATTACTCTCAGGGTAACGGACAAGAAGAAGCATCCAACAAGTCTTTGATCAAGATCCTCAAGGAGTTGGTTAGTAAGATCGGTCGCAACTAGCATATCCAGCTTTATCCCGCCTTGTGGGCCTATCGTACCAGTGTGCGAACTCCTACAGGTGCTTCTTTGTATGTCTTGGTCTATAGGACTAAGGTGGTTTCTCCATTCGAGTTAGAGGTTCCTTCGTTGTGCATCTTGCTGCAATATGCCTAGATCGGTGATGAGTATCGCTTGGATTGTTTGCACCAATTGGGGCTGTTCGATGAAAAGCGCATTCATGCCTTCGAGCATTTGCAAGCCTATCAAAATAGGCTCAAGCGATCTTATTCCAAGAAAGTTTGCAATCGTTCTTTTGAGGTTGGGGACCTTGCCCTCCAGGATAACCAAAAGAACACCAATACTTGTTCAGATATTAGAGGCAAGTTTCAGCCCAATTGGTTAGGTCCTTTTGTTATAACAACCAAATTTGGCTCTGGGGCCTATCGTTTAGCTTCTTTAGATGGTAAAGAACTTAAAGAACCAATGAACATAATGAATCTAAAAATATCCTATGCATAACTTGGCACTCTGCATTTTCATATTGCATTTGGCTTAGTTTTCGTATTGCATTTCATTTACTTGTTCATACTACATGACTGCCTGTCATATCTTGCATGGTTTGGTTGACATTCTATTCCACTTGCATTCTGCTTGTCATTGTTGCTTGACCATATTTGCATGATTGCTTGATCATATAGATTTTTTGGGACTTTATGAAGATGGTAAGTGATGACAACTAGTTAGGTCTTATCTCACATGCATTGCACTCATACTAGGGCTCTGATGCCTAGCGAATCCCCAACCTAGGGTCCATCTCCACGCATTTTCATCTTTGCATTCACTCATCTCTTCTTCTTCTATTTTCTTCTCTTATATTCCTTGACCTTGAAAGTATAAAATGATCATCAAAATTTCTCCAAGTCAAGGGATATAGTTCTTTATCTCTTGTATGTCCTTTGTCCTTGAAAGTTTTAATCATTTCTTCTTCTCCCCAAGACAAAGGATGTACGTTCCTTCTTCTCTCTGCTTTTGCTTTTGCTCACACCTTCTCCTTCTTTGATCTTTCACCTGTTACAAGGTCCTCGTAAGATAGGTTAGATACCCGCATGAATATCATTTATGGTGCTGATACGACCACTGACTATCTTACGCACACCTCTTAGCTCATGAAGTTTCACTAAGGATGCACACACATTATCTTTCACTTCTTGCTTCTCTCTTTCTTTTGTCTTCTTCTAACATGCGCACACACTCACACTAATTTTTTCGTGGTTTGCTCTGCTCATACATCTTTTGCACACACCACACCCCTATCAGGTAGTATTCATTTTGGCAATATCAATCACATATTTTCACTCCATACAGGATAAGCTTCATGGCCATACACGAGGGGCAGCCTCCATCTCGATCATTTGTGAGCATACATCCTAGTGGGTATATCTTCATCTCTAGCCATTAGCGAGCACTACAACCATAGCAAGTATCACTCCACACCTTGTCCATCTCTTAAAATAACACCCTTGTAGGAAAAGCTTCATGGCCACACGTGAGGGACAGCTCCATCTCAGTCATTTGCAAGCACACATCCTTACTAGGGTTCTGCTCTTGTTTTTCTTTTCTTTTCCCCTTTTGACCTTTTGGAGCTTTGTTTTCTTTTTCTTTCTTCTTTCTTTCTTTTATTGTTGTTTGTTCCCTTCTTCCCTTCTCTTTTATTTCTATTCTTTTTCTTCTTCCCATTTGCTCATTCACTCACTTCATTTTGCATCTTCGTTTTCATTTTAGATGGCATTTCATTTAGTTAGATTCATTCATGCATTTTATTTAGTTAGGATCATCATGCATTGCACTCATCCTGTTCATGATCATCATGCACACAAAACAAAAACAAAAACATATAATAAAATATAAAAGCTCATAATAAAAGATCATTCACACATTTAACACAAACTAAAAATAAAAAGTAGATTGTATTACTCGAAAGCACTAAGTGCGTGCTAGTCGATCGGTGTGCCACAATGGAGAGCTTGGAACACTTGACCATCCCCAAGGGTGCATGCCACAATCAAAATTGACATGTCGTCCCAATCCCTACCCTAGTCATGCGAGCTTGTCCCCTCTGCTCTACCTACTAGAGGTGGTGGAGGAGCCATGTTCACAGATCATGAACCAGATTGTGCTCGTGAATGCGAGAGACTCTGTGATCGTAGAGATGATGATGGTGGAACCCTCTGATCTGTTGGGACGGCATGGAAATATGCCATCTAGTAGTAGGCTTCCCTCCATACCACCATCTCATATGACTCCCTCACCCTTTGTAGCTCCACCATTAGTAGGTGGCTTCCCTCACTCTATTGGTTGTCTATAATGACAACCATCCCCTTTGTCTAGGCCTATTGCTGCTCTTGCTCCAACTGGCCCATCTCCCCCGTGAGGTGCTTTGCCTTAGTCCTCGTTGTGTCTCGCTCTGCTCGGGCCTAGTCCAGTGCTGTGCAGATAGTGTCCATATCCACCTACATAGCTTTCACCATGGCCCATAGCGCCTTCGTCTCCCTCACCTGCTCCCCCAGACCTACAACCTCGCTAGGTCCCATCTATTCCATTGTGGGGGCAACTCTTGTTGTTCCCCTTCTCCCTGAGCCAGAGATCATGATAGTCGTCCTCATGGCTATCACTATTTCCACCTAAATTTGTGCTCGTGTCGATCTCAATGGGCTTGTCCCCCTATGTCATTTATTTGTGGTGCATCGAGTGGCCTCTCGAAGTGCTAGCTGCACTCACCAACTCATAACCTGGCATCTTTGCACTGGCATTGGCGGGGAGATCCTTAGGGGCACAATACCCCTGTACCATCTCCTGTACTCGAAGGCCACCCTAATGTCGTCCACCCCTGGATCCACATATAGTGGGTCATCCAGGTCCTCCTCTACCCATAAGCCCACATCAGGAGTGCCTCCAAATCCTGGTGGGTCCCTCCTCACCCTCCTGAACCAGTGGTCTTTGAGGTTCGGAATCTCCTGTAGAATGCCAAACTGGCATTGTACCCGATCAAACTGGTATAACTCCCATTCATCCTTCTCAGTGATGACACACCGGATCCTCCATACCCTAGCCAACTCCTCTGCATCCTCTGCCTAGCCAAGGTGTAGCCACTACGATCGCCATATGATATGGTGCTCCCACAACTCATTTATTACCTGCCTCCCTAGTGGCAAGACACCAGCGTACTGCCTGTGCCCACGCTTGTAGTGTTGGCTCCACCTATATGTTATTGGTCACTCCACGTTGGGAAATGGCCCTGGTAGTGCATCCGGCCTCCAGACCGCTATGTGCTCCCAGCACCACACCTGAAGCAACATCGTACAGATCAACCCTATCTGCCGCTTATGCATCATACCATGCAATATCCAATATAAATGGGCCAACACATATGGTCCCCATGCGAATTTCACTCCTTGATCTCACATGTCTGCCACTACTCCCACGAGTGCCCATGGTAGGTGTCGCCTATGTAGACAGGGGTGAATACATTCCCAGGATAGGGGTGATGAAAATCAGGACAGTTAGGTTCCAGGTTTATGCAATGTATATTCCTATGGACTGGTTATAGACGACAAGAGTCACACGTCTAGATGCAGTGGATATACGTCTAAGACTAGACACCATAGGGCTTGACATCACAGGATGCGTAACTAGACGTCACAGGATGGGTAGCTGTCATAAACAGCTAGACATCACACAAGTAGACGTCATGGGAAACTAGGCATAACATAGGTGAGATGTCACAGGCGACTAGATGTCACGCAGGGAGTTAGACGTCACAAACCACTAGACGTCACGCAAGGAGTTAGACATCTACTGTTTGTTCGGTTTCGGACGGCTACTGGTCAAGACTGGACGTCATGTACTTTGGTTTAGATGGCTAGCCGTCTGACGACTGCCTAGACATTAAGGCTAGACGTCTGCAGTTCTCCCTTAGCGTTTCCTTGTACCTGTAACAAATATCAGTTGATCTGTCCTTGCTGCAACAATAAACCTGCAATGCTGATCAAGAGGGGAAACCTGCAACTCACCAGTCAGTGCAATACAGCCTGCAATATCATAGACTCACAATATCACCGTACACAAAACAAAACTTTTGTACAAGAACATTGGCATTCGTAGCAAAATGTGATCATGATGGTATATGTACAATGTTTGAAGAGGGGGTATAAATAGGGAGGCGAAGTAGTTACTGCAACTACTTCGCTCAACTACCCCAACCGTCTTGCCTTAACATAATTAGACATAAACTAATCTTGGACGTCTAACAACTAGACATCTAACCATGGACATCTAACTAGAAGTCTAACACACTAGTTAGCCCATTGACAATGACGGCTAATTTTATCATCTAGTGTATTGCATGTTTACAATCAAGCCTTCTTTTTCATTGGATGATTTTACAAAATCACATGCAACATATATATTCCATTGGTGGACAACATAATTCCAACCAGTTCTAGGATATGTCTTGCTTAGAACTGCTATCTACATCTATCCTCCCCTTCTAAGAAGTCGATGTCCTCAGCGACTTTCTCCATTCCACTGAAGGGGTTCCAGCATCCGTGGGTGTTGAACTCTGTGGATTGGCAGCCTGGAATACCTTCATGTACTCCTGGAGTTGTGTCTGCAAGTTGTCCCGTTCATCCTTAAGTCTCTTAGAATAATTGAAGTACTTGGCCCATTCTACTCCCAAGGCATTGGCTTGATCTTCAGTTTGTTTGAGACTAGATAACAACTCTGTTTCCCCGCTTTGAAACATGTACTTCAAACGTTGTTCTGATATTGATGGAGCAATTGTAGCCTTGTGCTATTTTGCCAGCCGCAGTTCTTATTTCAAGGCTGCCTGTTTTTTTTGCCAATTTTCTCTTTCCTAAGTCCAAGCACGCTCCTGCTGGCTCTTGTTAGCTGCAAATGATTCTGCCTGATTGATCAGTAGTTCCTTCGCACTTTTCGGTTGTGAGACTTCCGCTTCTAATTCGGACAGCTCTCGGAGTTCCTTTTTCACTTCATCCATTCGTTCCATTCCTTCTTCTAAGAGTTGATCTTTCCTTTCCAAGGCTTCCTTGGCTTCTTTTTCAACTGTCTGTTTTGCTGAGTGCAAATGCTTTATTCCTTATCCCAACCAGGTCAACAAGTGTGCAAGGAAATTTAACTACGTGTATATTGGCAGTAATTCTGGCACCACTTCAACTTGTGTGTCGTGTTCCACGGGATGCTGAGGAGGGTTATTACCGTGGCCGCAAATATATACCTGCGCTATCTCCAGATAGAGGCTTGGTGTCTTATCTGGAAACTTCTCAATGCCTTCCATCGTTTGCAAATGGGCAATGGGTAGTGACCATGGTTGTCTTGCATAAATGCTTGAGATATCCTTTCGCCGCGGACCCTGTGCTGCCCACTTAACCAATTGGTCTAGCTCCTCCTCTATCATACCTTGCCACTTTTTCCATTGACCCATACATGCAATATTGAACTGCAAGCAAAAATTGTCCATGATATTTTCCAACTTTTCAAAGCATGTTGTTGCTTGCTCATCCATCTTATCCGAGGGGTCCATGAGATTTGGCACTCGGACAAGGAAATCTTGGGACCAAGTGTCCGTCTATTCTTCCTCCTGTGTAATTTCTTTCCCTTTCTCTGCTTGGTGAACAGGTGGTCTGTCTATTGCTCCAAACTGTACTGGACTCTGGCTGTTCTGCCCTTCTTGTTCCTCCATATTTTCCAAATCTATTATTTGTGGGGACTATTTCCCTTCACTCGTAGGGATCTCCCTCTCTTTAGACACCGTTATTTTCTCCAAAATAGGATTTTTTGCCGTAGGTGTCAACTATCCTATAACCGGTGGTGGTAGGCCCTCCTCTACCCCAAGGTTACTACTTGTTTCTAAAATACCTGTGGTGGCTGATTCCCTAGCTGCTGCGGAAAACATGTCATCTATTGAAAATGTACTCATCAAGGTAGCTGCTAGTGAAGTCGGCCTCGCCAAGGATACCTCAGTCAGTTCTGGTGAACCTGTGCAGGCCATAAATTCAACCTCCGCCAGATACTCGTTAGGTCCAAATTGTTCAGCCGAATTGGTTTTGACTGTCTGATCATGAAGAGTTGAAGGTATGGCAAAATCCACTTCATTGTTGTTGCTACCAGGTGCGAGCTGCCTCCAAATTCTCAGCTATCTTCTGCAATGCTTCCTGGGAGAAAGCTGGGGGTGGCACATCGAATCTCCCTTTCTACTTCTTTCATTTGGGCTCTTCTGGATACTGGGCATCCTTCTGTTTTTGTGATTTTTTCTCCCTAACTTGTGCTATTACACTATCCTCCCCTTCTAGCACAACCACCAGCTTCTCATGACACGGTTTGTGTAAAAGCTGCTTGAATCAAATCTTCTTCACCAACTTCTTTGTTGGTTGGGCATCCATCCACCTGCAGATAGATGGTGCTAGATCTGGTAGTTGTCTGGGGGGATCAAAATTCGAGATCGAGACTTTTGCTCTTCCTGGTGCGTCCAAGAGCAACCCAATGACATGGAAAGCCATAGAAAATTTCTTTGTAGTCCTCATCGAAAAATTTTGTATGCGCATTAACAAGTGCGTTGCCCAATCATATTGTACACCTTATGCTATCCCTTGTAGATATGGAATCAGCCATATGAACAAGTCCGTACTGCGTTGTTCTACTGAAAACCTTTCCATGATGACATTCATAATTACCTCCAGTCCGTCATTTCATAGTTGTGCCTGTTTTATTCCTCTTCCACCATGAAAACTTAACATAGTGTCCACATCTTCTCTCTTCAGGTTGGTGACGCTCATGATTACTGTTGCCATATTTTGCACGGGGTGCCATGTCTTCAAATTTTTTGTAAGGATGTTGCTTTCCCTTCCCTCTTTCTTCTCTCCCTTTCTCCACTATCCCCTATCTTTTCTGCCATCAGTTTCATTCTCTCCATTTCCTCCCCCATATTTCCAACTGTTTCTCTGAGTGGGCAAAGAGCCCAAAACTTTCTAAGTGTTGTTGTTCGCCCGACTGCGCAGCGCAGTCGGGCCGCGCTCGCCTATCTGTGCGCACCTGGGCAGAATTGTCAAAAACGTGCCCAGGAATTCTCTAAGTGTGGAGCCGCCCGATTTCGTAGCAAAGTCGGGCTACGCTCCTAGTTTCATGCGCACTTGGGAAGCTGATGTGTGGAGTTGAGCCCAGAAAAAATGCTAAGTCTTGAGCCACCCGACTTCGCAGCCGAAGTCGGGCTGCGCTCCCAATTTTATGCGCACCTGGGTGACGTCAATGAGAAAGATATCCAAAAAGCGGTTAAGTGTTGGGACCACCCGACTTCGCAGCGAAGTCAGGCGGTGCCCTCAAGGAAGTGCGCAATTGGGCGATTTGCCATGGTGACTTCAGAAAATCGGCTAAGTGTTGAGCTGCACGACTTCGCAGCAAATTCGGGCTGCGCTCACTGATTTGTGCGCACTCGGGCAAAGAACGTTCAAACCTGCCCAAAAAATTTCTAAGGCACGAAGGCCTTCCCCAACTGCGCTGCTTCCACCCTGCACTGCTCGGTTGCGCTCCAATTTTGGGCAAAGTCGGGCAGGAGAGAAAGTATGAGCTTCAAAGGCAGATTTTTTTCCCCTTATCAGATTTCGACAGGTGTCCAACCTTGAGATTCGAGTTAGAGATGCGACAGAAGGTGTGCGAGCATGAACTGACTTATTGTACTGCAACTACCCTCATTCAAGCTGACTCGAAGTTTCATCTACCGCACTACCACGTAACTGCCAAGTCTTCAGGTGGACCTTGCTCCAAGTACGTTCCACACCCGCAAAGGTCAACATCAGCCGCTTTTTGCCACTTTTGTCAGCTTTGTCAGCTATTGTCAGGTCTGGGATCCTATGCCCAAAGTTGTAATGGGGGGAAAATTGCGCTATAAATAGCTGCGCCATATCATTGTAAAAAAGGGTGGAAGGGGGATATATTGCTAGGGAACTGCTGTAACTGTGCATTTTCTTCTGAGTACGAAATATACTTGGCTTGATTGTATTTGTCTTGTATGCTGCCTTTACTGAGTATTTCTACGTCATGTTGCTTATGTTATTGCTTATTGTTATTCTGCTTTTCTGGATATCGGTATTTGATAGTTAGGTATTCCTGGAATGCAAAAGTGAAGGATACATAGGATGAATGGTGTTGATAGTTTCTACAACATATTTTGTGTTTAATTGTTGTTAGTAGTGATGATTGGCTGTTACCGTGCTGCTTATCTTCCCCACCAGGAACAATCATATTTATATTTCTTTCTGTATTTCTAATTTCTTCCTGCACTCTGAGCTTAAACCAAATTGAGAAAACATAGGAAGCCGGCCTCCTTCGGAGATTGGCACGGAAGGCATTCCTTCCTTTCGGCCTTTCAATCTGTTGGGCGAATCTAGGGCGCATTACACTAAATCCTATCCTAGTGGCAGATTTGTAACCAAAAGTTTATCTGGCACGCCCGGTGGGACACGGGAGTTTTCCACGCCAAAACAGAATCGAAGCATCGGTGTTCGCTTCATTGCTATCAAATAAGAAAACCTGGCGACACTGCAGTACCTGAATATTCTCTGAGTCCGTGAGACTGGTCCAACATCAAAAGCGCCTTCATGCATACAAGAAGGTGGAGAGCAAGGAACCCAGGACAGCAGCCTGATCTCTACGAAATCGACATCAACGCTCCTGGAGAGCGCATAAGGATGGCTGACTACCAAGCTCACCAAAACGAACTCGAGGTTGAAGCTGAAATAGAAGAAGCTAAGGTTGAAGAAGTTGAAGTTGGAGAGGCCGAAATTGAAGAACAACCTACAACTTCGGACAACATTGATACTGATTATACTACTGAAGAGGAAGGAGACATGGCTGCCCAAAAAAATGATGACGACCTCTTCCTAGCAGTTGATTCCACAGGGCCCTTGGCTCTAGTTGGACAAGAAGCTGTACCCCCTGCTGCCTTGAAATCCATTCCTACTTATGATGGATCGGGGAAAACAACATACGAGCACATCCAAGATATTCTGGCCTTGGCTGCACTGCACTCTATCACTAGTGAGAGTGTTAAGACCCGTTTATTAGACCTTTCTCTAAGAGGGAAGCTCCTTTACTGGTGGAGATCTTTGCCCGAAGGAGCTATCACGGGATGGCCCCAGTTAGCAGGCAGGCTAGTGAAGGGATGCAACGAGTCCGCTGATCCCTCCTCATTGCTGCACTAGTTTCAAAGTATTCAACGCCATCCACAAGAGGAGATATCGGACTTCAACGTGAGGTTTGCGAGGTCCTAGAAAAGAGTACCTCGCGAGCTGCGACCTCCCGCGAGACAAGCTACACTATTACCTGAGGTCTTTTAATTAAGACATTTGTCTGCCTCTTAAGATAGCCTGGGTCGACACTTTTCCCGCCTTATATGAAGCTGCCCAAAAAGCAGAATTAGACATAATTTCTATAGGCAGACTTCCTCATAGAATGCAGCCTCCCATCTACCCTAATTTCCCTTAGTCACAATATCCACCCGCGTCTGGTGCGACGCCATCCTCGTCAAATCAGTACCCCCAACAGCCATGGAATCCAGCACCAGTTATAAACCCGTATGGTCAGCCCCAGATCCATTATCCTAATCCACCACCTCCGCCTCCATAATATCTTGCACTCCCAGCTCCCCCTCAGTATGCAAAATATTCTGCACCGGGATTTTGTCCGAAGTGGCGGATGATCACCAATGGACCACAAAATACTTCGCTGCGAACCACCTCAAAGATAGTCGTTCGAGAAGTTTTTAGCCAAAGCATATTCCTGCCTTAGAACATTTCTTTGATTTTTGACGGCAGCCAAGCTTTGAATGAGGGAGCTTCGCATAAAAATTGGCCGAAGTAGATGCTTCGCAACGGCTTGGGGTGAAGTAAATCTTGCTTGGAAAAGTGGTTCGCCAGGAGAGGGGTCCAAAGTGGATGCTTCGCTTAAATTCTAGTGAAGCACTTTTCAACACTTAGAAACTTCTAAATTCGCCACTTCGTAAAATTTTGGCCCGAAGTGACTCTTTTGGAAGCTTCGCCTGCGAAGCTTGTTCTATGCCTTAGGAAGTTTTGGGTTTGCATATGTGTCCTCTTGTTTCTCCCTTTGCGAAGTTGTTCTCCCTTATTCCTTTGCGAAGCTTCTTGTTCCTGTTAATGCTATGGGCGAAGTCCTTGCATGCACAATTTATTTACAAATAGGGGGCAAAAATAATAGCCAAAATTACTGTAATACTATTAACAATAAGAAAGAAATAAAACAAACAAGAAAATCTTTTACACAACTTCAATTTTCATTACCCCTTCAAGCTATGTGACAAAATTGTCAACATTCCTGGCGGCTCGCGGGGCAACAAGCTCGCCTCGGTGCAGGGACCCTCAACCTTTATCCGTTGGGCCAGAGTTGCCTCCAGACCCTCCGCCTATCTGTTTTTCCTCCTCTGAGAGTGTATCTACAGCCATTTCTTTATCCTTTTCTTCTTCCTCTTTTGGTGCTTGTTCAAGTTGCGGCGGCGGGGGAAGGCGATCACGGATGCGTTCCATAGTTCGGTGAACATGGACCCAGACACCCTTCTGAAAAGGTTCCCGATCTTGTAGTGCCTTAACTAGAACATGGAACCGATCAATTTGCCCTATGTCGGCATATTTGGCTCTTGCCCTCAAATAATTCAAACAAGTCGCGATCCTGTAATATCTAAGAATGAAATCCGTGACCTGCCCCTCTGTGACTGGATCGTTCCATTCATCTATTTCTGAAACATCATTTTCAAAGCTGAGCCAAGCTGGTTTGAGTTCTTCTTTGGTTAAAAGGTTCCCGTCATCGTCGGTGAAACTCGAGAAACCTAATGTTGAAAGGTCCTGGAAATATCCCAATGATGTATGCTGCTCCTGTTCAAACATGTCCATGAGATTCTTGGCCTTCTGAGCTTTCCTCACTTTGGAGAAGAAGGCGCGGACTGTGGCTTGAACAGTGGACCAATCTCTTGCTGTCCGACTCATGGCAGCTACCTGCAAGTCTTGGTGTTTGATGCTCTGTACCTCAAAGGCCAAATTGAGTCGGCTTCTTATCTCTTGTATAACTTCGTCCACTATTGGCCCTTTCTGTGCAGCAGCATACTAGGCTTCTGTGATATAGGATAAAATTGACAGGGCACTGGAAGCCTGGGATCTGATGTTTTTAAGCAAGTTCGAGCGGATGTCCTTAATTCTACCTCTATCAAACAGCTCTAAACTCTCCTCATACAACTATTGTTGCATCTGCAAGATCCTACCTTCAAATTCCTTGGCCTTTACTTCAAATTCGGCCTGTAACTTGCTTTTATTTTCTGTTGCAATCTACAATTGATCTACCCTTGTTGCTTCAAGGCATCCATTTCCTTCTTCATTTGCTCGCACTGCTTCTGTGCATCTTCCAATTGTGAGCGCGTTCTAGCTAGATCTTCCTCTAGCTTAACGTTTGCATTCTCTGCTTCATAACGGCGCTGGTCGGCAATCCTTGCATGTGCACGAAATGCCTCTATCCTTACATGCATAGATTCAGATTCATCATCTATGTCCATATGCTCCAGGTCCTTGACCTTCTCTTGATATTCATAGTCGGCGGGGGTCATCTCATCTAGGGGCTTTTGGACCTTGGGTATTTTCTTTACTTTGTGAAGCTTCCCATTTTTCAAATCAAATACATTGCACTTTTCTTCCTTTGCTAGAGAACGCCCCCTTTTCCTCCTTGCCTATTTGAGCATTTTGTCGGTATTCTGCTGGGCTCGGATCAGCTTTTCTGCTAGAGGACGCTCTTTGATCATAGTCAATTCATTCTCAAATGAGGTTAGGTCACCAGCCAAAGGGGTGAACAAATACAGTGATTGTAAGGGTGATGCGTCGCTAGTGGTTTTGGCGATAGGTGTGGTGGGGGTTCTGGTGGACACGGCGATGGTATGTGCGACTAGGGAGCGGGATTCGGGTTTTGGAAGTGAAATATCACCTCCGGTCTGACCAAGTATTATGGGAATGGTGACGTGGGTGAATGAAGTGGTGTTTGTGGACGTGTCCCGGAATAACGACTCAGATGGAGTGGAAACGTTTATGGGGCCGGCGGGGTTGTGAGACAAGTCTGCGATCGTAAAAGAAACCACGCGATGGGGTGACTATTTAGTTTGAAAAGCACTTTGGGGAGATTTATTCAAAGGGACAGAAGACTCTAGGAGACCTTCAGCTGGGACTACTGTAGACGCGACTTGGGAAACAAGAGTAGAAGGCAAGGGATGCATACCTGCGTGCTCTAGTGATAGAGTAGAAGCGGAAAATTCCTGCGTATTTGGTTCATGCCCTTCTCCAGCTTCTGCACTATCAACATTATCTTCCTTTTGGAGGTATTCCTCCACATTGATGATATCTACTTCGGACATCTCCTCCATTTCTTGCAACGCTGTTCCTCCAACATCCACCTCAACTGGGCCTACTGTAGACTATTCGTTAGAAACACCGGAGGGTTTGGTACAAGGTCATTTCGGGTGAGGAGGGGGCATCTGAACTTGTTCAAGTCTCTTTCTCTTCCTTTTCTCCTCCTTTTCTTGTTGCTGCACTGACCTCCCAACGTTTGTGTCAGAACCTCCAACAGGCTCTTTTGGCAGCTCCTGCTGCACCATTATTGCTTCTTCTTCTTCTTCCTGCTCGGAAACATCATCAATTCTTCTTGGGCTTTCGCCCGAACCCGGGGCACTAGGAGGAATGAAGTCGATGAAGGAGATGGGCTGCCAAGATCCGGCGTTAGCTTCATAAAAAATGGCAAAATCCATATCCATCTCTAGGAGTCCATATGATTTTTGCTTTCGGCGATGGAATCTCATCACCCACCATTCTTTCAATTGCTCTTCACGCCAACTTCTTAATTCTTCCCTCAAATCGTCCTTCATTTTCCTCCAAAATGCGAAGTCTGGGCCCGGAAAGGGATGTCGGATGGGGTTATATTTAGCTTCAATGGTATAAAAATCATGCCACGGGGGCAATGTCTTCATTCTCTCCAGGTGCCACTCCAAGTCTCTTCCGGTGGGGTTGTTCCGCTGCTCCACTATCTCCGGGCGGGGGCAAACATGGAAGTTTTTAAATCTGAGGTGGTCTCTCATTACCCCCAAGGGGTCATAGCACCACCGCTGTGGGATCTACAATAGACCGAAGTCAGTAAGCTTATCATCTAGGTAAAAATGTTGTTTGAGGATGAAAATCTCAACGACTCCCATCTTGAAGGGGAAATCACAGCTTGGTGCCCACTTTCAGCCATGGTCGTAAATGACATTTGTTGCGTCACTCTGGCGAGCGACCTCCAATGTGATTTGGTACTCAGAAGTGTGAACTGGCAGCAGGAAGGGTTTCCCTGTAAATCCAAACAGGCGAACAACAAGCCCCTGTGTTAATTGAAAAACATCCCCCTTCCTCTCAATAATGACCTTATCTCTGAGGCTCGTGGGCACCCGAGGGCAAGAACCTTGCATTAGCTGAATAGCAGGTCCTAAAAACTGTTGATTGAAAAAATAATACGACTCCATCCTCGCCAGGAGAGGAGTCCACTGATACACTGGCTGAGGGGCTCCATCTTTGCCACTCGGAGTAATAGCAATGTGGGGAAAATGCTTCTGAGTATGGTAGAAAAGGAGCCAAACTAAGAAAGAGCAAGGCCCAAAATAGTGGCCCGTTCCAGAATTTTTCGTGCTAGCCAGCCGTGTGTGTAAGGTCCAGGCCACCCATTCCGCCCAGTCAAAGAAAACCGGGTTAGTATTTGGCCTTGATGGGTCTGGAGTGTAAAAATCCCCTCGCAAAATACACTCAGCCAGTGACACTTGCCAAGGGTGTACATAAGCATCTATAGACATGCCCGCAATCCACGCAATGATGGAGAAGATATCAGTATTCTTAAAATCACTCAGAGAGTGAGGAATCTGAGGTAGCTTGCTTGAAGGAAGCCCGTCTTTAAGATTTTCACTCAAATTAACATTGCGCACAGTATATCCCTTGGGCGGCCCTTGCAGGGGAGCGAAAGCTTCCTGCACATCCTCCTTAAAAATCGTGAACAATTTGTTACCCGCAGCGTCTAGGACCTGCCTGGTGGAGGGTTGATAATTTTGCGCGATAGCATGAACTAACTCGGGACAGTGGTGCGCTGGCGGAGTATGTACCTGTTGACGATTTTGTCACATTCCTTAAGGGGTAGAAAAAGAAAACAAATTTTGTACAGTATTGTGTAAAGTTTTTTGCTTTGTTGTTTTTATTTTGAAAAGTTGCAGCAATTTTGGCTTCCAATGCCACCCCTTTGTACATAAAGTAGAAAAGAAAGAACTTCACTGGCAAACAAGCTAGAGAAAAGAGCTTCGCCGAAGGAGAATAAAAACAGCTTCGCACCCGAAGTATTTCCAGCACTACTTCGGGTAAAAGTTTTGCGAAGTAGTTTTCGCCGAAGGAAAACACAAGCAAAGAGAATGAAACTACTTCGCGCCCGAAGCGCTTCCAGCAGCTACTTCGGGCAAAAATGAGCGAAGCGGTGTTCAGAAGAAAAGAGAGCTTCGCACCCGAAGCATTTTCAATACTACTTCGGGTGGAGTTTTTCAAATCAAAATACAAGAAGCAATAAGAACTTGCCCCCCCTACTTGGCAAGATTCTACGAAGCAATGTGCCGAAGAAAAATACAAAGGAGAAGGCAAGAAAACTACTTCGCATCCGAAGTATTTCCATCAGTCACTTCGGCCAGAAAATCAGCGAACCATTTTTACTTCGGCGAAAGTCATTGCGAAGCATTTGCTTCGGCTAAGCTTTCACCCGAAGTGACGGAGGTCATAGAGAATGAAACATCTGCTTCGGCCGAAATCTTCCCGAACCACAATTTTGAAGAGGATCGCAGCGAAGCTTTTCTCGAAGACATCAGCGAAGGAATTTAATCAACGAAGCGGTAAAGAAGAAGGGACCCATTTTGCGAAGTAAATATGCTTCGGCGCTCCCCGCCCCCGAAGCAGTTTTGCGAAGCTCAATTTTGCGAAGTACATATCAAAGAGGAGTTTTTGCTTCGGCCCAGAACCATTGCGAAGCGAAGTGGTGGATGAAGACTTAGCGAAGCGCTTCACAGGCATGCTTTCCAAGCCGGGTATTTTCCCGAGGCGATCAAGTGCCTCATAAATGCAATCTTTCGTGCCCAACAAGCCCGTTGCTCATTTTTGGCAATCAAAAATGAAGTATCAAGCCATGATGGAGAGCCCGACGAGCATGGCGGCCACTCGAGCACCGCACCCGATTCTCAAGGCTCAAGGGCGTACTCTTCTTCGCTATGTAATTATGATTCAGAGGCCCGGGTCCTCTATAAAAACCCAGGCATTGTAATGGAAAAGTGGGGGGAACTATCTGCTAGAAAGCTGTTGTAACTTGATGTCCTGCGATTAATACTAAGAGACTTTGAGCTCAATTCTTCTCTTTTATGCTGCCTTCTATGCTTGATTCTTCTATCTCTCCTCGTTTGTATGTTGGATGCTGAACTCTGCGTCCGGTGTGTGATCGGGGACAGTGTCCTGAAACTCGTTCGGAAGGATACATAGGAGTTGGAAAACATCCTATTGACTTTCTTTTATGCTGCCTGCCTTGCTTGATTCTTCTATCTCTCTTCGTTTGTAGACTGAGATGTTGAACTCTGCGTCCGGTGTGCGATCGGGGACAGCACCCTGAAACTCGTTCGGGAGGATACATAGGAAGGTTGATATTACGTTTCTTTCGTTTTTCCCTTGGTGTTCCTTGCTGCTATTCAAGTTGTCTGTTAGCGATCGTGCTTCCTGTTCTCTCCCACCTCAAATCACCGATCTCTCTTCCCTTACCCTTTTTTATTTATTTCTCTAACCCTAACTCCTTTTATCTCTTTCCTGCACTCTTGTCTTCAAACACCCAAGTAGTTTAGCATAGGAGCCGGCCTTTCTCCGGAGATTGGCACGAGGGGCATCTCTTCCCTTCGGCCTTTCAATGTTGGTCCAGGTCTAGGGTGCATACATCTACTCAAAATCCTTACCTAGGCGGATTTGATGACCAACAGTTTTTGGCACGCCCGGTGGGACCAACTGTATCTGTCTTAGATAGATCCATAACCAGTTAAGGTCCCATATTTTAACGCAAACCCATCTTCACCGGGGCCAATAGTTCTAACTAAGTTCCCGGTGTGACCCGGTCAGTCTCACCTGATTAGTGGTAGTGAGAACCGATGCTCTCATTACCGAAAGACTTTTAGCATCTGGCGACTCTGTTTACCCGAAAATCTCTAAGTCGTAAAGACCAGTACCTAAACCTGTGCCTTCATGGCAAAAGTCCCCATGTTTTAAGGAAGCCCGAGTTGGTGAATCTCTGGCTTGCCCCCATCTGTCAAAATCACCTGGCTATTCTAACTGAGCTGAAAACCCAGATTCCTTCATCGTAGACGCCTTTTAAGCTGAAAGAAAACATCCCAAAAAATCAAGGCCACTGCCATAATGGAAGAAGCACGTTATCCTAGTTGGAATGCCCGTTCCCCTCTGAACCTTCAGGGTTATCATAAAATTCCTAGAGGAGCCTTGCATACATTGGCGAAATATGATGGCACTAAAGGAATGGCCCAAAGGCACCTTGAAGACGTTGCTGCATTGGCGAACCTCCACAACATAATCCACGAAGATGTCATGGTGAGACTTCTGGTCATGTCTCTGGAGGGAGAAGCGATGCAGTGGTTCAGATTACTCGAAAATGAAAGCATCTGCTCGTGGAGCGATTTAGCAGAAGCATTGATCAAGACATTCGACGGCTCTCAAGATCCCTCCCAGCTTTTGATGGATCTGTTCGCTATCATAAGAGCACCTCTGGAGAGCATCACGGACTTCAATGTCCGATTTTGCAGAAGTTGGAAGAATATTCCAGTGGAGATCCAACCGACGCATGCCCAAGCTCACCTCTTCTATGTTCGTGCCTTTCACCCGGACATACGCCTTCTCTTACTACAATCAGGTGAACGAAGATTTCCTCAGATATTTGAGGAAGCAATACGAGCAGAACAACTCTTGTTCCTATCTGGAAAGTGGCAGTGGGGAGAAAACCCATCACTGTTCACTGCTCCTGGCCATCCTGCGCAGTATTCATCATGGCAGACTCCTCGTACTGAGCATAGGTTTGAGATGCAGTCATTCGGAGCTCAAGAAACAAATTTTGCCCAAGAACAACAATGGGAATATGCAAGCTTTGACCCAACAATGAACAATGTGGCTGCTTGCAATCTCCATCAGGAGGTAGTCCAAGGAGAGCAGTCGCAAGCGGGAAGGCCTAAGAATGAGGAAGGCACCTTTTTGCACCCTTTTTGTATCCCAAGGGGCGAGACACAAGAATTCAGCCGAAATCCATTGAATGTGTCTCAAGAAGCAGAAGAAGAGGGAGAACCAGATGTAGAAACGCTCCCAGAGGGAGTGAGAGGAGAAGGATCTGGAGGTGCCTCCGGCCCAATAGATCAAGGCTAAAAGTTCTCCCACCTGAACGAGCTCGTTGCCCCGCGAGCCGTCAAGAATGATGACAAATCTTGTCACGGGGTAAAAACACAAAAAAAAAAAAATTCAGAATCTCCTTCGGGGATTTTTACCCAAAGTAGCAGTTGCGAGGAAGTAAAGGGCCGAACCAAAGTTCAAACAAAGGCACGAAAGAGCTTCGCACCCGAAGCATTTCCAGCAACCACTTCGGGTAGAAATCTTGCGAAGTAATTTTCCGAAGCACAAGCTTCGGTAGGTGGTCCTTGCAAAGCACGGCAAAGGAAAAACCCCCGGGAAAAAAAAAAAAAATGCACAGCCCGAAGAAGAGGTTCGCCGTGAAGCATTTCCAAGTCCGACCCCAAACTTCGCCGAACCAATAATGTGCAGAACGGGAGCATTTAAAGCACGTCTCGAGAAATGTGCTGACTACCACCTTGAAAAGAGCTCGAAGCATACGAATTTAAGGCGAAGGTGGCGGGGCATGTCCCGAGGCAATTTAGTTAAAGCTCACACCCGAGTACAAGATGTGCTTCCAATGCAAGGTGTAATCATTACGGCGCGTAACCCTGCATGCGATGCCGTTGGATAGCCAATCGGATGGTGCAGCAATTTCCTAGGCCACTAGCATAGGTTTAATTATGGCAAGAACCATAAATAGGGGTAGTTGCCCCTTGAGGCTATAAAGGGCAGGCTTTAGCAAAGAAAAGGTTATTTGAAAGAGCACTGCTTGTCCGCGAATTCTGCTGCCACTCGTCGAGAAGCTCCCTGACGCCGAAACAGTCTGCGCTGCTGGTGTTGCTGCCATAATCATTCAACATGGGAAAGAAAAGTTCTACGCAGAAAGGAAAGGAGCCAGAGATGACAGTGCCTAAAAAAATGAAAGGTTCGGAGGAGAAAAAGCAGAGACCTAAGAGGGTCAACCCGAACACCCACCCAGAGAAGCAAGTTGTGGAAGAAAGAGAAGAATTCGAAGAGGAGCAACTTGTAGAACCACCAGTTGACAGGTGGGAGAAAATTAAAGATACAAAACTCTCAAGAAGCGTGGCCGAGCTCAGGTACACTATCGACTTTATGAGGAGCAGGCTCTCAGCTGACAACAAGAGGGCCACCGCGTATTACTCCCAAATCTATTGGTATCTGACTCCTCCTGTGCACCATTGCCCTGAGCTGATTTACGCCATCGCACAGAACTATCAACCAGCTTCCAGGCAAGTGCTGAATGTCGCTGGTCACAAGTTGTTCTCTATCTTGAAGGAGGATGTGCAAGCAGCTTTTGCACCGCAGCAAGGGCCTCCGAAGGGGTACACGGTTCGCAACGTCATTCTGAGCGAACAAACGGAGAAGTTTACCTCGAACAACTACGTGCTGCAATTCCTCCGAGAAAATCTCAAAAGCGGGCTCCCTTCAGGCAAGCTGCCTCAAATGCCCCTACCCTTGGAAGCCTTCAAGAACACATATTTTTTCCATCATCGCATGGGTGGCGGGCCTATCAACCGACGCTTCGGTGCACCCTTGGCAGGTGTCCCTGGCCGAATGTATTTCCAGAGGGGAGTTTTATGCCCCCGATGCTTCGAGGCCGAACACCAACCCAGTCTTCTTCGACTGGGCAGAATGGGTGGCCCGAAACCTGCACACGTGGCTTACCACGATGAAGACTTCTGGAGCGGAGCAGCACTTCAGTCCATGTTCTTTTCTTGTATGGCTTTTCTTTTACCATACACATAAGAATCTTCCCCATGTTGCAATTACACCAAGTGGCAAGGATGGAAATCCTTTGCCTATATACCAGTGGACTCGCCTCCTATTGAGGTCAGAGTCTTATTATTCTTTCAATCAACAATTCTTGGGACCCGCCATGCAATTGTTGACAGGGTCCAGCCCTCGGGTGCCCCTCAGTCTGAGAGACAGGGTGGTGCAGGCAAAAAAGGGGGATATTTTTCAACTTACACAGGGGCTTGTGATACGCCTGTTCGGCTTCATGGGAAAACCTTTCTTGCTGCCGGTTTTCCCATCTGAGTACCAATTCGCACTAGAAGTCGCTCGGCAAAGCGACGCGACCAATGAAGTTTACGGCCACGGCCGGAAGTGGGCACCCACTTGTGACTTTCCTTTCAGAATGGGGGTGATTGAGGTTTTCGCATTAAAGCAGAACATCATTCTGGAAGAAAAGCTTGCTAATTTTGGCTTGCTTCAGATTCCTCAGAGGTGGTTTTATGATCCCATAGGGGTGATGAAAGATCACTTGAAATGTAAAAATTTTCATGTCTGCCCCCATCCCGAAATAATGAAGCAGAGAAACAATCCCAACGGGAGAGATCTAGAGTGGCATTTAGAAAAAATGAGAACATTACCTCCCTGGCATGACTTTTATCCCATGGAATTAGAGTTCGATCCTGATCAATACCCATTTCCAACCCCAGACTCCACATTCTGGAAGAAGGCCAAGGATGATCTGAAGGAAGAATTGAAGAACTGGGATGAGGAACAACGGAGGGAATGGTGGATAATGAGAGTCCATCGCCGAAAGATGAATTCCTATGGACTCTTGACAACGGATAGGGACTTCGCGATCGTCTACGAAACTAAGGTTGGATCTTGGAAGCCCATATCCTTCACCGATTTCGTCCCTCCAGCTACCCCAGGATCGGGCGAAAGTCCAGGGAAGACTGACGATGCCTCGGGAGTATAGAAGAAAGCTGAAGCTGCGCCAAGGGTACTAACGCAAGTACCATCTGAGGATACAAGTGCCGAAGAATCAGAGCAGCCATTGGAAAGGAAGAAGAGGAAAAGGCCAGAGCAAGTACAAGCGCCCTCGACCTATCCAAAGCGATCCCGTACAGGGCATCCGAGTCTGCCTGCCGAACAACCTGCGCCAGTCTCGGCCGAAGCAAATGTGCCACCAAATGCCGAGACGGTCCCAGACATAGACGTTATCAATGTGGAGGAACTCCTCCAACAGGAAGGGGATCCTGAAGTAGAAGTCTTGGAGGTCGAAGGTGCCGAGGCCCAAAAAGGCCAAGAGCCGATCACGCAAGAAGTTACCATGGCCGCTTTGCCAGGAGGGCACGCAGGTACGCACTCTCTCCCTTTCGCCTCGATCTCTGACACGTCCACCATGGTCCTGGTTGAGGGTCATCATCAACCCTTTTCCCCCCTACAAGGCCAATCATCTCTCCAAGCATTGCCTGTTTCTCTGCCTAACCCCATTCCACCCGAGTCATCCGGCCAAGACAAACTTGTTAAAACACCTTCGCCCGCCCATGCCATCGACCCTGCCATTCTCAGCCAGGGCGAAGTCAATATCTCAATGCCGAACCCCGAGACCCAGGTTCCCATCATACACGGTGTTGTCCCGCTAGCCGAGGCCCCCGCTACACCTGTTGTCAAACCTTCTGGTGAGGCATTCCCCGTCAACCCTTTATATTTGTTTACCCCTTCGGCTGGAGATCCAACCTCATTTGAATCCGAGCTATCCATAATAAAGGAACGTCCTCTAGCTGAAAAGCTACTTCAGGCCCGACAAAACACAGAGAAGATGCTGAAGGAGGCTAGGAAGAAAAGAGGGCGCTCTCTGGCCCAAGTTGAGAAATGTGCAGTCTTTGATCTGGAGGCAGGAAAATTGCACAAAGTGAAGAAGGTCCCCAGGGTCCAGAAGCCTCTGGATGAGATGACCCCAGCAGATTATGATTATCAGGAGAAAACCAAGGACCTGGAGCACCTGAACATAGACAATGAGTCTTTGTCTATGCATGTAGGGGTCGAGACCTTTCGAGCGCACGCAAACATTGCAAATCAGCGCAGATTCGAAGCAGAGAGCGCGAATATTAAGCTAGAGGAAGAGCTGGCAAGAGTCCGGTCCAAGCTAGCGGATGTCGAAGAGCAGTGCAAGTTGATGAGAAAAGAAGCACATGCCCTAAAATTGCAAATAAACCAACTGGAATGTACAGCTGAAAATCGAGCACAGAGACAGGCCGAGAATGAACTGAGGGCAAAAGAGCTCGAAGGAAAATTTTTGCAGATGCAGAACCAGCTGTACGAAAAGGAGGGCCTAGGGCTGTGTGACAGGAGCAGAATCAAGGAGATTCGCTCGCATTTGCTCAAAAACTTCAGATCTCGGGCCTCCAGCGCTCTTTCAATTTTGGCCTACATTATGGAAGCCCGGGATGCCGCTGCCGAAGGAGGGCCAATCATCGAAGAGATCACCCAGAAAGCTAGAAGCCGACTCAAACTAGCTTTCGATGTACAGAGCGCCAAGTATCAAGACTTGCAGGTCCCTGCGATGAGCCGAACAGCTAGGGACTGGTCTACAGCCCGAGCCACAGTACGCGCTTTCTTCTCCAAGGTGCGAAAAATGCAAAAGGCAAAAGATCTCCTGGATATTTTTGAGAACGAACAGCGCACATCAATGAGCTATTTTCAAGATCTCTCTTCCATGGGCTTCCCAAGTTTCACAGATGACGACGGGCATCTCCTGTCCAAAGAAGAGATTAAGCCAACATGGCTTCAGTTTGAAGGCGACGTCTCGGAGATAGACGGATGGGCGGAGCCCATTACAAAAAAGCAGATCACAGACTACCTCTTGAGATACTGCAAGATCGCGGCCTGCCTAAATGACCTGTATACTAGAGCCCAACATGCAGACATCGGGCAAATCGATCGGTTTCGAGTGTTGATCAAGGCACTACAAGATCTAGAACCTTTCTCGAAGAGTGCCTGGTCCCAGGTTCGCCGAACCATGAGGAAAATTCGTGAGCGTCTTGCCCCTTCGCCGACGCAGGAAGCCGCTCCAGAAGAGGTAGCTCCAGGGGAGGAAGCCGAAGATGAAGAGGGAGTCGAAGAAGAAGGAGAACAAGAACCAGCTGTAGAAGCGCTCCAAGAAGAAGAAGGAGGAGAAGGATCGGGGAGAGACTCTGGCCCAATGGATCAGAATTGAAGGGTTCTCCCACCGAGACGAGCTCGTTGCCCCGCGAGCCGCCAAGAATGTTGACAATTTTGTCACATTCCTTAAGGGGTAGAAAAAGAAAACAAATTTTGTACAGTATTGTGTAAAGTTTTTTGCTTTGTTGTTTTTATTTTGAAAAGTTGCAGCAATTTTGGCTTCCAATGCCACCCCTTTGTACATAAAGTAGAAAAGAAAGAACTTCGCTGGCAAACAAGCTAGAGAAAAGAGCTTCGCCGAAGGAGAATAAAAACAGCTTCGCACCCGAAGTATTTCCAGCACTACTTCGGGTAAAAGTTTTGCGAAGTAGTTTTCGCCGAAGGAAAACACAAGCAAAGAGAATGAAACTACTTCGCGCCCGAAGCGCTTCCAGCAGCTACTTCGGGCGAAAATGAGCGAAGCGGTGTTCAGAAGAAAAGAGAGCTTCGCACCCGAAGCATTTTCAATACTACTTCGGGTGGAGTTTTTTGCGAAGTAATATCACCGAAGTAAAATACAAGGATGGCAATAGAAGAACTTCGGGCCCGAAGCGCTCCAGCTACTTCGGGCAAGATTCCTGCGAAGCAATGTGCCGAAGAAAAATACAAAGGAGAAGGCAAGAAAACTACTTCGCATCCAAAGTATTTCCATCAGTCACTTCGGCCAGAAAATCAGCGAACCATTTTTACTTCGGCGAAAGTCATTGCGAAGCATTTGCTTCGGCTAAGCTTTCACCCGAAGTGACGGAGGTCATAGAGAATGAAACATCTGCTTCGGCCGAAATCTTCCCGAACCACAGTTTTGAAGAGGATCGCAGCGAAGCTTTTCTCGAAGACATCAGCGAAGGAATTTAATCAGCGAAGCGGTAAAGAAGAAGGGACCCATTTTGCGAAGTAAATATGCTTCGGCGCTCCCCGCCCCCGAAGCAGTTTTGCGAAGCTCAATTTTGTGAAGTACATATCAAAGAGGAGTTTTTGCTTCGGCCCAGAACCATTGCGAAGCGAAGTGGTGAATGAAGACTTAGCGAAGCGCTTCACAGGCACGCTTTCCAAGCCGGGTATTTTCCCGAGGCGATCAAGTGCCTCATAAATGCAATTTTTCGTGCCCAGCAAGCCCGTTGCTCATTTTTGGCAATCAAAAACGAAGTATCAAGCCATGATGGAGAGCCCGACGAGCATGGCGGCCACTCGAGCACCGCACCCGGAGACCAAGGACGTCTAGACGGCTCATCAATGCACCTTTCCATGGTTGACCCGGTTGCAGTTGCCATTTTTGGTAACGGATTTGAAAGCTCGGTCACGAGAGCCTCGGGGAGCCGATTCTCAGGGCTCGAGGGCGTACTCTTCTTCGCTATGTAATTATGATTCAGAGGCCCGGGTCCTCTATAAAAACCTAGGCATTGTAATGGAAAAGTGGGGGGAACTATCTGCTAGAAAGCTGTTGTAACTTGATGTCCTACGATTAATACTAAGAGACTTTGAGCTCAATTCTTCTCTTTTATGCTGCCTTCTGTGCTTGATTCTTCTATCTCTCCTCGTTTGTATGTTGGATGCTGAACTCTGCGTCCGGTGTGTGATCGGGGACAGTGTCCTGAAACTCGTTCGAAAGGATACATAGGAGTTGGAAAACATCCTATTGACTTTCTTTTATGCTGCCTGCCTTGCTTGATTCTTTTGTCTCTCTTCGTTTGTAGACCGAGATGCTGAACTCTGCGTCCGGTGTGCTATCGGGGACAGCACCCTGAAACTCGTTCGGGAGGATACATAGGAAGGTTGATATTACGTTTCTTTCATTTTACTCTTGGTGTTCCTTGCTGCTATTCAAGTTGTCTGTTAGCGATCGTGCTTCCTGTTCTCTCCCACCTCAAATCACCGATCTCTCTTCCCTTACCCTTTTTTATTTATTTCTCTAACCCTAACTCCTTTTATCTCTTTCCTGCACTCTTGTCTTCAAACACCCAAGTAGTTTAGCATAGGAGCCGGCCTTTCTCCGGAGATTGGCACGAGGGGCATCTCTTCCCTTCGGCCTTTCAATGTTGGTCCAAGTCTAGGGCGCATACATTTACTCAAAATCCTTACCTAGGCGGATTTGATGACCAACAGTGATCCAGTATATCTGTGAGTAATAGGCAGCGGCCCTTTTGTTCTCCGCAGACAGTCGGCTTCTCATGAAGTCGATGGTATATCGTAGCTCGACAATGCTTTTTGAAAGCTTCGTGTCCCTTATCTTTTCCCATCCGTCAATGGGTGGTTCCACGAGTAGCTCCTCCTCTGAATCTTCCCTCTCTTCCATGGCTTGTTTTTTAGGGCGAAGGTTAAGGTCTACCTTTTTGGGTCTATGCCTCTTCTCCTCCTTAACCCTTTTAGATTTTTTTGGGCCGGCTACTTCAGGTTCCTTCTTCTTCTCCTTCGAATTCTTTTTTCCCATTTTGACTTACAGGAGGCAGCAGAACTTTGGCGCAGAATTATGGCCAGGGCTCTTACACTCGTGCTTATTAGCGGGTAAACAGTTTTTTTGCTGCTAGAGCTTGGGTTTTATAGTTGTGGATTGAAACTACCACCATTTATGGCACCTGCCAAAATTAAATTCATATACCGGGCCGAGGAGATCGTCTTGCTCATGGATTGGCTTTGCGGCGCAGGTGCACGCGGGCCAATGTACTTTGAAGTCCTGACCATGCTTCGAAAATCTAACTCCCTGCCACCTCGTATCTGGGCATGACTTTTAATCATAACTAAATTCTCTTGGGATACACTCCGCCACCTTTGCATTAACTCCGCACATTCTGAACGTTCTCCTAAGCTGCTGCTGGCACATGTCTCGAGGCACGTTTTGAGTGCGTTGTGTTTTGCGCCTTATGATTTAGCGAAGCTAACTTTAGCAAAGGACACTTCGCGGCGAATCTTGAGCAATCCACCGGTCTTCTATACTTCGGACCCGAAGCTGCTTTTTCCACGGGATTCGGGTTACCTTGTTATCTCGATGGCCGCTTCGCGAAAAATCAGCTCCGAAGTGGAGATTAGGCTGTCTTTTGAGCGAAGCATTTATCTAAAGCATCCCTTTGTCTTTATTGCTTTTACGGACTGGGAGAATGGTTCGCTGAATTCTTTTTTGAAAGTCGCTTCGCCCGGTCCTCTTTCTGCGAAGCATTTTCCATGCCTTAATCAATCGGAGGCTTCGAAGAGGTATTTTTATTTGCTCCTTCGGCAAAGCCTGCTACTGAGCGAAGCTGTTCGTATCTGCTTTCTCCCTTGGGGTTTGAGCTTTACGAACTATCCCTTGACATTGGTTGTTGGCGGCGCGCTGTACTCTGGTCCCGATCTTTACTATGATGTTGTTTGGTCTTAGAGGTAACCTCTCCACGCCTTTTCTCATTTTGATGCTAAGGCACTTCGCGGCGAACCAACCTATGTCAGCCTCTTCGCGCAAAAAATTCCCGAAGGAGGTTTCACTTGACTTGGTGAAGCAGGATTTAGTAGCCTCGAACGGAATCCATTGTTATAGCGACGTGAAGCAATGATCTCTATCTGATTACGTACTTAACTCTCGAAAGTCTTAAAGCAAGGTATATACAAGTACAAACAACAAAATGCTATATACAAGGGCAAAAATTTTAGGGCACCTTTTTAACGATGGAAGGTCTTCAAATGAAGACCGTTTACAGGAATTGGCAAGGTCTGGCCGGCCGCATCTTTGAGGATAAAGGAATTAGCAGAATTTACCTTTGCAATCTCGAACGGCCCTTCCCAGAAGGCGTCAAGCTTATCATGGTTGCCAGGCTTAGCCTTCCAAGAGTCCCACTTCCATACCAAGTCTCCCACCTTGAATGTCCGAGCAGAGGACTTCTTCTCGAACCAGTTTCGGGTGATTTGGGCATGTTTTGCGAAGTTCTGGTAGGCCTTATCTCTATCCTCCTCCAGCTGTAGCAATTGAGCTAGTCTACCCTCCATGGGACTGGATTCCTCTTCCTCATCATTTAACATCCGTAATGCAGGAATTTTTGTATGAGTTGGTAAGACAGCCTCTTTGCCGTATACCAGGGCATAGGGTGAGGTTTTGATCGACTTCTTGATAGAGATCCGATCAGCCCATAGGGCTTGATCCAGGAGAAGGTGCCAAATCCTTTTGTTCTTTTCTATGAGCTTTCTCAGTAATCTCAACAGGGTCTTGTTTGTTGATTCTGCCAATCCATTACCCTGTGGATAATAATTGGAGGTGACCTTGCGGTATATCCCATACTTGCAGGTGAATTCATTGATCTTGGCACCTGTGAACCCAGGACCGTTATCTGTGACTATTGCTTCAGGGATGCCAAACCGGGTGATCAAACTCTCCAGGAACGCAATAACCGTTTCTTGGTCGGCGTGTTTTGTGGGTACTGCTTCAGCCCATCTGGTGAAATAATCAGTTGCCGTCAAGATGAACTTATGTCCTGCAGAGGAATTCGGCGAGATGACTCCCACGAAATCTAATCCCCACTGTTGGAACGACGCTTCTACCTGTATCGGTCGGAGGGGCATGGGAGCATTCTTTCTTCGGCCGGCGAACTTCTGACATTGTTCGCATTTTCGACAGACTGCAAAGGCGTCGGCGAAGAGCGTAGGCCAATAGTAGCCTGCCCTGATTATTTTTAAAGCTGTTGTTCTTCCTGCGAAGTGGCCCCCAGATAACCCGGAGTGAAATTCACCAAGGATCCTCCTCTTATCATCTTCTCTTATGCATCTTAGAAGAACACCGTCAATATTCCTGAAGAATAGGCCTTCGGGGCGTAAAATGTAACGGAGGGACCGCATCCTGAAGTGCCTTCGCTGCGAAGCATTCAAATGTTGAGGACATTTCCCAGTGTTGAAATATTCAACTATTTCACTGACCCAGTCCTTTTCATCTACTTCCTGATTTGCGAAGCTCTCTTCTGTTATTAAGTCACCCCATTGGCAGGCTGTCACCTCGGCTGCGACGCTTTTTGCAAGCTCCTGGCATAGCGCGCGACCGCGAACTAATTTTGTGGGTCGAATTTCGATATCGAACTCCTGTATTTTGTTGACCCAACCGGCCCTTTTGCTGCCTAACTCTCCCTGGATAATGAAATTCCGCACGTCTGGGTGGATAACAAACACTGTAACCCGGCTTTGGGAGACAAAATGTTTGAATTTCCTCAGAGATTTCATGACAACATGCACTTGTCGTTCTATGAAGTTGTATTTTTCTTCATGGGGCTGTATTACCTGACTTAAGAATGCGATGGGGCGTTCTTCGCCATTCTCTCCCTTTTGCGTTAGGACTGCGGAGTCACTCTCAAGTTCCCCTACAGCATACAAAATGAAGTCTTTACTATAGTCAGGGTTAGTTAGAACAGGTGCCTGAGCGATTCGGGCCTTGATCTCTTCAAATGCTTTCCTTCTATCATCGGTCCAGGTGAATTCGGCATCCTTTTTCAAGAGCTCAGACATCGGCTTAATGACTTGAGCGAAGTCTGGAACGAATTTCCTTACAAAATTAATTTGGCCAAAAAAGGACTGCAGCCCTTTCTTATTCATCGGGAGTGGGAGCTTTAGGAGAGCCTCAGCTCTATCAGGGTCTACGACGAGCCCCTTCTCTGATATAACATGTCCCAGTAGTTTCCCTTCATTCACCGCGAATATGGATTTCTTCGGGTTGATTGAGATGCCAAATTCTCTGCATTTTTCGAATATCTGCTGCAAGTGTGAAGGATGGTCCTCTCTTTTCGGGAGAAGACAGTCATGTCATCTAAATAGATGACGATGACCTTATTTAACAGTTCGCCGAATGCTAAATCCATAGCCCTCTGGAAGGTGGCTCCTGCGTTTGAAAGGCCAAATGGCATTCGCTGATAAGCGAATGTCCCCCACTTAGTAGTAAATGTCGTTTTGTGTTGGTCCTCATCTCTCACCCAAATCTGGTTATACCCTGAAAAACCATCAAGTAGGGAAAAACGCTGGGCTCCAGCTACTGAATGCAAGATTTGATCAATCTGCGGGAGAGGGTAGTGATCTTTTAGCGAAGCTTGGTTTAAATTGCGAAAATCTACACATAGGCGGATATCCCCATTTTTCTTCCTGACGGGAACTAAATTCGCTACCCAAGAAGAATGCTTTATGGGATAAATGATCTTAGCTTCAAGCATTTTCAGAAGCTCGGCCTTCATCAGGACTTTGATCTTCGGGTTGACAGGCCTTTGCCTCTGTCGGAAAGGCTTGACCCCTTCCTGCAGCTCGATCGTATGTTGAATCATTTGTCGATCATAGCCCTTCAGGTCTTGATAAGACCATGCCACTATGTCTGGATATCTCTTGCACAAAGATTGGATCTGTTCTAGTTCTACTGTGGTGCAATCTGTTCCAACTTTTATCACTTTCCCAGATTCAAGCTCTAGATCTTGGTATTGCCTAGCGTCAACTTTGATTCTGTGGGAAACTGCTCTGTCATTTTGATCGAACAAGCTTTCCAAAGTAATCAATCCCCTTGGGACATGGTTATTTTTTAGTTGGACCAACCCTTCATACTCTTCATCTTTTGGGCTTCTCCCTTCAATAGTGGTTGCTTCTTGGACCAAGAAATTGATGATCTGTTCATCATTGTCAAAGACTTGCCAGTGCATGTCCCTATCCGGCACGGAGGGCCTATAAATCAACCTCACGGCTTTGGGCTTGTGTACCATGTCGTCGGCTGGAGAATATCTAGCCGCGATGGAGGCCAAGACGTCAGCATGTCTATTTTTCTCTCGTGAGATGGACTGCAGACTAAGTGATTCGAATTGCTCGAACAGGTCCCACACTTTGTTACGATATGCTTTAAGATAATGCTTTTTGGAAATGCACTTGTTGGTGACCTGATTACATACCAGTTCGGAGTCTCCAAAAATTTGGAGATGCTTTACGCCCAATTTTTCTGCTTTCTTCAGTCCTAGGCATAGGGCTTCATATTCTGCTGCGTTGTTGGTACAGCTCCAAACCAACCGGTAGCAATATTCTTTCTGCTCGCCAGATGGTGATACTAAAAGTATCCCTGCCCCGGCGCCATTTTTGCATCGGGCGCCATCAAAGAACAATTTCCATAATTCCCCTTGGGCAGACGTCTTATTCTTCGGCTTAACATGCTTCTCTGGTTTTGTGATGGTATAGCATCCTATTTCTGTCTCTATCATGGCATTGAAGTCTGTCAGCGAAAACTCATCTTCGGAATTCAATTGCGCAAGGGATTCTTCCGCTAATTCCACCTGCTCTATCCCCTCGACTATTGCGTGTATGGGATCATTACTTTCCTCTTCGGTCATCTTTTGTACGAGAAACGTAGAAGGTTTCTCATTGTAAATTTTGACCTTCTTTCCCTTGAATGGGACTTCTAAATGCGAATAGTCCATGGACAGATATCCTCCTAGCTTGGCCGTGAATTCCCTTGAAAGACACATGCTGAAATAGGGCTCTAGGTCTACGACTACCACCTCCTGTATTACTACAATTTGGGGTATTTTGTGCAGTCGAATAGGTATATCCTTGATTACGCCAACTGTTTTCACAGGGGTGCCATCCAGCTGGAGCACGCCGTGGCTGCTTCGCGTGTACTCCATTCCTATCTCTTCGCAGACCGCCTTTGGCATGACTGTTGTTGCGGCCCCGGAATCAATCATACAGTTGTGAACGATATGCCCTTCCATTTGTAAGGACAGGTAGAACGGAGGAGGCCTGTTCTTTCCTGTAATGGACGTGGATAGGGTTTGCACCAGGGCAAGTGGTGCTGACTTTCCTGCTTTTGCTGTCTTCAAGGACTCCTGCAACAAGTCCACTTGTCCAGGTAGCTGTAATGCGTCATATAGACTAATCTTGGCAGGGGTTCTCTTTAACTCGTCCACGATGTTGTACCCTTCGGAGGCATGTACTTCGGGTTCTTTCTTGGCTTCATACCTCGTGCGATATTGCTCTGTGGCTTCGACTCTTTGTCGTTTCGTTAGCGAGGGGAGCTTAAGCTTTTCCCTAGCCTGTTCTTTGGTTTCAGCCTGGAGCGGGGCTATGGAGGCCTGTTGGGTCTTCTCTTTTGCTGGCGAAGGATGGGAAACCTTGTCTGGAGCCTTAACAGGTTGTTGCTCCTTCTCACGGCGAGTATACACCTTCAAGGGGGCCATTTGAGCCGCATCTACCTCCATTGGTCTTTTTCCCTCCCTAGTAAGAACTGAAACTTGTTCTTCTTCGTCGATTACCAGGTTCTGATCTGCTTGCCTTATTATATTGACTTGACCGCTAGGATTGCTACCCGATAGCGTTTGCACGTAATGCTGATGCAACATGCAGGTACTCTCTTCATGTGGGTCATTGCATGTGGAGCACCAATGCACATAGTCAGAAGTGCTCGGTCCTTCATTAATCGCGGCATTCCTTGCCGAAGGCCTTCCCGGCTGTACCACTTGATCTTTAGTGAGCGCTGGTGGGGGATACGACCTTCTTGGCAGAAATTCCTGCTGTGCTTGCTTCTTCTTCATGATGATCATGTCATTAGACAAGGTCTGTACAGTAGAATTCAGAGATTGAACCTCCTGCAATATTTTAGCCTGCATATCCTCAGCTTTGGGGGCCGGTGGCAACGGGGCCATCGTTGGTATTGGAGGCAAGGCAAGGTACTGGGGTGGCGCCGGTAACGCAGGAAATGACGAAGGGACAGTGGGCTGTGGTGCCGAAAATGTAGGAAAATGTATTTGTGGAGTCGTGATCTGGGACACAATGGGGTTCGGATTCCATGATGGGATTGGGTATGCAGGGGCTGCGGAGATTTGCGAAGTAGATGCACCAGGATACTGTGACTGAGGAAATTCTGGGAATATGGGCATCGACATCCTTTGAGGAAGTTTACCAACAGCTATCAAATCCATTTCCGCTTTCTGGGCCAGTTCATATAGTTCAGGGAAGGTATTAACATTCGAATATCTTACCATCACACTGATGTCAGGGTTGAGGGCCCTAAGGTAATAGTATGCTGCAGCTTCACTGGTTGGTCGAAGTCCGGCGGGTACCCTTTGCCAAGTTCGGGCGAACCTCACATTAAAATCAGCAATCTCCTCCTGCGGGTGTCTCTGGATTGTTGTAAACTGGTGCAAGAGAGAGGACGGATCGGCAGATTCATTGAAACCCCTCATTAGTTGTCCAGCTAACTGGTCCCATCCCGTTATAGTGCCAGGTGGTAGGGATCTATACCAGTAGAGGAGCTTTCCTCGGAGAGACAGAACCAGAAGCTTCACCATAACTCTTTCTTCTGTGATGTCATGAATCGCCGCCAGGGAGACGATATCTTGGATATGTTCCAGAGCCGTCTTCCCTGTGCCATCGAATGTAGGGATTTTTTTCATGGCAGCAGGCGGAACCTGCCCTTGTCCCGCTAGATTTAACGGTCCGGAAGAATTCCATGCTGGGAACAATCTGGGCGGTTGCTGCGGCGGCGACTGTTGCTGCTGCTGCTGTTGCATTTGTTGTTGATGTTGCTGGTGTGCCATGCTTGCGCCTAGATTTGGAAAAACCGAAGTTCCCGAAGCTCTTGGTTGATTGCTAGCTGGAACGGAGGCACTTGTATGATCTGGTGAGTTAGGAGGGTTAGGAGGAAGACTAGCCGTTGTGTTGTCCGAGGTTAGACCTTGTTCGTCAAAGGCAGCCTCTTGCGAGGACGCTCCGCGTAAAAGTGATTCAGGCGTGACTAGCCTGGGGCGTTCCCTGAAGGCGTCAATATCAAGTTCAAAGAACTCAGTTTCTTCTCCACTATTCCTAACTCTCCATCTTGTTTGCATGAAGGCACGGATATTTTAGTACCGGTCTCTACGGCTTTGAGATTTTCAGGTTGAACAGAGTCGCCAGATGCTAGAGTCTTTCGGTAATGAGATAAGCATCAGCTCTCACTACCACTCACAAGGTGAGACTGACCGGGTCCCACCGGGCGTGCCAGAAACTGTTGGTCACAAATCTGCCACAGGAAAGGATTTTGTACGTATACGCGCCCTAGACCTGGACCAACATTGAAAGGCCGGAGGGAAGAGATGCCCTCCGTGCCAATCTCCGGAGAAAGGCCGGCTCCTTTACTAAACTACTTGGGGTTTTAAGCTAAGAGTGCAGGAAAGAAATAAAAGAGAGTAAGGGAAGAAATGTAAATGATTCAGTGGGAAAGAACCAACAACACGATTACTAACTAATACCTTGAAGTAGCAGCAATAAATACAAAGAATAAAACTTAAATGAACACCACACTAACTTCCCTATGTATCCTCTGGAAGAGTTCCAGGATTCAACTATTTCCCTACGCCTAAATCCAGATTTCAGAATTACAGCGGTTAGGAAAACACGTGAGTATAGCAGAAACTACTAACCACAGGCAGCATACAAGGAATTTAAAGCAGTGTTTTCTCCCCTATGTATCCTTCGAGAGAATTCCAGGGTTCAATCCCCAATCACACACCTAAATCCAGGATGCAGAATTACAGTATGCAAATGAAGAAACAGAATAGCAGAAATAATCACAGAAGGCAGCATACAAGAGAGAAATGAGGCCCAAAGTTCTTAATATCGATTGCAAAAATCAAGTTACAGCAGCTTTCTAGCAAAAGTTCCCCCCCTTTTCATTACAATTCGTGGGTTTTTATAGAGGACCCGACCCTCTGAGGCATCAATGCACTAGATTTGGAGGTACGCCCTCGGTATCCTGGAAAATCTGCGCCTGCTCCTACTGCGACTGAGTTCTCACATCCCTTTCCACAATTAACAATTACGGCCGCATCAGTCGGGGAAATCTGCATTTATGGGCCGTCTGACTTGTCCTGGATTTTTCTGGGTGCGGTGCTCGAGTGGATCCTCAAGTCCCTCTGGCTTTTCTTCTGCGGCTGATATTTCTTTTCCTGTTGCCACAAATGGGCACCGGGTCTTTCGGGCAAGTAAAAACGCATTTATGAAACACTCAATTGCCTTGGAAAAATACCCGGCCTAGGGATGTGTGCCCTTGAAGAAAGCGCCCTCGAAGGAGCTTCGCCAAATTCAAATTCGGGGCTTCGCTTCGCAACAGATGTGAGCCGAAGCGGGGATGATAATCCTGTATGAGTGCTTCGCGCGAAGGGGCTTTCAAAAATGGCTTCGCGAGGACTTGATGCCGAAGCAGATATTTCTCGCCAAAAAACAAGGCTCCTAACTATCTATTACTTCGCCGAGAAAATAGGTTGAATGCTGCTTCGCTAGGGATTTTGTCCGAAGTGGCGGATGATCGCCAATGGACCACAAAATACTTCGCTGCGAACCACCTCAAAGATAGTCGTTCGGGAAGTTTTTAGCCGAAGCATATTCCTGCCTTAGAACATTTCTTTGATTTTTGAGGGCAGCCAAGCTTTGAATGAGGGAGCTTCGCATAAAAGTTGGCCGAAGTGGATGCTTCGCAACGGCTTGGGGCGAAGTAAATCTTGCTTGGAAAAGTGGTTCGCCAGGAGAGGGGGCCGAAGCGGATGCTTCGCTTAAATTCTAGCGAAGCACTTTTAAACACTTAGAAACTTCTGCATTCGCCGCTTCACAAAATTTCGGCCCGAAGTGACTCTTTTGGAAGCTTCGCCTGCGAAGCTTTTTCTATGCCTTAGGAAATTTTGGGTTTGCATCTGTGTCCTCTTGTTTCTCCCTTTGCGAAGCTGTTCTCCCTTATTCCTTTGCGAAGCTTCTTGTTCCTGTTAATGCTGTGGGCGAAGTCCTTGCATGCACAGTTTATTTACAAATAGGGGGCAAAAATGACAGCCAAAATTGTTGTAATGCTATTAACAATAAGAAAGAAAGAAAACAAACAAGAAAATCTTTTACACAACTTCAATTTTCATTACCCCTTCAAGCTATGTGACAAAATTGTCAACATGAACCTTTTGCTACTACTAATGAGCCTTTAGTTACTTTCCAAGAGAGATTACCAAATGAAATCATATACCCTTCCTTATCCAATTTGCTAGCTGAAATGAGATTTCTTTTTAAATCTGGAATGTGTCTTGTTTCATACAATTTCCATTGTGTGCCATTAGGGAGTTTCATTGCTATTGTACCAATTCCAACAATTTTACATGGAAATTCATTACCAAGCAACACTTCACCATAGTCACCCGCTTTATAATCAACAAAGTACTCTCTATGAGAGGTAGCATGAAAAGAGGCACCGGAATCAATGACCCAATATTCACTATTTTTATCAAGAGACAATATCAATGCATCTTGTAATATTTCATTTGCAATATTGGCTTCTTGACTCCCACTTGAACTAGCATTACCATCATTGCCATATTTATTCATTCTGTTTCTACATTCTCTCTTTAGGTGACCCTTTTTGCCACAATACCAACATTCCAAATTCTTTTTACCTCTACCTGATTGAGATTGAGATCTACCTCTTGACTTACCTCTTGATCTACTCCTTCCATTTTCTCTTGATCTCCCTCTAGTTTCAGTAGTGAGAGCTGAACTAGATGTAGAAGTTTCACCCGAGGATCTCCTCCTCATATCCTCACTAAGTATTGTACCAATAACTTCATCAAGCACAAGCTTTGAGTTAGAAGAAACATTGCTAACAACCATAACAAATGTATTCCAACTTTCAGGAAGAGAGCACAAGATTAACAATGCTTTGATCTCATCATCAAAATCAATCTTTATTGAATTTAATTGAGATGTCACACTATTGAAATTATTCACATGGTCTTGAATATTTCCACCTTCATTCATTTTCAAATTAAATAGCTTTTTCATAAGATGTACCTTATTAGAGGCTGAAGGCTTCTCATACATCTTCTCTAATGCATCCATGACACCTTTGGCTGACTTCTCTTTGGAGATATTAAAGGCCACACTTGAGCTAAGATGTAATCTTATAGCTCCCAATGCCTTCCTGTCCAAAAGTTCCCAATCAGCATCACTCACTGTACTGGGTTTCTTTGCTTTATCCAAGAGAGGCAAATAGAGATCTCTTTGATACAAATAATCTTCCATTTGCATTTTCCAATACTGGAAATTTGTGCCATTGAATTTGTCTACCCTTAGTCTTTCTTCTGCCATATTGCTTTGCCTGATCAATCAGAAACTCACACGCAATTGTCAAGCACCAACACAAACGCTCTGATACCACTTGTTGGAACCAAACAAAAATTCACTATTTGAGCAATATGAATCAAGAACTATAAAATGAAATTCTTATGTTACTTTGTGCATGAAGAAATAAACTCAGAACAGTAAACAAGAATGCAAACAAAAAAAAGGAGAGACACAAAAATTTAACGAGGTTCACCCAGTGTGGGCTACATCCCTGGAGAAGCTTCCAGTCCTTGTGCTTGGAGCCATTAAATCCAGAAAGAAATACAACAACAACACCTCCTTGTTGTTCTATCTCTGATGAACAGTCAATGCCAGAGATTACACACACTCTTACTGTTTTGAACAGTCTCTGTATTTCTCCTGACAGACATTACCACTCTACATAGCTCCGACTCATACACAACAATACATACACAGTATCATATATATCACGACATATATATATATATATATATATAGATATGTGTGTGTGTGTCAGGCACCGTGTGAATAGCATAATATCATTAATGTTTGTTATAACCATAACTATATTCTATTCCGCCACAAATGGAAACTCCTGCCTGGCTTGAGCCTTCTTCACACGGCGCATTGAAACTCCCAACAACTCCGCCTGTCGTCATTCTCAACACGGGCTATTGCTGTTACGTTTTCCTTGCTATGTGAACATTGGTGAATCGGGCTCCATTCCAACATAGAATGCTACCACTGCTGGAAACCTGCACCTGCACCACAGAACTTATCACAGTATCTACATTCTTCCAAAGAAGATAGTAACAAGTAGCGGGGATGTTACATTTGTCTTTTTCATTTTTCCTGTGTATTTCACATGCTTGCAGTCTACATGTTTTAAATTTCTATTCAAGTATCCTATTCTTGAATTCATTAACGAGTTTGCTAGTAAGGGAAAACAGATGTTGTTTCACTTTAAATAAGTCCCTTTTGAATGTTTCATTACAAAAGTCACATCATCACACGCACTTCTATCATTAGATTTATTTCTTGGTCAACTCAGTTTCATTACAATCTAGAGAAGCGATTTTTCTATAATAATTAATAAATGCAATGTGTCAAGCCAAAGTAAATAGACAAAGCATCAAAGTGGAGTTCTACCCTGTATTGGCCATTCTCAAGACCAAGCCCATAATATCTTAGGGAAATGGGGGAAATACGTGCTGTTTGATATATTGATTGGTCTGCACTTGTACTTAATTGAGATGATTGTATTGCATATTGAGCATCGCTTTCAATTCTTGAACCTGAGTCATTTACAAAAAAATCCAACTGCACTAACTCCCCAGTTCTCTGCAGAACTCATGTAAAATGATGCAGCACTTAGCGATTCATTGTCCCTCTTGAACATGGCTCTATTTGAAGAATCAGTCAGCTGTGGACCTCCACAATTGATGGCCAAAGAAGAAACTACCAAGAAAGATATGAAGAGTTGGATTAGGTATCAAACAGCGGCACCAGAGTTCAGTAATTATAGTTTAAGGTCAAACAATTGCACAAGACAAGAAATTGATAGTCGATGATTTTGTTAATATATAATGCAATCCAAATGAAAATTAGAAAATGCAAGATAATAATCTATGTTAAAAAATTTAATCTTATTTTCTTGCAGACTTACATTCTGAAATGAACTTTGTTTTTTAAAATTCTTAGTATGGTTAATGTCAGTGCCATAAAACTTATTTGTGCATATCTGGCAGGTCAATTGGGCCCTTGGTTGTTACTTATAGTATTGTTGTTGGGTTACATAGAGAAAGGAAAGATATTATTGTATTTAAAAGCATGAACTAACATTCTATAATCTAATAAATGTGATCATTGAAAATTAAGTAATTATTAAATTCTGATTGAAGACATAATCAGGTATGCAAAGCAGGAAGGATGACATCACAAGTTAAAATTGAATACAAATCCTTATTGCAATATCCAGGGTGGGTTGTGGACATACTTGAAAGTTCAACTATTGCATTGGCTTGTACTGACTTATCCTAAAACTGTGTCAAATTGGACTGTAGTTTGCATGATTGTGGAGTTTGATGTCATCTTTCATATTGAGCCAAATTGATAATTTTTCAATCTTTTTCTTAGTATTTTCAATATAAAGTTTTGACCTAAAGTTTTCCAGATTTGCAAAAAAATATTTCTTGTTGAAAGAAATCAAACATTATTCATCATAGGGCTTTCATTGCATGTATAATGCTTTTACTCCCTATTGAAACTTTTTATTATTGAAACTCCATTTGACATTGCTGTAAATATAAGCATACTATGACTTTTTGCTAATAACCAATATTATAAAAACCATATATTTTTATATTTCACTAGCCACTTGTTCTTTTCTGCAACGCTAGCTAGGATGGCCACAATGTCCAAGCTGTATGGTTGCCAGCCAAGTGTTTTATGGTTACAATTGCCTTATGGTTTCTGTGTCCACTCCTACATGTACAGAATAGAAAATCAAGGGCATATCAATTTTTGGAATGGTTGTTTTAGGTTTTAAAATCCATGAATGAATTGCATCATACAAATGTGGCATTAACATTGTGTGTCAAATATCCTATTTTATGGAATCCACAATAACTAAAGCTATTAACCTTTGAAAACAATTCCTGGACTTCCTTAGATCACCTCTATCCAACACAACTTGGCCTTAGAATTACTCGTTTCCAAGTCTTTAAGCCTTAGTAAGTTTGACATCCCAAAAGTAGAGGTTATAAAGCCTAGATCCTTTAGCCCAACTTTGCCTTCTTAGAGAACTCATTAAATTCTAAGGAAAAATCAATAAAAAATAAACATCATTACTAGGATATGATAACTCCACTAGGAGGAAACCACTATGGGTTTTGGTCAGCCATATAACGACTCCACTAGGAGGAAACCCTCCAATGATACCAAGTATGTCATTTGTATCAAACTCCCATTCCTCCAACAATCAGCCTATACCCTTATAGGACCATCCATATATCAGACATTGCATGTGCAAAGTCATTACAGCCAACCAATACAGTATGGGAAGATCTTACAGATGTGATAGAAGCAAGTTTACATCCAAAATATATAACATTAAGTTTTAACCTGAAGGGAAAAGAATCTTCGAGTTTTGAAGAATTTACGATAAAAAGACATCTTATGGAAGGATTCTTCCTTCCTAAAGAAGAAATTTCAGAAGTAGACATCATTCAACCGATGGGAAATGGTCCACCTGTAAGCCCCAAAGATGTTCAAATAAGTTTAGATGAAGGGACCACGCTAACCAATAAGGAGGTCATTATTCTAAAAATTATATGGTTTCCTACAATTTTGGGGAGTAAAGCTGAGGTAGGACCTACGTTCAAATAGTTTGGCGTTGTGGAGGACAATAGCAGATTTGTTAAGGAACAACATCAAGAGAGATCACCACTGCCAAATAATGGTCTCCCATTTGGTTGCACGGTAACAAGGGTTCAAACTAGTTATCTATAGCAAAGTTCATCGTGGGATAAGATGAGAGAAAAAGAAGCAGTCATAATTGTGAAAGTTCATGTATCCACCTTTGCTTCTGACAATTTTAGGGTTGAAAAGGAATATCCTTTCTAGGATGTCTAGTATCAAGTCTTACATTGGGAAGAAATAAAAGGGGCGAAGGTTATTTTAGCTACTAAAAATTTGTTTTTTTCTGCTTTCGAATCTGTACAAGATCTGTACAATCCTTCGATGAGGGGGTCTATTGTCTAGTAGAGCACATTCATGAAGTTTTGAGTTGGGGAAGACCTTTTGGCAATACGTCATTAATGCTATTTGACCTGCTATGTTTACATAGGTGTTGGAAGATCTTGAGTTGGAATGTCGACATTAAGGCAAAGGCAGTTATTTTTTTGAGCCTATCAATGGAATTGACTCGCTTGACAAGATAGCCACCCACAGATTCACGAGATATGGTTCATGATGAACATTACTTCACCAAAAAAAATTGCCTAAGTGTGCCCCACCCAAAGAAAGTGTGCCTTGCCTGGTGCAAATGTGCCTCGCTCTCTAAGCAATACGCCCCATCTGTTGCAAGTGTGCCTCACTCCCTTGCTGTGCACATTCCCCCTTTTTACATGCACCTCATGCCCAAATCGGTTAAGTGGAATTCAAGTGTGCCTCGCTCTACCTTTTGCCTATTTAGTGTGCCACATCCTTATCGTGCAGCCTATCCAAGTTATGTCCTAACTAGAAATTTTCCAAGAGTTGGACTGAGTGTGCCTTGCTTTTCTGTGTGCTTTACCCTTTATGAGTGCTTCTTGCCAGTGGCAAGGCACTCTGTTCTATATTTGCGCCTCAATCCCTTGTATGCCTTATTTTGTTGTATTTTCTAAGTGCCTAGGACTAATACACCCCACCAATTACCAACGTGTCCACTACCTTCCTATATCTCTTGTGCAAATATTTCCAAGTGTTGAAAAGCAATTGTAAACAGGCAAATTGATATGTCTGCACTTAGTGAATCAGTTCTGGTATTACATGTTATTTTGTAGTTGTATGCAAAGTTTTTGACAGAATGTGCGTACATATATTTAATAATGTTATAAAGTGGCAATATAATATTGTACATAATAATAAAGTGATGTTAAGTCATTTATGTCGATAAAGTCATAAGTCATAAGCTAGTTTGTCCTGTAGTGGGAAATGTCATGTAAATGCAAGATTAAATGCATATGAAATGTAATGTAAGAAATGATGAGGTGTCAGGTAGTTGGAGGGTAACTACTTTTTGGGTGTATAAATAAGCCCCTCCCCTCATTCATTCATTCAGTCATGCAGGTTGATGGATTGATAGAAGAGCATTGGTATGTGTGAGGGTTGGTGCATATCTGTGTAGGGCATGATGCAGTCAGGTTATGGATGCAGCCATGAAGAGTATTCAGCCTAGGGTTTGCAGACTGCAGATTGTAATTATGAAACTATATTGCTGTAACCATATATGTCATTGTTAATAGAAAGATGCTTGTATTTATTGTCATCTACCATTACTGCTGTGGTTGCTATTTCTGTTGCAGGTTTTGTGCATTGTTATTGCTATGACTGCATATTTGTAGAATTATTTAAGTAGAAATGAAATTGTGTTTAAGCATATTAAATTTCATTTCTATAGCAATGCGCCGCCAGTTGAGCAGTGTGGCTTGCTCTGAAATTGAACCAATTTGTCAGTCAAATAGTTTCCAAGACAGGATAATCTCCCCGTGTTCATATGGAATATTAAACCAACAACAATGATTCTCTTGTAGCAAACATTTGGCAAACATTAGAGGCCATGACTAAGTCAAATGTATCATTGAAAATTGAAATGGCAGATGTTGAATTAGGTGAGGAACAAGAATATGAATCTATGCAGGCTAGTCAGTCAAAACACAAAAAGTAGAAGTGTAGGAAGAGAAAGGGGACATCCATAGAGAAGGCCCCAAGATTTATGTACAAAGACCCTAAGAAAATGTTTGGGAGGGTAAGTACCAACATTCACTGGGCACTATGCAAAATGAAGCCTACAAAAGGTTTATGTTTGGGCCACAAACCAACTCATGGTCAATCATTTGGATGTGCACTTTCAGTCTTAACATGTTTTTAGTACCCCAAGTTTGGGAGTGTCCTAAGATCATAGAATTTTTCATCAAAGGGTACCATAGTATGAACAAAATCATTAGGAGATGATGGAGAGGAACCGATCCACATTTCAACAAATGTAATAAAATAAATGATGTATGTTGAGGCTAGAGAAGAAGAGTGGATATCATTTAATTCCAAATCTAACATGGTGTACTACCAAAAAATCAAGAAAGAGATGTGATTTGAATTCCTAAGGGGAAAATTAGTCAAACTAAACCAAACCAAGGATTTTCAAGGTCCACTAGAGAACAACCAATTCAAACCCGCTGTGCAAATGGCTTTGTCATGGATAGCTGCATTGTTAGGCAAGGATGATAATAAAAAGGTATGGGAGGAGCATATTTCAATATTACACGGTCCCAAAGTACTTAGGGCTATTTTATCTATTGGATTGTGTTAATTAATTGAGCATTAGATAGATGCTCAGCTCCAAAATTTCCAAAACTTCTACTTTCCCCAACATCCTTCATATTTGATATGGCTAATCATCCACCAGAAGACATAATGATTCCATGGATTACAATTAGGCCTAATGGACTAAGAAGAAAAGCCATTGTTGGTGTACAAATGTATCGAAATCCCCATAAAAGATGTCGAGAGAGATAGCTATGAGTTCTATGCCAAAGTATATGAACCTATTATGTGAAATTTGGAAGGGTGTGTGCAAATGTACCGAAATCCCCATCAAAGATGTTGAGAGAGATAGCTATGAGTTCTATGCCAAAGTATGTAAACCTATTATGCAAAATTTGGAAGGGTAAATGCCCAGATTGTCTAGAATGCCAGAGCACTACTCAGGTTTGAAAGGGAAGATCCATTAGGCAACTTCTACTTAGGAAAAAAAAGAGCATTTGTTAGGCTATATGGATAAGTAGGTAGAACATTTGAATTGCTTTGTACATATCTGATTATGTTTTCAGCCTCAAGGGTGTCCATCAACATGACTGTGTGGATCAAAAGTTTTCCAAATGGCAAAAGAGGACCTCCTAGTACAAAGGACAAAATACATACTTGCTAATTACTCCCGAACACAAGAACAACTAGAATCTAGCAGAGAGGCTAGAGCAACTTGGGTTAGGACAAATATCAGATTATTGGTCATATGATCTGGATGCAATGTTCGTAGAAACCTTGGTATCATATAGGATGAAAACCAAGTATGCTCATGAGAGGAGGCTTGAGTTAGAAGCTAAAATAAATATAGAAGAAGAGTTCGTGGTGGCAAGGATAGATGTTCCAAAAGCATGTGAATACCGACTCAATAAATGGTATAGTGAGCCACTTTCATGGCTTCCTTTCTACAAAAGAGCCTGATATGACTTCAACACAGATTCACCTGTTAACTCCATAATCATAAAAGTTCTTCTGAAGAAACATGAGTGCAATATAGAAAAGATGCTTGCAAGGAGACACCTGAGGTACAAAGTCAAAGTAGTTGAAACTCCCATAGACAACAATCCAAAAGATGATAAGTTCTCAGAAATTTGGGACTTGTGCCACCCCAATGAAGAAAGAATAGAAGGGGGTAGTACATCTAAAAGGAAAAAGAGCGGTACATCTAAGAAGACAAAGGATGGTGTTGCTTGTTCAAAAAAAAATATAAAATTTACACCACACTAACACAGGAAATGCGAGAAAGGTGGGCCCAGACAAGTAGCTAAAAGGAAAGGAAGAGAGTCGGCGCTCAAAGAGCCATTGATTTTACAGCATAAGTAGATCATTGAGGAAGACGCTGAAATGCCCCAAGAGCCTCAACAACTGTATACTAAAGTCAGTGAGGAAACAAATTTAGAAGCCAAGGGTGATGCAAATCTACTAGACATGGCTGCCTAGGATGCAGAGGTATTTGTAAGTGGTTCTGCTAATGAAGAAATGACTAGAGCAGGAAAATTTGTTTTGGAAGCCCAAAGTAATCCTAACTTGCCCTCTCAAAATCAGTCCACTTCCACTCCACTTATGTTTTCTTCTACTCCCAGTACTTCTTCTTTCCCCTCTTCTTCTTTTTCTGATCCCATATCCCTTATCCTTCTTAGTTCTTCTGATGAGTCCATCCCATCCTCATCAAATGCAACACTTTTAGCAACAGGGGTGGGTCTACCCACCACTTCTTTACATAGACCTGCATCTGTTGCATAGTCACTATCATCCATGCCGACTATACCATGCTGACCTGCACCTACTTTTACTAACCCCATAGTATCCTCCACACTTAGGGCGCACCAACTTATCACATTAGTAACCCACTCATTCACCGAACCATCTTTGGCCATTACACAAGTCACACAATTCATTTCATTTTTTGCATCATCCACACAACCTTTTTCCTTTGGCTGCCTCATCACAATAACTCATCAAATTGACATCAATCCTGCTTCTGAATTCCATTGTCTAGGGTTAGAAGTACCCACTGGATACTTGGATTCCAACCATAACCCAGCCATGAAATTCCTCAATGTGTTTGGTTATGCACCAAGCTTTGATAATGCAACTTTCACAAGCAGACCAGAAGGCTAGGAGTCGTAGGAGTCAAATACAAGAAAGAACTAAGGAGATGCATAAGACGCAAGCAATTGCTGATCATAAAAATAAACTAATTACCCACCTACATAGTCATTTGGCGACAACTCAAAAGGAGAGGGAAGATTATAAGGTGCAACTGAAACAAGAGAAATAGAGTCAGAAAGGGCATTTGAAATGAATCAAACAACTGGAACACAAGAATGAATATCTGAGAAGACAAGTTGAAGAGGATAGGGTTATGAAAGACAAAAAGCAGAGTTGGAGGCACAAAGGGATTGAGATAAGAGGTCAGTGCCATAAAGGAGTAGGGAGTAGGCGGAAGCAAAAATAAGTCAAATAAGACATGAAAATAGAGAGCATAGTTTGCAAGAGTGGATAGAGTGTAGTTTGAAGAAATTGCACAACTCAAGTAAGCATGGGCAAAGATGAAGAGGAAGGTAGAAGAACTAGACTCTCAAGCACCTACACCTAATCAGGTGAAGTTCCTTTGGGATATGATATACATTGAGGTATAGCGCGTGAAAGATTATTTTACCCACCTCAAGGAGAGTGAAGCATTGGCCATCCAAGCCATTACCAAATAAAGCAAGATAAGATCTAGTTGGAGGCATGAGATGGACACATAAATAACGCGACAAGTGCACAAAATGACTGGTTATAAGATAAATTAGCTTGGTCTAATGGATAGAGCAACCCTTCTCATCTAAGTATCAAACATTCCCAACAAGATGATAAGGTTGGGAAGTTGTGAAGGGACCCTTGTTGATCTAAAGGAAATAATTAACGATATGCAAGAGAAGGTCTGCCATATGGTGGAGAAAGGGTTACCTAACCTTGAAGTCTCATGATTGAATTCATAGAAGAGAGTATAAAACCTCCTAAGGGATTCATACAATGAGCTAGTAGTGAGCATTGACGCGTTTAAACAACTTTCCAATTCCCTTAGATGTAGACTGGGAGATGTTAAGGACCATAGCTCTTCCAAAGTGATGTTGTTACAGGTAGGATAATACTCCCATTTTTGAGAAGTTCAGTTGTTCATATTTAGGACTCCACCCAATGAACAAGGCATAATTTGGGATCTTTTGTCAATTGGGATTGACGTCCTTGTGAGCCACCAAAATTGTAGTAGCTCACTACTACTTGTTGGTCACAGATTTGCCACCAGGGAAGGATTTTGTCTAAGGATGCACCCTAGACCTGGACCACAGATTGAAAGGCTAGAGGGAAGAGATGCCTTCCGTGCCAATCTCCGGAGAAGGTCGGCTCTTTTTATAAACTACTTGTGGATTTTAAGACAAAAGTGCAGGAAAGAGATTAAAAATAGTGCAGAAAGAAATGTAAATGGTGATCAATAACGGTGGGGAAAGAGCAAGCAGCACAATCACCAAATAATGCCTAAACCAACAACAATCAAAGCAAAACATGTAACAGAAAATAATATTGCAATTCCTTCCTATGTATCCTTCAACAAGAATTCTAGATTCACTCAATGTCCAATGCCTTAATCCAGAAAGCAGAATTACAGCAATCAGAAAAATAAATGAATATGAGCAGAAATACTTGCAGAAGGTAGCATAAAAGGACACAAGAATTAGAGCCAAGGATGTTTCAACATTGATGCAAAGAGTTTTGAGCACAGCAGCTCTCTAGTAATATGTTCCCCCCCTTTTACAATGAATATTGACTGCCTTATATAGCAGAGTTTTCCCCCCTTATTACATTAAAGCTCGGGTCCCAAAACTGCCGGAGCAATTGGGATCTGCCCCCTGTCAGCTGTTAGTGTACCTAAAATGCGGCTCACCCGTGTTTGGGACGACTTCAGACTAAACTGGAAGTCGGGAAAGCGTGTTCAATCAATGCAGCTAGTACAACTTACCCTTTGGGGTCTTCCTGGTGTAGACAACAGTTCCAGACAGCAGAAATGAGGAATTGACTATGAAAATGTCCCAAGAAATTTTGAATGTATATAGCATATGTTGATTTATGCTATTTTGTAATGCCATTTCGTATAAGGCATAATGTTTGTTTAGTTTAATCAGCCAATTAGAAGAGAAAAGGATTAAATGCACAAAAGGACAAAATGGCCGCCATTTGGGTTAAGGCTAGTTAAGCCAGACATCTAGTTAGTGTAGACGTATGGCTAATAAGACGTCTAAACTATTAGTTAGACGTCTAACTAGTTGGTTGGGCAAACGGTTGGGTGGTTGGCGCAGGTAGTTGGGGAACCGCTCCTGTAGCCTTTAAATACCCCCTTACTTTTGCATTGTAATCTGTAACCTTATGGAGATAATAAGACAACGCTTGATCATATTGGTGTTATGCTGTGTATTGCAGATCGTGCTTGAGTGTTATTGCAGGTTGTGTTGCTAATGTTATGCAGGTTGAAAACTCTTCTTGGCAGGTTATTTGCAGGTATTCGAGAGTAGAAGCCATGGCAACAGTCGTCTGACGTCTAGACGTCTGCACCCCAGACGTCCAGCCCCTAGACGCCTAAGTCCCAGACGTCTAGCTCCCAGACGTCTAGTCCCTAGACGTCTAGCCACCTGACGTCTCCCTTCCAGACGTCTCACCCCTTGACGTCTAGTCCAAGACGTCTAGCCTCCTGGCATCCCAGCCCCATATGTCTAGTACCCAGACGTCTGGTTCCAGCCGACTGACAGATAGACTAGTTTGACGTCTGATCCCTTTGACGTCTGAGTTACCTTGTACCTCCGAGACCCCATGTTGATTCCTTGTCTTGTCTGTTCGATCAGTTCACCTCTTGTATCGGGAGTATACTCACCCTTGTCTACATTTGGCGCAGTTGCCTAAAAATCAAACTCTGAGTCTGAGAGGCATAAGTGACAAAGCTAATAGGTGAATGACTGATCGTAGGTTACAAGAAAGTACACAGGTACTGGTGCGAAGAAGTGCACGGCTGGCAAATTTAAGATCACGGGAGGCGACGGAGATCTCCCACCCGGACGTAGAGAGAGTCTGGAATCCTGAGGAGGAAGAAAGTACGAACATAGGAACACTGTCAGTGACTGTAGAAGACGAAGACCAAATAGTGGAATAAGTGTCCATTATTGAGGAAAGGACGGTGACACCCAAACCAGCGGGAGACGGTTGGCAAGAGGATACTGAAGGAGAAGACCTTGTATCTAAGCAACCACGCGAGGGTTCGTGGGGAGGGCGACCGGAACCAAGATTGGTATATTCGCGAAGGAGATCGCGGAATAGAGACCAATTGGAGTTGGGCAGAACATTATTTGGATATAACTTTGCACCATCAACAGTAGACAGACAACCAAATCGAACAACACAACCATCAACATCGAGTAATCCGGGACAAAACACAAATCAAATGGCAAGTATTGGTAGTAAGATAGTACAACAGAAGTGCCCGCATTTTTTAGGCGAGGGAAAAGAAGACCCGTCAAGACACGTGGGAACTTGCATAACCATTTGGGGAGCAAATGGAGTCACGCAGGATACAGAATGGTTGCAACTGTTTCCAGCCACACTGCGTGGCATGGCAATTGACTGGTATTTGAAAAAGCAGAGTACACATGCCTTTGTGCAATGGGAAGACTTGAGAAAAGCATTCATCGAAGAATTCCGACCATTAAGAGATGATACGGACATCATCACGGAACTATGCATAACAAAACAGAAACCCGATGAGGATGTCAAGAGTTACAATAGACGATTAAGCGATTAATCGATAAAATGGAAATGCCACCTATCGACGACATGGTGAAACACTGGTTTCTCGGATGGATTACCGGCAAAATACAAGAAAAAGATGAAGGCAGTACCTTCCTCAACATATGAAGAAGCACTGGAGAAAGCAAAGAATTTCGAAAGTGAGAGTAAGCAGACGACTGTGGGGATTGGAGCACATATGAAGCATAATGAAGATTCTGATAGTGATGAAGAAGACAAAGTACAGATCACAATCCACTCCTTTAAAAGGGAATTTGATAAAATTCTGAAATAAGTCAAAGGAGATACTCGCAAAGACCAAAAAGAAATCTGGTGCTCGGACTGCAATACGGAAGGACACACAAACGTCAACTTCCCGAAGACGGCATATTGTAACATCTGTGATATTGTAGGACATTCCATCGCAGACTGCCCATTCAACTTGAAAAGTAAACGACATCAGACTATGACCATACAACAAGAAGAGCAGCCGAATGCAACAAGGAATGGACAAGGAGCTACAAGCGGGGGCTACCAAAATAATCGTAGAGGCAGTAGACAAGGAGGTCAAAGTCGACTGTAGTATGACTCTGACGGTCGACCTATCATCCAATGTCGAAATTGTAAGGAATGGGGACATTTTGCAAAGAATTGTTCAAAACCCCAGAATGCAAAAAGTAACAATACCAGTAACACCACACAAATGTGTAAGTGGCGTGGGCCAGGAAACCATATGGAGGCGAATTGCCCAAACAAAGCAAGTTCCAGTGGGACTCAAAATGTCAATTTGATTGGCATTGGGGAAGTGAGCCCAGTAACGGAGGAAAAGAAGGAGGTGTTGGCTGTGACAAGGGCACAGGCCAAAAAGATAGAGCAATACCCAAATCCTGCCCAAGAGAAGGAGTGGTGGCAGGAAGCCTAGGAGTTGATTCAGACAGAACTAGAGAAAGAGAAGCAGAATCGACTAGTTTTGGAGAAAGTGTTGAAGAGACCGAAGACAAGTAAGAAGGCATCGATCGAAGGGTTGGTAGCGCAGGTACTAAACACAACGGTAGAGGTGAAGGTTGTGAACCTGTTCACCATAGTACCTGAGCTATATGCTACGATCGACGAAGTCATCAAGAGGAAGGATGAACCGCGACGGTAGCAGCAATCAAACAAGAGCAATTCATAGACCCCACAATTCTAGTGATAGAAGCAGGAAGGAGACTTGCTATGGTCCATATTGAGATTTTGGACTATAAACTAAGTCAAGTGATTGTGGACGGAGGGTCTAGCGTGAACGTGATGCCGGAAAAGACATGGCGGACTATTGGGAAACCCACCTTAAACTCCGAATTTCAAGTTGTATGGTGTTGATCAATACGACATCGAAACAATTGGCGTTCTGATGAACCAAAAAATACGCATAGCAGAGCAGGACTTTGTCCTTGATTTTGTAATTATAGCTATGCAGAAGCTCGCATATGATGCATTGCTAGGATGCGAATGGAGGAGAAGCTGAAAGTCAACCATAAGTGGTGGAGAAAGAGCGTCTATCCTTTAACAAAGCACGAGTTGTGATTAATCGAAGAATCGGGCAATGAGCCAGACCACACTTCGGATGACTCGGAATCTTCTTATCCGAAGGCGAAACGGGAGAACCGGAGAAGAAGAGCCACTGGAGGAATGCACGAGGATGAGCAAGACCAGGATAAGGGTCTACTCCATTAGCTGATGGAGGATTACGAGGTATTAACTCTTCAATGCCTATGCATCACTACAGAAGGTGAAACGTGGGAAGATAAGAAGAGAGAAACTGAAGAGGGAGACAGTAACAAAAGATAGACATCAGCAGAAAAGTGCATCCTGATGGTGCCTTACGGGAAACTTCTAGGGCATATAGTGTGCCAACAAGGTTTGAAACCCGACCCTGAAAAAATTCGGGTAGTACTGCTAATGGAGGAGCCACATGATGTGAGCTCAGTAAGACCTTTTTGGGAACAGTGGGGTACTATAGGAGGTTCATCCGGAACTATGCCCTCATGTCACACCCACTGGATGCTCTTACACGGAAGGGTGTCCCGTTTAGATGGATAGAAGAACACCAAGAAGCATTTGAGGGGTTGAAAGGACATTTGGTGAAGGCACCAATCCTAGTTTTTCCAGACTGGGAGAGGGAGTTTCATGTACATGTCGACGCCTCAAATTTTGCAATAGGATGTGCCTTGGCTCAGGAGGGCCAATTTGGGTTAGATCAGCCCATATATTTCGCAAGCTCGGCCACTCGTCTAGAGCCGAGAAAAACTACAATACAACAGAGAGGGAAGCATTGGGAATGGGGCAAAAGTTTAGACACTATTTATTGGCTAACCCATTTGCTTTCTATGTGGATCATCAGGCTCTGTTATACTTGATAAACAAGACAACAATATATGGACGAGTAAGTCGATGGCTCGTCACCTTGTAGGAGTTCGTGTTTCGGATAGTCGTTAGACTAGGAAAGAAGCACGTAATAGCCGACCAATTATCAAGGATACACTCCAACAAACCTGCAAAAGGAGGGATACCTGACGAATTCTCCGATGCGCAATTATTTGTGATCAGTGCCATACCAACATGGTACAAACACATAGGAGAATACCTATCGACAGGAGAGCTGCCAAAAGAAATGACGATGGCAGAACAAAGAAAAGTGATTGCAAAGTCAGCACCCTTCACCTTGATTGCAGGATTGCTTTAAAAGATGGGGGAGGATCAGATTCTGCGAAGATGCATAATGGAGGACGAGGTTCAACAGACCCTGAAGGAGACACATGAGGGATTGGCAGGGGACACATGGGACCAGATGCAACAGCAAGGAAAGTGTTGTTGGCAGGTCTATGGTGGCCCACCCTCTATCACGATGCGACAAATTTTGTCAAGGCATGTGATACGTGTCAGAGAACGGGGAAGCCATTGAAGAGGGACTTCATGCCTTTGCATCCGACACAACCTCAGGAACTCTTCGAGAGATGGGGGTTGGATTTTGTAGGTCCATTACGGACAAGTCGCAGAAGAAAATGCAGATATATTGTAGTCGCTACAAAATACCTCACGAAATGGGTGGAAGCTAGAGCCCTACCTGACAACTCGGCAAGAAACACGGCTCGTTTCTTGTACGAACAAGTGATCACCAGATTTGGGATACCCCTTCATCTGACAAGTGACAGAGGAGGCCATTTCATGAACGAGATTATTCAGAACTTAACGAAGGAATTCAAGATTTTTCATTCCTTGTCCAGTCCGTATTACCCAAGGGCGAACGGGCAAGCAGAGGCAACTAACAAAATCTTGGTTTCTATCATGTACAAGACATGCGGCGTGGAAGGAGCCGACTGGGAGGAACGATTACCAGCAATACTGTGGGCGTACAGGACTACTTTCAAACCAACAACGAACCATACACCCTTTCAGCTAATGTACGGGCAAGAAGCAGTGGTACCGGTAGAGTTTTTGGTACCAAGCCTGAGGGTAGCAGTCGACAACCGACTAAGTGAAGAAGAGAGCGTCGGGGAGCGGCTGACAGCATTGGTTCAACTAGGGGAGAAAAGGGTCATGGCACAGTGGGCAACGGAGATATCGCAGAAAAGGAGAAAATTTTGGCATGAAAAGCATCTTTGGAAGATGGACCTAAAGGCTGGTGAATTGGTCCTCAAATATAATGGAAAAAGAGAGATTAAGCCTGGGAAATTCAAAACCCTTATGGTTTGGACCTTTCCAAGTGGAAGAGGTATTGGAGAATGGGGCAGTCAGACTGAGGAAACTGGATGGAACAGTCTGCCCCGAAGCAATAAACGGTTCTAAACTGAAACTATACAGGCCCCATGTTCAAATAAACATGATCGGTTTAGAACAATCAGAGGGAAATCCTGAAACTAGGAGAGATGAATCAAATCCAGGTACTCAAACTCCAGACAATGACGAGCAGAGTGATGTTGTTCGGGAGGAGGGAAGTCATAACCTGGAATGGCTATTTGGAACCGAAGAAGGATCGGTAACTGGAAGAGGTGAACAACAACAGTTACAACAACCCGCTCCGAATAGCGAAGAGGAACAACTTCAGGTACCAGCAGAAGTTGTCCTACAAATTCTGGGAGAAGGACAGAACGAAGAGGGGGCGAGAATTCTGCAACAAATGCAGTTGGAAACTCAGAGATTGCACGAAGAGTATGAAACTCTGAGACAGTACAATAGCCAGTTGCGAGAGCAAGTCATCCAGGAGTTGGAGACCACTATGGAGAGAATTGAAGAATGTCAGGAGGTACGCAAAGATGAATGGGCGGAACAGGAGGATGAAGAATGAAGGATTGAATCGGGAAACTCACCAGAAAGCAGTCTATTTTCCTTACCCAATGCAGACCAAGGGGAGAGGGTGAGAGAGAAGGTAGTAGCATCAGACGACCAGTCCATGAGTTCATCCTCAACCACATTAAGGATAAGACTGAACTCGGAAGATTCAGCAAACTCAGACGAAGCACAAGTCGCAAGATCTGAAGAACAAGTGGAATCACCTGAAATATCGAGGGTCTGGGAAGCAAGACAAAGTTCAACTGCCAATTAAAGAATAACAAGAGAAGATATGGTAGCAATCAATTGGAGGGATGTCCAGGTAGCAATAGAGGGAACAAGAAAAAGAGGTTGGCAGGATAAATCAAGTAGTGATGAAAATCAACCTGATCCCGACATTCCCCAAGTAAGTCCCCAAAGAAGCCCACGACACCTGACTCATGATCAACAGACAAGAGTACGGTTTGCAGATGAAACACAGGTGATCGGGAGTGGAAGTTCTTCAGAAGAAGAGATACCGAGACTGAACATTGCTGACACAAGTATAGATGAAACAACAGAATTGTTAGTACCTCGACGATTCAAAACTCCATATACCACAGCCATGCAACGTCCTACTGAACGCGAAGAAGTAGCCCAATACAGGCTAGCAGAATTGGACCTCAGGCGACACAGAAGGGAAGTGAGAAGGCTGGAATGTCGAGTCCATGAAACTTCCAATTGGCCCATATGTACACATGAAAACGCGAACAATTCAAGTACTGACTCAAAATTTTCAGAACAATATCAGGTAGCCTTAGCACAATGTGCACCTCAACGACGCCTCGAGGAAGCCAGGTGGCGAAGGAGATTGCTAAGAGCGGACCGAAGGTTGCAAATTCTGCATAATGTAACCCCAAAAAACCAACGCCAAGAAGGGAGTTCTCGGGCCAAACTCATTAATCAGGGCCGAAATAAAGGTATTTTGAGGAATCTGGAGGGTTCGTCAGAGCCACTCGGTGACCAAGACTTACCTGACCAAGGGAGGAGTGTGGTTAACCTCCATCCCGGTAACCAGAGTGGGAGAAATTCAACTCTGGATACCCCTAGGTCGACCAGACCACTTGCTAAACCGCAAGGTCCAGCAGTGGGTATGGCCACAGTTAACCCATCACTACGTGCTCCTGAGGTTAGTCCTATGGGCCAACCTCAACGAGCTTGTAGGAACCTAAGACGTCGTCAAGAAGGACCGAGGGACCAATCGAATCTCGGGAAGTTGGGAGTACGACAACCCTACAATAGGGAGATTCGATCGGAAAGAGGCCGAGGCCACAGGAACCAGGTTCGAGGGAGGAGAGGAACCTGGAATGGGAATATTAATTCGGAATGAAGAAATCAAGTAAGAGCTGTTGAGCAACCGCGGAATGGCAAAATCCGAGGAAGAGGCAGAAGATCCAGAAGAAATAACCGAAATCGGAGACAACCGAGACCCCAACAACCTGACCACAACATACTTGATCGACCAGAACATAGAAGGGAAATGTTTCATTACTTGGATGATTGTGTAATCATCCGGCGCCATGACGGAAGCACGAAACGGATTCCATGGCAGAGACATCCGGATCCCCTAGTAGTAGAACTGGCACATCATAACCCTGTGAGTAGACCCCTGGAGGATGTAATTGAAGAATTTGATCCAAATACCGACAGTACAAACAAAAGAGAAATCCGTTTGGTAGAGGATTGGATGGAGCAAATACGGGTGGCGGCAGAAAGAAGCCGGCAGAACACGGGACGTCAAGGAAGTAGGCACCAGTTGCCAGAACAAGGAGCCAGACAACAACCGGAAGCAGAGCAGCCGGACTGGCGAATTGTACCAAGGAACAGAGTGAGACGTCCGGAGCAACCTCAGCCCGAAACTCGCCACAGACAAAGTAATCGTCGGAGACGACAAGAGTCGGATGAAGCAAAAACAGGGGGTGATGATGGTTTTAGCAGTTTCGACAGTCGAAGCCGTCATAGCAGGAATGAGATGCCAGATATCTTCGAAATCCGCGTCGGCATGGCTGTGCGGTTTAGTCGGAGATATTAAATGATAAAAAAAAAAAAAGACAAAATAGGGAAAAGACAAAACAACACCCCTAGACGTCTAAATTCCAGACGTCTAGCTAGGTGGCGCGCATAGAGGAGACGGTTGCTAGGTGGCGGTTGGAGAAACCGTTATGGCATGCATGAGAGGCTATAAAAAGAAGGTTAAACATCCATTTTCACCATTCCAACAGTTGCAGGTAAGGAGCACGGTTGGCAGGAGAGGAAGCAGCCGAGAGGGGTGGTGAAGACAGCGCGCGCCACAGCAGACGTCTAGGGCATAGCAGACGTCTAGCCTAGGAGGACTGTCGTCAGACGGGCTAGGCAAGTAGACATCCGAGCAGACGAGTTAGGCAAGCGAGACAGCAGACGCGCGAGCCAAGAGAACGCGACGTACGGCAAATAGCCGAGACGGACATCCGGGCGAGGAAGAGTAGACGTCGCGGCAGACAACGAGCAGACATTTTGGCACAAAGAGTAGATGTCCATGTAGACGTATGGACCAAGAAACAGACTTCCAAACTGAAATTACAGACATCTGGCATCCTGGTAAGGCAGACATCTAGAAAATTACTTCAGACGTCTAGCCAGACGTCTGGCCTGGTAAGGCAGACGTCTAGCAAATTACTTCAGACATCTAGCCAGATGTCTGGCCTGGAAAAGGCAGATGGCTAGGAAGGCAGCCGAGCAGTTGGAGCGGGAAAGATGAGTCACAGATCTGGCAAGGCTCCAAGTTAGGCAGAATCGAAAATAGAGTCCGTGTCGGCAAAGAGGCTACGACATCACCTGGAGCACGAGGTGCATGGACAAGTGGAGAACCCAGGGCAGACGAGAATGCGGAGGGAGGTAGCGGAATTGGCTAGCAAAAGGAGCAAGGAAGTCCAGCAAGGTGGAAAAGCACCAATTCCCGCCACAGATATTACATGGACTTGTCCGATGGGTGATTTTTGCCGGAAATGGTGGGCAGAGGCAACTTATGATAACCCTGTCAAGGGAAGACTTAAGGAGGTAGGAGTACATTTTATACTACAAGTCTCGAAATTTGATAAAGAGTTCTTTAAGGGTTATCCTATTCAAATGTTGGAGAACTACGATGAGGACAACTGCAGGAGTTATGTGTGCATAGGAGATAAGGTGGTGACAGTGGACTTCTCTCCCAAGTCATTTCAACGCGTATTCGGACTACCCAGGAAGGGTAATCCAGTGGTGAACGAAAGGGTAGACCCCAAGAAGATGCCAAAATTGATTATGAGCATCACTACTCTGGCCAGGGCAGAAGTGGATACGATGCTTAACACCCATGGTGGAAGAGGCATCAAACAAACGCAGTTGAGACATACTGGGCTAGAAGTGATAATGAACGTTATTATGGTCAAATTATCAGGGGAACAGAGGAGTTCAGATTTACCCATATGGCTGATTCCGTACTTGCAGGGAATAGATAAAGGAGTTGCTTATGATTGGGCACAACATCTATCGCTCCGCATCCAGGCATTCCTATCAAGAGTAACGAAGAATTTCTCCATGGCATTTCATGCCATTGGGCTGATTTTGGATGCAGCCACGAGAGCAGGAGTACGGATTCCTGACTTTGGACCGGAGAAAAAAAATTCCGGAATTAGCCTCGAGTGTCTTGTGGTGGATTGATGCACAACCACTGGCAAAGAGGACTACACCAACGAAGAAGGTGAAAGTGAAGCAGATATGTCATAAACCACCGAGGCGGGGAGAAGACGGTGGCTCGCTTCGAAAGGGGAGGATACCCAATGGTCAGGAAAGCAAACAACCACAGAACAGATAGTTGCCCAGTCACCGAAAATAGTGCAAAGGAAGAAGAAGGGACGGTTTGATGAGCCACCCCCAAATCTCTCTAAAGATGCATTGCAAACCATTCAATGGAATTTAGAGACAGCTCGCTCAATCCAAAGATAGTTAGAAACTCATCAGGGGGTGGAGATGGATCTCAACATCCCTTCAGCCCTTCACAATCCGACAGCAGGATCCAGTACAATGGTCCACATCGAACCCACAGAGTATTTTGCAGTTCCAGGTTGGTGCCAGCTCACCAAAGCCAGTTGGGGACTCATTGGTTAGACCAACTACATTTGCGGCAACATTAGGGGTAGTATCAATTGACGAGCTATTTGCCGCAAATGAAGAAACACAATTAGGTAATCCGGGAGAGATTACCACACCTGCAGTGGAGGGAAGCAGAATTTCGGAGGAAGCAAGAACTCGCAGGACACTCACGGGAAGACCCTATCCGAGGTGTAGGAAAGATAAATATCACAAGGAGAGGTGGCTGAGATAGGGGGAGAACAACCTCCACCTAGGACCGATTCAGAGAACAGGGCAGAGCCGCAGATGAGCAGTCATAAGTCGGTAGCATCCAAGGGAAAAGAGGCAGTACAAGAGGAAGAGCAGGAGGAGGAACAAAAGGACCTATGGTCTCAAGTGTTTCAGGTATGGGTACCAAATTTTATGGACCCGTTAGACAACATGGATCAACAAGCGGTTGACTGTTTTTCACAGTTAACGGAGATTATGGATAATATACGCTTGTAGTTTGAAGCAGCTTGCATGGGCCATTGGAAGCAATGACAAGGAATGATAGAGGGAGTGATGGAGAAACTGGTCAGTTGGGCAGCACAAGGACCATGGCGAAAGGGCATCTCAGAGATATATCAGGACACCCCATGGACTTTGTCCATTTTTGGCTTGACCACAATGGAGGGGATTGCACAATTGCCAGAGAAGACACCTACTCTCTATCTGGAGCCAACACGAGTGTATAAGTGTGGCCATAGCAACAGGAACCCTCAGCAACCTATAGTACCAGGAGCACAGGTGGAAGTAGCTCCTAAACTATTACCGGTGTATGCACAAATGAATTTCATTGCCCATCTATTGTGTTGGTTGGGGGAAGGTTTGAAGTGTGTACACGCAGCTAAGAAAGTAGTTGATGAAGAACTGCGAACTACTCTGGAGACAATACAGCGGAAGGAGACGCTCCTAGATGAAGGTATGAATAGGATAGACGACATGAGAAGGGAACTCGATAAGCTACAGAAGACCATGGAGTACCTTGGCATGCAACTGGAAGAGAAAACTTGACAGATCCCGGTGGAGGCGAGAATTCCCAAAGGCTAAAGGCGGAGACAACGAACTTAGCAACACGAAAAATCAGCCGAGCTTGCATGACGGAAGAAAGAAGAAGTTTGGCAAAAACAACTTGAAGGAGGAAACAACCACCAAAGAGGAACTCAAATTACAAACACCTCCTTTTGCTCAACCACACAAAGACTCGGGAAAACAGTTATCTCTCAACAAAACGCACAACCTTAGGTAAACTAAGTACACCAACCACGAAAAATTGATAAGAAAAGTATTATAGAGGTTGCCAACATTAAGAACCCAGTTCCACCTGAAGCAGAGACAAAGACCCCACAGACCAAGCGGAGAAAGTCGCTGAGGACATTGACTTCTTCGAAGGGGAGGATAGATGTAGACAGTAGTTCCAGACAGCAGAAATGAGGAACTGACTATGAAAATGTCCCAAGCAATTTTGAATGTATATAGAAAATGTTGATTTATGCTATTTTGTAATGCCATTTTGTATAAGGCATAATGTTTGTTTAGTTTAATCAGCCAATCAAAAGAGAAAAGTATTAAATGCACAAAAGGACAAAATGGCCACCATTTGGGTTAAGGCTAGTTAAGCCAAACGTCTAGTTAGTGTAGAGGTCTGGCTATTCAAACGTCTAAACTGTTAGTTAGACGTCTAACTAGTTGGTTGGGCAAACGGTTGGGTGGTTGGCGCAGGTAGTTGGGGAATCGCTCCTGTAGCCTTTAAATACCCCCCTTAATTTTGCATTGTATCTATAACCTTCTGGAGATAATAAGACAGTGCTTGGTCATATTGGTGTTATGCTGTGTATTGCAGATCGTGCTTGAGTGTTATTGCAGGTTGTGTTGCTAATGTTATGGAGGTTGAAAACTCTTACTGGCAGGTTGTTTGTAGGTATTCAAGAGCAGAATCCATGGCAATAGTTGTATGATGTCTAGATGTCTACACCCTAGACATCCAGCACCAAACATCCAGCCCCTAGATGCCTAAGTCCCAGACGTCTAGCTCCCAGACGTCCAGTCCCTAGACGTCTAGCCACTTGACGTCTCCCTTCCAAACATCTCACCCCCTGACGTCTAGTCCAAGACGTCTACCCTCCTGAAATCCCAACCCTAGATGTCTAGTACCTAGACGTCTGGTTCCATCCGACTGATAGATAGACTAGTCTGACATCTGATCCCTCTGACGTTTGAGTTACCTTGTACCTCCGAGACCCCATGCTGATTCCTTGTCTCGTCTGTTCGATCAGTTCACCTATCGTATCGGGAGTATACTCACCCTTGTCTACACTTGGGGTCGAAAACTCATGCGACATTAATCCCTCTTGAACGCCCACCTACCCTACTTTCTTTGACTCAACCTACAGCTTTACCGAGATGCACACACTTCGAGGAATTCCCACTTTCGGAAAATCTGGTGTTCACTACAGGACACGTGTGATGCTGCAGGGTGGAGGAGCGAAGTTTGGGCGGCTTCAGATGAACAAAAATGGGGGTGCTGGGTGGTCGCCTCAATAGGATAGAAATCCTGAAAATCGCCTGAAAATGCCGCGAATCCCGGGAGTCACCACAGGGTGGAGTGAACTTCGGGACGGGTGGTCCTGCTTCGATGACATGGTCTCCCCTTCTGGTTGGCAATTCACAAGTGGGCAGGGCGAATCCAAAGGTCATCGGGAACAGCTGCGATTCCCAGGAATCACTCAAGACGGAGTGAATGGCGGACCAATGACTTAGAAAAATCTCCAAACATGTTTGCTGAGTGAAACTCGGGCTACTGTTACTCCTTTCTAGTCGCTCGAAAACAGAGCGATCTCCGGGAATAGCTGCCCTTGGGAGCAAACTGCGAGCGACATCAGACTTAGATCTTTTTTGCATTCTGTCTGCAGTTCGCTGGCAGCCTAAGGGATTCCCGAGAATCGCTCCACTGGGAAGCGAATTTCGGGAATCGCTCCGCTGGTGAGCGATCTTGGGAAAACAAGCAAGATTTTGGATAATTTGTAATTTTAGCCTGCTAGTCGCAAGCAACTGAGGCGAAACCCAAGATTCGCTCTATTGGAGAGCGAACTCTGGGAAGAACAGACTTAGATAAATTTTTTAAATTTTTGTGGGCTACAAAGGGCCTGAATGCTGGTAGGCTGTGGGGTCACCGACAGAGAGGTGCGACTCCCAAGGATCGCTTGAAACAGAGCGACTTGTGAGCTGCCCATGCCTTAGAAAAAGTCATGAATTTTTAGCCGGTAATCGGGATGTCATTCTGGATAATGGATGACCTCAAGGCTTCCTGGACTGCAACCTCTTGAACTTGGTGAGAGAAGAAGGAAGAAAAAACCTAGGAACGGAAAACTGTAGCAGTTTTTCAAAATTTTACCCCGTGTCAAAATGTGACAACATTCCTAGCGGCTCGTGGGGTATCGAGCTTGCCTCAATGCAAGGACCCATGCCTTCATCCTTTGGGCGTGGAGTCACCCCCGACCCCTCCTTCCTGCTGCACTGCTTCCTGTTCCACTTCTTGTTCTGCTACACCGCTGTGATCTGTGGATTCTTCTTATGTTTCTTCTCTTTCCACTATTTCTCCTTCATATTGATTCTTGTCGTCTCCCTCCTCTTGCTCCGAGGAAGCAAGGCAGTCGCGGATGTGATCATAGGTGGTCTGGACCTGAGCCCAGGCCTCTTCTTGGAAAGGCTCCAGGTCGCGTAGCTCTTTTAGCATGAGATTGAGAGTTGTGATCTGGAGCATATCCGTCTAATCAATTTTTTGGCTTAGGTCACCCAGGCAGGCGCTAATCTGGCAGAACCTTGATATCAACTGTGTTACTTGCGCCTCTAGAATTGGTTCTGCCCCTCCATCAATTTCAGAGGTATCATTCTTAAAGTTGTCCCAGATCGGCTTCAATTCCTCTCTGGAAAGGCAATTCCCTTCATCATCAGTGAAGCTGGGAAATCCCAGCAGCGTGAGGGTCTGGAAATGGGCCAAGCAGGCACTTCTTTCTTTCTCCAGGGCATCAAGCAATCTGTAGGCCCTTCTGAATCTTTCCAATTTTTTGAAGAAGGCATGTAGAGTTGATCTGGCCCTGGCCCAATCTAGGGCGAGCTGAGTCATCAGTAGCACCTGGAGGTCCTTGTGTTCATAGGGCTCAACCTTGATGGCCAGGCTAAGCCAACGCTCTGCAGCACGCTCAGCCTCTTCTATCACAAGCCTACCCTGAGTGGATGCCTTCTTCGCCTCCCATACAAACATGAGGATAGTCAGGGTCCTTGAGGTCCTAGTCTTAAAGTTCTTCAATAACCCGGCGCGAATCTCCTTGACTCGGTCTTTGGAGAAGACCTCAACCTGTGTCGCTCGGTCTTCCAGCTGATGCAGTGTTTCCTGGACCTAGGCCTTTAGCTGGTTTACCAACGCATGTGCCTCCTGACTTTCCTTGACATGGCGGTCTGAGACCTCCTTATGTTCAGCTACTTCTTTCTCTAGGGAGGCCACCTGCTGTTTCAACTACCGTGATTCTTTTTGGGAGGTATCTAGCTGGGCTTGCATCTAGTAAATGGTTTCCTGCAGCTGCGCGTTCTTGTTTTCGACCTTGTAGTAGCACTCTTTCAGCTGGTGATGAAGTACATACAATGTACTTGCCCCGAGTTGGATTTCCCCTACTTCATACTCCACATTGGTCTTGCTCAGGTCCTTGTCTTTCCTCTGGTATTCATAATCATCAGGTGTCATATCCTTCAGAGGTTTTTGGACCTTGGGGATCTTCTTCTCGGTGTGCAGCACCATCTTGTCCATGTCGAACCTAGCGCGCTCTTTTGCTTTCCTTTTCTTGAGATCCCTGAACCATCTGTAAGAACTCTGCTCAGCCTGGGCCAAGCTCTCTGTTGCAGGGCGGTCTACCATCTCTAATTCTGGTTGGACGAGCTCCATCCCACCAAACAACGGTGCTATCAGTGGTAAGTCCTGCTGAGACCTGAACTCCTTTGTAAAGTGGTGAGGGGAGGCAAAAAGGGGGAGCTCAGTTGATATTGGGGATCTGACAGTTTGAATGGCAGAAGGGGCACTATCATGACTGAAGGGTGGATTTTTAGTTAGGGCCTGATGCGGAGGATGGGCCCGTAAGGGCGGTACCTAAGCAGACTAGGGCAAGGGTTTGAAACGCATTGGGATCAGAAGCGAACTGGCTAAATGCCTGCTGGTTGGGGGGTTCTACAACATTAAAATGGGGAACTGCGAGGGGGACAACCGAAGCTGGTTCACTAGCTAACGACAACGCTATGAGGATTGGATCAAGGGTAGCGAAAGATGGTGCTACAGATGATTGCTCATGAGACTGGAGTGGGAAAAGAAAGTGCGTACCTACATGCTTTGATTGAGCCGGCGTGTCGAGTAGCTGGGTCATCCACTCATCTTCCTCTAGTGAGGTGTCCTCCTCTACGTTGACTACCTGCTTGTGGAGAACCGTGGGAGTAGTCTTTTTTTGCTGTACCGCATTTGTCTTCTTCTCTGGCTCGGCCTTCTTTTGGGTGTGGCCTCCTATTTTGAGGTAACGATCGGAACGGTGGCACTAGGGCTCAAACCGGCAGCATTTTCTTGCGACGTCCTCGACGATTTTATTTTGACCCTGAGTCTCTTCTTCTTTGGGGGCGATGGTGTCACTTCTACTGCTCTGGCAGGCCACTTTGACGAGCATTCGTGCTTTTCAGAGGCTGGCTATCTCCTAGGCTCAATTGCCTGACTCTTCTCTGCTTTACTACTAGTTCCTTCTTCTAGTGTGAGTGGCAGCTTAGGTGGGGCCTGTGCCTTATGTAGGTCTTGGGTGCCTAGGGGCACGAGATCCTTGAAAATTATGGGCCACCATGTGGTATGATTTTCATTGTAAAGCATGGAGAACTAGTGGTCGCCAGCGAGCACATTTTCTGACATTTTCTTCCTCGTGTGAATCCTCATAATCCACCACTCTACAATTTTGTTAGGACTCCAACCCATCTTGGTCAACTTGGGTGTCATTTTCTTGAAGCACTCGACCTCATGGTGGTAGGCTGCATTTTTCTCTGGGTCGTATGCTGCTTTGACCTGGTAGTAGTCGTGCCATGGAGGTAAGGACCGCATTTTCTCTATATGCCACTGGAGGTCCTGCCCTGTCACATTGTTGCTCTCTATCATCATCTCTAGGTAGGGACAAGCATGTAAATTCTTCATCCTAGTGAGCTGCTTCATTACATCTAGGGGATCATATCTCCAATGCTAAGGGATCTCAACTAAGCCGAAGCTCAGAAGTGTAGCTGCAAGATGCTCATTTTGCCCAGTGGCATCGACCTCAATTTCGCCCCACTTAATTGGAAAACCGAAGATATGTCCCCAAATTTGGCCCTGGCTGTATTTTTGGTCAGTGTAGTCACATTATCGCGAGATTTCTAGGGCGAACAGGTACTCTGTGGCATAGTAGGGCAAAAGGAAGGGTTTACCATTAAACCCAAAAACCTTGATGACGAAGACCTGAGTCAGTTGAAAAGTATCGCCAATGTTCTTCAGCATTACTCTGTCCCTCATCTAGCGCAGGATTCCCGGGCAGGAGCCATGGAGGAACTCTAAAGCGGGACCTAGAAAATACAGGTTGAACTTGTATTAAGATTCCCGTTTTAGCATCACTCGAGTCCACTTGTACACTGGAAGCCAGTTGCCCTTCTCATCGGTGCACTGGACGGGGATCGATTTCAATTTATTGCACATGTGGAACATAAAGATCCAAGCTCGAAATGAACATCCCCTAAAGGACTATGATTTTCCTTCAATAAAATCTTGTAGCCATGAAAGCAAATCGCGGGCTATCCAGTCTGCCCAATTGAAGCATACCGGCTTCGTGTTAGGTCCCGCGGCACTGAGTGCATTGGAATCTCCATGGAGAAGACATTCTGCAAGGGCAGCCTGGTAGGGGAAGATTACGACCTCTGTGGTGTGGTGTAGAACCCAGGCTAGCATTGTATATATGCTTGTGCTTTTGAAACACCTTTATGACATAGGTAGCTCTGGCAATGTTTTGGGCAATAATGGGTCCCGTAGTTGAGACTCCATGAAATGCCACATCTGCAGGTTATCCATATATTTTTTGGCTTGTTTGTTGAGGTTGATAGAGCAAACTGTACAATTTGAGTCTAGATGCTAGGTAGGGAAAAGGCCGCCTGGACAGTATCGACAAAGAGTGAAAACAAGACCTCTCCTTCGTTGTTCAAGACTTGGCGGGTCTTTGGGTTATAATACTGGGCAATCGCCTCTACCAGCTCTGGGTAATTATGCACAGGTGGGCACAAGAACCAGTATAGATGCAAATTGTATGCTATAGCGCTAGAGCTGGTGTGGGAGGCCTTCTCCCTTCTATCTTCAATCATCCACCGCAGCTGCTCAATGCTCTGCGAGAAAGCGCCATCTCTGTATTTTGCCCAATTGTCTCCGGGCGGAGGAGTGGGCTCTTTTACTTGTTTCGATTTATGCTTCGCTGGTTCTTTACCTTTATCTCGCTTTTCTTTCCCACCTTCTACCCTTTTCTTTTTGCTCTCTGAAGCTCCTTCTCTGGGCACCTTCCCCTTTTCCTCGATGCCCGCTTTCCCCATGTCGGTCTGCTCGAAAAACTGCTCGGGCTGCTGTTCGCTGGTATAGCGTTTTGAATCTGGCCTTTGGAGTAGTCTACCATGGGCTCTGGATAATTTGTTGAGGCTAACTGCGGCACCATAGTATTTAAGGGGCTAGGCATGAATGCAATCATTAATGGTAGGGGACTTGAGATAAATGCAGGAGCCATCATTTGTTGGTAGCCGTGCAAGAGATCTCTGTTGCAGGTGCCCCTTTCTTGATTTACGTTCCTGCAGGTTTTATTCTCCTTAACGAACAATCAACCTTGAAACGTGTGAAGGAGCTTTTAAACCTGCCACGTGTGCCTTGGAAACATGCCCAACCACCTTTTTTATGCTCTTCGAGGCACCTTTGCTGCATTTTTCCTAGAGTTCACCCTGAATCTGGGTGACTCCCGAGATTCGCCCAAAACCTGAGCGAATCCCAGTGTTCGCTCTCTGAACAAGCGAACGTTGGGTGCTTTGAGACTGACATAACCAAAAAGCATGCACCTATCTACTATATTAGTCTATAGTCATCATAAAAGCGTAAAATATTGACACATTGCATAAATTCAACAAAATGATATTTCTTGTATTGATTATGAATGAATCTCTGTTACAAATATGCTCCTCTTAGGGTCACTTGAATGATGATACAGTCTATACAATTGCCAATGCCCTCAATAGGGTAGGCGCATTAATATTGCCCTTTGACTAGTCACAAACTGCCTTGGGGTGGAGTTGACCCCCTTCTTCGCGATGTGGAAGGATTATGATATAGACTCCTCTTGTACCTGTCTTCCTACGATCAAGAAACAACAACACACGATCAAAAATATAGATAGCCTCTTATGATGAGGCCTTTTAAGGAAACATACATGATAATGCCATTAAACTAATGATCAAGAAAACATAAAGAAAACCTTTAAACTATGCTAATTGAATCAAGATTTGTAATATAGCATAAAGGAGATCATTAGACAAATAATGCATGGATCAGATAACAAAATAGAAGCATAAAGGTGCATAAAAGATCCACAAATGTCCTAATTAATGCAAAGGCATAAACTATCTATTCTAAGCTAATTCCCACGGTCAAAATTCTTCTAAACTACAATTAAACCTAAGAAATGATTAATCTAACCTATTTAACCGGACAGAAATGAAAAGAGTAAGGTGATCTATCACCTATTGCAAACCGTAGCTCTGGTGAGCGGTCTGCACTATGAACCGTGGCTGACAGCCATGGTTTGACCTCTGATAGGTTTACCCTCAAAATCAGGGGTAGTGGGCTTGATCTCCTTGTCCAAATTGATGTTCAAGGGTCGCCTTCATTGTCCTTAGACTGATTTGGTGGTCAATTCGATGTGAAGGGCCTTCGTTTGCCTAGATTTGTGCTTCTTGGTTCTTCTAGCTCCTTAGGGCATCCATGGCATGAATTGTCATGGTGTTTGGTAAATTGGCAAGGGGATGGCAACAATGCTCTCTCTCTATGCACTCAAGACTGAGTTCACAGTTCATCAGGGCTTCACCGCTTTTCTCTCCAATGCTTGCTTGATGTCTTTGCCCTATTTTGAGGGGTACTTATAGGATATCCCAAGGGCTAGGGGTGGCTTCATGGAGAAGCCAAGATCAAGAAGGGGTGGTTAGGACAGTTTGAATGGAAGCTTCTGGCATCTTTCATCCTTCAACCACCCTCTTCTAGACCAAATGGTCGTTCCAACCGATTTGGCTCATATTGGAGGCTAACTGAACTTTAGTTAAGACCGTAGGTGACAGTTGTGGTCCAGACTGTAGACCATAGGTTTCATCCATGGTTCAGCTATAAACCATGGGTCTGATCTATGGTTCAGACTGATTAGGCCAAGGTGCCCAAATTGAGTGGTTAGAACCATTGCTCTATCTTGGAGTCTATCCAAGATCTTCCATATGGTCTTGTAGCATGTCCATATGAGTAGTCGCCCTCGACATGACGCATTTTAGGTGTCTACAGATGCCCCTTTTGAGATGCATTGTGAGATCGAACAACGCTGAGCAAAAATAGACCTCCTAAAATGATGTCGAAGGTTCTATGATGATCATTAGTCAGATCAACATTAGATGCCCCAGGTCCATCAAAAGGATGCGCATCCTAGAATCATTGCTTCCAACTCGTGAAAGGCTTACATTTTGACAAGTCTGCACTCGTCATCAGACATTCAGATAGCATCAATGCCAAGTATAGGTATCTTCTGACCCATAAATCTGAAGGATGAGAGTTACAAACCAATTATCATATTTGTTGTTTGCCCCAAGCAAAGGGGGAAGCTTATGATAGTTGTTGACAATGATTCGCAAGAACGAACGCAATTTTGACAAGATCAAGGGATCTATGATTTCAGGGATCTTCTATTGACTTTGATTATGATTATGAAATTATGACTACCCCCTCAAGCGATGAGTCGATGAGGGTAATGACAATGATTGAAGCGACGAAGTCGCTTGACCATAATGAATGATCTGAACAAACTTAGATTCTAGCAATTTAATGCTTTGGCTAGGCTTAGTTCAGCTTATGATTGCAACTATTAATAGTATTTGCACATCTCTATCCCATGGAGCAGTCAGGCTACTATAGCCATCTTAGGGAATCGAAATGATACAAATGTAATTAAGCTTGTGTTGAATCACATTTGTCGATGATTTGCTGAAAAGGTGTCATAGGAGAAATGGTATGAAACCCTTCGTTCCCATGGAGCAGTCCAGCCACAAAGGCCTTCTTAGGGATTGAAATGAATCATATCATATCAACGATGACATTTTTGCCCCAAATGTCCTTATGGTGATTTATTCATCTTACCGGATTGCATAGATCCCAAGTCACTGCAACCGCCAAGTGTATAGGGTAAATCACTGAATACGAGACGCATTTGGCTTTTGATTTATTTGATTTTTTTGTTATTATTTGTTTGTGAATTATTAAATGACCATGGTGCTTAAAAATCACCAAATTGATAAATTGATGGCTCTTATTGAACATCCGACCTTCTGGGGGTCATTAATTTGACATTCTAGACCCTCCCATGGTGGGATTTTGTCAGATTTGCTTCCATTTTCTAACCGTAGCCTTGATGTGCGGTTCCCATTTTGCAAATTTTGGGAACCGTGGCTACGATCTGCGATCGAAAAACCCTAATTCCTGAACCGCAGATCTTAGCTGCGGTCCGCGCTCTAATGTAAAAGGTTATAAAAAGTTGAATTTTACTTTTTACTTCATTATTCCTTTGCGATTTCAGAGCTCTGACAATGACAGAATTTGTACCTTTGATGGTGCAAACCCTAACCGCAACCTACCGAACTGTAGACTCGTTGACCTCTTACCGCACGATGGCAGCCCATGGAGAAGCTTCTTCCAGCCGCACGGAGGGAAAGGTAATTCTAAACCGAGACCACGCATGTGATACCGGTAAAAATTAACCTCACTAATTAATGAGTTAAATGAACCCTAATTAAACTATTGGCAATTAACCTCACACCTAGACTAGGCTAGATTAGGGTTTCTTGTTTTTTAATTTTAATAATTTTTTTTGTTTTTGGGGAGGAATTTACCCCATCCGATGTTTGAATGGAGACCGTAGGTAATAGTTGTGGTTCCCAATTTGTTGATTGGGGACCGCAGCTGACATCTGCGATCAACATTCAAATGCCCAACGATCAAATTTTGGTCGTTGGCGGACCGTAGGTACCAACTACGGTTCCCAATTGGACGATTGGGGACCGCAGCTGCTATCCGCGGTCCGAAAACCTTAGAAAAATTCTTTAGATTTTTTATTTTTTCTAAGTTAATTAGGCAACTAATTAGATTTTAATGTATTTTAGGTTTGCCTAAGTATTTTTATGAATGTACCATAGTACATTTTTGTCTTTTTATCAATTTTTTTAGATGTTTTTGTTGTTATGCGTTAGCTTTTTCTTATAGTAGTCTATTATTTTAGACTGTGACTTCTAGAGTGAGAGAGCCTGATCTTCTTAAGACTCTCTGCAAGTGACTCATGGGTGGTGAGCATGACTGGTTTAGAGCCATGGGTTTTGGCTATGTCTTGGATTTACCCACTATTCGGGTAAATCAGGCTTACCTTACTGCGTTGGTTCGATGTTGGGATGCCCGAACCAACACATTTCACCTGCCCACGGGTGAGATGACCGTGACCTTGGAGGACGTCTACCGGATCTTTAGGATCCCTATCGATGGTGAGGCCATCACATCTTCTTCTTCTAGGGCTAAGAAGCCCATTTTTGATGCTATCTTTGGAGACCGGAGCCAGGAGGCTCAGGATGCTATTGACCACGGAGGAGTTCACATCGCTTACTAGGAGGGTAAGCATGTCTTTTCAGTCCATGCTATCATATTTATGATCCTCGTGGTTCAGGTCATACTTCTAGACTCTTCAGGCATGAGGATTCCCTAGAACCTTTTGGCCAACATATGGAGAGTCGTGCAGAGCTCTACTAGGGAGCCACTGCGCTTGGCTTGGGGGAGCACTCTGTTGGCCCACCTCTATAGGGAGCTATATTCATTTACTGAGTGGAGCCATAAGGGCATGAGTTGTAGTCTCCTTTTGTAGATCTGGGGGTGGCAGCACATTAAGATAGAGCATCCTAAGGATCTGCCACTACGCATCACTTCTATTATTGATGATCATCAGTGTTATACCACCTATTGGCCTCATGAGGAGGAGGGTACCCATAGTAGGATCCATGTTGGTGATGTCCAACATTATATCACTCAGTTCATGACACTTGGCCCGAATGATGTTCAGTGGTGGCCCTATATGGATTGCCCAACATGGCCGGAGGAGGGCCAATGGCTGAGATAGGTGCACCATGATAGATGGTTGATCAACCATAAGGCCGAGATCCGAGAGTACCAGTTCTACTCTTGGGTCCTACGATAGTTTGGGCTCATACAGGATATTCTAGATATCCCATTTAGGTACAGACGCTTGGTCATGGAGCATGATCTATAGTGGATTATTCTTGAGGTGCTAGGAGATGCTACTGATGACTACCAGGAGACTAGGGTCGAGACTACTATGACCACACCTGCATACGATGGGTGGTGGTCGATGTTTAGATGGTACGACATAGGGCCTCTAGGTCGAGAGCCAGATCAGAGAGCAGTAGGAGCAAAGGTAGATCCTGATGGGCGTAGGGTGCGCTAGAGGACAGAGGGTGCCTAGGGGGTAGAGGCCACCATAGAGGAGGCTCCTGAGGTTGACCCAGATGAGGAGGCTTCTGAGGAGGCTTCTGAGGAGGGTGAGGTCCCTCCTGATAGAGCAGAGGGGGTGCTCCTAGCATGGGTGGCTAACTTGGAGAGTCAGCTCGACAGGTTCTAGACACAGCAACGAGAGTGGGACTCTACAATTGCTACCCTACGAGCTCAACTAACTAATAGGGAGAAGTGTCTGAATGAGGTATAGGCATAGGTCTAGGCACTCACTACGCGAGCTATAGATGTAGATGCATAGGTTCAGGCACTACAGGCTACTTTAGATGTAGCTCGGGAGAGCGGGCTATGGTAGTAGCAGAGAGGGATCTCCTTCAGGCATCGAGGGGGGCTATGCCACCTCCTCAAGCTATCATGGGGCCACCGATAGCACCAATAGTAGTTATCCCAGGGGGTCAAGATCCGATAGTTGAGATCGAGTGACTACGCAGCATGGTCATGAGGACCAATGAGATGCACGCATCCCGGGTTGCTCGAGTGGGTCAGCTGGTGGGCTACATTGAGATGCATGGGTTACCAGTGCCCAATGACCCTTTTGCTTCATATGCTTAGCAGACCAGGACTAGGACTACTACTCAGTCTACGGTGAGTTCTAGTCACCGCACTCATAGGTCAGAGAGGACTCACAGGTCCTCTAGTACTCATGGAGGTAGTTCGCATGCTAGGGCCAGAGATGTAGGGTAGTCTTCTACGATGTCCAGTCATAGGGCTCGTCATACGGAGGTACCAGTTGCCCAGGTGGTAGTTGGTAGGGTTTTAGGCCTCCTCGAACTTGGAGGTCAATAGGATCCTCAGCAGGACCCACCACAGGTAGTAGGATAGTGGGGAGAGCAGGATGAGTAGGCTTCTGAGTAGAGCATTGAGGGAGGCAGTGAGAGCTCCAACGTAGGGGGCACAGATCAGAGTTAGAGCTCTCTTACCATAGACTACATTTTTGATATAGCATTTTGTGTGTAAGGTCGAGGACCTACACAGTTGTAGCCTGCGGGCATTTTTGTACTCTCCCTATGTACTCATTTGGACACATATTTATATATATGACTTTGATCATTTATAGCTCATTATGTGTACTACTATTTTTTAGTTTTATGTTTATTTGATGCACATGGATGCAATGCTTATATTGTTATGTTTTAATTGTTGCTATATGATTTGATGTGATGTATGGATGACATGCACTAGCTAGCTATTTGATTTATGATGATGATGTTATGCAGTGATCTATATGTTTAGATGTGCTATTTATGATGGATGCAAATGGATGCAGTATTTGTTTTTAAATCTGTGTTTGAATTTGCTTTTTGTATGGATTTAATTTATGTGATGATATCATGATATGCCTATGCGATGGATAATAATGCACTATGTTCATGATCATAATATAATGGAAATGAACCTGTATGTTTTAATCCCTAAAAAAAACATAAGGAATGACTTTTGTTTGTATCTGTCTATTGTATGACATTACAAGATGTATAACAATCATGCAAACTAATTTGTAATTCTCATTACAAGAATTAAAATTAATTAATCACCCATATATAAAATGCAGTGAAATGGATTGGTATAATGTTAGGTGAATGAATATGTCATTATGTATATTTTGTTTTGCTGCACTATATAGTCAGTGGCCGTCTAAACATCATTTCTGATATTCATGCGGTATCTATCCTATATGTTTGATTGTGCTTTGTAAAATGCATTCTGATGAATGAATGACTCGTATTTTTGATGTCTAATGATATTTGGTATTTTGTTGCTATTAGAGAACTTTTTGAGGTTTTCCATGAGACTCAAACACCCTAGTAGACTGCTCAAAAGTTGTATACTGACCATACTAGACTTCTGAGATACAAGGCTTTTGCTAGAATAGGCCCTAACTGTTCATTATCCTTGTGTGTGCAAATGAATATATTAAGATAAGACACGAGCATTCCCCGATGTCAGGCGGGATTCTTTCAGCCCATTGCTAAGATAGGGGCTCCACAAATGTCTTATCCAATCCCAGGTTTAGATTTTAGTTGGACTAAGCCACTAAGCAATGCAGGACACCTGAAGCTAGCTCTTCCACATTCAAACATTGGTCTGCATACAAGCAAAATGTAAGTATATCAGACATATCATCATGCGTAAGGTATAGTAGTGCCGACAATTCTAGGGATTCAAGCTCATTCCTTTCTATCCTTCAATTTCAGGATACTTGCTCATATATGTAGTGAAGCAAGGGAGTAGATTCCTTTTTGGCTCTAAACTATCTCTGGATCTTCATTCAATTTCTCTTCGAACTAGATTTTTGATCTTCATTTGATCTCCACTCGAACTTTGATTTTCTGATCTTCATTTGATCTTGATTTAACTTGATTTGTGATCTTCATTTGATCTTCACTTGAACTTTGATTTTCTGATCTTCATTTGATCTTCACTTTTTGGCATTCACATTTGATAATTTTCTTTAGAAACTTCCCTTGGGGATTTGCTTTGGTGGGAACCATTTCTGGAATATTGATCTAGGATATCGATCTATGATATCAATATGGGATATCAATCTGGGATGTCGATCTATGATATCGATCTAGGGTATCAATCATGAGGATTGATGTGGGATACCACTTTGGGATATTGCTCATTTTATCATAAGCAAGGGATTCTGAATAGGGAACTAACCTATCCTTTTGCCAATTGCCAACATTTCTCGAACCATCCACACAGGGGGATAAGCAAGAATAATTCCTTTCACCTCAGGATACCCGGTCCTGCTTCATGGCTTTCATCTTCCCCTAGTCCTTATTAGGATTGTTTAATTTGTTGATTAGTGATAGAATTCTGATATGCTAAGGGCTATACTAACTGGACCTTAGCTACAAAAGCAAAGCAAGCTTTCTATCAACTCTTGAGCAGACCACTAGGTATGGTTGAATGACCAAAAAACTTGGTATACATACATGTTTCTCCGCAATAGGTATTGTGTATGAATGCAATGGATCATGATAAATGCAAGGGTGCATGATTGAAACACAAACTTGTCATCGTCTATAAGATTTGACAGACACGTTATCTCTTATTATGGAATGCAACGGGTGACAAATGCCTAAATGAAATGCAATGAAATGAATGCATGTATGAAAATGCAAAATGCAAAAGCAAATGTTTTTGGATTTTTATGCTTTACCAATTTTTTGGAATTTTATACATTTTCAAATTTTTATGAATTTTTGAGCTTTCATATTTGACCAAACGATGAGTATGTATGCCTTTGGAGCTTTTTGGGGTTGACCAAGCGATTTTTAGAAATCCTTGGGGCTTTTGGATTGACCAACGGGCTTACAGACACCTTTGGAACCTTTTAGTTGACCAAAATTTCAGCAAGAGAGTTTGGAGCCTTTTAGGATGACCGAGCAATCATAGGAACTCTCAGAGCCTTTGGGTTGACCAAGCAGTTTTTAGAAATCCTTGGTGCCTTTTTGACTCCAAGGACTGGGTTTTTTCAAAGGGGGGGGGGTGGGGGGGGGGGGGAAACAGTGGGCTTGACCAAGCAATTTTTAGAAATCCTTGGTGCCTTTTTGACTGACCAAAGGGCTTACAAATGCCTTTGGAGCTTTTTGACTGACATGACCAAGTGGTTTTAGAACCCTTGGTGCCTTTTGCTACACTCTCTAAGCGTAGAACGCCTTAATATGGATGATGTTGAGAGGTTCAGGCTCCTCAACACCTCCTAGCGACGTTAGGCGATAGGTACCCGGACCAATATTTTTAGATATGATATAGGGTCCTAGCCAATTAGCCATAAATTTGTCTCGCATATCAGGCGGAAAATTAGAGTTTTGTTGGTTTTCTTTCAGCATAAGATCCCCAACTTCAAAGTCTCTTTGGTGGACTTTGGCATTGTAAGCTCGTTTGAGTCACTCCTGATAAATGTGGAGATGCTCAAGGGCATTCACGCGATGTTCATCGAGCAACGTCAGTTGATCTAGGTGAGCTTGTCATGCAGTGTCATCATCAATGAACTCTTTCAATGTGATGCACAACATTGGAATTTCCAACTCTAAGGGCATAATGGCCTCAATGCCATATACTAGTGAAAATGGAGTTGCCCTAGTGGGCATCCGGATGCTAGTCCTATAAGCCCATAATGCAAGGGGTAGTTATGTATGCCAATCCTTGTGGTGTTCTTGCACTATATTTTTCAAGATGGCTACCACAGTCTTGTTTGAGGCTTCAACTTGCCCGTTTGCCTACGGATAATATGGAGTTGCAAAACTATGTTTGATGTGATACTTAGATGTTAAAGCTCACACAATTTTGTTCTTAAAAGAAGTTCCATTATCCAAAACTATTTTGGATGGTATCCCAAAATGACTTATGATATGCTCCATTATAAACTCTGCTATACGAGCTCCAGTAGTCATTGTCAAGGGAATGGCTTCCACCCACTTTGTAAAATACTCAGTAGCCATAATAATGAATGTATGTCGGCCTGATGATGGAGGAGAGATCTTGCCAATCAGGTCAAACCCCCACTGAGCAAATGGCCAAGCTGCTTGGATGGGTTGTAAGGCCTATGATGGCAGGTGCGTAAGATTAGCATGATGTTGACATTTGATGCATTTCCTGACATATACATTGCAATCCTTCTCCATAGTGGGCCAATAATAACCCATTCGAAGGATGCGCTTGACGATGGCCATGCCGCTGAAATGGCCACCACACGTACCATCATGAGCTTCTAAAATTGCCCAAGATGACTCTTCGAGCTCAAGGCAATGAAGGAGAACTCCATCATAACTTTGATGGTACAAAATATCTCCTATTAAGACATATTTAGTCACTTTATATTTAAATGTGCATCTTGCGACACGCGATAGTCCCTCCAAGACAAAACCAAGTCTTAGGAAGTCTTGAATCTATGACATCCAATTCTGATGAGCCTCAACTTCGACTGCTAAGACAACTTGTACCCCCTACATATTTACCTTTGCAAATGTAGATTGGGAAACAACCCTATGATGAATGGTGGTGCCACTCCCCGTAGGACTCTGGGTGGTTAAAGACCCCTAGGGTGCTTTCTTAAGAAAGTCTTCGACTTTGAGAAACCAATCATCTTTTGGTTCCACACTAATCATGTTGACTGATACTCTATTATCAAAGGTCGCACGCTCCACTGTAGGATGCGAGAGCGTCTTGACATGGATGGTAGTAAAATCGATAGATAGATTTTGAGGGATTAAGGATCCCAAATATGCCATGGTGTCTACGAACCTATTTGATGAACGAGGGATTGCCTCGATGTCGTACCATTCCAATTTAGCTAGATATGTGGCAACAAGATCTTTGTAGGCTTTCAGTACCAGACATCGACACTAAAATAATCCTTTAACTTGATTGACTATGAGCAAGGAGTCACCAAAGATGTTTAATATTTTAATGTTCATGGTGATAGCTATGTGGAGACCCAAGAGCAGGGCTTCATACTCAGCATTATTGTTGGTGCATGGGAAGTCTAGTTTGAATGACAAGGGCATTGGAGCTCCTTGCGATGTGAAAAACACTATCCCTATGCCAGCTCCTTGCTCACACTTTGAACCATCAAAGAACAGAGTCATATCAGCATTGTTCTCTAGTTCTTCGGGTTCGGGAGCTTTGGATACTACAAACACTGCATCATCCGAAAGCTCGATTGTTAGAGGCCTACTGTTGGACAGTGGCACCTCAGCTAACTGATCTGCTATGACCTATCCCTTAATGGACTTCTAGCTTATGAATTCTAGATCAAATTCTATCAATAGCATGATCCACTTCATAGTACGTGTATTATGATATGTCTTGCTCATCATATACTGCAAAGGGTTTTGTTTCGATATAACATATGTCGTATTACTTAACATGTAGTGTCATAATTTCTTGGTAGCGAACACCACTGCTAAACACAATTTTTCAACATATGCATATCCTAACTCGTAGCTCACCATAGTTCGACTAATGTAATATATGGCTTGTTCTTTGCCTAGCATGTTCTTTTGGGCTAACATGGTCCCTAATGCAAAATCAGTCATCGATATATATAGTAGAAATGACTCTTCTGGACTAGGCGGAGCTAGTACTAGTGGCGTTGCTAGGTAGTGCTTGATTTCAGTGAAAGCTGCTTGGCAGTCCTCGTCCCAATTGAATGGGACCCCCTTGTGTAGCAGTCGATTCATGGGTCGACATTTATCCGATAGTTGAGCGATAAATCACTTTATGGATGCTACTTTGCCCTGAAGGCTTCTTAGTTCCTTGATATTAGTGGGAGGATGCATCTCTAAAATAGCCTTGACCTTCATTGGGTCTACTTCGATGCCTCGCTTAGAGATGATGAATCCCAAGAGTTTACCTGAAGTTATGCCAAATACGCACTTCTTAGGATTCAATCACACATTATGCTCGATGAGGCGATCAAAGACTTTCCTTAGGACCTCAACATGCTCAATACGCAATAATGACTTAGCTAACAAGTCATCCATATAATATTCTAAGATTTTGTGCATATAGTCATGAAAGATATATGTCATAGCCCACTGATATGTGGCACCAACATTTTTAAGACCAAATGGCATAACTTTGTAGCAAAATGTTCCCCATGGCATTATGAATGCGGTTTTATGTTGGTCTTCGGGCTTAATCTGAATTTTATTGTAACCAACATAACCATCCATTAATGAAAGCATTTCATGACCTACGGTTGCATCTACTAGAGCATCGATACTTGGCAACGGAAATGAATCCTTGGGTGTTGCCTTGTTGAGATCTCTAAAATCCATGCAAATACGGATCCTTCCATCTGGTTTTCCTATAGGTACCATATTGGATACCCATTCTGGATAGTCGATGGAAATGACAAATTCTACATCCAACAGCTTCTGCAATTCATATTTCACCATCAGGGCTACTATTGGATGCATCTTTCTGAGCTTCTGCTTGACAGGCTTCTTGGACGGGTCTAGCGAAAGGTTATGAGTAACCAATTTTGGGTCTAGACCGGGCATATCTTTGTATGTCCAAGCAAAAAGGTCAGGTCTCTCTTTCAGTAGAGGGATGATGCTAGCATGCTCATCTGGAGTGAGACTCATTCCAAATTTAACCTTCATTGGATTGGTGGGGTCGTTACCGATATCCACTTTGAAGGTTTCCTCTACTGACATATGGGATCCCTCCTCAAGCTGATGAGGCATAGGGATCAAATGGATGTCATCAACTAGATTTATATGTTCTTCATTGGAAGCATGTTCAACATGATAGACATCATAAGCACAACCTGGTCCAAAATGAAATGGTTGCAACATCTCTTCATTCGAGAAGAAGTCTTCAGGCTCTATTGGTGAATCAACGTGATCCCAATCGATAGCATCCATGTTTAGATGCAATGGCTTGGATGGATCTGCTGGATTGTAGAGTGGAGTGGTCAAATCAATGGAGACCATGTTGATGGAATGGAATTGATCTCCAAGACCACATGGACTAAACTCTACATCGTCTATGTAGCTTTCGTACCCAAGATCTGGCTCAGATGGTACGGGGACAAACGGGTCCTCTCTGTGAGGTGCCCGGACAACTGGATCCTCCCTATGCACTAATTGCAAAATGGGATCTCTCAACTCAATTAGCTCAGCATAAGTAGGTGGATGGGGAAAGAGTCTTTGATATTCCTCTTCCAGATTTATTCTTTCCCTGAGGCGGCATTGGAGATTAATCTCTCGATGCAAACCTACAACTGTAATAGGTGGTGGACCTCGAGGTGGATTCCGATTACGTAGATGATGAGGCCCTAAATAGGCCATATCCAATGAATCCTCATCATCACTATATAGATATAATCCTTCACTTCCCCCATATGCAAGGGGTGATCTGCCAGATGTGGCCCCATGTATCTGATTCTACGGTCACTATCATCACTATCCAGATAAACCGGATAGAACGATCGTATATATGACATCTGCAAAAATTGGCTCTACTTCTTCTTTAGAGCAATCAGTGTTAGGAGGGACTACCTCAATAACATACTTTGACTTCATAGGCAATAGATGTAGTGGATATACAAGCCTCGGATCGGTCATCTCATCCTCATCGCTATGATTGCTACTATGAGCAGACCACTCTATCGTGTCCACAAATATTGGGAGATTAGCTGGATGAGGCCTTAAGTAGGCCTACTCTATCTCATATTCATAATCACTATCGACTATGAAATGCTCTTGTATCTCATCTAATTGCTCTCTAGGCAGCAAATGGCATAGAAATACCGGAACCACGAAGGCTCGTTCAACTTCCTCTTCAGATTGATCATTATCCGAGGACTCACCATCTGCATCATAGCTCGGTCCACTTATTTTGGAGGTGGACTCCTCTCCATATTCACTACAAAGATCTCCTGAGTCGAGATTGCCTAGGATGGCGGGGTTGTGCCCCTGCATACCAGTATCATCGATTGTGATACGGTTTTGATGACCCAGGTTGCCTCTAGGGTTCTGCTCCGAGAACTCTTCATGTTCAAGCTTCGGTCTCTCAATGGTGATGACTGACACCATTGGGTTGTTGCCCCGAAGGCTAGACATGTTAGGGTGATATGGATTAAAATCCACATCATCCCCCAGACTCAGGTATAAATGATCCAATGATGCAACGAGTAAATCATCATGTCCCTGAATCTGCAATCCCAATCCGAACCTATCAGTTGCCAAATGATAACGTAGTTCAAGAGGGGTTCTTCGTCCTTGTTCAAAAATACCAAGGTCATATCCATGCCAATGATAGAGCTCAAAAATGTGCATGGCATACTCTAGGTTGGACAAGTACCGAACGTTCACCATGAACTGTTCCTCATCATCCATCTCCATGGGTGCTCGCGTTGGAACTTGATCCAACCCGACGTAGATGAAGTTTGTTTGGTTGGGTGGCTCGCCCAATGGTACTATGGATCCAACTAGATATCGATGGGCTATCGGCTGGCCCATGTCTCGTGCAGTCTCTAAAATAGGACCAAAGGTCACATTTTGCATGAGGTATTCACCCAGACCTATACTGGCTAGGTGAACGGTCACCCATGGTGCGGATGACCCTACTGACGATGCAGGCGAGGCAGGCTGAGGTGCTTCCTCGACTTGATCTTGGGCTCCCTCCACCTCCATGGGAGTGGCAGCCTCAATGGTGACTGGTTTGGGCGCGTTCTTTGCTTCTTTCCTACCCAATTTTACCTTTAATTTCTCATCATCCCGATGCATCACTGATGCACTCGATCTTAGAGAAGTTGTAGTGGTATGTTCAGATCTATTTGATACAGATATCGATGGTTGAACATGCACCACCTATTTACCTCTTGGAACCCTTACCGATGACGTGGGTCGTATGTCCAAGTGCGTTGATGGGAGTACGAAACCCCCTGGCAAATCTGCTAAGTTCATGAACTTGAATGGTTCTTCATCTGATGAAACCATGTGAACTTGTCCCTCATGTATATATTTGACACACTGATGCAATATCGAGGGAACACAATGCATTTCATGAATCCAAGGCCTCCCTAGTAGGATGTTATACTGCAAAGCACCCTCTATCACGTGACACATTACGGGAATGGTCTTTAGTCCCACCTGAATAGGTAGGACAATCGTGCCAACCATAGAGCATAGTGCATCGTTAAACGCTCTCAATGTAAAGGTGGTTGGTACGATGAGTGATTTAGGCAATTTCAAATGGTGCAGTGCCTTAGTCATGATTATATTGATTGAAGAACCAGTGTCAATCAAGACCCTTTTGAATGGCACGTGGTTAACACATGCAATGATATGTAGTGGCGGGTCAGCCATGCTTGCAGAAACCATTTTCACTTCATGATCATAGAATTGGATCATTGGTTCCTGGCACTATTGTACGTGCCCCATGAAGTTCATGAATGCTTGTGCATCCTGGGACTGTACCTCAATGGACCTCAGAATGTCCATAAGAGTCTCCCTATGCCTAGGGGACTACTGTATAAGCTCATATATCGACAACTTCATAGGAGTCATCTACAGGTTTTGAACCAACCTGCTCCTAATGGTCACCACCGGTCTTGTTGGTGGGCCTAGAATATTTTGTGCCTACTACTGTTGGGGCGTGGCCTATATTTGAATGGGAGCATGAGGTTGATTCGGTTGTTCATACCTCCCATGTCTGGTAACAACATTGACCATGCCGATGAACCCCTGGGTAGGTGGTTCGACTCGCACTTGATTGACGTGGCCAGCGTGGTTACGGGGCGCCTCATGGTTTGGTAATGGATTTTTAAAAATCCCCATGTTTTGGTTGTCCGATGCCTGGGGATTGCCTGGTACCACAAGCTCTCCCTTCTCTATCATATTTTGCACAATATGTTTGAAATACCAACACACCTCGATGTCATGGCCTTTCGCTCTATGAAATATGCAAAATAGATCTTCCTGATAGTCTTTGGGCTTGGGCTGATTAGGATCAACCATTTTGACTTTGGGTAATCTTATTGCCTTAGCCTCGTAGAGCTGACAAAAAATTGATGTCAATGATTCCGTCAATGGCGTGAATATGTGAGGTGGGCGTTGCTCTTTGTTCTTGCCCTTGTAGTTATTCTTGCATTGTTCGTATTGCGCAGGAGGAGGATGGGCTTGATAATTCTATTTCTTTTGCCCCTTATCTTCATTTTGGAGATTTAGTACCACCTGATTCACATGGGCCTGCTTGCCCTGTTGCTTTGAGGTACTCTTCTTATATCCCTCTTTCTTGGTTTTGAGCTTCAAGTTGCCTTCCTGCAACTTGATGTCCTCAATTACCTTGGCTTGCACCAAAGCTTCTTCGAATGTAGCATATTGCTGCAGCTACAACAATAGCGAGATGTGCTTGGCACAACTCTTTGTAAACATTCGAGTTAATTCTATGGTAGGAATTGAGAATGGCAACTTTGCCATTAATCTCCTCCATCTCTTCCCATACTATTCTATTGGCTCATCATCGCACTGAGCTAGCGCAGCCAAATCAGAAAGGTTGGCATATTTCTTGATGCCAAAGGAATAGCATTCAAGAAAGGCATCAACTAATTGCTCAAAATTTGTTATGCTATGTTTCTTTAGCTGATTGAACCACTCTCGAGCTGGACCAGAGAGAGTCATGACAAACGTACGCAATAACAGTGCATCATTGTTCTCTATCTGGAAGCAAGCATCCAAAAAGCTCGTGACATGTTCTTGCACCTCTTCATCACCCTTGAATTTGTCCAACCTGGGCATCTCAAAATGCTCAGGGTATGGGGGCATAGGCACCGAGGGATCTAAAGGTTCATTGTGAATTTTCCTTAATGTCAACTTTTGGACAATCATGCCTTGTTTCTCAATTGCTTTGACCTTCTCGACCAAAGCTTTGTAAGCCTCAGAAGATAGAAAGTCCTCCTCCCTAAGTCGGCATGGAGGCGGTCTAGGAGGTACAATCCTCTTCTATCGAGGTGGAGGGCGTTGCTCTTCCTCCTCCTCAGCTTGAGAACTCTCAGGATATTCTTGGTTGTATATATTCCCCTCTTATTCCTCATAATGTTGTTGCCTCTGATTATCGACCGAAGGTGGTCGCTCTCTCTGATGGGCAGTGATATGAGTGTGAATGCTTACACGCTCATGGTGCATGTCGGCTTGCGAAAGAGCCTTCTTGTGCACCTACTCTCTATGCTCATCCTAAGAATATAGGCCAGCCCTAGCCAACCTATCTTCCTACTCTACACGCTCCTTCTAGATGAGGATGCGCTCCTCACGCAAGCGCTGCTCATACAACCTCTATCTAGTAAGCCTCTGCACTTGAAGATCTTCATATTCAATGTGCTACCTCTCTAGGTGAGCATCCTCCAATTGATCTTGGAGGAGTTGGCATTTCTATTCAGAGGCCAGTCGATATGATCTTTCAACTTGGTCAGCCATAGGAGGCCTTTGGTACGCTTGCTCTATATGAGCGACCTTATGGGTTCTGTACCCATCGGACTGATGTGTTGTGCCTTTGCCTCTATCTGTGAAGATGGCATCGACATCATGTTGTGTCCTATGCTGCATGCCACCATGCGTGGATGGTGGATGTGAGACATGAGGGTGCTTAGAAGCCTCTCCATGCTCTCTAGTAGTTCTAATGGTGCTCTCGCTATGCTCACTCGGAGCACGAGTGGGCGGAGCCGAAGGCTTGTAGCCTAGCTGCTCTAACACACTACCTAGACCGTCTAGCTATCTAGACCTCCACCTCTCATGGGGTGGTGTTCCATTAGCTCCCACCTTTGATATATCGATGGTGATCTTGCATGCTATAGTACGCATGGGAGTATGGGTAGACTTGCGCTCAATAAGGAGCCCATCTACTTGCCCCTGAATGGGTGGATCTCTATTCCTTCTATACTCAGAAGGTGGGGGTATAGTACACCCTATAGACTTAGTGCGAATGGGTACCAATCTGGTCCCCTGCATGACATACTCTTCGGTCGATCCCATGGATGCACGTGCAATGCGGTCTCGATAATGGTTTTCGAGTGGAGCACCCTCAAGCTGAGAAGCTCCATGCTCTAATCTATGTCTAGCAGAATGCACTGATGCTAGTCTATCAGGGGTACGCTCAATGGGATCCCCTCATGTCGAGTTGTCTCCTCTAATGCTCATCGAACGATGTTCGGTTTGCTCATGTGGTTGAGGACTAGACACGTGTATTTGTGAATCGGTTGGGGCTTGGTCATTGGCTTCAGGCTTGCGCCTTTGCCGACCACCCCATGTATCCACCATAGTGTACCTAACATCTAGATGTATCTTTTATTATCAAACAAGGTATACAATGATGCTTATCTTATTTTTAAATTTTAAAGTGAGCCCTAAACTATTTGATGTTGTTTCAAAATGTGTTGTATCAGTATGAGAAACTCTCGCGTGTTTTGCAAAATCGTTGGATTTTATTCTCAGTTTAATTGGCTTTCACCTATACACTCGCAGCTCGATAACTTGGCGATGAACTCCAAGTCACGTAATCCAACCTATAATGTGTGGTAATGAAGCCCACACACGGTCAGGGAGCATAGGTCCTCCCAGATCCTCACCCATTTTCCCCCAGTCAACGTTATACCTTTCGAAGAAAGTACATGCAAATTTTCTAGGGTACGAAAGGTTCTCGGATCCGGTATGGTCTAGTAACAAAGGGTACATAGGATTTGGGCCAATGGATGGAAATGATGCCCACCATCGTTGAACCCTACTAGTGGTTGGATATGAGGCCCAACTCACTAGCGTTTAGTTGCATGTGGTGTGTGTGGTTCCTTTTACTTTGCATAAAGACAAATGCATAAAAGAGCATTCATATGATCATTCCTACATGATATGCATAAAAAGAAAAGGAACGTTTCAAATTTAGAAAGGTATGCATGCTATGTCCTACATGATGTTATGACAATGCAATTACGATGACATGGCCTCTAATTGGGCCTCAAGCATGCAAACGACCACTCAATTTTTATCAAAGTCATTGTATTCTAGGGTGGACTGCAATCAGAGGTCCGTTGTTCCTAGCAGCACCTTTCTAATGGAAGGAATGCGAAAGCAAACTAGGACTATTCATTCACCCTTTTTCTTTAGTGTACCTAATTTGCAATCGATTTAACGCTTACTGTAAAAACACAGAGAAGAAAATATAGAATAGAGAATAAAAATAGAGCCTACCTCAGCTCCTGATCTGATGCCAAGTGGTTTCTCTATTGTCTGTTGCTTCTACTGTAAACCGTAGCTCTGGTCTGCGGGCTACAGTGTGAACCATGGGTGAAAGTCATGGGCCAACAAATAACCATAGCTGTTAGCTACGGTTAGCACCTGAGATAAGAAAAATTCAAGAATGTCAGCACTCAGGGGCTACAAATGTGGAGTTCCACCGTGATCGCCTTCTGACATAACCAAAAAGCATGCACCTATCTATTGTATTAGTCTATAGTCATCATAAAAGCGTAAAATATTGACACATTGCATAAATTCAACAAAATGATATTTCTTGTATTGATTATGAATGAATCTCTATTACAAATATGCTCCTCTTAGGGTCACTTGAATGATGATACAGTCTATACAATTGCCAATGCCCTCAATAGGGTAGGCGCATTAATATTGCCCTTTGACTAGTCACAAACTGCCTTGGGGTGGAGTTGACCCCCTTCTTCGTGATGTGGAAGGATTATGATATAGACTCCTCTTGTACCTATCTTCCTACGATCAAGAAACAACAACACACGATCAAAAATATAGATAGCCTCTTATGATGAGGCCTTTTAAGGAAACATACATGATAATGCCATTAAACTAATGATCAAGAAAACATAAAGAAAACCTTTAAACTATGCTAATTGAATCAAGATTTGTAATATAGCATAAAGGAGATCATTAGACAAATAATGCATGGATCAGATAACAAAATAGAAGCATAAAGGTGCATAAAAGATCCACAAATGTCCTAATTAATGCAAGGCATAAACTATCTATTCTAAGCTAATTCCCATGGTCAAAATTCTTCTAAACTACAATTAAACCTAAGAAATGATTAATCTAACCTATTTAACCGGACAAAAATGAAAAGAGTAAGGTGATCTATCACCTATTGCAAACCGTAGCTCTGGTGAGTGGTCTGCACTGTGAACCATGGTTGACAGCATCAGTTTGACCTCTGATAGGTTTACCCTCAAAATCAGGGGTAGTGGGCTTGATCTCCTTGTCCAAATTGATGTTCAAGGGTCACCTTCATTGTCCTCAGACTGATTTGGTGGTCAATTCGATGTGAAGGGCCTTCGTTTGCCTGGATTTGTGCTTCTTGGTTCTTCTAGCTCCTTAGGGCATCCATGGCATGAATTGTCATGGTGTTTGGTAAATTGGCAAGGGGATGGCAACAATGCTCTCTCTCTATGCACTCAAGACTGAGTTCACAGTTCGTCAGGGCTTCATCGCTTTTCTCTCCAATGCTTGCTTGATGTCTTTGCCCTATTTTGAGGGGTACTTATAGGATATCCCAAGGGCTAGGGGTGGCTTCATGGAGAAGCCAAGATCAAGAAGGGGTGGTTAGGACAGTTTGAATGGAAGCTTCTGGCATCTTTCATCCTTCAACCGCCCTCTTCTAGACCAAATGGTCGTTCCAACCGATTTGGCTCGTATTGGAGGCTAACTGAACTTTAGTTAAGACCGTAGGTGATAGTTGCGGTCCAGACTATAGACCACAGGTTTCATCCATGGTTCAGCTGTAAACCGTGGGTCTGATCTGTGGTTCAGACTGATTAGGCCAAGGTGCCCAAATTGAGTGGTTAGAACCACTGCTCTATCTTGGAGTCTATCCAAGATCTTCCATATGGTCTTGTAGCATGTCCATATGAGTAGTCACCCTCGACATGACGCATTTTAGGTGTCTACAGAGACTTAGAAAGATTTTCAGCATTCTATCTGCTCTTCCTGCCTTGGACCGCGCCTCGCTGGAAACCCAACGAATCCTGAGCGTCGTGCCTAACTTGGAGCGAACTTTGGGCAGGCTACTTTCTAACTTAGAAAAATTCGTCTCCGTTTCACCCGAAAATAGAGCGATTTCCCGACGCTCACCCCAACTTGGGCGAACTCTGGGACTCTTCATTTTGCTGAACTTGGACCCTTCTCGTGGTTCGCCGGTAAGTTAGGCGATTCCCAACGCTCGCTGCCTTGGTGAGAAAAACCTGGGCGTATTCACACTTAGCAATTTTCCACGTTTTCATCAGCTTGCCTGCGTCTCGCTTGTAAGCTAGGCGATTCCTAGGATTCGCCCAAACCCTGAGCGAATTCCAGAGTTTGTCCTCTTGGTGAGCGAACCTTGGGCAGAACCCCACTTGGCATTTTTTTTTATTTTTCTCGACTGCTAACAGTTCGCTCAGAATGTGGGCGATTCTCAAGCGTCGTGCCTAGCTTGGGCGAACCTCAAGCAAGTTCTGAATTCCAATGTTTCTTGTTATTTCGAATATTTGTAACTCGTTCATGGGCCGTGTGAATCTCAAGATTCGCTCGAAATTGGAGCGACTTTCCGTTCTAGGCCTTAACTTATGTTTCACCCTTCATTGTCCTCTTGGCCCTATGAACCCAAGTTTTCACCGCGAACTTTGGGAGCAACCCATTCTCGCTCGTGAATGGAGCGAGCTACGAGCGAGGACCTTTGGACTTTGGGAAATTTCTCAACTATCCAGATTCTCACTCGTCCATCATTGCCCCTTGCCAAAACCTACGACTCGCCCAAAGTTGCTGCAAATATTGGCGTTCATCATGTGGATGAGTGAACCTTCGCAGGGTTTAAACTTTTCTTGTCTTCCAAAGTTCTGCGAACCTCACCACCTTCCAAAATTGGTGAGCATCTTATCCCCTGCTCAGATTTTACATGACATCTCCCCCAGTTCTATTTCTGCCCTTTGGAGGAGAGAGTTTATGCTTTCTTGGTTGCATTTTAGGGTCGTTCTTCTTGTACTCAAAGCTTTGGCTCTGTGATTTTTTGAGCAAAAAGGCTCAAAACTAGAGATCCTGAAACTGGAACTTTAAACAAGAAGAATATTTACATGCAGAAAGATAAATGAAAAACTGCAAAAGCAAAAATATGTACATGAGAGAATTTCATGCTGACTTTCAATGGTGGTAGGCCTTCAGATGAAGGTCGTTAACTGGTATGGGGAGACTGTGGCCCTCCATGTTGTGTAGTATGAATGAATTGGACTGGTTTACGTGAGCAACCTGGAATGGGCCTCCCCAGAAGGCATTAAATTTATCATGGTTCCCTGGTTTTGCCTTCCAAGAGTCCCACTTCAACACTAAATTCCCAACCTGGAAAACACGGGCAGTGGTGCCTTTGCTGAACCAATTTAGGGTGGTTTCGGTGTGTTTCATAAAAGCCTCATAGGATTTCTTTCTCTCCTCTTCTAGTTGTAGCAACTGAGCTAACTTGGTATCGATAGGATCCAAATCCCCCTTTTCATCATCTAGTAACCACAGTGCAAGGATCTCTACATGCGTGGGTAAAATAACTTGTTTCCCATAAACCAGCGCATACAGCGAGGTTTTTATGGATTTCTTGATGGAGATGCGATCTACCCAGAGTGCTTGATCCAGACACAGGTGCTAGGTCCTCTTGTTCCTTTCCACGATCTTCTTAATGATCTTCATCAAATTTTTGTTCGTTGACTCCACCATACTGTTTCCCTATGGGTACTAGTTGGAGGAAGCCTTGAGGTAGATTCCATATTTGCAGGTAAACTCAGTGAGTTTTGCTCCTATGAATCCCGCGTCGTTGTTTGTCACAATTGCCTCCGAGATCCCGAAGCGAGTTATCAAGATTTCCAAGAAGGTAATAATTGTCTCCTGATCGGCATGCTTTGTAGGTATGGCTTCGGCCCATCAGGTGAAGTAGTCTATGGCAATCAAAATGAATTTATGCCCCATCGAGGAATTTTGTGATATCATCCTGACAAAGTATAAGCCCCATTGCTGGAAGGGAGCTTCAACCTGTATTGTTTGGAGTGGCATTGGGGCATTCTTATTCCTGCCTGCAAATTTCTAAGATTCCTCACACTTCTGGCAGACTGCAAAGGTATCAACGAACATCGTAGGCCAATAGTAGCCTACCCTTATTATTTTCAAGGCCATAGGCCTTCTCGAGAGATGTCCTCCTGACATTTTGGAATGGAATTCATTGAGGACTTTCTATTTTTTTGTTCCCTTGATGCATCGCAAGAGATCATTGTTGATATTCTTGAAAAAGAGCCCCTCGGGGTGCAACATGTACTTCAGGGCTTAGAGTCAGAATCTCCTTCTTTGCAAGGTGTTAAGACGATCTGGACACCTTCCAGTGTTGAAATAACAGATAATCTCATCGGCCCAATTGCTATCTTCCACTAACTGATTGGCAAAGTTGCCCTCTGGTTCTGGGTCCTCCCATTGACAGGTAGTAACTTCCGCGATGGCACTTCTTGCTAATTCTTGGTATAATGCCCGACCTCGGATCAGATTGGTGGGTCGGACCTCGATATCAAACTCCTAAATCTTAGCAATCCAGCCAACCCTTTTGTTACCCAACTCTCCTTGGATGATAAAGCTTCTGACATCTGGGTGAACTACGTACACAGTCGTTCTACTCTGGGAGACAAAGTGCCTGAATGTTTTCAAGGACTTCATGACCGCGTGTACCTGGCGTTCAATGAAATTGTACCTTTCTTCATGGGGCTGGATCACCTGAATTAAGAAGGCTATGGGGCACTCTTCACTGTCATCTCCCTTCTGTGTCAAGACTACCGTGTAACTTTCAGGTTCCCCGACCGCATAAAGGATGAAATATTTTGAGTAGTCTGGGTTAACCAGTATAGGTGCTTGGGCAATTCTGGTCTTGATATCTTCGAATGATTTTTTCTTTCTTCTGTCCAGAAAAACTCGGCATTCTTCTTTAGAAGCTTGGCCATAGGTTTGATAACTTGAGCGAAATCCAGCACGAACTTTCTCACAAAGTTGATCTGACCGAAAAAGGACTGCAACCCCTTCTTTTTTACTGGGAGTGGGAGTTTAAGGAGGGCCTCTGCCCTGTCCAGGTCCACAAGACCTTCATTCTTTGGACTTATATGTGGCATTATAGACTCTCTTATGCCTTGCCCATATTTTCCCAATCCTATGCCATTATAACCCATTTGTTTCATTATCTTGGAGCCAATTCCTTTGTTTTTTATTTATTTTTTAACTCATACACTTTTCTTTAAAAAAAAATGCCCCCTTTTAAAAAAAAAAAAATCATGCACTTTTTAAAATATTAAAAAGATGCCCCTTTTAATAAAACTAAGTTCCTTATTTTTTATTTTAAACTGAAATATCCCCCCTTAATTAAAAAAAATCATGCATCCTATTTTTTTTTTATAACTTTAACAAAACTTTTAAAGCAATGAAAAGACGGTGCTTATGGGTTTCAAACCTAGGTGGTTCGGATAGGAAGGAAAATGTGCATCACGCACTAATCCTAGATAGAGGCTGACTCCATTATGGGAGGGGGCTTCACCATGAAATGGTTGGTGTCTATCAGGAATCCTCTGCACGTGCTGAACGAGTGGGCCACGCGTCACTATTTGCCTTGTTCGCGATGGAGGATTATTGGACCGGGATGAAGGGGGTGTGCAAGAAACTAGGCTTTAGTTGTCAACAATGTTATATGGAGTGTCAATAGCAGGTATGGGAAGGTTTTCATCCATGTTGACTTGGTTTGAACACTGGGCCACTGTATTCACCAGGCCAACTTGGTTTTCAGCCATGTCATTGGCTTTGCCTTGTAAAGAGCATAAATTTCTTGTCTGCGTGCTTTCATCCATCGTATTTTTCCTCGCTTGGATATGAGCTCTCCATTAATCAACTGAAGCATGGTTGCCAAGGCTCCAGATCTGATATATCTCCAAATCAAAACTTGCATTTATCAAACAAATATAAGGGCATGTCGTCAAATGGCAAAAATTTTCCCTTCTCTCATAAATTACACACTCTCCCGGTTGGTGCACTTGAGCCAAGGATTCCTTTCTGATAAACCTAATAAGCCTAATGCCATAGGTTTAGAGCATAATCATATTACAAAGGCTTTGATACCACCATTGGCAAAACTTAGCAATTCATTCATTAAGGTAAGAACCTATTTAATACATGCCATGTCATTACAAACAAGGAGATCGATACTCCTGAGGAGGAGAATGTTACATGCAAGAAATATTAAAATAATGCTCCATCTAAAGATGTATGACCTAATTATAATACTAAATAATGTAATAAAATATTCGTAACAACATTGTATAATGTTTTCTAAGCAATAAAATTATTATGTTATTTTGCTTATATATTTTTATGTTTGGGTTTGTTATAATCTGTTATTTCTTAATTGCACTCTTTCTTGATCTTCCTTAACTTGAAGTTTCGAGTGCTGGATAAATTACCACTAGCAAATTTGATGCTTAAATGAGGTTTTTGAAATATAGACAACTTTAGTCGGTGACATGATGTGATGTTGATGAAATCATTTTTATTACAAGATTCAAGAAGGATCAATATTCTAGATATTTTATTTTCTCCTTGAATCTTTGAATTTTTATGACATTACTTACTGTACCTTTATTGAATGAGGAAATCATCGAATGAAGATTTGCACCCATAGTCGTAGTTCAACAATTGGATGGGAAGGAACTCCTCTTTCTCGATCTCTAGATTTGGGTCGGTTCCCTACTACTCTAACTAAAATAACCTAAATCTAAAACAAGTAAATTTAATCTACTTTTGTAAGGAAAAGAGTGTGAGAGAAATAAGCAAATACACAAAGTAAATATGGTTGGAGTTGTAACAAAGATTAGAGTGGTCCAATGAAAATCTCAAGCATAAGCCAAATAGCTTCAATGAAATTGAAATATAAAAATACTTACAATCAATGAAAGTGAAGACTAACTAGAATATGAGAGAGCAATTCCGCAAACATCAAACATCCTTGAACAATAGGTCAATTGATAGTTGAATCATAAAAGTCAAGCTTCTCCTTCTCATTAATTAAAAGTCTGATTACAATTTACAAATGTCAGACAATTGGCAAATAGTAGCTCTATCTTTCTTGATGATGAGGAACCTCATAATAGTATGAAACTCTTATTTATAGATGAAATCTAGTCTACTCTACTCTTAAGCTATTAGAAGTGGTTTGCACCACATGAAAAAACATCACTATCATATTTTCATGATAGAATGGGGCACATGGCCTAGAACGAAGTGCACAAGGATCAGAGCAGGGCACATATAACTCGAGTGGGGTGCATAAGGCATGCAACAAGGCACATTGATGCCTTAGCTATTTTCTTCTGGTTTATTCTTTGCTCTATATTTTGCCTCAACTTGCATGATGAATCTTCGTCTGGAGTGTGATGATAGTGTTGTCACATTTTGACATGAGGTAAAATTTTGAAAAACTGCTGCAATTTTCCGTTCCTAGGTTTCTTATTCCTTCTTCTCTCACCGAGTTCAAGAGGTCACAGTCTAGGCAGCCTCGAGGTCATCCATTCTCCAGAACGATGTCCCAATTATCGACAAAAAATTCATGACTTTTTCTAAGGCATGGGCAGCTCACGGGTCGCTCCATTTCAAGCGATCCCCGGGAGTCGCCCCTCTCTGTCGGTGACCCCATGGCCTACCAGCATTCGGACCCTTTGTAGCCCACAAAAATTGGAAAAATTTATCTAAGTCTGTTCTTCCCGGAGTTCACTCTCCAGTAGAGCGACTCTTGGGTTTTGCCTCAGTTGCCTATGACTAGCAAGCTAAAATTGCAAATTATCCAACTCCTGCTTGTTTCCCAAAGATCACTCCTCAAAGGAGCGATTCCCGAAATTTGCTCCCCAGTGGAGCGATTCTCGAGAATCGCTCAGGCTGACAACAAACTGTAAATAGAATGCAAAAAAGATCTAAGTCTGACGTCGCCCGCAGTTCACTCCCAAGGGTAGCTATTCTCGGAGATCGCTCCATTTTTGAGCAACTAGCAAGAAGGAGTAATGGCGGCCCGAGTTTCGCTCAACAAACATGTTTGGAGATTTTTCTAAGTCATTAGTCCGCCATTCACTCCGTATTGAGCGATTCTCGAGAATCGCATTTGCTTCCCGAAAACCTTTGGATTTGCCCTGCCCAGTTGCGAATCACCAGCCAGAAGGGGAGACCATGTCATCGAAGCATGACTGCCCATCCCAGAGTTCGCTCCACCCTATGGCGACTCCCAGGATTCATGGCATTTTCAAGCGATTTTTAGGATTTCTATCCTATTGAGGCGACCACCTAGCACCCCCCTTTTTGTTCATCTGAAGCCGCCCAAACTTTGCTCCTCCACCCTGCAACATCACACGTAAGACTGTAGCGAACACCAAATGTTTCGAAAGCAAGAAATTCCTCGAAGTGTGTGTATCTCGATAAAGCTGTAGGTTGACTCAAAGAAAGCAGGGTAGGTGGGTGTTCGAGAGGGATTAATGTCTTACGAGTTTTCGACCCCAGGAAAACCCCAAAGGGCAAGTTGTACTAGCTGCATTGATGGAACACACTTTCCCGACTGCCAGTTCAGCCCGAAGCCATACCAAACACAGGTGAGCCGCATTTCATGTACACTAACAGCTGACAGGGGGAAAATCCCAATTGCTCTGGTAGTTTTGGGACCGGAGCTTTAATGTAATAAGGGGGGAAAACTCTGCTATATAAGGCAGTCAATATTCATTGTAAAAGGGGGGGAACATATTGCTAAAGAGCTGTTGTGCTCAAAACTCTTTGCATCAATGTTGAAACATCCTTGGCTCTAATTCTTGTGTCCTCCTATAGACACCAAAATAGCACCAATTTGATTATGTGACGACAAGCACTGACCGAATTGGCATACATAGCCCCTAGGGCAGCCCTTAGAGGTTAAACAGTGGTCCTAACCACTCCCAAAGCAGTTTTGGAAGGTCAAAGGTCAATTTGGCACCTTTCAAGCACCTTGCTCCTTATTCGTTCCACCCTAGGGTGATTAGAATGCTATTCGCCCCACCCCGAGATGATTAGCAGCAATCGCTCCAGGGTGGGGCGAATAGCAGGTTTGACGGGCAAAAAGTCAAACCTTGACAAATGGCAGCCCAGATCCGCCACTCAACTCCACCTTCAATGCATGGGAGTGCGAGTGAGCATTTTTGAGCTCAAAGAGGCAGTCATAGAGGCATTCATGGAGCCCTTAATTAGGGAGGAATCTTCTCTCCCCTAGGAAGGCATGATGGCCAAGTGGTGCCCCTGCATGCACATTCAAAGGAGACCCTCAGGTCTATAAAATGGTGAGTCTTCTCACCCAAAAAAAGGAATAGAGTAGGAGAATTTGGAGCAATGGAGTGCTGCCGAATTATACCCTCACCCTCATTGTGCTTCCTACATCCTTGATCTCTCTTTTGGAAGGGAGGTTATTGGGTGAACATTAGGAGCGCAATCCGGACCCAAAACCCAAACAATTGGCCACAATCCCACACCCAATTTTTTGACACAACCCCCTAGGAGGTTTTGGACCCATCCCAAGTGGATTGGTGTCAAAACCAAGCCCCAAACGGTGGGTGTCCTGCCCCGGGCGCCCCCCGCACTATTGCAGTCCTAATCGCCCCACCCAAGAGCGATTAGAAATCTATAGCATATTTCTTCATTATTTCTTTTGCATCATGTTTTTTGTGTTTCATATATGCTGCGGTTCAAATTTCAATGCATTTTGACTTGTTTTGACTGTGTTTTCATTGTTTTACGCTTTCACTAACCTATAGGGAGCGCCTTCGGATATAGGGCGATCGGGGTAGAATATGCAAAATCTGACCTTCTGGGTCATCTCAAAATTCCCCATTTTTCCTAACCCCAAGTTTTTAGGTGTTTTGGAGGCCCCTGGATGGGACATTTGGGAGGTCACTTTTGTACATTTTATGACAGTCCTAATCGTCCCACCCCGGAGCGATTAGAAATATACAGTAGATTTCTCAACTATTCTTTTTGTAGTGTGTCCATGATGATGTTTACATGCTTCTATTCAAGTTTCATTTCATTTTGATAAGTTTTGATCACTATTTTAATTATTTCATGTATGCATTGACCAGAGGCCTTGGGGATTGCATGTTTCCCTCCATCCGCATGTGCTATTAATCATTTGCTATTTCTCTGTACGTAGGATCTCGACACCGGAGGGGCAGAAAGGAATGAAAGATGCACTCACACAAGTGGCGGTGACGTTTGGCCCACCCATTTCGAATGTGGGCACGCGGAAGATCCCGAAGGGAAGCGTACCATCCGTTGGTGTAACAAAATTATATCGAACGCTCCTAGCCCATGAAAATGGGGGGAGACGTATTGTAACCTGATCTCAAGCAAAATTAATAAAAGAGGCTACACTTTGCTTTTTCTTTACATCTCGTTTCATTTTGTTCGCTTTCCCTTCTCATGCACTTTAGTTCTTTGTTCATTCGTAGGACTTAGCATTTCCTTAGTACATCTGCTTTTGTTTGCATCGCACCCGGTACGCCAGTGCTTCCGTAGACATGCTTTCAGTGGTGATCATGGTGGGACCCTATCCCCTACTATTGGGATCAAATTTTTGATCAAAAATCTTGTGTTTTTGCTTGCAGGTGTTAATCCTTCAAGCGCTGGACTGCTGCTCGTGCCACCCTATGACAAATACAGATTGGAATTCGTGCCACCCCGGGATGAATAAGGCATTTGTCCCACCCTATGATGAATACAGATCTACTATTCATCCCACCCCAGGATGATTAGCTCTCTGTGCAGTTTTTGAGCAGAAACTCAGGGGCATCTAGTGTGGGCAGAGAAGAGGTAGGTTTTATGAACACCCTCTGTAATTTTTTGTTTCCTGTTTCTATGATTTTTTTGTTTTCTTTGCTTGCATGGAAAATTTTACTACATGTTTTCTTTCTTTGCACAAGTAAAAATAACCACACACACCACGTGATAATATAAACATCAAGGAGTTGGTCGTAAAACCCCAACACTTGATCAAGACCAACGATGGATTTCATCACCACCTTGGCTTGAATTTTGCATACATAACCCCGATCGCGATTGTTGCTAGACGTAAATCCTGATGAAATCTGACCAAGTGTAGCTGGGGTGATTCCCAGTGCATGAGGATAAGTCTTCTATGGTAGGTGTCAAAAATAGAGTGATTCCCCTTCCATACCGCCTATGTTCCACATACTGTTTTGCTCTCGCATACCAATAGTTTCCCTCACGTAAGGGCGGGTATATTGAGAGGTTCGGTATAATGGCCTGGCAGTGGTATATTGAAGGGGCGACCATTTTTGGAGACATAAGAGCCCTCATTTTGCATGTACAACAAAATTTTCGTTACAAGGTTTTGCACAACAAAAATCAAAACACACTAAACCAGATTTAGGGCACACCTTTAATCTATAAACGAGATAATCATTTCTTTGATTGTGTGGTCCCCTTTGTTTAGTGTAGCATAAAAAATCATAAAAGAAGATAAAAACATACATATCCTTTAGAGAACCACCACCATGGTGTACACCCGTAGCCAAGCCCAATCATGGGCAGAAGCGGCGAAAAGTGTACAAGGAGGCACAAGTCGCCTCCGTTATAGCCCCAAGGACTTGGTCATACCACCTTGGCGGCCTGACCCACAAAATAGTCCACATCATACCATGACAGAATGGGACTATAGAGGCACCCCTTCGAGGGGTACTCCCATTCAACATAGACCCTTTCAGGAGGAGTACATACATGTGGCACTCAACATAGATGGGAAGGCCCCCTTAGACACTCATTATGAGTGGCCACCACACGATGAAGTGCTAGAACAGCATAAGGTCCATAAGGAGGGGCCACATGATTATATCATCCCTCCTCTACCCCTCATTATTGTCAGAAATAATAGGCCAAATCCAAAGCGCAAGGCTCTTCAGACAGGGTGAGCCAACTCTGCCCACCCCTTTCACATATATGAAAGGGAGCATGAGGAAAACCACTATATTCCTCAAGAGCAATACACAACGTGGGAGCAATGCGCCTCGCACCTACTATTTATCAGGATCACCTACTGAGGCCAGAGCCTCGGGTGAATGTTGCTAACCTCGACAGAGGGAAGCGACCTATAGAGATCTCGGATCACTACGATCGAGATAGATATGTAGGGGAGGCATCTAGGCCTCCTAGACCTAAGACGATGGAACAAATCGACTTGGAATTTGCCAAACATACTACCCACCAAGCGCAAATCACGCAGCTTGAGCAAGATCAACAATAGTTAGAGCACCTGTACCATCTTAGCAAAGAGCGCATTCAGCGTCAGATGGATGAGTTGCTCCACAACATTGTGCATGAGAGGATTCCAACCCCTCGCACACATAAGACAGAGCTTTATGAGAGGCCCAACCCCTTGGTGCGAGACAGGTCTCCATGACCTTATCAAGCGTTGCCTCCAAGACCTCCTAGACCTGAGCGGGAGACCACTCCCAGAGCCAATGATGGGCGCCCTCCTCGGGAACCCACCCATGTTTATAGGTCACGCCCAGGAACTCCTCAAGAAGCCTATGAGGAATTCGAGCAAGAAGAAGAGCGGGATGAAACGCCCTACCAAGGTAGGGGGGCGCTATCCGGCTACCCCTCCATAGGCCTCAAGTTCCCCGTAATTCACAATGGGAACAAACCAAGGAGGAAGAGATCAAATATTTCGATGCATACAAAGCACTGCTAGAGCACTTAGAGTCTATGGAGACCAAGACTTTGGGCCCCAAAAGCCCACTTTATGCCAACTCCGCAGTCACCTTGTGCATCCTTCAGTGTCGGCACCCCCATACCCTGAACACTTCAAAATGCCTCAATTGGCGATTTTTAGAGGGGATGAGGATGCCCAAGAGCACGTGACAAGATTCCTGAGTCAATGCTTTGGCATTCAGGACAATGATGCTTTGCTTCTAAGAACATTTATAACCATGTTCGCAGGCCCTGCCTCGAATTAGTTTACCCAGTTGCCAAAGCATAGCATCAACAACCTAGACCAACTAGTGGACGCGTTCCTCGAACGTTTCACCTTCAACACCAAGAAGAAGGCATCATTAAGCGACCTAGCTAGCCTCAGGCAGTATGAGGAAGAGACCATGGTGGCTTATGGAAATCGGTGGAGGACATTGCTTTCAAGGCTACCTTACCTCCCTCCCATGGCCGACTTGACCCAAATGTTCTCAAAGAGTTTCCTGAGGTCGATCTCCATGCTATTGCAGCTATAGCAATATGCCACTCTCGAGGAAGCCCTAGCGCAAGCTAGAATCATTGAGGAGATCAAGATACAGGATGGCGAGATTGCCAAGCCACGCAAGAAAGAGTGGCCCAAAAATGCCAAAAGGGGTCCACGCAACCGAAACCTGCCACGGTCAATCGAGTTGCCATAAACATACCAAAGCCTGCACAGATGACACAACCCCCAAAGGCTAATTATCGAGTAGTTCCTCTTGATAGCTATGAGAAGGAAAATCATAAGCAAGAGCAAAATTAGCAGTATCACCCTAGGCGACAATTCACACCCTTCACAGAGTCTAAAGACTCCTTGTTTGACCACTTGTCCACGGAAAACTTGATAAAACTGCCAGAAAGTTGACCCATAGACCCCAACGCGCCAAAACCCAAGGGCTATAGGGAAGATTTATATTGTAGATTCCATCGGAAGAAAGGACATGACCTTTACGTGTGTTGGAAGTTCAAAAGCTTAGTGCAAGACCTAATAGACAACAAAATGCTAACGATGGATAATCCCATAGCACCGAGCAACCAACAGATGGAGGTCTTCAAAGACCCCTTGCCTGCCCATGACGCGTAGGCAAAGACTCTACAAGTCAATGAGGTGACACAAAACTGCCCCATGCAGGGGTACGTGGGTATGATAAGCATAGTGACACGGAACAAGAGGTATCCAAACACGGTGCACCCACTGCCGCTACGGGAGAGGTTCCATCAACGTCACAACCTCCACAACACCCTACGCAACCTCCTCCACCTAGAGACCCTATAGAGCCATTAGTGCCAAGGGTAGACCCTATCCTTCTATCCACACATAGGGCCGATCCATTTGTGCCAATACCCACAGAGCCAGATCCGGAGCACAAAGATCACCAAGGATGTTCGAGTCACCACCCACGTGGTAATGGAGACCAAATTCACTTCATCAACATGATCTCCATTGACTTAACCACCCCCATCCGCAATCCAGCCGATCCAGCATGACCATTGTATCTAAACCTAGATGCCATAGACTGGGATCGCACTAACTCACCACCATCCCCATCAGAGTACTGGCCTTGTGGTGAGATGCTTCATTTCACCCCAGGACCAACTCAGGATATCTTCCATGCTGAAGAGGAACCCGACATTCCAAACGTAGATCTAAATTCAGCAAATGATATCCACCTGATCCCAACTCCACACTAGTTGGAGGATGGGTCCCACATGTCAGTCGAAGAGACGACTGACGTAGACATCGGCTCTGATCCAATGAATCCGCAAATCATCAAGTTGGGGGTAAGTCTATCCCTCGAAGAGCAAGCCGATTACATTGCCCTTCTCAAAGAGAAGAAGGAGGTTTTTGCATGGTCCTACAAAGACATGTCGGGGCTAGACCCACAGCTAGTCATGCATAATCTAACGCTTGATCCGACAGTCAAGCCAGTCAAGCAAAAACTACGTAAGATGCACCCAACAGTGGCCTTAATGGTAAAATATGAATTACAAAAGTTGTTGGATGCACAGTTTGTCATCTGCATGGATTACCCACCATGGTTGTCCAACATGGTGCCCATCAAAAATCTTGATGGGAGGATTCGCATATGCACCGATTTTTGAGATCTAAACAAAGTGAGTCCCAAGGACGATTTCCCCTTGCCTAGCATCGATGCATTGGTAGATGCTACAACAGGCCACGAAATGCTTTCCCTCATGGATGGTTTCTCGGGATACAACCAGATTCGTATCAATCCCGATGATCAACTAAAAATGGCGTTCACAATGCCTTGGGGGACATTTTGTTATAAGGTCATGCCCTTTGGCCTTAAAAATGTTGGTGCCACCTACCAACGTGCTATGACGTACATCTTCCATGATCACATGCATAAAACTTTGGAAGATTATATGGATGATTTGTTGGCCAAATCTCTTTTGCGCCTAGATCATCTCGATGACTTACGCAAGATCCTTGATCGCCTCATCGAACACAAAGTTAGGCTAAACCCCAAGAAGTGCGTATTTGGCGTCACATCTGGAAAACTCTTGGGTTTCATAGTCTCAAAATGAGGCATCGAGGTGGATCCAAATAAAGTCAAGGCAATCCTTGAAATGCTTCCCCCAACCACCATCAAGCAGCTCAGAAGCTTGCAGGGTAAGGTCGCGTCGATCAAGCGCTTCATAGCGCAACTATCTGACAAGTGCCGACCCATGAATAAATTATTACACAAGGGGGTAGCATTTCATTGGGATGACGAGTGCCAGTCAGCCTTCGATGACATTAAACAATACTTGGCTTCACCGCCAATATTGGCACCACCTAGACCAGGAGTGTCATTCTATTTATACATCTCAGCTACTGAGGTGGCATTGGGCGCCATGCTAGCCCAAAAAAATGAACTACATAAAGAATAGGCTAATTATTATCTTAGCCGCACCCTGGTTAGTTATGAACTTAACTATGCATACATCGAGAAGCTATGCTTAGCAGTGGTATTTGCCACCAAAAAGCTATGCCATTACATGCTGAGCAATACGATGTATGTTGTGTCTAAGGAGAATCCATTGCGGTACATGATGAGTCGTACTTATCATAGTAGCCGCACGATGAAATGGATCATGTTGTTGATGGAGTTTGACATCGAATTCATTGGATAGAAGTCCATCAAAGGTCAAGTCATCATCGATCAACTAGCAGAGGCTCCTCTCGAAGACGATCAGCCTCTGACCATAGAGCTGCCCGATGATGGGGTCTTCCATGTCTCAGAATCGCCAGATTCTGATGAGCCTGAGTCACAGGCCGACATAACCCTATTTTTTGATGGTTCTAAATGTGAGCAAGGGGGTGGCATGGGAATCATATTCTTCACACCGCAAGGGGCTCCAATGCCTCTATCATTTAAACTTGATTTCCCATGCACCAATAACAATGTCGAATACGAAGCCTTGCTCATAGGTCTTCAGACAGCCATCACCATGAACATCAAATGCTTGAACATCTTTGGTGATTCGTTGTTAATTGTCAACCAAGTGAAAGGGGTATTCCAATGCAAATGCCCAGTTCTGCAGGCCTACAAAGCCCTTGTGGATAAATTCCTGGCAAAGCTTGAATGGTACGACATCGAGGCACTCCCTCGATCATCGAATCATTTTGCGGACACTATGGCCTCCTTGGGGTCACTAATCCCACAAGACCCTTTCGGTGAGATGACAACCATTCAAGTCAAAACATTATCGCAATCCATGATGGAGCGTGCAAGCTCTGACCTAACGCCAGGAATCCACCGATCCAGATTGAACCATCTCAGGATAGGTTCTCTCGAATCCATGATAGTCTGAATCATGCCAACTGGGGGTCCTTGTTCTCCCCAACCCCTCTTAATAGCAACACAACGCTATTCTTACAAGTTCTTTCCCACTCAGCTTTTGCTAGGGATGAACTTCAAGAGGGATTGGTCGTTCATACCATCGAGGTTTTTGATCAGCAGGATTGGTACACACCCATAAGAGACTACCTCAAGTTAGGTAGCCTCCCACTTGGATTGTCGCATGCCGTGAAAAGATCATTCAAATAGAAAGCGGCAAAACATGTCTTGCTAGGAGACATTTTGTACCGTCGAAGCTACGAAGGGATCCTCCTCCATTGCTTGGACCAGCAGGAGTCCACTTGGGCGATCACCCAAGCGCACGATGGTACATGCGGTGGCCACTTCAGTGGTATGGCCATCGCAAAGTGCATCCTTCGCATGGGCTATTATTGGCCATCTTTAGAGCGAGATTGTTGCGCGTATGTGAGGAAGTGCGTGAAGTGTCAACACCATGCTAACTTGACACATGTACCTTCTCAGGCCTTGCAGCCGATCCAATCGGCTTGGCCATTTTCATAGTGGGGCTTAGATCTAATCGAAAAGATCTCCCCTACGTCGTCAGGTCATCACACGTTCATCATAACGGCCACAGAGTACTTCACCAAGTGGGTGGAAGCAATTTCGCTTACCTCTACGACTGGACCCCGCATTGCGGAGTTTATTTTACATAACATCATATGTCATTTTGGTATTCCATCCAAGATCATCTCGGATAATGGGACGTCATTTAAGAACAAATACGTGCGTGCTTTGACAACAAAGTACAAAATCCAACATAGTTTTTTGACACCTTATTATCCGCAGGAAAATGGGCAAGCAGAGGCATCAAACAAAATGCTAGTTGCCATCCTTAAAAATATAGTCGCAGATAGTCATAAGGATTGGCACATTCAAATACCACTTGCTCTTTGGGCTTATCGCACTAGCATTCGGACGCCCACTGGGGCAACTCCATTTTCGCTGGTGTATGGCTCCGAGGCAGTCATGCCTCTCGAGTTGGAAATACCTTCCCTACGCATATCAATGCAAGAGTTCATCGATGATGACACTGCATGGCAGGCCCGGTTAGACCAGCTTACGTTGCTCGATGAACGACGCGTCAATGCTCTCGAGCATTTACGTATCTACCAAGAGTGACTTAAGAAAGCATACAACATGAAAGTTCACCTGAGGGACTTTCAGGTTGGTGACTTGGTCTTAAAAGAGAACCAACAAAATTCTAACTTGCCACCCCATCTAAGGGACAAGTTCATGGCAAACTGGTTAGGTCCTTATGTAATCGACAATAAAATAGGACCTAGAACATACCGGCTCGCCTCTCTTGACGGAATCAAGGAACTAGAACCCTTGAACATCAGTCATTTGAGGCCATTCCACATTTAAAAGAGCCATGGCCCACCCCAAAAGCCCCAAGTCCATAACCTTCACCAAACTCCAAGGATTCTCACAATCGCTTGGTCAACCCAAAAATGCCCCAAAGGTATCCATAATCCCTTTGGTCAAACCAAAAGCTCCAAAGATTCTCACAATCGCTTGGTCAACCCCAAAAATGCCCCAAAGGTATCCATAATCCCTTTGGTCAAACCAAAAGCTCCAAGGATTCCCACAATCGCTTGGTCAACCCAAAATGCCCCAAAGGTATCCATAATCCCTTTGGTCAAACCAAAAGCTCCAAGGATTCCCACAATCGCTTGGTCAACCTAAAATGCCCCAAAGGTATCCATAAATCCCTTTGGTCAAACCAAAAGCTCCAAGGGTTCCCACAATCGCTTGGTCAAAAACAAATATTCAAAAACAAAAAAAACAAAAGATAATAAAAAATAACAAAAAAAATTGCATCTCACTTCCATGCATACTCTTAAAAATCAAAACACAAAAAAAATAAGTTGCATTAGGCATCGCATACATACATTGCATATTTGTTGGTCATACAAGTCAAATGCACCATAGACTGTAATTACTCGGTAATTCCATCATTTTCCACATTTGTCCACTCTGTAAATAATCCAACAAAAATAACGCCATCCACATTTTCGCCATATCATAGTCAGTTGTCTCCTAATGTCTTTAGGGTTTTCGTCATTCAGTTGTCTTTAGATTTCTAGTCAAAAGCTGTACAAAGTCAGACAAATTTTACAAGGTAGAGTTTTACTTGGATCACACCTTGTTACATCACATCCCAACACAAGCTTAAAACACATAAAAATTCCCAAGTTGTGTGAACGAAAGATGAAACCTACAAAGCGATCTAGGGTACCATAGGTGAAAGGTTATCCTGCTCATCCCCCTGTGCGAATGGTTCAAGAATGCTGAGAATTGACAAAAGGACAAGCTCTTCCCCATCCAATTCCCCATAATAAATAGTGGTTTTCACCACTATCAAAAATTCCAAACACCTTTGGTCCCCAAAGTCGTAAGGATTCATACTACACACCCCTGAGAAGGATGGGTAGTCATCCCCAAGGCCTAAAAGGATCAATGCCATTCACAAGCAAAATCCCAAAACCACTATCAAAAATCCCAAACACCTTTGATCCCCAAAGTCGTAAGGATTCGTACTACACGCCCATGACAAGGATGGGTAGTCATCCCCAAGGCCTAAAAGATCAATGCCATTCCAAAGCAAACTTCCCAACCACCTTTGATTCCCAAAGTCGTAAGGATTCGTACTACACGTCCCTGAACAGGATGGGTAGTCATCCCCAAGGCCAAAAGGATCAATGCCATTCACAAGCCAAAAACCCACGAGCTCAACTTTGAAATCCAAATGCAAAATCAAAAATATTCAAAAGGCAACAATAAAAATAATAACAGTGGTTATCACCACTACTCAAACCCCTTGCTCAAGAAAAAAAACAAAAGAGAAAAATAAACAGTGATTTTCATCACTATGTATGAGAGCAAGTATCCCAACAAGTTGAGCAACCGAAAGACGCCTGAGCTTGAATCCCTGGAATTCTCAGCATTCGAAAAACCATTTAGGTGATCCTCATTACGGGTTTGGTGGATAGCCTACCTAGCAATGGTGGTATCCTAAACGCATGACGATATGTCTATCACATTAGCTTTGCGTGTGAGTAGACCAATGTTTGCATGTGGATGAGCTAGCTTATGGTACCCTAGATTGCCCCATGGATTAATCTTACTAAATACAACAAAGGAGTTAGTGGAGCTAATTAGGTGATCCTCAGTACAGGTTTGGTTGACAGCCTATCTGGCACTGGCGGTATCCTAACAAATACCACATAAACAAACTCAATCGCACACACAGGGATGTGAAATAACTTGGTCAAACTCAAGTCTGATTCGTACCTTGTTCAAAAGTCTTGTGAGATAAATGTACAGTCTTGACTAGTTAGTTAAAACATCTGAGTCTCAGAAAAACCTTAACTACATTCTAGAACACCTGTGGTACATTCCATTCTTACATCACCATCAAAAAATACAAACAAAAAATATTACACATGCAAAGTCATTCCACAAAGCAATCACATAGTACAGAAAGCCAATAAATCATGTACAGTCTATGGTGCCACCGCCAAGTTATCAACAAATCATTTCATCCATTCCATATGCATATATCCATATAGTAGAAACATTCGCATTCACAATAACACATGCATACATCAACGTAAATAAATGTGCATAAAATAAACGATAAATCATGACAAGTGTATAATAAAAAAGAGAGTCATGTATATATTAGGTCAAAAATGCCCATAGGCTACAATAAGTCGGTCCTCTGACCTCACAAAAAAATCAAAAACTCAAAAACCCCAAGCCTAGGGAGTCGGCCACCATGATCACGTAGGATCGGTGCGACTAGAACTACCCCCAGTGGTGTGGGTCCTATGGGACCTCTCAGGGCGGCTGCTGCCAGCCCCTGCATCATGCCCACTAGCGCTACCCTCACCCACCCACCTACGATGAGAGGATGCAGACTGCTCAGTCTCACTGCCTCTCGTACGGCATGACGATCCACCTCCAGTGAGCTCAAGTAACTGTCCACCGAGGTGGATAATCTCGACCTCCAACTCCACCCGAAACCGACCCCACTCCACATCCCATCGATGGTACGTAGCCAATGCGTCATCCCATTATGCCAACTAAGCCCATAGGAGCTCCCTCTCGACTTGGTGCTCCTCATCCCGTCTCCGTAGTAGCTCCTCCAATCATGCTATCTCAGCGTGATACCTAGCCTCCATATCTCCTAGGACTTCCTGAGGCATGGGCATCTTCGGGATGGCATGCTACTCGGCACCCACTGCTCTAGGACGTCCTATGTATCCGGCTGCTCCAGAACCCCTACATCATCCCCAGTGAAGTCATCAACCTCCACCATATTCGCATCATCGAGCGGAGCCCCCCAACCCTCCCTCGGTGCCTCTGCAACCCCACCGCCTGCTGTTGCTGCATCTGGACCTCCTAGAGGCCCCTCACCCCGCCATCGCAGCATCGTCCACCACTGGTCGTACTCGATAGTCACCCCGACATTGTCCACGTCGGGGACATCAATCACTACATCCGACTCTTCACCCAGTGGCTCAATGATCGGCCAGGCTAGAGTCCTCTCATCGCCTCGACGTCGATAGATCAAGGGCTCACCAGGAAATCCTTGGTGCACCCCAAACTATCGAGTCACCCGGACGTACGAGAAGTACTCCTGCTCGGTCCCATGCCGCCCGATCAACCACCTCCCCCTGTGCACCCGTCGGAGCCACTCCCCAACCTCAAGCTAGGCTGGACAGTCCCGGTATGGCCGCCAGAACACCTCCCTAGGAGCAAGATGAGAGAAGGCATCAGTATAGTGCCCTACGGCACCTGCCCACCACCGAATCTGCCCATGCTCCTCTGACCTCCACCATAGAGCAGCATACCCAATCTCCCTATCCACCATCTCTCCCCGAGTGGTCCAAGGCAACCCCTGTGGCCGCTCCACAGCTATGTGCTGCCACCCCCAACACTGCAACAGATAGCTGCACCCAATCCCCTTCCACCTCCGACAGCGGACCTCGTACAACTCATCATATAGCTATGCTAGTAGCATCTGACCCCACCTCATAATTAGTGGCGTTACTATCAGACACTCCACCAGTCTGAACACTACCTCAAGCAGGTTCCAAGGGAACCTCACACCTGAGGAGTCGAGAAGCAACATGTTGGAGATGAGGGTCATAAGCAACGCATGCCTCACCCCCAACACGCCCTTCTCAAACCACCACCGCACCAGAATCTTGCCAATCAGGTAGTCCCCCTCTACCCTCTCCACCGCCCTATCCACCCCCATCTCCGTCGCATGCCCAAAGCACCATGTCAGCACCATCATTCGTTGATCACGAGGAGTCATCCGAATGGGCAGCCCGTCTATCAGAATCCGTAGAATCTGATACACGTCCTCCAGAGTCACTATCATCTCCCCTATTGGGAGATGAAAGGTGTTGGTGCGGGGATCCCACAAATTGATCAAGGCAATCAGATATGCCCGATCCCCCACCACAAGCTCCAACCGCATCACTTGCTTGAGCCCAAGGGCATCAAGCCAATCCCAATCCACCATAGTCAGCGCATCCCGTGCATCAAAAAATACCGTCGACTGACGGTACCGACTCTTCACAACCTGAAAAACAAAAACAACACAAAAACATTAAAACATGACAACAAAAAAACTGTACAACAATAAAACAAATGTACAACAATGTATACAAACAAAAAAAAAAATTATCCTAGGTTTTTAACCTTAGTCTAAACAAAAAAAACAAAAAATCAAATAAACAACACAAAAAATACAAATTTTAAACTAGGGTTTTTAATCTTAGTCTAAACGAAAAAAACAAAATAAAAAACAAATTTTATCCTAGGGTTTTTAACCTTAGTCTAAACAAAAAAAAAAACAAATAAACAAACAAAAAATACAAATTTTAAACTAGGGTTTTTAATCCTAGTCTAAACAAAAGAAAACAAAATAAAGAGAAGGAGCACCTACCGGTCTCGCCTTGGCTCCGCCACTCGAAGATCCGGTCCTTGCACTCATGGTGTCAGCGAGAATTCGGTAGAGCTCCGCTACGCAAACTCGAACTCCTCCTCCTCACAACTCCAAATCGCCAGAAAAAACAATTGCAAATGAGCCCAAAACCTAGTTTTGGCCCTTATATAGGCTCTTAGGCCCATAATCGTTCCACCCTAGGATGAGTGCTCTAGTTAGCGCTCGTCCCACCCTGGGACGATTACAAAACTAGTATTCGTCCCACCCTGGGACGATTACCAAGCAAGAAATAAAGCAACAAAACAACAAAAATGCAACAAAAAACAATAAATCTGCCAAACAAAAGTGCCTTTGCACTTGACATTCTTGGCATGAAAAACCGATGTCGGGGTCACAAATTGTCACTATCCTACTCCCTAAGAAGGCTACCATATCCGGACCACTCCACGGGAGGACGGATTTTTGACAATTTCAACCCCAATAGGCATCACAAAAAGGGTCAAAACCCACCCAAAAACACATAAAACTGCCGAACAAAGGCACCTTTGCGCCATACATTCTTGGCATGCAAAACCAACATCGGGGTCACAAATTATCACTATCCTACTCCCTAATAAGGCTACCATAGCCGGACCGCTCCACGGGAGGATGGATTTTTGACAATTTTAACCCCAATAGGCATCATAAAAAGGGTCAAAACCCACCAAAAATAGGTTCGATTGTTGGGAAACTGCATAAGCGTTCAACGAAAAACAACTGAAGGCACCCTTACAAAAGTCATCTTGGGTCAAGCGACTCATCGCTTTTCTCATGTCGGTCATTCCCTCATCGATTCGTCGCTTGAGGGGGTAGTCACACTTAGTCACCAATCAACAAATACACACCCAATCAAGGAAATGGCATGCATTCAAAGAATCATTGACAAAGACAATCACGCTCCTGCTTGGGGCAGCAAACAAGCAATAATCACAAGCTGATCAAACACTTGGCATTCTAGAATCATGAACTCAAGGTTCCCATAGACAAAAGGTTGCGCCCTTTGCCTATTCATGATTGAACAATGTCCAAGATCAAGTAACACCTCACCGAAAAAGGTTAACACTTGAGTTAAGCTCCTTAGCTCGTTAGAAGCAAGGATTCAAGAATGCGTGCCCTTTCCATACTTGGGGCATCAAAATTTGGTTAGGTTACTGAGAAACCCTAATCATTAAGTGCTTTGGTTATCTATTTTTGCTCAGCACTGCGCCACGCACAACGCATCCCAAAAAGGGGCATCTATAGACACCAAAACAACACCAATCCGATTATGTGACGACAAGCACTGACCGAATTGGCATACATAGCCCCTAGGGCAGCCCCTAGAGGTTAAACAGTGGTCCTAACCACTCCCAAAGTAGTTTTGGAAGGTCAGAGGTCAATTTGGCACCTTTCAAGCACTCTGCTCCCTATTCGTTCCACCCTGGGATGATTAGATTGCTATTCGCCCCACCCCGGGACGATTAGCAACAATCGCTCCAGGGTGGGGCGAATAGCAGGTTTGATGGGAAAAAGGTCAAACCTTGACAAATGGCAGCCCAGATCCGCCACTCAACTCCACCTTCAATGCATGGGAGTGCGAGTGAGCATTTTTGAGCTCAAAGAGGTAGTCATGGAGCCCTTAATCAGGGAGGAATCTTCTCTCCCCTGGGAAGGCATGATGGCCAAGTGGCGCCCCTGCATGCACATTCAAAGGAGACCCTCAGGTCTATAAAATGGTGAGTCTTCTCACCCCCAAAAAGAGGACAGAGCAGGAGCATTTGGAGCAATGGAGTGCTGCCGAATTATACCCTCACCCTCATTGTGCTTCCTACATCCTTGATCTCTCTTTTGGAAGGGAGGTTATTGGGTGAACATTAGGAGCGCAATCCGGACCCAAAACCCAAACAATTGGCCACAATCCCACACCCAATTTTCTGACACAACCCCCTAGGAGGTTTTGGACCCATCCCAAGTGGATTGGTGTCAAAACCAAGCCCCAAACGGCGGGCGTCCTGCCCTCGGGCGCCCCCCGCACTATTGCAGTCCTAATCGCCCCACCCCAGAGTGATTAGAAATCTATAGCATATTTCTTCACTATTTCTTTTGCATCATGTTTTGTGTGTTTCATATATGTTGCAGTTCAAATTTCAATGCATTCTGACTTGTTTTGACTGTGTTTTCATTGTTTTACGCTTTTACTAACCTACAGGGAGTGCTTTCGGATACAGGGCAATATGGGCAGAATCTGCAAAATCCGACCTTCTGGGTCGTCTCAAAATGCCCCATTTTACCTAACCCCAAGTTTGTAGGTGTTTTGGAGGCCCCTGGATGGGACATTTGGGAGGTCACTTTTGTACGTTTTATGACAGTCCTAATCGTCCCACCCCGGAGCGATTAGAAATATACAACAGATTTCTCGACTGTTCTTTTTGCAGTGTGTCCCTGATGATGTTTACATGCTTCTTTCCAAATTTCATTTCATTCTGATAAGTTTTGATCACTGTTTTAATTATTTCATGTATGCATTAACCGGAGGCCTTGGGGATTGCATGTTTCCCTCCATCCGCATGTGCTATTAATCATTTGTTGTTTCTCTGTACGTAGGATCTCGACACTAGAGGGGCAGCAAGGAATGACAGATGCACTCATGCAAGCGGCGGCGACGTTTGGCCCACCCATTTTGAATGTGGGCACGCGAAAGATCCCGAAGGGAAGCGTACCATCCGTTGGTGTAACAAAATTGTATCGAACGCTCCTAGCCCATGAAAAGGGGGGAGACGTATTGTAACCTGATCTCAAGAAAGATTAATAAAAGAGGCTGCACCTTTGCTTTTGCTTTACATCTCATTTCATTTCGTTCATTTTCCCTTTTCATGCACTTTAAGTTCTTCGCATCTTCGTAGGACTTAGCGTTTCCTTAATACATCTACTTTTGTTTGCATCGCACCCGGTACGCCAGTGCTTCCATAGACATGCTTTCACCTCCTTTTATGCTGCCTTCTGCAAGTATTTCTGCTCATATCATTTATTTTGCTAATTGTTGTAATTCTGCTTTCTGGATTAAGGCATTGGACATTGAGTGAATTTGGAATTCTTGCTGAAGGATACATAGGAAGGAATTGCAGTATTAGTTTATGTTATATGTTTTTCTTTGATTTTTTTTGGTTTAGGCATTAGTTGGTTATTGTGCTGCTCATTCTTTCCCCACCGTTATTGATCACCATTTACATTTCTTTTTGCACTATTTTTAATCTCTTTCCTGCACTTTTGTCTTAAAATCCACAAGTAGTTTAGAAAAGGAGCTGGCCTTCTTCGGAGATTGGAACAGAGGGCATCTATTCCCTCTGGCCTTTCAATCTGTGTTCTAGGTATAGGGTGCATACTTAGAAAAAGTCCTTCCCTGGTGGTGGATCCATGACCAACAGTTTCTCTAGCAGGCTCGGTGGGGCTTGAAGTGTTCCACCTCACAAGCAGTATTGAAGAAGTGATGTTCGCTTTGGTGTTGTCGAATCAAAACATCTGGTGACTCTGCTGATACCCAGACGTCTCAAGTGCTCGAGGACCAATTTGAGACTATAAGGCCTTCATGCATACAATATGGAGAGTTAGAAATACGAAGGAAGAGCCTGAGTACTACAAGCTTGACATCACTGCCTTTGGAGAACGCCCCAGGCTAGTTGGGTCTGGTATCTCCCTGGACAAAGCATCTTCGCAAGAAGATGAGTTTTTCGAGCAGGATCTAGCTTCAGATAGCACTACAACCATCTACCCTCAAAATCCTTCGAACTCTCCAGATCATCAGGCCGATCCAGAACAGCCCGACCTACAGATAGCTGCTTTTGGGACACCCGTTCAGCCCAACCCAAACGTAAATATGGCAAACCAAAATCAAAATCAACAGAACCAACAGTAGCAATAGCAATAACTGACTACACCCAAGCTATTTCCAGCTTGGAATTCTATCGGGCCTCTCAATCTAGTCGAGCAAGCTACCATTCCAGATGCCACTTTGAAGGCCATACCCACATACGATGGTATTGGGAAGACAGCCTACGAGCACATCCAAGACATTGTTGCCTTGGCCGTGTTTCATAGCATCACCGATGAAAGTGTCATGGTCCGACTGCTGGCCCTTTATCTGCGCAAAAAGCTCCTATATTGGTATAGATCCTTGTCGCCTAGCACTATCACCAGATGGGGTCAATTGGCAGGGCAACTAGTGAAAGGATTCAATGAGTTCGCAGACCCGTCGTCTCTGCTACAGTAGTTTACAACCATCCAACGACACCCACAAGAGGAGATAGCAGATTTCAATGTAAGGTTTGTGAGGTCCTGGGAAAGGGTGCCTGCTAAACTATGACCAACCATCGGGCAATCTGCTTACTATTACCTCGGATCCTTCAACTCAGACATTAGTATGATCCTTAAGTTATCCAACGTCAACACTTTTCTCGAGTTGTATGACCTGGCCCAAAAAGCAAAGCTGGATTTGATTGCCAATGGTAAACTTCCACCTAGGATGCCAGCATTGATTTACCCTAATTTTCCTCAATCACAGTATCCTAGTACCTCTACCCAGTCACCTTCTACATCTTCTGCATACCAAAATCCATCATGGAATCCTACACTAGTGGTTTCTCAGTTCTCTGCTCCCCAAGTGCATTTTCTTACTCCACCGGTGCCACATTTTCCATCCCCTCCGTAGTATCTAGCACTGCCTTCTCCTCCGCAGTACCCGACATTACCCCCGATCCTACCGCTAGCACCATTGCCTCCACCATCCCAATCAGTGCATCCAACCGTTGATGTGCAAGCTAAAATACTGCAAGAATTATAGTCTCTTGCTTCTATCTATTGAATGTTTTCCAACGACATGGCTATTATGAATAAGAAGCAGGCCCAGCAGGATATTATACCTAGGAGACCCTATCCTCCTCCGGCGCTTACAAGAGACCAAGTGGCTCAAGCCAATAGACCTCCAGTGAGGAATGCTGCTATCAATGAAGAGTCGAGCACTTCAGATTATGTGCACTAGTGCTCCACCTACAATGATCCGCACAAGGAGGACAGTTCTATGTTGCATCAGCATTATGCCCAAACATTGGCAAGCAACAGCCCGAATGATTAGGTCAACATGATTAGGGAGGTAGATCGCAACTTCGCGATCCAAGAGGAGGAGCAAGTGTCAATTCTGACAAAATATGGTAAAAAATTGATGGAGGTGGACGGCTCACATGTAGCCTCTGAAGGTGTACACCCGACGAGGAAAGGAACAACCTCCAGCAAAAGCTGTCGACAAAGGCCCCTTGCCTCCACCGAAAAAAGAGACAACATTTTTGGCAAAATCCCTAGCAGTGCAACCTCAGGTTGAAACCCAGGAGCAGGCAAGAGAGAAACTTAAGTACCCTTCGTTGACGAAGAGATAGAGAGTGGAGGCCATGCAGCAATACCATTCCAAGTTCGAGGTCGCAAAAGAAATAGAAGCATTTGTATCCTCTACCTCGGCCTACAACATTGTCGATGAGTTGAGGAGGACCCCGACCAAGATAAGCCTGTACGATGCATTGCAACTTCCTGGGCAGGTAGATCCGCTTCAGGAGTCTCTAAAATCTATCAAAAGGGGAAAGCCACTGCAACCTGTGTTAGCTCAGCCCTTGACTACTTCAATCATAGGGAAAAATAGGCCACTATTGTTTTACCTGTCTCTATATATGGAAGGGTGTGTAGTGCACAATTGTATGGTGGATTCTGGGGCATCAACCGTCGTCATGCCAAGGGCGGTCTGCGAGGAAATAGGCATGGAATACACATGAAGCAGCCAAGGTGTGCTCCAACTTGATGGCACTCCTATGAAAGTAGTTGGCATCATTAAATATATTCCCATCCGGCTGCATAAATCTCCTTAGATTATTGTGATACAAGCAGTGGTGGTCGTTGACCTAGAGCCCTACTTCGGCATGTGCCTCTCAAGGGAGTTCACCGCTAAGCTGGGTGGTTTTATGTCTCTTGATTATTCTCATATGGAGGTCCCCTTCAAGGGGAGAAAAGTGAAGATTTACAATGAAAAACCCTCCACCTTCCTAGTTGAGAGACTTCCAGAAGAGGGGCAGCTATATGAATCAGTCCACTTAATGACAGAAGAATTGAAGGAGGTAGACTTAGCGGAAGAGGCCATATATGAGCTGTGGACAAAAGATGAGTTCTCTTTGACCAATTTTAACGCAATGATCGAGTCTGAAATAGGCTGCTATTCCATCACCCAGCCTGAAAAGCCAAAGGAGACAGTAAAGGAAGACATAAGCCCTACCCTGAATGAGCTCTGGAAGCTGTACTTTGATGGCGCCCATTGTAAAAATGGCGCCAGGGCGAGAATTCTCCTAGTTTCACCTTTTGGAGAACAAAAGGATTATTGATACCGATTGGCCTGGAGTTGCACCAACAATGCAGCAGAGTATGAGGCCTTGTGTCTAGGGCTGAAGAAGGCAAAAATGTTGGGAATCAAGCAGTTGCAGATCTTCGATGACTTAGAGCTGATAAGCAAGCAAATCACCAACAAGTGCATCTCAAAGAAGCACTATCTCAAGGCATACCACAATAGGGTCTGGGATTTGATGGAGGCCTTTGAGGCTCTCAATTTCTGGTCCATTTCCTGTAAAAATAACAAGCATGTTGATGTCTTAGCATCTATTGGATCTAGATACTCCCCGGCTGATGATTTAATGCAGAAGCCTAAGGCGGTAAGAACCATCTACAGGCATTCTATGCCTGATAAGGACACCCATTGACAGGTGTTCGACAGTGATGAGTAGATCGTCAATTTTTTAATTCATGAAGCAGAAACCATTAAAAGTAGAGACCCTAATGATGAGGAGTACGAGGTATTGATACAGTTGAAGAATAATCATGTCCCAAAAGGACTGATTACCTTGGAAAGTCTATTTGATCAAAATGACAAAGCAATATCACATCGGATCAAAGTAGATGCCAAGTAGTTAGAGACCTGGAGCTCGAGCCCGACAAAGTAATAAAATTTGGGATAGATTGTACTCTAGAGGAGCTAAAGGAGATCCAGGCTTTGTGCAAAAATTTCCCAGACATCATGGCCTGGTCCTATCAGGACTTGAGGGGATATGATCGGGAAATCATCCAGCACACCATAGAGTTGCAGGAAGGGGCTAGACCCTATAGGCAGAAACATAGGCCTATAAATTTGAAAATAGAGGTGTTGATGAGAGCGGAACTCTTGAAGATGTTAGAGGTGAAAATCATCTACCCTATTAAACATTCTTCCTAGGTCATAAATTTGGTCCCTGCCAGAAAGAAGGACAATGATATCTGCCTGTGTGTTGATTTTCGTAGTCTAAATTAGGCCTCGCTCAAGGACCATTACCCACTTCCACAAATTGATCAATTCCTCCATGTGGTGGCAGGGGCACAACGCTTCTCTCTCCTAGACGAGTTCTATGGATATAATCAGATATGGGTAAGAGACGAAGATCAACACAAGAGAACGTTCACCACCAAATGGGGAACGTTTTCCTACCAGCGCATACCTTTTAGGTTGTCCAACGCTGGGGCCACCTTCCAGATGGCCATGGACTTGGAATTTGGTGAATTGTTAAACATAATAATCATCATCTATCTAAATGACATGACAGTATTGTCACACAAGAGGGAATAACATACCTTGGAAAAGGGGCGCACCCCCAACACTTAGCTTATTTTTTGACAGACTTTTCCCCTAGTGCGCCCAGGAAGAAGGGCGCACTCCGACTTCGCTGCAAAGTCGGGTTGCGCCCCTGACACTTAGCCAGATTTCACTTTGATCTTGCATGATTGTGCACTTCGAGTTCCCTACTGCGCTCCAACTAAGGGGTGCACTCCGACTTCGCTGCGAAGTCGGGTGTCGCCCCAACACTTAGAAATTTTCGGAGAACACCTCTGTTCTGGAAACTTTACTGGGGGGAAGAAAGGGAAGAGAAGAAGGGGGAATGAAATTGCATGGAAGAGGGAGAAAGGGAGAAATGAAGGAAGGGAGAATGAGGAGGAGGAAAGGAAAAGAGCAGCCCACTTACAAAAACCAAAAACATGGCACCTTGTGCAAAATGTGGCAACATTCCTGGCGGCTCGCGGGGTGTTGAGCTCGCCTCGACGCAAAGAACCATGCCTTTATCCTTGGGGCACAGAGGAACTTCCATCCCCTGCTTTCTGCTGCTCTGTTCGCTTCTCTTGGGGCAACTGTTCTTCTGATTCACTTTCACCAGTTGCCTCCTCAGTCTCGCCTTCTGAATCTGAGGGTTCTTCACTTTCGGCCTCCCACTTGCTTATGTGTTCGAACGCAGCCTTAGCTTGATCCCAGACTGCGGCTTGGAAGGGCACGGGGTTGCTGATCTCTCTGAGTACTGCATGGAATGCAGTGACCGCATGCAGGTCAATGGTGTTATATATTTTTTCCCAAATCCTCAAGGGAAGAGTTGATTTTGCAATACTTCGAAACCATCTGGGAAATCTGAACTTCCTAAACTGGCTCTGTCCAGCTATCAATTTCAGCTATATCTATCTCGAAGGACAGCCAGTTCTCCTTAACCTGCTCCAGGGTGAGGAACTCACCATCTCTGATGTAGCTCGGACACCCGTGCTTGGACAGAATGTGAAAGGGTGCCAGGAGAATGTGTCTTTCATGCTCTAAAGCGTCCAGCGCCTTCCTGGCTGCTCTGATTTTTTTTGTCCTGGTAAAATAAGTATGCAAGGTTACCCTTGCATCCGCCCACTCCGAGGCAAGTTAGGACATGGGTGCGATTTGGAAGCCTTTGCGCTCAAATTCCTCAAGTTTCATAGCCAGGTCCAGTCACTGCCTCGCCTGGTGTTCGGCTTCCTCCACCACAGGATTTCCCTGGGCGGACACTTCTTCATTCCTGGATACGAAATCCAGAACTGAAAAGGATTTAACAAGGTTGGGCTTGCAACCTTGTAGCAGACTAGCGCGCATCTCCTTCGCCTTGCTCTTGGAAAAGGCCGTCGCTTGTGATGCTTTCTCTGTAAGCTACGACTGTGCCTTTTTCAGCAAATCTTGCAGTTGCAAGACCTGTTCTAGCATCGCTTTCTTTTGTTCTGATAGTTGCTCTGCCGTCTGCTTTTGAATTGCGGTCTCCTACTGAGAGGCGGCCAGCTGAGCCTGAAGATCTATTTCTTGCTATGCTAACCCTAATTGCGCAGTAACCCTAGCCAAGTCCTCTTCGAGCTGCCTTGTAGTATCTTGCAGCTAACGCTTCCTGGGTCTTGAGATGCTTAACAAGGAGGTTGTCTGTTCTATGATGAATACCTCAAATTTTGTATTCTTCGTTGATGTCGTCAAAGTTCTCCTTCGTCTGCAGCTCATAGTCCACCTCAGTCATGTCACGGAGAGGCTTCTTCACCTTAGGAATCAGTTTTTCTGTTGTAAGCACTCTCCGATCTAGGTCGAACTTTGTGCGTTTGACCGGGGAAGCTATCTCTTTGGCCCTTCTGCGCTTGACGCCCTAAAGAAAGGAGGCTAATCCCCCCACGGCTCTTACTGCCAGAGGCTGGTCCTCGGTGATACTCATGAAATCGAGGTCTTCCAACGCCTGGGCTTGCTACGGAATTTTCCCTGCGAACAGTGAAGTGGGAGGGATTCCAGAGGGGGTAGCAACATTTGATGGCGACTGGGCCCTAGGGGTGATAGGAGTCTAAGTGGAGGGCTCCGATAGGGTTTTGGACGGTTGGGGAAAAGGATGCAGAGATGTGGGAGCAGCTTCAGCACTGGCCGCAGGTGAAGGCTCTAGGGTTTGGATCAGCGATTGGAAGGCGTTGGGATCCTGAGCAAACTGGTCAAATGAGTGCAGGTCGCTAGATGGTGGGGTAGCTTGAGAAGCAGAAGACACGGCTACGGCTTGCCCTGATGGAGTGGAAGATGGGGTTTTTGTAGGGCTGACGTAGACTTGGGCAAGAGGGACGTAAGACGTACCTACGAGATTCGCCTGAGCCGACGCTGGAGGGATGGTCGCAACCTGGATGTCTGTTTTTGGTTCAGGGCTGTCTAAAGAGATAAACCCTGGCGCTGCTGCTTGCGACTGCTGTGCGGCTGATTGCTGTAGTGGCTCCTTAGGCCGCTTGGTCCTTTCGACCCTTTTCTTCTTTTTCTCTCCTGATGTTGTGGCTGGTTCAGAGGAAAGCGGCAATAAAGGGGCGGCAGGCACTGATGTTCCCATGATAAAATTGTACTTGGGTCATGCTAGAAGAATGCCTGCCGCACCAGGTCTGTTGGCTGGTAGCGCAGATGTCTTTTCTGCTAGAGGGGCCAGCTCAGGAGTTGACCTTTCTGAACCTTGCACTGCTTCGGGCACTGTCATAGGAGCTACAGGCTGCATCAGGCCCGCTTGGCTGCTGGTGGGAGTCGCACTAGAAGTCACGGGCATTGACAATAACTGAGAGGTGGCCCTCCTTTTATACCTTATATTTGTGCCTCGGGGGACCTAATTGCAAAATTCGAAGGGCTGCCACGTGTCGACGTGTTCGTCATAAAGTGCCGAAAACTCATCATCAATGGCAAGGTTTCGCCGGCTTGATTTGTCATGTTGCGTGCGACACCTCATCTTCCAGCATTCGAGGATTTTGTCCTTATGCCAGTTGAGTGGTGCCACCTTAGCGAGGAACCTTTTGAAGCCAGATGACTCCATCCGATGGTCCGGGTTTTGCTCAGGATCGTAAGTGACCTCCTCGCAGTAAAATTCATGCCATGGTGGCCATGATTACATCAAGTGAATGCGCCAGTGGAGATCTGCACTTGTCCTATTTCTTCTTTCTTGCATGATTTCAGGTCTAGGACAGATGTGAGTTAATTTTCCCTGGACCCCGATTGGGTCGTACTTCCAGTGCTGCGGCATAATCAGGCCCATATCAATGAGCTCCCGCTCAAGATAAACATGCTGCCCGATTTCGAAGACTTGAATATTGGCCCAGGTCATAGGATATTTGAATATGTTACCTCTCTTTTTTTCGTGGCCGAATTCTTCTTCGACATAATCCATCTGTCGCGCAACCTCTATCCCGAACTAGTGGTCAGTGCAGAAGTAGGGCAGCAAACACGGCTTTCCCTTGAACCCGTAGATTCGGACAACAATGCCTTGAGTCAACCTGAAGGTATCCCTGAACTCATTGTTCCATAGGTACTTCGTCATAACTGCCAATGGGCGAGTCGCACCACGGTTGAACAATCCCATTGCCTGGCCTAGAAATTGAATATTAAAATCATAAAATGAGCCCTTCTGGCACAGGACCTCAGTCCATTCGTACACAGGGAGCGACTCTCCTTGTTTGCTCACTTTCTTTAGGTTAGGGACGTTCATCCGGTAATGCATGTGGTACAGGCACAGCCATGTGAGGAAGGAGCAAAATCGAAAGTCCGTGGACTGCTTCTGCTATAGCCTTACCAGGTTTGAGTGAATTGCATATGCCATCCAGTCTGCCCAGTCATAGAAGATAGGGCGCTTCCCGATTTTCTGCACCGTGGAATCATAGAATTCTTCGTGCAGGATACACTCGGCCATTGCCAGCTGGAACGGCCGCACCACTCTGTCAGAGTCGTAGTTGAGGACCCATGATAGAATGATATAGATATATCTATTTTCAAATTGGTCCAGCGGTATGGGGCCAGTTGGCCACTGTCTAGCCGCCAACGAGGTCTTTAGCTCTTAGTCCAAAAACTCTCTCATTCGCTTTGTCTGCGAAAATTGGCTGGTCTGCTCGTCTATGCTCACCCTTATGACAATTGCGTCGAGGCTGTACTGAAGCCCTGGGGCGAACGCTGGCTGGACGCTCTCTCAAAAAAGAGTGAACATCACCTTTCCATTGTTGTCGCAGACCTGCCTGACATCTGGTTTGTAATTTTCTACAATCGCTTCAACCAGCTCTGGGCACCAGTGGGTCGGAGGACACAGGAACCAATAAAGTTTTGACTTATATGCGGCTCCGAGGTGGTGGGAAGGTGAAACCTTATCCACCCATTTCGCGACATTCAGATGTAGCTTCGAGAGACTGATGGAAAAAGAACCATCTCTGTATCTAGATAAGTAGTTGATTGGTGGCGGCGGAGTCTGGCCAACTACGCGCCTCTTCATTTGAGATTTGGATTTCTTGCCTTTCTGCGGCGCTGCGCTCTCATGGGCGCTAGACTCTGGAGACTCCTCAGCTTCGCGCGGTTCTTCATTAGATTGCGCCTGTACGGGCGCTTTTCCCTTATCCATCTTTGTCAAAACCAACGGAGGCAGGAACTCGGCTTCAGAACTTGTCAGTTTTATTCCCTGCTGTCAGGGAGTCAGCTCGAACACTATGAATTTTCTGGTTGCGCCAGGGTCCTTTTGTAGACAGTGACTGCAGCATTAAATTGCGCAAGGGAGGGAGTGAAGGTAGTTAAATTTGGGTTGGTGGAGGCGTTATGATCTTGGCGGCTACGCATGGGCATTTTTTTTTGAAAAACGTACTTTACTAGTCGTTGGCCCAAAACGCACCTTACCCTTTAAATGTATCTTCATGGGTAATTGCGCAATCATTTAAAACCTTCTTGAACCATGTGCCGTAGCTGACGTCACTGTCATCAATTGGGCACACTTTTCAAAGGACCTTGCAATTAATTAACCCAACTTTGCCATGTGTCGGACTTTGCACCGGGCCCACACTTACAAACTTTTGGCGCTTTTCGTGATGAGTCGTTCGGGCTTCACCCGGAATTGGGGGCACTGTCCGACTTCGCTCGGAATTGGGGGCGCGGTCCGACTTCGCCCAAAAAAGGGGTGCACTTCGGACTTCGCCCAAAATTTGGGCGCACTTCGGACTTCGCCCGAAAAACGGGCGCAATCCGAACTTCGCCCGAAAAACGGGCGCAATCCGAACTTCGCCCGAAAAACGGGCGCAGCTTGGATTTTACACTTATCGTTTTCAGCTTTCCGTGCCAGCTTACCCAGGGTGCGCCCAAGAATGGGGGCGCACTCGGACTTCGCCCGAAAAACGGGCGCAATCCGACTTCGCCCACCAACATGGGCGCAGTTCGACACTAGGCATTTCTTTGTAGTCTGCCACCCGACTGCGCCCTTTGGAGAAGGCGCAGCCCGACTTCGCTGCGAAGTCGGGTGGGCAGCCAGACTTAGGCATTTCAGCTTTCTTTTAACTGCTCTCTTCCCCACTTCGCACCATTTGATGGGCGCTACCCGACTTCGCTGCGAAGTCGGGTTTTTGCCTCAGACTTGGGCTACTGGAAACTATAAACAAACAACCGAAATATTTACATGCTGGAAACTGGAAATACAAAAAGGGAAATCTGTACAAGGAAGGACCCTTTCGGGTGCCTTCAGCGGTGGTACATTTTCAGGTGGGACCCGTTGACGAGAATAGGGAGAGAATGTCCCTTCATATCTCGGAGCACATATGCATTGAACTGATTAACCCGAGCAATCTAATAGGGACCCTCCCAGAGGGCATCAAAATTTTCGTGGTTGCCGGGTTTCGCCTTCAACGAGTCCCATTTCAGCACCAAGTCCCCGATTTTGAAATCTCGGGCAGTGGTGCCTTTTGCGAACCAGCCTTGGGTTGCTTCAGCGTGTTTGGCGAAGGCCTGGTACGCTTTCTCTCTATTTTCCTCCAACTGCAGAAGTTGGCAAAGTCTGTCATCTACCGGATCCCCGCTGCCTCTCTCTTCATCAAGCATCCAAAGAGCGGGTATTTCAAGGTGAGTTGGCAAGACAGCTTCTTTGCCGTATACGAGCGCATAGGGGGACGTTTTGATGGACTTTTTGAAGGAGATTCTGTCCGCCCATAGCGCCCGGTCCAGGAGTAGGTGCCAAGTCCTCTTGTTTTTCTCTACTGTCCTTCGAATGATCTTCAGCAGATTTTTGTTGGTGGACTCGGCGAGACCATTCCCCTGTGGGTAGTAGTTGGAAGACATCTTGTGATAGATGCCAAATTTGTTGGTGTACTCTGTGAGTACAGCGCCTGCGAACCCTGGACCATTGTCTATCACTATTGACTCGAGGACCCCGAAACGGGTAATCAGGCTCTCAAGGAATCTGATGACTGTCTCTTGGTCAGCATTCTTTGTGGGAATCGCCTCTGCCCACCATGTGAAGTAGTCAGTGGCGGTTAAGATAAACTTGTGGCCTGCTGCAGAGTCCGACGAAATCACCCCGATGAAGTCCAGACCCCATTGCTGAAATGGAGTCTCGGCTTGGATCGGTTGAAGGGGCAGGGGTGCTTTTCTATTCCTGCCAGCAAATCTCTGACATTGATCACACTTGGTACAGACCGTATGAGCGTCTGTAAATAGAGTGGGCCAGTAGTACCCAGCTCTAATTATTTTTAAGGCCATAGGCCTTGTGGAATGGTGACCCCCAGGCATCCCGGAGTGAAATTCTCCAAGGACCCTAGACTGGTTTGTTTTTTTGATGCACCGCAACAGGATGCCATCGATGTTTTTAAAGTAGAGCCCCTCAGGGCGAAGAGTGTACTTCAGAGCACCCAGCTGAAACCTCCTTCTTTATGAGGCGTTCATGTGGTCTGGACATCTTCCGATGCAGAAGTATCTCACCAGGTCATCTATCCAGTCGCACTCCTCAGGTAAGGAGTTAGCTAGGTTGATGTGTGTTTCTGGATCCTCCCACTCGCAGGCGGATATCTCGGCTGCTGCGCTTCGGGCTAGCTCCTGGCACAAGGCTCGGCCTCTAATTAACTTGGTTGGCTGCACTTTGATGTCGAACTCCTGGATTTTGGCAATCCATCCTGCTCTCTTGTGTCCCGGCTCTCCTTGAATGATGAAGCTTCGGACGTCCGGGTGGATCACAAAGACAATGATCTTGCTCTGGGAGACAAAGTGCCTGAACTTTCGAAGAGATTTCATGATAGCGTGAACCTGCCACTCTATAAAGTTGTAATTTTCTTCGTGTGGCTAGATCACTTGGCTCAGGAACGCAATGGGGTGCTCCTCGCCATCATCTCCCTTTTGGGTCAGGACTGCGACGTAATTCTCTGGTTCTCCCACCATGTACAGGATGAAATATTTGGAGTAGTTCGGGTTTATCAACACCGACGCTTGTGCAATGCGAGCTTTTATTTCCTTGAAGGCTTGCCCCCTTTCTTCAGTCCATAAGAACTCAGTATTCTTTTTCAGCAATTCGGCCATGGGCTTGATTACCTGTGCAAAGTCTGGTACAAACTTCCGCATGAAGTTGATTTGGCCGAAGAAGGACTGAAGCCCTTTCTTGTAGATTGGGGCGGGCAAGCAGAGGCCTCTGCTCTTTCAGGGTCCACGGCTAGGCCTTTCTCGGAGATGACATGCCCTAGCAGTTTTCCTTCTTTCACCGCGAAGACAGACTTCTTCGGGTTAATGGAGATGCCGAATTCGCGACACCTTTCAAATATTTTCCGCAGGTGAGGAACATGGTCCTCTCGTCTGTGAGAGAATACAGTCATGTAATCCAAGTAGATGACAATCACTTTGTTGAGCAGCTCTCGGAATGCCAGGTCCATGGCTCTTTGGAATGTGGCGCCAGCATTGGATAAGCCGAATGGCATGCGCTGATAAGCAAACCTTCCTCATTTGGTGGTGAACGTCGTCTTGTGCTGGTCCTCATCCTTGACCCATATCTGGTTGTAGCCAAAAAAACCGTCTAAGAGGGAAAATCTCTGGGCTCTAGCAACTATATGGAGGATCTGATCAATCTGGGGCAGCGAGTAATGGTCCTTGAGGGAGGCCTGATTCAGATTTCTAAAGTCCACATAGAGACGAATATCTCTGTTATTTTTCCTCATAGGGACCAAGTTCACAACCCAGGATGAATGCTTGATGGGGTAGATGATCTTAGCTTCCAGCATCTTCAAGATCTCTGGCCCATGCACATTGCTTCAAAATACAAGCGTATATTATCCATAATCTCCATTAACTGTGAAAAATAGTCAACCGCTTGCTGATCCATGTTGTTTGACAGGTCCATAAAATTCGGTACCCGTACCTGAAACACTTGAGACCATAGGTCCTATTGTTCCTCATCCTATTGTTCCTCTTGTACTACCTATTTTCCCTTGGATGTTGTTGACTTATGACTGCTCATCTGCGGTTCTGCCCTATTCTCTAAATCGGTCATAGGTGGAGGCTGTTCTCCCCCTATCTCAGCCACCTCTTCTTGTAATATTTCTCTTTCCTCTACCTGGATAGGGTCTTCCCATGAGTGTCCTGCAGTTCTTGCTTCCTTTGGGATTCGGATTCCCTTCGCTACAGGTGTGGTAATCTCTCTTGGATTACCTAATTGTGTTTCCTCGTTCGCAGCAAATAGCTCGTCAATTGATATTGCCCCTAATGTTGCTGCAAATGCAGCTGGTCTAACCAGTGAGTCCCCAACTGGCTTTGGTGAGCTGGCACCAACCTGGAATGTCGCTTTTGCAAAATACTCTGTGGGTCCAATGTGGACCACTGTACTGGATCCCGCTATCGGATTGTGAAGGGCTGAAGGAATGTTGAGATCCATCTCCACCCCCTAATGAGTTTCTAACTGTCTTTGGATTGAGCGAGCTGTCTCTAAATTTCGTTGAATGGTTTGCAATGCATCTTTAGAGAGAGCTGGGGGTGGCTCATCAAACCGTCCCTTCTTCTTCCTTTGTACTATTTCTGGTGACTAGGTAACTGTCTGTTCTGTGGCTGTTTGCTTTCCTAGCCATTGGGTATCCTCCCCTTCTAAAGTAGTCACCATATTCTCCTGCCTCGGTGGTTTATGACATATTTGTTTCACTTTCACCTTCTTCATTGGTGTAGTCCTCTTTTCCAGTGGTTGTGCATCCATCCACCGCAAGACACTTGGGGCTAATTCCAGAATTTTCTTCTTCGGTCCAAAGTCGGGAATCCATACTCCTGCTCACATGGCTACGTCCAAAATTAGCCTAATGGCATGAAATGCCATGGAGAAATTCTTCGTTACTATTGACATAAATTCCTGGATGCGGAGCGACAGATGTTGTGCCCAATCATAAGCAACTCATGTATCTATTCCCTGCAAGTATGAAATCAACCATATGGTCAAATCTGAACTCCTCTGTTCCCCTGATAATATAGCCATAATGATGTTCATTATCACTTCTAGCCCAGTATGTCTCAACTGCGTCTGTTTGATGCCTCTTCCACCATGGGTGTTAAGCATCGTATCCACTTCTGCCCTGGCCAGAGTAGTGACGCTCATAATCAATTCTAGCGTCTTCTTGGGGTCTACCCTTTTGTTCACCACTGGCTTACCCTTTGTGGGTAGTCCGAATACGTGCTAAAATGACTCAGGAGAGAAGTCCACTGTCACCACCTTATCTCCTATGCACACATAACTTCTGTAGTTGTCCTCATCGTAGTTCTCCAGCAATTGAATTAGATAACCCTTAAAGAACTCTTTATCAAAGTTTGAGACTTGTAGTATAAAATGTACTCCTACCTCCTTAAGTCTTCCCTTGATAGGGTTATCATAAGTTGCCTCTACCCACCATTGTCGGGAAAAATCACTTGTTGGACAAGTCCATGTAATCTCTGTGGCGAGAATTGGTGACTTCCTTTCTCATTTTGCTAGCCAATTCTGCTGCCTCCCTCCGCATTCTCGTCTGCATTGGGTTCTCTACTTGTCCACGCACCTCGTGCTCCAGGTGATGTCGCAGCCTCTTTGCCGACACGGACTCTATTTCTGATTCTGCCTGACTTGGAGCCTTGTCAGGTCTATGACTCATCTTTCCCGCTCCAACTGCTCAGCTGCCTTCCTATACGTCTATCCTTTCCAGCCAGACGTCTAAGAATTTTCTAGACGTTTTCCTTACCAAGATTCCAGATGTCTGCAATTTTAGTTTGGACGTCTGCTTCCTGGTTCAGATGTCTACCTGGACGTCTACTTTGCCTGTCTAGACGTCTGCCTTACCAGGATGCCAGACGTCTACAATTTAAGTTTGGATGTCTGTTTCCTAGTTCAGACGTCTACCTGGATGTCTACTCTGCCTATCCAAAATTCTGCCTAGTTGTCTACCTGGACGTCTACTCTTCCTGCCCAGACGTCTGCCTGGTTGTCTGCCAGACGTCTACTCTTCCTGCCCAGACGTCTGCATGGCTGTCTGCCAGACGTCGGTCCTCCTCGACTAGACGTCTGCTATGCCCTAGACGTCTGCTCGAACGTCTGCTTGCCTAACTCGTCTGACAAAAATCCTCCTAGGCTAGATGTCTGCTTTGCTCCAGATGTCTGCTATGGCACGCTATCTTCACCACCCTCTTAGCTGCTTCCTCTCTTGCCAACCGTGCTCCTTGCCTTCTCCTATACCTGTAATTATTTGGAATGGTGAAAAATGGATGCTTAGCCTCTTGTGCATGCCATAACGGTTTCCCCAACCGCCACCTAGCAACCGTTTCCTCTATGCACGCCACCTAGCTAGACGTCTAGATTTTAGACGTCTAGGGGTGTTGTTTTGTCCTTTTCCTATTTTTTTTGATTATTTTAATATCTCCGACTAAACCGCACAGCCATGCCGATGCGGAATTCGAAGATATCTGGCCTCTCATTCCTGCTATGACGGCTTCGGCTATCGAAACTGCTAAAACCGTCATCACCCCTTGTTTCTGCTTCATCCGACTCTTGTCGTCTCCGACGATTACTTTGTCTGTGGCTGGTTTTGGGCTGAGGTTGCTCCGGGCGTCTAACTCTATACCTTGGTACAAATCGCTAGTCTGGCTGCTCTGCTTCCAGTTGTTGTCTAGCTCCTTGTTCTAGTAACTGGTGCCTACTTCCTTGACGTCCCGTGTTCTGCTGACTTCTTTCTGCCGCCACCCATATTTGTTCCATCCAATCCTCTACTAGACGGATTTCTCTTTCGTCTGGACTGTCGATATTTGGATCAAATTCTTCAATTACATCCTCCAGGGGTCTACTCATAGTACTCTGATGTGCCAGTACTACTGCTGGGGGATCCGGATGTCTCTGCCATGTAATCCATTTCGTGCTTCCGTCATGGCACCGGATGATTACACAATCATCCAGGTAATGAAACATTTCCCTTCTCTATTCAGGTCGATCAAGTATGTTGTGGTCAGGCTGTTGGGGTCCCGACTGTCTCCGATTTCGGTTATTTCTTCTGGCTCTTCTGCCTCTTCCTCGGATTTCGCCATTCTGCGGTTGCTCAACAACTCTTACTTGATTTCTTCGTTTCGCATTAATATGCCCATTCCAGGTTCCTCTCCTCCCGTGAACCTGGTTCCTGTGGCCTCGGCCTCTTTTCGATCGAATCTCCCTATTGTAGGGCTGTCGTACTCCCAATTGCCCGAGATTTAGTTGGTCCCTTTGTCATTCTTGACGACGTCTTCGGTTCCTACGAGCTCGCTGAGGTTGGCCCATAGGACTAACCTCAGGAGCACGTAGTGATGGGTTAATTGTGGCCATGCCCATTGCCGGACCGTGCGGTTCAGCAAGTGGTCTGGTCGACCTAGGGGTATCCTGAGTTGAATTTCTCCCACTCTGGTTACCGGGATGGAGGTTAACCACACTCCTCCCTTGGTCAGGTAAGTCTTGGTCACCGAGTGGCTCTGATGAACCCTCCGGATTCCTCAAAATACCTCTATTTCGGCTTTGATTAATGAGTTCGGCCCGAGAGCTCCCTTCTTGGTGTTGGTTTTCTGGGGTTACGTTATGCAGAATTCGCAACCTTCGGTCTGCTCTTAGCAATCTCCTTCGCCACCTGGCTTCCTCGAAGCGCCGCTGAGGTGCACATTGTGCTAAGGCTACCTGATATTGTTCTGAAAATTTTGAGTTAGTACTTGAATTGTTCACGTTTTCATATGCAGATATGGGCCAATTGGAAGTCTCGTGGACTCGATGTTCCAGCCTTCTCACTTCCCTCCTGTGTCGCCTGAGGTCCAATTCTGCTAGCCTGTATCGGGCTACTTCTTCGCGGTCAGTAGGACGCTGCATGGCTGCGGAATATGGAGTTCTGAATCATCGAGGTACTGACAATTCCACTGTTTCATCTGTACTTGTGTTAGCAAGGTTCAGTCCTTCTGAAGAACTTCCACTCCCGATCACCTGTGTTTCATCTGCAAACCGTACTCTTGTCTGTTGATCATGAGTCAAGTGTCGTGGGCTTCTTTGGGGACTTACTTGGGGAATGTCGGGATCAGGTTGATTTTCATCACTACTTGATTTATCCTGCCAACCTCTTTTTCTTGTTCCCTCTGTTGCTACCTGGACATCCCTCCAATTGATTGCTGCCATCTCTTCTTTTGTTATTCTGTAATTGGCAGTTGAACTCTGTCCTGCTTCCCAGACCCTCGGTCTTTCAGGTGATTCCACTTGTTCTTCAGATCTTGCGACTCGTGCTTCGTCTGAGTTTGCTGAATCTTCCGAGTTCAGTCTTATCCTTAATGTGGCTGAGGATGAACTCATGGACTGGTCGTCTGATGCTACTGCCTTCTCTCTCACCCTCTCCCCTTGGTCTGCATTGGTTAAGGAAAATAGACTGCTTGCTGGTGAGTTGCCCGATTCAGTCCTTCGTTCTTCATCCTCCTGTTCCGCCCATTCATCTCTGCGTACCTCCTGACGTTCTTCAATTCTCTCCATAGTGGTCTCCAACTCCTGGATGACTTGCTCTCGCAACTGGCTATTGTACTGTCTCAAAGTTTCATACTCTTCGTGCAATCTTTGAGTTTCCAACTGCATTTGTTGTAGAATTCTTGCCGCCTCTTCGTTTTGTCCTTCTCCCAGAATTTGTAGGACAACTTCTGCTGGTACCTGAAGTTGTTCCTCTTCGCTATTCGGAGCGGGTTGTTGTAACTGTTGTTGTTCACCTCTTCCAGTTACCGATCCTTCTTCGGTTCCAAATAGCCATTCCAGGTTATGACTTCCCTCCTCCCGAACAACATCACTCTGCTCGTCATTGTCTGGAGTTTGAGTACCTGGATTTGATTCATCTCTCCTGGTTCTAGGATTTTCCTCTGATTGTTCTAAACCGATCATGTTTATCTGAACATGGGGCCTGTATAGTTTTAGTTTAGAACCGTTTATTGCTTCGGGGCAGATTGTTCCGTCCAGTTTCCTCAGTCTGACTGCCCCGTTCTCCAATACCTCTTCCACTTGGAAGGGTCCAAGCCATAAGGTTTTCAATTTCCCAGGTTTGATCTCTCTTTTTCCATTATATTTGAGGACCAATTCACCAACTTTTAGGTCCATCTTCCGAAGATGCTTGTCATGCCAAAATTTTCTCCTTTTCTGTGATATCTCCGTTGCCCATTGTGCCATGACCCTTTTCTCCCCTAGTCGAACCAATGTTGTCAGTCGCTCCTCGACGCTCTCTTCTTCGCTTAGTCGGTTGTCGGCTGCTACCCTCAGGCTTGGTACCAAGAACTCTATCGGTACCACTGCTTCTTGCCTGTACATTAGCTGAAAGGGTGTATGGTTCGTTGTTGGTTTGAAAGTAGTCCTGTATGCCCACAGTATTGCTGGTAACCGTTCCTCCCAGTCGGCTCCTTCCACGCCGCATGTCTTGTACATGATAGAAACCAAGATTTTGTTAGTTGCCTCTGCTTGCCCGTTCGCCCTCGGGTAATACGGGCTGGACAAGGAATGAAAGATCTTGAATTCCTTCGTTAAGTTCTGAATAATCTCGTTCACGAAATGGCCTCCTCTGTCACTTGTCAGATGAAGGGGTATCCCAAATCTGGTGATTACTTGTTCGTACAAGAAACGAGTCGTGCTTCTTGCCGAGTTGTCAGGTAGGGCTCTAGCTTCCACCCATTTCGTGAGGTATTCTGTAGCGACTACAATATATCTGCATTTTCTTCTCGCGACTTGTCCGTAATGGACCTACAAAATCCAACCCCCATCTCTCGAAGAGTTCCTGAGGTTGTGTCGGATGCAAAGGCATGAAGTCCCTCTTTAATGGCTTCCCCGTTCTCTGACACGTATCACATGCCTTGACAAAAGTTGTCGCATCGTGATAGAGGGTGGGCCACCATAGACCTGCCAACAACACTTTCCTTGCTGTTGCATCTGGTCCCATGTGTCCTCCTGCCAATCCCTCATGTGTCTCCTTTAGGGTCTGTTGAACTTCGTCCTCCATTATGCATCTTCGCAGAATCTGATCCTCCCCCATCTTGTAAAGCAATCCTTCAATCAAGGTGAAGGGTGCTGACTTTGCAATCACTTTTCTTTGTTCTGTCGTCGTCATTTCTTTCGGCAGCTCTCCTGTCGATAGGTATTCCCCTATGTGTTTGTACCATACCGGTATGGTACTGATCGCAAATAATTGCGCATCGGGGAATTCGTCAGGTATTCCTCCTTTTGCAGGTTCACCGGAGTGTATCCTTGATAACTGATCGACTATTACGTGCTTCTTTCCTGGTCTGACAACTATCCGAAACACGAACTCCTGCAAGGTGACGAGCCATCGGCTTACTCGTCCGTATATTGTTGGCTTGTTTATTAAGTATAACAGGGCCTGATGATCCACATAGAAAGCAAACGGGTTAGCCAGTAAATAGTGTCTAAACTTTTGCACTGCATACACCATTCCCAATGCTTCCCTCTCTATTGTACTGTAGTTTTTCTTGGCTCTTGACAGTAGCCGACTTATGAAATACATGGGCTGATCTAACCCAAATTGGCCTTCCTGAGCCAAGGCACATCCTATTGCAAAGTTTGAGGCGTCGACATGTACATGAAACTCCCTTTCCTAGTCTGGAAAAACTAGGATTGGTGCCTTCACCAAATGTCCTTTCAATCCCTCAAATGCTTCTTGGTGTTCTTCTGTCCATCTAAACGGGACACCCCTCCGTGTGAGAGCATCCAGTGGGTGTGACATGAGAGCATAGTTCCGGATGAACCTCCTGTAGTACCCCACTGTTCCCAAAAAGGTCTTTACTGAGCTCACATCATGTGGCTCCTCCATCAGCAGTACTACCCGAATTTTGTCCGGGTCGGGTTTCAAACCCTGTTGGCACACTATATGCCCTAACAGTTTTCCATAAGGCACCATCAGGACGCACTTATCTGGATTCAGTGATATGCGGGCGTTCCTGCATAGTCCCATACACTCTTCTAATGCCTTTAAGTGTTCTTGCGTCCGGCCATAGAGTGACCAATCATCCAAAAAAGCTTTGAAGTTGCCTGTAGCCATCTTGTCGAATATGTATAAGATGATTCTCTGGAAGGTGGTTGGTGCATTGCACAGTCCAAACGACATTCGGTTGTAAGCGTATATCCCGTTCTCCACCACAAAGGTTGTCTTTAGCTTATCCTCCTCCGCAATGCTGATTTGGTTGTACCCCGAGAATCCATCCAAAAATGAATAGATCTCGTGACCTCGCTACCTCTTCTAGAATGGAGTCTGTGAATGGGATTGGGAAGGGGTCCTTAATAGTTACGGCGTTCAAACTTCTGAAATCCACGCAGATTCTGATTTTGTCTGCTTCTCGTTTGAGCGTGATTACGATGGGAGACACCCATTCGCTTGTTGTAACTTTAAAAATTATGCCTGCATCCAGCATCTTCGCAATCTCCGTGTTCACCCGAGCTGCGTATTTGGGGTTCATCCTGTATGGTCGCCTCCTAACAGGTCGAGCTCCATCAATCAACGTAATCTTGTGTACACATAGTTCGGGTGGAACTCCCTTTAGGTCCTTATATGTCCAGGCAAAAACATCTTTATACTTCATAAAGATCTTAATTGCAGCTGCCTTCAGCACTGGATCCCAATCATCCCCACACTTAATCATCTTATTCTCATCTCCCTCTCCTAGGTTTACTTGAATCATTTTTGGTCCTTCATACTTGATCGATTCAGGGTCTCTCCCGGCTTTTAATACCTCAATGGGGTGGGCTGGCTTAACATCAATAGCTGCTTCCCCCATTGTATACTCTGCAAAGTTTTTGGGAAACACCCACTTCTCTCTCTCTTTATCCTTTTCTGCTGATGTCTGTCTTTTGTTACTGTTTCCCTCTTCAGTTTCTCTCTTTTTATCTTCCCGCGTTTCACCTTCTGTAGTGATGCATAGGCATTGCGGAGCGAATACCTCATAATCCTCCATCTGCCAATGGAGTAGACCCTTATCCTGGTCTTGCTCATCCTCTGTACATTCCTCCAAGTGCAACACTCCTTCATCCGGTTCATACCCCATTTCGCTTTCGGATAACAAAGATTCTGAGTCGTCTGAAGTTGCGATGTCCTGACTCACTGTCTGATTCTTCAGATTGATCACATACTTGTGCTGCCCCTGTTTAAAGGATAGACGCTCTTTCTCCCAGTTATGGTTGACTTTCGTAGTTCTCAACCATCCGCGTCCTAGCAATGCATCATATGCGGGCTTCTGCATAGCTATAATTACAAAATCAAGGACAAAGTCCTGCTCTGCTATGCGTATTCTTTGGTTCATCAGAACGCCAATTGTTTCGATGCCGTATTGATCAACACCATACAACTTGAAATTCGGAGATCGCAAGGCGGGTTGCCCAATAGTCCGCCATGTCTTTTCCGGCATCACGTTCACGCTAGATCCTCCGTCCACAATTACTTGACTTAGTTTATGGTCCAAAATCTCCATATGGACCATAGCAGGTCTCCTTCCTGCTTCTATCATTAGAATTGTGGGGTCTATGAATTGCTCTTGTTTGATTGCTGCTACCTGTCGCGGTTCATCCTTCCTCTTGATGACTTCGCCGATCGTAGCATACAACTCAGGTACTATGGTGAACAGGTTCGCCACCTTCACCTCTACCGTTGTGTTCAATACCTGTGCTACCAACCCTTCGACCGATGCCTTCTTACTCATCTCTGGTCTCTTCAATACTTTCTCCAGAACTAGTCGATTCTGCTTTTCTTTCTCTAGTTCTGTCTGAATCAATTCCTGGGCTTCCTGCCACCGCTCCTTTTCTTGGGCAGGATTTGGGTACTGCTCTATCTTTTTGGCCTGTGCCCTTGTCACAGCCAACACCTCCTTCTTCTCCTCCGTTACTGGGCTCACTTCCCCAATGCCAATCAAATTGACATTCTGAGTCCCACTGGAACTTGCTTTATTCGGGCAATTTGCCTCCGTATGGTTTCCTGGCCCACACCACTTACACATTTGTGTGGTGTTACTGGTATTGTTGCTTTTTGCATTCTGGGGTTTTGAACAGTTCTTCGCAAAATGTCCCCATTCTTGACAATTTCGACATTGAATGATAGGTCGGCCGTCAGAGTCGTACTGCAGTCGACTCTGACCTCCTTGTCTGCCGCCTCTACGATTATTTCGGTAGCCCCCACTTGTAGCTCCTTGTCCATTCCTTGTTGCATTCGGCTGCTCTTCTTGTTGTATGGTCATAGTCTGATGCCGTTTACTTTTCAAGTTGAATGGGCAGTCTGTGATGGAATGTCCTGCAATATCACAGATGTTACAATATGCCGTCTTCGGGCAGTTGACGTTTGTATGTCCTTTCGTCTTGCAGTCCGAGCACCAGATTTCTTTTCGGTCTTTGCGAGTATCCCCTTTGACTTCTTTCAAAATTTTATCAAATTCCCTTTTAAAGGAGTGGATTGTGCTCTGTACTTTGTCTTCTTCATCACTGTCGGAATCTTCATTATGCTTCATATGTGCTCCAATCCCCGCAGTCGTCTGCTTACTCTCGCTTTCGAAATTCTTTGCTTTCTCCAGTGCTTCTTCATATGTTGAGGAAGGTACTGCCTTCATCTTTTTCCTGTATTTTGCCAGTAATCCATCCAGAAACCAGCGTTTCACCATGCCATCGGCAGGTGGCATTTCCATTTTATCAGTTAACTGCTTCAGTCATCTATTGTAACTCTTGACATCCTCATCGGGTTTCTGTTTTGTTATGCATAGTTCCGTGATGATGTCCGTATCGTCTCTTAATGGTCGGAATTCTTCGATGAATGCTTTTCTCAAGTCTTCCCATCGTACAAAGGTCTGTGTACTCTACTTTTTTAAATACCAGTCAATCGCCATGCCACGCAGTGTGGCTGGAAATAGTTGCAGCCATTCTGTATCCTGCGTGACTCCATTTGCTCCCCAAATGGTTATGCAAGTTCCCACGTGTCTTGACGGGTCTTCTTTTCCCTCGCTTGAAAAAGGCGGGCACTTCTGTTGTACTGTCTTACTACCAATACTTGCCATTTGATTTGTGTTTTGTCCTGGATTACTCGATGTTGATGGTTGTGTTGTTCGATTTGGTTGTTTGTCTATCGTTGATGGTGCAAAGTTATATCCAAATAACGTTCTGCCCAACTCCAATTGGTCTCTATTCCGTGATCTCCTTCGCGAATATACCAATCTTGGTTCCGGTCGCCCACCCCACGAACCCTCGCGTGGTTGCTCAGATACAAGGTCTTCTCCTTCAGTATCCTCTTGCCAACCGTCTCCCGCTGGTTCGGGTGTCACCGTCCTTTCCTCAATGATGGGCCCTTCTTCCGCTATTTGCTCTTCGTCTTCTGCAATCACTGACAGTATTCCTATGTTCGTACTCTCTTCCTCCTCAGGATTCCAGACTCTCTCTACGTCCGGGTGGGAGATCTCTGTCGCCTCCCGTGATCTTAAATTCGCCAGCCGTGCACTTCTTCGCACCAGTACCTGTGTACTTTCTTGTAACCTGCGATCAGTCATTCACCTATTAGCTTTGTCACTTATGCCGCTCAGACTCAAAGTTCGATTTTTTTAGGCAACGACGCCAAATGTAGATAGGGGTGAGTACATTCCCGATACGAGAGGTGAACTGATCGAACAGACGAGACAAGGAATCAGCATGAGGTCTCGGGGTACAAGGTAACTCAGACGTCAGAGGGGTCAGACGTCCGACTGGTCTCTCAGTCAGTTGGCTGGGACCAGACGTCTGGGTACTAGACGTCTGGGGCTGGGAGGCCAGAAGGCTAGACGTCAGAGGGTGAGACGCCTGGAAGGAATACGTCAGATGGCTAGACGTCTTGGGACTAGACGTCTGGGAGCTAGACGTCTGGGACTTAGACGTCTAGGGGCTGGACGTCTGGGACTGGACGTCTGGGGTGCAGACGTCTAGGCGTCAGACGGCTGATATCATGGCTCCTGCTTCCAAGTACCTGCAAACAACCTGCCAGGCAGAGTCTCCAACCTGCATGACAATAACAACACAACCTGCAATGACACTCAAGCATACACAGTATAACACGAAGATGATCAAGCACTGTCTTATTCTCTCCAGAAGGTTACAGATACAATGCAAAAGTAAGGGGGTATTTAAAAGGCTGCAGGAGCGGTTTCCCAACTACCTGTGCCAACCACCCAACCGTTTGCCCAACCAACTAGTTAGACGTCTAACTAATAGTTTAGACGTCTGACTAGCCAGACGTCTACACTAACTAGACGTCTGGCTTAACTAGCCTTAAACCAAATAGCGGCCATTTTGTCCTTTTGTACATTTAATCCTTCTCTTCTGATTGGCTGATTAAACTAAGCAACACTATGCCTTATACAAAATGGCATTACAAAATAGCATAAATCCACATTTGCTATATACATTCAAAATTGCTTGGGACATTTTCACAGTCAGTTCCTCAATTTTTGATGTCTGGAACTGTCGTCTACAATTGTCAGTTACTATCGCATCCCTGATCCCAAAGCAAGTTATCAGTCCTTCCAAGAAGGCGATGACAACATCTTGGTTAGCCTGCTTCGTGGGCACTGCTTCTGCTCATCGAGTAAAGTATTCCATAGCCATCAAGATATGCTTATGCCCTACTGAGGAATTGGGCTCTATTATCCCAATAAAATCTAAACCCCATTGCTGAAACAGAGCTTCGACCTGAATCGGGTGCAGGGGCAGAGAAGCATTCCTGGTGCGGCCGACGTACCTTTGACATTTATCGCACTTCCGGCTAACTTCGAATGCATTGATAAAAATGGTAGGCCAATAATAGCCTGCTTTTATTATTTTCAAGGCCATAGGCCTTCCCGAAAAATGGCCCCCGAACATTCCAGAATGGAACTCTTCCAGGATTTTCTCTTTTTTTGTCCCCCTAACACATCTCAAGAGGACACCGTCAATGTTTCGATGAAACAATCCGCTGGGTAACAATACATATCTGTAGGGTTGAAGCCTGAACCTTCTCCTCTACGAAGAGTTGAGGCTAGAAGGGCACCGTCCCGAGCTGAATTACTCCACCAGGTCCTCTGTCTAATCTCTGTCGAACACAGGGCGATTTGCAAGATCGCTCTCTTGCACCGGGTCATCCCATTGGCAAGTTGTCACCTCGGATGCGGCACTCCTGGCTAACTCGTGGTATAAGGCTCGACCACAAACTAGTTTAGTGGGCCGCACCTCTATGTCAAACTCTTGGATCTTGGAAATCCAACCTGCCCTCTTATTGCTGAGTTCACCTTGGATGATGAAGTTTCTAATGTCCGGGTGTATCACGTGCACTATTGTCTTACTCTGGGAGACAAAATGACAAAATTTCTTTAGCAACCGCATCACCGTATGGACTTGTCTTTCAATGAAATTGAAATTTTCCTCATGCGGGAGGATAACTTGACTTAGGAATGCAATTGGCCGCTCATCCCCGTCCTCGTTTTTCTGGGTAAGGACAGTTGCGTAGCTCTCCGGCTCTTCGACAACATAGAGGATAAAATCCTTGGAGTAGTCAGGGTTCACTAGAATGGGAGCCTGGGCGATTCTCTCTTTTATATCTTTGAACACTTACCTTCTCTCCTCAGTCCATTGGAACTCAGCATCCTTCTTGAGGAGTTCCATCATCGGCTTGACTACCTGGGCGAAGTTGAAAATGAATTTCCAAACAAAATTAATCTTCCTGAAGAATGATTGGAGGATCTTCTTGCTCGCTTGCAGAGGTAGCTTGAGGAGGGCTTCCACCCTGGCAGGGTCTATAGCTAGTCCTCTTTCCAAGATAACGTGGCCTAGGAACTTACCTTCCTTAACCGCGAAAATTTACTTCTTCGAGTTTATCAAGATCCTGAATTCTTGGCATTTCTCAAACACCTGTCGTAAATGTAGACCGTGTTCTTCCCTTTTGTGGGAAAAAAAAGTGATGTCATCAAGATAAATAACAATGATGTGATTGAGCAAATCACCAAAGGCTAAATCCATTGCTCTTTGGAAAGTTGCCCTAGCGTTTGAGATGTCGAACGACATGCGCTGGTAGGCGAAGGTGCCCCACTTGGTGGTGAAGGTAGTTTTAAACTGGTCTTCATTTTTGACCCATATCTGATTATACCATGAAAAGTTGTCCAGCAGAGAGAATCTCTGCGCTCCTGCCACTACATGAAGTATATGGTCAATTTGGGGTAGTGGATAATGATCCTTTAGCGAAGCTTGATTAAGGTTTAGGAATTCAACGCAGAGGCGGATGTCTCCATTATTTTTTTGGACTGGGACAAGATTCGCCACCCAGGAAGAGTGCTTGATGGGACATATAATTTTTGCTTTGAGCATATTCAGGAGCTCGGATTTCATCAACATCTCTATATTTGGATTGATAGGCCTTTGCCTTTGCCTGATATGTTTGACTCCTTCTTGGAGCTCGATTGTATGCTGGAAGACATCCTTGTCATACCCCTTTAGGTCATGGTAGCTCCAGGCGACAATGTCCGGATATTATTTATAGAGGGTTCTGATTTACTATATTTCTAGTGGTGTGCAATCAGTTCCCACTTTAATCATTTTTCTCGGCCTCCAGTTCAAGCTCTTCATACTCTCTCGCATCCACCTTAATCTTGTGGGGGAGAGACCGATCATCTTGATCGAACAAAATTTCAAGGGTGATCAAACCCTTAGGGAGGTGGTTATTCTTCAACTGAATTAGGCCCTCATATTCTTCTTCATTGAGGGCTCTGTCTTCGATATTTCTTGCTTTGTCTATCAAAAAATTGATGATCTGCTCATCACTGTCAAAAACCTACCAATGGATGTTTTTTTTGACACCGAGGACCTATAGATCACCCTAACTGCCTTTGGCTTTTGCATTATATTCTCGGCAGGGGAGAACCTGGCTCCAATAAACCCTACAACATTGGCATCTTATTCTGCTCTTGCAAAATAGACTGAATTTTGAGAGCCGAGAAGGACTCAAGCAGATCCCATACCTTATTACGGTATGCTTTAAAATAGCGTTGCTTGGAAACACACTTATTTGTCACCTGGTTACAGATCAGCTCTGAATCGCAAAAGATCTGCAACTACTTTATTCTGAGTTTCTTCGCCTTTCGTAACCCCAAACACAAGGCTTCATACTCAGCAGAATTATTTGTACAGCTCCATGCGAGCTTGTATGAGTAAGTCTTCTGATTTCTAGAAGGGGAGACGACGACAACTCTTGCTCCAGTACCATTCTTGCATCGAGCATCGTCGAATAAAAGCTTCCATTGTTGATCGTCCATGGGGTCTGTGTCACTCAATACCTTAGCCCTTTCAGGCTTGGTGATCGAGTAACACCCGATATCCAATTCTATCATAGCGTTAAAATTGCGCATAGATAATTCATCCTCCATGCGGAGCTCATCAAGAGCTTTCTCCATCAACTCTACATTTTATTCTACTTCGTCAACGATGTTGACTGAGTCCATGGGTTTTTTTCGCATCTTGGATCCTTTCAATGTGAAAGGTAGAGGGTTTTTCATTAAAAATTTTGATCCTCCTTCCTCTGAAGGGGATCTCCAGGTGCGAATAATCAAGAGACAGATAGCCTCCAAGCTTGGTAGTGAATTCCCTTGATAAGCACATGCTAAAATAGGGCTCCAAGTATACTGCCACAACTTCTTGAATCACTGTGATCTGCGACATCTTGTGGAGCACGATCGAGATGTCCTTGATGACTCCCATTGTCTTAACTGGAGTCCTGTCCAGTTGAAGCACTCCAGGACTACTCCTGGTATACTCCATGCCCATGATTTTGCACAATACCTTGGGCATTACAGTAGTGGCCGCACTAGAATCAACCATGCAATTATGCACGACCCACTCTTCCATTCTAAGGGAAATATAAAACGGCGACGACCTGTTCTTCCCAGTGGCAAAGGTGGTTAGCTGCTATGTTAAGACAGTCTGAGTTGGCCTCTACTTGTCCTTAATGGACTTGAGGGATTCTTGCAATAAGTCTACCTGACCAGGCAGCTAAAGCGCATTGAAGAGGCTTACCTTAGCCAGAGTCTTCCTTAATTATTTAAAGATGTTGTATGCTCCAGCACCAGACTCGCCTCCCTCCTTAGCAGTTTCATACCGAGTCCGCTACTGCTTGTGAGAAGCGAAACAATAATTGATTATCATTGATGAAATATATAGCATACATAGAGCTTAGATTAGCCCGTCAGTTACGGAGCTAATAAGCGAGATTAGAAACATGCTAAATAATGAATAACAATATAGCCTAATAATGAAATGAAATATAGCTACGCTATCATCCCCCCTTATTACATTATTTGGGTAATAGGAAAATTACTAGGTATGTTAACATCCCCCTTGATTACATCATTTTGCAATACATAGAGAGCTGCGAAACAATTCAAATTTGACACGTGCAAGTGCCTTAGTGAAAATGTCTGCAACTTGAGCATTGGTGGGAATGTACTGAAGCTGAATTTGATGTCGGGGAACTTCATCTCGAATGAAGTGACATTGTGTGTCAATGTGCTTGGTTCTTTCATGATGCACTGGATTCTTGACTAGGTTCAGAACACCCTGGTTGTCGCAGAACAAGTGTATTGGAGATTTTGATGGATGACCCATACTTGTCAGAATGCGATGCAACCATATTACTTCGCACACAGCTTCACGTGCGGCGCGATACTCTGCCTCTGTAGATGAAATAGCAACCACCTGTTGCTTCTTGTTGTGCCAAGAGACAGGACCGGATCCAAGATGAAAAATATATCCTGAAGTTGACTTGCGATCATCAAACGACCCAGCATAGTCGGAGTCCGTGTATCCTTGCAAGAAGAATTTACCATTCCTCTTGTATTCTAGGCCATATTCCATAGTACCACGGACATAGTGAAGAACACGTTTTGTTGCTTTCCAATGAGTGGTCTTAGGTTCCTGCATGAACCTCGAAAGATAGTTGACAACAAACACAAGATCTGGCCTAGTGTTCGTCAGATATATGAGACTCCCAATCAGTTTGTGATAGAGAGTACTATCTACCTGAGGTGAATCATCATACCGTGATAACTGAAGTCCTGATTCCATCGGTGTTGCCATTGGCTTGCAATCAGTCATGCGATATTTTTCTAACAATGTCTTGGCATATTTTGTCTGAGACACTTTGATGTAGTGCTCCTTCTGGCTCACTTCCAGACCAAGACAGTAATGGAGAAGTCCAAGATCTGTCATCTCAAATGATGTACACAAGTCACTTTTGATAGCAGAGATCATTGTTTCTGAACTCCCTGTAATGAGCAGATCATCAACATAGAGTACAAGCAACACTATCTCAGAACCCTATTTCTTGAAATAGAGGTTTGCATCTGATGGACATCTCTTAAATCCATGTTGCAGGAGGTGATTATCCATTTTTATATACCAAGCTCGAGGAGCTTGTTTCAAACCATACAAGGATTTGACCAACTTGCAAACTTTTTGCTCTTGGCCTTCCACTTCAAATCCTTCAGGTTGAGTCATGTAGACTTCCTCTTGGAGATCACCATTCAGAAAAGCACTCTTGACATCCATTTGGTGAACTTTCCACCCATACTGTGCTGCCATAGCACAAAGAACTCGAATGGTGGTCATCCGAGCAATAGGTGCAAACGTTTCCTCATAGTCAATGCCTTCCTTTTGAGCATAGCCCTTTGCAACAAGATGGGCCTTATGCTTATCAATTGTCCCATCTGCCTTGTACTTGACTTTGTAAACCCATTTGCATCCTATGGGCTTCTTTCCTTGTGGCAGATTGACAAGCTTCCATGTTTTGTTCTTTTTCAGAGACATGTACTCAACATCCATAGCAGCCTTCCATTGTGGCTCACTAAGGGCATCTTGTACTGAAGCAGGTTCAAGTTCATTCGTTGAGGACATAAACACCCTGTCATCATCTATATCCATATCCTCTATTTCTCTATCTGGATCTATAGAGAGTTCCTCAAAATATTGACAAAGATCATCAACCTCAGTAGTCTCTTCTGCTGCTCTTTCCTGTCGAGCCATACTGTGAGTACGAGGTCTATCCAAAGTCAAATTTGGTGGAGTGGATAACTTGGAGTCTCTGATTGTACTTGTATACCATTTTGGATTCTTCTTCTGTGGTGATGAAGAAGATGAAGAAGGTCCTCCAATTTTTGGTAATGAAGGAGACTTCTCAACTTTAGATTCCACAAGATCTAGGTATACATCTGATGTGCTTTGTGATGTGAAAGCCTCATCAAAAACAACATCTCTACTGATGTGAATCTTCTTGGTTAAGGGATCAATCAATCGATAACCCTTAGAGTGCTCATCATACCCAAGAAAAATGCACTTCAATGTTTTCTCATCTAGCTTCTTCCTCTTTTCTTTCGGTATGTGCATGAATGCTTTACAACCAAAAATGCGTAGATGAGAGATGGAAGGTTTCCTACCACTCCATGCTTCTTGTGGAGTCATTCCTTGTAGGGCCTTTGTGGGTGCCCTATTCAACAGATATATTGTTGTGGTGACAGCTTCTGCCCAATATTGTTGCCCAATTCTAGCTCCTGTGAGCATGCAACGAACCATTTCCATGATGGAACGGTTCCTCCTTTCAGCCACTCCATTTTGCTGAGGAGTATAAGCAGTAGTCAACTGTCGTGTGATCCCATTTTCAGACAAGAATGCAAAAAATTCTTTAGAGGTGAACTCCCCCCCTCGATCTGAGCGGAGGGTCTTTATAGAAGTCCCTGACTCCTTTTCAACAGATTTCTTGAATTGCTTGAAAGAAGCCAAATGCTTCAGATTTCAGTTGAAGAAAGAATACCCACATCTTTCATGAGTAATCATCCATGAATAACTGAAAATACCTCTTACCCCCACAACTGTTGGGTGTTAAAGGACCGCATAGATCGGTGTGAACCAACTCTAGAGGTTTCTTTGCTCTTGTAGAGCTTCTCTCGAAAGGTACTCTATGTTGCTTTCCTGCCAAGCAGTCAGAGCAAACTGGCAATGTGGTAGAAAGGGAAGGAAGACCCTTTACCATCTCATACTTACTTAACTCAAGTAAGTAACCAGAACTCATATGTCCATATCTCTTGTGCCACAGGGAAGTTGCCTCCTTTGTAGAGACAAGCATGGCTACATCTGGAGAAGAGATAGTATTTAGGGCAAATAAGCCATGCTTATATGAAGCGGTTGCAATGTGCTTACCTCTCCTGGTGATTGAACAACACTTCTTGCCCCCCTCAACACAAAAAATTACAACCATATCTTTGTCCAGAATTTGTGTGACTGACAATAAGTTGTTTGCCAATCCTGGAACATAGAGGACCTTCTCAATCTGACACTTGCCATCAGGAAGAGTGACGGAAATAGTACCTTCTCCCTGAACCTTGTAGGTTTTATCATCGACAATAGTGACAGGTTTGCCCTCCTTGGCCTTATATGTTTCAAACCATGATTTGTCGCCAGTCATGTGCTTACTAGCGCCAGAATCGACATACCAGATAGGATCCTTCTGCTTGGAGGTTGTGGTAGTCATGAGCACCTTGTGTGCCCATTCAGAATCCGAGTCAGATTCTTCAAAAACAACATTCACCTGGGGTTGCTTGTTTTTGTTTTGTGGTTTGTTTTGGCCCTTGTTCTTAGGTTGCTTGTTCTTACTCCAACACCTATTTGTGTCATGGTTGTCTTTGTGACAAATTTTGCAATATCTCTTCGTTTGTTGAGGTTGTTTGCCCTTGGAATCCTTGTGAGAGTTACCTCCTTTCTGAACATGACCCTTCTTCTTAGAACCCTGCCTGTTGGTGTATAGGGTGGAATTAGAAGAATCATCTCTTTGAAATTGGTGGGCCTCCTCTTCTTGAAGCAAATTGACCAACTCAACAAAGGTAACTTTTCTCTGTGACACCTGAAGTGAGGTGATCAACACCCTATAAGAATCAGGTAAAGCTCTCAATACCACTGAAGTAAGGAGCTTATCGTCAACAGTTTCTCCCAAAGAACTCAATTTGGCTTTCAACTCAGACACTCTGCAAAGAAAGAGTTCAACTGTCTCTCCCTGCTTCATGCTTAGACTGTGCATTTGAGATTGAAGAAATAGAATAGTGGAATCATTATTTCCCTCATAGATAGTTTTAAGGGCATCCCATGCCTCTTTACTATGTTCACAGTCAGCAATATGGGGTTGAACTTCATCAGAAACAACAAGCAAGATGAGCACTTTGGTTGTGTTGTCTTTCTTGTCAAAGGCTTTCTGATCAGCAGAGGGAGCTGTAGCTCCAGCAGCAGATGAAGGTCTTGTTGTTGCTCCAGATACAACATCCCATAAGGCATCCATTTCTAGAATTGCCTTCATCTTATTTTTCCATGGTGTATAGTTAGGACCTTTCAACAACTGATGAGCATCAGTCATTAATTTTGTAGACATAGTGAAGGTTCCTTATATCACCAAATGGTCCCCCTTTCTTTATACCTTAATTCCAGGCCGTTATACCATACAAAATACCCGCCCTTACGTGAGGGAGACTATAGGTATTTTGAAAAATCAGAGAAATTACCCGCCCTTACGTGAGGGAGACTATAGGTAATTTCAAAGATTATACGATACGTGATACTTAGGCGGTACTGAAAGGGAATCATCTCGTTGATGACACCTACCATAGAAAGTCATCAATCCTCATGCACGGGGCGTAACTTCCCCTAAACACTTCGGATATCAGTACTTTCATCAGGATTTACGTCTAAACACAAGAACGATTAGGGTAGTGGATGGAGTAAAAAAATGCAAAAATGGCGTACTTATTCCTCCTCGACGATTGATAGAGAACAAGCTCAGACGTCATTTTGGCAGCTATATTAGGTGGCGGATACAGTAGCGCAATCACGACAGCATTACCTGTAAGTGCTGGCCAGAGGTATCACAAATACCGAACGTTGCAGTGCAATAAATTGCACAGATAGGTTGTATTTATTCTGGGGACTTAGGGAGTGATGTTGATTTTTAACTTTAATGAAGTAGTGCATAAAGGAATGAAAATGCGACATACATCAGAAAAGTGCCCACAGAAATAAACCCATAGGTGTCGGGCACTGCCGAAAATGCACCTTTACAATAATGCCAAATTGCCTTTTTCAATGCTGAAAAAATTACTCACTTTCCCCCTTTGATTTTTGAAATAAATAGGCCTCCCCTTAAGTTTTAAAAAAAAAATCTTTTCACAAGCCCTTTTAAACAATTCCTCTTATAAAAATTTAATTAAGCATTTAATTATCATTTCTACATTCAAAAAAAATATTTGAAATAGAAAAAAATAATTAAATTAAAGTTTTAATTAAATTAAAAAAAAGAAATTATTAAAAGAAAACTATGAAAAAAATAATTAAAAAAAATTACCTATGGTACGGGGGGTGGGGGGGTCGATGGGTTTTGACCCCGTGACCTCGGGGCTCCCTGAGCCCTACCGCTCAGCCCACGACCAAGTGGGCTAGCGGGCTGATCCGCTCAGATCAGGGGAGGCCCTTGTATTTGACAAGGCTCCTTGAGCCTTTCCTCCCGGCCACGCTGGATTTGCTTCGTGGAAGTGATGATGTGCAAAATTCTACTACAAGTACCATCCAGTTCTGTTGGCTTTCAAAAATTCTTAAATGGATTCCTTCAACGCGATCGGTTAGGGCTACAATCACTCTAGCTCCAATGGGCGACACAGATATGTGAGGAGTGCAGAAAAAATGAACACACAACTCAAACTTGGTAGATATGAAGCATGGTATGGGACTGTAGCTTCGTATCGCCTCCAACGATTTACAGGAATACATCTGCAACAAGCGGCCCTTTTCAACCGCTACAACCATCACAAAATCGGCCTTCGATATTCTCAACAGTCTCAAACGACTATTCGTCCACCATTTGAAATTTTGATCTACAGATGGACTTGGGAGTAATATCCCATATGTACCGCGACGAAGCACAATGCAGGCTTTAAAATGGTAAGACCTCACCTATGTGGGTGTCTACCTTCGGGTGGACAAGCCTCGTAGTCTTTACCCCTCGCGACCACTCCAAGAATGCCACGTCGTCAGGTTTTGCCCATGGCTTGTGTGCCACAGGTCCTCGAGCACTTGACAGCTTGTCCTCCAATCTGCGTCAGTGTCCCCGTCTATGTCTGGTCCTATCCAGCCTAGGTCTAGGGGGTCCAATATCCATGTCTCCTTAGGTCCACATCCCCCGTTTGATCTGCATCATCACGAACAGTTAGCCCGATCCACGTCACAAGTCTGACACGTCCAAGTGTCTGGGCCCGTGAAGACCAGTGTCGCCAGGTAGCAGTCGAACCTCACAGTTTAGTCCTCACTCACTCTCTCAGATCTCGAGACCAACTCCGCGTTAGGGCTGGGATCTATCCTCCCACCACCAGTCATATCTGGTCGGCGGTCAGGTTGAACTGCGAATCGAGTTATCCGGGACCGATCCTGCTCTCCTGCTCTGATACCATGTGAGAAGCGGAACAATAATTGATTATCATTGATGAAATATATAGCATACATAGAGCTTAGATTAGCCCGTCAGTTACGGAGCTAATAAGCGAGATTAGAAACATGCTAAATAATGAATAACAATATAGCCTAATAATGAAATGAAATATAGCTATGCTATCACTGTTGTGTTTCTTCCAATATTTTGCACTTGGTCAACGAGGGGTATCATAGATTTTCCCTCGCCTGATCCCTCACTTCGGTTTGGGGTAGAGAGGTTGAAGCTTGCAGCTGAGGGGTATTCCCTTTTGCTCTTGGAGGTAGGTAATCTCTTAATCGAGCAGTGTCCGCTGGCTCTGATACTTGAACTGGCTCCTTTTTCGGTGGCGGGGGTGCCTTCTCACTTGGCATTTTGGGATTTGCAGACACCTTGAATGGTTCCATATGAACCAGATCTACCTCAATTGGCTTCTTTCCCGTCCTCATCAGAATGGAGACCTGCTCAACAGGGGGAATCATGAAATTACGGTCACTTTCCCTTATCATATTTACCTGTCCACCAGGTGCGCTGTCTGCAAGTGTATGTACATAATTCATATGAAATATACAAATTTCTTCGCCATTTGGGTCATTGCATATGGAGTACCAGTAAGCTCTATCGAATGAACCAGATTCTTCACTTTCTAACATCGCCGAGTTTCTCTCGTGAGCTCTACCGATGGGAGCAACTTGCTCCCTAGTGATCGGAGGAGGAAATCTCCTTGGCTGATAGCTTTGATCATTTTGCCTCCTCATGATAGTCATCTCATTTGCAATCATTTTCACATATGCACGTAAATCCTACAACTCTTTGACCTGATCCATATTTAAGGTTTCCTAAGGTGCAGGCATGGGTAATGGCAATGGTGCCAATGGTGGAGGCAATGCTGGATATTGAGGAGGAGGTGGAAGCTGAGGAGTAGGTACCTAAAATTACGGAGTGGGTACCGCTTGATTCTATGGATTGGGGTTCCACGGCTGATTGGGGTACATTAGAGATGTAGGTGGAGCAGATGCACTAGGATACATGTTCTATGGGAAATCCAAGTAAATCGGCATGGTCATATTTGGAGGCAACTTGCCGATAGCTACCAAGTAAGCTTCAGCCTTCTGGGCCTACTCATATAAAGCAGCGAAAGTGTTGATATTAGCATGTTAGATGCTCATGCTTATATCCGAATGAAAAGATCTTAATTAGTAGAAGGTCGCTTGCTCCGGGGTAGGCTGAAGGCCTGGAGTGACTCTCTGCCAGGTTCGAGTGAACCTGACGTTGAAGCCAACTATCTCCTCTTGAGGGTGCCTCTGGATTGTTGTGAACTGATGCAACAGTGAGAATGGGTCTACTACTTCATTGAACTCTTTAATAATTTGCTCTACTAACTGGTCCCAGAAATTGATGGTGTTGGTCGAAAGCGACCGATACCAGTAGAGGAGCTTACCTCTAAGTGAGAGCACTAGCAGCTTCACCATGACGTCTTCCACCATGATTTTGTGGATGGTCGCCAGCGCAGCAACGCCTTGGACGTGCTCGTAGGCGGTTTTTCTTGTGATGTCGAATGTGGGTAGAGCCTTCAATGCTGCAGGCGACACTTGATTTTGGGCCTGTAGGGCAAGCGGTCCTGAATGATTCCAGGCCAAAAACTGTCTAGGTGGAGCTTGCACCATTGGAACATTAGGCTGAACGGTTGGCTGAATCGTAATGGTCGGTTGAATCTGCGGATTTGGTTAGACGGGCTGGACCAGAATAGTCGAAACACTCGGCAGAAATTTTGGTTGAACCGAAGGATTTTGATGATCCAGAGAATTCGAGGGCAAGCTAGTTGCTGTGTTGTCAGTAGTTGGAGTCTATGAAGCAACAATAGCTACTTGCGAAGATGTCCTGTCTAACGGGATATTTGGTCAGACCACTCTAGGGTGTTCTCCCAGAGAGTCGATGTCAAGGTCGAAGAACTCGATTTGTTCTTCTATATTTCTAGCTCTCCATCTCGTGTACATGGAGGGCTTTTAAACTAGTCTTCGAGATTCAGAGGTTTTTGATTTCAGCTGAGTTGCCAGATGTTCGGATTTGACAGTAGCAAGATGAACATCAACTTCTTAATACTGCTTTTGAAGTGGAACGTTTGTGTCCCACCGGCGTGCCAAAAATTGTTGGTCAAAAATCTGCCTTAGGTATGAAATGATCTATTCATGCGCCCTAGACCCGACCAACATTGAAAGGTCGAGAGGAAGAAATGCCTCTCGTGCCAATCTCCAGAGATGGGCTGGTTCCCTTACTATTCTAACTAGGGGGATTTGAGGATAGAGAACAGGAAAGAGATTAACAAATGACTGAAAGGAATGGGAAATATGGCCACAGGCCAGATAGAACAGGGGTGATGAACTAACAACACGATAACTTAACTGTATGTCAAATCAAATAGCACTCAATATAGAAAACTAACATAAATTAAAACTAGGCATCTAACATATGTAATCTCCAAGGCTATTCCAAGGTTCACGATTTATCAGAAGCTAAATCCAGATATTAGAATTCAAGCCTACAGATAAAACAAAGAATTTAATAGAAAATAAGCAATAGAAGACATACACACAAATAGAAGTCCAGAGTTAGAGCTAGACATTCTCTGTATTGATAGCAGAATTCAAGTTACAACAAGCTTCTAGCAAACGTCCATCCTTAGTTACAAAAAAGAAACTGGCTTTTATAGAGGATGCTGCCTCCTAAAACATTAATGCTCAACCACTTCTATGATGTTTATAGGTAGATTTGATCCTGAACCGACTCAACATCACAAAATTGATTCGACAGATAACTTAGCATTGAATGTAGAAGGTTTCGGTGATCCACCACGATAGGATGGCTAGTAGTGCAGCTTTGGGGTCGGTTGAGCAGTCAATGGTAGTTCTGGACAGTTCATGATGATTTCGGGTAGTCCATGATGGTTCTAGATAGCTTTCGCTATGTTTGGGGCCCGGTTGGAGTTTCACTCCATAACTGGAGTGACAAAACTTTTGCTCCAGAAGTGGAGCGAAAGTGTCCTCTGTCCTGCCTTAGAAAATTTCCTTGCACTTTGGCCAGCTTTCGTTTTGGATGTCGTGTCCTGGGTGGAGCGACGGATACTTTCGCTCCATTGGTGGAGTGACACTAAGTTTTGACTGCACCTTGACTTCATTTTGAGCTTGTCGATCCCTGAGTGGAGAGATAGAGGATTTTGCTCCACTAGTGGAGCACTTGGGACTTTCGCTCCACTAGTGGAGCGAAAGCACCTTTGACCAGATTTTGACCTCTTTTGCACCCTTAGTCATATTTGCTTATCTTTGAGCCCTTCTAGACTTTCGCTCCACTGGTGGAGTGACTAGGAGTTTCTCTCCATTGGTGGAGCGATAGGAAGTTTGACTTCCTTTGCATATTGTCGCTCCCTGGATGGAGCGATAGAGGTTTTCGCTCCACAAGTGGAGTGAAATCCTGTCTAGCGCACACTTAATTCTTTCGGGAGGCTTTCGCTCCACTCGGAGTGAAAACGTTTCGTGCCTTAACCAAAATTAACCATTTGACCATTTGCTTCCCCCTGCCTCTCTGGGAACTTTCGCTCCACAACTGGGAGCGAAAGCGTCTTTGCACTGTACTTCAAGAAAACATGCTCTAAAAATTTCCTAAGTGATGGAAACCATTATCATGTGCGTAGAGAATGAAATGAAGTTACAGAAAATAGCCTTAATGTAGCAAACACATTCACAACATCACCCATGCTAATACATCTACAATTTTGCATGCAAAAGATACGAAAAGTGCATAAAAAGCAGAGGAACCACAGAATCCGAAAGAAGATGTTTTGAGTAAAGAGAGAGAGCTGGTGAAAACACAGCAACATAACATCTTAACCATTTTTTATGGAAAAAGAGGAGTTTTACAATGATTAACTCTCAAAAACTGCATACAACATGAAATTTAACAAAATGTGCCTAGAAGGGCAACAGGACCACATTTTGAGAAGATGCGTAATGGAAAATGTAGTACAACAAACCCTGAAGGAGACACATGAGGGATTGGCAGGACACATGGGACCGGATGCAACAGCCAAAAAAGTGTTGTTGGCAGGTCTATGGTGGCCCACCCTCTTTCATAATGCAAAGAATTTTGTTACAGCATGTGATACGTGTCAAAGAATAGGAAAACCATTGAAATGAGACTTCATGCCACTGCATCCATCACAACCTCAAGAACTCTTTGAGAGATGGCGGTTGGATTTTGTAGGTCCATTGAAGACAAGTCGAAGAAGAAAGTGCAAATATATCGTAGTCGCCACTGAGTATCTTACGAAATGGGTAGAAGTAAGAGCCTTACCTGATAACTCTACAAGAAGCACGACTCACTTTTTGTATGAAAAAGTAATTACAAGGTTCAGGATACCTCTACAACTGACAAGTGACAGAGGAGGTCATTTCATGAATGCAATTATTCAAAATCTGAAGAAAGAAAATAGGATTTTCATTCTTTGTCGAGTCCATATTATCCTAGAGCAAATGGGCAAGCGGAAGCGACAAATAAAGTCATGGTTTCAATCATGTACAAGACATGCGGCATGGAAGGAGCCAACTGGGAGGAACGATTACTAGAAATATTATGGGCATACAGAACCACCTTCAAGCCCACCGCGAATTATACACATTTTCAACTAATGTACGAAAAAGAAGCAGTAGTACCAGTTGAGTTCCTTCTACCAAGTTTAAGGGTGGCAATCGACAATCGGTTGGATGATGAAGAGAGCATCAAAGAACGACTAACAACATTGGTACAGTTGGATGAAAAGAGGGTAATGGCACAATGGGCAACGGAGATCACGTAGAAGAGAAGGATATTTTGGCATGACAAGCATCTCCGGAATATGGATCTCAAAGCTGGTGAACTAGTTCTCAAGTACAATGGTAAAAGAGAACTCAAGCCAAGGAAATTGAAAACTCTATGGCTTGGACCCTTCCAGGTGGAGGAAGTACTCGAGAACGGGGCGGTGAAACTAAGAAAGTTGGATGGAACACTATGCCTCGAGGCAATAAATGGTTCTAAGTTGAAAGTGTACAAGCCACATGCTTAGGTAAACATGATCAACTTGGAGCAATTAGGGGGAACGTCCGAAACAAAAATAGAAGAATCAAGTCCAAGTACACAATCCCGTGAGAATGACGAGCAGAGTAGTGTTGTTCAAGAGGATGAGACCCATAACCTGGATTGGCTATTTGGAATCGACGGAGAGCCGATAATTGAACAAAGAAAGTTAGAACCTTAGGAAGGGGAGCAACGACAGTTGCAACTACATGTTCAATTACCAAATAGCAATGAAGAAGACCAACTTCAAGCTCTGACAGAGGTCACTCTACAAGAAGTACTAGACGCAGAAGAGTATGAAGGGCAAGGATCCTGAATTCTACAACAAGTACAGTTGGAGACACGAAGGTTGCAAGAAGAATGTGAAACCTTGAGGTGATATAATACCCAATTGCAAGAACAGGTGATTCAAGAATTGGACACAACAATGCAACGAGTAAACGAACGACATGAAGCACGCCAAGCTGAATGGGCTAAGCTAGAACAAGAAGAACTAAGAGGGAGTGCAACAGGTTATTCTTTGGAAAGTAGTTTATTTTCCTTAGAAAACGAAGGGCAGAGAGACTTGGGAACAAAAAGCCAAGTCGAAGAAACAATGGGAAAAGAAATAGCAACTGATGCACACTCTAATAATTCATCATCAGCCACGTTAAGGATCATGCTTAATTCAGAATATTCCTCAAGCTCGGATTCAAAACCAGCTATGAACCATCAAGAAACAAGGGAATCACCAGAAAGGCCTAGGGTATGGGAAGCAGGACAGAGTTCGACTGCCAATCACCAAATGAGCAGAGAAGAAGTAGCAGCAATCATATGGAGGGATGTTAGAATAGCAATAGAAACCAAGAACAGGAGGTTAGCTGGACAAATCAAGCAGTGATGAAAATCAACCACATAATCCCAACATACCTCAAGAAAACCCTAGGAGAAACTCACAAAACCTAGATCGCAATCAGCATCCAAGGGTTCGATTTGAGGAAGCAGTCCAAATAATGGGTAATGAGGATTCCTCAGAAGAAGATATTTCGAGAGGAAATAATTCTGAGATAAGTACATATGAAGCACTAGGACTGTCAGTGCCACATCACTATAGAACCCTATATGAGACAACTATGCAACGTCCAAATGAACGCCAAGCAGTAGCCATGTATTGGTTGGCCACAATAGACCTGAGATGACATAGGAGAGAATTTAGAAGACTGGAACGAAGGGTTCATGAAACCTTCAAATGGTCCATGACCCCAGCAAGGGAAGGAAACAATTCAAGTATAGATTCAGCCTTCTCGGATCAGTACCAATTGGCCTTAACTCAATGCGCACCTTAGCGACACTTTGAGGAGGCAATATGGGTACGAAGGGTTGACAGAAGATTGCAAATCCTACAGAAATTGACACCTAAAAACCAGAGACAAGCAAAATGGAGCTCTCAATCAGAACTCAGATGAATCCCGAAACAGAGGTATTTTGCGGAATCCCGGTGGTTCGTTAGAACTACTAGGTGACCAAGATTTACCTGACCAAGGGAGGAGTGTGGTTAACCTCCATCCTGACAATAGAAGAGGGAGAAATTCACCTATGGGTACCTCTAGGTTGACTAGTCCACTAGCTGAGCCGCAAGGCCCATTCATGGATATAGTCTCAATTAACCCATCACTACATGCTCCAGAGGATAGACCAATAAGTCCGCCTCAGCGAGCTCGTAGGAATCAAAGATGTTGTCAATAATGACTGAGGGACCGATTGAATCTCAGCCAGCTGGGAGTAAAGTAGCCCAACACTAGGGAGATTCGATCGGAAAGAGGCCGAGGACGCGGTAACTAGGTCCATGGGAGAAGAGGAACCTGGAATAGAAATTTTAATCCAGAACAAAGGGGTCAAGAAAGAGCAATTGCACGGAATGAAAGAGCCCGAGGAAGAGGCCAAAGAGCAGGACGACCCTATCGGAATAGGGGACAATGAAGACAGCAATAGCCCAATCATAATGTACTTGATCAATTGAAACACGAAGGGGAGATGTTTCACTACTTATATGACTGCATAATCATCTAGCAATATGATGGAAGTACAAAACGAATTCCATAGGAGGAAGAGCCTATCCGTCTAGAGGATGAACACACATTCTTAGAGGACGTAGTTGAACACCTGGATAAAAATAATGATAGCCTAGAAGAAAGGGAAGTCTGCCTGGTAGAAGAATGGATGGAACAAACACGTCTGACAGCTGAGAGAAGCCAGCATGATGCTAACAGTAGCATACAATGAATAGATAATCACCAGACTTGTGAGCTAGGAACCCGAAATTAGTCGAAAGAAGAAGAATGGCCAAACTGGCATATTATGGCAAGAAACACCATAAGACGTCCGTAGCAGTCACGACCAAAAACTCCCTAGAGACGAAATAATCATCGAAGCCATCAGCCGACAGAGGAAATGGAAATTGGCGATGATGATGAATTTAGCAACTTTGGAAGTAGTAGCCATCATCAGAATAATAACACGTAGGATACATTGGAGATATGTATTGGTTTCACCATGCGTTTTACTTGCAAACGTTGAGAAAAAAGTGCAAGGCGAAAAGAAATTTTCAAAAAAAAAAAAAAGCAAAAAAGGAGAAAAAGCAGAAAAAGACAAAAAGCAAGTAAGAAAAAAATGTAAAAGGTAAAATAAAACCCTAGATGTCTCATCTGAATGATGTGGCACGCATGCAAACAAACGATTGCTAGGTGGCGGTTGGGAAATGGTTCCATGGGTGGTAGAGCAACTATAAATGGAGAAGGACAGAGGAGCATTGTGTAAAATGTTTCATTTGTGCAGGAGACGAATAGGAGTGAAGGGAAGCGTAGGCGTAGAGACTGGATCGAAGAACGGTTCGTCGTGCACCAAATTTCTTAGGCACGACGGAGGGAAGACGCCATACGTCAAAGAAAGACCTGGCTATCATCGACTTCAAGAAAATTAAATTTTTTTGTGCAAGTGCAAGAACAAATTTCCAAACCAATTGACTGCAAGCGATTAGGGCATCCGAGGAAGGCGTCTAGGAGAAAACAAACCGATGTATGACAACTGGTTAACGTATAGCCAAGAGAAGCCAACGTCTAATGGCAGATTGACATCTAGCAGGAGGAGCCGACGTCTAATGGTAGGTTGATGTCTACCAGGAGGAGCTGACATCTAACAAAAGGGTTGACGTCTAGCTAGGCGATGCAGACGGGCCTAACATCTAGCTGAGGGATACAAACAATGATGTTTAGGAAGAGACATATGACGTATAAGAGCATTGGGCATAGTCTGAAGCTGAGAAATAAAGGAGAACTTGTGAGGCAAAATGGGACACCAGAAATCTGGCAAAGCCCCAATCCGGTCAGGACCCGAACCCGAGTCGGTAGTAGCCAAAATACTACGGCATCAACAGGAGCATGAGATGCATGGACAGATCGAAAGTCTAGAGAAAGGACAGGCTCAGAGTCAACAGGAGGTAGTTGAGATTGCCACTCGCAAAAACAGGGAAGCCCAACAAAGTACCAAAGCACCAATTCCAGTTGACGAAATTACCTAGACATGCCCGACAGGTGATTATTGCCGTCAGTGGTGGGCAGAGGCACCAGCAAATAGGCCAACTAGAGCAAAACTCAAAAAAGCAGTAGTGCACTTCATTTTGCAAGCTCCTAACTTTGAGAAGGAATTTTTCAAAGAGTATTTATTGCAGATGTTGGAAACATATGATGAAGGGAGGAACATCAGCCTAGTGCAAGTGGGGGATTACACTTTGGTTGTTGATTTCTCTCCACAAAATTTCAATGCACATTTGGACTTCCGAGGAAGGGTAAACCAGTGGTCAATGAAAGAGTGGATCCAAATAAAATGCTAGAATTAATCAGGAGTGTCACAACTCTGAAGAAGGAAGAGGTGGATGCGATGTTAATTATTCATGGCGAAAGAGGAATCAAACAAATGCAGTTGCGGAATAGCGAATTGGAAGTTATAATGAATGTTATCATGGCCAGATTGTCAGGGGAGCAACGTAGTTCAGATCTCCCTATTTGGTTAATTCCATACTTGCAAGGGATGGAGCAGGGAATAGCCTATGATTGGGCAACACACTTGCCGCTTCGTATTTAGACTTTTCTGATGCGAACAACGAAGAACTTCTCTATGGCATTTCACGTCATCGGTCTGCTTTTGGATTCAGCCACTAGGGTAGGAGTATAGATCCCAAACTTTGATCCTTCGAAGAAGTTATCGGATTTAGCACCCTCCATATATCGGTGGAAGGATGGTCAACCAGTAAAGAAGCTAACACCAGTCAAGAAGGCTCGAGTAAAGCAGATATCGCATTAGCCGCACCAAGAGAAACTGGTGGCTACTTTAGAAGGGGAGGATGCAACACTAGCACAAGTCGGGGAAAAGGAGTTCCAAAAACATAAGGTTGCCCAATCACTAGAAGAGCCCAAATGGAAGAAAATGAAAGGGTGATTTGATGAACCACCCCCAGCATTCTCCCAAGAAGAATTACAGAAAATAGCCCAGAACTTGGAGGCAGCTCGCGCTCGGGAGCAACAACTGATAGGACACAGGAAGGAAGTAGATTTTTCTATCCCATCAATTATCCATAACCAGGCAGCCGGATCCAGCACAACTATACAGATTGGACCCAATGATTATCTGGTAGAGGTTGAATTTTGGGCTCGTATAGGTTCACCCAAACCAATTGGGGAATCTTTGGCGAGACCAACCACATTAGCGACAACCTTGAGCACATTCTCACTTGAAGAGATGTTTTCCATAGCAGGAGTTCAGGGATCAGCCAATATAGGTAATCTAGGAGTAAGTACCAACCCCATGATAGAGGAGGGCATACCACCCCCGCATATGGGAAATCCGACACCTAAGCCAGAAAAACCCATTATTGTAGAAGAGGTAGAGCTGTCGAGGGAAATTGAGACCCCCACAGGTGAAAGGGAACAAGCCCCACAAATAACAGATTCTTAGTAGTTAGAGGAGTAGGAAGGCCAGAGCAGCCAGGTTCCTATGCGGTCTGTAGTAGCCGAAGGAAAGGCAAACAACCAACTGTTGATCTCTCAAAAAAATGGAAGGAGGTAGCACAGGAGGAGAAAAAAAAGGACACATGGTCCAAAGACTTCCTTGTACAAGTGCCCAACTTTATGGATCCATCAGAATCTATGGATCAACAAGCAGTAACTTGTTTTGCAAAATTGGGGAAAATTATGGATAGCTTACGCTTGTAGTTTGATATCGCATGTATGGGCCAATGGAAGAAGTGGCAAGGGATGATAGAGGATGAACTGAACCGATTGGTCAAGTGGGTGGCACAAGGTCCTTGCCGTAAAGATATTTTTAGCATATACATGGCTCAACCTTGGTCACTGCCCACTACCCAACCTTGGTCATTGAGCGGTTGCCAGAAAATACACCAAGCCTTTATCTGGAGACAGCATAGTTGTACGTCTATGTCCACAACATTAACCCTCCTCAGCATCATGTGGAGCAAGGCTCACAAGTGGAGTTAGTACCAAAATTACTGTCGATATATGTTCAGCTGAACTTCCTTGCACATTTGTTGAGTTGGCTAGGAGAAGGGATTAAGCGTTTGCATTCAACAAAGCAAGCAGTTGAGAGTGAATTACAAGCTGCCAATGAAGCTTTGGAAGATAAGTATCAACTCTTAGAGAAAGGAATGACACAGATGGATGAAGTCAAGCAGCATATTCAGGGACTAACGCAGAATTTACAAAACCTGACCAAACAACTAGAGGAAAAGGATCAGCAAATTTCTCAGTTGGAAGCTGACATCTCACAACTTAAAAGCGCTAAGGAATGGTTAATTAAACAAAAATAAGCATTTGCAGCTCAAAGGAGTCAACGGGAGCACATTTGGAAACATGAAAAGAAGAATTGGCAACAGGAACAGGCAGCCTTGAGGGAAGAATTGCGATAGGCACAACAGCGGGAGGTAGCCTTGCAACAACAGTTAGCATAGAAAACTACTCCCTCTTCATCAATGTCCGAACAACGCATGAAAGAGATTTTCTTAAAAAGGGAGGCTGACCTGTTAAATAGTCTCAAGCAAGTCGAAGACCGTGCTAACGCTTTGGGAGTGGAATGGGCCAAATATTTCAACTATCCCAAGAGGCTCAAGGAGGAATGCGAGAGCATGCAGGCTCAGCTACAGGAGTACGAGAAAGTATTTCAAGCTACCAATCCAAAAACTACAGTGCCCACAGATGCTAGAACTCCTCAAACTGAATGGAGAAAGTCGTTGAGGACATCAACTTCTTCAAAGAAGAGGATAGATGTAGACAACAGTTCTAAGCAAGACATATCATAATAACTGACTGATAATAATGTCCTACAATTTTGATTGTATATAACAATTTTGGAATGTTATTTTGCTATGTTGATGTTGTAAAATCAGTCAATCAATGAATATGGCTTGATTACGTGGAAAATGCACTAGAAAACAAACACAACCGTCATTTTGTTAAGAGGCTGATTAGTCAGACATCTGGGTCAGGCAACTGGTTAAGTTAGACATCTAACAGGTTGCAATTAGGCATCTAAAGCAAGTAGTTAATGGGAAACAGTTGGACGGTTTGAGCAAGTAGTTGCAATAACTACTTTGCCCTCCTATATATAGCCCCCATTCATTTTGTATTGGATCTATATCTACTTGTTCATAATGACAAAACTGTTCTACGAATTACTTGTTCTACGTGTGATGTTGTGAAGCTTTCAAACATGTTGCAGGATTGCCTTGACTAGTTGTGTTGCAAGATGTGTTCATCGTAGAAGACAAGATCAAATTTCCTTGTGATTGCAGGTGTAGAACACTGGAGCACGAAACCCTTAGACGTCTAGCCTTGCCGTCTGACCTATTCGACGACCAATCTATCCATCTAGCCGCTGAGCCAAACTGCCTAGACATCTAGACCCTGAACCAGAAATCTGACCCCTAAGCTGTCCAGCCCTCCATCCCAGACGTCTAACCCCTGAAGCTTGACATTTGACCTGACGTCTACCCTAGTCGATCGACGTGTGGACAAAGTTGACCTTAGACGTCTACCTTGAACTTCCTTGACATCTAAGTCCCACACGTGTGAACCAGACGTCTAGCTCTTGACGTCTAATTGTGCACTCAGACGTTTGATCCCTCTGACGTCTAAACCTAGTACATTGTAGAGTGAACTGCATATGATTAATTATTAGTCCATCCTTGTCATCATCATTCCCTCGTCTTGGGAATGTACTCACCCCTGTCTACAATGTGTAGGTGGTGCGGACTAGGCAATAACATGGAGGTGAATTGCTCGACAAAATTAGTTCTAGTAGAGTATAAAATGTCAATTTTATTGACATAGGAGAACCTATAGGGTACCAAAAAAATAAGGAAAAACATGTGCTTGCGGTGACAAGGGCTCAGGCAAAGAAAGTCAAACAATATCTGAATCCTTCCAAGGAGAAGGAGAGATCGCAAGAAGAACATGATTTGATAGAGGAAGAAAACCAAAAGGTAAAACAAGAAAGACTCCTTCAAGAGAAAAGCCAAAAGTTAGCACTCCGAAGGAGAGGATGATATTTCCCTTATAGGATATCACATGGGTACAGCCAACAGGAGATTTTTTTCGAATATGGTGGGAAAAGAGTTGGAAGGATCATCCGTTGAGAACAACATTCAAGGACGCATGAGTTAACTTCATACTATAGATTTCAAACTTTGATAAGAATTTTTTCAAAGGTTATTTGCTGCAAATGTTGCAGACGTATAATCCGTAATAGAATGCTGGTAGAGTTCAAGTTGGTGACTAGGAGCTAATAGTGGTGTTTTAAACAGGCAGCTTTAGAAGGACGTTGGGGTTGCCAAATCATGGATTACCGATCAAGGAGTTAGTAGAATACTGGTGGAGGGAGATGATCCATGAGGTCACCAACATCACTCCATAAGAGGTGGCAAAGTTGTTGAAGCATGGGAGCTACGAAGTGAAAATGCAATAGCTTAAGATGCCAAAATTGTAGTGCACGATGAACGTCATCATGTCCAAACTCTTGGGAGAGCAACGAGCCTCAAAAATGCCCATTTGGATCATATCCTACATGTAGGGGATAACAGTTGGCATAGCATATGATTGGGCATCGTACTTGTCTAACCGTATTAGGAATTTCTTGATGTGGTATACAAGGAACTTTTCAATGGCATCCTACGCTATTGCATTGATGATGAATGTTGCTACATAGGAAAAGATTTGGTTTCCAGAATTGAATGATGTATAGAGGAGATAAAAACCAATCGTTGGAGCAGGAGCTGGAGAGAGAACAAGAAACGATGGCAACTAATGCAACACGACTGGTACAACAGGGCAAGGCAGCCATAAGGCCATTCAACGTGAGAGGTGGTGGCAGAGAAGACAAAGAAGAAATAACCATTGGACATGATACAAACAGAGTTGGATGCAAGTGACTATTTTTTGATAGAAGTGCCAAATTTCAGGAAAACATCAACTCTAGGGGATTGTATCGATGAGCAGGTTGATACCTTTTTCAAGAAAATATCTAGAATCTTGGTTAGAGCGAGGTTGGAGTTCTAGGTTGGATGTGTTGGATAGTGGAGATGATGGTAGCTGATGGTGGAAAATGAAATAGGCAAGCTAGTGCAATGGGCATAGGGTGAGGAAAAGATGAAGAAGCTTGTTGATGTTCATTAGAAGCATCCATGGAAGCTAGAGACTAGTAGCATAAGAAGCATGATTAGAGTGGAAAATCTGCTAGAAGGAACTAAGATAATTTACATGCAACCAACAAGGATGTACATTGATGAGGAAAATGTGGCACCTTTTCCAACAGATGAAGCAGGTGTGAAACATGTAAAAATCACACCTGAACTAGTAAAGACATATGCCAGGATTAACTTTTTGTCATACTTGATTGAATGGTTAACCAAAGGAGTGGATAAATCCTTGAGTCAAAGGAGGAACTGGCTAACCGTTTGGAGGATAAAATTTGGTAGATAAAGGAGAGTGCTGAAACATAACTTGCAACACCTAAAAGGAGGTTGAGGAGGGGACGTTGATCAAACAACTGAAACCTGAGTGTTCATTGACTAAACAACTGTTAGAGAATAAGAAAGAGGAAGTGAAGGTTCACAATCAGCTTATTGTAGAGAAGGATGAGCAGCTAGAAGATGCAACTAGGCATGAGGCAAAAATAGCGAGGAAATTTGTAGAGGCAATAAGGAAGGAAGTAGAATATGCATTTGCAAAGAGGGAAGAACAATATTGGCTACGTTGGCAGAGACCGAATAAAATTATGGGCTAGAGTGGGATTAGTATCTAGACTATGCCAAGAGACTTAAGGGAGAGATAGAGGCCCTCAAGCTACAAATCAAGGAAATGGGAGGCATACCTGTTCCAACACCTCAGCATGAACAGGATCCTAGCCCCTAGGAGCAAAGACCGTCGTTGACAAGGACATCAACCAAGCTAAAGGAGAGGGTAGATGTAGGCACCAGTTCTAGACAATCACCAAAGCAACTGAAGCAGACTTTGTACATAGGAGATTAAGTGCAAAATGTGCACTAAGTTTTGTAATATAATTGTAATGTAATTCAAATGTAAATGGGAGTCAAATAAAAATGAAATGTAATGTCAAATGAAATACAAGTGAAATGTCATTTTGATTAGATGGTGTTAGAAAGGATGGCGTCATGAGATTAATATATTGATTTTGTATTGTGTACGACTAAAGTCTTAGTTGCATAACGGGATGTGGGTAGTTATGTGGTGACGTGTTCGAGGAGGCAGTTGCTTCCAACCGCCAACCCATAAGCATAAAAGGCCCCTCTCCCAGCCATTTGTTCAACAACGATGGTATGAGAGAAAGCCTAGCATATTGAAGAGTATGAGGATTCCAAGATTGTCTTATGCTATGAGAGCATTCTGTGTTATCTATGTACTGCATGTGCAGTCTCACCTGTAATGCAAGTGTTGTATAGGCAATGATAATGCAATGATATTCCATTTCCATCTGTGTGTACATGTCTGTCGAGACTATTGTATCAATAGTTTGTTAGTTTGGAGAAGGGGTAGCTAACAACAGATCAGATTTGTCTAGCATGAGAAAAAGGAGGAATATGTAGGTACCTCAATAGCTTCTTTCTGAACAGATTGCAGTCTTTTCAATATACCACCATATGTATGAATAATTACGGCTTACAAAGAGTCCTTAGTTCTTCCAACAACTAGTATTGAATGAAAGGAGGCAATTAACCTAGTAGTCTTAGGGTACCCATATAAAACCTAAGGTCTGAAACCAACCGCTTCTTTGAAGGTAAAAAGGCACAACGTAGGTGCCCAAGTTGGCCCACATGAATCCACATGAGTTGTAGATAATAAAGTATATCTCATGTTCTTATGTTGTGATGAGAATAAAAGATCTAACAATGGTATATGTTGTACTAGGTTGCATTTAACAGTATATTTAACTTTGCAAGCATCAAATAGACGAGATGGTTGCACTTTGCCACCGTCCACCCAGAAGATTGTATGTATATCTTGTCGTCTAGCCTAGAGCATCATCAATGTATGCTCAACTAGGCTATTTCTAGGATTGCATTGGAGACTTGCGAGGAATAATACTGAATCATGCCTTGATTTGTCTTGGCTGCGTACTGCATACTTTGTTGTGTATGTTATTGAACTTTTGAGTTGTCTTCATTTCTATTGCATACTAGTTGATTATAAATTATTTTATTGCATCTATGTATTGCATGGTATGATGTCATGTTGCGTGACTTGAATACTCATTCATACTACTTTTTTGATGTCATTGTCAACACGGATTTGGGTAATTGATCAGGTAAAATTGTTGAGACTGCATACTTTGTTGTGTATGTTATTGAACTTTTGAGTTGTCTTCATTTCTATTGCATACTAGTTGATTATAAATTATTTTATTGCATCTATGTATTGCATGGTATGATGTCATGTTGCGTGACTTGAATACTCATTCATACTACTTTTTTGATGTCATTGTCAACACGGATTTGGGTAATTGATCAGGTAAAATTGTTGAGAAAGATTCCACATGAGCACCTCCCACAAATACAAATACAAATACAACGACAACAATGGAAATTCCATCCACAAGAAGATCAAGGAGAACCATGAGTAAAACATGTAACCTCTGTTTCAAGATTTGGCAAATTTTATCAAAGATGTCCAAATTTTGGGGATTTTCTACCTTAGGTGAATAAATTCAACAAATATGTTTGAACAAACAACAGTCCATGAAAATCAATATATAAAATTTTAAATGTTTTTCAATTTTGTCTTTCACTTGTCAATTCTACATCTATATAACATAAAAGGTTAAAACAAAACAATTAAAGAAAAAAAGCAAGGCAAAATGATTTTAAGGCAAGTCATTCATAGATCACTTTGCAAGTCAAAATCGTTTTGTATAAAATGTGAATTTTTTTCGTACATATTTATATTTCTTTTAGATGTTTACCTTAATAAAAAATATTTATTTTCTTTTTCAAACATCATGACAAATTTTATAGCTAATATTTTTCAATAACGATTTTTGTCCTTGTCAAACTCGAGCACAAACCTGAACTGGTAACTTAGCATGCAATCAAGATGTGGCCAACAACAAAGCGCATGCACATGGATATAAAACATATCAAAGACTATGGGAGAAGTGAGGACATGCCACAAGAGTTTCCCATTCCCCAATCGAAAGGAAATGTGGAAGTTGTTTCATGTACAGTGCCCCCTTAGGATAAGAAAAATCAAGTTATGCCTCCTTCAAGGCAGTTGTTAAATGAAAGAGAGATTATGTAGACACATTTGCCCACTCAATGGGTGCAAAGATAGGAGCAGAAAAGTGAGATAGATTGCTTGGAAGCGAAAGACATCCTATTGATAGAATGTGTTTGAGAGCAGGATGAGCATAGTCCTTTCCCAGAGATAGAATGTAATTGGCCCTTAAAAATAAGGCACATTGTTTACTAGAACATGAGCCTCCAAAAGACTTCTGCTAGTTGAATCCAATTTGACTAGAAGGGTTATTGTTGATGAAAGACCAGTAAGAATGTGAACTCGAGAGTAAGCATCAAAAGCAAGCATCGAAAATTGCCAAGGTGTCCCAAGTGACATGAGTTATGTTTATCATGCTTGGAGGAGCCCAGCATGGAAGAAATTGCATGGTTATGCATCCAATAATGCACAAGACAGGAGTAAGACACATAAGCAACTACATGGGAGTGCCTTCGGCAATGCATAGAGCAGAAGTATGACACTAGAACGGTTACATGTGTACAAGAGGAGATAGGTAAGGGATCATGGCAATTAGGCTCGTAACAAGAGACGTAAGGAGACTAGAAAGAGATGAACATCTACAAGGTAGACTACCCTCTCACCTCGAAGGACAACTTCAACTTCTGTGAAGTTGACGTTGTCATCATTGAATTAGATACTGAAAACAATGGGAACGTCAAATAAGCAGAATACCCAAACTTTCATGGCAATGGAAACAAAGATCTAATACGACATTGTGGGACATGTATTAGGATCTAGAAAGTTTGGGATGTGGTGGTACTCAAAACTAGAGATTAACGCAACATAAGAAAAAATGAACACAAAAAGAATTTGCACAAGAAATACCAAGGAAAATAGAAAACACACTTCTATTCTTCAAATCTTCACATACAACTTCAATACAATGCGCTATACTTATATATAAAATCATACAACTTCAATACAATGCACTATACATATATAATAAAATGTCTCTTGGTTGTCTTGAGACTTTTGATGCTTCACATTCTATCCAAACCCAAGTGACAATGATTTTTATTTTTTTTCTTTTAAATTTTCAGTCGCAACTCCAATTTTGTCCTAGTCTGATTTTTGTCACATTCAGTATGACAACTTCCAACATTTTCTCCATAAAGAGTGAATTGGGGATATTTCCATTTTATCTTTGAGTGAAATAAATTCAAGGAAACAGGGTTCGTGCGGTTAGATGGGTGAGCGAACCCGCACCCGCAACCGCACCTGGAGCGGGAACGGGTGCGGCTGGGCCGAACCCTAGCCGCACCCTATCTGACAGGGTTCGGCTGGGCCGAACCCTGCGGCCAGTTAGGGTTCGGCCAGCCGAACCCTGCCCTATTTGGGCATTGAAATGAATAATTTTTTTTATTATTATTATTTTTAGTTATTAGGTGGGCCCTCGCTTTAAAAAAATTGAAAAAAAATAAATTTCAAAAAAGTTAATATTTTAAAATTTAAAATTTTATTTTTTACTTTTGAATTAAATTAATACTATATTATAAAGTTTTTTACTATTTAGTGTTTAGGTGGGCCCAACGCAACCCATACGGGCTTTAAAAGAAAATAAAAAATAAAACTTAAAACTAAAAGTCTAAAAGTTAAAACATTTTATTTTTTATTTATTTTTTTAAGTTTATAGTTTAAACTTTATAAGTTAAACTTTTTAGTTTTTTATAATAAAATTATAAATATTAAATTATAATGTATAAAGTGGACTCCAATTAAGTGTAGAGTGAATTGAAGTCCACTTCTATATAAACAATTCTATTAGGGTTGTTATTTTTGTACATGCACTACTATATAGACATGTACTAGTTGAGGAGGGCCTATATATTGTTATCTTTTTATATGCTTTTATGATGACAATGTGTATGATTTATAATTAATTTTCTTATTTTGGAAAAAAAAATACATATATATATATATATATATATATATATATATATATATATTAAAAATTAGCCGCAACCACACCCGACGAACTTTATTTTTGGCGGGGCCGCACCCGCACTTGCGATTCCCGCCGCACCCACACCCCCGCACCTGGTAACTTTTGGCATTTTTGCCACATTAAATTTTTTTACAAAATTTTATCTAAGTATGGAGCTTCAAAGCAGCAAAGAGCATGCAGAGGTGTTGGCATTTTTGCGGGCCCTAAATGGGGATGATAAAGTGGACGAATTGATCTTTTTATGTCTCATTGTTGTAGATCTTTTCTTAAGCTTTCCGGTGATATATTAATAAAGGTGATCGGGTCAGCGGATCAAAAGTTATGGTCTCGGAAGCAAAGCCAGCAAAAGTCCACTTTGGGCTTGAAAAAAATTCTAACGCATGAGGGGCACTTCGCCCAGAATGCTGCCGAAGTTGCCACTTCGGGCTCTTTGGCAGCCGAACCTCCACTTCGGCTCCAACTCCGGCGAACCTCCCCGTCCTTACAATGAAAAAGTTTAAGGCAGCCAGGTCACTTCGCCCAGAAAATTGTCGAAGTTCCACTTCGGCCAATGCTTTCAGCGAACCGCCTCCAGAAAAGCGCCAGTTCGGGCTTGAGCCTGGCGAAGCATCCACTTCGGGCAGCAGGAAGGCCGAACCTCCACTTCAGCCCCTATTCTGGCGAACCTCCACCCGCATGACGAAGAAGGCTCTAAGGCAAATGGGGCGCTTCGCCCAGAATGCTGCCGAACTGCCACTTCGGGCCCTATCCTCAGCGAAGTTCAAGTCGGCCCCGAAGTTCATGTCGGCCAAAAAAGTTCAACTTCGGCCCCGAAGTCCAAAGTCGGCCAGCGAAGCTCATGTCGGCCGCGAACCTCAAAGTTGGCCAAAATGCCTAAGTCGGCCGCGAAGCTCAAGTCGGCCTCGAAGCTCAAGTCGGCCAAAAGGATCATGTTAGCCAAAAAAGTTCAACTTTGGCCCCGAAGTCCAAAGTCGACCAGCAAACCTCATGTTGGCCGTGAACCTCAAAGTCGGCCAAAATGCCTAAGTCGGCCGCGAAGCTTAACTTCGGCCCCGAAGTGCAATGTCGGTCACGAACCTCAAGTCAGCTAAAAATCCAAAGTCGACCGCGAAGCAATGTCGGCCAAAAAGTTAAACGTCGACCAAAAGGTTCACTTCGCCCCCGAAGTTCCATGTCGCTCCTGAGGTTCATGTCGGCCGCGAATTCCAACGTCGGCCAAAATCCCAACGTTGGCCAAAATTCTAATGTCGGCTAGAATCCCGTCGACCAGAATCCCAATGTTGGCCAGAATTCCAACATCGACTAAAATGCCTATGTCAGCCAAAAACTCATATCGGCCAAGTCGGCCAAAAATCCAACGAACTGCCAGTTCGGGCCAATTTCTCAACGAAGCTCTCTAGAACTTTTTTTGACAACAGTGTTGTTTTCGAGGGGCACACATTCCAAGGCCGGGTATTTATCCAAGGCATTTGTGCGGCACATAAATGCAGTTTTTTGCCCCGAAAGACCCGGTATCTAGTTATGGTAATAGGATGGGAGGTTTCAATTGTAAAAGGAGGCGAGCATCATTACCGGATCCGCCCTAACGTCCTTGTAAATCTGGTTCATTAATGGCGCAGAGGGGAGGGTCCTCTATAAAAACCCACGCATTGTAATGAAAACGGGGGGGAATTTTGCTAAAGAAGCTGCTGTAACTAGACATTCTGCATCGATATATAAGATCCTTGGCTCTGAATATGTGCTTTCTCTTTATGCTGCCTCTGGCAAGTATTTCTGCTTTCATTTATTTTTTTGATTGTTGTAATTCTAATATCTGGATTTTAGCATCGGGAGATAAATGTGTCTGAAATTTTAGGTAGAGGATACATAGAGAAACATATGCAATTTTAGTTTCTGTTACATCTTCTGTATTATTTGTTGCTGGTTTAAAAATAGATGAGTTATTGTGCTGCGTGTTCTTTCCCACTGCAATATCTAGTTATTTCCATCCCTTTCTGCATTTTTTATCTCTTTCCTGCACCCTCAATCTTTTAATTTCTTTCCAGCGCTCTTATCTTTTATTTCTTTCCTGCACTCTTATCTTGAAACCCCGGTAGTTTAGTATAGGAGCCGGCCTTCTTCGGAGATTGGCACGAAGGGCATTCCTTCCCTTCAGCCTTTCAATGTTGGTTCAGGTCTAGGGCGTGTAGACATACAAAATCCTTTCCTATGGCATATTTGTGACCAACAGTAACTTGAATAAATTGATTCTTTGCCACTAACTTTGTAAAAATGGTTACATACTAATTTTTTGACTTGCACCATTTCATTTCAACTGACTTGCACTATAAAGTGTTGAAAATGCCTCACAAAGAAGGAGGTTCAGGCTTAACACCTTGAAGTATGTTCTACGCCCCGAGGGGCTATATTTCAGAAATATTGACAACATCCTGTTGCGGTGCGTTAGAGAATCAGACCAGCCGAAAGTCCTCGACGAATTCCATTCAGGGATGCCAGGAGGACATCAGTCGGGAAGGCTGACGACCTTGAAAATTATTAAAGCGGGCTAATATTGGCCCACCCTCTTTGCAAATATGCATGCAGTCTGCCAGAAGTGTGAGAAATATCAGAAGTTCATTGGCAGAAATCGTAAGGCTCCCATGCCCCTCCACCCGATTCAAGCTGAGACTCCATTTCAACAGTGGGGCCTTGAATTTGTCAGGGTAATCACACCCAACTCTTCGACAGGGCATAAGTTTATCATGACGACCATAGACTATTTCACCTGATGGGCCGAGGCAGTGCCTTCAAAGCATGCAAATCAGGAAACAATCATTGAATTTCTAGAGGGCCTTATTACCCGTTTCAGGATACCAGAGGCAATCGTCACGGATAATGGTCCAAGGTTTGTAGGTGCCGTGCTCACAGAACTCACTAGTAAGTATGGCATTTATCACAAAATGTCTTCAAACTACTATCCATAGGGAAATGGCCTAGCCGAGTCTACTAACAAGAATCTGTTGAAGATAATAAAGAAGACTGTGGAAAGGAATAAAAGGACATGGCATCTATTGTTGGAACGTGCGCTTTGGGAAAACCGTATCTCTTTCAAAAATTCTGTCAAAATGTCCCCATATGCACTTGTATACGGCAAGGAGGCTTTCCTGCCCACACACATAGAGATGCCTGCACTCTGACTGTTAGAAGATGAGAAAGGCCTCGGAGACCCCATTGATGCCCGATTGGCTCAGCTATTGCAACTGGAGGAAGAAAGAGAGAAGGCGTATCAGGCTTTCACCAAGCACACCGAGACAACGCAAAACTGGTTCTCAAAAGGAACCATCGCCCGAGTCTTCAAGATCGATGATTTAGTGCTGAAATGGGACTCCCACAAAGCCAAACCAGACAATCATGACAAACTAGATGCCTTTTGGGGTGGTCTCTTCCAAATTGTTCGGGTGAATCAGTTCAATGCGTTTGTACTGAAGGACATGGAGGGACAGGTCCTCTCAATTCCTGTTAATGGCTTTCACCTAAAAGCATACTACAACTGAAGATACCCAAGGTTTTCCCCTTGTATATATGTTTCTTTTCTGCAGTCAGTTTTATTTCTGCATGTAAATATTGTTTTCAGTCTATAGTTTCCTGCTTTAAATTAAAAAAGGAGAGCCAACATTTTGAAAAAATAAAATGCACGAGAGCCCAAAATTTTGACTAAGGCACAAGGTATCCTCCCAAGGGCACAAAAAATAGCCCCAAAGCCGAGCTTCGCCCGTTGGTTTTAGTGCTTCCGGGAGGAATGAGCTGTGGTGAGCAAAAGCAAAATCTACAAAATTTGTCTAAGTGTTGGTGTGCCACCTGACTTCGCTGTGAAGTCGAACTGCGCACCCTCTTTTACGTGCCACCGGGTGGGACGAAGCAAGAAGTTTTGAAAAGTGGCCAAGTACTCTGTCTGAATGCGTGGATTTCTCGTGCGCCATTCGACGGAGCGCACTGAATCTAGCGCACTCTGACGGACGTGTCCGAAAGGCGATGATATGTCAGATATTTTCTAAGATTAAGACCGCTCGTCCGCATGGATTTCATGGCCCGAAGTCCAACGACGCTTACATTTTGAGCGCACTTGGTCAAAAAGAAGGAAGCTACGACAAGGTCTCGCTAAGGGTTAAAAAAAATTGAAATGTGTGCCCAGTTGGAATCCATGGCATGAGCTTCTAAAAATCCTTGAGGATGATTGCATGATCTTCTAGGCGGATTTCATAAATGAAAAGCGCACTTGGGGCCCAATCAAGTACGATGTGCGACTTACAAGGAGGGATCCCACGCACATCTGCCAAAAAATAGCAGCGCTAGCCACCCACTTCGGGCAGTAAAAATTTAAATCCTCAAGATGCCATTAATGTTGTCTGCTCCCGCACTAGAAAATGAGGTTTTACCACTCCAAATTATCGATATTGTTAAGGTAAATCAAAGCTCCGCCATGCCGAAGGAGAAAGGAGCGAATTCTTACCAAGTTACAGCTGCATATTCTAGCAAAATTCGACGCCATGAGTGAAAGGTCGGGCGCTGCGAAAGGAAAGGTGCCTATGCAGGCAGAATCTAGTGCCTTAGAGCAGCAATCCGAAGAGCAGACTATTTCAACTACTTATGGCAGTGAAGCGTCGAAGGAAAAAATATAAAAACCCAGGGCGTGACACAGGAGACAGGGTCCTCTTTCGCCGCCCATAAACCTCTTGGCCGAATACTAGGACGATGACTACTCCCCCAACATCACCAAGTTGCACCCTAGTATTTTGCAATGGGCAGGTAAAATCCCGTCTACACATCATGTTAGGGCCGCTTACACCTCGAACCTTCACTGGTTCTTGTGCCCTCCCGTTCACTAGTGCCCCGAGCTCATTCAGTCAATTGTGACATTCTACAAACCGGCCACTTGATAGGTTTGTGACTGGCAGGGCAGGCGACTATTCTCTCTCTTTGGATAAGTGGTGCATCCCACGTTCGCACCAGGGGTCAAGCTAGAAAAGGACGCTATCATCAGAAAGGTTTTTTTAGATGAGCAGGCGGGCAGGTTTGATGAGTCTCAAAAAAATAGGGATTTTCTCAATTCGGAGCTGAAGCATCTAATTCCAGCTTCAAGATGGCCATCGAGCCCTATTCCCTTAAAAAATTTTAAGAACATGCACCTTTACATGGTACTCGCATGGGTACTGGGCTATGACATCGACGAAATGGTCCACCCTTATCAGTTGGCACTCGTCAAATGCATTATGTATTGGGGAACCTACCAAAGTGGGAGGCGCCAGATTTACTTTGACAGGGCTGACTACGTGGCATATGCCATTCACTATGCCCTTGTCAAGTTGCAGCAGAGACAGTCGATAGAATTTAAGCACTGATCTTTTTTGGCGTGGTTATTCCTGTACTGCTTGCAATTTCGAATGTCGAGCATCGAAGTCAAGAAGGTGGATGAGAAGGGTGCGCGACTCCAAGTGTATGAGTGGACTAAATTGCTGTATAGAAAGGGGTCTTTCTATGATTTTAATCTGAAATTTCAAGGCCTAGTCTTGGCTCTAATTAATGGCCCAGCAAGTCACCCTCCCCTTTCCATGATGAAGCACTTAGCGAGAAATAAAATTGGTGATAATTTTTGGTTAACTCAGGGCATTGTCATTAGAGTCTATGGATTCAAAGGGAAACCCTTCTTGCTGCCATACTTTTGTACAAAAGACCATTTTGGCCTTGAAGCGACACGACAAATGGACAATGTCGAGGAGGAATATGGCCAAGGAAAAAATAAAAGCCCCATCTTCACATAGCCATTTAGCTTGGGAAACATCACGATCAATGAAGTCGGGCAACATATATATTTAGAGCAAACCCTCATCAATCTTGGCCTAATACAGCTGCCGTAGTGTTGGAAATATAATCCACTTGGAGAAATGAGAAAATTCATGCACAGTTGCCCGCAGGAGAAGATCATGGAGGAGAGGTGCAACAAAACAGGAGCAGATTTGGAATGGCATATTGAACGGATGCAGTCATGGTCTCCGTGGCATGACTTCTATTGTGTAGAAGTAGAATACAATCCTGAGCGCAATAAAGATCATAGATTAGATGTGCCTGGATTTAGGAGAGTGCTTGAAAAGGGGAAGCTGCTTGGTTGGACAGAAGACAAAATCCTAGAATGTTGGAAGATGAGGTGCTGCACAAAGCACGAGAAATCGAACCTGTCAGTTGATGATGACTTTTTTGTCCTATATGACCGCTACTTCAAAAAATGGGAGCCTTTCACATTTTGAAATATCGTCTCCCGAGGCACCCCAAAAAGGTATAATAGGAAGCCTCCGACCCAACATTTTATTGTACGAAGAGTGCCTAGTGGCCAAACATCTAAGAGCATGAGAGAGGACCCAATGTTGTCCACGACATTTGAGAAGTCGCCCCAGGTGGAAAAGGAGCCTGAAAAATCAGCCAGTGGGGCAGAGACAGAAAGCATGGACCCCACAAGATAGCAAGGAGAGGCTGCTATAAGCACCCCAACTCCCGAAGTGCTACCTGCTCCCGGTCCACCTGAGCAAGCAACCGTGCCGAAGGAGAAAAGAAAAAGAAAATTAGAAAAACATCACAAGGAAAAGCAAAAAAATAAGGAGGCTAAGCGATAGGCAGCGGTGGCCTCGTAGGTTGGCGCTGCTACAGACAACGTAATTTCTATTATGGAAAACCCTCAAAAGGACGTGGAGGCCTGGGTAACAGAAGTACTTCAAACGTCGGCTCAGGCAGAGCATGCAGGTACGTCCTCTTCCCCCCTACAGCAAACCCTAGAAACCCCTACTGTTACACCCTCCTCCTCTGCATCCGGGCAAGTTTTGGCCACATCATCACCTTTACCATTTACACAGCCCCAGAACAACCCACAATCCTTTGGCCGATTCGCATAGAAACCTGATGTTTTCTAGACCCTAGGCCAAACCCTACGTCTATCCCACTCCTCTGGTGCCAAAGAAACTTCTCTATCCCCACGCCACTCACCCACCACCATTACAGGCATCTATACCCCATCTCCACCTCCTAAGAAACCACCCGCTTCTCCTAGGCCTTGATCATCTTCAAAGGCGATCACATTTTCTGTCCCGTCGCCTGACTCACTATTTTTTGAGAAAATTCCGTAGAAGGATTTGTCCTCTGTGCACCCCTTCATGGCATAATTGGACCTAGTTGGAAACGAGCTGCAAGTTTCAGAGGATCAGCCCTTGGCTGCAAGGGCTGCAAAAAGCTCCTCCGCATTCCTTCTAGGCATAAAAAGGAGAAGGGCTGAGGAAATATCAATGCTAGAGAAGATCACAAAGTTTGACCTAGATAGGAGGGTCATTCATACAGAAAAGAGGATACCAAAGGTCAAAAAGCCCTTATAAGAGATGACCGATGCTGACTATGAGCACGAGATCAGGGAGAAGAGCTTTGATGACATTAGTGAAGTGTATGAGATAGGTGGGATTCAGCAAAAAACAAACAAGATCCTAGTCAAACGGCTCGAAGACAAGGAGAAGCTGTTCTAGCTTCAAATTGAGAAAAGAGACCTTGAGGATGACATGGCCAAAATGAAAGTGCAGATGGAATTCGCCCAAGAAGAAGTAAAAAATTTAAGGGACCAGCTCGCAGTATCTCGACAGGAGACAGCGGCCCAAAAGATGGTAGCTTTTCGGTTGGAGGAATAAAAGAGGGTAGTCCTAACCCATGTTGCTCAGTTGCAAGATCAACTACAGCAAACTCAGGCACTACTAGAGGAAAAATCATCCCATGCCGTGGCATTTTCAAAAGACAAAATAAAGGAGATAAGGGTCGACATGCTAAAGAGGTGCAGGGCTAATGTTATCGGGTGTTTACGGTTGGTTACGAATCTGCCATGAGGAAAGGATTTGTTGTTATTGCACCCAAATTCACCCACCAGATTGAAAGGTCGGGGGGAAGGAATGCCTCCCGTGCCAATATCTGGAGAAGGCCAGCTTCCTGTGGGGTTTTGTTTAGATAAGAGTGCAAGGAAAGAGATAAAAATGCAGAAAGAGATAAAAGTGCAGAAAGGAATTCCAAATGTGATTGGAGTTGGGTGGGGGGAATAAGCAGCACGACAACGAATCAATCACCACTACTAATAGCATTCATCTACAAGCACACATTGAAACTATAGCTATTAGCTATCCTATGTATCCTCTATCTATGCATTCCAAGAATACTTGGTCACCAAATGCTAGAGTCCAGAATTCAGTACAACAGTAAGCAATGACACAAGAAACATGAGGCATAAATGACAAGGAGAGGCAGCATACAAGATAAAAGACAGTAAGCAGAGCCAAGTATATGCTTATATTTGAGGCAAACGCACAGCTACAATTGTCCCCTAGCAATATATTCCCCTTCCACCACCTTACAATGAAAATGTGGTGGGTATTTATAACCCAATATCCCCCCGATTACATTCATGGGCACGAAGTCCCAGACAAGATAGTAGCTGACACAAGTGGCTGAGGAGCTATTGACGCTGACTTCTATCGGGTCAGACTGTAATTGTAGCATGGTGTCCCTAAAGACGGTACAGCTATGTGGCAGTGCGTTGGGTTGAACCTTTGGTCAGCAGTAATGCGGGTAGGTGCGGCAGATGGTACTTCACATCGGCTTAAATGGTGACAGTTGGCGTCGGTAGTGTAGCCCATGCTTTGTCCTTGCACGGTCAAGTCTTGGCTCAAATACTGAAGGTGGATACTTGTCGGATGCTGATGTATGACACGTGTCTGCATTGAAAGGCAATTCATCCAACTTTGCCAGGAATTCAGGTGCTATCGGGTTGCGCAGGCTGAAAACAACGCAGTTGGAAGGCCTTCTTGCCTTAGCATTTTCTGAGTTAGTTTTACCCAACTGTGCACCGGTCAGAGGGCGCACTCCAACTTCGCTGCGAAGTCGGGTGTCGCACCGGTGCTTGTCTTCTTCCGTCGCTCGGACTTCACACTAGAAAAGGGGCGCACTTCGACTTCGCTGTGAAGCCGGGTGTCGCCTCAGCACTTAGCTAATTTTTTGGCAGACTGTTCCCCTAGTGCGCCCAGGAAGAAGGGTGCACCCCGACTTTGCTATGAAGTCGGGTTGCGCCCCTGACACTTAGTCAGATTTTGCTTTGATCCTGCCTGTTTGCGCACTTCGGGTTCCCTACTGCGCTCCAACTGAGGGGCGCACTCCGACTTCGCTGCGAAGTCGGGTGTCGCCCCAACACTTAGATATTTTGAGGAACACCTGTTCTGGAAATTTTACTGGGGGAAGAAAGGGAAAGGAAGAAGGGGGAAAGAAACTGCAGGAAAGAGGGAGAAAGGGAGAAATGAAGAAGGGGAAAATGAGGATAAGGAAAGGAAAAGAGCAGCTTACTTATAGAAACCAAAAACATGGCACCCTGTGCAAAATGTGGCAACATTCTTGGCAGCTCGCGGGGTGTTGAGCTCGCCTTGACGCAAAGAACCATGCCTTTATCCTTTGGGTGCAGAGGAACTTCCTTCCCCTGCCTTCTGCTACTCTGGTTGCTTCCCTTGGGGCAACTGTTCTTCTTCAGATTCACTTTCACCAGTTGCCTCCTCAGTCTCGCCTTTTGAATCTGAGGGTTCTCCACTTTCGGCCTCCCACTTGCTTATGCGTTCGAACGCAGCCTTAGCTTGATCCCAGACTGCGGCTTGGAAGGACATGAGGTCGCTAATTTCTTTGAGTACTACGTGGAATGCAGCAACCGCATGCAGGTCAATGGTGTTATATATTTTTCCCAACTCCTCAAGGGAAGAGTTGATTTTGCAGTACTTTGACACCATTTGGGAAATCTGAACTCCCTGAGCTGGCTTTGTCTTGCTATCAATTTCAACTGTGTCTGTTTCAAAGGACAGCCAGTTCTTCTTAACCTGCTCCAGGGTGAGGAACTCACCATCTCTAATGTAGCTCGGACACCCATGCTTGGACAAAATGTGAAAGGGTGCCAGGAGAATGTGTCTTTCATGCTCTAAGGCGTCCAGTACCTTCCTGGTTGCTCTGATTTTTTTTGTCCTAGCAAAATAAGTATGCAAGGTTACCCTTGCCCCTCTGAGGCAAGTTGGGACATGGGGGTGATTTGGAAGCCTTTGCGCTCGAATTCCTCAAGTTTCATAGCCAAGTCCAGCCACTGCCTCACCTGGTGTTTGGCTTCCTCCACCACAGGTTTCCCTGGGCAGACACTTCTTCAATCTTGGATACGAAATCCAGAACTGACAAGGAATTAACAAGGTTGGTCTTGCAACCTTGTAGCAAACTAGCGCGCATCTCCTTCGCCTTGCTCTTGGAAAAGGCTATCGCTTGTGATGCTTTCTCTGTAAGCTGTGACTGCGCATTTTTCAGCGAATCTTGTAGTTGTGAAACCTGCTCTAGCACTGCTTTCCTTTGTTCTGACAGCTGCTCTGCTGTCTGCTTCTGAACTGCGGTCTCCCGCTGAGAGGCGGTCAGCTGAGTTTTAAGATCTTCTATTTCTTGCTGTGCTGACCCCAATTGCGCAGTAACCCTAGCCAAGTCCTCTTCGAGCTGCCTTGTAGTATCCTGCAGCTGGAACAGCGCTTCCTGGGTCTCGAGATGCTTGACAAGGAGGTTGTCTGTCCTACGACGAATACCTCGAATTTCGTATTCTTCGTTGATGTCGTCAAAGTTCTTCTCCTTCGTCTGCAGCTCATAGTCTGCCTCGGTCATGTCGCGGAGAGGCTTCTTTACCTTAGGAATCAACTTTTCTGTTGTAAGCACTCTCCGATCTAAGTCGAACTTTGTGCGTTTGACCGGGGTGGCTATCTCTTCGGCCCTTCTGTGCTTGACACCCTGAAGGAAGGAGGCTAATCCCCCCACGACTCTTACTGCCAGAGGCTGATCCTCGGTGATACTCATGAAATTGACATCTTCCAACGCCTGGGCTTGCTGCGACATTTTCACTGCGAATAGTGAAGTAGGAGGGATTCCAGAGGGGGTAGCAGCATTTGAGGGTGACTGGGTCCTAGGGGTGATAGGAGTCTGAGTGGAGAGCACTGGTAGGGTTTCAGGTGGTTGGGGCAAAGGATGCAGAGATGAGGGAGCAGCTTCAGCACTGGCTATGGGTGAAGGCTTTAGGGTTTGGCTCAGTGATTGGAAGGCATTGGGATCCTGAGCAAACTGGTCAAATGAGTGCAGGCCGCTAGACGACGGGGTAGCTTGAGAAGCGGAAGACATAGCTATGACTTGCCCTGATGGAGTGGAATATGGGGCTTTTGCAGGGCTGACGTGGACTTTTGCAAGAGGGACAAAAAACGTACCTGCAAGTTTTTCCTGAGCCGACGCTGAAAGGATGGTCACAGCCTGGTTGTCTATTTTTGGTTCAAGGCTGTCTAAAGAGACAATCCCCGACGCTGTCGCTCGTGACTGTTTTGTAGCTGATTTCCGTACCAACTCCTTGGGCTGCTTGGTCCTCTCAACCTTCTTCTCCTTCTTTTCTCCCGACACTGTGGTTGGTCTAGAAGAAAGCGGCAATAAAGGGGCGGCAGACGCTGATGTGCCCACGGTAAACTTGTACCTGGGTCATGCTGGAAGAACGCCTACCGCACTTGGGCTACTGGTTGGTAGTGCGAACATATTTTCTGCTGGAGGGGCTAGCTCAAGAGTTGACCTCTCCAAACTTTGCGCCACTTCAGGCACTGTCATAGGAGCTACAGGCTGCATCGGGCCCACTTGGCTGTCGGTTGGAGTCGCGCTGGAAGTCGCTGGAGTTGACAATGACTAGGAGGTGGCCCTTCTTTTTTACCTTATATTTGTGCCTCGAGGGACGTAATTGCAAAATTCGAAGGGCTGCCACGTGTCGACATGTTTGTCATAAAGTGTCAAAAACTCATCATCAACGACAAGGTTCCTTCGACTTGATTTGTCGTGCTGCGTGCAACATCTCATCTTATAGCATTCGAGGATTTTGTCCTTATGCCAATTGAGTGGCACCACCTTAGCGAGGAACCTTTTGAAGCCAGCTGACTCCATCCGATGGTCCGGGTTTCGCTCAAGATCGTAAGTGACCTCCTCGCAGTAAAACTCATGCCATGGTGGCCATGATTGCATTAAGTGAATGCACCAGTGGAGGTCTGCACCGGTCCTGTTTCTTATTTCTTGCATGATTTCAGGTCTAGGACAGATGTGAGTGAACTTTCCCCAGACCCCGATTGGGTCATACTTCCAGTGCTGTGGTAGCATAATCAGGCCCATATCAATGAGCTCCTGCTCAAGATAAACATGCCGCCCGATTTCGAAGAATTGAATATTGGCCCAGGTCATAGGATATTTGAATATGTGACCTCTCTTTTTTCCCTGGCCGAATTCTTCTTCAACGTAATCCATATACCGTGCAACCTCCATCCCGAACTGGTGGTCAGTGCAAAAGTAGGGCAGAAAACACGGCTTTCCATTGAACCCATAGATTCGGACAACAATGCCTTGAGTCAGCCTGAAGGTATCCCTGAAATCATTATTCCATAGATACTTCGTCATAACCGCTGGTGGGCGAGTCGCGCCACGGTTGAACAATCCCATGGCCTGGCCCAGAAATTGAATATTAAAATCATAAAATGAGCCCTTCCGGTACAGGACCTCAGTCCATTCGTACACAGGGAGTGGCTCTCCTTGTTCACTCACTTTCTTCAGGTTAGGGACGTTCATCCGGTAATGCATGTGATACAGGCATAGCCATGTGAGGAAGGAGCAAAATTGGAAGTCCGTGAACTGCTTCTACTGTAGCCTTACCAGGTTCGAGTGAATCGCGTATGCTAGCCAGTCTGCCCAGTCATAGAAGATAGGGCGCTTCTTGCTTTTTTGCACTGTGGAATCGTAGAATTCCCCGTGCAGGATACACTCAGCCATAGCCAACTGGAATGGCTGCACCACTCTGTCAGAGTCACAGCCAAGGACCCATGCCAGGATGATATAGATATATTTGTTCTCAAATTGGTCCAGCGGTATGGGGCCAGTTGGCCACTGTCCGACCATCAATGAAGTCTTTAGATCTGAGTCCAAAAACTCTCTCATCCTCTTTGTCTGTGAAAATCGGCTGGTCTGCTCGTCTATGCTCACCCTTCTGACAATTGTGTCAGGGCTGTACTGAAGCCCTGGGGCGAACGCTGGCTGAACTCTCTCTCAAAAAAGAGTGAACAACACCTTTCCTTTGTTGTCGTAGACCTGCCGCGTAGCTGGTTTGTAGTATTCAACAATCGCTTCGACCAGCTCCGGGCACCAGTGGGTCGGAGGACACAGGAACCAATAAAGGTTTGACTTATATGCGGCTCCGAGGTGGTGGGAAGGCAAAACCTTATCCGCCCATTTCGCGATATTCAGACGCAACTTCGAGATACTGATGGAAAAATAACCATCTCTGTATTAGGACAAGCGGTTGATTGGTGGCGGCGGAGTCTGGCCAACTACGCGCCTCTTCGTTCGAGATTTCGCTTTCTTGCCTTTCTGCGACACTGCACTTTCATGGGTGCTAGACTCTGGAGACTCCTTAGCTTCGTGCGTTTCTTCATTAGATTGCACCTGTATGGGCGCTTTCCCCTTGTCCATATTTGTCGAAACAACAGAGGCAGGAACTATGGCTTCAGAACTTGTCAGTTTTATTCCCTGCTATTAGGGAGTCAGCTTGAACAATATGAATTTTCTGGTTGCACCAGGGTCTTTTTGTAGATAGTGACTGCAGCATTAAATAGCGCAAGGGAGGGACTGAGGGCAGTTAAACTTGGGTTGGTGGAGGTGTTATGATTTTGGTGGCTGCGCATGGGCTTTTTTGAAAAACGTACTTTATTAGTCGTTGGCCCAAAACGCACCTTACCCTTTAAATGCATCTTCATTGGTAATTGCGCAATCATTTAAACTTTCTTGAACCATGTGCCATAGCTGACGTCACTGCCATCAATTGGGCACACTTTTCAAAGGACTTTGCAACCCACAACCCAACTTCGCCATGTGCCGGACTTCGCACCGGGCCCACAATAAACTTTTGGCGTTCTTCGTGGTGAGCCATTCGGGCTTCGCCCAAAATTGGGGGCGCAGTCCAACTTTGCCCGAAAAAGGGGCGTACTTTGGACTTCGCCCAAAAAATAGGCGCAATTCGAACTTCGCCCGAAAAATGGGCATAGCTTGGGTTTTACACTTGTCACTCAGCTTTTCGTGCCAGCTCACTCAGGGTGCACCCAAGAATGGGAGCGCACTCGGACTTCGCCCAAAAAATGGGCGCAATCCGACTTCGCCCACCAACATGGGCACAGTCTGACACTTGGTATTTCCTTGTAGTCTTCTACCCGACTGCGCCCTTTGGAGAAGGCGTAGCCCGACTTCGCTATGAATTCGGGTGGGCAGCCAGACTTAGAAATTTCAGTTCTTTTAACTGCTTTCTTCCCCACTTCGCACCATTTGACGGGCGCAACCCGGCTTCGCTGCGAAGTCAGGTTTTTGCCTCAGACCTACTTCGAAAACTGAAAACCAACTAAAATATTTACATGTCAAAAACCAAAAATACAAAAAGGGAAATCTGTACAAGGAAGGACCCTTTCGGGTGCCTTCAGTGGTGGTACATTTTCAGGTGGAACCCGTTGACGGGAATGGGGAGAGGATGTCCCTCCATGTCTCGGAGCACATATGCGTTGAACTGATTAACCCGAGCAATCTGATAAGGACCCTCCCAAAGGGCATCAAAATTTTTGTGGTTGCCGGGTTTCGCCTTCAATGAGTCCCATTTCAGCACCAGGTCACCGATATTGAAAAATCGAGCAGTGGTGCCTTTTGCGAACCAGCCATGGGTTGCTTCAGCGTGTTTGGTGAAGGCTTGGTATGCTTGCTCTCTGTCTTCCTCCAACTGCAACAGTTGGCAAAGTCTGTCGTCTAATGGATCCCTGCTGCCTTTCTCTTCATCAAGCATCCAGAGAGCAGGTATCTCAAGGTGAGTTGGCAAGACAACTTCTTTGCTATATATGAGCACATAGGGAGATGTCTTAATGGACTTTTTGAATGAAATTCTGTCTGTCGATAACACCCGATCCAAGAGTAGGTGCCAAGTCCTTTTGTTTTTCTCTACTATCCTTCGAATGATCTTCAGTAGATTTTTGTTGGTGGACTCGACGAGACCATTCCCCTACGGGTAGTAGTTGGAAGACATCTTGTGATAGATGCCAAATTTGCTGGTGTACTCCGTGAGTACAGCGCCTGTGAACCCCGGACCATTGTCTGTCACTATTGACTCGGGGACCCCGAAACGGGTAATCAGGCTCTCAAGGAACCTGATGACCATTTCCTGGTCGGCGTTCTTTGTGGGGATCGCCTCTGCCCACCGTGTGAAGTAGTCGGTGGCAGTTAAGATAAACTTGTGCCCTGCTGTAGAGTTCAGCGAAATCACCTCGATGAAGTCAAGACCCCATTGCTGAAACGGAGTCTCAGCTTGAATTGGTTGAAGGGGCAGGGGTGCTTTTCTGTTCCTGCCAGCAAATCTCTGGCATTGATCACACTTGGTACAGACCGCATGTGCATCTGTAAATAGAGTGGGCCAGTAGTACCCAGCTCTGATTATTTTTAGGGCTATAGGCCTTGCGGAATGGTGACCTCTAGGCATCCCGGCGTGAAATTCTCCAAGGACCCTAGAATGGTCTATTTTTCTGACGCACCGCAACAGGATTGCGTCAATGTTTTTAAAGTAAATCCCCTTGGGGCGAAGAGTGTACTTCAGTGCACCTAGCTGAAACCTCCTTATTTGTGAGGCATTCATGTGGTCTGGACATCTTCCGGTGCAGAATTATCTCACCAGGTCATCTGTCCAGTCGCACTCCTCGGGTAAGGAGTTAGCTAGGTTGGTGCGTGTTGTTGGATCCTCCCACTCGCAGGCGGATATCTCGGTTGCTGCACTTCGGGCTAGCTCCTGGCATAAGGCTCGACCTCTAATTAACTTGGTTGGCTACACTTTGATGTCGAACTCCTAGATTTTGGCAATCCATCCTGCTCTCTTGTGACCCGGATCTCCTTGTATGATGAAGCTTCGGACGTCCGGGTGGATCACAAAGACAGTGATATTTCTCTGGGAGACAAAGTGCCTGGACTTTCAGAGATATTTCATGACAGTGTGAACCTGCCACTCTATAAAGTTGTACTTTTCTTCATGTGGCTGGATCACTTGGCTCAGGAACGCAATGGGGCGCTCCTTGCCATCATCTCCCTTCTGGGTCAGGACTACGATGTAACTTTCGGATTCTCCCACCACGTACAGGATGAAATCCTTGTAGTAGTATGGGTTTCTCAACACTGGCACTTGTGCAATGTGGGCTTTGATCTCCTCAAAGGCTTGCCCCCTTTCTTCAGTCCATAAGAATTCTGTGTCCTTTTTTAGCAACTCGACCATGGGCTTGATTACCTGTGCGAAGTCCGATATGAACTTTTGCACGAAGTTAATTTGGCTGAAGAAGGACTACAACCCTTTCTTGTCGATTGGGGCGGGCAAGCAGAGGAGGGCCTCTACTCTGTCAGGGTCCACGACCAGGCCTCTCAGAGATTACATGCCCCAACAATTTTCCTTCCTTCACCGCGAAGACAGACTTCTTCGGGTTTATGGAGATGCCGAATTTGCAACATCTTTCAAATATTTGCCGCATGTGGGGAACATGGTCTTCTCGCCTGTGAGAGAACACAGTCATGTCATCCAAGTAGATGACGATCACTTTGTTGAGTAGCTCTCGAAAGTCCAGGTCCATGGCTCTTTGTGACAGCATTGGATAAGCCGAAAGGCATGCGCTGATAGGCGAACGTTCCCCATTTGGTAGTGAACGTTGTCTTGTGCTGGTCCTCATCCTTGACCCATATCTGGTTGTAGCCGAAAAAACCATCTAAGAGGGAAAATATCTGGGCTCCAGCAACTAGATGGAGGATCTGAATGATTTAGGGCAGCAGATAATGGTCCTTGAGGGAGGCCTGATTTAGATTTATGGAGTCCACACAGAGACGAATATCCCCGTTCTTCTTCCTCACAGGAACCAAGTTCGCCACCCAGGATGAATGCTTGATGGGGTAGATGATCTTGGCTTCCAACATCTTCAAGAGCTCGGCCTTCATCATGGCCTCGATTTTTGGATTGACGACCCTCTACTTTTGCCGAAATGGCTTGGCGCCATCCTCCAGCTCAATGGTATCTTTGGATTATTTCTCTGTCGTATCCCTTCAAGTCCTGGTAGCTCCAGGCTACTATGTCAGGGAACTCTCGACATAATGTTTTGATCTGCTCGAGTTCCTCCATGGTGCAGTCTGTCCCGACCTTGATTGATTTTCTGGGTTCCAGCTCCAGGTCGGTGTACTGCTTCGGGTCTACTTTGATTCGGTGAGATATGGCTCGGTCATTTTGATCAAATAGAATCTCAAGAGTAATCAGTCCTTTTGGGACGTGATTATTTTTCAACTGTATTAACCCCTCATATTGCTTGTCATCAGGGTCTCTACCTTCGATTGAATAGGCTTCATTTACCAAAAATGTGATGATCTCCTCGTCACAGTCAAACACCTGCCAGTGGGTGTCCTTATCAGGCACAAAAGGCCTATAAATGGTACGAACTGGCTTCGACTTCTGGACAGTGTCATCAACCAAAATGTACCTGGCTCCAACAGATGCCAGAATGTCAGCATGCTTGTTTTTATCTCATGAAATAGCCTTGACATTCAACGAGTCAAAAGACTCCATCAGGTCCCAGACCCGATTGCGATACGCCTTGAGATGGTGCTTTTTGGAGGCGCACTTATTCGTAATCTGGTGGCACACCAGCTCTGAGTCCCCAAAGATCTGTAGATGCTTAATCCCCAGCCTCTCCGCTTTTCACAAACCCAAGCATAGGGTTTGTACTCTGTCACGTTGTTGGTATAGCTCCAGGCCAGCCTGTAGGTGTAATCCTTTTGGATCCTGGTCGAGGAAACCAAAAGTACTCCAGCATCAATGCCATTTTTGCATCGTGCGCCATCAAAGAAAAGCTTCCACAGCTTTTCAGGTGCAGGTCCCACTTCTCTTCTGGCTGACTTGTCAAGCCTTTTAGGCTAAAAAATGGTGTAGTAGCCTTGCTCAGTTTCAATCACAACGTTGAAGTCTCGCAAGGAGAATTCATCTTCTACTTGCAGTTGTTTGAGAGCTTGCTTCGTCATATCCACTGTCACCAGTTCTTCCTCCGTCAGCTGAACCATGAAGTCCTCAGGCCCCTCTTCAGGTATCTTCTCTACTAGGAAAGTAGAAGGCCTTTCATTGAAGATTCTCAATCTTCGTCCCTTGAAGGGCACTTCCATGTGCGAATAGTACAAAGATAGGTACCCGCCCAACTTCGCAGTGAACTCCCTAGAGAGGCACATGCCAAAGTAGGGTTTTGTAGACACCAAAACAGCACCAATCTGATTATGTGACTGCAAACACTGATCGCATTAACACACACATCCCCCAGGGCAGCCCCAAAGGTTAAAACAATGGTTCTAACCACTCACACAGTAGTTTTAAAAGTAAGAGGTCAATTTGGCACCTTTTAGGCACTCTGCTACTTATTCGCTCCACCCAAGGACGAGTGCAGACTAGTACTCGTTCCACCCAGGGACGATTACCAACGCTCGCTCCTGGGTGGATGAATGTCGAGTTTGATCTGTAAAAAGTCAAACTTTAGCACATGAAAACTTAGAACTATCACTTAGCTCTCCCTTCATGGCATAGGAGTGCGAGGGAGTTCTTTTGACAACTCATATCTGCCACTTGACTCTCCATTCACTGCATGGGAGTGCGAGTGAGTTCTTTTGACAACTCAGATATGCCACTTGACTCTCCCTTCATTGCATGGGAGTGAGAGTGGGATTTTTCATGACAACTCAAATTAGCTACTTAACTCTCCCTTCATTGCATGGGAGTGTGAGTGAGTTCTTTTGGGCATGCGAAGCGATTCTGAAGCGATTATGGAGCCCTTAATCGGGGAGAAGTCTTCTCTTCCCTGAAAAAGCATTCATGCTAAGTAGCACTTCGCATGCTAATTCAAAGAGACCCCTTGGGTCTATAAAATGGTGAGTTTCCTCACCCAAAATATATATACAGAGAAGGAGCATTTTGAGCGACGAAGTGCTTCCAGTTTACTTACGATTTGTGCTTTTACATCCATAATCTCTTAATCGAAAGAGAGGTTATTGGGTGACTTTTGAAGGCATGAATCAAGAACCAAAAACCCGATTTTCTTGACCACAATAGCCTACCAATTTTTTGACAACACATCATAACAGGTTTCGGACCCATCCCAAGCGGATTGGTGTCGAAACAAAGTTTCAACCCACGGGTGGTTTGCCTTCGGGCATCCCCTGCCTTATTGCAGGTTTACTCGTCTCACCCCGAAATACCAAACTGTTGCAGGTTTACTTGCCTCACCCCGAAACTAGTACCAAACTATTGTAGGTTTACTCGTCCGACCCCGGGACGAATACGGATCTGTATCGAATTTGGTGACTGTTTCTTTTGCAGTATTTTGCTAGCTACATGATTACGCTTTTGTCAAATTTTTAGTCTATTTGGATTCATTTTAATCATCGTTATATTCATATTTTACACTCATTAACAGTACTCTTTCAGATTTGTGAGTTTCATTATCATACACCGGTGCTACTGACGACTTGTTGTTTCTTTGAACGCAGGAGGAGCAACAAGGATTAAAGATTCATCAATACCAACGACGGCAACATTTCGGTCCGCCGATTTCACACGTGGGCACGCGGAAGGAGGAACACTAAATCCATGATTGTAATTGAAACTATGTTAACGCTCCTACCCCATAAAAGGGAGGAGACGTCTTTGTAACCGAATTGGAAGAGTATAAATAAAAAGGGCTGTGCTTTATGTACTTCTTTTTATCTCATTTAAATTTGCCTCGTTTCTTTTATTTTCATGCATTTCTCTTTATAGGACCTTAAGCGTTAACTTTGGGTTTTGAATACATCGCATTAGTTTTCCTTTCAATCTTTCAGAATCTCGTGCTTTCAATGGCGATCACGATGGGACGACACAATCACCTTGTAACCCATGAATAACTGATGGCACAACTAGGCATAAGACTAGGGCATGAGTGGCGCATAGACCCAGCCCACTGGAATCAAATGTTGAATCTGCCCCTTTTGGTAGCCCACGAGCAACTTCCACCAAGAGATATCATAGCAACATCAGTGCCGAGGGCGGACCCTATCCTCCTCTCCATGCATAGGGCCGATACATTCATGCCCATCCCTACAGATCCAGATCTGGAGCACAAAGATCATCAAGCTGGGGGTATCTCTATCCCCTGAAAAGCCATAGTTCAACCCAAAAAGCTCCAAGGATTATCACAATCCCTTGGTCACCCCAAAAGCTCCAAGGATTATCGCAATCCCTTGGTCACCCTAAAAGCTCCAAGGATTATCGCAATCCCTTGGTCACCCCAAAAGCTCCAAGGATTATCGCAATCCCTTGGTCACCCCAAAAGCTCCAAGGATTATCGCAATCCCTTGGTCACCCCAAAATCTCCAAGGATTATCGCAATCCCTTGGTCACCCCACAAGCTCCAAGAATTTTCGTAATCTCTTGGTCAAACCAAAAGCTCCAAGAATTTTCGTAATCTCTTGGTCAAACCAAAAGCCCCAAGCGTTACCATAACTGCTTGGTCAAAATACATATTCAAAAAAACACACAAAAACCATAAAATCATCAAAAATCACAAAAATATTGCATTTCAATTCCATGCATACTCATAACAATCAAAAATCACAAAATTATTGCATTTCAATTCCATGCATACTCATAAAAATCAAAAATAACAAAAATATTGCATTTCAATTCCATGCATACTCATAAAAATCAAAATAACAAAAATATTGCATTTCAATTCCATGCATACTCATAACAATCAAAAATAACAAAAATATTGCATTTTCATTTCATGCATACTCAAAAATCAAAATACAAAAATATAGGTTGCATTAGGCATCGCATCCATACATTGCATACTTGCTAAGTCATACACGTCAAAAGCACCATAGACTATCATTACTTGAGCAAATTCCCTCATTTTCCACATCAAATCCATTTTCCTGAACGCCTACATCCAGCATAACACCACCGCCATTGTTAGCATAGTCAGTTGTCTCCTAATGTATATAGGGTTTTTGTCATTCAACTGTATTTACATTTCTTGCCAAAACTATACACAGTTAAATAGATTTTACACGAAAATTTTTTATTTGGATCACGCCTTGTTACGTAGCATCCCAACACAAATTAACACACATAAAATAATTCCTAAGTTGTGTGAACGTAAGAGCAACCTACAACGCAGTCTAGGGTACCATAGGTGAAATATTAGTCTGTTCATCCCCCTGTGCGAATGGTTCCAAAATGCTAAGAATTGACAAAAGGGCGAGCTCTTTCCCATCCATTCACCCTAATAAATAATGGTTTTCACCACTTCCACAAATCCCACTCATAGTTGGTCCCCAAAGTTGTAAGGATTCGTACTACACGTCCCTGCCAAGGATGGGTAGTCATCTCCAAGACCTAAAAGGATCAACGTCAAACAAAATTCCAAAAAACCATCATCCTAATCCTTTTCATTCACCTTTGGTCTCCAAGTTGTCAGGATTCGTAATATCTGCCCCTAACCAGGATGGGTAGTCATCCCCAAGGACTAAAAGATCAATGCCCTTACTTCATAATCTCCATCATCCCCTTGGTTCCCAAAGTCGTAAGGATTCGTACTACACGTCCCTAAACAGGATGGGTAGTCATCCCAAAGGCCAACAGGATCAAGGCCATTCACAAGCTCAACCTTACAAAGCTCAAAATACAAAATCAACTAACAGTGGTTATCACCACTATTCAAAATCCTTGCTCAAAAAAAAAAAAAAAAAAACAAAATAAACAGTGATTTTCATCACTATATAGACGAGCAAGTATCCAAAACCATTGAGCCAACACATACCCTAAACTTGAATCCCTAGAATTCTCAGCATTCGAAAAACCATCTAGGTGATCCTCATTACGAGTTTGGTTGATAGCCTACCTGGCAATGGTGGTATCCTACCCACATGACGATATGTCTGTCACATTAGCTTTGCGTGTGCACAAACCAATATTTGCATGTGGATGAGCTAGCTTATGGTACCTTAGATTGTCATGTGGATTAATCTTGCTAAATACAACAACGGAGTTAGTGGAGCTAATTAGGTGATCCTTAGTACAGGTTTGGTTGATAGCCTATCTGGCACTGGCGGTATCCTGATGAATAACACATAAACGAACTCAATTGCACACATAGGGATGTGAAATAACTTGGTTAAATTCAAGTCGAATTTATACCTTGTTCAAAAGTCTTGCGAGATAAATGTACAGTCTTGGCCAGTTAGTTAAAATATCTACATCTCAGAAAATCTTAACTACATTTTCAAACAACTAGTACATTTCATTCCACGCATCACCATAAAAAAAAATATGCAACATACAACAAACAAAGTTTTCACATGCACAATCATTCCACAAAGTCATCCCATTCATATAGCAAGTCAGTCCAATCTTGCACAGTCTATGGTGCCAATGACAAAACATACACAACTCATTTCATTTATTCCATATGCATACATCATACAAATTAGAAACATCGCATTCATAATCGCATCTGCATACATCCCTATCAAAACATGTACATAAAAACAAACCACAAAAAAAAAATGCACAAAATGTACCAAAAAAAAAAAACAGCACTAAAACTGTCCAATGAGAGTGCTTTTGCACTTGACATTATGGGCATGCAAAATAGATGTCGAGGTCACAAATCCTCACTATCCTACTCCCGAAGAAGGCTACAATAGCTGGACTGCTCCACGGGAGGCCGGATTTTTGAGAATTTCATACCCAAACGACATCACCAAAACGGGTCCAAACCCATCCAAAAATAGCAATAACATTGTCGAACGACGATGCTTTTGCGCCTGACATTCGTGGCATCCAAAACAGACGTTGGGGTTACAAATTGTCACTATCCTACTCCCTAAGAATGCTACCATAGTCAGACATCTCCACGGGAAAATGGATTTCTGTCAATTTCAGCTCCAAAATGCATCGCAAAAAGGGTTAAAACCCACCAAAAATAGGTCAGAAACTCGGGAAACTGCTTAAGCATTCAATGGAAAACATCTGAAGGCACCCTCACTTAAGTCATCTTGGGTCAAGCAACTTGTCGCTTTTCTCATGTCGGTCATTCCTTCATCGATTCGTCGCTTGAGGGGGTAGTCATACTTAGTTACCAATCAACAAACACACACCCAATCAAGGCAATGGCATGCATTCAAAGAATCATTGACAAAGACAATCACGCTCCTGCTTGGGGCAGCAAACAAGCAATAATCACAAATTGATCAAACACTTGGCATTCCCGAAGCATGAACACAAGGTTCCCTCATGGACAAAAGGTTGCGCCCTTTGCCTATTCATGACTGATCAATGTCCAAACTCAAGTCACACCTCACCAAAATAGGTTACTACTTGAAATCCAATTCCTTAGCTCGTCAAAAGCAAGGATTCAAGAATGCATGCCCTTTCCATACTTGGGGCATCCAAATTTTATTAGGTTACTAAGAAATCCTAATCATTAGTGCTTTGGTTATCTATTTTTTCTCAGCACTGCACCATGTGCAGCGCCTTCCAAAAAGGGGCATCTGTAGACACCAAAACAACACCAATCTGATTATGTGACTGCAAACACTAATCGCATTAATACACACAGCCCCCAGGGTAGCCCCAGAGGTTAAAATAGTGGTTCTAACCACTCACACAGTAGTTTTAATCAATTTGGAACCTTTTAGGCACTCTGCTACTTATTCGCTCCACCCAGGGACGAGTGCAAACTGGTACTCGTTCCACCCAGGGACGATTACCAGTGCTTGCTCTTGGGTGGGATGAATGCCGGGTTTGATCTACAAAAAGTCAAACTTCGGAACATGACAACTCAGAACTATCACTTAGCTCTCCCTTCATGGCATAGGAGTGCGAGGGAGTTCTTTTGACAACTCATATCTGCCACTTGACTCTCCATTCACTGCATGGGAGTGCGAGTGAGTTCTTTTGACAACTCAGATATGCCACTTGACTCTCCCTTCATTGCATGGGAGTGAGAGTGGTATTTTTCATGAAAACTCAAATTAGCTACTTAACTCTCCCTTCATTGCATGGGAGTACGAGTGAGTTATTTTGGGCATGCAGAAGCAGTTATGGAGCCCTTAATCAGGGAGAAGTATTCTCTTCCTTGAAAAAGCATTCATGCTAAGTAGCACTTCTGCATGCTAATTCAAAGAGACCCCTTGGGTCTATAAAATGGTGAGTTTCCTCACCCAAAATATATACAGATAAGGAGCACTTTGAGCAATGAAGTGCTGCCAGTTTACTTACTTACGATTTGTGCTTTTACATCCATAATCTCTTAATTGAAAGAGAGGTTATTGGGTGACTTTTGAAGGCACGAATCAAGAACCAAAAACCTGATTTTCCTGACCACAATAGCCTACCAATTTTTTGACAACACATCACAACAGGTTTCGGACCCATCCCAAGCGGATTGGTGTCGAAACAAAATTTCAACCCGCAGGTGGTTTGCCTTCGGGCATCCCCTGCCTTATTGCAGGTTTACTCGTCTCACCCCGGAATACCAAACTGTTGCAGGTTTACTTGCCTCACCCCGGAATGAGTACCAAAATGTTGCAGGTTTACTCATCCGACCCCGAGACGAATACGGATTTGTATCGAATTTGGTGACTGTTTCTTTTGCAGTATTTTGCTAGTTACATGATTACGCTTCTGTCAAATTTTTAGTCTATTTGGATTCATTTTAATCATCGTTATATTCATCTTTTACATTCATTAACAGTACTCTTTGCGAGTTTCATTATCATACATTGGTGCTACTGACGACATGTTGTTTCTTTGAACGCAGGAGGAGCAGTAAGGATTAAAGATTCATCAATACCAACGGCAGCAACATTTCGGTCTGCCCATTTCACACGTGGGCACGCGGAAGGAGGAACACTAAATCCATGATTGTAATTGAAACTATGTTAATGCTCCTACCCCCTAAAAGGGAGGAGACATCTTTGTAACCGAATTGGAAGAGTATAAATAAAAAGGGTTGTGCTTTCTGTACTTCTTTTTATCTCATTTAAATTCGCCTCGTTTCTTTTATTTTCATGCATTTCACTTTATAGGACCTTAAGCGTTAACTTTGGGTTTTGAATACATCGCATTAGTTTTCCTTTAAATCTTCTAGAATCTTGTGAACTCCCTGGAGAGGCACATGCCGAAGTAGGGTTCCAAGTCAACAACCATGACTTCTTGGATGACCACAATGTTGAGAGCTTTGTGCAGCCAAATAGGGATGTCTTTAATGACACCGACTGTTTTGATAGGGGTGCCGTCTAGCTGCAGCACGCCTTGGCTGCTCCTTGTGTACTCCATCCCGATTTCGTCGCAGACGGCTCTCGGCATCACGGTCGTGGAAGCACCAGAGTCCACCATACAGTTATGCACTATGTACCCTTGCATCCGCAAAGACAGATAGAAGGGAGGTGGTCTGTTCTTATCGGTAGCTGAGACTGTTAGAGGTTGCACCAGGACAACGGGTTGTATCTGCTTGTCATTCTTCATAATCTTCAGAGATTCTTGCAACAGATCAACCTGGCCTGGGAGCTGAAGAGCATCATACATGCTGATTCTTGCGGGGGTTCTCTTCAACTCGTCTACTATGCCTGTAACCCAAAGTTCTAGCTCCCTCGGTTTCTTTTGCCAGCTCATACTTTGTCCGGTATTGCTGAGTGGCCTCAACTCTCTGTCTCTTGGTCAGAGACGGGTATCTCAGCTTCTCTTGAGCTTGTTCTTTTGTTTCGGCTGGAGGCTAAGCAGCGGGAGCTTTAGCCGAAAGGGCTTTGGCTACAGGATGCTTGACTGCGGGAGTCTTCACTGGGGGAGTTTTTTCTTTGGCTGTGTAGGGCCACAGCCTCTTGTAGGGCGGTAGCCCCTCAGGTTGCACCTTATCTCTCCTGGCGTACACCTTTAAGGGTTTTTCAGCGGCTTCAGCAGACTTTCTGCTTTCCTTGGCAGGAGGCGGCATCGAAACTTCCTCGTAGACAATGAAATTACTTTTGTCGCCCAGGATCATGTAGAGTTCTTCATCCTCTATGGCACTGCCAGCCAAGGTCTAGAGGTAGTGTTGATGCAAAGTGTAGTCTTCCTCGGCATGCGGGTTGTTGCATGTGGTGCACCAATTGACCTGGTTCGAAGTACCAGGTTCATCCTCGATGGCAGAATTCCTCAGAGGGGTCCGCATTTGTAGTTGTTGCTCAAGGGTCCAATATTTTGTTAGCGCTGGGGGTGGATATGGACTCCTTGGAGCCAGGTCCATCTGGGCCTGTTTCTTTTTCAGAACTGTCATGTCATTAGACATGGTGTGGTAACCAGAGGCCAGAACCCGTACCTCCTGGAGGATTTTATTTTGAATATCATTTTCAAGAGGCAGCGACAACTAAGCTGGGGGAGGGAATGCAGCCAATGGAGGAGGAGTTGAATATTGTGCATGTTGCAGGGGAGCAGGAAGTGCCTAAAAATGCGGAGGACGAGGAGGCAGATAATGAACTTGCGATGGGCCATAAGGATTCAAGATTGGTGTTGGGTTCCATTGCTGCTGGGGTTGTGCTCCTGAAGTGGATGGCTCTGAACCAGAAGCTGACGGATACTACGATCGGGGGAAATTAGGATAGATGGGTGGCTGTACTCTGTGTGGAAGCCTATCGATGGAAATGATGTCCATTTCAACTTGTTGGGCAGCCTCATACAGAGCAAGGAACATGTTAATTCTGGCAACCTTCAGCAACAGGAAAATTTCTGAGTTGAAGGACCTCAGGTAGTAGTAGGCGGCCTGAACTACTAAGGGTCAAAGTTCAAGAGGTACTCGTTTCCAAGATCTCACGAACCTGATGTTGAAGTCTGACACCTCCTCTTGGGGGTGTCTCTAAATACTTTGGAACTAATGCAGCAAAGAAGAGGGATCATTAAACTCATTGCATACCTTTACTAGCCTGTCGGCTAACTGTCGCCACCCTATGATTGATCCCTCTGGCAATGATCTCCACCAGTAGAGAAGTTTTCCCCTTAGGGAAAGGGCCAGCAGACGGGTCTTCACACTTTCATCAGTAATGGAGTGTAGTGCAGCCAGGGCGAGAATGTCCTGGATGTGTTCATATGTCGTCTTGCCGTAGCCGTCGTACGTAGGGATAGAATTTAAGGCAGTAGGAGGCACAACTTACTGTCTAGCTAGGGCCAAGGGCCCCGTAGAATCCACTGTCGAGAAGAGGTCATCATCATCTTGCTGGGCGGCCATGTCTGCTTCTGACCCGATAGTGTACTTAGCGTCGAAACTGTTCGAATATGTATATTCTTCTTCAGCCTCAGCTTCTTCAATTTCTTCTTTGTGACCTTGGTGATCAGCCAGCCTAATGCGCTCTCCTGGAGTGACAATGTCAATTTCGTAAAGGTCAGACCGATATCCCGGATTCCTTGCTCGCCACCTTCTTGTTTGCATGAAGGCATTAGGACTGGTATTTTCAGACTCAGAGAATATTCAGATTTCATAGAGTCGCTAGGTCCTCTGATTTTGAATAGCAATGAAGCGAGCACTAGTACTTCAATTTTTTTGGGGGGTGGGAAACTACCATGTCCCATCGGGCGTGCCAAAGAAACTGTTGGTTATGAATCTGCCATGAGGAAAGGATTTGTTGTTATTGCGCCCAGATTCGCCCACCAGATTGAAAGGCTGGGGGGAAGGAATGCCTCCCGTGCCAATATTCGGAGAAGGCCAAATTCCTATGGGGTTTTGTTTAGATAAGAGTGTAGGGAAAGAGATAAAAATGCAGAAAGAGATAAAAGTGCAGAAAGGAATTCCAAATGTGATTGGAGTTGAGTGGGGGGAATAAGCAGCACGACAACGAATCAATCACCACTACTAACAACATTCATCTACAAGCACACATTGAAACTACAGCTATCAGCTATCCTATGTATCCTCTATCTATGCATTCCAAGAATACTTGGTCACCAAATGCCAGAGTCCAAAGTTCAGTACAACAGCAAGCAATGACACAAGAAAAATGAGGTAGAAATGACAAGGAGAGGCAGCATACAAGATAAAAGACAGTAAGCAGAGCCAAGTATTTGCTTATATTTGAGGCAAACACATAGCTACAATTGTACCCTAGCAATATATTCCCCTTACACCACCTTACAATGAAAATGTGGTGGGTATTTATAACCCAATATGCCCCCGATTACATTCATGGTCACGAAGTCCCAGACAAGACAGTAGCTGACACGAGCGGCTAAGGAGCTGCTGATGTTGAATTCTGTTGGGTTAGACTGTACTTGCAGCATGGTGCCCCTGAAGGTAGTACAGCTACATGGAAGTGCATTGGGTTGAACCTTTGGTCAGCAGTAATGCGGGTAGGTGCGACAGATGGTACTTCACATTGGCTTAAATGGTGAAAGTTGGCACCGGTAGTGTAGCCCATGCTTTGTCCTTGCGCGGTCAAGTCTTGGATCGAATCCTGAAGGTGGATACTTGTTGAATGCTGATGTATGACACGTGTCTGCCTTGAAAGGTAGTTCATCCAACTTTGCCAGGAATTCGGGCGCTATCGGGTTGCGCAGGCTGAAAACAGCGCAGTTGGAAGGCCTTCTTGCCTTAGCATTTTTTGAGTTAGTTTTATCCAAATGCGCACCGGTCAGAGGGCGCACTCTGACTTCACTGCGAAGTTGGGTGTTGCACCGGTGCTTGTCTTCTTCCACTGCTCGAACTTAGCACTAGAAAAGGGGCGCACTCCGACTTCACTGCGAAGTCGGGTGTCGCCTCAGCACTTAGCTGATTTTTTGGTAGACTATTCCCTAGTGCGCCCAGGAAGAAGGGCGCACCCCGAATTCGCTGTGAATTTGGGTTGCACCCCTGAAAATTAGTCAAATTTTGCTTCGATCCTACCTATTTGTGCACTTCGGGTTCCCTACTGCGCTCTAACTGAAGGGCGTACTTTGACTTCACTACGAAGTCGGGTGTCACCCTAACACTTAGATATTTTGAGGAACACCTGTTCTGGAAATTTTACTGGGGGAAGAAAGGGAAAGGAAGAAGGGGGAAAGAAACTGCAAGAAAGAGGGAGAAAGGGAGAAATGAATAAGGGGAAAATGAGGAGAAGGAAAGGAAAATAGCAGCTTACTTATAGAAACCAAAAACATGGCACCTTGTGCAAAATGTGGCAACATTTACCTATCCTCAGCTTTGTCTCCGTAATGCATGAACTATCTGCCCAGGGAAAGCCTGCTGTAGAGGAAGCTGAACGTCAAGCATGGCAATGGCTGGACTTGGCAATGAAACTTGAAGAATATGAGCGCAAGGGCTTTCAATTTTCACCAATGTCACAAATTGCCCTAGACTAAGCAGATGCAAGGATCACCTTACAGGATTATTTTGAGAAGTCAGAGAAAGTCAGGGTGTCCAGGAAGAAGTTAGATGCATTGCTACATGAAAAGAACATCTTCCTGGCCCCATTCCATTCCATTTCTGTGCTTAGATCCCCGAGCTTTGTAAAATATGAAGGATTCCTGCCCCTGGAGCAGATCAAGCAGGATTGGCAGACATATGAGGCAGATACCTCGGAGATTGATGGCTGGATTGAGCCCATCCAAGAAGATTAGGTGACCTAGTTAATGTCTAGGCTCGACAAGATTAGTGCCTATTTCCTGTAAATCAGAGAAAGGTGTAGTACTATTGACAAGCACATGGTTGCGGCATTTTGGAAAGCGTTGAAGGATATCAGCAACTTAGAGCCCTTCCAAGAGGCAGCCTGGGCTGAGGCAAAAACCATTTATGATCATGTATGTGAGTGGGTTGAACCTGCCAGGCAGGAAGAAGATAAGGAAGCTGAGTTGTCAGGCTCACAATCCGAAGTGGACACGGCTGAGAGTGAAGAAGAAGAGTAGCTTCCCAATCTAGGAGCTCAACGGTAGCAAGTGCGGCAATAGCAGCAACAACAAAGATAGGTATAGGGTTTGAGAGTGACTCTATGCCCAAGGGATAAAGGCCAAAGGTTTGTTGCACTAAGGCGAGCTTGACACCCCATGAGCCGCCAGGAATGTTGCCACATTTTGCACGGAGTGCTAAATTTTGAAAAACTTGGGCAAAATTGGCCCGAAATTACTCTAAGTGTTGGTTTTCTCCCGATTTCGCTGTGCAGTCAGGCTGCACACGCCACCTCTTGCGCACATGGGCAGACAAGCAAGGGAGACGCCCAAAAATTGACCAAGTGTTGATCCGCCCGACTGTGCTATGTAGCCAGGCGGTGCACATGTTCTAGTGCGAACTCGGACAACATTAAGAGGAAGTAGCCTAGAAAAAAGTCTAAGTGTTGGCACCACCTGAGTTCGTGCGAAGTCATATGGTGCCCAGAAGGAGAGTGCACACTCGGGCAACATTATTGTGAAAACATACAAAAATTGCTAAGTGTTGGGGCCGCCCAACTTCGCTGCGAAGTCGGGTGGCGCTGACTCATTTGTGCGCCATCAGGAGACCAAGGAGAAGAGAGTGACAAAAATTTTCTAAGGCATAGGCCCGTCCAAGTGCACCGTGTCGTTTGACTACGCTCTCATTCTTATGCGCCTTCGAACGGAAAGGATGAGGGAAAACAAAAAGTGCTAAGGCAAGGTCCGCCTGACTACACCATTTCCAAGTTGCGTCGTTCGATCGTGCTTCATTTTTGTGCACTATCAGGAGGGATCAAAATCCGAGAAAATGACTAAGCATCTTTCCTCCCCCATCATTCACTAGAAGCCTTCAGGTGCTAATAGGTATCCTACCTCGAGATTTGGACCAAGGTGTGACAGAAGTTGTGCTACTCAAGTGCTATTTGGATGGGTATGAACTGACAAGTTCTATTTCACCTACTCCCATTCAAACCAGATTTGGCTTCTCACCCATCGTATCATCACAGAGCTGACACGTTGTCAAGTGGACCTTACTGCCATTACTTTCTTATCTGCAGGGGTCAAGCATCAACCACTTTTTGTCACTTTTGTCAGCTTTTGTATGTTTTGTCAGGTCTAGGACACTGGGATCATAATGTAATCGAGGGGATTTTACACTATATATAGTAGTCTCTTTTCATTGTATAAGGGTGGAAGGAAGGTATTCTACTAATAAAATTTTATAGCTATGTATTTGTCTCCAAAATATTTAGTATACTTGGCTCTATTGGTTGTCTTTGTCTTGTATGCTGCATTTGCTAAGTGTTTCTGCTTTATGTTGCTTATATTTTTGGTTATTGTTATTCTACATCTGGATATCAATATTGGTAATTAAGTAAACTCTAGAGCACTAAAGTAAAGGATACATAAGATAGAACAACACCATTAGTTTCTGCTTTACCCATTATTTTGGTTGCTGCTAGTAGTAGTGATTGGTTCGTTACTGTGCTGCTTATCTTCCCCACCCGAAACAAGCATGTTTATGTCTCTTTTCATATTTTCTAATCTCTTTCCTACACTCTAAGCTAAACCACCCAAGTTGAGAAACAAAAGGTGCCGACCTTCTCCGGATATTTGTGCGGAAGGCATTCCTTCCTTCTGGCCTTTCAATCTGCTGGGTGAATCTAGGGCGCAATTAGATTAAAATCCCATCCTAGTGGCAGATTCGTAACCAACAGTAACTCCATATTCCCGTCTGCTGCAGCTTCATTTATTGTCATGAAAAACACGATCATCTAGTTTGCTTCATCAATCTGGTCATTCACTTTCCAAATTGTAATACACATTCTACAATGTCCAGCTAAATCATATTTTTTGCCATGAAATTTTGGATAATTTTACCTCTTGCCTACTACAACCATCGTCCTCATTTTTTGGTTCATTATGAACAATGTGGAATATACTCAAAGGCCCTCGTTTCCCCGTCCCCCACCCCCAAGGCCCCTGTTTACCTATCCCTAAAGATAGGGATGAAACATCCCCAATTTGGGAGATTATAGGGGGGTTGTCCCTGAAAATTCCAGGGGCACCCAATGGTGCCCTCGAAACCAGGTTGCGTCTACTGCAACTTCATTTAATGTCATAGAAAACACGATCATCTAGTTTGCTTCATCAATCTAGTCATTCGCTTTCCAAATTGTAATACACATTCTACAATGTCTAACTACATCATTTTTTTGCCATGAAATTTTGGACAATTTTGCCTTTTACCATGTAATAGCCATTGTCCTATTTTTTGGTTCATTGCGAACAATGTGGGATATACTCAAAGGCCCCCGTTTCCTCATCCCCCACCCCTGCATCCCCCATTTCCTTCTCCCCCAAGATAGGGACAAAATGACCCCAATTTGGGAGACTACAGGGGGGTTCTCCTTGAAAATTCCAAGGGCCCCCAATGGTGTCCTCGAAACCAGGTCATCCCAATATGGCATCTCTAAGATCCCAGTCATCCCAAGGACACCATGGGAACATTAAATTGTCTACACGACGTCCTAAGGATGTTTGAGCATCTCAGGCACACCATAACATCCCCCAAATTTTTGAAGGAGAAGGGGGATGCAACAGACGGTGCACACGCATACCCGAGATGGTTGGGCAAAATGAAAAATGATTAAATAAATTAAAAAAGAAACAAAAAAATATATAAACAATAACCCTTTCGAATGAAATAAAAACAAACCATTAATACAAGCAGAAATCCAAATATTTTAGGATGTTTTGCAAATATTTATTTATAAAATAAATCGCAAGCAAGTTAAAAATGGCATATCAAAGACATAGCAACTTAATATACATGAGATGAAAAGCTGAAATCCAACACAATCATCCACTCATTGCCAATCAAATTTGGACTACCTTCTTGCAAAGAACCTTAATAACTAGCTAGGTAATCACATGCATTTAAACTTCAATAGACAACTCATGTGACAATATATCAATCTGGGATTTGAAGTTTGAATCATAGATAATGCTTAGCAGAACTAAAAACCATACAATCCACAAATTTCCTAGGAGGTTACTATTGATCCGTGAAATCGTTTGATAGAATTATGTACATGCGAGATTGCAATTCAACATAGAAAGGGGATTGGATTGTCCCCAATCTCTATATTTAAGGGCGGGCTCACACTAAATCTTGTTAATCTAAGCTAGTTAAGCAATTTTGTACAAAATGAGATGTGAGAAGAAAAATAAAAATGCAATAAAACAATATCAAGTGGCATTCTCTCAACCGGTTAAATTCCTCAACTTTCAACGAGGAGACCCAAGTTCAAATCTTGCCAAGTGATACATGCATAATTGCCAAGTTGTAATATCACTATGTAGTCATGATGTAATACAAGTTGGGCCCATTTCAATCCAATATGACAGATTAAAAAAAATACAATAAAATAAGTATAATCATGTAACCATAGAAAGATGAATGTTGATCTAGTTGAAATATTTAGAAGGGACTGAATAACTTCAGTGCAATGAGATTAACGAAATTCCTATGACAACAAAGCAAGAGGCCTAAGAGGAGATGGGAAAGTTGAGCCACAAGTATCATACATCCATGAAAAAAGAGGTCAAAGGACATAGTTAAACCATAGAATCCATGCACAATCTATTTATTAATTGCAATTCATATCACAATTACAAATCTGATCACAAGGAGTAGCTAGAGTGTTCTCAAAATATCAAAGGACACTTTACAATAAGCATCAAGCTCTTATTTATTAAGTGTAGGTAGCTCTAATTCTAACTACAATAAATAAAACTATAACTCCTACTTAAATGAAATTAGCAAAATCTTAAAATCAAATGACAAAAGGCTGAACATTAAGCCAAATTTGGCACTAAAATCCATTCTAAGAACTAGCAGCTCCATTTCCTCCACTAATTCGTCTGGAGACTAAAAATTACCATCAAAACCATTTCCTTGGTTTTCATGCCTCAAAATATGCACCAAACATGACCTTCACAAAGATTCCCCCTCAAAATGCTATTTGCATCTCTAACCTGCAGTGCAGGGTGCAATCTGAGCTTGCAATGGAGAGCACACTAAAACCTGCCAAGCAGAGTGTAATTTCCCATACTTAGCCAATTTTCCTCCAAATTCTTGGAATTTGAGCCTCGTATTTCCAAAGACAAGCAATTCAAGTGCCATGTGATGTTTCGTAATTGCCTTTGACGGTTTTGGAATGCTGATTGTTTGGATTCTAACTCTATTCCCCTTTTGCGCAATGAATCCTACTTTCAAAAGTGCATTGGTAGTCGTAAACTGCTACAATTATCAATGCTATTATACTTCATCTGATACACATGCCAACTGAATATTTTAATGATGCTTGGCACAACCAAAAACTTGCAATGCTAGGATATTCTAAAATGTACAAATGCTATTATTGCTTTTGTTGAAACATATGAAATCAAATAATTGAATCCTAGATGCTTGGAAAAGCTGGAGAGTTCCAATTTTAGGACTCCTGGACTGTTACCATATTTAGAATACTTCAGCTACAACATGACTAATGATTTACTACAAGGAATCAAATGGCATTAGCTCCACTAGTTACATTTATCGATTTTCAAGGAGGAGACCTAGGTTTGAATCTTGCCAAATGATATATGCATAATTTTCAAGTTGTTGCAATACCACTATGTGGTCATGATGTAATACGAAGGGCCAATGCATGAAGCAAACATGGAAGTGGATGCACAACCACATGCACAAGCGGACATGCACGAAGGAGATGCGCAAGGGTTTGTATGCAAAGAGTTACATATCGTCAAGGGTGAGCGGGATGTTGAAAACAGTGACTGAGAGTTGCATGACGATGGTGATGAGTTTCCTAATGACAATAGAGAGTCACTCGACAACAAGGAGAATCACGCAACAATGAGTTATGTTGTAGCCAATAATTGCATGATGGCGAAGTTAGCGACATACAAACTACCGACGTGTTGAGTAAACTTGTTGGTTAAGAAATACATGACGATGGAGAAATTCGTGACAACAACCATGATGGTGACATTGGCGATGTCCAAGTGCTCACGAATGATGAAGAAGTGCAGGTGTTCATGCAAGAGGTGTTCATGCAATACAGTGATGTGCAAGTGTTCAAGCATGAAGCAATGTGTGTCCCAACATGGAAGTGTGTGTTGACAAAGACAAAAAAGTGTGCAATAACATATGTGGATGTGATGAAGACGCATGCATAGACAAACGAGTCTCCACAAGTGAAGATGTACATGCAAATAGACAAGCTCACGCACGCGAAGAAATGCATGCAAATATGGCAATTCATGTTCATGTAGATTAAGTTGAACGTGATGAAGTCGACTGGTTTGATGGAAGAGAAAACCTGGTTTGGAAGGAAATGCTAGGAGTAATTGGAGCAAGTTGTGCGATAAAAAGAAAGAATGAAAAATGCATGGCACTAGAGAAATTTCAAGATGGTGTATCCAATGGTGAGTGGGAAAGGAGTCCAACATCAATGCAAATACAAGATGGTGTGTACGACAGTGCACAAGACAAGAATCCAGCACTAGAGCAACTACAGGTTGATGTGCTCGATGATGAGCAGGATGGGAGTCCGAAATCGAAGTAATTACAAGTTGGCATGTTTCATGGTGGGCAAGAGGGGAGACTAACATGAGATCAATTGCAGTGGGGTGTGCCTGATGATGTGCATGAAGAGGGTGAGACACACGAACAACCAATGTCGATGTCAAATCAACCTATCACGACAAAGACCAACTTTGGAATATAATGTAAGTGTCCCATGTTTCATGATGTGAAAATAGAGTACCCAATTAGGCTTTGGAAAATTTACCTCATGATGTGGAAAGCAAATGGGAAGAATAATGGCACAAACTGGAAGAGTTTATTCCCTGTGAAATTTCATGGAATTGCAATAGACTGGTACATGGGATTGCTAAAGGATGAGTACCAAACTTGGAATGAGTTGCACGAAGCATCCGTGAAGGAATTTCAGTTGTTCCACAATGAAGATGAGATCATTGCTGAAATTTATAGAATTGAACAGGGTGAGAAAGAGCCTGTTTGATCGTACAACTAGAGGTTGAGTGGGTTGTTTAGCCATCTAGAGGAAGATTCATCAGATGCATTAAAGAATAGGTGGTTCATAGAGGAAATTCTTCCTATGCACCAGAAGAAGATTAGGATGGTCCATCCGACATCATATCAAGAGGATTTGGAGAAGGCCTTGAACATGGAAAATGATGCAAAGTCATCATTAAAATGTTGGGGTCATAGAGTGAACTTGAAGATGAAAGCGACACTAATGTTAAGAGTGACTCTGATAGTGAGAGTGATGATTTTGAGAATGAGGGTAGTTCGTCGTCCAAGTGTTGGGGTCAAGAAGTTAGTGAAGGATGTGACTTTGAAGAGAAGAAAAATAACTCTATGATGAATGTGACTCAAAGAGTGCAAGATCATTGCTATAGGTATATGCAGCACAAAGGGATATTGTACCAAGGGAAGATTTCATCAGTGATGTGGTCTATGAAAACTGCAAGAGAATTAGAAGATGTTGAATTGAGTATGATACTAAGGGCAAACCCATTGTGCTATGTTTGCAATGCCATTTTTGGGGGAACTTCACATATAAATGTCAAAGTGCTATGAGTTGAGACAAACCAATGAGTTGTAGAGAGTAAGCACTAGAGAAGAGTCACAACCCTAGCCAGGGAGCAGAAGTGAACTTGATAAACCTGATTGCAATTGAAGAGATGAACTTGATTACAATTGAGGAGGCAAAGATAGAGTAGATAGTTGAAGTTATTTAGGAAGGGGATGTTGCACAAGTGGTTGATGCAAATGACGAACTGAATAATGCAAACTACGCAAATGGAGTGAATGATGCAAACAGTGAAGAGAGAGATTATTTGATGTTTGACCATATTCTAAGGTTGTCTAGGCATCTAGACTCAGGCCATTTACACTCAAGCCTTGATTGTCATGACTTATTCATCTGAGTTGGGACCTTGGTCATCTGGCAGGGACAAAGGTCCTTGGATGGCTCTTGAGTCATCTATCCCAAGGGGAATATCGTTTGGACCCTCCCTAGGCTGTCTAAGGAGGTTTTCTGAGCCTCAAACTACCCCCAGGACATCCAAAGATAGATAAAGACCATCTTAATCATGCAAGGTCATTCACAACCCAAGTTTGGGAGGAAGATGATTTCAAGCCATCTGGAGAACATGCAAAGCAATCTGAGGAAGAGGATGAGCTGTCTAGAATTCGAGATGAATATGGTCATCAAAAGAACAAGTGGTGCCGTATGAAGAAAGACATGAGTAGGGTGGAGTCCATGATGGTGTAAGAAGATAAGGGATAGAGCCATATGGATGACCAGGTAGGTTGTCTAGCCCCCTAGGCCATCTAGAACAAAGACTAGGTTGTTTGGATGTCTAGGTAGGCCATTTGGCCACCTGGGCCACCCGAGCCAAAGTGTTGGTGTAGTCCAAGATGGGGTGCTCACGCTTTGAAGGAATAAGGAGCCAAATCCACATAAGACAAAAATGGTACATGAAACAAGCAGTTGCATGTAAAGTAGTTATTGGTGTTGAAGTGGCAGTTAAGGGAGTGGAGGGGCACTTGCCACATGCAAGCCAAGTGTCCCCCTACCTCCCTCAACTTATAAAAAGAGGTAAAAATCTCTCACTTGCTCATTCTCACAAGAAGCCAAGAAGCAACAAGGAGGAGCCAAAGGAGAGCACACTAGTTAGTTGAACTTGAACCAACTAGGGAATGGCCTAGGGCATGCATCGCAACGTCCTGTAGGCGAAAATTCACATTTCACAATGCAAAATTCAAAGGCAATATAGAAGGGTGAAGCAACTACAAAGGATAGGGTTGCACCAGAGTGTTGGAGCTAGGGCACATCTAGAAAATAGTAGAAACAAGGGTTTTGCTGAAAACACTTGTTCAACAATCCAAAATTTTCAAGTTTGTGTGTAGATGAGACATTTGCAGCGTTGAAATGCAATTGTCTAGGGAGCTGCAATTCCAAACCCTTTCTAGCAAAACCAGCTGGGGTTTTGGAGGAATTTGCATGCCTAATGCTATCCAAGGGCTGGAGAGGTTCGTCCAAAGCTTGAGCAATGTCATACAAACCATAAGGCACGTCGTCCATAGCAACAAAAATACCATCAAGGCAACGCGACAAAGTTTTGAGTCAAGTTGTCTAACCCAAGAGGAGGGTCATATGACCTAGGAGTTGGGTTGTCTAGGCCAAGAAGCAGTTGTCTGGCCCAAGAGGTTGTAGATAGGCAAATTTATATATTTGCATTTAGTAAATCAGTTTTGGTATTATATGTTATTTTGTAATTGTACGCAAAGTGTTTGACGAAATGTGCATACATATATTTAATAATGTTATAAAGTGGCAATATAATATTGTACGTAATAATAAAGTGATGTTAAGTCATTTATGTCGACAAAATCATAAGTCATATTCTAGTTTGTCCTATTGTTGGAAATGTCATGTAAATGCAAAGATTAAATGCATATGAAATGTAATTTAGGGAAATGATGAGGTGTCAGGTAGTTGGAGGGTGTAACTAATTTTTGGGTGTATAAATAAGCCCCTCCCCTCATTCATTCAGTAATTTTTGATTAGGCATAGGTACGTAAGGAGAGAATGTTGTTTCATATCTACGTGGGGCATAATGCAGTCAGGCTATGGATGCAGTTATGAAGAGGATTCTACATAGGGTTGCAGACTGCAAGATTGTAATGCTGAAATTCTATATGCCATTGTTAATATAAATTTGTGTATTTATTTATCATCTGCCATTGCTGCTGCTATTGCTATTGTTGTTATTGTTGTCTTTTGTGTATTGTTATTACTAATGACTGCAAATCTGTAAAATTAATTAAGTAGAAATGGAATTGTGTGTAAGCATATTAAATTTCATTTCTACATTCTGGAGCCGTTTCTTGTACGAAGTTGGGTGCAATTTGGTGACATGGAGTTTTGAGAAGCAAAACCCTTTGGGATATGAACAACGAGAACACTGGAATATACCCAAAGAAGTAGGTGAAGACACACTAGATTTGTTTGTTTATGCATACGAAGGGCCATCCAATGAAACATGCATAACAAATATGCAGACAAGATGCAAAAATACAGATGAAGACTATAGCTCAAGGATTTACAGACAAAAAAGCTTCAATCACAAACACGAAAATCTCAGTCATAGATGCAAGGTTTGCAGACATGAGGATTATCGTCGGATGTGAAAATCTCAGTCATAGATGCAAGGTTTGCAAACACGAGGATTATCGTCACAGATGTTACTGACAGAGAATATGCAATCTAAGAAGTTGTTGTCAACCATCAGAATGATGGAAAAGTAGGTAGATAAAAAAAACCCATCAGGAAGACTGTAGGATTAGAAGCAGTCATCCAAGTGTCAACAAGATTGATGGAATCAGTTTGGATGCCGAAAAGACTGATGGAATCCATTAGAACATGGTCAGGATTGATGGCATTAGTAAAGACATCAGCAAAACTAATGGAATCAGTTTAGATGACGACATGACTGATGGAATCAGAAAAAATGTAGTAAGGACTGATGGTATTAGTCAGGACATTTGCAAGACTGATGGAATCAGTATGGACATCAAAATGACCAATAGAGTTAGTCTAGACGTCGACAAGACTGATGGAATCAATCAGAACATGGGTAGGACTGATGGAATCGATCAAAATGTGGGCAAGATTGATGGCATCAGTTAGGACATTGACAGTACTGGTGGAATCAATCAGGATGATGAAAGGACTGATAGGATCCGTCCAAATGACGGCAGAATAGTCAACCATCAAGACTAATAGCACAAGTGCATTCAGCCGTGAGGATGACGACAATAGCACAATCAGCCATCTAGAAGACGATAAAACAAAAAGAGGAGCAGTCAATGAGAAGTTACATGTTGATGAAAAATGTTTGGTGTTGAAGCAATTGCAAGTTGTGGTGCATGATGGTGAGTGGAACATGAGTCCGACATTGGTGCAAAATACAAACATGTCCAACAGTGTGCAAGAAAAGAGTATGGCATTAGAGAAACTGCTATTTAGTGTGCTCAATGGGGAGCAGGACAAGAGTCTGACATTGAAGCAACTACAGGTTGGAATATTTCATGGTACGAACGAGAGCACAATGGAAGAGCAATTGCAAGGTGATGTGCATCAGGCTTCGCATAAGAGAGCAATATGCCACAAACCACTATCGAGGTTATCCCAACCTATCAAACTGAAGGTCAATTTGGGCATATCGTGTAAGTGTCCACTATTTTATGGCAAATCGAGAGAAAACCTAGTAAGGCATTAGAGAATTTGTCACATGATGTGGACAACGATTGTAGATTGGAGGTGTTTTTCTACGACATTTCATGGATTTGCAATGGATTGGTACATGAAATTCCCTACAGACAAGAACCAGACATGGGCAAAGTTGCGCGATGCCTTTGTGCAAGAATTTTAGTTGTTTGACAATGATGATGTAGTCATTACTGAAATCTATAGCCTAAAATAGGGTGAGAATGAGTCTATTCGTTCCTATAATAGGAAGTTGAGTGGGCTATTTGACCATTTTGAGGAAGACCAATCAGACGCATTGAAGAGGAGATGGTTCATAGATGGACTTATTCCTCCATATCGGAAGAAGATGAGCATGGTCCCTCCGACATCATACCAAGAGGCTCTAAAATACGTCTTTATTTGGGAAAGTAATGCAAAAACATCGAAGTATTGGCATAATGTTACTACCAATGAGAGTGAACCTGAGGATGAAAGTCATTATGATATTGATACTGATTCAGACATTAAGAGTGATGATTTTGGGGAGGAGAGTAGTTCATCGCTAAAGTACTAGGATCGAGAAGTTAAGGAAGGAAGCGACTCCCAAGAGACGACTAATGAATCTAAGGATGGGTATGACTCAGAGAGTGTAAAATCACCACTACAAGTATATGCAACACCAAGGGAGATTGTACGAAGGATGAATACCACTAGTGAGATAGTCTATGACAACCGTCAGAGAACTCGCAAACAGAGACTTGCGTATGATAGTGAGGGTAGACCTATTGTGCAATGTTGGCAATGCCAATTGTGGGGGCATTTTGCACGTGACTATCAAAGTACTTTAAGGCAAGATGAACCAGTGATTCATCAATATTTTGAACAACCAAAGAAGGGTTATATCCTTTGCCAAGAAGCAAATGTTGTGAAGCCAATTGCATTTGAGAAAGTGAACCTGCATGAGATAGTTAACTTGATGAGCTTGATTAAACAAGTGAATTTGATTTCCATTGAGGAGAGAGACTTCCCACAAGAAGTTGAAATGGTTCAGGAAGTTGCAGAGTGTCGTCAATAGGATGGTATAATGGCAAATTTCAATCAACAGGTTGATCGGATGGTAGAGTGTAGTCAGTTAAGTCACCAGATGGATGAGTGTAGTCAACAAGAAGAAATCTAGATGATAGGGATTTGTCAAGATCCTAGTTAGATAGATGAGGCTAGGATAGCTGGAGAATGCAGTCATATGGCAGAGGCATTGTCATGCCTAGAGCTGTCTAAGGAGGATCCATTTGAGAAGCCATCTGAGGAGGATCCATATGCAGAGAAGCCGTTTGAGGAGCCATTTGAGGAGTCATCTGAAAAGGAACCGTCTAAGGAGGAGTTGTCTAAGGAGGAGCCATCTAAGGAGGAGCCATAAAGACTATTCTATCTTAAGCAATCCATCATCATTTTGGAGCAATCCGTCAGGAGGAACCCATCATCTATCAGGACCAATCCATTCGAACTCATCAGTCATCCACCAAGACTGATCCATCAGAGCCAATCTGTTAAGAGGAACCCATCATCCATCAGGACCAATCTGTCTGATCTCATTAGTCATCCATCATGACTGATCCATCTGAGCCAATCCATCAGGAGGAACTTGTCATCCATGAGGACCAATCTATCAAAGCTCATCATCCAATATGTTAGGATGAATCCATCTGAGTCGATCCATCATGCAGTCATCTGTCATAGTATATTAGTCATCCGTCATAGAATGATCCATCATAGACTGATCCAACATAGCCTAATCCGTTAGAGATTGAGCTGTCAGGGATTTTCGTCATGGACAGTGTCGTTAGGGAGATTGTCATCAGTGGACCTATCATCAGAGAAGTTTGAGAAAGTGTCATCAACAATAGTGTCATCTAAGGCATAATTTCTCTAAATTACATTTCATATGCATTTAACCTTGCATTTACATGACAATTGGATAGGCATAGGTACGTAAGGAGAGAATGTTGTTGCATATCTGCGTAGGGCATAATGCAGTTAGGCTATGGATGTAGTTATGAAGAGGATTCTACATAAGGTTGTAGATTGCAAGATTGTAATGTTGAAACTGTATATGCCATTGTTAATATAAATCTATGTATTTATTTGCCCTCTATCATTGCTACTGCTATTGTTTGTTGTCTTCTATGTATTTTTACTACTAATGACTACAAATCTGTAGAATTATTTAAGTAGAAATGGAATTGTTTGTAAGCATGTTAAATTTCATTTCTATAGAGGTTGACCATCTAACCTAGGAGAAGGGTCGTCTGAGGCCAAGGGATGTCCATCAGAGGCTAAGGCAAGGTTGTTTGAGGCCAAGAAAAGGTCTTCAAGAGATAGGGAGAGGTCATCTAGAACCAAAAAAGGTCATTGGAAGCTGAAGAGAAGTTGTTTGGGAGGGTTGAGTAAAAGCTAAAAAAATGCAAGCAAGGTGAAAAATTTAGTTTAGATAATGAGGGTTCCAATGGTTTCGCCCGACAAGGGGCACTGTCCCTTGACCCTGCAAGGGCATCCTACCCTCTTGAACCCCAACATATGTAATGTTCCCTTTCTAGGCAGTCAGTGAGTTTTGGTGGATTAGCCTACTATTGGGTTCCTGTAGGCTAGTAGAGATGATTGGGAACACTATTGGGGTTTGGTTCCTTGAGTTCTGTGCTTCGCCAGCTTTCCTCTACCTTTTTTTGAAGGCATTTTGGAGTTGTGGGCCATGACTTTCTATTTTTAGTAACTTACTATTTCTAGTAAGTTGGCTTTTGGTTAGTCAATGGTGATGGTGTGTTGGGGTTCCTTGCTCAGAGAGTTGCTTCTTGTGCGTTTCGATGATTCGAACTGTCACCTGCTATTTTAGCTACTTACTATTTTTAGTAAGTATGTTTTTTGAGCATGGTCCTGATTAGGGTCATCAGTGAGTGGTGTTCGAGGTGTTTTGAGACCATGTTATTCTCAATTGGATCATTATTTGGGTATGGTATTTATTATTTAATATCTAACATTATTATGTCGTTATATTAAATTAAAAAGTTGCTTTTTCCTAGTCAAGTGAATTATTTATTTAAATTATAAAAGTGACTTAGGAGTTGTTTTAAAAGGGGGTCGACTTTAAAAGAAATATTAAAAAGTCACCCTAAACCCTAAAAGTGACGTGGGATTTTTGGGAGTTATAAGGAGAGTTTGGAGCTCATTTTCATTTATTCAGGTTATTTAATATTTTTCTCTCTGGAGAGAACTTGTAGCTTTGGCAGCAGGATTTCACGGCTTTGTGAGGACGAAAACCTTCACAAGGAACATTACTTGCGGATGTGAAATACCATTCACTGAGCAATCATTAGTCAGTTTCATTCAGAGACTGGGATTCGTGCTTCATCGGTTATTTTAGAGTTAGTTTCATTTGCTTCAGTAGAGGTTTTGATAGATCTAAAGTTTACAAAGATCAAGGGTTTGATTTTTGTGAGCCATACACCTTCTTGGCCAGCCACACCTTTGTTTGTGTGATGTGAGGCTTGGAGACCCAATTGCAGCCCTTATCCTAAGGGTTTGACATTGATTTTGGAGGCCATTCTTGTTCTTTGACTTCGCTTCCCATGTATACAGAAAAAATAGCAAATGGGTATGCATATATTTGCATACTAAATCAATCAACTCATCTGGGTATGGTTACTTTGTACCCTAGATTGTTAAATTCTTCAAAATCAATTGCATGTTATTGGGTATTCGTGAAAATTGATTTTAAAGTGCTTCATGTATCTGGGTACTATTATTTGTGCATTATGCGATAATAATCTCTAGAAACAATTGCATTTCATTCCTTTCTTTAGAGATTTTAGTTGTATGTTTGTGGGTTCTCCTGAATCTTGATTTAGAAGAGTTTTAAGCATCTGGGTATTGTTGCATACAACTCTGTTTTGTTGTATTATCTTATATGTTGTTACTTCAGTAAAAAAACACAAATAAAAACCAAAAAAATTGAAGCTTTCAAAAATTCAAAAAAAATATAGCACAACAGGGGTGGGTTATTACAGTGGTATCAGAGCACAGAGAATCCTTCCAGCATGCTCGAGTAGTTCAAAGAGTTGATTTCCAGTTGTCTGCATGGCATCAAAAGATGGAAAAGAGTTGGCCAAAATTTTTTTGGTATGCAAGTGGTAAACTTGATCATCTATCTCAGTCAAGTGATGTTGCTCTCGACATTTTGAAAGAGATAGAAGAATGTTTGACCGTGGTGGAACAATCACCTTCTATGGTGTGGCAGGTTGCTTTAACTCCTACATGGACTTCCTTGGGTCAAGATAGGTGGTTGAAACACACAAATAGAGAGGTACGACTTGCTGTTACTTGCTACTGTAGTGAAATTATATGAATTACAACTCCGAAAATTCCCTACGATGATGACAAAATGAGGAAGGTTCTACAATTGATCATTGAAAGCTTTCATGGGTTGGACCATAGTTATGAAAATTGGCAAAAAATCACAAAAATTGTGAGTTAATCGCGAGTCATTCGCGAAACGAGTGACTCGGCAACTTATCGTGAGTCCGGCGATTTTTTGATGATTTTCTGCCAATTTTTTGAAAAAATAGGAATCGACGATTTTTTGGCGATTTTTTCAAAAAATCGAGAAAAAATCTGCAATTTTTTTTTTTGAAAATAATTTTTTTTTTCAAAGCTGTGGCCAATTTTTTTTTTTTTTTTTTTTAAAGCGAAAAACCCCTTGCGGAGCCGCCTTGGTCTAAGAGACCACGAACAGGGGGTTCTACACCGTCAAAGTCACCCGGGAGTCGCACTCGACCCTGCCCGCACCAACATTATCAATTGGATTTTGGATACCCAATTCAACTTTTTGGTAGGGTGGAGATTTGAACCTAGGATCTCCCTTGGAGGATTGCCCTCTCCTCTCCAACTCACCTACAACACCTGGGTGAGTTGTGGCCAATTTAGGGTTTTCTATGCAAGCCCATTTTTTAGCTGTTAATGTTTGAACTTCAAAGTTTAAAGTTTAAACCCTAAATTTGAAACCCTAGTTTAAGGTTTTGGGTTTTTTTTTTTCTTTTTTCTTTTTTAAAGTAAATATTGCTAGCTGATAACTATGTATGCAAGCCCATTTTTCAACTGTTAATGTTTGAAACTTTGAAGTTTAAACCCTAAACCCTAGGCTAGGCCCTAGGTTTTTTTTCCCTTCTCTTTTAAAGTAAATAAGTAAATATTGTTGCCCAGTAACTATGTATGCAAGCCCATTTTTCAGTTGTTAGTGTTTGAATTTGAAATTTTAAACTTTGAACTTGAAGTTTAAACCCTAAAACCTAGTCTAGGGCCTAGGGTTTTGGGTTTTGTTTTTTTTTCTCCTCTTTTTAAGTAAATATTGCTGCCTGATAACTATGTATGCAGGCCCATTTTTCAGTTGTCAATGTTTCAATTTTAAACCCTAAACCCTAGCCTTTTAGTTTATGGTTTAGGTTTTTTTTTTTTTCAAGTGATTGTAACTTTCTTGTTACTTGTTTCCATGTGCAGGCATATAAAAAATGAAACCTTTTTTTCCTTATTGTTACTTGTAAATTTGTACCTTTACATATTATAACCAATACAGGATGTGTTTTGTCACTTTCATGTTACTTAAAGCTTGAGCCTTGTATGATGTTTTGAGTCTTTTGACTTGAATTGTTGCTTTTATTGCAATATTTGATTTGCATAATGTTAATTCATTGTAATATGCATGAAAAAAAAAACGTTTTCTTTGGTTTTTTTTCCCCGATTTTTTGCCGATTTTTTCCTCGATTTTTTGCCAATCCTGATTTTTTGCCGATCTTGATTTTTTGCCGATTTTTTCCCCAGTTGATTTACTACCCGATTTTGATTTTCTCTACTATGGGTTGGACGATACCAAGAACCCTTATTTTGGTAAGAGGGTTAGGGATTTGGAGTTGATGGAAAAAGTCAGTTCATGTGTTTTGTTGATTGATTTAGATTGTGATGATCTTATTCTTCAAATGTTTCATCATTTCATAGCTTCTATCAGTGAGGATCATGAGGAATCTATTTTTGCTTATATGAAAACCATTATGTCCTTGATTATTAATGAAAGTGATGCCATCTTCCAGCCCATATTATCTATGTTATTGACTATTTTGAGGGAAGAACAAGAGACTTCTACAACTGCATATGACTTGGTTAACAATGTTTTCAAACAGTGTGAAAAGAAGCTGACACCTTTCTTGGTCAATGATGAGCATAAGGAAGAAGAGGAGTTCATAGCAAAAATTTCACATGAAGAAAATACCTTATCTCATGAGGCATGTATGGTAGAGTCCCAAAATGACTCCATTGATATGCATGCATCTACACATGTTGGGAATATGTTTAGTGGAGATGTCAAAATAGCAACCTTGGATGAAAATTCAGATCAAACCAATGGGATTTCTATGACTATCGGATTCCTTGATGACCCTAGTGGAGTTGATGCAAGTGATGACATTGTTGAGATCACTAATGCACTTTTAGAAGAAGAGCATGTTGAAGGTAAATATGTTGAAGTATCCAAATCAGCTTATGATGATGACTTCTTATCTCACTCTTGTGATGATAGTTCAAATGGGTATTGGTGTGATTTCCAAACAGAGTCTAGGGAGAGGAGTGCTCGTAATAATTTCAGCCCCTTTGCTTGGGAGAGTGATTTGTTCAGGACATCAACCACTCATGAGGTACACAACGAGTATACTCTTTCAGATACAAAACATCATCTCATAGTTCCATGGGATCCAGGTGTTTTGGTACCAAAATATGATGAAGAACCACTTTGGGATGAATTTCCTCTTGACCAAAGTGTTGTCCTAACCTTACAGCAAAAGGTATGCAAAGAGGATGCCATAGTGGGAGTGGATTTTGGAAGGCATGATCTTGTAGATAAATCAGAAATTTTAATGCATGAAGTTGATTGTGATTGGAGTCCTAGTGATGAAGATGGGACAAGCTTTGAAGGAGACACAATTGAGACTTGGGGCAGCCATGGAGACATTGCTGAAAGGTATTAAGTTAATTATGGTTTTGGTATGCATAATAATAGCCTTCTAAACTTGCATGGTCTTGAATTTAATGAGAGAGAAATGGAAAGAGAAGGATCCCATATTGCTACTTGCAAGTTGATGCAAGGTGGTAAATATGGTTTCCAAACTTTTGATAATCCCCTTTTTGATATGAGAGTAGAGTTAACATATCATAACCCACTCTTTGAGATGCATGATGACATTTTGGGGAAAGAACGATGTTTTTATGATGGTTTAATGGATCACGATGGTTTAGATCATTGTGCCATGATGATTGACCTTGTGGATTCACTACAAGGAGAGGAGTTCTATTATGATTTATAGGATGTTAGGGTGGAGAGACTTTGTGTTGAATCTTCAAGCATCACTAAATTCTCTATAGATAAGGTTCATATTATGATCAGTGTAGCGCAACCTCAGCATGATGGAGCCACTTTGGGGGTGAGTTTCTACACCCAAGATCATATGCATGGGTTGTTAGGCAGTAAAGATGATGGAAGATGCATACCTTGGGAGATTGTTGATCAAAAGAGTGAAGAGAATACTGCTGTCACCCTTTGGGACATCCATATTATAAATCCATTTGTATATATAAAAGTGGACTGGAGGGAGATTTTGAATAAAAGTTAGAATCCTACTGAGCTGGTGACTCTTGGGAATTCAATTTCAATTAAGGAAATGATCAATTTTTGCATTCTGGTTGATATGTTTCATATTTGCAGCAGTGGTGCCTCTTGGGTGATGCTGATTGGATAAAAATTAGACCATGAGATGCTAATTTTAAACGTAGACAACTGCATATCTGTGAATTTTGAGTCCTTTCAGTCCCTTGCCAAAATTGTCTATGAACCGCAGATTGAGAGGATGTCTGGGTTGGGTTTTCAGTTTCATTTCTGGTTGGGTGTTCATACACCTAACTATGGTGATGTTACCCTGGTTACTGGCACTCATGGTAGGAACAACAGGATTCTTGGCAGCGATAGTCTTTATGATGATGTGCAAGATTTGGTGCCAGGGGTTAGAGATTTTGGTGAGCAGCGTATTGAGAAGATTTTTGAGTCTTTGCAGGATATGGATGCTCTTCTTACAAAGGAATTTTAGGAGGATACCTTGGCCAGTACTTAGCAATTTAGTTTTTGATCATTGTTATGGGTTGGTAGAGGTAATCTGGTTTTTGGAGAGGACTTCCTAGTTTTTTCCACCCACATAGCTGGTAGGGTACCTAGGAATAGATATTTGGGGATATATTATTATATTGTATAAGGGTTGGCATGGGCCACACATAATCCAAGGTTGATTGTATTATATTATAATATAATATTATATTAGTAGTAGGCTCCCAAAAGTAGAATAAGAATATGGATATATAAAGAAGAGATATTTGTTATTGTAATCATCATTGGAGAAGAATCTTATGTAATCGCCGTTGCCCACAAAATGGCTTATGGCACTTTGCCCTCCTTGAGTGGCCTCTCATCTTGGGAGAACTTATGGAGTGATTCCTTCCTTAAGGAGTATTATTGGTGTTTCCATACATTAAGGGTATTATCTATCTCTCTCTCATTTGTGGATTGTTATTGTGGATAATGTATTGCGGATGAATGATTTGATATTTCTGCATATTGAAGAATGGTTTATGTTAATAATAATAAAGTTATGCAACAATATCTCCTATGTATATAAAATATTTCTTAGGGTCAGCTGCTGCCCCAACATTTTGGTGCTGAGTATTGTGACATCAGGCTATGAGCAGTTAGACTTTGATCCATTGCAGGGTTCTTGGCAGCAATTGGTGGGAGACCTTTCGGATGTTGAGCGATTACCTTATTTTTCTACTTGGGTGATTGATGGTTATTGCAGTTTCTCCATGATGCTGACACTTATATTCTTAGATGATGCCTTGATGATTATAGTTAGATGGTGTGCTTGGGATGGCCCAATTGACACTAGGAGGTTTAGTGTCAATGTGAGGATATTTGCTCTTGACCATGAAGGTACTTCCAGGGTTGGTATGACTGTTGTTTCTAATGACCGCCTATTGATGGAGTTGTTTCCACATCACTTTGGGGACTTCATGATGAGGGATGTGGAGAACTACATTCTCCTATTGAGTAGATTGCTTTTCCTTTTGCCCATGGTGGTAACGGGTAGTGGGATTTTGATGATGTTTTTCTGAGATGAATTGGCAGGAGATATCTCATTCCATCCTTATCAGATCTTTTAGTGCCAAAATTGAGGGAGATTTCATCATGATGTTGCAGATGAGACTTGTTCAGTTTTAGCATGTTGGTAGCTTTGTTGTAATCAGAGTGGTGCAACGTCAACATGGTGGGGTTTTTCTGAGGCTGTTATGGGACCTTGGAATCATATGTGGTTGCAGCCAGGATCAGAAAGATGATTTGAGGTTGATGTGGTATTGCTTGGGGATAAGAAATATTTGGGGAGGGAGAAATGTAATGTCCCCTTTCTATGTAGTCAGTGAGATTTGGTGGATTAGCCTACTACTGGGTTCCCATAGGCTAGTAGAGATTCTGTGCTTCACCAACTTTCCTATACCTTTTTCCGAAGGTATTTCAGAGTTGTGGGCCATCACTTTCTATTTTTAGTAAGTTGGCTTCTAGTCAGTCGGTGGTGATGGTGTGTTGGGGTTCCTTGCTCAGAGAGTTGTTTCTTGTGCATTTCAGTGATTTGGACCATCACCTGCTATTTTTAGCTACTTACTATTTTTAGTAAGTATGGTTTCTGAGCGTGGTCCTGATCAGGGTCGACAATGAGCAATGTTCGAGGAGTTTTGAGACCATGTTCTTCTCAATTGGATCATTATTTGGGTATTGTGTTTTTATTTAATATTTAACGTTATCATGGCATTATATTAAATAATAAAGTTGCTTTTTCCTAAGTCAAGTGAATTATTTATTTAAATTATTGATAGGGATTAATATTTAATATTATCCCTATTCACATGGATCGCATTGTACAACATTTAATGCTCACATGGATTGGTGCATTAAATGTAGCTTTTGTAAAGGCAGACATGCCTATAAAAATGTTTTTGGTGTGAATGCAATCTTCAGTTTTTCATCGTGCATTTCTTGTGCTTGCTCTCGAGTGTTCATTCCATATCAGTGGTATCAGAGCCGAGTGTTGGATTGGAAAGTATCCTCTTCCCCTGGACCAGGCTGGTTCAAAATGGGAACGAGAAAACCACCAACAGGTATTGGCTTGGAAGGAGCACTTTTTCCCTTGCAGAAGCCTTCAAGCACTCTGATTTTTGAAAAGCTTTGTTGGAGTCCTCCTAATCACCGACTCATAGCTAGCTAGGTCTCTCTGACCTTGAACCTCAGCTATTGATCCAGGAGTTTATCTTTAGATTTGCCCTTTTCAGCGTGGCAAAAGCTCTTAGATCTACCCTTGGATTTGCATTGTTGGTGCACTTTCTAAGTTTTAGCAACTCTTCGGGTGGATCTACGCTCTCAAAGTGATTTTTCACGAATTTTTGAGAGCACATTTGGACGTTTTTCACCTCATCAGTCCATCGAGGGATTTGCTGCATTGTTAGATCTGTTCGTAGCCATTTTCGATGGATCTGGGCATGGTAATGTTGTTTCTGTATTGGGTCATCGTCCGGTGTCGCCAAGTTTCACCATATCAGATCCAGCCTATCCATCGTTGCAGCTTGGAGACCCTTGGATCTGCATCACAGCGACAATTTGTGTCCCACACGATGCAGAATCGAGCCTTGAGCGATATTTAGTCTTGATGGGAGTTTCATCGTATATTCGTCGGTGATCAGACAGTTTCGACGTCCACTGATGAGCTGCGGGCCGCACTGTATTTTCCGGTAGCTCTCAACCATCTGCAACGTTCATCCGCTCCATTTTCGACCACTACAAAGAAAACCCTTCGCGGAGAGACCCGACGCAGCCACCACAGCCAGATATGCGTCACTTTTGATGTGATTTTGAGGATCAGTCGCATTGGGAGTAGAGATCGAGTTTTTCGATGTCGTCAACAGAACAAGCATTCACAATCGAAATTGGTTTCCTTGAGGCGGCGCTTCAAGATCATCTCGTTGGGCTCCTGTACATTCCGGTTGCTCTCGCCATTCCCGGCAAATTCCAACTCAATCCAGCCTTCTCTCTGCAGTTTCTGGCGGCCACACCCGTTTTTTGGCAACAAACAAGACTTCGACGACAAAAATTAAAGGCATTCCTAAGGTTTCGTTTCTTTCCGACGGGTGATAAAATTTTCGGTGGGTGTTTTAATTTTCGCGGCGACTACATCCTAAGGTTAATACTATTTCCTGGTGACGCAATACATTTTCCAGCCAGTTCTCGTTCGTCGGCGACGTGTTTGTTGTTTAAAACAGGTGGGTTTTATCCCACATGAAGGAGGGCATATGTGTTTTGCACTTTATAAGGCCCATCATTCACCTTTATTAGTAGCCTGCTTACCTACCCTTCCATTAGTGGCTCCGTCTTTTACCTTGTAGTCTTCCCGCCGCTGACGTAACGTGGCCTAGTTAGAGTTTCCGTTGGTCGCACCCTTGCTGACGTGTTTGTCAGCGTGGTCGTCAAAGTTTGTCCGGTAGCGGTGGTCTCGATTTTCCCTTGGTCGTCATGCTTTCCCATTGGTTGCGTCGCCGTGCTTGAGTCGAAAGTGCTCTCGTTGAAGTACTCCCCGTTGGTCGCCGTGCTTGAGTCAAAGGTGCTTTCGCGCTAGCTAGCCGTTGAGAGTTTCCGTCGCAATTTGGCGCTTGGTGAACTAGCCGTTGAAGGTTGAGTTTGGCGCTGGCGAGCCGTTGGGAGCATTGTTGTTGACTAGCCGTTGAAGGTTTGAGTTGGGCGCTTGACGAGTTTGTTGCTAGCTAGCCGTTGGGAGTATTGTCGTTGACTAGCCGTTGAAGGTTGAGTTGGGCGCTAGCCGTTGAACTTTGAAGGTTGAGTTGAGTTGTTTTCAAATAGTTGTCTTGAGTTCAGTTTCCAATAGGGGGAGGGCCCTTTAAATAGTTGAAACCAAATTTTTGTTGCTAGCTAATTTCATTTTTGCCTGAGTGCACTGGCACCTAGTAAAAATTTGCCCACTCCTAGTAGACCAATGGCAGCAAGCATGGCCCTAGCCAAGAAATTGGCTGAAATCACCACAGAGCAGAATGAAAAGATCGTTGAAATCACTGCAACCCAACATGAATTAGCAACCATAATGCAATCACTCAAAACTTCTTCCTCGTCCTCACCACGCCCTAATGTTCGATGTGAAGTCCAAATCTATGAAGGTTCTCGAGATCCCGATGTCTTAAATAGTTGGATACTTGACATGGAGACTTGGTTTGAGTTTAGTAATACTCTTGATGCCCAAAAAGTACCCTTTGCCAAACTCAAACTTTCCAATCTAGCCAAGGTCCTCATCTCCAATCGCCAACAAGGCCAAAATCCAATTACAACATGGGAGGAGCTAGTCAAAGCCTTAAAGGCTTCCTTCTATCCATCCAACTATGAGGATGATTTACTCAATCAATGGCTAAGACTTCGCCAAGGCAAAAGACAATCTGTCCAAGATTTTATTCACAACTTTAACCGCCTCCGAGTGTTACTTGCAATTGTTGATCCTGATGTAGTATTGATTGTAAAATTCAAGAGTGGTCTACTTGCACATCTTTACAGGGAGCTCAAATATTCTTCTTGCCATACATTGGATGAAGCATTCAATTTTGCATAGCTTGCGGAGGAGAAGTTCATTGCACAACATAAGGAGCCTCATTTTTCTTCAGGAAGCTCGGCCACCGAAGTGTCCATGGAGCAACAGGGTCGAAGAAGATATTCTAATACTTCTTCCATTAACCCCACTTCTCATCAATCATTTTCTTCTAAAACTCCCTTCTCTTCTTCTTCTTCTTCTTCTTCTTCTTTCTCTCAAACTGAGAAGTTCTATAACTATTGTAAAAAGAAAGGGCATGACAAAACTCAATGTCCTACCTTACAAAGAAAGAAGAATTTGTTTGTACAGTATGATGAGGGCTCAAGTGATAACCCCATCAAGGCTACTGGTAGTGAAGAAGTGTATGAGGAGTTGAGAGGGCAATTGAACAATGTCACACTCATGAATCAAAATTCTCAAGGTGGTGACCATGACCATTTGTTTGTCACTAGAGCTCACCTCCTTCACAACTTTGTTGTCGATTGTATAATCGACAATGGCTCGCAAAAGAATCTCATCGTGAAGTCCATTGTCGATAAGCTAAAGCTTCCAATAACCAAACATCCTCACCCATACTCTCTAGGGTGGAAGGATAACAACAACACCTCACGGATCACACACACTTGCACAATTGGATTTGCATTTGGGCCCAAGTTTAAGGATAAGGTGACTTGTGATGTCACCCAAATGGATTGTTGTGGATTGCTCCTAGGGAAACCATACCAATATGATAGACGGGCTACTTATGATGCATTTAACAACACATATACATTACAAAAGGATCAAAAGCATTATCTCATTGAAGCCACAAAGCAAACAAAGCAAACATCTAATTTTTTGCTCACTTGCAGACAAGCTCGAAAAGCCACTAATAATGCTCAAGCACTTGCACTAATCTTCATCCAGGAACAAGAGCACGTAAAAGAAAAGGGGCATAAAAACAACACTAAATCTCAAATACAGAATTCACAGGTGAAAAAAATATTACATAAGTATGAAAATGTATTTCAAGAGCCCACTTCATTACCACCAGAAAGAGCAATTAATCATACAATTGAGATAATTCCAGCAACACCTCTTCCAAATGTTCCAATGTATAGGCAATCCATTTTATAGTATGATGAGATAAAGAAACAATTGCAAGAATTATTAGATAAGGGCTTCATCAAACCAAGCACTTCTCCTTGTGCTTCACCAATTTTGCTTGTTCTAAAAAAAGATGGTACTTGGAGATTCTGCATTGATTTCAGGGCACTAAATAAAATAACAATAAAAAATAGGTATCCACTTCCTCGAATTGATGACTTGTTAGATCAACTACAAGGGGCTAAATTCTTCAGCAAACTTGATCTTAAGAGTGGCTATCATCAAGTTAGAATACAAGCAGAGGATACGTGGAAAACAACTTTCAAGACAAATATGAGATTGTTTGAATGGTTGGTTATGCCATTTGGCCTCACCAATGCTCCAACTACATTTATGAGGCTCATGAATGAAGTCTTTCGTGAGTGTCTTGATCAATATGTAATCATTTATCTTGATGATATCTTGATATTTTCCAAGACTTGGCCCGAACATTTACAACATCTTGAGAATGTCCTTGCCATCCTTCAAAAGAACCAGTTGTTTGCCAGCTTGAACAAATGCTCCTTTGCCCAAACATCCATTTCATACCTCGGCTTCATCATCAATGCCGAAGGTATCCAGGTTGATCCTATCAAAGTAGAAGTTCTTCTCAATTGGCCTTCTCCCACAAACATCACTAAACTCAGAAGTTTTCTTGGCCTTGCTAACTTCTACCGTAAATTCATTCCAGGGTACTCAACCATTGTTGCTCCATTGCATTCTTTGACTAAGGCCAAATCTGTGTTTCATTGGACAAATACCCACAACCAAGCTTTTGCCACTCTCAAAGATAAGCTTTGCTCAACCCCTATCTTGGCCATTCCTGATCTTCGACAGCCATTTGAAATAGAAATTGATGCCTCTCAATTTGCTCTCGGTGTTGTTCTCAAACAAAATGGCCATCCAATAGCTTATCATTCTGAGTCCTTTTCCACAGCAAAATAGAATTACTCCACTTATGATAAGGAACTCTATGCCTTAGTCCAAGCTATAAAATATTGGCGTCACTACCTTCTTGGTAAAGAAACTATTGTCCACACAGATCATTTGCCCTTGCAGTTTCTTCAATCCCAAACAAAAATCCAAGAAGCACGCCACATGAAATGGGCCTCCTATCTACAACAATTTCATTTAGTCATCAAATACAAGAAGGGTAGTCAAAATTCTGTTGTCGATTGTCTCAGTCATCCTCCATCTGCAAAAGCCTTAACCATTGTCACTACCTCTCATTTAGCCTTCCAATATTGGCCTGCTGAGTATCCTAATGATCCCGACTTTGCCATAGTTTATCACAAATTACAACATCCATCCTCCTCCAATTTAAGTCCCTTTCAGGATTTCCATCTCAAGGAGGGGTTGCTTTACCATCTAGATAAGCTTTGTGTTCCTACTGAGAGTAGACCATCCCTTCTAAGAGAGGCTCATTCCACCCTCTATGGTGGCCATTTCGGCAAACATAATACCCTTCACCATTTGCAAAGATTCTTCTATTGGCCACACATGCAACGAGATGTTCTCAAGTACTTAAAATAGTGTGTCCCATGTAGTCGGTCTAAATCATCCAACCGTAGGCTTGGTCTTAGTATACCTTTACCCATTGCATCACATCCTTGGGAAAGTATATCTATGGATCTTGTCAGTGGTTTTCCCATGACTGTCCATCAACATGATTGTGTCTTTGTCATAGTCGATCATTTCAGTAAGATGGCTAAGTTCATTCCATGTCAAAAAATAAGTTCTGCTGTAGACTTAGCCAAACTATTCTTTGATGTCATCTGGCGCTCCTTTGGTCTTCCCACAAGTATTGTGTTCGATCATGATTCCCATTTTGTTGATCATTTTTGGAGGTCTTTGTGGAAACTATTAGGTGTGTCCCTTAATTTTTCCATAACATTCCATCCTCAGTCTGATGGTCAAACAGAAGTCGTCAATCGTACACTTGTCCAGAGTCTTCGAGTCTACCACCATGCATCACCAGCCAAGTGGGATCTCAGTCTAACTCATATTGAGCATGCATATAATAGAGTCATCCATACGTCCATAGGTCATAGTCCTTTTGAGGTCTATCTAGGGTTTCAACCTGTCGCTCCATATGAGTTACCCTTGGCTCTTCCATCTCCAGTCACAGTCCACATGCAGAAAGAATAGGATAAAGCACAATCATTCATCCAACACCTACAATAGCTCCAGTCCAAGGTTGTACACATCCTACAATAGACACAAAAACAACAAAAATAGGCAATGGATCATCACCATGTTCCACATTCCTTTCAGACTGGTGATCGAGTCTGGTTGTACCTTGATCGTAAGAGATTTCTAGAGAAGGCACATAGCAAGATCAAACCTCTCTGCTATGGGCCTTACACCATCATTCAACAGTTGTTTGAGAATGCATTCAGATTGGACCTTCCAACACACTTGGGTATTCATGATGTTGTCAATGTTGATCTACTCCATCCATATCATGAGTCCACACTAGAGAGCCCATCGGCCATCAGTCATCCTTTCGATGTTGTTCTAGATTTCTAGCTTCCATTGGAGGAGGACCATCTGTTCGACACCAAGACTCGCCACACTCGCCAGGGTTCATCCACTTCATATCTGGTTGCACATCGCGGAGAGCTTCCTCACCAGGCTAAGTGGATCACTTCAACATAGCTGGCTCATGATTTCCCCTCTCTTTTGGATGCATTGGAGCCCAATGCTTCTAGGGTGGGGAGGAATGATAGGGATTAATATTTAATTCTTAATATTATCCCTATTCACATGGATCACATTGTACAACATTTAATGCTCACACGGATTGGTGCATTAAATGCCACTTTTGTAAAGGTAGACATGCCTATAAAAATATTTTTGGTGTGAATGCAATCTTCAGTTTTCATCGTGCAATTCTTGTGCTTGCTCTCGAGTGTTCATTCCATATCAATTATAAAAGTGACTTAGTAGTTGTTTTAAAAGGGGGTCGAATTTTAAAAAAATACTAAAAATTCACCCTAAACCCTAAAAGTGATGTGGGATTTTTGGGAGTTATAAGGAGAGTTTGGATCTTATTTTCAATTATTCAGGTTATTTGATATTTTTCTCTCTGGCAAGAACTTGCAGCTTTGGTAGCAGGATTTCATGGATTTGTGAGGATGAAAACCTTTATAGGGAACATTGCTTGCGGATGTGAAAGACCATTCCCTGAATAATCATCAGTCAGTTTCATTCAGAGACTGGGATTTGTTCTTCATAGGTTATTTCAGAGTTATTTTCATTTGCTTCAGCAGAGGTTTTGACAGATCTAAAGTTTACAGAGATCAAGGGTTTTATTTTTGCTAGCTGTACACCTCCTTGGCCAGCCACACCTTTGCCTGTGTCACGTGAGGCTTGGTGACCCAATTGCAACCCTTATCCTGAGGGTTTGACATTAATTTTGGATACCATTCTTGTTCTTCGACTTCACTGCTTGTGGATACAGAAAAAAAATAAATGGGTATGCATATCTTTGCATACTAAATCAATCGATCCATCTGGGTATTGTTGCTTTGTACCCTAGATTTTTAAATTCTTCAGAATCAGTTGCATGTTATTGGGTATTCGTGAAAATTGATTTTAAAGTGCTTCATGTATTTGGGTATTATTATTTGTGCATTATCCGATAATGATATCTAGAAACAGTTGCATGTCATTCCTTTCTTTAGAAATTTTAGTTGTATGTTTGTGGGTTCTCCTAAATCTTAATTTAGAAGAGTTTTAAGCATTTGGGTATTGCTGCATACAACTCTATTTTTTTGTATTATCTTATATGTTGTTACTTCAGTAAAAAACACAAATAAAAACTAGAAAAACCTAAGCTTTCAAAAATTTAGAAAAAATATAGCACAAGAGGGGTGGATTATTACAACATAGGTGGCGATAGGTATTTCCCATCATGTTGATGATACAACCGATTACAAGAAGTGGAGAGACTAATCAAAAAATAATGTTTTGTTGGCAACGGTTTGAAGTGAATCCAGTTGGAAAATATGTTTGGAACAAGAGAAAGCGGAAGGAGCATGACAAGAGATTCCAGTATGGTGTTCAATACTTCTATCCCTAGTGTTTAGCTCATGTTGTCAAGGATGCCGACAAGTCTAGAGTGGGGGATAGATGCAGGTAGACGAATTGACATGTTTGCATAAAAAATGAATAAAGTTTTGTCATTTTGTGTTATTTTATAGATTGTTTGCAAAGTGTTTGACACAATGTGCATATGTGTAATTAGAATGTTCATGTAATTCAAATGTACGTCTAATTCCAATATTCGTGTAATTTAAATGTCATGTAATTATGATGTCGAGTAATGAGAAGTGTTGTAGTAGTTAGGGTTAGGTATGAGGAAATTGCAAATGTTGGCAATTGGCAACTACCTCCCCATTCCCAAGAAAAGTATAAGTAGACCCCTTACATTTCCCAAATACATGATAATTTATCATCCATCTATCTATTTGTATATGAAATATGTGTGTGCATGTTGTTGTTCAAAGCGTGTTGTTGGTGGTTTGTCGAAGTATGTTGTATTACAAATAGTTTTTGTGCAGGAGACATGTGTGCATAGTGTGTTGTAGTGTGTTGCATTCCAACCTATACTAAATAGAAGAAGAAGCATGGAAAATATAGCAAAAAAAAATTCTTCAAAATGATATTTTGAGGTATCAAAAGCCTCCAATTGAGGAGGAGTGATCCAAAATGGATCATTGCGCTAGTTGGAAGTATATAGAATGAGTATTGAAGAGCAAAACACTTTTTATAGGCCACCAATAAGTGGAACAATAGGGAAAATAGTTTCGAAAGGTCCATGGAATATTATGAGGCAAGAGTGCATCATAACACATCAATTGCAAGGGAAAATCAAGTATTTATGACTATAAAAAAATACCCTTCAGAATTAACTATAAAGCATCAAGACCCAAGAAGGTGTAAATATATTCAATCCATTGAATTTAGTTATTCTCTAAGTATTTAGATTTTTGATGGGACTTTGTATGCTTGTGGAGCCTCTCAAGGTCTCTTGACAAGTTCCAAGACCCCAAGAGGCACAAAAAAATCCTTTGAATACCAATCGATGGGATTATCCTACAATAAATAGGGTTTACCTCCTAGAGGACAATTGAGATACCTCAGAGGCGAAAAAGAAGCCCCTAAACCAACACTGAAATCCTATTGTATCAACAAGGTCATCACCTACTTCAGTAAATTATAATAATAGAGAGGCTAGGTGTCAATATTTGAAAAGGCATCCAAAAATAATTTTTAAAGATTGAGAATGTTTCCACTTCATGGAAATACTTCCAAGTACTCAAAAAATCAATTGTTACCTTAAGGATTTGAATAAAATTCTTTAGAAGCCTAAAGGAATCAGAACTAGGAATTAAAAAGTTAGTTTTGCAAAGGAAAAAAATTCCAAAATAGGCTAGAAGAGGATGCATATAGGAGAGCAATGAAAGGACCAAGAAGACACAATAGAAGGTTTACCAAGCTGCCCCATTGATTGTGCATCTTAAAATACAACAATTTTGAGGCCAAACACTCATAATTTATCCAATTATTTAAGAAGAAATAAAGCAGATCTTTTGGCTACCCTATAAGATTTCTCTTTATTAAATATTTATGTCAAGCTCTTGTGTAATGTATGCACTTTGTTATTGTTATTGCATTGTTCTTCAACTATTGAATAGTAAGTATGATGCACAATTCTAGGGTGTCACTCATGACTAGTACCTAATGTTTTAGTGGTCCATAGAAGACTGAAGTTTAAGCAACCCAAATTCAATAGGAGACCTATGTTATGAACATGTTTTTATGGGATTAGAGATTAGAAAACAAAAGAAATTTGATAAGAAATTGAATTTCCAAAAAAAAGAACTGCATTTTGATAGGTTGCATGCTCAGCCATGGACTTACGGAGCTAATTTCTCCTTTGTTTTTATATTTGCGAATAATTCCCTTAAAATATTCTATTCTTTCACATGAAAAGGAGATAGATTAAGTTACGACGTTAAAGTAATGAATAAATTCTGAATCCATTTTTAATGAATTGTATGTATCTTAAGAAGTGAGAAAATCAAATTTATATATGAGGTATTGTAGCACAGTAAGACTAAAAACAACATAGATTTACTTCCATAAAAATTCTATAGGTTATAGAAATGCATAATTTCAAAAAAAAGTGCTTATAGTTTTGAAGCTCTGCTCATTGGATTTTTCATTAGAAATGGTGAAATTCAATCCTTAACAAATCAAGATGCAATTAATTTGTCTAAATAGGTTGGTCAATGGTTGGGAAAGAATAGATTAGTGGAATGTTTTTATGTGAAAGTGAAGAAATATAAGAACATGAAGTAGAAGATGATCTAAATGTTTTAGTTATTGCTAAAAGTCTCAAAATGTAAATTTTGGTTAAAATTGTAAAGAAAGTCAAGAAAATTTGATACAAGGTATAAGACTCCAGTGTTTATAATTTATAACACACTAACATCTCATATGTAAAATTTAAGTATGATTACTTATTATCGCATTTTTTTCAATTCCCTATTATAGCCAATATTTTCCTTTGCTTGAGAATGTCATAATTAACATTTGTGTTGCTTGTAAAAGTAGAATAGTCTTGCAAAGGATTACTTTTGTCATGCATGTATTGCTTCTAAAGGTAGAATACTCATTTAAAGGAAGGTTAAATTCATCATACATGTTTCTAGTAAGACATATTAGATGAATGAGTACATGGTTGGAAGCCTCCTTTATATCATCTCACCTAGGGTACTTAATTTTATTTTATTAATTAGACTTAAATCTTGGGGAGCATGAACCTTTATTTCAATGGTATCTCAACTTACCATGAAACCAAAAGCCTTATAAACTACTCGTGTCTTTTCCTAATTTTATTACATGTGATCAAAATACTATGAAACTTGCTTAAAGATAACCTGTAATGTCCCTTTCTAGATGGTAGTAGACTGTGGGCCCCACTCACCTATTTTTGTGGAGTAGTCATGGTGAATGGATGTTCATGTGTAGGAGGCATAATAATGAGAGACTATATGCATCTATTTTGTATTGTTTTCCTAGTGAATAAAAGGAAAATTCCTATATTTTAGGGATCTTCCTAATTTTTGGGAGGTAGTACCGAGGTTTGGAGTGGCCTTGGTGATTCTCATAGATGTGTTCTAGACTACCTTGGCATTTTTTTGGTGTAATTCGGAGTCGTAACAAAGATTTTAATGGATGCATTAGAATTTTGAAAAAATTCAATTATCCCACAAGAGTTAAAAAAAGAAAAAAGTTGAGCTACAATCTTATTGTAGTGGTAAGGGCTTTGGCCTCTCTTTGAGAGGTCCAAGTTTCAAACCCCACTCAGTATGAGGAGAACAAGACCCCTCATAAAAACTTGTGTAAAGTCATTGAAAAAAAAGTAAAAGGGGTGGTTGTATAAAAGGAGAATTTTGGAAGTAACATGGAAGTTTTTCGAACATTTAAAAAAAAACTATTTTATAGTTTTGGGTGGTGGTTGTGCTTCAACAACTAATTAGCATATTCGAGGACAAAAACCTTCGAATCTCAATTGGCAGATTCGAAGGCAAAAACCTTCAAATATCAGTTGGCAAATTCGAGGATGAAAACCTTCAAATATCAAAATCAGATCTTTGATTTTAATTGGTAAATTTATTGCCGGGTTTGCATTTTGCATTCAGAGGAATTTAATTACCAATTGGTGGTTGTTTGGCTCTTCTATTGTAATATCTCTATATGATTCAGTAGATGCAATTACCAACTTTTCTCCATGTATTGTCTCCTATTAAAATAATATTAAAAAAAGAGAATCTATATATATATATATATATATATATATATATATATATATATATATATATATATATATATATATATATATATTTGTTAAAATTCTGCTTGGAAATTTTGGTTGTTTTGTTTCAAAATTTGAATATTAGTTTTATATTTTCCTTCACTTAAGAATGTTATAATTAACATTCATGTTGATTGAAAAAGTATAATAGTCTTACAAAGGATTGCTTTTTTCATGCATGTATTGCTTCAAAAGGTAGAATACTCATTTAAAGGAAGGCTACATCCATCTTACATGTTTCTAGAAAGACATTTTAGATGAAAGAGTACATGTTTGGAAGCCTCTTTTATATCATCTCACCTAGGGTACTTAATTCAATTCCATTAATTAGACTTAAATATTGGGGAGCACGAACCTTTATTTCAATGGTATCTCAACTTACCATGAAACAAAAAGCCTTATAAACTACTTACGTATTTTCCTAATTTTACTACATGTAATCAAAATACTATGAAACTTGCTTAAAGATAACCACTATAAAAGTATCCACTTCCTTGACATACTAAAGAAAGAAGTTAGATTAATTTTCATAATGTAATGGCCCTCCTTGGCAAGACTTATTCTTGATACTTGATTTATATATATTGATGTGTGGATATCAATTGTATACTTTCATTTTATGTTATCAAGATGTGTGGATAGTTGCACTTTATACTTTGATTATACTACTTTTAGAATATGGTATTACTAATGAAATTTGTGGTTGTAGGATCGAATGAGACAACCACCAGAGTTGAAAGAAAAAGGAAAATGATGGATGATATTCTCATCAACAGCTCAAAGGTAAACAAATACCCTCATATAGATGTATTGCATATGTGTATGTTTGGTTAAATTGCATCACCGACAAGGAGGTTGCTTAAGAAAAAAAGCCATTCTTAGTAGACGGGTGATAATGTTACAGTTATTGTAAAGCCTCCTGCTTAAGAAAAAAGTATTACGGTGCATTTATTTGATGAAAATTTATCATTGGTATGCATGTGTTTGATGCATGGAATGTGTTTGACAAATGATTTCATCAAGTGGGTATTAATAATTATAAAGGTATTATTAATATATTAAAAAAATTTCTTAATATCGATGCTAATGGTTAATATTAGCATTAGATATTAACTAAATTAATTAGGTGAGTAATTAATTTAATTATTATGTTTTCTCATAATCTGAAACTCATTGAAATAATATTATGTTGGAATTTGTTCACTTTAATACCTCTTCTTCTACTAACATTAAAGAAATAATAATGTGTTTTTTTTTTAATTTACATGGTGGAATTGGTAGCCACCACGAATTCGGGCAAGTTGTCCGGATTTTATGGTCGCCACAATATTCTACGTTTTCTGCCACGGAAGCCACCACACAATTCTTCGTGCAGTCTGCCTCTATAACCACCATGCCACAATCATTTTAAACCTTTTACGACACTAAAATAACTAGGAAAGGGACAAGCGTTTAGGCCGACGAGGCTCGAGATTTGGACCTTGGACCTCCGCCCCCCTTATGGAGTTTGTTTTTTTTAATTTAGCGAAAAACCCCTTGCAGGGCCGCCTTGGTCTAGGAAACCACGACCAAAGGGTTCTACACTGTCAAAATCACTCGGGAGTCGCGCGTGGCCCTGACCACACCAACATTATCAACTGGATTGCGGATACCCAATGTGCATTTGGTAGGGTGGAGATTTGAACCAGAGACCTCCGTTGGAGGATTGCCCTACCCTCTCCAACTCACCTACACCTACAACACATAGGTAAAAAAATAATAATGTTGAATCAATAATGATTTATTTGTGAATGCTAGGCTTATGAGTGATGGTAAAATTAATATAAACATTTTTAACCTTGCAAAAGGAGGTGCATTTAATAAATAAATTAAGTTTATATTTTAATAATTGAAAATTAGAAATGTTACTAACGAGTAAGAAAAGAAAAGGAAGGAGTTACAAAATTGGTTGAGTTTTCATCTCCTTCACTTTTAAAAGATACCTTTGGAAACAAAACAAAGAAGGAGATCACGAATTGAAAAAAAGGAATCTTTAGTTGGAAGAAAAGTTTTGAGAAGGAGGATTGATTGATTGAAAGTAGAGAAATTATAAGTATTCAATTTAATTCTTGCATGATGGTGATGATGTTGGTGTTGAGTATCCTTCTTACTGTGATTTTGTTTTCAAAATTTTGATTATGTTTATGCTTGGTAGCTAATGAAGTTGTGATTTTGTTTTCATAATTTTGATTATGTTTATTTTGGTTGCTAAATCAATGTGCATGAAGTTGCTGTGGCAAGGAATTTTGATAGGGTGTTGGAATTGTTGTTTTATAATTGCTTGGGTTGTAGTATGGGATATATATATATAGGGAATTCTTTATTTTGGATTTTCATAACAACCAAAATCCTGGAAATGAAATGCATGTTCCAAAGCTTAGACCTTATAGCTGTGAAAGCGGTGTTTTTATGGCTGTGTTAGTAGTGAAAACTCTTTACGTTCCCTGATGTTTGCAATAGAAAACCTGCAGAGGAAAAATGGTTTTCTTACAGGCAACCCTATCATAAGGCCTACTATTCTCTATTTCTGGCATTGTTTTAAAAAAAAGAAGTTTTGATTTGTATCAAATTTCCTTAGGGGTCAATCGTTCGCCTCCGTAACATGAAATGGAAGAACTCTCACGTAAATTGATTTTAAAGGTTTACCCAGAATATAGGTTTATTTTCAGATTGTTGCAGTGGACGTATAGTTTCCTGAATTTCCTGTAGGAAGTCCAAATGCATGCTTTAAGGTTGGTCGATAAACCGGGTAAATTAATATTAAATTATTACTTCAAATTTATGTGGATTGCTTAGTTGGGGTCAAAGTCGTGGCGGGCCTTTTTTTCTTAAGCCGCATTCCTTTGTTTCACCCTAGTTTTAAAAAACGTATTGGCAGTTTTTTTTTTTTTTTTTAATATGGTCTTCTTTTATTCGTGAGTAATTGAATTTTTGTTTGGATTTATATTATTTATTTTAATGTAGGAACTAAAGGTTGATCCATGCAAGAAGAGTAGTAAGCTTGTGATTTGATGTTTTTAGTATTAAGGAAAGATTATTTTATTTATTTATTTATAAACATTATTGCAAGTAAATTGTTGCCTATTTTACAAAATTACTTTATTAAACTTAAATGGCATTGTAGAGGTCTATTAGTGAACTATTAGTGAACTATGAAAGCCTTTTTAATATTGAAAAAATACTATGTTTGTTTAGTTGTCAATTTTTAATTATTTAACTGTTTAATTTATAAATTGGAAAAATTAATAAATATTGAAGACTTTTAATATTGATTAAATAATAAGTGGATTATTTATCAATGTTAATTTATAAATTAAATAATAGTTTAATTAAGTACAAGGATGAATATTTTTGTTTATGTTGATTACATAATAGGTTCGGTTATTTAACAAGATATTGAATTGATCAATGGTTTTATTAGATCATAGAGATGAAATTATTCATCATTAATGGAAACTTATAACTTAGTAATATTGATTTAATATGATAATACTATTACTTATTAATGTAGACTTTTATCTGTTTGATATTGAGATGGGTTCAAAGTCAATTTTATAAGGATTTTTTTTTATTAATAGTAGAAGGGGTTATAAGAGGGTTCCCAAACCTATTACAAGAGGGTTTTGAAAGACATCCTCAAACCTAGACCAAAAGACACAAGAAAAAATTCCAAACAACTCGAAACCAAGAAACAACCTTCTAGCAAAAAGGCAAAAAAAGCAAATAAAAGAGATTGTCCCATGGTCAAATCACCGTGTGCTTTGAATCTAAAGCAACGGAGAAAAACATAAGCTTTTCTTGATGTCTTATTGCTAGATAAAAAGGTTTGGGGATGCCTTTCAAAACCCTACTTGTAATAGGTTTGGGATTATGAATTGAGTTATTTATTAAATAAAAAAATGTATTGGTAATATATATATTTGAAAAAGAGAAGTATTTTTTAATATGAGTAAGCTAGATTAGCTAAAGAATCCATATTTGAGAGAGGTATGAAATTTTCTCAATGTTGTGCATAGTATTGCTTGCATATTGTATGCTCTTGCATGGTTGTATGTGTTTCTTGCATAATGCATGTCAAGCTTGTATATGTATTTTAAGAGTTTTCCTAATCCCTAATTTTACTTTCATTAATCATTGGGTAAATATGTTGAGGAAAAGATGAAAGTTTTATATTTGTAATGAAAATATTGAAATGTAATATTTTGGATAAGGATTTTAATGAGTTTCACAGTTGTGAAGAAAAAATAAATGTTGTAAACACCATTTTGGTTATATTTGATATTTGATCAAAGGTTGAAAGATTAAATGTTATTAGATTCTTGTATAAAGTACTTGAAATGTTTATTATGTGCAAATGGAAAGAATATGTTAAAATCTAATTCATGGTTTTAATTCCTTTAGATGATATCCCATTCTTTCATTAATGATATAAAAGAAGTGTTCAAGTTAGTATTATTTATATTAAAGTACTCAAATTTCTATTCTTTAGTGATGTGCTATGATGCTTTAATATAGTATTTTATTTTCTTTTGGAAGAGAAGTTTATTTAATTTAAATGATATATTTCATGGGTTTAGAAGGGTTTTCTTTTTGAGGGCATGAAACTAGAACCATATTAGAAACCCTTTGAGTCAATATGAACCCCAATTCTTGGGAGGAGTTGGGGTGAGGCAATACCCAAGTAATTATGAATGATACACCTTGAATGGTGAGGTTTAGGTATCCCAAAATGGTGAGGCTTTTGGGTAGTTCTAAACGGTGATGCTTGGATGTATTCCTAGCGGTAAGGTCTAAAAATAATTCACAATATAGTATAATGGTGACACCTTGAACAATGAGGATTGAGTGACCATGCTCATTACCAAGTGAGTGGTAATGGCCTTAGTTAGCCCATGAAGGTGTGGTAACTAAGTACTAAGGCATTACGCCAGATGATTACTATATAGATAGAATTATGTAGAGTTAGAAAGTAGGCATCTCCTTTTAAGTGTTATGGGCCTTAAAGGATAATATTTATGTTGTGGTCAAGTTGTCATATATTGATGAGGGTATAGAAAAAGTGGGGGGACCACTGATGGCATCTTTTCTAAACAGTGAGGTTTAGAAAGGTGAACCCCAAAAGTATGGGATGTTGGCCACTCCTATCCACTTAAGTGTCATCTGTAGCAACAAGAACTCAAAATGTGGTTATGCCTTTTAATTCTAAAAATATTGGGACTTCTTTTGTGAGTTCTCCTTGATAATAAAAAAAATCTCTCTCCCTTGGGTCGAGTTGGTGGGTTGTTACACAAATGACCAAATTAGGTCAATATGACTCAAAAGTATATTATATTATAATAGCATTGAAAGTCAAAAAGACTAGCTTAAATGTTATAATTTGTTATAAGACTAAAAATTACAAAGTTCTAACTATGTTCACCAAGTGTAACATCATATAGTACAACCTAGAAACTTAGGTGATACAAGAACATGTACAATATAATACCATACAAATAGCCATGTACAAGTATGGTACAAATGTAATGTAGATAGTCAGGTTTGAGACATCCATTATTGAAGAAAATTATCAAGTTGATCAAGATCATTCCTAGAAGTTAGAACTAGTGCTTGTGAGTATCAATTAGTATATGGTCAACAATATGAGCATATCACTAGGAAGGATTCAATGCAATATCTAATGATATTCATGGGAGAGTGGCTTGGACTAAGAGGGCTAGGCTAAGCAATCATGGGAAGGCATTGTCCAGGTCATAATATCCAAGGTGATGACCCTCCATGTAGAAAAGTACCCAGTATTGTCATTCATCTACACCGTCTAGAGTATATCCTAATTTGTAGTGGGAGAGTGGACAGGGGAGTAGAAGGTAGTTGACTCCCTATGTTGAAGGGTATTATAAGTCTCCTACATCTAAAATGTGAAGAGGAAGAGTAAGGTACCTTTGTATTTTTCCTAAGGAAAATACTACCTCACAAGTCTAACATCACTTTTTGAGTTAGTCTTATTATTATTAGACTACTAGTCCTCGAGGGCCCATTTCGGACCTAACATCTAAAACTAATTGCTCTATAGATGTATAGACAAAAATATTTCTAGTCATAGCAATGAAAAAATAAGGTAAGTGGTCTCCCTCAACCCTACATAGGCAAGAATAACTTGCTTTAATCTCACAATAGATAGGGCACTCGATTCCATTTCCACCTCTTGGTGATGCAAAGGCAACAAATCCACTCATATCTAGAAATGTGGCATTCAAACTCAATTTGTAACCAATGGGAGCATACCTTCATCTGCCTAAATTGTATCTTAAGGCCATGGATCCAATGATGCCAAATATGGTTGTACAAGTAGTGGTACCATCAACAATATACTGGAAATGTTCGACATAGGAAGCTATGTAAGAATTGAAAAGTTGAGGAGAAATCCAAGTGACTTGAGAGTATTATTTACAGTCAAAAACATATTTTCTAATTTATTTATTGTTCACTCGCTTCTAAAGAAGCATACAAGGGGAAGCATTCAAGTAGTATCTATTTGAAGAAGGGAGTCAAAATATTAAAATACCAATAAACTAGAGAAATATACTAGCCTCCAAACACTAGCCTTTGACCATAAGTGTTTATGGAAGCAACCTACTATGTAGAGCAAAGTGCTAAACATGGATCTTTGCAAACCTAATGCACAATCTCTCATGGATTTGAGTTCATGGAGATGGAAGGTGAGTTTGAAGATCCTCTTGAGATGGCGAGGTTGGGCTACAAGTGATGCAGCGATGGAGAGGGGGTCAATTAAACAACAACCTCTCCTAGCTGCTCAAACATCTTCATGCCACCACACATAAAAATAGTAAATAGAGAATCCACTTTAATCTGCAAATAGATGAATTGCAAGGACAAACTACATAGCAACATAACACACGAAACACATAAACAAAACATAAAATTTTGTTTTATTTATATTTCAACTGCCACATCAAACATTTCACAATTGCTCTCCATAGAGCACCACACATCTGCAAGCACTCCTTAGAGTACTAATATCTTTCTTTTGAGGTTTTGCATTTCAAACCTCCTGCAAGCACTACATGGAGCATTGCACAGAGTACCAATTCCTTGGAGCTCCTTTGCTCTCCTCTCCTTTTCTCTTCTCTTCTCTTCTCTTCTCTTCTGTTGAATAAAAGTCCTCTTTATTTATAAGCATAAGGACAATGAGTTGCCAACTAATTTCAAAGGTGAGACTTAGAGTTTTTTGTTTTATTTTTTTTTTCATTTTATTTTTTCCTAAAAATCCAGCCTTTTCTAAAATCACATATTTTTCTAAAAAATTATCTTTTTTCTAAAAACACATATTTTTATAAAAATCCACAAATCATCTAGCTGTCTAAAAAGCTTTCTACCAACTGCATGCTTATCCTTATCCTGTCTTCCAAAATAAACTCCAATTCTTTTTTTTAGTTGGATTTTGCAATTGGTTGTTCTCGTCCTTTGAATTGTAATCCCAATTGTTTTATTTGGCTGACACCTGGATGCTCCTGCATCATATTCACCAGGTAATAAAAATGTTTCATGAGCTCCCGCTCATGTTCTCCCAAGCTATCATTCTTTTAACTTGGTCATCTTCACAAGGCCACTTTGTTATCTTGTGGCCTTGGAACCTTGAACCTTTAAAATTAAACACAGCCATATCTACGTCTATCCCTCATACACTTGCCCACCATATCCTAGTTTGAACCTTGGAACCTTGAACCTTAAAAAAAATAACCCACCATATCGTAGTTTGAACCTTGAAACCTTGAACATTAAAAAAAAGAACCAAAAGGGTGTTATCTTCCTTGAAATAAAAGCTTTAATTTTTTAAGCTAGAAGAAAAGGTTCCCGAGACAAAAGATTTAATTTTTTAAAATAGAAGAGAAAGAATTAGAGAAGGATAACTATGTAATTATTATTTAATATAATAATATTTAAATTTAGTATAATGATTTTTTAATTGGAAGATGATTAATCTTAAAATTTATTTTATTATCGGAGTCTCTCCAGGTTCCTTCACTCTTTGGGGTAAACATTTAAAAGATATGAGGTAGGGGGTTATTCTCTTGTATTAAAAATATATAATTTTGAGTCCCCTCATATCCCCTCAGTAAACATTTAAAGAGGTAGGACATGATGTTATTCCACTATATAATAAAAATAAAAAATCTAATATAATTTCACCCATTTTTTATTTTTTTTTATGATTAAGCCATTTTAATATAATGTTTTTTCATCCAAAAAAATCTAATGGAAGCAAACATTTAAAGAGGTGGAAGAGAGCTTAAGGTGTTATTATCCTCTACAATATAAAATTAAAGTTTTTATATATTTACAACAAATATAAATATATATATAAATATAATTTTGAGTCCCTTCATATCCTTCTCTTAGAACAAATATTTAAAGAGGCGCCTAATATTTTTGTTTTGTTTTACTGCATGATCACTACAAAGTGATATATATATATATATATATATTTTCCAATCCCCTCACTGTTTGAGCAAATATTTAAAGAGGTCTACCGACAAGGACGCCACTTGCATTATAGGTTATGTAACCAAGGTTCAATCCCCACGACGAAGGTGTATAAGAAGTATTTTTAAGAGGTGGGGCATGGCGTTATTCCCCTCTATAATAAAAAATATTTTTTTTGTTTTACTGCATGATCACCACAAAGTGTTATATATAAAAATATAATTTTCAGCCCCTTCATCCCCCCACTCTTGAATCAAATATTTAAAAATGTGGGACCGGGCGTTATTCCCCTCTATAATACATAATTTTTGTTTTACTGCATGATCACACACAGTGGTATTACAAGTTTGTTATTTTTTTAATTTTTTTTTTTTGGTATTACAAGTTTGTTATTTTTTTTAGAGGTTGAAAAGATGGGGTACATCCGACTACCCTTCTCGTGAATTGAATTTGGGTATCCCTTAGGAGAGCCCTTTGTATTTTGCCATTGCGGTGTCTCTCGAGACAACAAGTTATTATTTTAAGCGTGTATCTTTGAAAAGAGTCGAATCTCGTTCTCCTCTTTCAAAGTTGAGGAGTCCAACCGGTTGAATTAATACCTTTGGATATTAATCTCAACAATTTTATTAATTAATAAATAAATTATTATTTTAAGTTAATATATAATTACTTTTATGCAGTGTGAGCATATTTAGAGAGAAGGAGAGAAGGAAATCAATTTAGGTAGTAGATAAATTAATGAATTATGGTGTTGATCTTATTTTTTATGAAATTAAAAATTTAAAAGGTAATTAGTCAAGTGAGATTTTATGTCTTAATCAAAATGATGCCAAGGAGTTGATTGTGGAAACATAGCACTCCAAAAACTGTGATAAAAAGATTTGTTGTAGTAAATGTAATATTTTGATATTTTGATGGGATTTTCCCAAAATAGAAGCCACATATAACCTATTAAAAAAACATATAATTATTTTTATCTATTAAAAATAACTATTAATAAAAATTTATAACTACTATTTTATCTGTCTTTTTTTTAATTGAGATTTTAAGTATTTTAATAGATTGAGATGGTATAAATTTGATTATTGTAATTTTCACATGGTTAACTGTCTTTTTTTTTATTGAGATTTTAATTAATGGATTGAGATGGTATAAATTTGATTATTGTAATTTTCACATGGTTATGATAATTCTTTTAGGCTATGCAAATTATTGTTATATTGTTTATCCTTTATTCTTGTATTTTTTATTCTTTTCATTTGTAATTTTTAATATATTTTCATAGAAAATATAAATATTTTTTTAGATTTTTACTTCTCATATTTTTAATAGTTTATTATACATGATAAACTAAGATTATAGATTAAATTCAAACTCTTATTTTGGAATTGCATGATACATTGTTGGAAGTTTTACAAGTAATATTTTTTTTTGATGAAAGGCCATTTTAAGTATAAAAATAAGTCCTTTACAGCCAAAAAAAAATGTTGGTGGAGAAAATAATCACATCTCGAATGTCACTAAATTATCCTAATAGCGGATAAAGAAAAACAAACTACACCATACGGGCACCACGACCATCAACAAAAAATTAGAAACAATCTACAACCAGAAAGGTTTTTTAAAGAAGGGGGCCTGTGGCAGACAGGGCCTTATCCATTTGAAGTGGGTGGTTCCCCCCACCCATCAAAGTGCTACTCATTTCAACCTGAATCATGAGTAATTGGAGAAGGACGGGACCAACCAAAAATATGTTCGTGGTTGCCTGAAGCCCCCCAACCATCATTAGGCACAGGCGTAGAATATGAAGTGATCACAGGTGCAAAATGCTGGGATGTGTACATATCCGGCTACTACAACGGACCTTCATAGTCACGGGATCTGCTTCGAGGAGGCTGACATTGTGCACGATCAGGGCGTCGATGTGAACGAGATCTAGCTAGGTGAGGTGGCAAACAATCAAGGACCTCTCTATTGACAACACAAGGGGTATCACCCCAGTAATTTAGTAAAGCCTACAAATGGTCTAGCTCCATAGCCACCTTTTTAGCCTGGTCACAGATTTAAAATCACACATTGTGAAAAACTTCAAGCTTGTTAGCAAATAAAATATCGTGAGACGGATCACCTTGCTTGAAAAGAATCTTGTTTCTAGATTTCCAAATGTGAAATAGAAGGCTGACTCTAAAGATTTGCCACACTTCTCTCAACGGGAGAGAAAACTGAATGGGATCACCCAAAAGGACATGATGCCAGGAAAGCTACAGGGACATAAACGGGGTAAAGAAAGAACCCACCCAACTCCACGCGAGATTGTCCCGTCTACATGCCCATAAAAGATGCATACAAGACTTAGGTTCTTCACAAAATGGGCATCGAGGCTTAGGCAAACCCATATAAGAAAGTATGCGACCAAGGGGTAAACACTGATACAGTAAGCTCCAGGCAAAAAAAACTTTCTTTGGATCCAAATAAGATGCCCAAACTGAATAAAATATGGTTTTCCACCTAGATGGTGATGAGAGAAGGTCCCATTTGATATTGATTTTGGGCACCATGGGTGCAGTTGGCGTAATCCAGTCATAACCCTACCTGCCTCTGTAGCTGAGAAAGGAAGTGCTCTTATACCAGGCCTAATATTTCCACCAGGGTTTCTGGGATCTGACACATAATTTATGCCAGAAGGAGAAAGGTGTATTGTCCAGAACAACATCATACGTAGCCTTGTTAGTGTTGGAAAAGTGAAACATCATTTTAAAATCTTTTCAAGGAATCGAGTATCTGTTTTCCCTAGAGTAAAAATCTATAATGGCGGCAATGCCCCGCTTAAATTTTTTTTGGGCATGGACCCAGGGAACTTGGCCCAACGGCTTACCTTGAAGCTTGAATACAAGGGACCACCAGACATTGAGAATATTAATGGAAAGGCCTTTATGTGAATGGAACCCCTTCCAAACAATCCAAGGGTTTAATTGTTGCCAAGCCTTCCATATGCTTTTGATGATAAAGGAGCCAGGGATTTTAATGAAAACTAGGGCCATCACAAGAGAGGGCAAATCCATTCCTGCCCAGGCTCAGCGGTTGAGAGGAAGCCCAATCGAGGTGCAATGTTTGATAAGAACTTTTCATGCTTCAGGTCCTTTGAGAGCCCGCACAATCCATTTAGCACAAAGGGCTAACCCTTGATGCTTACAATCCAACAAACCCATACCCCCTGCTTGTCGTGGGAGACAACAAATATCCCAAGCCACTTTGTGAAAGCCCTTCCACTTAGACCCACTAGACCATAGAAAATCCCACAATAATTTTTCAAGCCGTTTCTAACAATCTTGGGAAGGGACCCAATAATACGAGTAATAAACATGCGTGGAAGCCAACACTTTCGAGCAAATTTGAAATTTACCAGCAAGAGACAGCTTCTTAGCATTCCAATATTCCAGCTCGCTTTCTACTTTGTTGATGACATAAGACCATGATTGGGATGGAGAGCCTTGAAAGGCTAAAGGAATGCCCAAGAATTTGAAGACTTCTCTAGGTTGAATCCAACTCCACTGCACATGCTGAAGCCAATGGGGAAGAGGTTGTAGGGATTACCTGTAACATGAGGTTTTCCTCCATTGGATATTAGACCTAAAGGCTTTACAAAAAATATCAAGACAAGAAAGAGCTTCAAAAAGAGATTTTTCATCCTCATTCAAAGTAAGAAATGAATCATCAAAAAAATGGCCGTTAATGAGTTGACCAGCATTCCCAGGAAGGGAAATACCCGAAGCATACCAAGAGAAGCACGATGAGCAAAAAGATAACCAAATGCTTCTGCTACTAAAATGAATAGCGAGGGGGTCAAAGGATAGCCCTGTCTTACTGACCTATGCAAGCCAATAGCATTTTAACAGAGGAAATAAACTGAGGACCAAAGCCAAGAGCTTCCAACATGGAAAGAATGAAAAACCACTCAATTCAATCATAAGCCTTTTCAAAGTCAAGCTTGAGGAAGAGGACCTGTTGACTGGACTTGCAAGCCCATTCCATCCCTTCCCAAACAACGAGAACGTTGTCCAAAATATACCGATTCTGGATAAATCTAGTTTGCTCAGGCCTCACAATAGAGGGAAGCAAGGGCCTAATCCGCAAAGCAAGTACTTTGGAAATGATCTTGTAGCTGGCATTAAGCAAAGTTATTGGAATCCAATTTGTAATAATTTTTGGATCCCCAGAATCTAGGATAGACTTGATATTGCCCTTATTGATAATAACACCTAAGGAGCCAGACTGTAGGGCTTCTAAATATACTTTATGCAAGTCAGGACCAACAAAATCCCAACAAGTTTTGTAAAATTTGCAAGGGAAGCCATCAAGCCCTGGGGCCTTCACGTCTGCCATTTGAAACAGGGCATCTGCAAGATCCTGCTATAATAGGGTTCATTCACATTCATTCTATTGTGCTAGGGAGATGCAAGTCAAGATAATCTCTTTGCAAAATTGAAGGGCTAATTCTCGTTCAGGGATGTATGACTGAGCAAATAAAACATAAGAATAATGTCATGTAAATTCAGTTGCTATCTCAGGAAAAGAGGTGGTGCAAACCCCATTAACCACTAAAGATTTGAATTGAGTGGAGTGACGCAGAGGCCAGAGCCTCTGGAAAAACTATTTAGAAAAGCGGTCACCCACTTTGAGCCAATGCAGTTTGGCTTTAATCTGAGCCCCTCTAGCATCATACACTTTAGCCACTTTGAGCTCATGTCAGAGTTGGGCAACATGGGCTTGAATGACGGAGTCAAAAGGAGAGGCCTCAAGATAGAAGGAGGCTTGTGTAAGCTCATTATGCAGAGCAGTATTAGAGCGATAATGCAGTTGCGCCACCTTCTTACCCAAGCTTCTGAGAAAAGTAGTGGTATGAAAAATGGCATCATTCCACCACTCAATCCATCCTGAATATCTATTGGGTCTGGGTACAATGTTCCAAATCCTTTGGATGTGACAAACAATAGTTTCATGTTGCAAGAAAGAAGTGTTAAGAAAAAATTGAGCATGAGTAGGCCATTTATGGGTGGAGGAAACATGAACAAAGAACATTATGGGGGAATGATCGGACGAGACCATACCAGGAATGGTTTCAACAAAAAGGACTGAAGGGAATCGACAAGAAAAAGAAAACTAACGTTGGTCTGCCAACATAGCCTTGTCCAACCTTTTTAAAACTCTTGCGGGGCCTGAATGAAAATTAGACCATGTGAACCATAATGCTCGGGAAACTAACCCGTAGAGAAACAACCATTGGGATCGAAGAACCCCAATTTACTTTTCATAAAATACACAACATATCGTTCTCACGAGGCCCACCTATTGGGAAGTTGGCCCATTTTATCATAAGGCTTCTTGACCATATTGAAATCACCACACATTAGCCAGACTACGGTAGCTAAGGACAAAGCACACCATATCTATATTGCACATCTATCTTGGACCTCATTAGAGGTGTAAATATTTTTAATACCAAAGGAAATAGCACCAACTTCGAGCAGAATCCAAACTACGTAATGCGAGGGGTCAGAACCCCATGTGACAAAATTGCTCATCCACATATTATTAAGAAAAATGACAGCACCTCTGCTATCGTGATTGTGATTGGTAGCATACATCTAACTGCTAGGACATAACATAGAACAAGTAGATTGCAAATTGAAACCTTCCACTTTGACTTCTTGTAGACACACAAAATCTAGATGACCATAGATACTGGAACAGGTAGTGAGCTCATCCCAAACCATGTAACGATGAACATGATTCGTCAACCCATAGACATTCCAGGATAGAAACAACATTAAAAAGAGTCAAGTTGCATAGCCCCACTAGCCTAAGTCGCATTATCCTACAACAAGTGATAGGGATTATTCTTGAAGGCATCCATGGTGGTGGAGGAGAGAGAAGTTTATCGCCACTTGTCTAAATGAGCAAGTCGCTCACCTCGCAAGGGGCTACGGGACCGTCGTCCTAAATTTTGAGAGAAACTTCCTTCAACCCCTGCCTCGTCTGGAGAACCCAAGGGTACAGTGGATCGAATCCCTTCATCGTGGTCTACAAAATCGATGACCAGAGGAGGAGAGTGAACAGGGGTTGACTCCATAACTAGTGGCTGCATGGGAGGCTTAGGCGCTAGGGCCTGAACATATGTGGCCACTATGTTCCCTGCCTGAGCTAGCTTGCTACCTTTCATTTTATTATGTGAAACCTCAGTCCATTCACTATATTTTGAAGGAGGGTGTTGGGTAGTGGGAGATAATACAACACCAGTTGTCGAGGTAGCTTCCTTGACCTTGAATTTTTTAGTCATCAAGGGGTAACTCTTAATGCAATGGGAGGCTGACTGACAACGGTAATATGTATTAGGGAGGTTGATATTTACCACCCACTTATGAATACGGGTAGAACCAACCTGAATGTCGATATACTCCTTTAGGGTTTTAGCTAGGTCAACATTGATACACATTCTCCTGCTAGGGCAGATCGACATGAATCGAGAGGGTTCATCATAGATAAATTCACCAAGGATGGACACCAAGTTTTTTAGAAAGGGCCAACATGCAGTGGGGAGGTCCGAGAGTTCTACCCAAATAGGCACAACTAGGGAAACAAAATTAGAAATCGTGAAATCTCAACTCCACGACTGGAAAATGAGCAGTGAACTATTAATGTAACTAGGACCCTTATTGAGGACATTTTGGGCTTGGTCAAGACTACCAAATTGGAAATGAAAAAAATCCTTAGAGATATTTTGGACATGGTCGACTTGAATTCCATATGGACGCCAATACTGCTCAATCCAGTTTCTAAGGACATGCTCAGGGGGAATCCAACCCAAAAAATACCCTATAAGAGTATTGTTTTCAAACCAAGAACATGCTTGATTGAATTCATGTAGAGGAATCACAAAATCAGGTTCAAAAATACCTCGTGGTACATCTTGGGCACAAATTTCCTAGGCCGTTTATTTACCTCCAGAGCCATTCCTCTCGTTGCCAACCTCAAACGAAGCCAGGGGAGGAGAAGCCGACATAATAACACTAACGGAGCAAGCACAGCACGAAGGCCAACACAAGCTCCCCGAGAATGAACAAAAACTATCAGAAACCCTAGGAAAACATGCAAACCGACATGCATACAGCCCTCAGTTCATTCTTCCTATCTTGATTAATCACTATTTTTTGTTCGAATCTTTGGGTTTACTTTAGTAATAAATTTTCTAAAAGTCATCTTTAAGAAAATATAGAGAATAAGAAAATGTGTTTAGTATCAATGCATGCACAAAGGATAGCTAAATTGGATTCAAAACACTTATTGATAGATTACAACTCTATTGCAAACTTAGTTTATGGTTTTTTAAAATATAAATTCAAGGATGAAAAAATTAATCCTATTAAAAGATGATATAAATGTTTCAAATGGGTTTAATTCATAAGCATAAAAACACATGGTATGACACAATGTAAGAAGGAAAAGGTTGAAATAAATTTCCTAGGCAATAATTGAGGCCACTAATTCCACTTGGTGTACCACCTAAAAAACCCATGTAAAAGAAGTATTTGAGATGAGTTTTAGAGTGTTTTAGGTCAGTTCCATCATACTTAACTTTGTTTGTGCTTTTTCTAAAGTGGTAGACCACACTATGTCTAGATATAAAAGTGACGTCCCCATCACTTTTCAATCATAGGCATGCACACCATCTTTATCAATATTGATCTTGAGTAAGAAATAAATGCCATTTAAAATCTCTAATCCACTTTCTCAAGCAAGTCATGAATGTGATGTTAGATTTCACACCTATTTCCAACAAAGAATATAACCAATCTATTCACTAAAATATTATCCTTGGGCACCATAAATAATCATTGTATTTTTCATGGATAAGAATTACAATACTTTGATATTATGGATGGAATAGATGAATGATATTTATACTAATACTAAAACCCCAAATTACATAGTCGTGTGAATCTAAGCTGACATAACATGTGGGTTTTAGGTTAATGATAAGAACTATAAGAAGGTTAATGATGGACCATAGGGCTTACATAAATAAATAATAATCAAATATATTTTACAATGATTACCCCTAGGCATATACAAGATTATATCATACAATGATAACCTTGGTCATAAGTCATATTACACTTTCAACACCCCCTCATAAAGTGAACTATGGGGTCAAGGAGAGAAGACATCAATGACAATAACATATTTTCCCCTATAATGGATGTTGTAGTGGGCCTTCATATTTGAGGAAAACTCAGTTGAGCCCCTCATCATCTAGAAGTCTGCTTATGTGAAGATGCCCTTGCATAAGAATCTTCTTAGGATGGACTGTAGTCACCATAATTAATATCACACTCCTACACATATCCAAAGAACATGTCCTCTATAATTCCATGTGAAGAAGATAGACCAAGAATACCTTCTCTTAGAAGATGTTGTAATCTTCTATAGTTGCATAACGCAAGACTTTGAAGCACAAATTTTCATTTTACAATACATTTCACCTTATTTGTAAACTTTGACTTATCCTTAGGCCACCTAATTTCCATCATCTAAAAAACTTTACATGAACCTATTTATGAGAAGAGTCATTACAAAATTCCAAGAGTACCTACGCAAAAAATAGAAGAGATAAGAGATCATCAAGCGTTAGTTCTCATGTATAAAATGAATCAATAGCTCATGCATATTATAGGAAGACAAAGGATTGACTAGAGCACAATTTGTATTCTTTTTCTAAGTGCCTTCAAAAGACCCAATAGTTGTGTTTAACATTACAAATCCAACTATCTCTCTTATGAAAATAGACCAAAGAATCTAATTACATAATATATTATAAATTTACCCTTTTGAAATAAGACAATAGGCTTTGAGGACTATCATGCACAATTTAGCTGCCAACATTGTAATAGGTACTTAAACTGTTAAAACCAATACAAAGAGCTCGAAGTACGATTTGAAAAAAGGGATAAAAATGCTTCTATATGCAAGAGCTATGGTCTTCGCAAGTTTTCCCCTAATAGACATCAAAATTTGAAAAATCAAACCTTAAACATTGGAAACATTATATGCAACCATAATTTGCCACTTGGCATCCACTAATTCACTAATGATTATTATTGATTTCATGCTACTTGTTTGACACTAGACTACTGAAACCATTATGAATTCATCACATGCTAAAAACAATTGGTTGAAAGGGTATGAATATGTAAAACATGGTGTTAAGTGGTGCAAAATATATCCATGTTGACCAAATATCATTTATTCAATAGTGCTAGGATTATTTAAGAGGTTTGAACCTATGCTGACAAGAAGCTAAGATCTTCACACTAGTCAAGTCGTCAATGCTTGTGGTTTAAAAGACACTTTCCTATAGGAAACTAAAGGTATCCCTTATCTTGTACACCAAAAATCTTCCATCAGTGCGATTTGAACATTAGACTTGCTCCTCCTAATGTGATTTCATTGACTAACATGGATACAACCATAGTTGCAATGAGACAGCTATTGCCTCCCTAAAAACCATTGTCTAACCCACCTGATAAAGACCCTTCTTTCAAAAATGGAAGGTGTGGGTTTCAAATCCTCAACCTTCCTCCCATATGCACAAGTTGGTGTCTTCTTGACCAAGTTGTTAATCTACCATGATGATCGTAAGGTGACAAAAAAGCTCAGTAGTTCTACATTCATTCCATCAAGAATCACCATAACCAAAACTCTTAAAATCAAACCTATCATTTGATCATAGGGAAAGTCTTACATGTGCATGTTTGTCTGCTTTGGCACCTCCCACAAGCATGTAGAGGCACCTAGCCTCTCCTTTGGGATTGATATTGCTCTCAAGGCAAAGGGAGCATGCTAAAGGTTTGAAAAGGACATGCACATGAGTTCATGATAAAAACTCATTGAGAACAAAATTAAAAATTAAATTAAAAATTTCAAATTTCAAACCCAATCAACTTTCTCCTAGCTCTATTGACAAGGTGTTGTGGATTCTTTGCAGGACATAAGAAGGATATGATGTGTATTTTGAATTTGCATAAAAATTTGAAAAGGACATGCACATGAGTTCATGATAAAAACTCATTGAGAACAAAATTAAAAATTAAAAATTAAATATTTCAAATTTCAAACCCAATCAAATTTCTCCTAGCTCTATTGACAAGGTGTTGTGGCTTCTTTGCAGGACATAAGAAAGATATGATGTATATTTTAAATTTGCATAAAAACCTCAATAAAAACAAAGCAGATGAGAAATTCTCCAAAATTATATAAAGTTTGAGTGATACAAAATATGGTAAAATCTCCTCTTCACTTCCTATGCAAAAAAATATTTATGAAACTTTGAGAAGTAATTTACCTTAAAATTAAAAAGAAGAGTCAAACACTTCAATCAAACCTTTTAAATGATTAAACAATGTCATGCTTTAATACCATGTTGGATTTCACACCTATATCCAATAACAAATAAAAACAATATGTTCACTTAAATCTTATACATAAACCATAAATTAGATTTGACAATTATATCCAATAACAAATAGAAGCAATTTGTTCACTTATATCTTATAAATAAACCTAAAAATTAAAGAAAAAGCAAACGACCTAATACATAAACCATAAAACAATTAAAAAACAAAAAAATTAATATTAAGAGATTACCTTTACACACTATAAATAATTGTTATATTATTCATGGATAAGAATCACATCACTCTGATACTAACCGGCTGGCTATTTGTGTGGTGGTGTGCAGAACCTTTTAAAGCAATCCGCTTGCATGCTTTAAACCGGCAACAATTAAAAAATTGTGATATTTTTCCTTTGCCACGTGTAAGACAAATGAACAGCGGATCAACAAAAAAAAATTGTGTTATTTCCCTGCCACGTGTAAGGCGGTTGAACAGCGGGTCAACAAAAAAATGTGTTATTTTTCTGGTGGTGTGCAGAACCTTTTAAAACAATCCCCTTGCATGCTTTAAACCGGCAACAATTAAAAAATTGTGATATTTTTCCTCTGCCACGTGTAAGACAGCTGAACAGCGGGTTAACAAAAAATTGTGTCATTTTCCTCTGCCACGTGTAAGGCGGCTGAACAGTGGATCAACCAAAAATCTATTATTTTCCTCTGCCACGTGTAAGGCGGCTGACAGCAGATCAACAAAAAAATGTGTTATTTTCCTCCGCCACGTGTAAGGCGGCTGAACAGCGGGTCAACCAAAAACATTGTGATATTTTTCCTCTTCCACGTTTATGTTTTCTCTTTTGAAGATTTTTGCCAGGTGTCACAGAGCAAATTGTGCCAACAAACGACGTTTCGAGGCTGCATCAGAGTGAACAACAACCTCGCATGTCAAAGCCAGTCGCTTTAGAACGAGGGATAAGCTCAATATATCAAGATAGGATAAGCACCATACAAAGAAAAGTTTTGGCTCGAATGTGGGGACTGTTTTCCTTAACATAACATAAGGTTTTGCTTCGAAGGGTTAGTGGATTGGTAAAGGTTTATCTGGACAAGTACTTGTCAAAAAGAGATCTAGGTTTAAACTTTGGCCCACGCTGCCAACTTTAACAAAGGTAGTAGTCCATGCTGAATCCTCTGAGTGTGCGTCATACCGGTGACGAAAGTATAAACACCTGCTGTCCCCATCTCATCCGAGTCAACAACATTGAGATGAATAGGCTGTTAAGAGCAATCCCTGTGCTTGGGTGTTATAGGGACTATAACCAAACAAAAATGAAAAATTAGGCAAAAATTGTCTATTAAAGGCTTAAATTTTAATCGTACATGAGATGTGGGATAATAAATCCCTATTTCTGCAAACGTGAGCGCCGGGTGGGCGCTGAAAAATAGGACGCCGGGAGTCAGAGACCTGTCGCCGGTAGGAAGGAAGGGGGGTATTTACCACCGCAGAGGGAGAAATCGACGCCAGAATAACCAGGGCCTGGAGAGGGAGAAATCGACGCCAGAATAACCAGGGCCTGGAGAGGAAATGACCGACAAACGACCGTCCTTGGTTGTGTAGCTGTCCGGGGAAGAAAACTGCCTATGGCGCAGATCGACAGTCCCTCGAGAGGGTGGTACTGAACACGTGAACCACCGGAACAACGTCACGCCTGTGTTCGAACGAATGCGGGGCATCCATCCTCTGTAACTCCAGGTCTGCAATAATGGTGACGTAATATCTTCATCGATGGTAGGGTAGGAGGGGTGCCAAGGACAGGGGAAATCTCTGACGAGTTGATTCTCCAATCAGGTTCAGGTGGCGCTTCCCGTGTGCAGTTGCCCAAGGTGGTTGGAAAGGAAAGATTTTAATTACGTCCCCTAGACCCAAATATGGTCTATGGGACCTCAAATATGGAAGTACAATTACTCAAATCATATCATATGATCTTTAATATCTTTGAGAAGGTTGTTCCTTCTCCTGCTGATTTGTGTTACCAATTTCCCAACTTTTTTTATTTTACTGTTTTTAAATAAATCTGCCATAAACTCGTTTCCAAGTGTTTCTTTGTATTTGTCACGGATATCTGAAAAATCCGGGCATTTATAGATGAAGTGTGCATCTGTCTCTACTGCCCCTGTGCTGCATAGAGTACATATCCTTTCTTCCCATTGTTCTTTGGGCGTTGTCCATCTCCTAGTTTCACATCTAAGCCTATGAGAGCTAGTCCTTATCTGAGCAATGAGTATTTTTTCCTTCCACTTGATTTCAGCGCCTATATTCGCTTTTTCCTTGTGGTCATACGTTGGGTTAAAATTTGCAATATAATATTGTCTTTTCCTACTTGCATTTTTTCACATTCCACTTCTGAACTTTCCATTCACATAATTTTTTATGTCTTTGTTAACATTTGGGCATTCATTTATGTTGATTTCCCACCGTTTCATCCATTTCTGATTTTGTTTCATCCATGTATTCTTTCGCCTATGCAACTCTTTGTCCCTAGCTGCCCTAGGCCATCTATCATTTGTCATGTTTTCTGTTTTTTCAAGTAACATAACAGCTTGGTCATAGCAATTGCTTTTAAAGGGAACATTCCAGTTTCAGCTAGAATAATTTCATAAGGAGTTGTGGCCTTAATTTTGAGAAATTGTTCAATTGGCCGATAAACTGCCGTATCTCATTTCTATCCATGTTGCTGAAAGGTGAAACAAAGAGCTCCTCATTCATGGATGCTCAACCCTAACTGCTCTATTGTAGGAGTTTCTCATACTAACTAATTCTAAAATAAAAATAAAAACAAGGTATCTAGCATATTATCCATGCCAACTATGCCAACATATTGGCTATGCAAATGCTAACAAATTACCAACAATATTTAACAACATAAACTAACAAATACCACCTAAGCCTAAAAACCAATCCAATGTGAGCTAATGGAAGCTTCATGTGGGTACAAAGGGGCAAAACAATATGCCAAATATATTTAGCTAATAATATGCCTAGCTAGAAATTAATAAATTGATAAGCCTATGAATTAAACTAAACCTAGGACTAAATGATGTTCTCATCAACCACCCTTTTGATTTGTGGATGCATAGAGATTACGACACTGCCCTTTTACCTTCAATAAGTCTGTTTCTTTATTATTGTAAATTCCTTGCATGATTGAAGCACATTGATGTTACTTTAATTTCTTTTAGATAAATTGATTGATCAAACACCAATCCTACAATAGTTATGATTATATTTACTTTATAGTTCTTTCACATTTTCTTTCAAAATTCCTTTATGCCTTTAGATTGGTTTTAGTTTAGCAAAATTAGTGGAGAGACAACCTAAATTTGGAGGTTGGAGAAAACATAATTTGTCTCCTTCCATTTGTTTAAATTAGATTGTGAACATAATTCTAATTAGATGATCTTTGCATTCAACATTTTTTTGGTACTCTCAATGGAATCAAGGGCTTAATTTCTATAGCGAATCAGGCATAGTCTCTTTGTCCAAATTTTTTTTGTGTACACAGATCAACTTAGAATTTTATTATATTAGTTAAAGGGTTTGTTTATTATACTAATTAACCGAATAATCTATTCACTTAAATCTTATGCAAAAAAAAATGAAAGGACAAAATACAAAGTGAAAGACATAGAATTTGTGGGTGCCCTTGAGCACCATAAATCATCAATCTATTATCCATGTATAAGGATCATAATACTCTAATACTATAGATGGAGTGGATAGGGGATGTTTATAGTAATACCAAAACCCAAAATTACACAATCATGTTAACTTAAGCTAACACGACAAGTGGGATTTTGGTTGATTACAAGTTAGATTTAATTATAACAAGGTTAAATATGGCCCATAGGACTTACATAAATAAATAATAATTAATATATTGTACAATGATTACCCCTAGGACTATACAAGATTATATCATACAATTTTTACCTTGGCTTAAGTCAAATTACACTTCAAAACCCCAAGGAGAGAAGACATTGGTGATAATAATATCCTCCCCGCATAATGGATGCTTTAGTCAGATTTCATACTTAAGGAAGACTTAGTTGAACCCCCTTATCAATGGGAAGTCTACTTATGTAAAGATGCCCCTACACAAGAATCTCCTTAGGTTGGACCATAGTCACCACAACCAATATCACATGCTCCTACATATATACATAGAACACCTCATCTATAACTCCATATAAGAAAGATAATACAAGAATACATCCTCTTAGGAATTGATCTAATATTCTTTAGTTGCATATGGCAAGACTTTGAAGTATAACTTTTCCTTTTACAACACACTTTACCTTGTTTGTAAACTTTAACTTGATCTTGGGCCACCCAATTTCCATCTCTAAAGAAGGATCTAAATGAACTTGTTTATGAGAAGACCTAATACAAAATTCAAAGAGTACCTACACAAAAATAGAAGAGAAGATATTATCAAGTATTAGATCTTCATGTATAAAATGAACTAATAGCCCAAGCATTTGATAAGAAGAGGAAGGATTGTTTATACCACATTTTGAATCCTCTTTATGAGTGTCTTCAAAAGACTCAATAGTTTATTTTAGTGCCACAAATCCAACTCTATCTCCCATGAATATAGACCAAATATTATGGTTTTATAATATACTATAAATACACCCTTTTGAAATAAAGCAATAGTATTTGAAGACTATCATGCACAATTCAATCCCAACACTATAATAGGTAATTGAATTGATGGAACCAATGCAAAAAATGTGATTTGAAAAAAAGGCTCAAAATAACTTCTTATGCAAAAGTTATGGCCTCTACAATTTTTTCCCTAATAGGCCTCAAAAATTGAAATATCAACCCTTCAAACCTTAGAAACATTGTATCCAACCATAATTTTCCACTTGGCATACACTATTTCATTAATGATTATCTCTGATACTATGCCATTTGTTTGCCACTAGACTACTAAAACCACTGCAAATTTGACACATGCTAAAATATAATTGATTGAAAGGGTATAAGTAAAATATGGTCTTGAGTAGTGCAAAATATGGCCATGTTAGTCAAATATCATCCACTCAATAGTGCCAAGATCTGTAAAAAGTTTCAAACCTAGGTTTATAGGAAGCTAAGCCCTTTATACTAGCCAAGATGCCAATGCTTGTGTTGGGGCTTAAAAGGCACTTTTCAATAGAAAACTAAAGGCATCCCTTATCCTATAGATGGAAAGAATACATAAAATATTCCATCAATGGGATTTGGACATTAGAAATAATACTCCTAACACATTCTTGTTGACTAGCATAGTTATAACCATAGTTACATTAATATGGTCGTTAATTTATTGAAGACCATTACCTAACCTACATGATAAAGATCCTACCTCTCAAAATAGGAAGGCATGTGTTTCCAAACATCAACCTTCACCCCTTATGCACAAGTTGGCATCCTCCTTATTGGGTTGCTAGTCCACCATGTTGATCGTACAATGATAAAAAAGCTCATCAATTTTGTATTTATTCCATTGAGAAGTAAAATAACTAAATCTCTTTGGATCAAAATTGTGATTCAATTGTAGGAATAGTATTATATACACCTATCTATTTGCTTTGGTACCTTCCATTAGCACATAGAGACACACATCCTCTCCTTGGGAAATGACATTGCTCTCAAGGCAAATAAATCCTACTAAAGATTTGAAAAGAGCACACACTTGAATTCATGCTAAGAACTTAGCCAAGGCATGTGTGCAAACTTAAAAATTAAAAATTCAAATTTCAATAAAGCAACTTCCTTCTATCTTTGTTGACAAGGTGTCATGGCTTCCCTACAAGACAAAAGAAAAATGTGATGTGGATTTTGAATTTATGTAAAAACCTCAATGACAAAAAAGTAGAGAGAGAAGATAGAAATTTTCCAAAATTGTTTGAAGAGTGGTACAAAATATGGTGAAATATCCTGTCTTTTATGCAAAAAATGCTTATGAGTTTTTAATTAGTTAGTTGTGGAATTCAAAAGAAGAATTAGAGGCTCCAAATAAGCTTTCTACATGAACAAGATATGCTACTTCGCACCTGCTCTAATAGCATGTTAGATTTCACACATTTCTCTAGTAAAAAATAGAAGCAATCACTCAAACCTTATGCATAAAGCAAAAGACATAGAAGATACTCTTTTTTTACTATTGATTGCTTCATTGGCATACTACTGACAACTAACTGCTCTAACTATCAAACTAGTTATTTTATGTATTTTTAGACTAACAACTAACAATTGACCATTCTGATGACTGATAACTAACTACTTTGACTATCAGACTATATATTCTTTGTACTATTAGACTATGTATTCTCTATACTATCAAACAATATATTATCTATGCTATCACATCAAATATTATTTACACTGTTAAACTATGACTAGAGTAGTCTCTTCTATAGTATACTCAAAATTGGATTTTGGTTTTGACTAGGAAAGGACTTAAAATAAGGTACTAATAGGGATAACTTAATTTAATGTGTGTTTGATTTCACAGGCTCTCTAATATACAATCTAGTTCATGATTATTATTGACCTAATATTTTAGATTTCTAACTATGAAGGGTTCCACCATATTTGTTGTTGCACTATCCATTTTCAAGGGTATTGTGAGAGTAATTTCCTAGGGCTAACCACTTATAGGTATACCATAAAAATCAAACAATCAATATTTTCCTATAGATGAAGGCTTATAGAGTGCCGAGTTTTTTCAAAGTTGTTTAATTAGTGGATTAAAGAAAAAATATCCATGCTAAAGTAAAAATATTTGAGTTGGACAACATGATGGTAGTTGTAATATTGAATAACCTTGTTGAAGATAAATTTGTAGTATAAGGCATACTTCTAAACCTCCATAAGATCATACCCCATTTCTATCCTAGATATCATCAAACTTAGGAAAAAAAATATCCCAAGTCAAGTGTCTCATTCAAGAAGAAATGGCGGCATGTAGGGCATATGACTATGTTACAACTATGATGATAAATATTCTCTAGGCTACAAATGTATACAAACAAAAACTATATTTGTCCTATGTGGATGAACCTTCCACTAGGGAACCACATGATAAAGGGGAGGACCATAGAGAGAAACATCAACCTAAAGAGTCCAAACCAATAGAGGACCAAGCACATAAAATTTCAATACATGCATTTACAAGTATTTCTACTCCCTAGACCATTCAAGTTGTAGGACATTTCAATGGCCAGTGACTCATCATCCTTGTTGATTATGATAGTACCCATAATTTTATTTATCCTTAGGTAGATACAAAATTATCTTCTTACATCTACTCTTGCAATTTGTTTGAAGTCATCATTGCCAATGGGGGTACTCTACTGTGCAAAGGAAAATGTAGAAATGTAAATATGATGATGGATGACTACAACCTTAGGGTAAACATGTTTGCCCTTCCTTTGGGAGTTGTGACATTGTGTTGGGAACTCAATGGCTTCATACCTTGGGCCCTATAGTATAGGACTTGAGCTATGTATGTAATTTACCGAACATGGGAAGCAATACACTCTTGCTAGCATGATCATGGGTCCTACCCAACTCATCAACTCATATAAAATAGAATTTTTTTTTAAGAAATCATCTCAAGGGGTGGTGGCATAATTGTTTGTACTATAGGCCCTACATACCAATGATACAATTCAACTAGTTGAATTACAAAAAATTATGGATAAACATGCACCCATATTTTCAGAACCATAAGGGTTACCATCGTGGCACACCCACAATCATACAATCAAGTTTGTCATAGGAAGCTTACTATCGAACATTCATCCCTACTAGTACCCCTATATGTAAAAGACTAAAATTGAAAATATGGTGTAGGAGTTATCAACAGCATGGGTCATTCGACTAAGTGTCAGTCCACATTCATCTCTAGTACTTTTTTTTTGTAAGAAAGATGGATCTTGGAAGTTATGTGTAGATTTTCAAGAACTCAATAAAATTACCATCAAGGACAAATTTCTTGTTTCAGTCATTGATGAGTTATTGGATGAACTCCATGGTACTCACTTCTTACCAAAGTTGGATATTTATTTACGTTATCATAAGATTAGGCAATAGGAAGAAGATATTCCAAAGAAAACATTCCACACTCATGAAGTCCATTATGAATTCCTTGTCATTCCATTTGGTCTTTACCAACATGCCATCCACCTTTCAAAATATTATGAATGTGATATTTTGACCATTATGCATAAATGTATTTGTATTTTTAATGATATTATGCTTTACAGTCATACATGGGGGGAATATTTACAACATTTGGATCAAACATTACAACTCATGGCTAATAATAAACTATGTTCCAAACAATCCAAATGTTCTTTGGGATGTAGGAAGTGGAATACCTAGGCCATAAAGATCTAGGGGAAGGGGTCAAGATGGATCCTAAAATATTGTTGCCATACAAGAATGGTCCAAATCATACACTCTCAAAAGTCTTTAGGATTTCCTAGGCCTTAATGGCTATTATCAAAAATTTGTCGATGATTATGAAAAGATTGCATTTCCTTTGATGGCTATGTTATGAAAGAACTTGTTTCTATGGTTAGAACTTGTTGAACATGTGTTTCTATGACTCAAATAAGTTATGCTCTCTACTACCATGCTAGATATACCTAATTTATCCAAGTCCTTTTTTGTTGAAAGTGATACTTCTGGAAGTGGAATGGTGCTTATGCAAGAAGGGTATCCATTGGCCTTCACTAGTAAGACACTACCAAGCAAAAATCTAGGAAAATCAAATTATGAGAAGGAGATGATGGTGATATTACATGCTATCAAAAAATGGAGGCCTTATCTTATTGGGAAAATTTTTTCCATTTAAATATACCACCATAGCCTTAAGTACTCTCTTGAGCAGTGTGTATCTATGCCCAAACAACAAAAATGGGTTACAAAATTGTTGGTGTATGACTATGAAATCATTTATAAGAAAGGCAAGGAAAATGTAGTCACTGATGCACTATCCTTTTAATGTGAGGATTAGGGTATGCTATGTGCTATCTCTACTCCACTTCCTCAATGGATCCACCAACTTCAAGGAGAAGTGACGTAGTATTCTACCTTATAATAATTAATTCAACAACTTCAAAGTAATCTTAACTCTCACCCAAGATATACATGGGAAGAATAATATTTGTAACATCGATGTCGTCTTGTTATCCCTAGAAATCTTCCACTCAATGAGTTTATACTATAGTAAATGCATGCTTCTTTGATTGTAGGACATTTAGGCTTCTTAAAATATGATAAGGATAAGCACACATTTTTTATGGGTAAGGATGAAAAAAGATATCAAGACCTTTGTTGCAGAATATGACACTTATCAGTGTATTAAGGATGAAACTATTTACCTACTAGGAACAATTTATCCTCTTCCAATTGTAGAGACCATGTGAACAAATATTTCTATGGATTTTATTAAAAGGCTTCCAAATTTTTGAGGTAAAATAATTATTTTTAGTGGTGGTGGATCATCTCTCTAAGTATGCTCATTTCTATCCTCTAGCCCACATTTATAAGGCCTCAATTGTTGCCCAAATATTCTTATATTCTATTTTTTTCCTTCATTTTGATTTCATTTTTTGCCTTCACGGCATGCCTTAGTCCATCATATCCAATTGTAAGCCCACATATACTAGTAATTTTTGGCAAGAACTGTTCAAGCTACATGACACACAACTCAAGATGAGTTTGGCATACCATCCCCAAACTGATGGGCAAACTGAAATTGTTAACAAGTGCTTAGAATATTATATTTTTTGCTTTGCATCTAAGAAACTGAATTTTTGGGTCAAATGGGTTCCTTCGATGAGTGGTGGTATAGTACTTCTTATCACTCCACCATATGAAGTAGTTCATGGACACCCACCACTATCAATTTTATCATATATTATGGGTAGTTCTAAGGTTCAAGCAGTGGATTCAAATCTCATGAAGCATGCATAACTAATCCAAAATATCAAAGATAATTTGGCCATGGAACATAATTGTATGTAACAATAAGAAAATCAAAACCATTTTGAGTGTAGCTTTAGCATCAGGGATGTGGTTTTCCTATGTGTGTAGTCCTATAGGTAATCATTATTAAAGCTTTGTGGCTATCAAAAGCTAGCACCAAAATTCTATGGATTGTATGAAGTGCTCTAGTAGGTTGGTCTCATAGTATACAAGCTAGAATTATCGCTTTCTTCCATGATATAACTAGTTTTCCATACCTCATCTTTAAAGAGGTCCTTGAAAATTGTATATAGGTGCAATCCACACTATCCTAGTTGGATGAGGAAGACTTAGTCATCTTAGAACCTACGAGTATTTTAGATCATCGTACACTCACACTTCATAACCACACTACCACTAATGTTCTAGTATAGTTTTATGGACTATAGCTAGAAGATGCCACCTGGAATTCACTACATCAACTATAGCATCGGATTCCTTACCTCAAGATTTGAGGAAAAAATTCTTAAAGGGGAGGACATGTTAGGACCCTTTCCTAACAAAACCATTGTTATGCACCTGTCTAGTTTTGGTGTATATTTACACCTTGGGCACCTAGTGTGTATAGGATCATTATGATGTAACCTTTACATTTATTATAAGTAGTAGTTAGTAACTCAGGTCTCCTCTTTCATGTGGTCTTGATAATTAGATTTAAGATCAATAAAATTATATATAATGATATGGGTTTGGAGTAGAATGCATCTCATATTTTATCAAATTGTATCAGAGTTTTGCTTCCAAGGAGATTGCTCCCTCGAAGAGGCCTGTATATTTTTTTCACTTGATTAATTATAATTTTGTTGTATTTCCATTTTCTTGAGCACTTATGCTATTTTTATTTTCATGGTCATTTAGTTTATAAGCATTTCCATTAGTTATTGCATTGCTATTGTGCTTATGTTTATCTTTATATGAAGGTTCTTAACAAGTGGTATCAAATATATTTATATGGTTGTGTTATGTAGAAGCAACAATAGTTGTTTTCCTTCCATCCATTTTTCCATTTTGTATTTTTTTGTTCATTTTTCATTAAATTATATTTTTAATTTTTTTCTATTTTTAGTGGATTAGATTAGAAACCTATGTTGAGGGTTTTTTTTTTGTATTTACATGGTGGAATCGGTAGCCGCCATGAATCCGAGCAAGTTGTCCAGCTTTTATAGTCGCCACCGTATTCTGTGCTATCCGCCCCGAAAACCACCATACAAATCTTCGCACAGTCCGCCCCTATAACCACCATGCCACAATCATTTTAAACCTTTTACGCCGTTGAAAGCACTAGGAAAGGGACAAGCGTTCAGTTCGACGAGGCCAAAAATTTAAACCTTGGACCTCCGCCACCCTTATGGGGTTTGGATGAACCAATTGGTCTACACCTCGGACCTTATGTCGAGGGTTTTAAAATATCATGAAGGAGTTGTTTTTTCTAAGCTAGATTACCCATAAAGCATCTAGTGAAGTGAGGGGTGCTCAAATTGCAATACCCATACATTAGACAACATGTGTATATAGTTGTGAGCTCTAATGTACCCCTCTCAAGTATATATGGAGATCCCCTAGGAATAGGAAAATATTTCACCCATTGAAAGATATCAACCATTTGAGTTTTGTGGTGCACCAATAAGTGGTTAGCCCCAATAATTTACTCTCATAGTACCCTCAAACATGGATAGTGCAGTTACGAGTATGGTAGAACCCTCTATAATTAGAGCTCCAAAATATTAGGTCAACCACTAATCACAATAAATATTATATCTCAAAAATCCCACAAAATTGAACACACCTTAACTTAACTTATCCTAATTGAAACCTTGTTTTAATTCCTTTCCTAGTCAAAACCAAAACTAGATCCGAGCATACTATAAAAGAGACTACTCCAATCATAGCCTAATAAAGCAAAAAATATCTAGAATGATAGTATAGAGAATATACAATTTGATAGAATAGATAATATATAGCTTGAAAATACATATAATATATAGTCTAATAGTGAAGAGAATAACCAGTCTAATAGTTGAGTAGTTAGTTGTTAGGAGTTTGCTAGCAGAGTAATCAGTTGTCAGTAGTCTAAAAATATATATAAAGCTAATTTTTTCCATTTTGTGATATAGCCCATTGCAATCCCCTCTTCAATTTTACCATTTTGATACGTAACTTTGGAAACCCATTTTTGGAACCCTACCTTCCAAAATCATAATTTTGTGGTATAGTCCATTTTGATCCTCTCTTTGAGCCAATAATTTTTGACATAAAGATCGATAAAATTTTTTGGAGACCCTAAAGTGACAAAGTGGTTGGTGGTATGAGAGCTACCCAAGAGCTAGATCAATTGGTGACCAGGTGAAACAAGTTGAAAATACTCAAAATTATACAAATTAGACAAATTAGGTAAAATTGATGACCTCGAGAGTCATTTAATAGGCCTAAATGCAAAATACATCATTATTGTAGAAAAATCGTTAGGGATTCAAGATAGTTTTAAGAGCAAAGCACAAAATATCTTTCCTCTAAATATAATTCATAGAATGTCAAATCTAGACTCTTCAATATTTGATGGAAAGGATCCAACCAATTGGTTGTATCGAATCGAACAATATTTTTCTCTTCATGCCACTCCTCAAATCAAAGGATGACAATTACATCTTTCAACCTAGAACAAGAAATAGTTTAATGGTACTAACAGTTAGAGAATATACATCCATAGATCAATTGGACTAAATTTAAGATAAAATTACTCACCTATTTTGGACCTAGTGAATATGAATATTTTACTGGATCCCTTACCAAGTTAAGATAGACAACATAACTCTGTGATTACCATATATAGTTTGAAAAGTTGCACTTGTAGATAGCAGTTCTAAGCAAGAAAAACCATAAAGAATTGACTGATGACAATATCTACCAATTTTGATTGTATATAGCAATTTTGCAATGTTGTGTTGATTATGTTGTCTTGTCAAATTGTAAAATCATCCAATGAATGTAAAGGATTGATTACATACATGAGCACTAAAATAAAAAAGTAGCCATCATGTGTTAGTCAGCTAACTAGGTAAGTTAGACGACTAGTTTGTTAAGACGTCTAGTTAATGTATAGACATAATTTGCATTAAATATATCTAACAAATGGTTAATATGGTTGGGTGGTTGGGAGTGAAGTTGTTACAGTAACTAATTCACCTTCCTATATATACCCCTTCAAATTTGTAAACATCATCATCATTCTACTTATAATGCTAATGCTCTTGTACGAAATGCATATTTAGTGTGTATGGTGATGTTGTGGAATATCTAAGTGATTTTAGGTTGTGTTATAGATGGCACTAAGTGGTAATGTTGTAGGGTTATTTTTATGCTTACTTGCAGGTTTGATGTGATAACAGTGACGATAACCAAGTGTTGGAATTATCGAAATGAGGAACTGGGAGTTACATACTGTATATCTTGACATCTGAGTTACTTGTTAGATGGCTAGCTGTATAGCCTAGAACTAGACGTCTAGGCCTCACCTTAGACATCTCATCTTTTTCCTATATGTCTAACCCCTAGTTGTGACATCAAAACCTATACTAGACGTCTACCCCCCACTTGATATCTAGTTTAACCCCTAGACGTCTATCCTGAAGATGTCTAACCTAAGTGCCTAGGCATCTAATCTGTAGATGTCTACCTTGTCCCCATATGTCTAGACCTATAGATGTCTATTCCTAACCTATAGATATTTAACCTGAAGCATCCAAACGTCTAGCTTGTGATGGCTAGTTCATGACGTCTAGCCTTGACGTCTACGTCTATACAAGTGCACTTAGACGTCTAGCCCTTTGATGTCTAGACTTGGCCATTGAAGTACATAGCACCCAAGGTCTGTAACTGGTCATCCTGACTATCATCATCCCTTACCCTAGGAATGTACTCACCCCTGTCTACATTTGGCACCATTGCCTAATTGAACTTAGAGTCTAGAGATGCAAGTGATAGGTGTAAGATGTGAATGACTGATTCTAGGTTACAAAGAAAAAATAAAATACTGGTAATAAGAAGTGCATGACTCAAAAAATTAAGGACACAAGAGGTAACATAAGTCTCTCACCCAAAAGTGGAGAGAGTTTCGAACCTATAAGATGAGGATAATCTAAGCATTGAAACATTGTTGGTGATTGCAGAAAATGAGGAAGAATAAATAGTTGAGGAAGAACCCATCATTGAGAACTGGATAGTAACACCATAACTAGAGAGGGAGAGTTGCCCAGAGGATACTAAAGGAGGGAACCTTGTATCAGGACAACTACATGTAATTTCATGGGGAGGAAGACCGAAGCCAAGTTTAGTACATTCACGAAGGAGTTCATGAAATAGGGACAAATTAGAGTTGGGAATAAGGCTATTTTGAGTATAATTTTGCACCACCAATAGCAGACAAAGAACCAAATCAAACTCCACAACCACCAACACTAGGGAGTCCAACCAAAAGAACAAATACTATGGAAAATCTCACCAATAGAATAATACAATAGGAATGCCCACCTTTTTCAGGTAAAGTAAAGGAGGAATCATCTCGGCATGTGGGAACTTGCATTACCATTTGGGGAGCAAATGGGGTCACACAAGACACACAATGGTTGCAACTATTCCTAGCCACATTGTGAGGAATGGTGATAGACTGGTACTTGAAAAGACAAAGTAATCAAGCATTTACACAATGGGAGGATTTGAAGACTGCATTCATAGAATAATTCCAACCATTGAGAGATGACACTAACATCATCACATACATCTAGGTCACTAAGCAAAAATTGAACGAGAATGTCAAGAATTATAATAGAATATTGAAACAATTGATAGATAAAATGGAGATGATACCTCCCGATGGTATGATAAAGTAGTGGTTTTTAGATGGGTTACTACCAAAATTCAAGAAGAATATGAAGGCAGTACCATCCTCAACATACACGAAAGCTCTGGAGAAGGCCAAAAACTTTGAAAGTGAAGGAAAGCAAACAACCGCAGGTATTAGAGGTTACTTAAAACATAATGAAGATTCAAACAATGAAGCAGAAGATAAAGTTTAGAGCACAATCCACATATTTCGAAGAAAATTTGATAAAATTCTAAAGGAAGCAAAAGGAGAAGGCCACAAGGATTGGAAAGATATTTGGTGCTCATACTGCAAGACATAAGGACACTCAAATGTTAATTGTCCAAAGAACGCATACTGTAACATCTGTGAGATAGCTGGACATACTGTAGTTGACTGTCCATTCAACTTGAAAAGCAAGAGGTATCAAAAATTGTCTATAAAATAGGAGGAGTAGCCAAATATGCTAAGGAATGGACAAAGAGCCACTAGCAAAGGATACATTAATAGTTTCTGAGGAGGAAGACAAGGAGGCTAGAGTTGACTACAGTACGACTCTAAGGGTCGAATGATTATTCAATGTTGAAATTTTTAGGAATGGGGCTATTTTGCGAAGAATTGTTCCAAACCCCATAATGTAGGTAATAATAGTGGTAATAATACCACTCAAATGAAGGTCCGAGGTGTAGACCAATTGGTTCATCCAAATCCCATAAGGGGGCGAAAGTCCAAGGTTCAAATCTCGGGCCTCACTGGACTGAACACTTATTCCTTTCTTGGTGCTTTCAGCGACGTAAAAGGTTTAAAATGATTGTGGCATGGCGGTTATAGGTGCGGACTACATGAAGATCTGTGTGGCGGCTTTCGGGGTGGACAACACAGAATACTGTGGTGGTCATAAAATATAGACAACCTACCCAAATTTGTGGTGGCTACCGATTCCACCATGTTAAAAAAAATAAAAAAATAAAACATAATACCACTCAAATGTGTAAATGGTGTGGTCTAGGAAACCACAAAGAAGCTAATTTTTTGAACAAGGCAAGTACCAGTGGAACTCATAATATCAATCTCATTAGCATTGGAGAGGTGACAGGGACAAATAATGAAGTCTTGGCTGTAATAAGAGGATAGACCAAGAAGAGGGAACAATACCCAAAATTTTCCAAGGAGAAAGAACGATGGCAGGAAGCCCATGAAATAATCAAAATAGAACTAACAAAGGTGAATCAATATCAACTAGTTTTGGAGAAAGTATGGAAGAGACAAGAGATCACTAAGAAGGCATCAGTAGAAGGCTTGGTAACAAAGGTACTAAACACGAAGGTAGAAATGGAGATCACCAACCTGGTTAGTATAGAACCTGAGTTGTATGCTACGATCGGGGAAGTCATCAAGAAGAAATATGAAATTCAATAGGTAGCAACTATCAAGCAAGGACAATTCATCGATATGACAATCTTGATGATTGAAGCCAAGAGGAGGATAGCTATAGTACAAATGGAGATTTTGGACTATATATTGAATCAGGTGATTGTGTATAGAGGGTCTAGTTTGAATGTGATACCAAAGAAGACATGGCAGAGTATTGGGCAAACCACCTTGCGATCTCCAAATTTCAAATTATATGGTGCATATCAATATGGCATTGAAACAATAGGCATATTGATGAATCAAAAGGTATGCATAGCAGAGCAGGACTTCATCTTAGATTTTTTTGTCATTGCTATGCATAAACCTTCATATGATGCACTACTAGGACGATGGTGGTTGAGAAAAAAAAAAATCAACCACAATTGGGAGAAATAACATCTATCCTTTAAGCAAGGGCAACACAAGTATATAGTTAATCTGAAGAATCAAACAATGAGTCAAGACATAGCAACTTTATATGATTCGGGATCATCTTCATCAGATGGTGAGACAGACTATGAACTAGATGAGGAAGGAGTGTTGCACCTTCAATATTGCATGAAATATGAATATGACCAAGACAAAGGCTTACTACATTAGCAGTTGGAAGACTACGAGATATTCTCTCCCCAATGTTTTTGCATAGATACAAATAAGGAGATTCAAAAGGATGAGATACAATAACCTAAAAATGGAATTAGAAATAGAATATAGATAACAAAAGATACTGATAAGGAAAGGGAGAAGTAGATATTTCCTAAGAATTTTGCAGAATTTACGATGGGGGAGGCATTTATTGAAGATAAACCAACCCACCCCATCGTTGCACTGAAGGCAAAAAATGACCCTAAATCTATCAAATATGAAGATCCTAAAATGATTCACGTAAAATTGGGAGAAAATGGCGAAGAAAATATGATCAAATGCAAAGATGATTGGATCCAATCCTGAAAGTAGCAACATTCAAGATTTTTCTAGACTATAAGGATGCCTTTGCCTAGACATACAAAGACTTGAAGGGAGTGCCACTAGAACTCTGTGTACACAATATTCCTCTGATTAAAGGTGTGCAACATATAATAAGGTGACCTTATAGAATGAATCCCAAATACGCAGCAAGGGTGAATGCCAAAATTGAGAAGATGTTGGATGCATGCATTATATTCAAAGTTATGACAAGTGAGTGGGTTTCACCAATCGTGATTACCCTAAAGAGAGAAGTAGATAAAATATAAATATGTGTAGATTTTAGAAGTTTGAATTTCGTAACCATAAATGATCCCTTCCCGATCCCCTTCATAGACTCCATACTTGAAGAAGTAGCTGCCCTTGAGATATTGGATGGATTCTCAAGATATAACCAGATTAGCATAGCATAGGAAGACAAGATTAAGACCACATTTATTGTGGAGAATGGGATATACAATTATAATTGTATGCCATTTGGATTGTGTAATGCACCGGCTACTTTCCAAAGGATCATATTATATATTTTTGACAAGATGTGCATAGGGAATTTCAAAGCCTTCCTGGATGACTAGTCACTGTATGGTAGGACACAAGAGCATTTAAAAGCCTTAGAAGAATGTATGGGATTGTGTAGGAAAGCACAGATATCATTGAACCCAAATAAATGTGTCTTACTGGTGCCATACGAAAAGTTGTTGGGATATATAGTATGCCAAGAGGGTTTAAAACCCGACCCCTATAAGATACATGTAATATTGCTAATGGAGGAGCCACATGATGTGAGCTCGATAAAAACATTCTTAGGGACATTCAAATATTATAGGAGGTTTATACGGAACTATGCACTAACATCTCATCCACTAGACACACTTACACGTAAGGGTGTTCCATTCAAATAAATAGAGGAGCACTAGGGAGCATTTGAGGGATTGAAAGGGCACTTGGTGAAAGTACCTATCTTAGTTTACCCAGACTAGGAGAAGGAATTCCATGTGCATTTTGATGCATCAAACTTTACCATTGGATGTGCATTGATACAAGAAGGCCAATTCGGGCTAGATCAGCCTATATACTTTGCAAGTCGGCTATTGTCAATATCCAAGAAAAACTATAGTACAACAAAGTGAGAAGCACTGGAAATGGTGTATGTGGTGCAAAAATACAGACACTACTTATTAGCTAACCCATTTGCTTTCTATGTGGATCATTAGGCCATGTTGTACTAGATCAATAAACCAAAAATCTATGGACGAGTGAGTCGATGGCTCATCACCCTGCATGAATTCGTGTTTAGAGTGGTAGTAAGACCAGGGAAGAAACACATAATAACAGACTAATTATCAAGGATTCACTCAAGAGAACCTATAGAGGGAGGAATACCAGACGAATTCCCTGATGCCCATTTGTTTATGATCAATGCAATACCAGGATGGTACAAGCATATACGGGAATATCTATCGATAGGAGAACTATCAAAGGAGTTGATGGTAGTTGAGCGGAGAAAAATGATTATGAAATCAACACCCTTCACCCTGATTGTAGGATTGCTTTACAAGATGGGGGAAGACCACATATTACAAATATGCATAATGGAGGATGAAGTTCAACAGACCCTGAAGGAGACACATGAGGGGTTGGCAGGAGGACACATGGGACTAGATGCAACAACCAAAAAAGTACTATTGGTAGGCCTATGGTGACCCACCTTCTTTCACTATGCAAAGAATTTTGTGGCAACATGTGATACGTTTCAGAGAACACGGAAGCCATTAAAAACAGACTTCATGCCACTACACCCATCATAGCCTCAGGAATTCTTTGAGAGATGGAGATTGGATTTTGTAGGTCCTTTAAAAATAAGTTGAAGAAGGAAATGCTGATATATCATAGTTATCACAGAGTATCTCACAAAATGGGTAGAAGCAAGAGCTTTATCAAACAACTCGATAAATATTATGACTCATTTTTTGTACGAACAGATAATTACAAGGTTCGGGATACCTCTACAATTGACAAGTGATAGAGGAGTCCATTTTGTGAATGCAATTATTCAAAATTTGATGAAATAATTCAAAAATTTTCACTCCTTGTCAAGTTCGTATTACCCCAGAGGAAATGGGCAGGTAGAAGCGATAAATAAAATTTTAGTTTCAATCATGTATAAGACATACAAATTAGAAGGAGCCAACTGGAAAGAATGGTTACCAATAGTACTATGGGTATACAAAACCACTTTCAAGCCCACAACAAACCACACACCCTTTCCATTGATGTACAAATCATAGGTAGCAGTACCAGTTGAATTCCTTGTACCAAGTTTAAGGGTAGTAGTCAACAATCGATTGAATGACGAGGAAAGCATTCAAGAGTGACTGATACAATGGGTAACAAAGATCACACAGAATAGAAGTAAGTTCTAGCATGATAAGCATCTCCGAAAGATGGATCTCAAGGCTAGTGAACTAGTTCTCAAATACAATGGTAAGAGAGAACTCAAGCCAAGAAAATTGAAAACCCTATGGCTTGGACCCTTCCAGGTGGAGGAAGTACTCGAGAATGGGATAGTGAAACTGAGAAAACTGGATGGACCACTATACCCTAAGGTAATAAATGAATCTAATTTGAATATATATAAGCCACATGCTTAGGTAAATAGGATCAACTGGGAGCAATCAGGAACTTCTGAAATAAGAATAGGAATAGTAAATCCAGGAACACAATCTCTTGAAAATTATGAGCAGAATAATGTTGTTCGAGATGAGGAAACTCATAACCTGGATTAGTTATTTGGGACTGAAGTAGGACCAAAAATTGAATGAAGGGAAGGAGAGCAGCGAAGGTTGCAGTTACACGTTCAATTTCCAGTTGACAATGAGGAAGACCGACTCTAAGCTTTGACGAAGGTCACTCTACAAGAAGTTCCAAAAGAAGGAGTTAGAATTTTGCAATTAATGTGATTGTAGACACAAAGGTTGTAAGAAGAATATGAAACTCTGAGATAGTACAATAACCAACTATGATAACAGGTGATTCAGGAGTTGGACACAACCATGCAACAAGTGAATGAACGCCATAAAGCAAGTCAAGCAGAATGGGTAGAACTAGAACACAAAGAACTAAGAGGAAGTGCAACAGGTAACTCTTCATAAAATAGTTTATTTTTCTTAGCAGAAGAAGAGCAGGAAGATACAGTAAGCCCAGTTGAAAATAGAAGGGAAAAAGCAATAGAAACAGATGCACGTTTTAGGAGTTCTTCTTCATCCACATTAAAAATCATGCTTAATTTGGAAGAGTCCTCAAGATCAGAGTAGTGAACCATCAAGAGATGAGAGAATATCTAGAAATACCTAGGATATGGGAAGCAAGACAAAGTTTGACTACCAAGCATCAGATGAGCAGGGAGGAAATGGCAGTAATCATATGGAAGGATGTTGAGATAGTAACTAGAGGTTGGTGGGAGGAGTCAAGTAGTGTTGAAAACCTACCATGGATTCCTGAGGTACCATATGCCAGTCCTAACCCAAATTGTAGGATACAAAGAGAGATGAAGTTTGTAGTTGATAAGCAAGTGTCGGATTTAAATAAACTACACACATAATTGAAAATGATGCTTCACTAATTCCACAAGATGAGTACAATGAAGAAATGAATGAGGACACGATACCAAAAGTACCACCACCTCGTACATGGATAACACTATATGTAGGAGCCATGAGACATCCAACAGAATAGGAATATGTAGCCAGGTATCAGATGGCTACACTTGAATTACGATAACACAGAAGAGAAGTAATATGATTGCAACAATGGGTTTAAGAAATCTCATAATGACCAATGAATAGAACAGATGAATAAAATGACTCAAGCACTGATTCAATATTTTTAGAAGAGTATTTGAAAACTTAACTCATTATGCCATGCAACGACACTTTGAGGAAACAATATGGAGGCGAAGGTTGATAAGGTCCGATAAGAGACTGAGAATATTGCACCAACTAATACCTACACATTTACACCATCGACCAGAAACAAGAGCACAACTGATAAACCAAGCCTGCAGTAGAGATAACTTAGGTACTCCCAAAAATCTGTTAGGAATTTTGAGATCACCTGACCAAGGGAGGAGCATGGTTGACCTCCATATCGATAGTTTGAGAGGAAGAAATTCCCCTCTGACTACCCATAGGTCAACTAGTTCTCAGGTTGGACTGCAAGGACCATCTAAAAACGTAGTCCAAGTCAAACCATTACTACATGCTCCTGAGAATAGACCAATAGGTTTGCCTTAGTGAGCTTGTAGGAATCGAAGATGTCATCAAGAACGACTAAGTAATTGATCTAATATTAGGTATTTGGGAGTAAAGAAACCCAAAACTAGGAAGATTCAATCGAAAAGAGGTCGAGGATGCGGTAACCAGGTCCACAAAAGAGGAAAATGGGATAGAAATATCAATTTCAAGCAAAAGGATCAAGAAAGGGCAGTTGCAAGAAATGATGAAGGCCGAGGAAGAGGCCCAAGAGCAAGATGACCCAATAAAAATAGGGGGCACCAGAGATAGCAACAGTCCAATCAAAATAATCTTGATCAACAAATGCAAGAAGGGGAGAGGTTTCACTACTTGGATGATTGCATAATAATCTGGTGAATTGATGGAAGTAAATAATGGATTCCCATATAGAAAATGATGTTATACATCCAAATTCGGCCAGTAGACACCTGGAAGACATAGTTGAACAATTGGATCACAATACTGCTAACTCGAAAGAAGGAGAAATCCATCTGGTAGAAGAATGGATGGAACAAAAATGTATGGTAGCAAAAAGAAATCAACAAGCCACTAATAATGTCAGATGATGAGCAGAGTAAATACCAACCCTGTGATCCAGAAACATGACAACATTTGGAAGAAGGAGAATGGCCAAAATGGCATATTATATCAAGAAATACTAGAAGGTGTCAGTTGTAGTCATGATCGAAAACTCCTCAAGATGGAATAATCACCAAAGACGTCAGCTGACAAAAAGAATAGAAATGGATGATGAAGAAAACTTTAGTAGTTTCGAAGAAAGTAGTCATCATCAAGAAAACAACACCTCTGATGCATGGGAGCTACGTATCAACTTGGCCATAAATTTCACCCATCGAAGTTAAAAAAAAGACATCAGCTAGAAAAGAAATTTTTAAAAAATATTAAATAAAAATAAGAAAAAGTCAAAAAGAAAAAGAAAAAGTCAAAATAAAATAAAAAGACAAAAAGTAAATAAGACATACTAAAACCCTAGATGTCTATATTGTATGAGGTGGTGTGCATGCATGAAAATGATTGCAAGGTGGCAGTTGCATAACAATTTTGGAAATGACCATGCAACTATAAAAGGAGGAGAGGAGAAGCACTTGGCACATCATTTTTATTGTGCAAGAGAGAAGAGGAGGAAGTGCAAAGGAGACATGAAGGAGAACAGTGAATCACACCAAGTTCTATGCAAGCTAGGGCATCGATGTGACATTTAGGAGGAGTGTGCAGATATCAGATGATGAAAATACAATTTTTAGGTGGTGTAGACAACATCTAGGAGGCACATACAATCTCTAGGAAGAGTGCATAAACATCAAATGATGAACAAAATATGTCTAGGGTAGAGAAGACATCTAGGGCAGAGTGAGAGACGTCTAGGGCAGAGTAAGAGACGTCTAGGGCAAAGAAGATGTCTAGGGAAGAGTGAGAGACATCTAAGGTAGATAAGACATCTAGGGTAGAGTGAGATATGTATAGGGTAGAGGATATCAAACACGTGAAATGTCTAGGAGGTGCAAAATATAGAGACGACGAGTAAAGGACATCTAAGATAGGAGACGTATAGGGTGGAATAATGAAAAAGTGGACATCTAACAGAAGAGGTATATGCCTTATGACAAGTAGATGTCTAACTAGGAGTATATGTCTAGCAAAAATGTGTTGTTTGATGGCAAAGGTAGACGTATGATGACAAGTAAATGTCTAACCAGTAGTAGATATATAGCAAAAATTGAGACGACTAACGATAACAAGACATCCAGTCAGGTAGAAGACATTTGATGGACATATTGACATATGGTGAAGTGTGGAGTTGAAGAGGAACTGATAAGGCAAATGACACACCAAAAATCTAGCAAGACCCTAATCTAATCGAAAATCGAACCTAATTTTGTGGTAGCCAAAAATAAGGAAATCCATCGCAGTAGCAAAGAGCCAATCCCTATTGATGAAATTACCTGGTTATGCCCAACGGGTGATTTTTATCGTCAATGGTGGGCGAAAGCACCAATAGATGAATCAACATGAGTAAAGATCAAACAAGTAGGGGTGCATTTCATTTTGCAAGCTCCAAACTTTGATAAGGAGTTTTCAAAGAGTACTTGATTTATATGCTAGAAACATATGATGAAAATAAGAACATCAACTAGGTACAGGTGGGGAATTGTACACTGGTAATTGATTTCTCTCCCACGACATTCCAACATACATTTGGACTTCCACATCATGGTGTTTTAGTGGTGAATAAAAGAGTGGATTCCAAGAAGACATCAAAATTGATTAGGAGTGTCACAACCCTAAAAAAGGAGGAGGTAGATACTCTGTTGGGCCCTCGCAATGGAATAGGGGTCAAACAGACACAATTGAGGAATAAGGGATTGGAGGTCATAATGAATGTGATCATGGCCAAATTTTTAGGGGAATAGCATAGTTTGGATCTTCCCATTTGGTTTATTTCACACTTTCCTGGGATGGAGCAGGGAATAACCTATGATTGGGCAACACATCTATCACTTCATATTCATGCTTTCTTTATGTGAACAATGAACAATGTTTATATGGTATTTCATGCCATTGGATTGCTCTTGGATGTAACTTTTAGAGCTGAAGTGTAGATCCCATAATTGGGCTCTTTGAAAAAGCTACCTAACTTAGCACCATATATATGTCGATGGATGGATACTCAAGAAGCAAAGAAGACAACACCAGTGAAGAAGACCCGTGTGAAACATATATCACATAAGCCACATCAAGAAAAATTGGTGGTTGCTCTACAAGGGGAGGATAGCGCAGTAGCACAAGTTAGGTAAGAGAAGACACAAAAAAAAATTGTCCAATCTCCAAAGGAGCCCAAGAGAAAAATAAAGAAGAGGCAATTTGATGTGCCACCCTCAGTTTTATCCCAGGAAGCACTGCAAAATATAGCTCAAAATTTAGAGGTATCTCGTGCTCGAGAACTACAACAACCAATACAAGAGGAAGTAGATTTTTTTATATCTTTAGTTCTTCACGAGCAGATAGCCAAAACCAGTTTGGTTGCATGGATTGGACCCACATAATACTTGGTAGAGGCTAACTTTTGGGTCCACACAAGTTCACTAGAACCACTTGGGGAATATTTGGTGAGACCAACTTCATTGGCAAACACATTGAGCACATTTTTACTGGAGGAAATGTTGACTGCAGCAGCTTAGGAATCAGTTGACATAAATAATCTAAGAACAAGTAATAATCCTGGGGTAGAGGAGGGCCTACCACCAGATATAGGATGATTGGCACCTGAAAAAGAAAAGCTAATTTTAATAGAAGTGGAGGTGTCAAGGGAAATGGAAATCCCCATAGGAGAAGGGGAACAACCCCCACAAGTACCATAGATTCAATAGTTGGAGCAATAGGAAGGTCAGAATAGCTAGGTTCTATTATAGCTTGGAGTAGCCATAAAGGAGATAAACATACCAACTGTTGATCAAGCGAATAAATAAAAAATAGTAGTTCAGGAGGGAAAAGTGGCTATGATCGATGATAAGGTGGCACTAAGAGTGAGATGACTCAAATTGTGGCCATATGGGAGTTGGTGTCGACAAATGGACTAAGCCATAGGGTCAACGAAAGGGTGTCGGGGAGCAGGTGCAGTTGGTCGAGAAAATTCCCAATATGGATGTCAATGATGGGGATGCTCAACCCTGAGCGTAGTAGGGGTTTCTCATACTAATCAAATATAAAAAAAAAAACAATGTATCTAACATATTATCCATGCCAACTATGTTAACATATTGGCTATGCAAATGCTATTGCTAACAATATCTAACAACATAAACTAACAAATGCCACCTAAGCCTAAAAACCAATCCAACATGAGCTAATGGAAGCTTCATGTGGGTACAAAGGGGTAAAAAAATATGCCAAATATATCTAGCTAATAATATGCCTAGCTAGAAAATAATAAAATAATAAGCCTAGAAATTAAACTAAACCTAAGACTAAATGATGTTCTCCTCAACCATACTTTTGATTTGTGGATGCATATTGATTATGACACTGCTCTTTTACCTTCAATAAGTCATTTTCTCTATTATTGTAAATTCCTTGCATGATTGTAGCACATTGATGTTACTTTAATTTTCATTTCATATAAATTGATTGATCAAACACCAATCCTATGATAGTTATGATTAAATTTACTTTTATTGTATTTAATTTATAGTTCTTTCACCTTTTATTTCAAAATTCCTTTATGAATGTATATTGGTTTTAGTTTAGCAAAATTAGTGGAGAGACAACCTAAATTTGGAGGTTGGAGAAAACATAATTTGTCTCCTTCCATTTGTTTAAATTATATTGTGAGCATAATTCTAATTAGATGATCTTTGCATTCAACAGTTTTTTGGCACTCTCAATGGAATCAAGGGCTTAATTTCTATAGCAAATCAGACATAGTCTCTTTGTACCCATTTTTTTGCTGTATACGAATAAACTTAGAATCTTATTATATTAACTAAAGGGTTTGTTTATTATACTAATTAATCGAATAATCTATTCACTTAAATATTATGTAAAATACATGAAAGGAAAAAATACAAAGTGAGACATAGAATTTGTAGGTGCCCTTGAGCACCATAAATCATCAATCTATTATCCATGTATAAGGATAATAACACTCTAATACTATAGATGGAGTGGACAGGGGATGTTTATAGTAATACCAAAACCCAAAATTACATAATCATGTTAACTTAAGCTAACATGACAAGTGGGATTTTTGTTGATTACAAGTTAGATTTAATTATAACAAGGTTAAATATGGCCCATAGGACTTACATAAATAAATAATAATTAAATATATTGTACAATGATTACCCCTAGGACTATACAAGATTATATCATACAATTTTGACCTTGGCTTAAGTCAAATTACACTTCAAAACCCCAAGGAGAGAAGACATTGGTGATAATAATATCTTCCCCACATAATGGATGCTCTAGTCAGATTTTATACTTAAGGAAGACTTAGTTGAACCTCCTTATCAATGGGAAGTCTGGCTATGTAAATATGCCCCTACACAAGAATCTCCTTAGGTTGGACCATAGTCACCACAACCAATATCACATGCTCCTACATATATACATACAACACCTCATATATAACTTCATATAATAAAGATAATCCAAGAATACATCCTCTTAGGAATTGATCTAATATTCTTTAGTTTCTTATGGCAAGAATTTGAAGTATAAATTTTCCTTTTACAACACACTTTACCTTATTTGTAAACTTTGACTTGCACCTGGGCCACCCAATTTCCATCTCTAAAAGAGGATCTAAATAAACTTGTTTATGATAAGATCCAATACAAAATTCAAAGAGTACCTACAAAAAAATAGAAGAGAATATATCATCAAGTATTATATATTCATGTATAAAATGAACTAATAGCCCAAGCATCTTATAAGAAGAGGAAGGATTTACTAGACCACATTTTGAATCCTCTTTACGAGTATCTTCAAAAGGCTCAATAGTTGATTTTAGTGCCACAAATGCAACTCTATCTCCCATGAATATAGACCAAATATTATGATTTTATAATATACTATAAATACACCCTTTTGAAATAAAGTAATAATCTTTGAAGACTATCATGCACAACTCAATCCCAACACTATAATAGGTAATTGAATTGGTGGAACCAATGCAAAAAATGTGATTTGAAAAATAGGCTCAAAATGACTTCTTATGCAAAAGTTATGGCCTCTAAATTTTTTTCTCTAATAGACCTCAAAAATTGAAATATCAACCCTTCAAACCTTAGAAACACTGTATCCAACCATAATTTTCCACTTGGCATCCACTATTTCATTAATGATTATCACTAATCCTATGCCATTTGTTTGCCACTAGACTACTAAAACCACTGCAAATTTGACACATGCTAAAAGACAATTGATTGAAATGGTATAAGTAAAATATGGTCTTGAGTAGTGCAAAATATGGCCATGTTAGTCAAATATCATTCACTCAATAGTGCCAAGAGCTTTAAAGACTTTCAAACCTAGGTTGATAGGAAGCTAAGCCCTTCATACTAGCCAAGATGCCAATGCTTGTGTTGGGGCTTAAAAGGAACTTTTTGATATAAAACTAAAAGCATCCCTTATCCTATATATGGAAAGAACACATAAAACATTCTATCAATGGGATTTGGACATTAGATCTAATACTCCTAACACATTCTCGTTGACTAGCATAGTTATAACCATAGTTACATTAAGATGGTAATTACTTTCTTGAAGATCATTACCTAACCCACATGATAAAGATCCTACCTCTCAAAATAGGAAGGCATGTGTTTCCAAAAATCAACCTTCCCCCGTTATGCACAAGTTGGCATCCTCCTTACGGGGTTTCTAGTCCACCATGTTGATCGTACAATGATAAAAAATCTCATCGATTTTATATTTATTCTATTGAGAAGTAGCATAACTAAATCTCTTTGGATCAAACTTGTGATTCAATTATAGGAATAGTGTTATATACACCTATATTTTTTCTTTGGTACCTTTTATTATCACATAGAGGTACACATCCTCTCCTTGGGAAGTGACATTGCTCTCAAGGCAAAAGAATCCTACTAAATATTTGAAAAGGGCACACACTTGAATTCATGCTAAGAACTTAGCCAAGGCATGTGTGCAAACTTAAAAATTAAAAATTCAAATTTCAATAAAGCAAATTCCTTCTATATTTTTGACAAGGTGTCATGGCTTCCCTACAATACAAAAGACAAATGTGATGTGGAGTTTGAATTTATGTAAAAACCTCAATGACAAAAAAGTAGAGAGATAAGATAGAAATTTTCCAAAATTGTTTGAAGAGTGGTACAAAATATGGTGAAATATCCTGTTTTTATGCAAAAAATGCTTATGATTTTTTAATTAGTTAGTTTTGAAATTCAAAAGAAGAATTAGAGGCTCCAAATAAGCTTTCTACATGAACAAGAGATGCTACTTCACACATACTCTAATAGAATGTTAGATTTCACACATTTCTCTAGTAACAAATAGAAGCAATCACTCAAATCAAGCAAAAGACATAGAAAATACTCTTTTATTACTATTGACTCCTTCGTTGGCATACTACTGACAACTAACTGCTCTAACTATCAAACTAGTTATTTTATGTATTTTTAGACTAACAACTAACAATTGACTATTCTGATGACTGATAACTAACTACTTTGACTATCAGACTATATATTCTTTGTACTATTAGACTATGTATTCTCTATACTATAAAACAATATATTATCTATGTTATCACATCAAATATTATTTACACTATAAAACTATGACTAGAGTAGTCTCTTCTATAGTATACTCAAATTTGATTTTGGTTTTGACTAGGAAAGGACTTAAAAGAAGGTACTAATAGGGATAACTTAAGTTAAGGTGTGTTTGATTTCACAGGCTCTCTAATATACAATCTAGTTCATTATTATGATTGACTTAATATTTTAGAGCTCTAACTATTAAGGGTTCCACCATATTTGTTGTTGCACAATCCATTTTCAAGGGTATTGTGAGAGTAACTTCCTAGGGCTAACCACTTATAGGTATACCATAAAACTCAAACAATCAATATTTTGCCATAGATGAAGGCTTATAGAGTGCTGAGTTTTTTCAAAGTTGTTTAATTAGTGGACTAAAGAAAGAATATCCATGCTAAAGTAAAAATATTTGAGTTGGACAACATGATGATAGTTGTAAGATTGAATAACCTTGTTGAAGATAAATTTGTAGTATAAGGCATACTTCTAAACCTCCATAAGATCATACCCCATTTCTATCCTAGATATCATCAAACTTAGGGAAAAAAATATCCCAAGTCAAGTGTCTCATTCAAGAAGAAATGGGGGCATGTAGGGCATATGACTATGTTACAACTATGATGATAAATATTCTCTAGGCCACAAATGTATACAAACAAAAACTATATTTGTCCTATGTGGATGAACCTTCCACTAGGGAACCACATGATAAAGGGGAGGACCATAGAGAGAAACATCAACCTAAAGAGTCCAAACCAATAGAGGACCAAGAACATAAAATTTCAATACATGCATTTGCAAGTATTTCTACTCCCTAGACCATTCAGGTTGTAGGGCATTTCAATGGCCAGTGACTCATCATCCTTGTTGATTATGATAGTACCCATAATTTTATTTATTCTTAGGTAGATACAAAATTATCTTCTTACATATACTCTTGCAATTTGTTTGAAGTCATCATTGCCAATGGGGGTACTCTACTGTGCAAAGGAAAATGTAGAAATGTAAAGATGATGATGGAAGACTACAACCTTAGGTTAAACATGTTTGCCCTTCCTTTGGGAGTTGTGACATTGTGTTGGGAACTCAATGGCTTCATACCTTGGGCCCTATAGTATAGGACTTGAGCTATGGATGTAATTTACCGAACATGGGAAGCAATACACTCTCGCTAGCATGATCATGGGTCCTACCCAACTCATCAACTCATATAAAATAGAATTTTTTTTGAAGAAATCATCTCAAGGGGTGGTGGCATAATTGTTTGTACTATAGGAACTGCATGCTAATGATACAATTCAACTAGTTGAATTACAAAAAATTATGGATAAACATGCACCCATATTTTCAGAACCATAAGGGTTACCACCATGGCACACCCACAATCATAAAATAAAGTTTGTCATAGGAAGCTTACTATCGAACATTCATCCCTACTAGTACCCCTATATGTAAAATACTAAAATTGAAAATATGGTGTAAGAGTTATTGTTGGAAATTTACCATATACAAAAAATACACAGCCTATGAAAAAACAAATAATAACAGTGGAAATGAAGAAACAGTTCAAACCCTAGTTAAGCCCCTGTAAGAAAAATAGGAAATAGTGCAATAAACAACAAGCTATCACACAAATATAAGAGACACAAGATATACGTGGTTTGGGCAGTGTACCATATATCCATAGAGAAACAATAAGTCATTTGTATTAGCAACAATACAACAATATTCTCCACTTGTACAATGTCTTCTCGCCTCTCTTCCTCCAAACCAAAAAAAAGCATTCACCTCTAAGATGATATTTACAATACAAAATATATAGAGATTCGCGACTTTTCCACTGCTCGAAACCACATAGTGGTGTCAGAATACAATGGGCCAAAACCATGGGTTGAAACCACCCATATGGTTATCATGTTCTTTTGACAAGTATTTTTCACCAAGAAACCCCTTGGAACCCCGTTCACCTTCCTATTGTTGATCGTTGCCCATTAACAATATTTAATGGCCTTGGAACCCCGCCAACAATATTTAATGATCTTGGAACCCCGCAAACAATATTTAATAATAATTAATTCCTTTCTTATCAATTTGGCTCCATTACAAAAAATTTATTAGTAGAATGGGTCGTTCGACCAAGTGTCAGCCCGCATTCATCTCTAGTACTTTTTGTTTGTAAGAAACATGGATCTTGGAAGTTATGTGTAGATTTTCAAGAACTCAATAAAATTACCATCAAGGACAAATTTCTTGTTTCAGTCATTGATGAGTTATTGGATGAACTCCATGGTACTCACTTCTTCCCAAATATGGATCTTTGTTTACGTTATCATTATATTAGGCAATAGGAAGAAGATATTCCAAAGACAAAATTCCACACTCATGAAGGCCATTATGAATTCCTTGTCATTCTATTTGGTCTTACCAACATGCCATCCACCTTTCAAAATCTTATGAATGTGAAATTTTGACCATTATGCATAATTTTATTTATATTTTTAATGATATTATGGTTTATAGTCATACATGGGGGGAATATTTACAACATTTGGATCAAACATTACAAATCATGGCTAATAATAAACTATGTTCCAAACAATCCAAATGTTCTTTTGGAATGTAGGAAGTGGAATACCTAGGCAATAAGGATCTAGGGGAAAGGGTCAAGGTGGATCCTAAAACTATTGTTGCCATACAAGAATGGTCCAAATCATACACTCTCAAAAGTATTTACTATTTCCTAGGTCTTAATGGCTATTATCAAAAATTTATCCATGATTATGGAAAGATTCCATTCCCTTTGATGGCTATGTTATGAAAGAACTTGTTTCTATGGTTAGAACCCATTGAACATGTGTTTCTATGACTCAAAAAAGCTATGCTCTCTACTCCCATGCTAGCTATGCCTAATTTATCCAAGTCCTTTGTTGTTGAAAGTGATGCCTCTAGAAGTGGAATGGTGTTTATGCAAGAAGGGTGTCCATTGGCCTTCACTAGTAAGACACTATCAAGAAAAAACCTAGGAAAATAAAATTATGAGAAGGAGATGATGTTTATCTTACATGCTATCAAACAATGGAGGCTTAATCTTATTGGGCAAAATTTTTCCATTTAAATATACCACCATAGCCTTAAGTACTCTCTTGAGCAGTGTGTATCTATGCCCAAACAACAAAAATGGGTTACAAAATTGTTGGGGTATGACTATGAAATAATTTATAAGAAAGGCAAGGAAAATGTAGTCATTGATGCACTATCCTTCTAGTGTGAGGATTAAGGTATGCTATGTGCCATCTCTACTCCACTTCCTCAATGGATCCACCAACTTCAAGGAGAAGTGACGTATGATTATACCTTATAATAATTAATTCAACAACTTCAAAGTAATTTTAACTCTCACCCAAGATATACATGGGAAGAATAATATTTGTAACACCTATGTCGTATTGTTATCCCTATAAATTTTCCACTCAATGAGTTTATACTATAGCAAATGCATGCTTCTTTGATTGTAGGATATTTAGGCTTCTTAAAATATGATAAGGATAAGCACACATTTTTTATGGGTAAGGATGAAAAAAGATATCAAGACCTTTGTTACATAATATAACATTTGTCACTGTATTAAGGATGAAACTATTTACCTACTAGGAACAATCCATCCTCTTCCAATTGTAGAGACCATGTGAACAAATATTTTTATGAATTTTATTAAAAGGCTTCCAAATTTTGGAGGTAAAATAATTATTTTTAGTGGTGGATCATCTCTCTAAGTATGCTCATTTCTATCCTCTAGACCACATTTGTAAGGCCTCAATTGTTGCCCAAATATTCTTATATTCTATTTTTTGCCTTCATCTTAATTCCATTTTTTGCCTTCATGGCATGACTTAGTCCATCATATCCAATCGTAAGCCCACATATGCTAGTTATTTTTGGCAAGAACTATCCAAGCTACATGACACACAACTCAAGATGAGTTTGGCATACCATCTCCAAAATGATGGGAAAACTGAAATTGTTAACAAGTCCTTGGAATCTTATTTTTTTTGCTTTGCATATAAGCAGCTGAATTATTGGGTCAAATAGGTTCCTTGGATGAGTGGTGGTATAATACTTCTTATCACTCCACCATATGAAGTAGTTAATGGACATCCACCACTATCAATTTTATCATATATTATGGGTAGTTCTAAGGTTCAAGCAATGGATTCAACTCTCATGGAGCATGCATAACTACTCCAACATCTCAAAGATAATTTGGTCAAGGAACATAATTATATATAACAACAAGCAAATCAAAACCATTTTGAGTGTAGTTTTAGCATCAGGTATATGGTTTTCCTATGTGTGTAGTCCTATAGGTAATCATAATTAAAGCTTTATGGCTATCAAAAGCTAGCACCAAAATTCTATGGATTGTATAAAGTGCTCTAGTAGGTTGGTCCCATAGCATACAAGCTAGAATTATTGCTTTCTTCCATGATAGATCTAGTTTTCCATATCTCATCTTTAAAGAGGTCCTTTAAAATTGTATATAGGTCCAATCCACACTATCCTAGTTGGATGAGTAATACTTAGTCATATTAAAACCTACGTACACTCATAATTCATAACCACAAGATCATCGTACACTCATAATTCATAACCACACTAACACTAATGTTCTAGTATAGTTTTATGCACTATAGCTAGAAGATGCCACCTAGAAGTCACTGCATCAACTATAGCATCAGATTCCTCACCTCAAGCTTTGAGGCAAAAATTATTAAATGGGAGGACATGTTAGGACCCTTTCCTAAAAAAACCATAGTTATGCACTTGTCTAGTGTTGGTGTATATTTACACCTTGGGCACCTAGTGCATATGGGACCATTATGATGTTACCTTTACGTTTATTATTAGTAGTTAGTAGCTCAGGTCTCCTCTTTCATGTGGTCTTGAGTATTAGAGTTAGGATCAATAAAAGTCTATATAATGATATGGGTTTGGAGTAGAATGTATCTCATATTTTCTCAAATTGTATCAGAGCTTTTCTTCCAAGGAGATTGCCCCTTCGAAGAGGCTTGTATATTTTTTTCACTTGATTAATATAAGTTTGTTGTATTTCCATTTTCTTGAGCACTTTTGTTATTTTTATTTTCATGGTCATTTATTTTATAAGCAATTTCATTAATTATTGCATTGTTATTGTGCTTATGTTTTTTTTTTATATGAAGGTCCTTAACAAGTGGTATAAAATATCTTTATATGGTTGTGCTATGTAGAAGCAACAATAGTTGTTTTCCTTCCATCTATTTTTTCATTATTATTTTTTTGTTCATTTTTCATTAAATTATTTTTTAATTTTTTTTTCCAATTTTTAGTGGATTAGATTAGAAACCTATGTTGGGGGTTTTGAAATATCATGAAGGAGTTGTTTTTTTTAAAGCTAGATTACCCATAAAGCATCTAGTGAAGTGAGGGGTGCTCAAATTGCAATACCCATGCCTTAGACAACATGCGTATATAGTTGTGAGATCCCATGTACCCCTCTCAAGTATATATGGAGATCCTCTAGGAATAGGAAAATATTTAACACATTGAAATATATCAGCCATTTGAGTTTTGTGGTGCACCAATAAATGGTTAGCCCCAATAATATACTCTCATAGTACCCTCAAACATGGATAATGTAGTTACGAGTATGGTAGAACCCTTTATAGTTAGAGCTCCAAAATATTAGGTCAACCACTAATCACAATAAATATTATATATCATAGATCCCACAAAACTAGACATGCCTTAACTTAACTTATCCTAATTGAAACCTTTTTTAAAGTTCTTTCCTAGTCAAAACCAAAACTAGATCCGAGCATACTATAAAAGAGACTACTCCAATCATAGTCTAATAAAGCAAAAAATATCTAGAATGATAGTATAGAGAATATACAGTTTGATAGAATAGAGAATATATAGCTTGACAATACATAGAATATATAGTCTAATAGTGAAGAGAATAACCGGTCTAATAGTTGAGTACTCAGTTGTTAGTAGTTTACTCATAGAGTAATCAGTTGTAAGTAGTCTAAAAATATATAAAAAGCTAAAATTTTCCATTTTGTGATATAGCCCATTGTCATCCCCTCTTCAATTTTATCATTTTGAGACCTAACTTTGGAAACCCATTTTTGGAACCCTACCTTCCAAAATCATAATTTTGTGGTATAGTCCATTTTTATCCTCTCTTTGAGCCAATTATTTTTGACATAAACATCGATAAAAGTTTTTGGAGACCCTAAAGTGACAAAGTGGTTGGTGGTATGAGAGCTACCCAAAAGCTAGATCAATTGGTGACCAGGTGAAACAAGTTGAAAATACTCAAAATTATACAAATTAGACAAATTAGGTAAAATTGATGACCTTGAGAGTCATTTAATATGCCTAAATGCAAAATACAACATTCTTGCAAGACAATCATTAGGGAGTCAAGATATTTTTAAGAGTAAAGCACAAAATATCTTTCCTCTAAATATAATTCATAGAATGTCAAGTCTAGACTCTCCAACATTTGATGGAAAGGATCCAACCAAATTGTTGTATCGAATCGAACAATATTTTTCTCTTCATGTCACTCCTCAAATCACAATTGCATCTTTCAACCTAGAACAAGAAGTAGTTTAATGGTACTAATAGTTAGAGAATATACATCCATAGATCAATTGGGCTAAATTTAAGATAAAATTACTCACCTATTTTGGACCTAGTGATTATAAATATTTTATTGGAGCCCTTACCAAGTTAAGATAGATAACATATCTCTGTGATTACCATATATAGTTTAAAAATTTGCACTTGTAGACAACAGTTCTAAGCAAGACAAACCATGAAGAACTGGATGATGACAATGTCCACCAATTTTGATTGTATATAGCAATTTTGCAATGTTGTGTTGATTATGTTGCTATCTTATCAAATTGTAAAATCAACCAATGAATGTAAAGGCTTGATTATGTACATGAGCACTAAAAGATAAAATTAGTTATCATGTGTTAGTCGGCTAACTAAGCAGGTTAGACATCTAGTTTTTTAAGACGTTTGGTTAGTGTTTATACATCTATTTTGCATTAAAGACATCTAACAAATGGTTAAGATGGTTGGGTGGTTAGGAGTGAAGTAGTTTTAGTAACTACTTCACCTTCCTATATATACCCCTTCAAATTTATAAACATCATCATCATTCTGCTTATAATGCCAATGCTCTTGTATGAAATGCATGTTCTATGTATGGTGATGTTGTGGAATCTCTAAGTGATTGCAGGTTGTGTTAAATATGGCCCTAAGTTCTAATATTACAGGGTTATTTTTATGCTTACTTACAGCTTTGATATGAGAATAGGTATGAGAACCAAGTATTGGAATTGCCGAAACGAGGAACTGAGAGTTGCAGACTGTAGATATTGATGTCTGAGTTACCCATCATACGGCTAGCCGTCTAGCCCAACACTAGAAGTCTAGGCCCCACCTCAGATATCTCATCCTGTTCCTAGATTTCTAACCTCCATTTGTGATGTCAAGCCCTGTACTAGATGTCTACCCCCCACTTGATGTCTAGTTTAACCTGTAGACATCTATCCTGAAGAAATGTAACCTAAGTGCCTATATGTCTACCTATAGACGTCTACCCATTCTATATATGTCTAGACCTATAGACGTCTATTCCTAGACTATAGACGTCTAACCTGAAGCATCCAAATGTCTACCCTATTATGGCTAGTTCATGACGTCTAGCCTTGATGTCTAGACAAGTGCACTTAGACATCTAGCCCTTTGATGTCTAGACTTTGCCATTGAAGTACATAACACCCATGATATGTAACTGGTCATCCTAAATATCATCATCCCTTACCTTGGAAATGTACTCACCCTTGTCTACATTTGGCACCATTGCCTAATTGAAATTAAATTCTGTAGACGCAAGTGATAGGTGTAAGAGGTAAATGACTTATTCTAGGTTACAAAGCAAAAATCAAATACTAGTAAGAAGAAATGCACGACTAGTGAACTTAAGGACACAAGAGGTAATAGAAGTATCTCACCCAAAAGTGGAGAGATTTTAGAACCTATAATATGAGGATAATCCAAGAATTAAAATATTGTTGGTGATTGTAGGCAACAAATCCACCTCCCAGAAGAAGAAGAAGTGATTAAAAGGATTTTCTCAATTTTGACACAAATGATAGTTTGCTCAAGTTTTTTAAATCATACAATGGGGAGAAAACCATTTAGTAAGGGGTAAAATCATACAACTGGAATTGTAAATCATACAAGATAGTGGTAAATCATACAGGGCACACTGAAATTCACCCAAATGCAAGGGAAATGTAATTTCAGAGTGAAATGATGCATATATTTGTTAACTAAGGTGTTAAACTTAGTAAAAAGAAAATTTAATGTATTCAATTGTATATGGGCAGTTGTAAATAATATATTATCTCAAGAACCACTTTGGAAGAGCCTGGGAAACGTTATATAAGACCGCATTTTCAAAATTATAGGTCTGGTTGCTAGAGTTAAGAGATAGTATTTGTAGTTGTTGATTCTCCGAGTTATTACAATTATATTGATATATTTTTCCACACTGTAATTGAATACATAGACATCAATGAGCATAATTATGGTTTTGGATGACTGTGTACGATCCTGGTAGTGATAAACAGTTATTTGTGGATGAATATGATATGTTGTGTTTTCTATTAATTGTTATAGATTAGTTTTATGCATTGTTGCAACCCTGTGGTAGAATCTAGTACTAGTGAACTCTAGAGAATGATCTAGAAGCATGGAAGAAGCAAGCAAGATTTATTGAATGATGTTGTATGATTTATGGAAGTAATTAGACACCTAGAATCTCTCAACAAGCTAGTTAAGTTGTTTTACCTATTACGGAGATTGCATTGATTGGTCTATCAAACCCTTATAAAATTTCCCAAATAGAGATTGGAGTAATGGAACATCTAGAATAGTATCAGGCTATTTTGTTAGTTCTTACAAATCATACATCATTTTCCTTACAAATCTTGCAAAGAATTTTTACCCGATTTGGTAAAACAGACGATCGATAGAAACTTACCTGATTTTATAGTTTTGGAGAATCAAATTGATCGATTACAAAATTGTGTACGGAAGCCTCCAAAATAAAATTTTTTAGTTTTGCGATGTGCAAGATCTACCATATTTTACACTATACTATTTGAGATTATGTAGTGTAGACATTGAGGACCGTACAAGGTGAATATAGTTCGTACAAGGGTAGTTCAAGTGAGCATATGACCGTACGATTTGGTTAGTAAGTTGGGTTTAACCTATTGATAATTCTTAGCTCTGGAAAATACCTTCCCACTAGGGATACTCCACCCATTTGTTACATTTGGTACCGATGCCTTATCGAATCTGGCATATTTTTGTTAAAATAGGTTAAATTTGACGAAGTTGAATACTAAGACTGGAGGTGATTTTTATGACGGACACCAGTGCACGAAACCATGGGAGACAGGAACTAAGAGACAACATCCTAGTAAGAAGAAGCACGAGGATTTCTCAAATATAAAACACAAGTAACTCAGAATGTAGTACTCAAGAACCAGAGATAGAGCAAGTTTGGACATTCGAAGAAGGAGACCTTGAGACATTGTTGATAGAGACAAAAGCCAAGGAAATTGAATCACCAAGCATAGATGCAAGGGTTGAAAAATAAAAAGTGCAAGACAATAGAGAGTGGATGGTGACACTTGAGAAAGTGATAGAAGAGTTTCCAGAGAGTGCAGAGGATGGGAGTTAGGCACCATAGCAATAGGATGCAAGGTCTCAAGAGGACAAACCAAGACCATCTCCCTCACATCAGCGAAGGAGGTGCAAGGTGAAGACACATGAATTTGGTCACTAAGTGGTGAGACAAAAAAAGACACCTTGAATTGATACTTCTAATGAAAATGGGAGTAAGACACCCCAAGGAGGAATCAAACAGAGATTCCAAAGGATACCTCAAGTGATAGGGATGAATCTCCCAAGATGGCTAACAGGGCAACCAAACAAAGATGTCCACCATTTTTAGGTGAGGATAAGGAAGACCCCACACAACATATAGGGACTTGCATAACCATTTGGAGAGAAAATGGTGTAGACATACCTGAGGATTGGGTAATCCTATTTCCTGCTACCTTGAGAGGATTGGAAATTGACTGGTACTTGAAGAGATAAAATAACGTAGATTTTCAGACTTGGAATCAAAAAAAGGAAAAATTCATCGAATAATTTTGACCTTTAAAGGATGATGGAGATATTGTTACGAAAATTTGCATGACGAAGCAAAAAGTTGATGAGGATGTGAAATCCTATAACCATAGACTAAAGCAATTAGTTGATAAGATGCAGATGCCATTGGTAGATGTTCTAGTAAAACGGTGGTTCATAGATGGATTACTCCCAAAATATAAGAAAAATATGAAGGTAGTACCATAAAAAATGTATGAAGAAGTGCTCAAGCATGCAAAGAATTTTGAAAGTGAATCAAAACAAATGTATACAAGAATCCTATCTCATCCCAAGTCGAAGGAATCAGATAGTGAAGAAGATGACACTATATAGAGGACGGTAGCATCATTTTGCAAGGATTTTGATAAATTCATGAAAGAACAAAAGGTCAAACCTGAGAGAAATGACATGTGGTGCACGAAATGCAAAATGGAGGGACATACAAATATGAAATGTCCAAGGAATTAATATTGTCATATTTGTAATGTGATGGGGTATGAGGTAACGCTATGTCCGTATAATGCAAGAATACGCCCACAAGTATTGTTAATCCAAGACCAGGAAGAGAAACCGAAGACCCAAGGAAATGGGAAACAAGTGATAAGTGGTGGTTATAGAAACAACATACGAGGTGGAAGATCAAACCAGGGTAATCGACAAGGAGAACAAAGTATTTTACAGTATGATTTGGAAGGGATACCGATCATACAATATCACAATTGCCAAGAATGGGGGCATTTTGTAAAAAATTATCCTGCACCTCAGAGGCAAGAGACACTGCAAATAAGCACTACACACATGTGTATATGGTGTGGTGTGAGGAAACACAAAGAAGATAATTGTCCAAAATAGGCGAGTTCGAGTAACCCAGAGAATGTTAGCTATTTGGACATTGAAGTTCCTCAACTTAAGGAGGAAACCTAGGAAGTTTTAGTCGTGACGATAAATCAGGCTTAGAAGGATAAGTATCCTGAGCCATCAAAAGAAAAGCAACACTAGCAAGCAACAAAGAAAATATTGCAAGAGGAAGCTGAGAAGATTAAACCAACAGAATCGAGAGTAGATAAGGAATTAAGAAAACCATCAGATCAGGAGGTAGTTGTGCAAAATCTGGTAGCATTGGGTTTGGATACCATGGTAGAAATTAAAGTATCCAATCTCTTAGAATATATTCTAACATTACAGAAGGTAATGGTGGAAGAATTGCAGCCACAGAAGGTGATGGGAGTACAGAGTCAACCAATTCAAGAAGAAGAGAAGAAATATCAATTCATGAATCCAACTGTATTGATGATTGATGTAGGAAAGAAACCTGCATTACTACATATGGAGATCTTAGGACACAAATTGACACAAGTTATCATGGATGGAGGATCCAAAATCAATGTGCTACCTGAGATAACTTGGCTAGAACTAGGCACTCCATCCCTATGGGCACCGAGCTTCCGATTATATGGTGCTGACCATAATGGCATTGAGACAAAAGGAGTCTTAACAACACAACAAGTAATGATAGCTGAACAAGAATTTGTCTTGGATTTCATTGTGATTACAATGTAGAAACTTGCATACGATGCTCTCTTGGGAAGAGGTTGGCTACGAGTAGCCAAAGTTAATCACAACTGGGGAAAGAATCAAATCACTTTTAAGAAGGGAAAACATAAATACATGATTAATCTAGCTAATCAAAGAGTTAGTGAAGATATAGCTACAATTGATGAATCAAAAAATTCCTTAGAAGATGAAGGGCATGAACTTGATGGGGAAGGAATGTTGTACCTAGATGAATGTAGCAAAGATGAAGCTCGATCTGATAGCAGACTTCTTCATTGGAAAATGGAGGAGTACGAAATGTTTCAGCCCAACTACCTCTGTATTGAATCATAGGAGATCAAGGAAAAACAAGACAAACCTAAGGTTAGTAAAGAACCTAAGAAGGAAGTAGAAGAGAAATGGACATTTCCAAAAAGCTTTGCAGAGTATACAGTAGGATATGTAGAGATTGATACAAGATCGACACACCCCGAGAACGTAGATAAAGCTATGAGTGAATAAAAAAATATCAAATATGAGGGACCTCGGATAGTAGACATCAATCTAGGAACGGAGGAGGAACCTAGGTTGATTCATTGTGGTGATGATTGGAATCCGGTATTGAAGGCAGTAGCTTTTAAGATATTCTTGGAATATAAGGATGTCTTCTGCTGAAAGGAATTCCACTAGAAATATGCATCCACAAGATTACACTAATTCCTGGTGCTCAACTAGTAAGGAGGATACCATATAGAATGAACCCAAATTATGTTGCATTAGTGAATGCGAAGATAGAAAATATGCTAGAAGTAGGGATTATATTTAGGGTGACAAACAGTGAATGGGTTTCACCTATAGTGATCACCTTAAAGAAGGAAGTGGACAAGATCAGAATATACGTAGACTTTAGGAGTCTAAACACTATAACTATTAAGGATCCCTTTCCCATTTCCTTCATAGATTCTATCTTGGAAGAAGTTGCAGGACACGAGATCTATTCATTTTTGGATGGATTCTCGGGATACAATAAAATCAGCATCACCGAGGAGGATAAGCTGAAGACCACATTTATTGTGGAGAATGGCATTTATGCATCTAACCGAATGCCATTTTGGCTCTGTAATGTCCCAGCGACATTTCAGCGCATCATACTGTATATATTTGATCATCTAGTAACGGGGAACTTCAAAGTATTTTTGGATGATTGGTCCATCTATGGGAAGATCAAGGATCATCTTCCTACCCTTAGTGAATGTATGAGTAGGTGCAAAAATGCACATATATCATTAAACCCAGGGAAATGTTTTTTGATGGTACCATATGGGAAAATGTTAGGACACATTGTGTGCAGTGAAGGATTAAATACAGATCCTGATAAGATTCGAGTGATATTACACATGGAGGAACCATTTGATGTGAGTTCACTTAAGACCTTCCTTGGTTTGATAGGATACTACCGAAGGTTTATCAGGAATTATGCACATGTATCCTACCCATTAGATTCCTTAACAAAAAAGAATATTCCATTTATATGGACAGAGGAACATCAAGGAGCCTTCGAGGAGTTAAATGCTAAGTTAGTGAGTAGCCCAATTTTGGTGTTTCCTAATTGGGATAAGGAATTCCATGTCCATGTTGATGCTTCAAATTTTGCAATTAGATGTGCTTTAGCACAAGAAGGATAGTTTAAGCTAGATCAACCTATTTTCTTTGCTAGTCACCTTTTGTCAAGGCTAGAGAGGAACTATAGTACAATGGAAAGGGAAGATTTGGGAATGGTATATGTCATTCAAAAGTTTAGGCATTACCTACTGGAAAATCCCTTTGCTTTCTATGTCGATCACCAAGCACTGTTGTACTTGATAAACAAATCAGTGATCCAAGGATGAGTCAACAGGTGGCTCATCACCCTTCAGGAGTTCATATTCCGAGTAGTGGTGAGACCTGGTAAGAAGCATGTAATTGTAGACTAGTTGTCTCAAATACGATCAGGGGAGCCTACAGGAACATGAGTTCCTGATGAATTTCTAGATGTGCAATTATTTGCCATCAACGTTGTTCCATCATGGTACAAGTTGGTTGGCCAATATCTATCCATAGGTGAGTTGCCACAAGAGATGACAACAACCGAAAAGAAGAAAATAATAATGAAGTCAACACCTTTCCAGATAATAGCAGGATTACTGTATAAAATGGGAAGTGATGGTATCTTACAAAGATGTGTAATGGATGAGGAAGTCAAGGCGACATTGAAATAAGCCCATGCAGGCTTAGCAGGAGGACATATGGGACCAGATGCGACTGCTAGAAAAGTATTGCTAGCAGGGCTATGGTGGCCCACATTGTATAATGATGCAAAGGAGCATGTGAAAGCATGCGATACTTGCCAAAGAGCAGGGAAGCTAGTCAGGAGGGACTTTATGCCCTTACATCCATCACAACCACAAGATTTGTTTGAATGGTGGGGATTGGAATTTGTAGGACCATTAAAAACATCTCAGAAATGGAAGTGTAGATACATCATAGTAGCAACAAAATACCTGACAAAGTGGGTTGAAGCAAGAGCATTACCTGATAATTCGACCAAAAGCACATCGATATTTTTGTATGAGCAGGTAATCACAAGATTTGGTATTCCATTACAAATAACAAGTGATCGAGGGGGACACTTTGTTAATGATATTATCAAGATGCTAACAACAGAGTTCAATATTTTACATTCATTGTCTAGTCCATACTACCCTAGAGCGAACGGGTAGGCGAAAGTGATAAATAAAGTCTTAGTATCTACTCTGTATAAAACCTATGGAATAGAGGGAGTAGACTGGGAGGAAAGGTTACCATCCATTTTGTGGGCATATAGAATAACTTTTAAACCAACAACAGAACATACACCTTTCCAACTAATGTATGGACAAGAAGCAGTGGTGCCAATCGAATTATTGATACCAAGTTTGAGAGTCATAGTAGAGCATCACTTGGGAGATCAAGAAAGTTTGGAGGAATGACTGATGACACTGACCAAGTTAGATGAAAGGAGAGTCATGGCACAATGGACGATCGAGATAGCTCAAAAAATATGGAAGGCATGGCATGACAAGCACTTGAGGAAGTTAGAACTTAGTCCTGGTGACTTAGTTCTAAAGTTTAATGGGAAGAGGGAAATCAAGCCAGGTAATTTGAAGACGTTATGGCTTAGTCCTTATAAAGTAATCGAAGTAATGAATAATGGAGTAGTCAAGTTGTAGAACTTGAATGGGACAGAGGTACCCAATACTGTAAATGGCTCAAAGATGAAGCCTTATAAGGTATAATGTTTATTCATTGCTTCAGAAGAAATTGAAATACAAAGATGAGCGAAAGCTCAAGACGAGGCTCACCATGAGCCAGGTCCATCATAAGAAGAACTTGATATGGGACTCACATGCCTATTTGCAGAAGGGGAGGAGACACAACTAATAGTTGAACAACAAGAGTTGACACCCTAAACTGGTGAAAGAAGAAGGATATGAGTTCATGTCAGAAGGGCGGATGGGACCATACGAGAAGAAGAGGAGAGGGTTTCTCTAGGACCGAGTAGCTATCAGGAGATAGCACTGTTACCTAGACCTACGACCAGGAGGTACCCATGGGAACTACCTCGATAGACTGAAGGATGGAGGAGGATAGGGTTAATAGTGCACAATGAGGATAGAGTGGACACGTCCGAAATGGAAATTCTAGAGGATGATAGGGATGAAACTGTAGATGAGGAACTGGTTGTAATTTCTCCATTGGCTCAGATTGGGCTATTGCAATAGAGGATGAGAATGCAAATTCAACAAGTGCAAGAAGAATACCAAACATTGTGGAATCACAATGTGAGGTTGAGGGAACAACTCATCCAGGAGTTGGATGGTACCATACGAAGATTGGATGAACAACGAGAAGTCAACCTGTGAGAGGTTGAAGATGAATCTAAGGAGACGAAAGGATTAAATCCAAGAGATGGGGGAGGAAATGAAGGCACAAGCATAGGTTCACCACCCCCACTGAATGAGCAACCAAGGACAAATGAAGATGTAGAAGATTTGGACATGACGAATTCCAGTGATGAAGGAATGTCATGGTTGGTAAGAGAGCTTAGTACAGATAGTAGTGATGATGATGAGCTAGAGAATCCTTATAATCCTCAGAGGGATCATGACCCTCCAACTAGTGCATCGAGACAAGGGGAATCAGAGAGAATTCAAAGGGGTAGATCTCGTATTGATACACAAGATTATGCAATAGCTCATCAAGAACTAAGAAGACAAAGAATGGAAGTAAGGATATTGGAGAGAGTGATGAATTTGCCAATTGATTGGGTAGAACAGAGGGAATATGGTAGAACTAACTCTAGCTCTAAGACAGATTTCTCGGATGCATATAGAGAAGTATTGGTAGCATCATTTCCCCAGAGATCCTTTGAGGAAAGAATATGGAGATGTCGCTTAGTCCATGCTAATAGAAGAATTAGAAATTTGTAATAGTTGTCACCCAATCGGAGTCCACTAGCCAATATTGAGTTGGTAGAAATTACTCCTGATAACCAAGGAACAAGAGGAGGAATTAGACGAAGACCTCTAAGACTCCAATATGGAAGAGGAGGAGGTAGGCAACTAGAGAATAATCAAAATCCTACTTATGTTACATTTAGAGGAGGTAGAGGAAGAGGAAGGTTTCGACCCCCTACTCCTAGATGGCCAGGAGATAATCCTTTAGCATGCATGAACTGGAGAAGGGACCAATGAGATATACCAAGAGTGAGAGGCATGTTACCAAATCTTGTAAGACGACGCACTTGGGAACAACCACCCATAATTAGACAAGGACCTCAATGAGTGAGGGGTAATAGGTGATTACTCCAAGAAAGGGAGGAATCACCAATAGAGTAGAGAAGTTTGATGCTAAGAGGAAGTGAATGGGGTAGATACCCATAGGGTAGAAACTTAGCTAGAAGAGGAAGGGTACACTTTGCAAAAGAAAGAAACCTAGGCCATCAACGAGTTCGATCGCCAAGTTTGGAGCAAGAATTGATCCATGGAGATAGGTGAAGAAGTCACTCAAATGATAGTAGAGTGGTAAGGACACCACTACCACGGGATCAATCACCTGTAAGGCAAGAAGTGGGACCACCAGGTGAGGAGACTCCAACTTGCCATTGTACAATCCTAAATTGTACACATTGTAGGGGAAGAGTCGAACATGCAGTAACATCATAGGAAGAGGTAATCCAAGTAAGGGAACAAGAGGTACAAGAGGATACCATTAATCGAAATGTTATGGTTGAACCTCCAGGTCAATATTCATATGGGATCGTACAAGTGAATGTCACTGTACGATTACCTAGAAGGTAAGTATAAATAGACTAGGATGAAAAAAAAAAAAAAAAAATAAATTGAAAAAAATGTGTGTGCCTTAGTTGTGAAAATCCCTCGGGATACAATTAGGAAGGAAGAGGTTGAAAACCAAAAATGACGGCCTCTTCAGAGAGAAAGAAATCTGAAAAATTTCTCTAAGTGCTTAGATCGTACAAGTGAAAATTAAGTTGGAAATCTGCAAAATAGAGAGATCGTACAAATGAAATTGACAAAATGACATGGGAAACCATACAAGAGGTCATGTTGTATGATTTAGTATGATTTATATTTTACATTGTATGATTTGGCCCATGTCGTACGATTTTCAACTACCCATTTAATGCGACATGTGGGAAAAATCAGCAGTTGGAGGAAAAGAGGGGGGAAAAAGACAAAATTTTAAACTAACTACCGATCTGGCAATCATATAACAGAGGAGATGAAAAAGCATGCAATGTGGTGCAATTTTAGGTTTTCTTGACGGTTAGGGTTTTCAGTTAGGGTTTTGAAAATTCCTTTAAATGGAAAAAAATTAACAATTTCACAATCATACAAGCAGAATTCGAATTTTTTTTCAGGAGATTGAAGGTGGGAAGCATGCAACTGAAGGAAAAAGACTACATGGGAAATAAATATTCACCAACATTCTGAATCTATAGACCCATTTTAAAATTTGCACCAAGGAGTTCTTTTCATGTTCAAAGAATTGACCTGGGAGAGAGAAAACTAGGGTTTTACTCCATAAAAGGGGGAAATTCAAATTTGTCACAGAAATAACAAAAAATTATGGTAGAATATATCATTGTATGGATTTTGGGGTGAGGAATTGCTATTTAGAGTCAAAGGAAGTAGAAATTTGTAAACGGGTTGTGGAAATTGCAGAGAAATTGGAGATTTGAACCCTAAATTCGGAGGAATCTGGTAGAAGCGAGCTAAGAAACACATGAAAAGGTGAATGAAGTCCATACAGACATAAAAATACTACCATAAATTCATCAAGTTGGAATAAATTACTCCAGGGTTGAAGGATTTGAAGAATTGCTATCAAAAAGCACTAGAATAGTAGATCGAGGCAATCCGGAAAATGGGTCGGTGAAGGATTCGAAAAAGGAGATAAAAATTTCAAATTTTTCATAACTTAGGGTTGGAAAAGTCATATTTTATGATTTTGGGTGCAGCATGTATGATTTCCAAGAAGAATAGTGCAGTTCGAAGGATTTTTAGGCCATTTTTTGCAGTCTTCTAGAGATCATACGGAATTGTATGGAATCATATGAATTCTAAAAGGGGGGCAGCCAGGAAGTGACATTGTATGAAGTACTGTCACCCTATATGATTTCAGATTACAGCTGTACAATTTGGAGAAGTGATGATGGTTTGAATACTGATGGGCTAGAAATTGAACTACAAGGAAAGAAGAGCAGTGTACGATCTAGGGGCAGTCGATGGAAGGTAAATCATACAAGAGAGGGTATAAGGGCGTACTGTACGATTTATAGTAGATTGTACAATTTCAAAATATTTTTTATTACGAAAAGAAGTGGTGTGGAGGTTAAGCTAATCGACGAGATGTTGAAGGAATGATATCAATAGAAGAGTTTGGACGTCGGTTAAGGTGGATTGCAACCAATAGGGTGGAGAGATCACTAGGTCCATTGCACAAGAGAGAGGCATACCCACGGTAGCACCAAGGGTGACAGTCTCAATTCCATGATTGGCATGGTAATCATCCTTGGAGGAGAGGAGGATATAGGTCATGGAGGGGACAGCGACATTGGTGAGCGAACTTGAGAAGAACACCACCAAGGCACCGAGAGGAAGAAATGGCACAAGAAAGAACCTCAAGGAGGGAGCTAAGAAGTGAAATTCATCTACTAGAGTAGGAGGATCATCTGAGCAGTGGACAAGAAGAATGTCAAGTGGAAGTGACAAATATTACATTTGTACAGTATGGAGCTGAGGCATGCAGGAAATGGTGGAATGACGAGAAGAATAGGGGTCATCCTTGGAGGAAGACATTCGAGGATGCGCATGTGGTGATCATCGCACAAGTTTCAAAACATTTTTTTCTCTTGAAAATAGTTCAGGCATATAACCCTGTGACCCGAACTACCTATGTCAATGTGGGCAAGAGGTCATTGAGATTTGATATTCAGTGGAGACATTTTGAAAGATATTTGGCTTGTTGGAAGACGGTATGGATATAGTAAAAAAATTGGTAGACCTAATAGAGGTATACCGCCTGGTCACTACCATGAAAAGTATCAAATCACTAATGAAAGTGAAGATCTCAGGCACAGGAACACGAGGAATAAAACAGAGCCATTTGAGAGGAGAACATTGGGTGTGTGCAATGAATACAGTCATGGCTCGACTGTCAAGAGATATAAGGGCCATAGAAATGCCAATGTGGATGGCACAATATGTGGAAGGTATTACCAAGGGGATCTAGTATGATTGGGGTACCTTTCTAGAAAGGAGAATGCATGAGGCACTGACAAAGAGACCAAATAATTTTGGGATGAATTTCCATGCTATTGGATTGTTATTGAATGCGGTCATAGAAGCAAGGATGCAATTTCTAGGATTGATGCCACCTCGAGAAATCAGACTAGATCAATCGACAATATTGATGTGGGCGAAGTCAGTGCCGATATCAAAAGTGACTTCGGAGAGACCTCAAAAAAGGAGTGAGCAATATATCAGTGCAACTCAAGAAGAGACCACTCTAGAGGAGGATTTTGATGTGCATCATAGGCAAAAAAGGCCTAGATAGCTGGAAGAGGAGCTAGAACAACAAGCACAAAGGCAGCAGGAGCAGCCACTCATCCAAGAAAGAGATAAAAAAACAAGGAAGCCCCATACAAATAATGACAAGAAGGCAGTGGAAAATAATGGTGAGTAAAACAGTTCTAGAAGTACAAGAGAAAGAATAGTCGAACTCAAAAGCAATGGAACTGGATGAATTATATTGGATAGAGGTGGATAGAATAGTAAAATCCTAGGAGATCTTTTCACAGTTCAAGAAGATGAATGCCTCTAATTTTTTAAGGGAATTGAGGTAGGGCAAGATGGAATAGCCACTACCTAGGAAGATGTGGAAACAAGAATAAACACCCATAAAAAGAGCCCAATAAGAAGCCTTGTTACAAATTTGTAATAGAAAGCTCAAGTAAGAAAGATACACCAGAGAATACGAAAGCATTGCAAGAGGAAGAGGAATAATTTGCTAATGAAGTCATGATAATGAATATACAAAAAATTCTAGAATAAGTGATAGAGGAATAACATGTGGGTAGTAATGAGCAATAAGTATCCAAGGAGAACACTGAAGAGCAACAAGTGGGATCGATCAAAGCAGATAAGACTCAAATATAAGTGGAGCAGCATTAATCTCAAGAGAGGATTGTAAATATTGAAGATAGCGAGGAGGATAAAATAGTAAAACAATCTCCACCTCGAGAAAATATAGAAACAATGAGATCATTGCAGGAGCTCGAGAGAAGCTCTAGCCACCTTATGGAGGAGGAAGATGTTAGAACTCCTACAGAGGAAGAACTACGAGGAATGCAATCCAGTTATCTTCTAGAAATATTGTGATTCTACAAAATTGTTACTGAAGAGGAGGCTCGTAGAATAGAGGATAAGGTGGAACACTTCTTCTCTCAGTTGGGCCATGTGATCAATAGTGCCAGACTAGAATTTTGCATTGGCCATGTGGGAGAATTGAAGTTGTGGGAAGAACAGGTGTCTCTCGAATTGGAGAGGATAACAGAATGGGTGAGCAATGTGGAGCATACAAGGAAGATAGTAGACATTCACGCACAACATCCATGGGGGTTACCCAAGGAAGAGGTAACAACAATGTTGGGAAGAGAAGACTTGCCAAAAGGGGTGGTCACAAACTACAAGAAAGATCCAAGGGTGTACTTGGATAGAGTCAACCATCCGACCTGTCCTAAAAATACGGCAAAGTTGGAATACAGGAGGGTTGCTACTGGAGTGGCCATCACCCTAAGGAATTTGAACTTCCTAACACACTGGATTGAGTGGTTGAGCATTGTATTGGAATAAATCCATCAGCTCAAGGAGGCGTAAAAGGAGGAAATTGTAGCCACTCAAAAGGAATTGATCACAATGGAATAAGAACTACAGAATAGCAAAACTATGATAGAAGAGAAAATAAAAAAGTTAGAGGATGATCTATCAAGCCTCATAATTGAGTTTGAAACTAGAATCATCACACTTGAAGAAGATAAGTGACATATCTCACAGATGACAGAGGAGAAAATTCAAGAGTTGGAGGTACAACTCAAAGCAAAATATGAGCAGATGATAGCTCAGTTAGCCAAAAAGAGTCAACAAATGGCTACACAATCCAAGAAGATAGAGGAGCTGACAAAGGAAAATAAATGGTTGAATGAGATGGTCCTAGAGAAGCAAGCTCAGTTGAAGATTAAAGAGGACCAGGCTCAAGCCATGGAGGCAGATATCAATCACCACCTGCAAACCATTACTAAAAATAATGAAGAAATGTAGGCAATAGCTCGAGCAGAAGATCATTGGAAGGAGAATTTGAAGAAGAGTGCCTCAGACCATGAGAAGTAGATGATGGAGTTCCTAAAAACTGCCAAAGATAAGGTTAACTTTCATGGAGCAAAAGCAGTAGAAATGGGAAGCTACACAACCAAGTTGAAGAATGAACGAGAAATGTATAAGTCACAGGTTAAGGACATAGAGGTTGTTGTGACAGAATATGAAGCACAGTGGAAGAAGTAGAATAAGTCGACGAGGAAACCAACCAAAGTAAATGGGAGGGCAGATGTAGGCAACAAATCCACCTCCTAGAAGAAGAAGTGATTAAAAGGATTTGCTCAATTTTGATAGTTTTGACACAAATGACAGTTTGCTCAAGTTTTGTAAATCGTATAGTGGGGAGCAAACCGTACATTAAGGGGCAAAACCATACAACTAAAATGACAAATCATATAGGGCAGTGGCAAATCATACAGAGCGTACCAAAATTCACCCAAATGCAAGGGAAATGTAATTTTAGAGTGAAATGACACATAGATTTGCTAACTAAGGTGTTAAAATTAGTAAAAAGCCAATTTAATGTATTCAGTTGTATATGGGCAATTTTAAATAATGGATTTTCTCAGGAACCACTTTGGAATAGCCTAGGCAACATTATATAAGGCCCCATTTTCAAAATTATAGGTCTAGTTGCTAGAGTTAAGAGATAGTATTTGTAGTTGTTGATTCTCTAAGTTATTGCAATTATATTGATATATTTTTCCACACTGTAATTGAATCCATAGACATAAATGAGAATAATTATTGTTTTGGATGACTGTGTACGATCTTGGTAATGATGAACAATGATTTTTGGATGAATATGATGTGTTGTGTTTTCTACTAATTGTTATAGATTAGTTTTATGCATTGTTGCAACCCTGTGGTAGAATCTGGTACTGGTGAACTCTGGAGAATGATCTAGAAGTATGGCAGAAGCAAGTAAGATGTATTGAATGACGTTTTATGATTTTTGGATGTAATTAGACACCTAGGATCTCTCAACAAGCTGGTTAAGTTATTTTGCCTATTGTGGAGATTATATTGATTGGTCTATAAAACCATTACAAAACATCCCAGAGAGATATTGGAGCAATAGAAAATCTAGACTAGCATCAGGCTGTGTCGTTAGTTCATACAAATCATACATCATTTTCCTTACAAATCGTACAAAGCATTTTTACCCGATTTGGTAAAATAGGTGATCGATAGAAACTTACCCGATTTGGCAGTTTTAGGGAATCGACTTGATCGATTAGAAAACTATGTATGGTAGCCTCCAAAACTAAATATGTTAGTTTTACGATGTGCGAGATCATACCATATTTGACATTGTATTATTTGAGATCGTACAGTGTAGGCATTGAGGACCGTACAAGGTGAATATAGTTCGTACAAGGGTAGATCGAGTGAGCATATAACCGTATGGTTTGGTAAGTGAGTTGGATTTAACCTATTGATAATTCTTAGCTCTATAAAATACCTCACCACTGGGAATACTCCACCCCTATGCTACAGTGATTTCATAAAATGAGGAAGAACAAATAGCTGAGGAAGAACCCATCATTGAGAACTGGACGGTAACACCAGAACCAACGAGGGAGAGTTGGTCAGAGGATACTGAAGGAGGGAAACTTGTATCAGGACAAATACATGAAGGTTCATGGGGAGGAAGATCAGAGCCACATTTAATATATTTGTGAAGGAGTTTGTGAAGTAGGGACCAACTGGAGTCAGGAAGAAGGTTATTTGAGTCTAATTTTATACCACCAACAATAGACAAATAACCAAATCAAACTCCACAACCACCAACACCAGGGAGTCCGACCAACAAAACAAATGATATGGAAAGTTCCTACAAATAGAATAGTACAATATAAATTCCCAAATTTTTTAGGTGAAGGAAAGGAGGAATCATCTCGGCATATGGGAACTTGCATTACCATTTGAGGATCAAATGGGGTCACACAAGACACACAATGGTTGTAACTATTCCCAGCCACATTATGAGGCATGGTGATAGACTGGTACTTGAAAATACAAAGTACGTAAGCATTTAGTCAATGGGAGGATATGAAGACTACATTAATAGAATAATTTCGAACACTGAGATATGTCATTGACATCATCACATAAATATTTTTCACTAAGAAAAAACCAGATGAGAATGTCAAGAATTATAATAGAATATTGAAACAATTGATAGATAAAATGGATATGACACCTGCTGATGGAATGATAAAGTGTTGGTTTTTATATGGTTTACTACTAAAATTCAAGAATAATATGAAGGAAATACCATCCTCAACATACGTAGAAGCTCTGGAGAAGGTCAACAAATTCAAAAGTGAAGGTAAGAAAACAACTGCAGGTATCATAGGTTACTTAAAACATGATGAAGATTTAGATAGTGAAGCGAAATATAAAATTCAAAGCATAATCTAAACCTTTTAGAGAGAATTTGACAAAATTCTAAAGGAAGCGAAAGGAGAAGGCCATAAGGATCGAAAAGAGATTTGGTGATTAGACTATAAGATGAAAGGAAATTCAAATGTCAATTGTCCAAATAATGCATACTGTAAAATTTGTGAGATAGTTGGACATATTATAGCCGACTGTCCATTCAACCTGAAAAGCAAGAGGTATCAGACATTATATATACAATAGGAGGAGCAGCCAAATACACCAAGGAATGGACAAGAACCACTAGCGAAGGATACATGAGTAGTTGTCGTGGAGGAATAAAAGGAGGCCAGAGTCGACTACAGTACGACTCTAAGGGTCGACCAATTATTCAATGTCATAATTGTTAGGAATGAGGCCATTTTGTGAATAATTGTTCCAAACCCCAGAATCTAGGTAATAATAATGGTAATAATACCACTCAAATGTGTAAATGGTTTGGTCCAGGAAACCACAAAAAAGCTAATTGTCCAAACAAAGCAAGTACCAATGGAAATCAGAATATCAACCTCATTGGCATTGGAGAGGTGACAGGGACAAATAATGAAGTCTTATCTATAACAAGAGCACAAACCAAGAAGACATAACAGTACCCAAATCTTACCAAGGAGAAAGAATGATGGCAGAAAGCCCAATAACTAATAAAAATAGAACTAGCAAAGGCGAAGTAGGATCAACTAGTTTTGGAGAAAGTATGTAAGAGACTGAAGATCACCAAGAAGGAATAATTAGAAGGCTTGGTAACAGAGGTACTAAAAATGAATGTGGAAATGAAGGTTGCCATCTTGTTTACTATAGTACCTAAGTCGCATGCTACGATCAGGGAAGTCATCAAGAAGAAAGATGAAACTCGACAGGTAGAAACTATTAAGCAAGGAAAATTCATCGATCCAAAAATCTTAATGATTGAAGCCGAGAGGATGCCATCTATAGTCCACATGGAGGTTTTGGACCATATATTGAATTAGGTAATTATGGATGGAGGGTCTAGTGTGAATGTGATACTAGATAAGACATGGCAGATTATTTGGCAACCTACCTTATGATCTCCAAAGTTTAAATTATATGGCATAGATCAATATGGCATTAAATAAATAGGCATCTTGATGAATCAGAAGGTATGCATAGCAGAGCAAAACTTCATCTTGGATTTTTTTGTCATTGCTATGTAGAAACCTACATATGATGCACTTCTAGGATGAGGATGGTTGAGAACAACAAAAGTCAACCACAATTGGGAGAAAAAACATCTATCCTTCAAGCAAGGGCATCACAAGTATATAATTAATCTAAAGAATCAAACAGTGAGTCAAGACATAGCAACTTTAGATGATTTGGGATCCTCTTCATTAGGTGATGAGATAGGCTATGAACCATATGAGGAATGAGAGTTGCACCTTGAAGCCTGCACGAAATATGAGTATGACTAGGACAAAGGCTTACTACATTGGCAGTTGGAAGACTACGAGATATTCTCTCCCCAATGTTTTTGCATAGATACGTAAATGGAGATTCAAAAGGATGAGATACAAGAACCTAAAATGAAAATTAGCAATAGAAGAAAAACAACAACAGAGAAGGACAAGGAAAGGGAGAAGTGGACATTTCTCAAGAATTTTGTAGAATTTACGATGGGGGAGGCAGTTATTGAAGATAAACCAGCCCACCCCATGACTACACTGAAGGCAAAAAATGACCTTGAATCTATCAAATATAAAGGTCCTAAAATTATTCAGGTAAACTTGGGAGAAAATGACGAAGAAAAGATGATCAAATGCAGGGATGATTGGGATCTAGTCCTCAAAGCAACAACATTCAAGATTTTTTTGGACTATAAGGATGTCTTTTATTGGACATACAAAGACTTGAAGGGAGTGCCATCGAAACTTTGTGCAAACAATATTCCTCTCATTGAAGGTGCGCAACCTATAAGAAGGTGACTTTATAGAATGAATCCCAAATACGCAGCAAGGGTGAATACCAAAATTGAGAAGATGTTGGATGCAGACATTATCTTCAAAGTTATGACAAGTGAGTGGGTTTCACCAATCGTGATTACCCTAAAGAGAGAAGTAGATAAAATATGAATCTATGTGGATTTTAGAAGTTTGAATACCGTAACCATAAAGGATCCCTTCCCGATCCCCTTTAGAAACTCCATACTTGAAAAAGTAGTTGGCCATGAGATATATTCATTTTTGGATGGATTCTAAGGATATAACCAGATTAGCATAATGGAGGAAGACAAGCTGAATACCACCTTTTTTGTGGAGAATAAGATACATGCTAATAATTGTATGCCATTTGGATTGTGTAATGCACCAACTACTTTCCAAAGGATCATCTTATATATTTTTGACAAGATGTCCACAAGGAATTTCAAAGCCTTCCTAGATGACTGGTCACTGTATGGTAGGACACAAGAGCATTTAAAAGCCTTAGAAGAATATATGGGATTGTGCAAGAAAGCACGAATATCATTGAATCCAAATAAATGTGTCTTATTGATGCCATATGAAAAGCTACTGGGACATATAGTATGCCAAGAGGGTTTAAAACTCGATCCAGATAAGATACAGGTAATATTGCTAATGGAGGAGCCACATGATGTGAGATTGGTCAAAAAATTCTTAGGGACAGTCAGATATTACAGGAGGTTTATCCAAAACTATGCACTGATATCTCATCCACTAGACACACTTACGTGTAAGGGTGTTGTATTACAATGGACAGAGGAGCACTAGGAAGCATTTGAGGGATTGAAAGGGCACTTGGTGAAAGCACCTATCCTGATTTACCTAGACTGGGAGAAGGAATTCCACATGCATGTTGATACCTCAAAATTTACCATTGGATGTGCATTGGCACAATAAGGCCAATTTGGGCTATATCAGCCTATATACTTTGCAAGTCGACTATTGTCAAGATCCGAGAAAAAATACATTACAACAAAGTGAGAAGCACTGGGAATGGTGTATGTGGTACAAAAATATAGACACTACTTATTAGCTAACCCATTTGCTTTCTATGTGGATCATCAGGTCTTGTTGTACTTGATCAATAAACCAAAAATATACAAACGAGTGAGTCGATGGCTTGTCACCCTGCCAGAATTCATGTTTAGAGTAGTAGTAAGGCTAGAGAAGAAACACATAATAGTGGACTAATAATAAAGGATTCACTAAGAAGAACCTATAGAAGGATGAATACCAAATGTATTCCTTTATGCCCATTTGTTTATGATCAATGCAATACCCAAATGGTACAAGCATATAGGGGAATATCTATCGATAGGAGAGCTGCCAAAGGAGTTGATGATAGTTGAGCAGAGAAATATGATTATGAAATCAACAACCTTCACCCTAATTGTAGGATTGCTTTACACGATGGGGGAAGACCACATATTACAAAGATGTATAATGGAGGATGAAGTTCAACAGACCCTGAAGGAGACACATGAGGGGTTGGCAGGACACATGGGACCAGATGCAACAACCAGGAAGGTACTATTGGTAGGCCTATGGTGACCCACCTTCTTTCACTATGCAAAGAATTTTGTGGCAGCATGTGATACGTGTCAGAGAACAGGGAAGCCATTAAAAAGAGATTTCATGCCACTACATCCATCACATCCTCAGGAACTCCTTGAGAGATGGAGACTAGAGTTTTTAGGTCCTTTAAAAATAATTCAAATAAGGAAATTTTGATATATCATAGTTGCCACAGAGTGTCTCATAAAATGGGCAGAAGCAAGAGCTTTACCGAACAACTCAACAAAGAGTATGGATCACTTTTTGTACAAACAAGTGATTACAAGGTTTGGGATACTTCTACAATTGGCAAGTGACAGAGGAGGCCATTTTGTGAATGCAAAAATTCAAAATTTGATGGAAGAATTTAGAATTTTTCACTCCTTGTCAAGTCTGTATTACCCCAGATCAAATGGGCAAGTAGAAGCAAAAATTAGAATTTTAGTTTCAATTATGTATAAGACATGCAAAATAGAAGGAGCTAACTAGGAAGAACGGTTACCAGTAGTACTATGGGTATATAGAACCACTTTCAAGCCCACCACAAACCACACACCCTTTCAACTAATGTTTATAGGAGGTAGAAGTACCATTTGAATTCCTTGTACAAATTTTAAGGGTAGCAATCAATAATCGATTGAATGATGAGAAAAACATTCAAGAGCGAATGACAACATTGGTACAATTGGACGAGAAGAGGGTAATGGCATAATGGGCAACATAGGTCACAAAAAAGAGAAGGAAGTTCTAGCATGATAAGAATATCTGAAAGATGGATCTCAAGGCCAGTGAACTAGTTCTCAAATACAATGGTAAGAGAGAACTCAAGCCAAAAAAATTGAAAACCCTGTGGCTTGAACCCTTCCAGGTGGAGGAAGTATTCAAGAATGGGGCAGTGAAACTGAGAAAAATGGATGGAACACTATGCCCTGAGGTAATCAATGGCTCTAAGTTGAAGGTATATAAGCCACATGATTAGGTAAATATGATCAACTTGGAGCAATTATGAACTTCCAAAACAAGACTAGGAGTAGTAAATCTAGGAACACAATATCTTTATTATGAAAAATAGAGTAATGTTGTTCGAGAGGAGGAAACTCATAAATTGGATTGGTTATTTGGGAATGAAGGAGGACCAACAATTTAACAAATGGAATGAGAGCAGTGAAGGTTGTAGTTACACGTTCAATTTCCAAATGACAATGAGAAATACCGACTCCAAGCTCTAACATAGGTCACTCTACAAGAAGTTCCAAAAGAAGAAGAAGAAGAAGAAGAAGAAGAAAAAGGAGCTAGACTTATGCAATGAATGTGATTGGAGACACAAAGGTTGTAAGAAGAATATGAAACTCTAAGATAGTACAATAACCAACTATGGTAACAGGTGATTCAAGAGTTGAACACAACCATGCAATGAGTGAATGAAAGACATGAAGCACGTCAAGTAGAATGGGTAGAACTAGAACACGTAGAACTAAGAGAAAGTGCAACAATTAACTCTTCAAAAAGTAGTTTATTTTCCTTAGCAGAAGAAGAGTAGGAAGATACAGTAAGCCTAGTTGAAAATAGAAGGGGGAAATCAATAGCAACATATGCACATTCTAGGTGTTCTTCTTCATACACATTAAAAATCATGCTTAATTTGGAAGAGTCCTCAAGCTCAGAGTTAGTGAACCATCAAGAGATGAGAGAATATCCAAAAAGACCTAGGATATGGGAAGCAGGACAAAGTTCAACTACCAAGAAACAGATGAGAAGGGAGGAAATGGTAGTAATCATATGTAAGGTTGTCTTTATAGTACCAAAAAAATTAAAAACCGAAGGTTGGTGTGAGGTGTCAAGTAGTGACGAAAACCTACCATAGATTCCTGAGGTACCATATGCCAGTCCTAACCCAGATTGTAGGAGACAAAGAGATGAAGTTTGCGATCGACAAGCAGGTATCAAATTTATAGAAACTGCACACATAATTGAATATGATGCTTCACTAAGTCCATAAGATGACTACAATGGATAAATGAATGAGGACACAATACCAGAAGTACCACCACCTCATACATGGATAACACCATATGTAGGAACCATGAGATGTACAATAAAACAAGAAGAGGTAGCCAGGTATCTTATGGCTACACTTGACTTACGAAAACATATAAGAGAAGTAAGACGATTGCAAAAATGGGTTCAAGAAACCTCAGAATGGACAATGAACACAACATATGAAGAAACTGACTCAAGCACTAATTTAGTCTTTTCAGAAGAGTATCAGGAAAACTTAACTCATTATGCCATACAATGACACTTTGAGGAAACAAGATGGAGGTGAAGGTTGATAAGGGCTGATAGGAGACTGAGAATCTTGCACCAACTAACACCTATGCATTTACACCATCCACCAAAAACAAGAGCACAATTGATAAACCAAGCCTACAGTAGAGATAACTTAGGTACTCTCGAAAGTCCATTAGGAATTTTGAGATCACCTGACCAAGGGAGGAGCATGGTTGACCTCCATATTGGTAGTTCAAGAGGAAGAAATTCCCCTTCGACTACTCATAGGTTGACTAGTTCTTAGGTTGGACTGTAAGGACCATCTAAAAACTTAGTCCAAGCCAACCCATTACTACGTTCTACTAAGAATAGACCAATAGGTCTGCCTCAATGAGCTCACAATAATCGAAGACGTTGTCAAGAATAACTGAGAGATTGACAAAATCTTGAGCATATAGGAGTAAGGTAGTCCAACACTAGGGAGATTCAATCGAAAATAGGTCGAGGATGCGTTAACCAGGTCCACAAAAGAGGAAACTGGGATAGAAATCTCAATTTTGAACAAAGGGATCAAGAAAGGGAAGTTGTAGGAAATGATGGAGGTTGAGGAAGAGGCCCAAGAGCAAGATGATCCAACCAAAATAGGAGGCACCAGAGACAAAAACAGTCCAATAAAAATGAACTTGATCAAAAAATGCAAGAAGGGGAGAGGTTTCACTACTTGGATGATTGCATAATACTCCCAAAATTTATGGAAGTACAGAATGGATTTCCATCTATAAAATAATATTATACGTACAAATTTGGCTTGTCGACACCTAGAATATGTAGTTGAATAATTGGATCACAATACTACTAATCCAGGAGAAGGAGAAATCTTCCTAGTAGAAGAATAGATGGAACAAACATGTCTAGCAATAAAAAGAAATCAGCAAGCCACTAATAATGTCATATGATGAGCCAATGTCTACCAGCCCTGTGAGCTAGAAACACAACATTAGTTGAAAGAAGGAGAATGACCAGAATGGTATATATATCAAGAAATAATAGAAGGCATCAACAAAAGTCATGATCAAAAACCTCCCAAGACAAAATAATCGCCAAAGATGTCAGTCGACAGAAAGAACAGAAACGAATGATGAAGATGACTTTAGCAGTTTTGAAGAAAGTAGTCATCATCAAGAAAACAATATGTCTAACACATGGGAGTTATGTATCAACGTGGCCCTACCTTTCACTCATCAACGTTAAAAAAAAAATACGTCAGCTGAAAAAGAAAATTTGAAAAAAAATTAAATAAAAAGAAAAAAAAGTCAAAAAGAAAAAGAGAAAGTAAAAATAAAAGAAAAAGAAAAAAAGAGAATAAGACAAAAAGTAAATAAGACGGACTAAAATCCTATATGTCTAGATTGGATGAGGTGGCACACATTCATGAAAACTATTGCAAGGTGGTGGTTGCATAACAATTTTGGAAACGACCGCGCAACTATAAAAGGAGAAGAGGAGAAGCACTTGACACATCATTTTCATTGTGCAGGAGAGAAGAGGAGGAAGCACAAAGGAGACGTGAAGGATAACAATGAAGCACACCAAGTTCTATGCAAGCTAGGGCATTAAGTTGGCATCTAAAATGAGCACACATACATCATAAGGTGAAAACAAGATGTCTAAGCGATGCAAATGATGTATATGAGGCACATATGATGTCTAGGAAGAGTGCGTAAGCATCAGACGGTAAGCAAAAGATGTCTACAATAGATAAGACATCTAGGGTAGAGTGAGAGACATCTAGAGCAGAGAATATGTCTGGGGTAGAGTGAGATATGTATAGGGTAGAGGATGTTAGACGATTGTGAAACATATAGGATGCACAAAATATAGAGACGATGAACAGAAGATGTCTAAGATAGAAGATGTCTAGGATAGAATATTGATAGAGTGGACATCTAACGGTAGAGGTAGACGTATTATGACAAGTAGAAATCTAACCAATAGTAGAAATCTAGAAAAAATATGATGTTTGACGGTAGAGGTAGACGTCTGATGACAAAGTAGACGTGTAACCAGTAGTAGACATCTAGCAGAAACCAATATGGTTAATGACAATAAGATGTCCAATCATGGAGAAGATGTCTGATGTATGGATTGAAATATGGCAAAGTGTGGAGTTGAAGAGGAACTGATAAGGCAAATAGCACACAAGAAATCTGACAAGATCCCAATCCGATCGGAACCTGAACCTGAGTTTGTAGTACCCAAAATATTATGGTATCAATAGGAACATGGGATGTGCAGTCATATGGAAAGCCCATACAAAGGATAGGTTCAAAGTAAAAGAAAGGCAGCAAATGTTGCTACATGCAAAAATAAAGAAATCCACACAGTAGCAAAGAGCCAATCCCTATTGATAAAATTACCTGGTTATACCCAACGGGTGATTTTTTCCATCAATGGTGGATGAAAGCACCAACAGATGAGCTGACACAAGCAAATATCAAACAAGTAGGGGTGCATTTCATTTTGCAAGATCCAAAATTTGATGAGGATTTTTTCAAAGAGTACATGCTTTAAATGCTCTAAACGTATGATGAAAAGAATATCAGGTAGGTACATGTGGGAAATCGTACAATGGTAATTGATTTCTCCCCCACAACATTCCAGCGTACATTTGGACTTCCATGACATGGTGTTTTAGTGGTGAATGAAAGAGTGGATTCAAATAATACACTGGAATTGATTAGGAGTGTCATAACCCTAAAAAAGGAGGTATATACTATGTTGGGCATTCACAGTGGAAGAGGGGTCAAAAAGACACAATTGAGGAATAAGGGATTGGAGGTCATAATGAATGTGATCATGGCCATATTTTTATGGGAACAATGTAGTTTAGATCTTTCCATTTGGTTTATTTCTTACTTGTAAGGGATGGAGTAGGGAACAACTTATGATTGGGCAACACATCTATCACTTTGTATTCAGGATTTCTTGATGAGAATAATGAAGAACTTCTCTATGGCATTTCATGCCATTGGATTGCTCCTGGAGGTATCTTTTAGAGTTGGAGTGCAGCTCCTGGACTTGGGCTCTTTGAAAAAGCTACCTGACTTAGCACCATATATCTATTGGTGGATGGATACTCAAGCAGCAAAGAAGACGACACTAGTGAAGAAGACCCGTGTGAAACATATATCACATAAGCTACATCAATAAAAACTGGTGGCCACTCTAGAAGGGGATGATAGCATAGTAGCACAAGTCAGGGAAGAGAAGGCACATAAACATAAAATTGTCCAATCTCTAGAGGAGCCCAAGTGAAAAATAAATAAGGGGTGATTTGATGTGCCACCTCTAGTTTTCTCCCAGGAAGCACTATAAAAGATAGCTTAGAATTTTGAGGTAGATCGTGCTTTGCCATACCTTCAGTTCTTCATGAGAAGAAAGCCGAAACTAGTTCGGTTGCATGGATTGGACCCACAGAATACTTGGTAAATGCTGAATTTTTGGCCCACACAGGATCACCCAAACCAATTGGGGAATCTTTTATGAGAACAACTTCATTGGTAGACACATTGAGAACGTTTTTACTGGAGGATATGTTGACTGTAGCAGCTCAGGAATCAGCTAACACAAATAATCAGGGGATAAGTAATAATATTAGGATAGAGGAGGTCCTACCACAAGATACAGGACGATTGGAACCCGAGACAAAAAATCCAATTTTAATAGAAGTGGAGGTGTCAAGGGAAATGGAAATCCCCATAGGAGAAGGGGAACAACCCCCACAAGTACCAAATATTCAACAGTTGGAGCAACAAGAAGGCCAGAACAACCAGGTTTCAATACAGCCTAGAGTAGCCACAAAGGAGACAAACATGCCAACTATTGATCAAGCATATAAAGGAAAAATAGGAGTTTAGGAGGAAAAACAAAATGACACTTGGGTCGACGAATTTCTTGTACAGATACCCAACCTCATGGATCCATAAAATTCCATGGATCAACAAGTGATAAACTATTTTGTAAAATTGGGAGACATTATGGATGGTTTACGCGTATAGTTTGAAATGGTATGTGTGGGTCAATGGAAGAAGTGGCAAAGCATGATAGAGGATGAGTTAGACTGATTGGTGAAGTGGGCAGCACAAGGACCTTGGTGCAAGAACATTTCCAGCATATACAGGTCCCAACCTTGGTCACTGCCCATTGGCAAATTGAAGACTATGGAGGGTGTGGAACAATTGCCTACAAAGACACCAAGACTATCTAGAGATAGCACTGGTATATATTTGTGGCCACAGTGTTAATCCTCATCAACTTCTTATGGAGTAATATTCACAAGTAGAGATAGTACCTAAATTACTATCGATCTATACATAGTTGAATTTCCTTACACATTTGCTGAGTTGGCTGGGAGAAAGGATCAAATGTGTGCACTCAAAAAAATAGGCATTATAATAGGAATTACAAGCTGCCTATGAGACCATGGCAAAAAAGGATCACCTCTTGGAACAAGGAATGGCAAGGATGGAAACAATAAAATAAGAACTTCAGGGATTAGGACAGACTCTATAAAACCTGAAAGCCCAACTGGAAGAAAAATACCAACAGATTTTCAAGCCGAAAGCTAAAGTATCACAATTTAAAAATACAAAGGATTTGCTAATCAAGCAAACAGAGGCATTTGTAGTAATAGGAGTGAATAGGAGTGTTCTTGGAAGTAGGAAAAGGACAATTGGCAAATAGAAAAGGTAGCTTTGCAGGAAGAACTATGAATGGAAAAACAACAAAAAGCTACACCTGCTCCTTCAGTGTCAAAAAATCATATGAAAGATATTTTTCTATGAAGGTAGATAGATTTTCTATCCAAACTCAAGAAAATAGAAGGTGCCAACACCTTGGGAGTTGAATGGGCCAAATATTACAAGTATTCTGAGAGGCTCAAGCAAGAACGTGAGGCCTTGTAGGCTCGACTCTAGGAGTATGAGAAAATAATATTTAAAGCTGCAAATCCATAGACTTCAAAGCCTACAGAGGCTAGAAATCCTCCAACTGAATGAAGAAAGTTACTGAGGAAATCGACTTCTTCGAAGGGGAGGATATATGTAGATAATAGTTCTAAGAAAGATAAACCATGAAGAACTGGCTGATGACAACATCCACCAATTTTTATCGTATATAGCAATTTTGCAATGTTGTGTTGATTATGTTGTCTTATCAAATTGTAAAATTAGCCATTGAATGTAAAGGCTTTATTACGTACATGATCACTAAAATACAAAAGTAGTCGTCATGTGTAAGTCTACTAACTAGGCAGGTTAGACGTCTAGTTTGTTAAAACATCTGGTTAGTGTTTAGACATATAGTTTGTATTAAAGACATCTAATAAATGGTTAAGATAGTTGGGTGGTTGGGAGCGAAGTAGTTGCAGTAACTACTTTGTGATTTGAGAGAAGTTAGGAGCAAAAATTTGATAATCAATATTATATTCAACCTTTGAAAACCTTAGTTACATTGGAATATATACTCGTAGTATTAACCGAACTTAGGGAATATAGGGAAGTTAGGGAAATAGAAGAAATAGGGAGGAAAGGGAAAAAGGAAATTGAGTTGGTTCCCCTTGATGCCCTTGTCATCCAATTCTGCCCAGTCAGCTGCCATCCAAGTCAAACTTACCTGTCCAGTCAACTGTCGTCCAAGGAGGTAAAAGAAGTAAGATCCAAAGCTTATAGTTGAACCAAATTTTACACTTTTTTTACTCCTTTTTGGTCTTTTTACTAGCTTTATTTCCAACATCCTCCCCCTTAAATTTGAGAGGACTGACTATACAAACTCTCAGATTTATATATTGAGCTTTAGCTATACCTTTGGTGAAGATGTCTGCAATATTATCCAAAGTGTTATAATGTTGAAGCTCAACTATTTGTTGTTCCACCATATCTCAAATGAAGTGAAACTTCATATCAAAATGCTTTGATCTGCTATGGTGGATTGGATTGTATGCCAACTGAATGGCACTTAAGTTATCACAATACAGTCGAGTTGGACCACTTTGAATTTCTCCAATCTCTTCAAGAACTTTTCTCAACCATAGGGCTTGAGTACTAGCATGTGTGATGGCTATATACTCGGCCTCAGTTGATGACAATGGTACAATAGTTTGTTTCTTGGAACTCCATGTAATTAGTCCTGATCCTAGACTAAAACAATTCCCTGATGTAGATTTCCTGTCATCTATACTGCTGCCCCAATCACTGTAACTAAAGCCAACTAATTTTACAGACTTACATTTTTGGTAATGGGTTCCAAAATCCAATGTACCTTTTACATATCTCAATATTATTTTAGTTGCTTGCAGATGCAGCTCAAAATAACTAGCCATAAACCTTGAGACTAGATAAACAACATATTGAATATCGGGCCTTGTGTTGGTGAGAAACATCAGACTCCCAACCATGCTTCTGTAAGTGGTCCTATCAACCTTTGATGCTCCATCGTCCTTGCTCAATTGGATCCCATGTCCATTTGGAGTTGCAACTGATTTGCACTGCTCCATGGCAAATTTTTTGATCATGTCTCGAGCATACTTTTGTTGACATATGAAGATCCCTTTGTTTGATTTATGCACTTCCATACCTAGGAAGTATCGCATTAGACCAAGATCTTTCATCTCGAACTGCTTCATCATGGAGTTTTTGAACTCCGTATTCATTTTATTGTTACTACCCATAAATATTAGATCATCCACATACAAACAAACTATGAGAATGTCTACTCCATACTTTAGGTAGTACAAAGTTGGTTCACTTTTGCTTCTTGTGAATCCATACTCATTGAAATAGCCATCAATGCGTGAGTACCAAGCTCTTGGTGCTTGCTTGAGGCCATAAAGTGCTTTCTTCAATTTGTAAACAAGGTTCTCTTTTCCCTATTCTTGGAAACTTTGAGGTTGTTGAAAATACACCTCTTATATCAAGTATCCATTCAGAAAAGCACTCTTTACATCCACGTGTTGAACATTCGATCCTTTATGGGCTGCTAAGGAAAGAACTGATCTGATTGTCTCTTGTCTTGCAACAGGAGAAAAGGTTTCCTCATAGTCAATGCCATATTTCTGAGTAAAATTTTTTGGTACTAGTCTCGCCTTATGCCTCTCAATGCTTCCATCAGCATTGTACTTGGTCTTGTAGACCCATTTACATCCAACACATTTTTTACCTTTGGGTAGCTTTACTAGCTCCCATGTATTATTATTTTTTATAGAGGTTATTTCCTCTTTCATGGCTTCTTGCCATATATTTTGAGTACATGCCTTCTCATAGCTAGTTGGATCTAAATGTGCATTAGTCAATAAAGCATAATTGACTTCATCTCATCTAGGATATTGGGAGTCATCATCCCCATACAATTGCAAATTTTTAAGTTGCTGCAAAACTGTATTCATTTCACTAGCTTGGCTTCTAGTGAATCTTCTCTAGAAATTTTGATCCAGCATCTGAAAGGATGGATGATGTTGTAAAGTTCTTCTACCTCTTAATGGAGAGTCAATGTCCATTGGTGAAGAACTTACTGATCTCTATGGAGAAGGACTTGGAGTGGCGGTTGAATTACTTGAACTGCTTGATCTTGGAAGGGGTGGTGTGCCTTTCCTGTTCTTTGGAGACACCTTTTGTACCTGTGAAGAATTTACATCTTGGGACTCATCTTAAAAAAAAATTCTTTGATGACCCCATTCTCCCCCTTCATCAAAAATTACATCCCTAGAGAGTACAATTTTATGAGTCTTGGGATTGTAGAGCCTATATGCTTTTGTAGACTCACAATACCCGACAAATATACAAGCTTGAATTTTTGGATCAAGCTTCCTCCTTTTCTCATCAGGAATGTAGGCATATGCTAAAGAACCAAAATTTTTGAAGTGCTTTACATTTGGTTTCTTTGCATGCCACGCCTCATAAGAAGTGATGCCATCTAAAATATAAGTTGGACTTCTATTTAGAATATATACACTTGTTTTTATAGCATCAACCTAGTACATATTAGTGAGATGCTTTGTCTGAAGCATCGATCTTGCCATCTAGTCTAGGGTGCGGTTCTTTCTTTCAACCACACCATTCTATTGTGGGGTATAGGCTGTGGTGAATTGCCTTTTGATCCCACTTGCTTTACAATAGTTTAAAAATTCTTTTGAGGAGTATTCACCTCCTCGATCTGTCCGAAGACATTTTACATAATTTCCACTTTGATTATCTACATTGTTTCTAAAATCTATGAAGCAATCAAATGCTTCATCTTTGTGCTTTAAGAAATAAATCCAACACATCCTAGAGAAGTCATCTATGAAAGTGAGAAAATAATAATTATTTTTGAGACTCTATGTTTGCATCGGACCATAGATGTTCGAATGTACTAACTGAAGTGGATAGCTAACTCTCCACACTTGTTCTCTTAGAAACTTCAATCTGGAGTACTTTCCCAAAGCACATCCTTCACAGACCTCCTGTTGATCGTTGATTTTTGGAAGTCCTGTCACCATAGCTTGAGAAGTGAGCAATTTCAAGCTAATGGAATTAAGGTGACCAAATCGCAAGTTCCATAGCACACTTGGATTTGTTATTGCTACATTTGCAAGTTGATCTACCCCTGGCTCACAAAATTTGAGAGGGAGTAACCTGTTATTGGTCATGGGGACTTGGGTGATGACACGGTTACAATTATTTTTATCAAAAATAATATATTGTCCTTCATCAAAGATAAGCTTGTTATTGTTCTCCATCATTTGTCCAATGCTAAGAAAATTGTGTTGGAGCTTTGGAGTGTAATAGATGTCACTCACTTTCTCTAGTCCTTATTTGGTTGGAACTGCCATGGCTCTAATGCCCTCTACTTGCAATGCTTTGCTATCCCCTAATTTGATTTGGGATTTATAATTGGAATCTAGAGTGGCAAATAGTTTTTCTTTGCCACTCATATGGTTTGAGAAACCAGTATCTAGAATCCATGTGTCATTTAAATTCTGATATGATTGTCCATATGATAGAAAAATATTAGAAGCATCATCTTCTTTTCCATAATTTCCATATTGACTGCTACTATCTTGTGAATATTTTGACTAGCAGTCGTGAGCAAAGTGACCTGGCTTGCCACAGTTGAAACAAGCTGATTTGGACTTGTCACTTCCTTGCCCTTGATTGCCACTTTGTCCTTGATTTGCACCTCGATTCTGATTTCCACCTCTTTGTTGGTTGCCTCCTCTGTATGAGTTGCCTCCTCTATTGGAATTGCCTCCTCTGTTCTAGTTGCCTCCTCTATTGGAATTGCCTCCTCTGTAGGTGCCTCTTCCTCTACCTCTTTGCTTGCCTCAACCTTGACCTCTTCCTCGTCCTCTTCCATTATTTTCATTGGAATTGAAGGCCTTATCATCGCCTCCATAGCTGGTTGAAGGAGTTTTAGGAAACCTCTCTTCATGTGACATTAACAATCCGATCAATGCATCGAATGTTAAAAGGGAAATATCTTTGGATTCTTCTATTATTATGGCAATATGGTTCCATTTTTGTGTAAGTGTTCTCAACACTTTTGTTACAATTATCTTAGGCTTGATTTCTTCACCTAGTGTAACCATTTTATCTACAATTGCTTTTACTCTAACACAATAATCATCGAATTTTCATTATATTTCATTTGGAGATTTTCAAGTATCCTATACACCGGGTGTGCCAGAGAAACTATTGGTTACGAATCTACCACTATGATAGTATTTAGTGCAATGCACCCTAGATTCACCCAATAGATTGAAAGGCCGAAAGGAAGGAATACCTTTCGTCCAATATCCGGAGAAGGTCGACTTCCTATATGTTTTCTCAGATGGTTTTAAGCTCTGAGTGTAGGAAACAAATTAAATGCAAAAATAAATATAAATGTGATTTGTGTTGGGTGGGAAGGATAAGCAGCACAATAACTATCGATCACCACTACTAACAACAATTAAATACAGAATACATTATAGAAACTATTGATGTTATTCATCCTATGTATCCTCTAACTATGCATTCCAGGAATACTTAATCATCAAATACCAATATCCCGATAGCAGAATAACAGTAAGAAATAACATAAGCAACATAAGGTAGAAATGCTAAGTAAAGGCAACATAATGAACAAGAACAGTCAATAGAGCCAAGTGTATCTTGTATTCAAAAGCAAACGTACAGCTACAATGGTTCCCTAGTAGGATATTCCCCTTCCACCCTTTATAATGATGTGGTGCAGCTATTTATAGCATAATTCCCCCCCGATTACAACTCTGGTTACAGGGTCCCAGACCTGACAATAGCTGACAAAGCTGACAAAAGAGCTGCTAATGTTGACTTCTGCAGACAAGGACTGTACTTACAGCAAGGTCCACCTAAAAACTTGTCAGCTACATGGCAGTGCGGTTGATGAAACTTTGAGTCAGCTTGAATGCAGGTAGCTGTGGTAGATGAAACTTTGAGTCAGCTTAAATGAGGGTAGTTGCAGTATAATAATTTGGCCTAAGCCTATCCTTTTCCTGTCACATATCCAGCTCGAATATCGAGGCTAGAAACTTATCAAAATCTGATGAGGGACGAATTTGACTTGAAAGGCAGTCTCTCTTTTATGTCCGAATTCACCCAGAATTAGAGCATAATTAAACAACACAAGGGGAAAACAACGTAGTTGGGGAGGCCTTCGTGCCTTAGACAGTTTTTTGGCTGCTTGAAACATCCTTCCCAAGTGCACACAAGTTAAAGGGTGCAGCCCGACTTCGCTGCGAAGTCAGGTTGTGCTCTGGCACTGAGACAATTTTCACTCTGTGCTACCCAGACTACGCACAGAAAGGAGGGCACAACCCGACTTCACTACAAATTTGGGTTGTGCTTTGGTACTTAACCAATTTTTGGGATCCGCTACTTCCCAAGTGTGCACAGGAACGAGAGTGCACCCCGACTTCACTGCGAAGTCGGGTTGCACTCTTGCACTTAGCCGAATTTTGGTTATTTTTTGCACTTCGCATCCCTGAGTGTGCTCAAACTTAAGGGCGCACCTCGAATTTGTTGCGAAGTCGGGTTGCGCTCTTAGGCTTAGAAATTTTTAGGGACCTTTTGCTCTGTTTTGGGAAATTGACCAAAGAAAGTATAAGACGAAAAATGGGAAATAACGGGAATGAAACTAAAAGAATGGGAGAAATGGGATAGTGGAGAAAGGGAAAGGAAAATGAGGGAAGAGATAGTATCATACTTACATAAAAATGAAAACATGGCACCCCGCGAGGAAGTCCAACTTCCTTATAAAGCCTAATTCGAACCCTTTTTAGCTTTTAAAAAAAAAAACTAATAAAACTTGTCCTCGCAGGATTCAAACCCGGGACATGCGATTCACAAACAATCCATCTTCACCGATCGAGATACGCCCACGACTGGGTATGTAGGAGGAAGGTCATATATTTATTATGGAGTTTTGTGGTAATTTCAAACAAAAAATAATTTCACTATCGCAGGGTTTCGAACCCGTGATCTGCAAGGGGTCGAACAACTTATGGTTGGCTCCTCAAGCCAGTCGAGCTATGTGGCCCGATGGGAATCCAAAGGAGGATTGCCTCCTTTATCTTGTCGATTGCACAAACAACTTTGAAAAAAAATAATAATCCCACATCCGCTATGCAAAGGGGATTTTGTGCTTTAAAAGCACAGAGAAGAAGTATGCTTCTCGATTGCATTTGGGCAATCACTCGATCTTCCGTTTTGCATTCTATCCACCCACATTTGTCTACCACGTTGCTCCTCCCTTCATGTGCCACATGCCTATGCATGTCAGCTCCTTGTGCCTCGTTGTCTATCCGTGTCAGCTCCTGAATTGTCTTCCTGTCGCCAAGTGTCGCTATGTGATCGATCCTTCTACGTCACTCCTATATTTTTTGGCTACTGTGCTGGCCTAGTTCGGTGTTCACCTTGATTCATGTGCCTTCAGGCTTCTCTGGCCTCGAGCTTCAAGCTGCAGGCCCCACCTTGGTCTAGCTACAAGTTGTGCTCTACGGGTTTCTCTCGCTTTGATCCTCGAGCTTTCTTCACCTCGATTCTTGTGCTATCCTTGGCTTCGACTCTCGGTCCTCGGGCCTCCCTTACCTTCGGCTATGATACCAGATGTGATTTGAGAGAAGTTAGGAGTGAAAATTAGATAATCAATATTATATTCAACCTTCGAAAACCTCAGTTACATTGTAATGTATACTCATAGTATTAACCGAACTTAGGGAATATAGGAAAGTTAGGGAAATAAAAGAAATAGAGAGGAAATGGAAAAATGAAATTAAGTTGGTTCGCATTGATGCCCTTGTCGTCCAATCCAACCCAATCACCTGTCGTCCAAGTCAAACATACCTGTCTAGTCAACTGTCGTCCAAGGAGGTAAAAGGGGTAATATCCAAAGCTTATAGTTGAAACAAAATTTACACCTTTTTTACTCCTTTTTGGTATTTTTACTAGCTTTATTTCCAACATACTTTACCTTCATATATATACCCCCTTTAAATTTGTAAACGTCATCATAATTCTGCTTATAATGCCAATGCTCTTGTACGGAATGCATGTTGTGTGTATGGTGATGTTGTGGAATATCTAAGTGATTGTAGGTTGTGTTGCAAATGGCACTAAGAGGCAATGTTTCAAGGTTATTTTGATGCTTACTTGCAGGTTTGATACGATAACAGGGACAAGAACCAAGTGTTGGAATTATCAAAAAGAGGAACTGGGAGTTACAGACTATAGATCTTGACATCTGAGTTACCCGTAAAATGGCTAGTCTTCTAGCCCAACACTAGATGTCTAGGCCCCACCTTAGATATCTCATCCTATTCCTAGACACATAACCCCCAGTTGTGACATCCAACCCTGTACTAGATGTCTACCCCCCACTTGATGTCTAGTTTAATCCCTAGACATCTATCCTGAAGACGTCTAAACTAAGTGCCTAGACGTCTAACCTGTAGATATCTACCCAATCCCCAGATGTCTAGACCTATAGAAATCTATTCCTAACCTATAGATTTCTACCCTGTAGATGTTTAACCTAAAGTATTCAGACGTCTAGCTTGTGACGGCTAGTTCATGAAGTCTAGCCTTGATGTCTAGACAAGTGCACTCAGACGTCTAGTCCTTTGATGTCTAGACTTAGCCATTGAAGTACATAGCACCCAAGGTCTGTAACTGGTCATCCTAACTATCATCATTCCTTACCTCAGGAATGTACTCACCCCTGTCTACAACACTAGGGGATTGAGTGTTGAGATTTCCAATGTTGTTTAATTAGTGAATTAAAAGAAGAAGTCTCTACTGAAGTGCAAATGTTCAAGTTGAACAACATGATGGCAATTATAAAATTATATAGGCTTTTTGAAGATAAATTTGCAACACAAATGTGTACTTTAAAACCTCCATAAGCCCAAACATCATTTCTATGCCAAATATCATCAAGCTAAAAAAGCCAAACCAACCCAAGTCAAACATATCACCTAAGAAAAAATGGAGGCATGTAGGGCACACAGACTATGTTACAATTATGGTGGTAAATATTTTCTAGGTCACAAGTTTGTATAATATAAACTATATTTACCTAATGTGGACAAACCTTCCACTAGGTAACCACATGATTAGGAGGAGGATCATGGAGAGGAAGATTAACTTGAAGATTCCAAACTAACAAAGGACCAAACACCTAAAATTTTAGTACGCATTAGCTATGATTTTTACTCCCCTATCCATGGAATTGGTGGCCTTTCATGGGCCAACAACTCATCATCCTTACTAATTATAGTAATACCCACAATTTTATTGATCCTTAGGTAGCTAAAAAAGCAACTTGTTACATCTAATCTTGCAATTCATTTGAAGTCATGGTTTTCAATGGGGTGCTTTATCGTCCAAAGGAAAATATAGAAATGTAAATGGGACTATGGGTGACTACAACCTCAGGGTAGACATGTTTTCCCTTCATTTAGGGTATTATGACATTATGTTGAGAACTCAATGGCTTTATACCCTAGGCCTAATACTATGGGACTTTTTTTAGCTATGGATGCAATTCATGAAATATTAGAAGCAATACACTTCATGGCATGACAATGGGTCCTACCTAACTCATCATCTCACATTTAATGGAAATATTTTTTAAGAAATAGTCTCAAGAGGTAGTGGCACAACTATTTACACTATAGGCCCCAAATAGCAATAATATAGTTCATACAACTAAATTATAAGAAATTACAGATAAACATGAACCTACATTTGTAGAATACTAAGATTGAAAAAATGGTACTAGGAGTTATTAGCAGCAGGGGTCAATCAACCAAGTGTTAACTCATATTCTTCCCTAGTACTTGTGGTTCATAAGAAATTTAAGCCTTGGTGGTTATGTGTGGATTTTTTATAACTCAACAAAATTACCATCAAGGACAAATTTCCCATTTCTTTCAACGATGAGTTATTGAATGAAATCCATGGTGCTCATTTATTCTCAAATTTGGATCTTTGTTCAAGTTATCATCGGATTAGATAATGGGAAAAATATATTCTAAAGATAGAATTCCATACTCATGAAGGCCATTATGAATTTCTCATCATGCCATTCAGTCTTATCAACACACTATCCACCTTTTAGAGTCTCATGAATGCAATATTTCAACCAGTTCTATGTAAATTTATTTATCTTTTCAATGATATTCTAGTTTATAGTTGTACATGGGGGGAACATTTGCAACATATAGACCAAAAATTAGAACTCCTAGCTAATAATAAATTGTGTGCCAAATGATCCAAATGTTCTTTCTGGATGCAAGAAGTGGAATACCTAGGCCATATAGTCTCAAGGGAAGAGGTCAAGGTGAATTCTAAAATGATTATTGCCATACAAGAATGATCCAAACCACACACTCTCAAAGTCTTCAAGGTTTCCTAGGACTCATTAGCTATTATAAAAAAATTGTTCATTATTATAGAAATATTACACCTCCTTTGATGTCTATGTTGTAGAACTTATTTCTATGGTCAAAATCTGTCAAACATATATTTTTGTGACTCAAAAAAGCTATGCTCTCTACTCCCATGTTGGCTATGCCTAATTTCTCCAAGCCATTTATGGTTAAAAGTAATATCTCTAGAAGTGGAATTTGTGTAGTGCTTAGACAAGAAGGTTGGACATTGGTATTTACTAGTAAGGAACTATTAGGTAAAATCCCAAGAAATTTGACTTATGAAAAGAAGATGATGGTGTTATTACATGCTATCAACCAATGTAGGCCTTATATTATTGGGTAATATTTTTCCATCAAAATAGACCACTATAAACTTAGGTTCTTCCTTAAGTAGTGTGTATCTACACCCGAACAACAAATTTGGGTTACCAAAATACTAGAGTATGATGATGAAATCATTTATAATAAGGGGAAGAAAAATGTAGTCACTAATGAACTACCCTATAAATACGAGGATCAGGGTATGCTATGTGCCATCTCTACTCTACTTCCTCAAGGGACCAACAAAATTCAAGGATAAGTGACCCAAGATTCCACCTTGCAATCATTAATCGAGTAACTTCAAACTGATCTTGACTATTAACCAAGATATATGGGATTGATAATATTTGTAATATCGAGGTTACCATGTTATCCTTAGAAATTTACCACTCTATGAATATATACTATAGAAAATGCATGCTTATCAAACTATAGGATGTTCAAGTTTCTTAAAAATATATGAACAAGCTAAACACACTTTTTTTTGATGAAAAAGACTAAAATTTATTAAACAAAAACAAAATTACATAGTTGTAAGGCCTTCCATACATGGGCCACAACCTAGAAGTACCTCCAAATATACATGCCTATAATCCCATGGAGGCTAAATTCCTAATTAGAGCATAAACAAAAATTGCATAAAAGAGCATTGTTGCACCTAAACACTAAACAACATATTAGAGGAGGACTCCTCAGAACTACAATAAGACAAACCATTGGTGTATTTTCCTTGTATATTGTCTAATCAAATGCTTTACAACATTTTGGGTAGGTTTCATCAATCCCCTCATATTCCATGAAATAATATTCATTTGGAGAAAGAGTTGAAATTTGAATCAATAGTTCGCATAATCCCCACTTCCAGCAACTGCTCCCCTTCATTATCTCACTCATCATTTTTTTATTTTCTTCCAACCACATGTTTCCCTCATTAATGCTTCCTTAGTGCGCTTTATGTAATCCCTAAGGGATTACTTCTTGTTCCTCTCATACCATCCTTCTCAACCTTGATATGTCTTTCCTCCCTCTCTATATCATCCTCAACTACAACCTTGGCCTTCACTAGAATTGACTCCTCCAAGGGCCTAACCGCCCCTTCTGGATTTTAATTTTTTTTGGATTGCACATCTTGGTTGGGGCCTCACCCCTACTACAAGGGAATGACACCAAATCATCTTGAACAACCTACTCATAAGATAAGTAATACTCCTCATAATATCCACATCCATTAGAATAGATCTAGATCCCAATATATCAAACTGATTTTTAAAAGGAACTTCTAAATACTCCTTACCCTTCCGACCACCAACCTTTGATATTTTCCTATTTATAATCATATGAAAACCATCCTCATCCTCCAGTTCCATACCTTTCCATTAATGGGGCTCTTCCTCTTTCTACTTCATTTGAGTATTGTTGGGACAATCCCTTGCCAAGTGACCATAAAGATGACATCATCTACACCTGAAGGGATCACCTCATAGTCAAGAGCTTGATCCCGTATCACCTCCCTAATTTGGACATCAATATAATTTAGGAGAGGACTAGATATAACCAAATCCACACAAATATTAGCATAAGTAGTAAAATTCCTTCTCTTTGTAAGATCAGAGACCAAAACAAAGGTTCATATGGCCTCACCAATATCTCAAAAAATTTACCCCTAAAGCTCCAAATACAAACAATGAAGTTTGATCTACAATAGGAAAACTAAAGGTGCCTCCATAGGATTGAACCCTGCATGCCATAGTTTCATGTATAGCCCTGCTTGGCCCATGAAATAAGGGCCACCCTCAAAAATTTTATTTCAATCCTCCTCCTTATCAAAAATAACTAAAAAATACCCATTTACAAAAATAGTAGTGGCATACTTGCCTTTAGTTTTTGTTCGCCATTTTGTATTCATTGGAAATTTTGTATAAAGTGATAATATATTTGTCTCTTTTATTTTTGGATAGTTGTAAGAAGTTGAAATAACTTTCTGAAATCCCATGCGTTTGAATATATTAATGGAGAGATGTCCTTCAAGGTCCAGAAAAATGGAGAGAATAAATTTCATAAAAAAATCTTGAGTGAAATCGCCAGAAAATTTTGTGCATTGATGTTTGTACTTCCTTAGGGGCAAATGTCCCTTGTGCCATTTCTAAGGGCGAAATAGTTTTGAAAGCAGAATGGCAAAAAAATAAAAAGTGACAAATTGTGTTTGCCCTCCTTTAGGGGCGAATGGGCCGTTCACCCTTTCTAGGGGTGAACGTGCCTTGGCATCACCTAGAGGGGTTGTATGCTCGAATAAAATTACGTTCGCCCTAGTTGAGGGGCGAACACACCATCCGCCTCTCCTATGGGTGAACCACTTAGTGCGAACACCCAAATCAAATTACATTCACCCTAGTCAAGGGGTGAACACACCGTTTGCTTCACCTATGGGTGAACCACCTAGCAATAGTGGAGAATCACATTCACCTTCCCTTAGGGGTGAACATGTCGTCTACCCTTGAATTGGGTGAACCTGTTTATATCAATATTGTGCGTGTCAGAAGGGGTGAAACTAATGCTGGGTGAAGATAAATCGAACAAATGGAACTTTGGTCAAGATGTTGAATTTGGCATTAAATAAAGGACACTCTTAGTTACTGCATTTTGTGGATCACGAAGAGGAAGGCAAAGGGAAACAAACCTTCATGATTTCCAATGTATCAGAGGCGATTCGAAGAATTTAATATTTTCTCCTAATAGGCGCACCTCCATCCGAAGTTCGAATTTTTAGGAATTTGTTACCTTGGCGAATGGATTTTCCAAGAACTCAAGGAGGATTTTTCTGATTTTGTCTTTGATTCTCAGACATTTTTCGCTCCTATGTATTAAATGAAAGAGGCAAAAACCTCTATAAATGCTAGGTAAATTTCATTGTAAATCTCTCTGCATTAATAGAAGGCATCAGAATTCTGAATTGGTGAGCGATCTTGGGTATAATTATTTTTTGTGTGGTGTGCTTCTTTTTCCATTCGCCTATCTAATTTGCTATTGAATTTAAATTTTTTTGTTGGATTTAAAGTTGCTAAGGAGAAAGCGAATGTTGGAGTACCATTTTGATAGTTGTTATGGCAATATTATGAGCTTGTTCTGTTTCATTTTCTTTCATGAATACTAATTTATGCTTGGGTTTTTCACTGCTAGTTAGTCTAACACCAATTCTGCACTTTGGCCTATGGCCATATTTTCCATCTCTTTTCATTATTTCTAATTTCTTTCCTACATCCTTAGTCTTTTACCAGTTTTAGAATTAGTTTGGGAACTAGCCATCTCTAGAGATTGGCATGGAGGACATATCTTTCCTCTAGTATTTTAGTGTTGGCCGTATCTAGGGCACATAAATGTAGTGTTTATTGGTTAGGCAGATACTTGACCAATAGTTTTTGGCACACCTGATGGGACATTTAAGGTTCCACTTCCAGCATCATTAGGTTTGGTGGTCACCTTCCTGCTTGAGATTAGAACATCTAGCGACTCAATTTTTACCCAAAACTCCATAAGCATGAGGAAGGCAAAAGTTTTTTCTCATGAATACAAGATCAAAAGCCAAAAATCTTGATAATTAGATTAGATTTTATGAACTAGACATTCAAAGGCTAGGAGAGAATCCTCAAATAGCCACTTTTTGATGAACATCTTCACTTCCTCATATCTCATTCATACCATCTATTTCATCTTCCAGGTTAGCTGATGTGTTTTCTGCCCTTGTGATTCCTATAAGCATTTCCACTAGTTTCCCTCAGCCTCCACCTAGTACAACCACTAACATCCTAAGAACTACTCCTCATATTCCCGTCCACATGGTCCATAATCCTCCACCACATCAACAACTTCCAAGGCAATTTCCAGTTTGGAATAGCTTAGGAGCGCTAAATTTGCAGGCACAAAATCTCGTACCTCAAGCTGCTCTGAAGGCTTTACCCACATATGATGGTACTAGAAAATATCTTATGAGCATATCCAAGATGTAGCCTCTCTTGAAACTATTCACGATATAACTGATGAGGATGTGATGATAAAACTTTTGGTCTTGTCATTAAAAGGGAAATTTTTGTATTGGTACTAGTCTTTGTAGCCGGGTACCATTACCTCGTGGGATCAATTGGTAGAGTTGTTGATTAAGAATTTCCATGAACAAGCTGATCCGTATTCTCTGTTGCACCAGTTCACCTCAATCCAAATACATCCGCAAGAGGAACTTGTAGATTTCAATGTCCGATTTGCGCGAAGTTGGCAGAGGGTCCTAGATGGGTTACGACCAACTCATGAGCAACATTTTATTATCTTTGAGTACTCAGTACCGATATTGGTATGGTAGTACACCAGGCTAATGTGACTACATTCCTGGATCTCTATACACAATTTCAAAAGGCTGAGTCATATTTGATTGTTGTAGGTAGGCTTCCTTCGAAGGCGATGATGTCTATCCTCCTTGATCTGCCATAGTATCTTTACTCTAATACATTTTCGTAGCCTATGCCATCGATGCATCCTATCCCTTCATGGAATTTGGGCTCTACTCAAGTAGCTCCTATCCCTATTCCACAATCATTTGTTATGAGCTTTCCACCATGTCCCATCTTGTTAGTAACATCACAACCTTCAACCATTTCTTTTCCAACACTGCCAACACCCCCAACACCCTTACCATTACCTACACCTCCAACACCCTTGTTGTTGCTAGTTCCAACTTCGTCACCCAATACAGATCCTCTCACAACCTTGTTACAAGAAGTAAAATCCAATAATGCAGCTTTGAGGATGATATCTAATGAGCTTACTATTGTGAGGAAGAAGTAGGCTAAGGATGAGTTCCAATCAAGAAGGTTTCATACTCCACCCATAACCTGAGAACAAGTATATATCAGCAAGGGACCTGAGAAAAACACCATGATCCAAGCAAATGATGAGAGTAACATATCTGAAAGGACATATTGGTGTTCTACATGTAATGATACTCATGGTGAAGACACATGTATGGTAAATCTAAAATATGTTTAGACATTGACAGAAAGTTCTTTGGGTGGGCAAGTCAAAATGATTTGAGAGATGGAGTGTAATTGTATGGTGTCATCCCCATAGCAAGTTTCAGTCCTTACTAGGTCTAGAAAGAAGCCAGTGACTGTTGATTCTGCAGACTTGCAACCTTTGAAAGTACTTGTGGCTCCAAAAGTGCAGGAAGAAAAGCGGGCATCCCCGACAAATATTCTTGATGCTAATAAATTTAAAAACTCATCACCTGATCAAGCGCAAGATAAGGCGCAGGTTCAACCTTCAACTTCGCAACGCATCGCTACTGCTCCATTTCCTAGAGAAACTAAAGAACAAGCTAAGGAAAGAATCAAGTATCCTTCATTGATGAAAAGACAAAGATTCAATGCTACGCAGCAGTACCGAGACAAATATGAGCAGCCTTTAGAATAAAATGTCACACCTAATCGTGGCTACAGTATCGAGGAAGAAATTAAGAAAATCCCAGCAAGGATTAGCTTGTTTGATGCATTACAATTACCTGGGTAGATTGATTTATTGCAAGAATATTTGAAGACTACCAAATATCAAAAGAAATATCATTTACAAATAGTATTGGCTCAAGTGCTCCCCACTTCAGCAACAGGTAGAATCAGCCTCCCCCATTTTACTTATCTTTGAGAATGGAAGGGTGGATCATGCATAATTGTATGATCATCTTTGGTGCTTCCACTACTATCATGCCAAATGTGGTATGCAAAGTAATGGGAATGGAATATACAAGAAGTAGTCCAAGAGTTTTACAATTGGATGGTATGCCAGTTAAGACTGTTGGAGTAATCAAGGATATTCCAATAGTGCTCCATAACATACCATAGATTACCTTCATCCAGGAAGTGGTGGTTGTTGATTTAGAGCCCTACTTTAGCATGTGCCTTTCAAGAGAATTCATAGCTAAGCTAGGAGGTTATCTTTCCCTAGATTATTCACATCTGGAGATTTCATTCAAAGGTAGGCGAATTTGCATTCATAATGAGAAGCCCTCCCCTTTTCATATTGAAAAAATTGAGGAGGCAGAACAAGTCTCAAGCACGGTGAATATGATGATCGAAGAATTGGAAGAAGTTGACTTGGTTGAAGAAACACCCCAGGAGCTTGGTCTAATAGATTTCAACACTATGATCGAAACATATATTGGTTGTTATTCAATTCAAAAGACAAAGAACTCCCAAGAGCAAGTCCTCAAATCTCCAGAACCTGTTTTGCATTAGTTATGGAAGTTGTTTTTTGATGGCGCTCATTGTAAGAATGGTGCAGGAGCAAGGGTTGTGTTGATTTTTCCTGAAGGCAAACAAAAAACTTAATCCTACAGATTGACCTGGAGCTGTACAAATAATGTGGCTCAATATGAAGTGTTATGCCTTGGTTTAAAAAAGGCCAAAAAATTAGGAATCAAACAGCTATAGATTTTTGGTGATTTTGAGCTTATTGTTAATCAAGTTACAAATAGATGTGTATCAAAGCAACATTACTTGAAGGCTTATCGCAATAGAGTATGGGATCTTTTGGAAGCATTTAAATATTTGAATATTCAGGCAATTCCATGGGAACAACATAGACATGTTGGCATTTTAGCTTCCTTGGGCGCTAATTATTCTCCTATTGAGCAAGTGGTTCGTAAGCCCAAGACAATAAGGGTGATTTATAGACCTTTCGTTCCTGATAAGAACCTCTATTGGCAGGTGTTTGATAATGATGAGCAAATAGTGAATTTTCTGCTAAAAGAAGTTGCCAGCATAGAAGATAGGATTCTTGTGGAAGAAGAAAATGAAGGTATGATTTAGTTAAAAAATAATCACATTCCTCGAGATTTGATTTTGCTAGAGAGTTTATTTGATCAAAGCGATAGGGCTGATAAGCATAGGATTAAGGTGGATTCTAAGGAATTCAGACAATTGTAGTTGGATCCAAGAAAAGTTATCAAGATTGGTACTGATTGCGAACCAGATGATATTAAGGGCATTAGAAATTTGTGCTCTGAATACCTAGATATAGTAGCATGGAGTTATCAAGACTTGAAAGGATACGACAAGAGCGTGATTCAACATACTATCGAGCTACAAGAAGGAGTTAAGACTTTTTGACAGAAGCAGCGCCCTATTAATCCCAAGATTGAGGTTCTCATGAAAGCAGAATTACTGAAGATGTTTGAGGTAAAGATCATATACCCTATTAAGCATTCCACCTGGGTGGCAAACTTGGTTCCTGTAAGGAAGAAGAATGGGGACATACGGCTATGCATCGATTTTCAAAATTTAAATTAGGTGTCACTCAAAGACCACTATCCTCTGCCTCAGATAGACCATATTCTTCATGTCATGGCTGGTGCTCAGAGATTTTCCTTGTTGGATGGATTTTTTGGGTACAATAAAATTTGGGTTAAAGATGAAGATCAATACAATATGGAGTTTAAAACTAAGTGGGGCACATTTGCTTACCAACAGATGCCCTTTGGACTTTCAAATACTAGAGCTACTTTTCAGAGAACCATGGATATCGCCTTTGGTGAGTTGCTAAATAAAATCATTGTAATTTATCTTGATGATATGACGGTGTTTTCACATTGCAGAACGGATCATGTTTTCCATATAAGACAAATATTTGAGAAATGTCAAGAATTTGAGATTTCTATAAATCCAAAGAAATCAATTTTTGCGATCAAGGAAGGGAAATTGTTGGGACATGTGATTTCATAGGAAGGATTGGCCATAGACCCTGCACGAGCTGAAGTGCTTATGAGTTTGTCATTACTATCTAATAAGAAAGACTTTCAGTCCTTCTTTGAATAGATAAACTTTGTGAGTAAGTTTATTGCTGATTTTGCCCAAGTCGTCAAGCCCATGACCAAGCTTTTGAAGAAAAATATGGAATTTAAGTGGACAGAATCCAGGAAGCAAGCTTTTCAAGAAATCAAAGAGAGAATTACTCAAGCGCCGGTGTTAATCAACCCTAATTACTCCAAAGACTTTATACTTTATGCAATGGGTGAGTAGGAGAGCTATGCTACAGTACTAACACAAAAGCAATATGATGGCGAAGAAAAGCCTATCACTTTTCTAAGCCAGGTTATAGCACCACATCAAGAAAAGTACAACTTTATAGAGAAACAAGTTTATGCAGTGATGAAGACCTTGAAGAAGTTTTACCACTTTGTTTCTCAGAGTAAGACTATGGTTTATGTCATTCATCTTGATGTTTGAAACTTCATCATTCAAGGAGAACTAGGTGATAAAAGGGTTGGATGGGTCTTGAAGATCCAAGAGTATGATGTAGAAATTAAACCAACAAAATTGGTCCGTGGACACGCTCTATGCCAAGAGTTGGCCAAAAGTGTTGTTGTTGAGACAAGTCGTGAAGATGTAATTTGTGCAAATAGTGCAGCAGTCAGCAAGGAATGGACCGAGGAACTCATTGAGTATTTTGTTTCTGGAAGGTTTCCTAGCCACCTTAACTCCTCATAGCGCCGAAGGTTCAAATTACAAGCGCTCAGGTATGTATTGTTGCCCAATGGCCTATATTATAAGAATATTGATGGTATACTTCTTAGATGTGTAAAATATTTCAAGAAAGAGAATATTCTAGAAGAATTCCATTATGGGCTATTAGGAGGGCATTATGCAGGTAGACCTATGGCTCTAAAAATTATTTGGGCAGGGTATTATTAGCCCACTTTGTTCATCGATTCACATAAGGTAAGCCAGTGGTGTGACAATTGTCAAAGATATGTGGGTCGAGTCATGAAAGGAGCATCATCATTGCATCTAATCCAAGTGGAAGCGCACTTTTAGTAGTGGGGTCTCGATTTTATAGGAGTTATAGATCCACATTCCTCCATTGAACATAAATATATTTTGATCACAATAGACTATTTTACCAGATGGGCAGAAGCTATACCCACCAAAAAGGCAGATTAGATGACAATTTTTTTTTTTTTTGGAAAGCCTTATTACCTGTTTTGGCATACTAGATTATTTATTCACCAACAATGGCACTCCCTTCATTGGAGCCAAAATTATAGAATTTGCCAGTAGATATGGAATTTACCTGAAGACCTCTTCCAATTATTACCCACAGGGGAATGGATTGGTTGAATCAACTAACAAGAATATGCTCTAGATTTTGAAAAGAATAATGGGTGACAATAAGAAGAGTTGGCATTTTTCATTAAATCAGGCACTTTGGGCTGACCGTATTTCAATGAAAAAGTCAATAAAGACCTCCCCATACGCTTTGGTATATGGGAAAGAAGTTATCCTTCCTACGCATATTGAGCTCCCTGTGCTCCAAGCATTGCAGATGTTTTGTGATGATAACGAAGAAAATGATCCAATAGAGGCTATATTGGCATAATTGTTGCAATTAGAAGAAGAAAGGGAGCATTCTTACCATACTTTCAAAGAACATGCTGCTAAGATGAAGAAGTGGTTCAAGAGAAAAACGACTGATTGAAGCTTCCAGGTGGACGATTTGGTACTAAAATGGAACGAGAAAAAATCAAAGCCAGGAAAACATCAAAAATTTGATGCAATATGGGAAGGACCTTTTTGAATTTTTGTTGTTACTTCTTCTAATGCATTCCGACTTTGTGACATGGAAGGGTATGAGCTCCCTATCCCAGTGAATGGCCTTCATCTGAAGGCTTATGTTTCGTAAGGTTTCAAATCAAAGGTAAAATCCTATATATATGTAAATATTTTCATGAATTTTAAACAATTTTGCATAGGTATAAATATGTTCTAAAAAAAAATGATGGTTAAGACGTCATTCGCCCGAAAAAATAAAGAAAAAAGAAAAGAAACTCAAATATTGTTAAAGAAGTGATAGAGTTTCTCATGCGCCTATTGAAAGAGGTGAGATTCATGTTTGCCTATATTTAGGGTGAACGTACTTTGATGATGTCATTAAGGAAAATAAAAAGAGTGATAAGAAAGAAAAAAAAAAGCAAAAAAAAAAAAGAGAAAAAAGAGGTTGTTTTTCTCTTTTCAGAAAAAAAAAGAAAAGAAAAAAGCTATTTTTTCAAGAGGTGCGCTATGAGATTTTAAAAACACATGCGCCCATGGATTCATAAGCACGTGAGAGGGTTTTTGCTGAAGAAGATATTCCCAAGGAGTACGTGGCGATAATTGGAAGTAGTGGGTGATAAATTCGAGTAATGATTTCCGAATGTGGGAAGCATTCGAATTGAATTTTTCAAGGTAGCAATCAGAATTAATGATCAAATGAGTAATGGCCGGGTTGGTTTCCCTAACAAGATTCTAGCACTAGGGCACATTTTTCTATAATATTGCATAGCGCAGAGGGCACATTTTTTTAGGAGGATCCAACGGTGAACCAGAAAAGAAGATTTTTGTGCCTTGGAAAGGACATTTGAGCAGTTTTCGAAGAATATTTCTCCCCAAAGGCACACCTGCATTTAATTCTGTAATTACTACAGTAGTTGGTAGCGACTCTATAAATCCTGGGAGGTGAAAGGCTAATTTTATTTTTTCTCCCTGATTTTTTAAAATATTTTGCTTCTCTGTATCCTATGCTTTGAAGTGTAGAAGAATTTTTGAGATCTCGGAGTAGGGAATTGCAGAAGAGTCATCTCTTTTTGTTTGGAAAAATGGGTAGACGCAGTAAAGAACCATCAGAGGTATAGGAGGTCACAGAAGTGAAGCCCGCTAAGAAAAGAGAAAGAAGTTCAAGGGCTAAGAAATCCTGGCAAAATGATTATGTTGGCCTGGACCCTTACAAAGATAATATGGCTGAGATTGGTGATTGTTTGATCATGCATAAAGGAGTTGACCAATTGAGGGAAGAGGTAAAATCCATAGTAAATAAGAGATTTTCCTACAATAGCTAGCTCACAATGCCACACAATTCACAACTTTCATGGTATCTTTGTTTTCCTGTGCATCCGTGTCCCGAGCTTATTCAGTTAACTACACAATTTTATGACTCCTCTACTAGGGCCATCTGAAATGCCAGACAAGAGATTCTATTCATAATTACATCGGATGAGATCCAAGAGGCTTTCGCCTATGGGGTAGGTGCACCGAATTATGTAGTAAACAAAAATATCCACACGGACAAACAAGAGGATAGGTATGTCTCCATAGTTACAATGAGACAATTCATGGAAACTCAGCTTGTCAAAGATCCATAGATGGGGCAGCTGCCAAATTTACCTAAATTTCTTTCAGAATTCAAGTGCCAGGACATCTATTCCATGCTTTCCTGGATTTTTGGGTTGCCCTCAGATGAAATGATGCATAAATGGCAGGCAACTATGGCTAAATGTATTTCCAAGGTGGAGTTTTATTCGCCCGCTACTATGAGGTAGGGTGGAAATCTGTTTTATTTTGATTGGGCCAAATTTATTTCATGGAGAATCAATTCACAGCTATAGATATTGTAGGAAGGGAAATCTAGATCATTTTGGTATACTTTGCTACTAGTATGGTTCTTATTTTTTCATATGCAACGAAGTTTTTCTTTTATCGTTGTTACACAGATGGACGAAAAGAATGAGCCTCTACTGGTTTATAAGTGGACTCAAGTGTTAACAAAGAAAGAGTATGTCTACAGATTTAATAGATGGGTTTTGAGCCCTTCCATTGAATTGCTTTGTGGTCATTGCAATCGAGTGCCTTGCAACTTGAGAGATGCAGTTGTTTCGAAGTAAGAGGGCGACATATTTTTGCTCACTCAGGGCATGGTAGTTCAAATTTTTGGATATACAGGTAAACCATTTTGTTGCCTTATTTTGCCATTGTGTACGTTTTTGCAATGGAAGTTGTGTGCCATATGGATTATATCAATGATATATATGGCTCTAGACGAGGAAAGAAGACAAATTGTACTATGCCCTTCAAGTTAAAAATTATAGAAGTGAATCATTTTGGGAAAAATCATCTAGTTACGGTGGCACTTCAAGGCCTAGGTTTAATTGAGTTATCACAACGTTGGTGCTATGACCCAATCAAATTTTTTTTAGAATTTATTAAGGCAAAGTCCTTTCATTGTTGCCCGCACCTGGATATTCAGAGGCGGTGAAATAATTTTTATGGGCCAGACATGAACTGACATATAGATAAGATGTCCTCCCTTCCTCCATGGCATGATTACTATGAGCAGGAAGTGGAGTATAATCCAAAAAAGAATGCAATGCATATTCCTCCTATGGGTTTGTTCACAACTATCCAAGAAGCGAATCCTGATTGGATGGAGGAGAAAATTATGAATTGGTGGATTATGCACATTCATAGGAGGAAGTCATATAATGCTTATGGGATGAAGCTTGATACCTAATTTTATAAAGTTTATAATAAGCTTGTGAAATATTATCAGCACGTTTGTTTTGCCACTATTTTATCATAAAGTTTTTAGTAGTTCAAAAGTGGTGAAAGCAAACCTAAAGAGAAAAATCCTACAGTTGAGGATGACATAGAGGAAGAAAAAATAGAACATAAATAATATGTCTTCAAAAGGTTATCACAAAGGATGAAGTGCCCTCAGGGGGAGGTTCCCGCACCTAAACAACAAAAACAACCGATGGCACCTCCATTTCCTAAAGTAGCTAAACGACCTCGCACTGGCATAGCTACTACTTCCACTATTACAGCACCCATGTCCTCAAGTACTATGATTTTTGTCATGCCAAGTTCTACAGTCACTTATGTTCCAGTAGCAAAGCCTTCGACCAATGTTGAACTTCCTACTTATATAGAAAAAATATTTCCAATGGCATAGCAGGAAGAGGAAGAGCAGCTTTTTGAAGATTCTCATGTTGAGATTTTGAATGAGGGGACAGCCCTAAATGTTGGTAAACCAGAGGTAAATCAAGAAGAGGATGCAATTGCGCAACCTCCCCCATCTATGGAACAAGTGGCACCCGTGCCCCAAGGTACATCATATTTTCCCTCTTCTTATCTCTCTCTCATAGAGCACATAGCGATTTCTTCTTCGGCCCCATCTGTTATGTTTTTTTCTCCTCCACTTTCTATCTCTCCACCTTTTGGTAGTCCTTCCATTTCATTTTCTATGGTTTCTTCTTCCGCTTCGACTTCTTCCATTTTTGAAATCGTTGTTGCTCCTTACTTCATTCTCGCTCCTTCGTCTTTCATTTCTTTTAGTTCATATGCATCGGGGGCAAATCCTTTTTTTTGTCCCCTTCCCTCAGTCATCACTTCCTACGTTATTATGATTGTTAGCACCCAAGTTCCATCTAAAATTAGTATAACTGCAACCGCACCTATGTCTTCCACTCCCTCCACCCTTTCTCTTCCTTCCACAATTCCCGTGTCCATTCCTTCATTGCAATCTGTGTCATCCGTGTCCACTAGGCCTGGTCGCCCAAAATTTTTTGTTCCATTTACACCATTTTTGGAGCTGCAAACTGTCCCAAATCTATAGGTAGCCTACAAGCAGCCAAAAGTTGAAAAATTAAATTGGGTGCATCTGAGCTCTTCCCAATGGTTGAAGAGTATGCGATGAAAGGAGGCTTTGGTGCTGGCGCGTCCAATCAAGAAGGTGGTTTTTGATCCAATTGCCAAGGAGGCTCATATGACAACATTCACTCCACTGGTTCAGAAACCTCAAGGTGAGTTGCAACCTAAAGCTTATGTTTCTGATATTATCACTGAAGATCTGACACAGATTAATCCCATTGAAAAAATGGATAATATGCAAGTTGATATGAGTTCATTGTATTTGCATAGGGAGCATTATAAAGAGAAATATTTTGAAGTGCAAAATAAGGTGCTGGAGCTTGAAAGTGCCTTGGCCAAGAGCAGGGCGACAGAAGAAAAGATGACCACAAAAAATGAATATTTGTGCAATCAAGTCCTGGTGCACTTGAAGGAGCGTGATACCGCTAGAATTGAAATGCATAATATTTAGTAGCAGGTTGAAGAACTCAAGAAGCAGCTGGAAGCCAAGGCCGCCCCTGTTACAATATTTTTGTGTGATAGTTTAAGAGATATTCGCCTTCGCTTTGTTCAAAATTCTACCAAGTTGGCCACACAAGTCATCAAGATGTTGCAGTACTTATGGGAAGCAGGGATACAAATCCATATTGGGCAACAAACGATAGATTTAGTGGAGGAGTTGCTTTCACTCTATATGGAGATAGTTGTGAAGATACAAGTATTTTTGAATACGTCCCTGAACATTCGCCCTCTTAGTGAGATGGATTATGCCTGGTCCTGAGTGTGCATAACCCTGTAGAGCTATTTTTAGTGTATGGACCTTGTAAAATAAGGATGGACTATCCTCAATACTATTGAGTGAGAACATACTATTTTTATGTCTCATTTTGAGACTATCGATCGACTAGGTTTCACTACCTTCCTGGATGAATGGGGCAAAATTCTTTTGATGGATCAATTGCAAGAGCACTGGAGTGCATTTATTGAAGATACTGTGGACATTAACACCTTGAATGATCCCATTAATAAAGTGCAAGTGTTGCCTCTGATTGAAAAGTATACATGTTTGGAGCTATCTTTATGAATTAGCCCAGCGTTCGAAGTGCCTCAGCTTTATGGATATGCAAAATCTTCATTTCGTTTATGAATCTCTCAGCGTTCCTTGCTTATTTAATACTAAAGCTTGGCATGAGGTTGTTCGCACCTACGAGGCCCTTTCAAAGGTTATCGTAGAGTAAGAAGAGCAAGCAATTGTGGATCGTGAAGTAGTGACAAAGGCAGTAGAAGAGGTGGAATGTGCAGAATTATTTTGCGTTGCAGCCGCGATAGAACAGGAAGAAGCAGAACGCGTGCAGCAGGCATCCAAGAAGAAATATTCTACAGTGAATAAGGCAGTAGCAGTTTGCAAAAAGAACTCTGTATCCAATGGATAAAGGCCTAGGATCACTTGCATCCATGTGAGTTGGATACCCCATGAGTCACCAAGAAATGTTGGCCATTTTGTATTCATTGGAAATTTTGTATAAAGCGATAATATATTTATCTCTTTTTATTTTTGAATAGTTGTAATAAGTTGAAATAACTTTTTGAAATCCCATGCATTTGAATATATTAATGGAGAGATGTCCTTCAAGGTCCAAAAAAATGGAGAGAATGAGTTTCATAAAAAGTCTTGTGTGAAATCACCAAAAAAATTTGTGCATTGATGTTTGCCCTTCCTTAGGGGCGAACGTCCCTTGCACCCTTTCTAAGGGTGAATCAGTTTTGAAAGCAGAATGGCAAAAAATTAAAAAGTGACAAATTACATTCACCCTCCTTTAGGTGTGAACGGGTCGTTCACCCTTTCTAGGGGTGAATGTGCCTTGGCATCGCCTAGAGGGATCGTGCATTGAAATAAAATTACGTTCACCCTAGTTGAGGGTCAAACACACTGTTCGCCTCTCCTATGGGTGAACCACTTAGTGCGCGTGCCCAAATAAAATTATGTTCACCCAAGTCGAGGGGCAAACACACCGTTCGCCTCTCGTATGGGCGAACCACCTAGCGATGGTGGAGAATCATGTTTACCTTCCCTTAGGGGAGAACATGTCGTCCACCCTTGAATTGGGTGAACCTGTTTATATTAATATCACGTACATCTGAAGGGGCGAAACTAATGCTGGGTGAAGATAAATCGAACGAATGGAACTTTGGTCAAGATGTTGAATTTGGCATTAAATTAAGGGCACTCTCAGTTACTCCATTTTTTGTATCATGAAGAGGAAGGCGAAGGGAAATGATCCTTGATGATTTCCAATGTATCAGAGGTGATCCGAAGAATTTAATATTTTCTCCTAATAGGTGCACCTCCATCAGAAGTACAAATTTTCAAGAATTTGTTCCCCTGGCGAATGGATTTTCCAGGAACTCAAGGAGGATTTTTTTGATTTTGTCTTTGATTCTCATACATTATTTTCTCCTATGTATTAAATGAAAGAGGCAAAAACCTCTATAAATACAAGGTAAATTTCATTGTAAAAGGGGAGTTAGACATTTTCTATGAGAGATTCCCTTAATCTCTCTGCATTAATAGAAGGCATCAGACTTCTGAATTGGTGAGCGATATTGCGTATAATTATTTTTTGTGTGGTGTGCTTCTTTTTCCATTTGCCTATCTAATTTGTTGTTGAATTTAAATTATGTTGTTAGATTTAAATTTGCTAAGGAGAAAAAGAATGTTGGAGTACCATTTTGATAGTTTTTATGGCAATATTGTGAGCTTGTTCTATTTTTTTTCTTTCATGAATGCTAATTTATGCTTGGGTTTTTTACTTCTAGTTAGTCTAACACCAATTCTACACTTTGGCCTGTGGTCATATTTCCCATCTCTTTCCATTATTTCTAATTTATTTCCTGCATCCTTATTCTTTTACCAGTTTTAGAATTAGTTCGGGAACCAGCCCTCTCTGGATATTGGCATGGAGGACATCTCTTTCCTCCGGCATTTCAATGTTGGTCGTATCTAGGGTGCATAAACGCATTGTTTATTGGTTGAGCAGATATTTGACCAACAATTTTCAAGTATTGTGTTGTCTATCCCTTAATCCTTCTTAGGTCTTCCCTAGTTCTAATGAATCTGCAAATGAGGGCCTTGTATTATAAGAAAATTGCCTCATTTACCACCACTTTAGGCTACACCTAAATTTGTGGTTTCCCCTCCTTGCGATGAAAGAAACATTTCACCTTTATGACATCACTCACCGATATTGAACATGTTGTATCAACCTAATCCTTATTCAAGGTATCGTATGATTTACCAAATATATCAAGGATAAATGCTGAAGAACCCACAACCACCCCCTTAAAATTCAAAATTGGGTGGCCCTAGGGGACCACCCCTTCTCCCTCCATTGATATTCTTTGCAAAATAATTAAATCTTCATTTCACAATATATATCTTGCTCATATCCCTAACTAAAAACACATTTATATGTGTAGGAAATAAAAAGGATATCAAGACCTTTGTTGTATAATGTGACAATTGTTAGTACATTAAGGGTGAAACTATTCATACACTAGGACACTCCGACCTCTTTTAATTCTAGAGACTAGTTAGACAAATATTTGTATGGATTTTATTGAAGGTGTTCCAAAGTATAGAGGTAAAATAGTCATTCTCATGTTGGCAGATAGTCTCCCTAAGTATCCTCATTTATATCCTCTAGTCTACCCTTACAAGGTCTCAACCATTGTCCAAATATTCCTTTATTTCATTTTCACCTTCATGGCATACCCCAATCCATCATATTTGATCATGACCTCATATTTACTAGTCATGTTTTGCACAAACTATTCAAGCTACATGACACAAAACTCAAGATGAGCTTAGCATACCATCCCCAAACCAATGGATAAATTGAAATTATCAACAAGTGTTTAGAAACTTATGTCCATTGCTTTGTATTTGAGTAATCAATTCATTGGTTCAAATGGATTCATTTGATTGAGTGCTTTGCATTTGAGTAATCAATTCATTGGTTCAAATGGATTCATTTGATTGAGTGGTGGTATAATACTTCCTATCACTCCACCAAGATGATACTATATGAAGTTTATAGACAACCTCCAACATTACTTTTATCATACATTTTGGGTAGTTTCAAGGTTCAAGTAGTGGATTTCATTCTCATGGAGTGTTAAAAACTACTCCAACATCTCAAAGATAATTTGGCCATGATGTAGAATTGTATGTTATAATAAGCAAATCAACATTGTTCTAAGCATAGTTTTAACATTGGGGATATGGATTTCCTATGTTTGTAGCCCTACAAGTTATCATCATTGAAACTTTATAGAAGTCAAAAGCTAGCACCAAAATTCTATGGATTGTATAAAGTACTTCAACAGGTTGGCCCCATAGCCTACAAGCTAGAATTACCATCTTCTTCCATGATACATCTAGTTTTCCATGTCTCACATTTAAATAATGTCCTTGGAAACCATATAAAAGTTCAATCCACACTACCCTAGTTGGATGAGGAAGTCAACAGGTATTCTAGATTGACATACATGCATACTTCACAATTACACTCTCACTAATGTTCTAGTATAGTGGCATCGATTACAACTAGAAGATGCCACCTAAGAGCCACTCCATCAATTACAACATTAGTTTCCTCACCTAAATATTTTATGACAAAGCTTATTAAAGGAGGAGTGCATGTTAGGACCCTATACTAACATAACAATTATAATATACTTATTTATTGTTGGTGTATATTTACAACTTGGGCACCTAGTGTGTACGGGTTCAAATAAGTAGGAGTTAGTCTTGGGTCCTCTCTTTTTGTGATCTAGTCCTTGAGTAATAGGGTTATGGTAGATATGAGTCTGTATAAGAACATGAGTTTGGGGTAGAATATATCTCGTATTTTCTCAAATTGCATTGAAGCTCTACTTCCAAGGACGTTGCCCCATCGAAGAGGCTTGCAATATCTATTTTGCTTGATTAATATAAGTTTATTGTATTTCCATCCAGTTTTTTTAGCACTTCTATTATTTTTATTTTCATGGTCATTTAGTTCATAAGTATTTCCATTAATTCATGCATTGCTATTGCAATTATGCTTATTTTTATATGAAGGTTCATAACAAGATCAAAGGCACTCCCCTATAGAAAATTGAAGGCATCCCTTAGCTTGTAGACAAAAAAACACTCAAAGCTTTCAATAAATGATATTTAGACATTAGATCTACTACTCCTAATGTGTTCTCATTGACCACCATAGCTACACACATAGTTATATTAATATGGTCATTGCCTCCTTGAATACCATTACCCGACCCATGTGATAAAGACCCTACTTGCCAAAATATGAAGGCATGGGTTTCAAGACTTTAACCTTCCTCCCTTATGCACAACTTGGAATCCTCTTGAAAAGGTTGTTGATCTACCATGTTGGTCGTACAATGGCAATTTTTTTTAATCAATTTTGCATTTATTCTATTAAGAAGTAGCATAATTTAAACTCTTTGGTTCAAACTTGTGATTAACTATAGCAAAAGTGTTATATACGTCTATCTGTATGCTTTGGTACCTCCCATAAGAATTGTTGGAATACATTACATTATTTGGTACATGCTAATGTACCACCTTGGGTACATATTTAAATTAGGAGACTATCCTAGATTAGAGTGTGAGTATTTACTTTGTACAATGTAATAAATGCACAAGTATTATTAGAGTGTCTAGAGTATTTTGGTAATGTAAATGTGCATAATAGTCCATGTGCACGAGTCCAAAGAGTAGGAAGACGAAGAGTCTCTAGAAGAGTGAAGACCAAGAGTGATCCATATGAAGATTCAAATTCCATTATATATGTATCTATGTATATGTGTGTAAGTGACATATATTGTAGAATGAGAGTGTATGGAAGTATGATGTATTTGATATCTTTATTCAATGGAGATACAATTTTCATGAGCATTTGTTAATGCAAATTATATGAGTTATTGTAGAAGTTATTTATGAGTTTTATATATTTAGAAAATTGTCATTATCTTATATTTCATATTGCAACTTTATTTTAGATCTTATGATTATTTTATCTTACATATTTAGCTTCAAAATCTAACAGTGGTATCAGAGCTACAACAAGGTTTTGTCTTGCATAGGTTTTTAAAGTTGCAAAGAAGATTTCCATTGGAGAAACCAGTGAATTTGAATAAATTACCTCTAGAAAATCAAACCACTGAAGATAGTTTTTTTCACTGTGTTCAAGGAAAACTAGTGAAGATTGAATATTTACCTATTCCAAAAGCAAATTCAGAATAGAAGAAAATTTACAAGTCTTGAAGATAGACCTTGACATTGATGAGATTAAGAGACCCAAGAAGGAGTTCCTATTGAAATGTTTGATAGATAGAAGAAGATTCTAGATTACTATTTGGCTAGAGTATTTCCATATGGTTGAATGAAAACTGGTGAAGACTAGGACTCAGCATAGATTTCTTTTCACTAGTTTTGAGAATAACTAGTGAAGTTTATTGATTCTAGAATTTTGAAAATTTGAATGTATTTTGTTGCTACTATATAAGTTTTTTTTGCAAAATATTAGTTCTCAGAAGTTGAGAAGCTTTCTACAACAGATAGTTAAGAATTTCACCTTTGGTTGCCTAAAAGTCTATGTTTTTTCTTGTGTAGGGATTAGTTTTAAATTGTAGCAAAAGTTAGACATTGTAGATTAAGGAGGTCTAAGAAAGAGGCCTCATTGAATATTGAAGACTATAAACATTGAATATTGAAGATATCCATGAAGGAGATCCACATAGAAGATTGAATATTGATGAGACCTAAGAAATAGGTCCCTATAGAAGATTGAAGACTGAAGATTGAGTAGACCCAAGATGGAGGTCCCCATACAAACTTGAAGACTAAGACTCCAGATTGAAGAAAGAAGAAAGCAACTCTATTGAAGATTTAGGAGGATACCCGAGAGAAAAGGTCCCCATTGCATATTTGAAAAAGAATATAAATGAGGACTAAGAAAATGTCCACTTGAAGAGTTACAAAATTTGAAGACCTAAGAGAAGAGGTCTCAAGCAAACTTAGAAGGAGAAAGAAGAATAAGACTAGAGAAGCCCTAGTTGTCATTGGAGGAGATTTGAATAAATATCAAGGTAGAATATTGCAAGCAAGAAGAAGCTCCTAATAAGAAGAATTTGAGACAATTATCGCCATACCATAACAAGCCCAAAAATAAGAAGGATTTGGCAAGAATTTTACCAAATTTTTAGAATATTTTTGAAGACCTCAAGACATTCAAATTTTTGAGGAAGAAGACATTGAAAGAGATCATATTTGAAGTCAAAATTCGATAAGAATATTGAATGAGAAAGAAGAATTGAAGAGGCCATAGTTTTGAGAAGTTTGAGGACAACCACGAAGATTTTGAAGGTTGATTTGCAAAGAAGCAGGTTGCTAATTTTCAACATAAAACTTGAAGTGTCACAGGATAGCAAATTGAAGAAGGCATAGAAGTAGAAAATTGGAGGAGTTAGAAGAAATTATTGGACAACAAGATAAGGAGGAGAAATCAGATTTTTTGAAGTTGCAAAATTGTAGAGTTTTGGACAACACTAATAGCTGCAAATTTTAGAGTTCGAGAGAACAAATTTGGAGGAGAATTGAAGCCATAAAAATTAGATTTTATGGGCAGCATTAGAAGGAGAAAAGAGAGCTACATTTTTGAGAAGTTTGAGGTAGATTTGAGAGAGCTTTGGAAAATAAAGCAAAAGAAAGAGGAGTTGCAATTTCACCATTCCGGGGTATCCAACGAAGCAAAAAGGTAACTATAAAAGTGTTTTTTTAAGGTATAATAGAATTTTTTTTTAATAGCTACATATTCAAGTTTCAAAGCTATCAAAAAGGAAGTTGAAATAGAGTATTTCTGAGTCAAAAAATGAGATATTGTTGCCATATTAGAATCTACAAAATATAACAACAAAACGAGTTAGATATTGCATAAAGAAGGAGTAATGAGGGAAATAGAGATCCCAAATCAGATATAGTTAAAACAAGCAATTTTTATTATTACAATTATTTATCACCCAAACCTTAGAACACAATATATAGTGCATATTACAACTACCCACGTAACAAATGGAAGAATATTAGGGAATAAGGATTAGGGAAGACGGAGAGATAAGGGGATAAGGAGGAGGAATAAGGGGAGAGAATAAAGGAGGAGGAATAAAAGGAATAAGGGAGGAAGGAGAAAATGAATTTGCCGATATTTTTAGAAAAACAAAACGCGTTCACACTAGAGCACTATTTCTAGCCAAGTTTTCTCTTGAGGACGCATTCACACTGCAACACTCTCCCCCTTAAAGTTGAGAGGACTGACTAGACAGTCTCTCAGCTTTATAAATTGAGCTTTAGCCATGCCTTTGGTGAAGATGTCTGCAACGTTCTCCAAAGTGCGGCAAAATTTAAGCTCAACAATCTCTTGCTCCACCATATCTCGGATGAAGTGATACTTCATATCAAAGTGTTTTGTTCTGCTATGGTGGATTGGATTATATGCCAACTGAATGGCACTTATGTTATCACAGTAGATTCTGGTCGGACCACTTTGTTGTTCTCCAATCTCTTCCAACACTTTTCTCAACCATAGGGCTTGAGTACTAGCATATGTGACTGCTATATACTCAGCTTCTGTAGAGGACAATGCTACAACAGTCTGCTTTTTGGAACTCCATGTAATTAGTCCTGACCCTAGACTAAAATAGTTCCCTGAAGTAGATTTCCTATCATCAATGTTGCTGCCCCAATCACTATCACTGAAGCCTACTAGCTTGATAGTCTTACAATTGTGGTAATGGATTCCAAAATCCCATGTACCCTTTACATATCTGAGAATTCTTTTAGCTGCTTGCAAATGCAGCTCAGATGGACTAGCCATAAATCGAGAGACAAGAGAAACAACATACTGAATGTCAGGCCTTGTGTTGGTGAGAAACATCAAACTCCCAACCATGCTCCTGAAAGTGGTCACGTCAACTTTCGGTGCTCCATCATTTTTGCTCAATTGGATCCCATGTCCAATTGGAGTTGCAACTGCTTTGCAATGCTCCATGGCAAACTTCTTAATCATATCCCGAGCATACTTATGTTGACAGATGAAGATCCCTGTATCTGTCTGGTGAACTTCCATGCCAAGGAAGTAGTGCATTAAGCCCAGATCCTTCATCTCAAACTGCTTCATCATGGAGTGTTTGAACTCCATATTCATCTTTTCATTACTACCCATAAATATGAGATCATCCACATATAAGCAAACTATGAGGATGTCTTTCCCTTCCTTTAGGTAGTAGAGAGTGGGTTCATTTTTGCTTCTGGTGAACCCATATTCCTTGAAATAGCCATCAATGCGAGAGTACCATGCTCGTGGTGCTTGCTTGAGGCCATACAGTGCCTTTTTCAGTTTATAAACAAGGTGCTCCTTACCTTGCTCTTGAAAACCTTGAGGTTGTTCAACATAAACCTCCTCTATCAAATACCCATTGAGAAAGGCACTTTTTACATCCATGTGTTGGATTTTCCATCCTTTGTGGGCAGCTAAAGCAAGAACTGTTCTGATTGTCTCCTGTCTGGCTATAGGAGCAAATGTCTCCTCATAGTCAATGCCATACTTTTGTGTGAAGCCTTTTGCTACCAATATTGCTTTATGTCTTTCAATGCTTCCATCAACATTGAATTTGGTCTTGAAGACCCATTTACATCCAACACATTTCTTCCCTTTAGGAAGCTCTACCAGCTCCCAAGTATCATTGTTTTTTATAGAGGTCATCTCCTCTTTCATGGCATCCTGCCATATCTTTTGAGTACAAGCCTTCTCATAGCTAGAAGGTTCAAGTTGTGCACTAGTCAACAAAGCATAGTTGACTACATCTCCCCGAGGTTCTTGGGAGTCATCATCTCCATACAAATGCATATTTTCAAGTCTTTGCAAAACTGAACTCATTTCACTAGCTTGACTTCTAGTATATCTTCTCTAAAAATTTTTATCCAACATCTGATAATATGGATGATGTTGGAGTGTTCTCTTACCTCTAGATGGAGAATCAATATCCATCGGTGAAGAACTGATTGATCGTTGTGGAGAAGGACTTGGAGAAGTTGTTGATGAACTTGAAGTAGAACGTCTGCTTGGGCTTCGAGGGGGTGTGTCCTTACCTTTCTTGGGTGACACCTTCTGAATTTGTGAAGAACCTGCATCATGGGACTCATCATCAATAAAAAATCTTGGATGTCCCCATTCTCCCCCTTCATCAAAAATCACATCCCTGGAAAGAACAAACTTTTGGGTCTTCAGATTGTAGAGTCTATAGGCTTTGGTGGACTCACAATACCCTACAAAAATGCATGCTTGACTCTTGGGATCAAGCTTCTTTCTCTTCTCATCAGGAATGTGTGCATAAGCCAAAGAACCAAAAACTCTAAAATGTTTGACATTTGGTTTCTTTCCATACCATGCTTGGTAAGGAGTTATCCCCTTCAGACTTGAAGTAGGACTCCTATTCAAAATGTAGACACTGGTTCTGACTGCATCAACCCAATACATGTTGCTCAGATGCTTTGTTTGAAGCATCGATCTGGCCATTTCTACAATGGTGTAGTTTTTCCTCTCTGCCACACCATTTTGCTGTGGAGTATAGGCAGTGGTGAACTGCCTTTTTATCCCATTTTCTTTACAAAATTTCAAAAATTATTTGGAAGAGTATTCTCCTCCTCTGTCTGTTCTGAGACATTTTACATGATATCCACTTTGTTTCTCTACATTTGTTTTGAAATCAATGAAGCAATCAAACGCTTCATCTTTGTGTTTTAGGAAATAAACCCAACACATTCTAGAGAAATCATCTATGAAAAGAAGAAAGTAAGAATTGTTACCAAGAATTTTTGTTTGCATTGGACCACAGATGTCCGAATGCACTAGCTGAAGTGGATAGTTGGCCCTCCATGCTTGTCCTCATGGAAACTTGGCCCTGGCGTGCTTTCCCAAAGCACATCCTTCACAGACCTCCTTGTGATCCTGAATTTTAGGGAGTCCGGTCACCATCGCTTGAGAAGTCAACAATTTCAGACTGGCAGAATTCAGATGACCATATCTCAAGTGCCAAAGTACACTTGGATTTGCAATAGCAATATTCGCCAGTTGAGCTCCCCCTGGCTGGCCAAACTTCAGGGGAAATAACCTGTTCTTGGTCATTGGTACCTGTGTGATGATTCTATTACCATTATTCTTGTCAAATATTACACATTTTCCCTCATCAAAGACAAGTTTATAATTCTTTTCCATCATTTGACCAACACTAAGTAGATTATGTTGGAGTTGAGGGGTGTAATAGATATCATTCACCTGTTTGATGCCTTCTTGTGTTGGAACCTCCATGGCTCCAATGCCTTCAACTGACAATGATTTATCATCTCCCAGCTTGATGCGAGATTTGTAGGTGGAATCAATTGTAGCAAAGAGTTCTTCTTTGCCACTCATATGATTGGAACACCCAGTGTCCAAGATCCAGGTGTCATTCAAATTATGATCTGATTGGCCATAAGAGAGAAAGAGATTAGATGTCCCTTCCTCTTCACCAAAATGGCCATACTGACTGCTTTGACTATTGCTTCCTTGTGAGGATTTGGACCAACAGTCATGAGCAAAGTGACCTGGTTTACCACAATTGAAACAAACCTTCTTTGACTTGTCACTTCCTCTTCCTCGACCTGGATTTCTTCCTCTACTTTGCTGATTGCCTCTGTTTTGACTTCCACCTCTGTTGGGGGATCCTCCTCTGCTTGGATTTCCACCTCTTGGGCTGTTCTTGCCTCTGCCTCTTCGTTGACCTCTACTTTGGCCTCTTCCTTCTTGAGATGTGAAGGCCTTGTCATCGCCTCCATAGCTGGTTGAAGGAGATTCTTGCAATCTCTCTTCATGTGAAAGTAGAGAACCAATCAAAGCATCAAAGGATAGTGCAAACAAATCCTTCGATTCTTCAATGATAATTGCAACATGGTTCCACTTTGGAAGAAGTGTTCTTAACACTTTCTTCACCATAGTCTCTGGCTTGATTTCATCTCCGAGAGTGATCATTTTGTCTACTACTGCTTTGACTCGCATGCAGTAGTCACCAACTTTTTCGTCTTCTTGCATCCTGAGATTCTCAAAATCTCTTTTCAAAGTTTGAAGCCTGACTTGCTTCACTTGATCACTCCCTTGGAAGCCTTCTTTCAAGGCCTTCCATGCCTCTTGAGCTGTTACACAGGATGCAATTCTAGGAAAGATGCTTTTATCTAGGGCTGCTTGCAAATGATACAAGGCAGAGGAATTATTTTTCTGTGCTTCTTTCCTAGCTTTTCTATCAGCAGCACTTAAAGTGGTCCAGTCAGTAGGAGAGGGTTCTGTGTAACCCTCTTCAACTACATCCCACAAACCTTTACCAATGAGTAAGGTTTTCATTTTTATGGACCAATATTCATAGTCACTTCCATTGAATTCTGGAATTGGAAGACTAGTATTTGAGGCCATGGCTACTGATTAGAAATAAACTTTGATTTGTCTAGTACAAGCAATTACAAAGAAAAGCAATTACAAATTCAAATCAAATCTTGCTTTTTCTACTCTCTCACTGATTGCTTGATCTTCTTGTTGTGGATCTTCAAGCACAGGATTCCCAAAGTTGTCGGCGATCGAGTCCTCGTCGTCGCTGATGAGGATGATTTCAGGGGCAACTGGCTCAACTGGCTCTGGCTCCAATATTTGAAGGGAATCACTATCGTTGGCTGGTTCCTGGGGTGCGATTTCCACTGAATCTGACTCCTCCACTCATTGTCCAAATATGTTATCCTCAAAATCGGCCTCGTAACCGAAATCAAGGTTTCTCTGGTGTGCTATGACAATGTTCTACAACTGACTGAACACAACTTGCAGTTCGTCTCTCTGAACTCTTTCATCAAATGACTCAATAGTCTCTCTTAGCAGAAGAGAGCATAATGCATGGTAACATCCGGTAGATCTGATCATCTACTCATCAATGCAAAAAAAAACTTCCTTAGAGCCTCTGAGGTTACAATTTTCACTCTTTTACAGTCGTTGAGGCTATTACAAAAAAATTTTAGCCTTGAACAGGGTTCCAAGGGCGGTCCAAAATTTTCTGGAAGCGCTAAACGGGTGCTCCGGAAGGCTTCCCGTCACCTTTTTTTCCCCCTTTTTACAATGCTTGCCTCTTAGGCTATTACACAATTTTGCAAGGTTTTTCAAGCCCCTTGGGCGATTTTACAATTTGCCTCTAGGGCAATAGGTTCACAATTTCTCTTATAAAGTTTTACAATTAAACTTTTAAAGCACTTTAATAATTTTAATTTAATAATAAAAATATGCTTTAAAAATTATTAAAAAAAACTTTTTTTAAAATAATTAAAAAGCATTATTTAAATTATTAAATTAATATTAAATAAACTTTAATAAAAGCTTAATGTAACTTTTTAAAAACCTTTGTCTTTTTGACGTTTTGCAGGTCGAACTCGCGACCACCCTCAACTTCGACAAGATTCTTCACCAATGCACCCCGCAACCCTTTTGAATATCTTATCCCGACTGCCACACTTTTACCCTGCAAGGTTGACGATTTCACAAATAAATAAATAAATAAACTTTTTCCAGGCGTTCCCGACGGGTTTTGAACCCGAGACCTTCTTCGAACAACAAAGGCACACTCGCCACTTGTGCTATGCCCATTGGCATGCGTACAATTCAAGGCAACTTCCTTATGAACATGACGCCCTCACGTTTTAGAAAAAAATAAAACACATTATCCCACATTGCCTGGGATAGAGGTTGTGGGAGGGAATAAGAATGTGAATGCACACATTGATATTTGATTGCCTTTGGGTAATCATCCCCTTCCAATATTTTGCTACGACTGTAACCAACCACACAATGACACCTCAATGCTCCTGCCAACTCGTACGCCACATCACCTGCCACACCACGTGAGACGCCAACTCAGACGCCACTACCTCTCACCTGCCATGTTAGTATTGAAGTGCATGCCACTCCACGTCAGTAGCTATTCCTCATATTGCATGTCGCTTCGTTAGCTCGCCACCTCAGCAATCAACAGCCAGTGCCACCTCAGCATTCGTGCCTCGATTTGCATGGAATCGAACCTCAATTTTTGTGCCACTGCATTGCATCAACCTCCACTTCAATCTACATGTCTAACAGTCCTACTGCCAGACTGTAGATCACTTCAAAAATTGGGCTCAATCTCTCGTTCTAGTTCCAACAACCTCCGTCAGAAATCGATTGCCTCAAAAATTATGCCCAATTGGACTGCGTACCCACGTTGCCCTTGTGCGGCCTTTGCCTACACCTACTCTGATACCATATTGAGAGCCCAAATCAGATATAGTTAAAACAAACAATTTTTATTATTCCAATTATTTATCGCCCAAACCTTAGAACACAATATATATTGCATATTACAACTACCCATGTAACAAATGGAAGAATATTAGGGAAGAAGGATTAGGGAAGACAGAGAGATAAGGGGATAAGGAGGAGGAATAAGTGGAGAGAATAAAGGAGGAGGAATAGAAGGAATACGGGGGAGGATAAAATGAATTTGCCGATATTTTTAGAAAAACAAAAAGCGTTCACACTAGAGCACTATTTCTAGCCAATTTTTCTCTTGAACGCATTCACACTGCAACAAAAATAAATATTGTTTTAAAAGAATAATATTAATGTTGCTTTTGTAAGCACTATTGAAGGTAGAGACAACAAGTAAAGAGGATACAACAGAGAATTCAAATATTGTGTAAATTTTATAGGTTTTGAAGGAGGTTAATTTTGAGTTCCAAAAAAAAAATATCTTAAAAACCTACACAAATTTTAGAACTAAAAGTTAGAACAGTGATTACCAAATAAGAAGCATAATTACTTGAAAAGTAGTGTTAAAGAAAACCAACAAATTAACTCACATAATAAAGAAGTTGTTAGAGTTAAGGTGCACTATGCCTTCACCTTGACACTTGTCAGTTTCACTTGACAAGTGTCATGTGTTGAATATAGGCTTATGCCTATATATTGTAACCTATTTTTATCAATAATTAATCCCCTTCAGTTTCTCCTCCTAACATTTGGTATCAGAGCAGGCTTTCCCTACCCTGTGAAACCCCTTGAGGGGGGATTTCCCTCATGGAAATCCTCCCTCCCCTTGATTTTTTTTTTTTTTTTTCCTATTTTTTTTTATTTTTTACCGAGGGAGTATGCTCTCCATCATTTGATGGATCAGAAACTAGATGGTCAAAAATATTAAAATTTGGGAATTTTTTTTATTATGGTGTTTCTGTTAAAAATCCTTGAGGGGGAACATCATTTGTCAAAGCCATTTGTTCAGAAGCTGAAAGTTCAAGTACATCTGCACGAACTATTGCTCCTTCACAAGCAGGCAATACACAGGGATCAGATTATGAAGCGAAGATTTCAAAGCTCATGGAGCTTGGGTTTGACCGGGCATCCGTGATTCAGGCACTAAATCTCTTCAATGGAAATGAAGAACAAGCTGCTGGTTTCTTGTTTAGGGGCTGAGAATAAATTGCTATATAGATGGTAATGATGCATTCGAGAGAGCGGCACAACATGGCGTTTGAGACGGTGGTGGAGGCGACGCTGGCGTATGACCGGGCTACGGATCTTGAAAAGGTGGAGAAGCAGCATTTGTTTTTACAGCAGCGCCCTTGTTTTTTTTTTCTCTGGCGAACGAAATCCTGCATTGGAGGACCTGCTGCAACGGATGACGCTGTTGAAAAACATGCAGGCAGTGTTTTTCATGTCGGAGTGTGGGCAATTTGGATGTGTTTTCTGCATCATTTGATCCTTCCTTTGCAATTTCTATGCCCTTATTATCAACCCCAGAGGACCGGATTTGATTCAATAACTCCTTTGCCCTCTCCGAACACTTCGGATCTTGGTTATAGGAAAGCACTGCCTCAAGCATTGCCGCGACCTCCTCCAGCTTGCGTTGCTTCATCAAACATATGCTCAAATTGCACGCTTTTTTTATCGTCGGGATCCATAAATTGAGCTTTTTTGTAAACGACCTCGGCAGCCCCATAGTTAAGTTGCTGCATGTATGCCCATCCCAGGTTACCCAGAAGTCGGGTAGTCTCCTGCTTTATGGACAGCTGGAATTTCTTTTCATGCGACCATACAATTTTTGTGGCTTTCCCACTAAACGCGATGCCCTGCTGAATCAACCGGAGCTTGTGCTTCAACAGCTCGATATGCTCATCCAACCTTCTGCATTTCTTATAAAGATCAATAAGCACATTGTCGAAAGACTCCTGCGCTTGTTCACAGCATCGATGTCTATATGATTTAATGGCTTCGATGGCTTCCAGAGGTCTGTTCTGTTGCTTCAGGACAATAGCCATATCCTTGAGAGCGCTGTCAATGCGGTCCCTCGCATGTATGGCTTTCCAGAACCAGGCTATGGCAGGAGTGTTTGGCTGAGAGACGTCGAGCAATTTTTTCTCTCACCGATGATGGTCGACGCCATGTTTTTTCGGGCGATGTGGTGGGCAATTTTGTCGTCGGCGAGGAAGAGCAGCAGCAGATTCGTGACATTTTGATTAATAAAATTATGTTATGTTTTTTTTTAAGGTTTCCAAGGCGGACGCGAGTGGGCGCTATTTACAAGATATGGTTCAAAGTCTTCGGCTCCCGATCTGATAAATTGTGCAACTACCGCCAAAAAAGTGGCAGACATATTTGACGAGGAGACATGGTCTTTTTGGTTGATAGATTGGCATGAAGGTTGTGGTGCTGGCCTCGGAGGATTACTTCGCGTGGTTCTGCAAGTGCCACCGGTTTTTTGGCATGTTCCTTTGTTGCATTGATGTACCAGTGGTGCCAGCTGGAGCCTGAAGTGATGGCGGGCAACTTTAATAGCTTTGCGGGCATGGGCCCATCCACGCCGAGGACTGATCATTAGAGATTGCAGATTTTTTGGAAATTCTGTGTTGAAAGAGGGACTTTCTTTTAACCACATATGGCAGATGTGGCGGTCATAAAATTTTGCTGACTATTCCTTTGTTTACAGTCTAGTTGTTGCCCATCAATTAATATTTTTTTGGCCCATCAAATGTTCCTTTTATTTTAAGGGGTCATGAACAAAATTGTATGGGGAATATTTTGACAAAGTTATTTTAAAAGTAAAGTAGGGGCAGTTGAAAACTTGGACTAGTGAAGTGGAAGGCCTAGATGATCCATGTAATTCCCCTGCGAGGGAAATTTTAAGACTTTTTTTTTTTATTCCGCCTGAGAGCGATGCCGCCATTGAGCGATGTTGTTTATTTTGCTGCCTAGAGAGGCATGCTATTGTTTTTTCCACATGATGAAGGCCCCTTTGATGGTGGAATATAGGGGTATTTATAGTCGTTGGAAACATTTTTTCGCGACGGACACAATGGTGGTGTCGTATTGTAATTTTGAGGCTGTTTTAATTCAGTTTTTTAGCCTCAAAGTTTTTATACCTTGGAGTGCACTCTCGATTGTACCCAACACTCCCGAGGTAATTTCATATGTGATCCTTGTACCTAGTGACCTTTTCTATACACTCGGCGAATGCAACGGCTGGTTACCCATACATTTCGGTGGGATGACATGGTCACCATAAGGACACTTATACTAGGGACTACAGACAAAGACACCCTAGACTCTATCCGAGGTTTTTTCCGGATCTACTTCTGAAGACTACAGACGAAGACACTTCAGAAGATTCTCTTCTTTTCTTCTTCTCCCCTCCTATTTGGATCTATGGCTCATTTTATTGTATTGAGTGCATTTTCGGCAGAGACCGACACTCTTATATGGCTCGTTTTTCCTTTCATTAGGTGCATTTTTCGGTAGAGACCGACACATTCTAGATTGAGTTCACCATGAGGAGGGATTTCATACTCATGGTGAATCTAGTCAGTGACCTACGAGAGGCAACATCCTCTGAGGATGACCTACAGAGGCAACAGACCCAGAAGTGGCTAACCCTGAGGCACCCATGATGACCCCGAGGCACTTAGACGGCTAACCCAGTGGCAACAGACCTGTGGAAGTGGCTGACCCTGAGGCAACAGACCGAGATGTATACATAGTGAATCTAGCATTATTCACAGTTGGAGAGCCAAGCGCAAAGAGCACGAGCCTAAGACCAAATCAGCAATAAGGAGGATGATAGGTTGTTTTCGAGAAGTCAACATTAAGGGGGAATGTTACCTAATGTTGACTTGCTTTGTTTTTTCTTTAGTTAGGATAGTGCACTTTAAGGGGGAATGTTAGAGTTAAAGTGCACTATGCCTTCACCTTGACACTTGTCAGTTTCACTTGACAAGTGTCATGTGTTGAATATAGGCTTATGCCTATATATTGTAACCTATTTTTATCAATAATTAATCCCCTCTCATCCTAACAGAAGTTGAGCAATATCAACTTGAATTAAGAAGAAGTATTGTAGGTTCAAGAGTGGTATCCAAAGAAGAAAGGAATAGCAACCATCAAATATGGAAGGAAAGGCCACCAAGTAAATGGATAAACCACCAAGTTAGAGAAAGAGAAGCCACCGGTTTGAATTTGAGCCACCGTGAAGAGCCACCTTGGAGGAACCCACAGAGTGTTGCTCTAGAGAGCCATCATTGAAAGGTGGAGCCACCAAGCCTAGGAGGAGGAGTAATATTTTCTAGAGAGTGGAGAGCCACCATGAGAGGAGTGAAATCATCACTTGCAAGTTCTAGAATGTAATAAATAGAAGAGACACCATTTAGACATTGAAAAAATATAAGGAAAATCAAATGTTTAGGTTTTATAATTGCCATAAGGAGAAGCAGAGTTGGCATCCATAATTTTCAATGCCGAGGAGACAACATTACATTGCTTTATTGGGAAGGCAAAATACGTTACACAGGTGGCCAAGTGTTGAGAGAGAAATAAGAACACAATCAAAGAAGATAGAACGTTACTAGGAGTGCGAAGCATTGAAAATTATTGTTCATAAGGTTGGTTGAACACTGTAATACTGTTCATGACACTTAACACGTGGAAGGAGGAACGTCATAAGCTATTAAGGAAGAAGAATCATTTTTGAACGTGTTATCAAGTGCATACACAACTATTGAAGTAAGATAGATATATTTGGTGCCATTTGACATTTGATATTCAGTAATCCAATAACCATTAGAGGAAGGTGCAACATCTAGGAGCACCTATTAATGCATGGGCACAAAATAAGTATGCACCACTACCACTACCACTACTACTACAACAACAAGGCTAAAGTATTTGAGTATAATTTGAGCACCTTGAAAATCTTGGGAGGATAGTTGACTAGTCAAAAGGGAGAGATAGCCGATTTTTAAAATAAGCGAGAGTATGATTGATAGGAGTAAGAGATCCATATGTGCAGTAGAGAAGAAGGGAAACTGATCAAGAGAAGGTCAAATATTTTTGACCAATAAAATTTACATCTCAATATTGGAGGTAATTTATTTTATTTGATTTTTTATTGATAACGGGTTTTGAAAGGGACCCAAAACATTTTACAATCCATAGAGGGGATCCCAAGCAGGATCAACCCAAAATAGGACAAGCCAAAAAGGGGCCCATGCTAGGTGGCCACAAAACTAAAAATAACAAGACAAAGAAATAAAAGGCTCGTAGGCTACACAGGGACCAAAAAGAAACAACCAGCTGACAGAAGAGATAATCCAAAAGAGCCAAATGTAATACATTACTCTCAGATATAATCTTCATCCTCGATTTCTTTGGGAGCATCCTCCCTAGTTTGGGTAGCTTTCTAGGCCTTTAGCTGGTTGATAATCTTGTCAACCCTAAGGAGCATTGATGTATCTAGCAAAATGATGTCATCTAGGTTTTGACATCTGGTACGCATCGTCCATTGGCTAGGCAAATATCACACCAGGGGATGGCCCTACCAGGGTCTTTTGCATCTTGCAAGTAGGGGAGGCATACTCAATTATGAAAATATTTGTAGAAATAACATTCTTACCCTTTACATTGGTGTAAAATTTAACAAGAGCAGAGGGTCTACTTAGAGTAGAGGATAAAACCCCCACCATTTTTTGCTTGCCTACTCTGCTAGGGGTACCAGTGTCAAAATCAATTAGCAAGCCATATGGGGTAGCTTCCAAGAGTGCTAGAGGTGAGCCTAGGATGGGCTCAAGAATAGTCGATGGGCCACTAGAATCGATGATACGTTGATCCGAGTTCTAGATGATGTAGTTGTAGATAATCAGGTGAAGACCCTGATGCTTAGGATAGGTGGATTTTCCTTTTTGAATGCTATCAAAAAAAATTCCATAGACCAGAAGAGATATTTAGGGATATTGATCAACTTCACATCCTTAAAATAGTTCAGTAACACCATGTGGAAGCTCTATAAAGGATATGGTGGTTCGTTAATCATTAGGTACTGCATAATTAGGATGAGCACTTGATTCCATGGTAGGGTAAGGTCTTCCCGGACAAACCCATTATCCTTCTTGGACAAAATATTTCCTTTGTGAAAAAATAAACAAGTTCCCCTACCATCAAATGCTTGTCCTAATGGATGATCTCCCCATCGTTAGGAAGCTCCATAATCTTGGCCAACAAGTCAATTGCAACTGCAAACGTCAATCCCTTTAGAGACACCATTCCACTATCCCAAGTCTAAACAAATTCCTTTCAACAGTCCATGGGATGCCAAAATTTTATCAACATTAGGATTAAGCTATAAGATTTTAGGTTCAATCAGTGCCAATTTCATCAACATTAGGATTAAGCTATAAGATTTTAGGTTCAATCAGTGCCATCTTGCTGCTATCACAATACACAAGGATGCTCACAGAGCAGGCATACACCAAATTACACCACTATTTGCACTGGGTTTGTATTTAAGAAACTAAGTATCGAATCACTTAAAAAACATTCGCCATCTTGCCAGGATGGTTTCATGCTACCGCTCTTGGACTGAGTTCTCGATCTGAGTCATTGATGGGCAAGTTCCACCCTAAAATATCTCGCCACACGAGCCTTGCCATACCCAAAGATGATTGGGTTTGTCATCTGAGTGTCAACTAGAAAAGGAAGCATTAAATACGGGATGATGATATGGCACATGTATTTTGGATTAGAATTACACTTAGTATTACCATGTTTGAAGTGTTGGTGGGTATCATCAGGTGTGGGTGAGTAAGGGCAAGCCGCATATCCAACCTTCCTCCACGTGGTGCCACCATACCAAGACCAACCTTATTTTATTTGAAATTGATTATATGGCTAATATAGGAGTTATAAGGTTGGATGAAAATATTATTTTCTAAGGTTAAAGTAAAATTATTCCATTTACTTGATTATTGGAGAGATAAGATATTGAAGTAATATTTGAAACCTTAGAAATATGATTATTGCTATTTGAGAAGTTTTATAAAGATTTAAAAATGATTTGAAGAATCCAAGGAATTAATTTGAAGTTTAATAATTTGATTGTTTGAGTTTACAAAATAATTTGAAATATTTGCAATATGATAAGTTTGAATAAATAAGGTTTCCTACATCAAATTAGGAATATAAAACTTGGAAATATCTTTTTATAGAATTTTTGAATTTGGAGCTATAAGGACTTCAACACCAAATTAGGGTTTGTGAAAATTAGAAACCATATTATTCAGATTTGGGAGATAAAAGAAATTCAACATAGGTTTTGAAAAACTAAAAATTGCATTGATATTAAGTCTCTTATTCAAAATTTTAGATTTATAAAGATTGAAGTTTTGAAAACTGAAATTCTTCAAAGTTATTTTTTGACAAGTCTAACTAGGGAGATAAAAGATTTCCAACATTAATATTAACAATTAAAAATTATCCTTAATCTATCATTCAAAACTAAGGAGAAATAAATAGTAGAGAACTTGAAATTGCATCTTTTTATTATTTGATAAACTAAACTAGGGAGCCATAAGGTAGTCAACCACAAAGGTCTAAAGAATTGAAAGGTGTATTACTCAAAGTAAAATAATTATGGATAAATTATCAAGATGGACATATCATCATAAGATGCAAAGATAAAGCACTCTTCATATTCCTTATCAATAGTGTAAAATCATTTTACAAAAGGATAATTTTATTATTCAAGATGGTAAGGATATTTGGTATATTGACTTAGGGGTAAGTCATCATATGATAGGAAACTTACATTGGTTTGACTATTTAGAGGTTACAAATAATTTTGGTCTAAAGCTAATATATGGAAAGAAATATTCAGTTCATGGAAATGGATGTGTAATACCTAGTGCATCTTACTCACTTTTTGTATTACACAATGTCATGTATGTACCAGGATTGACAACAAATCTCATTTCAATAACTAATTTAATTGAAAGTGGAAGAACAGTAGAATTCAAATATGTGAATAGGAAGAATAAGTATTTAATTAAAAGGTTAAATGATATAGAGGCTACTGGATCAATCAACAATGGAATATGCTCTTTAGATTCTATTGGTTTTTCACAAGAGCTTGTAATGGTTTAAGATAATACTAATGTCTTTTTTTGAGAGATAGACCACAGAAAACAAGGAATCATTCTAATATGGAAGTAGATGGAGGAATACAAGATTTAGATAAATAAAATGAGAGGAAAACAAAATATTGCAGTACAAGGACATCTACAAATCAAAGAAAAACGTGAACCTGAACAAGATGAAAAGTACCTACAAGATGAAGATCCATATTGAAGACTAAAGTCTTCAATAACCAAATAATGTAATACAAGGGGGTGTTGGAATATGTTACATTATTTGGTACATGCTAATGTACAACCTTGGGTACATATTTTGGATTAGGAGAGTGTCCTAGATTAGAGTGTAAGTATTTACTTTATGCATTGTAATAAATGCACCAGTATTATTAGAGTGTGCAAAGTATTTTGGTAATGTAAATGTGCATAGTAGTCCATGTGTACATGAGTCCATGGAGTAGGAAGATAAAGAGTATCTAGAAGAATGAAGGCCAAGAGTGCTCCATATGAAGATTCACATTCCATTATATATGTGTCTATGTGTGTGTGTAAGTGACATATATTATAGAATGAGAGTGTATGGAAGAATGATGTATTTGAGATCTTTATTCAATGGAGATACAATTTTTGTGAGCATTTGTTAATGGCAATTATATGATTTATTGCATAAGTTATTTATGAGTTTTAAATGTTTAGAATATTACCATTATCTTATATTTCATATTGCAACTTTATTTTAGATCTTGTGATTATTTTATATTGAGTATTTAGCTTCAAAATCTAACCAGCATGTAGAAGCATGCATCCTCTCCTTGGGAAGTGATGACACTCTTACGGCAAAGGTATCCTACCAAAGATTTGAAAATTGCACATACATGAATTCATGCTAAAAAATCAACCAAGGCATGTGTACAAAATAAAAAATTGTAAATTTTAATTTCAAACTTGAGCAACTTCCTTCTATCTCTATTGACAAGGTATTGTGTATTCCCTACAAGAGAAAATAAAGATAGGATGTGGATTTTGAATCTATGTAGAAACCTCAATGACAACAAAATAAAGAGAAAAAATGATAGAAATTATCCAAAACTATTGAAAGGTTGAATGGTACAAAATATGGTGAAATATCCTCTTTGCCTCTTATGCAAAAAATTCTTATGGATTTTTGAGAAGTAGTTTTCCCTAGAATTCAAAATAAGAATTATCAGCTCTAAACAAGCTTTCTACATGATCAAGAAATGCCACTTCACACCTACTCTGATACCATGTTATATTTCACACCTTTTTTAGTAACGAATACAAGCAATCTATTCACTCATATATTATACATAAAGCAAAAGATAAAATTGGTGGGTGCCTTTGAGCACCTTAAACAATTATTATATTATCCGTGGATAATAATCATGTCACTCTAGGTTTGGGGGTTTGGTTGGTTGGTAAAGTGCCTCATTTGGAATTTGTAACCTTGATTTAAATAGAAGGGCCTCGTAGTACTAGAGGGCATGTCGTGTCATTACCGTAACTTCTTCGTTACTAGGCCAAATCCAACTTGCAATATTTAAATCCAACTTGCAAAATTTAAATCTAACGGGAAATAATAAAGTTAACTGTGTAAAAGAAGTGCATAATATAGAAGACCACAATACACAAAGTCATTTGCAAATCCAACTATTTTGAATTCACTATTACTACAGAGAACTGGAAGTGTTTTCTCGCAGAAATATCTATTTTTTCCAACCCCTTACAATGCAATTTTTCTTAGTATTTATAGAGGTTTGTGCCTCTTTCATTGAATACATCAAATGAGTCATCATTTCTTATAAATCTTCTTTCAGTAGACACGATCCTAAAAATGGTTTGAGATGATAGCATTCAGGCACCGTAGCATTAAATTTGAGTCACCTCCATCTTCTTAGAAATCAAACACGAACTTCAACAATTTACTCCATATTCAATTTGCTTTGGAGAGGGAGTAAAACCTTTGAGAAGATGTTCTTGAAAATGATAAAAATGCTTCCACTTCGTCACCAACATTAAATTAGCAGCAGTTACTCAAAGAAAATATTCAACTGGAAAAATCAAGCTCTAAAATTACCGAAGATGATGGCAATTAATAATTAAAATTTACCCCATTTAATTCTACTCATGCCTCTGGAGAAATTTAATCACATGTGCTAAAAAACAAACAACATTCACTTTCAAAATATATTCTCCGCATCTATCATGACGTTCACCCCTTTTACTTGAGTGTAAGGGTGAAAACCATTTAAAAATTGTCACTGCCCAAACTTTATCTCTCCATGTCATTCGCCTTTAAAAATAACGAATAGATCCATCGTGAATACTTTAAAGTGAACATGACGCATATTGAAATCATGTTCGCCCAAATGAGGGGCGAACACCCACTTAAGGGGCGAACACAATGTGTTCCTTTTATTCTCCTTTTTGTTTGGTGCATTCCTATTTTTGGGGCATGTTTGCCTTTTCAATGGATGAACGTGACGTTCACCCTTCCAATGAGGCGAACGTATTTGCATTTTTCACTTAGCCAATTTTATTTTGTCTCAAAGCCTTCAATTTCTTATTGTCACTTTGCCTTTGAAGTGAAATCATTTTTATCTTTTGATTGCTGCTATGGATAATTTGACGGAGTGAATTCGAAGCGGATTTCCAAGTCACAATTTGGGGCTAATTTATTTATTTTCAGAATGAAAATTTACATAAAAACTGAAATGACTGCAATGTTTTTAAACATTCTGAGCAAAATATGAAATCATGAATTTTTTACATTACAATGAATGATTTATTTAAAACCAATGTGGCATGGTGTAAAATTGCCAACAATAGCTTATGATAATGGCACTCAATGTCCCATGTACTATAATTTTTAGATATATATATGATATTCATTTTTCCTTTGCAACATTTATTGTATCTATGTATGATTGTACTTTACCTTATTTATTTTATTTATGGCATTTGCATATAATTTATATAGCATTCAATGAAATACATCAATGCGATAGCATGTATGATTTGTGTAGAATTTAGTGTATGAATTTTATAAAATTTAATTGATCTAGAGCATAAAATACTTGGGTATCATTTTATGACATGCTCATCACATACTACCTCCCTGGAGGATTGGCCATGCATGACTTTGTGTGCCGACCATACATGCCACTAAAGTAGGTAAGATACATGTAGTATCTAACACGTCAAGTACCAATAAATTTACTTATCTCTACAATGGGATAGGTTAAGAAAAATGAACCTACACCATGTATAGACACAAATATTTGATCCCAAACCTAAGAAAACTACTAGACAAGCATAGTTGAACACTATGATAGTCAATTGTGTCCACCCACTACTAGGAGGTTGCCTAGGGGATGCAACCAATATAATGAATGACATTGATGATGGATGCATTTCTTGGCAAGGGACACCCACCATGAAAAATGAAGAAGAAAGATAACATCAAGAAAATATAGGCTATATATGCTCACCCTAAGGGAGAGAGATCCCATGGAAAGGAAATTCATCGTGTCTATTAGGACCCCATTCTAATATTATTATGCAAAAAAAGATGTAACTATGTATTTAGAAGTTTCTAGGTTGGGTCCCCACTTCCAAGTGAAACTGACCTTTAAGTAGTAGGTTAGGGTTAGATAGCTCAAATAACTATTTAGGGTTTAATCTATTTTTTGTATTATAATCTATTTTGGGAAAATTATATTTATATATTGCATTGTAAGAAAGGGAAGATATCTAAAGAATTATATTGTAAGAATCATTTCCAATAAGGGGGTTACCCACTCAATGTGGCTAGTGACTCTGCACTATGATTCTATTTTGATCAATAAATTTGCTAAAAAATTATTCCACATTACAATATTTTATTTTATTTCCATTAAATCTACAATTATTGTAATATTTGTGTGGATGTGTTTATTTTAATTAGAAGGTTCTTAATGATTGGTATTAGAGCACTTTGCAAGGCCATGTTTTGCTATAGAAGCATCAATATTTCAAGCACTTTTCATTATCATGTTTCATTGTTCATAACTTGGATCCTAATTTTAGCTCTTTATAAGTACCTACATTAGGCTAATAACCTCTTACATGATTGGTTGCAAGTACCACTCATTTAACTAGGGTAAGTACTTAGGCTAAAATTTTTCCTAAAATTCATGTTGAGTATGCTAGGAACCCTAGAGTAGCTAGTTTGAGTGTGTTGTCAATAAAGGGCCAATGATCCCACATCCTATTTAGTAGTATTTTACCCTAAGAGAGTATACAAAGAGCTATTATTTAGGGATAAACCCATGGCTGATTTATTAGAAATTATGACCTAGTGGAAATACTTTTGGTAATCAGAGAGTGATACTCAAACAACCTCTATGGCTAGTGAGATTTACCTTTAGCGACTAAACAAGTTTTTATAGAGTTGTTTCATTAATGGATTGAAGGATGCTATTAAGGTAGAGGTGAGAATGTTCAAACAACAAACCATGATTTAAGTTATAGGTTTGGCCAAGTTAGCAGAGAAAAAAATTATTTCTCAAAGATGCATATCCACATTTTCATATAATTGACCCCCAATTCCATCTAAATTAGTAGAAATTTTGGGAAATAAATCACCATCCATCAAGTATCTCACTCAAGAAGAAATGGAATCTCATAAAGCACAAGGGTTTTGTTATAAATATGATGAAAAAAAATTCTCGATGTGGACAAATCTGTAGTAAATGAGTCCAATGAAGAGGAGAAGGAGCATCAGGAAGAAGAGCATCTAAACAAGCCAAATTCTCAAGAGGAACCTTAGCTAGAAGTTTTAATCCATGTTCTAGAAAGAACATATACTCCTTAAAGTATGAAGGTGATAAGATATTTCAAGGGCCAAAGAATCATAATACTTATTGACTTTGGCAGCACACAAAATGTCTTTGATCCTCATTTGGAAAAAAGGGCAAATTGTTATATAAATTCCTATAATTCCTTTGAGATTATAATAGCCAATAGATGAACCTTGCTATGTAATGATAAGTGTAGAAATGTTAAGGTACAAATAGGTGAATACAATCTTAAGGCAAAAATGTATTCCCTTTCCTTGGGAGGATGTGATGTTGTATTGGGAATAGAATGGTTTAGGACCTTGAGTCCAATATTATCATTTTTGTTTTGTTGAACTATGGATGGAATTTAGTTACTAGGGAATAAAGTATACTCTGAGGGGGATGAGCATTGGTGCTACCCAATATTTTTCCTCATATAGAATGGAAAAGCTCCTAAACAAGTCATCGCATGGGATAGTGGATCAATTGTTTACTATACTAGTGCCAAATAAATGAAATAAGGTAGCAAAATGAATTACAACTTCTCTTAGAGGAATACATGTCTATTTTTGAAGAGCCCAAAGGTCTACCTATAGTGAAATTTCATGACATGAGGTAAATCCTACCAAAGAGAAGAAGTTTTGAGCAATATTGTCACCCAAATCTAATTTTGAATTAAGTAAGATGAGAGGACCTAACACCCTTTTAATTTATCAAGTAGTTGATATTATAAAAATTCCAAACATGCTAACAAGGGAAATACTTTGCCAAAATATGCTAGAAAATTCTAAAATCCCTATGACATGAGGCTATGATAATCAACTATATTAAATAGATATGGTTTCATAGCCTTTTTGATGGAAACTAATCCAAAAATCACCATTGGTAAAAGTCTTGGAGCATTTTTTTAGTGATAGCCAAAAGGGTTCTACCTTTGGCAATATTTTGTCCCATATAGTGATTATAAAATCATCCATTATCTAGATGGGTGGGTTCAAAAATTGAAATTCATTCCACATATTATGGGGCATGCAATGATTGTCCAATAATGGCCCTAAAAAAAACTTAGGAAAACTTAGGAACAATGGGGGAAGAAAGGGGACTTGAGATGTTCAGTCAAGGGATCATTAAGATAAGCTCATATTTTTATCATGAAGAGCTTTGTACTTAGCAATTATAAAAACACAAGCATCATATAGGTTTCAAGTTATGAAACCTTTGCATATTATATAGGCTTACTGGTCCATATGAAGGACACCCTAGAAGATTGTGGAAAAGAGAAAAAGGAAGAAAATTAGACAAAATTGGACACAGAGACAAAGACAATATCTTAAGAATAATAAGTTCTATAATCCCTATTTAAAGGTAACTTTGGAGCATCAAAAATAAGCAAAGAGTGGGTTGGCAAAAAAAAGGCATGCTCAATAAGTTAGAAGCTAGAACTCTAGCTAGCATTCAAACTTGAGGGACATGTTTGAACTCGTAATTATTTAAATAGTTTGTTCCAAAACTTAAGTAAAGAATTTTGGACTTAAATTTGCTTAAGGTTTGTATGTTCTTTCAAGCTGGAAAATTTTATCTGGACTATCTTAGTTTTGAACCTATAAAGGAGGAAAGCCAAAACTTTTTTGAGTTGACATAAGTAAGGGGCTTCAAAACTTATAGTAATATGAAGATCTTATAAGTAAAAAAGTGTTCAAGACTATAAATAAAACATGTCAAAGTATGTTCCTACTAAAACCAATAAAGTGCTTTCAATACCCTGACATAAATGATAATCACTTAGAATTTGAGCTAAAGTCTAGAAAGCAAAGGCAGACCAAAAATTTCTCACAATGATGATAGCTCAACCTCCAAAAGGTTCAAGCCTAGTGAGAAGGCTTGCATTAAGCACAAAGAGCAATATAGAAGTAAATAAAAAGAAACAACATCCTATACCAAAGTTTATTGGTAAGAAATATGACATTAGCATCTATAATGTCTAGCATACCTACAAAACAACATTGCATAAAACATGGCATACCCATAGATAAAATAGTTATGTCGCATGGCCTTTGTTAGAGCCTAAAAATAATAGCCACTTTGTTTAAGCATAATGAATGATCTTGCAAATCATAACTACTTGACAAAAGAAATGTTGAAGTTGTCGAGTGGTGCCAGCTCACCCCTCATCATGTAGAGTCATTTTTCCTCATGACTATACATAGTGTTTAGCTTAATTTTACCATAGAAAAAGCTATAAATAGGGGAAGACCCCTCATTGTAAAGCATATAATATTTCAACGTTTTCCTATCATAGGATGTATGTTTATGATATTCTAATATAATTAAGAGCTATTTGACTTACATCAATTAAAGCATGAAGAAGTTCTTGGTCCAAAATTTTCCTAGGTGGATGAATTGCACCCTTAAGACCTTGGCCAAGATTTGAAGACCCAGAATAGCTACTAACTAAATTAATAAAAAAGGTGTAGACTAAAGAAAGAAATATGTAGGGTTAGAATCTAGAACTTAAAATGATCGATATTCAACAACATCAAGAGACACAAGACATGATATTCTCGCACTTGAATCTTAATCAAATTTTCTAACAGACCAACTCTCATTTACCAATATAGGAAATTTAATCAATTAAATATGTCCCTCATCAAGCATTCTAGAGATTGAATAGATAGTAATCCAATAAAAATCTAGTTATCAAAATAACTTTGACATAATACACTATTCATTTTTTTTAATAAAAAAGTTTAACAATAGAATGAGCATACATACATGTTCAATAACAATTTCAAAGAGAGGCTAAACCATAATTCAATATTTATTCCAAAGCACATAGTATAGTCATCATACAGATTATGCAATCGTAAAAGCTAAATAATTGACCATTTGAATGCATATATATAGTCTTTACATTACCTTTTTGTTAACTTGGTATGATTACTTTCAAAATGAACTACAGGTCTATCAAGTTGAGTATAGCGTGTGTGCAACACTTTTCCAACTCCTTCTAGTAACTATGATGGTTCCATATTACTTATATGGATGGAATTGATTTATCCTAATAACGTGGTGTCTCATGTGTCTCAAGTTGGTTCATGAGATCATTTGTTAGTTGCTTTATTATATACTACTTTATGACTGGTCTAGCTACATTAGGATAGGTGTTAAATGGGGAAGCCTTTGGTTGTTGAGATTCTCTAATAATGGATTATGTTTGTTGGAGTAGGTTTGGGCTCTTTGGCATCCTACCAAAATAAATATCAAATATTTGGCCTTCGTCCTCCAACACTTGAACAAATTTGTACTTCTATTTGGTTGGATGCCAAACTTTTTTGTTGCATGAAATGAAGTTTACACCCAAAATATTTTGACCTTGTCTTCCAACATTTAGCTAAATTTGCTGGTTTGATATTGTACAAAAATACTATATTCGTATTTGATATCAACAAGCTAGCTTACGCATTTGACCCTTCTTACCTCACAAAATTTTTATAATGTGTTTGCACATGGTTGATAAATCAACCCACATTATTGGTGCTTTTCATGGGTTTCTACTTGTTAAAATAGAGAACCCATTATACCTTATCCATTGGGCCTAGAGTCACAAAAAAGGAAATAAAAAAGGATTAAAAATGTTTGAATATAGGCCATCCACCTAAATGTAAGCTTCAGTTGCCTTAGATATTGAAGTTCTAGAATTATCACTCAGTTCCCCTTGCGTTTGATCAGTATCCTTTGATGTTTTACCTTGCTACTCACCACTGGCTCCCTGAAAAAGCTAAAACATTTGGCATGCTATACCCTAAAATATTTTTGTGGAAAGATCCATCTCCTAGAGCCTATAGAAGATATTTATTAATCCAAGGTTTCTTTTATAGGATGGATTCCTATATTTTTAGGCCAATTATTAGATATTCATATGCATGGAAAATAACCCATCCAAAAATTTGCTCTTCAATGACTAATGCAATCCATATATCAAGATCTTCCTCATTATTTGTGATAGATTTAAGTTGGGCTTTGAGTTTTTGTTGGCTATGAAATATACCTACCTCATCCTAGAAACTTAGGAAGCCAAAAGCTAATATTTCATCAATCAAAAGCCTCATCATTTTTTCTTTTATTTCTAATGTTAGAATCAAATCTACTGCTTCTTAGGCAAGCTTGTAATTTTCAACTATTTGTCTTGCCCAATGGTCTACTTCATCTAAGAACCTATTTTAAAATTATAATCTTGGAGGGTTGGCTCTTTTTTTAAGGCTCTTAAGCATTGCATCTACTTGCTACAACTTTTTAACTATTGCTTCTTTTATCTTGTTAGATTCAATTATGGCTTCCCTCATGATTTTGGTATTATATTTCAAATATTTTACCAATGGTAAATCTTGCATGGTTATATTAGTGATCCTATCCTAGCTTTTCTTTTTGAGTTGGATCAATGTTTCTTGGGAGAAGTTAGAAGCCTGAGCCTTGTCTTTCTCTCCTAGATCCAACTATACTAATGTGAGTTAATATTCATATGAGTTTAATGTTGCATTAAGGTTTTGCAACTCCTTTTTCTATTCTTGGAGGTTCTTATCTATTTATTATAGTTGCTCTATTAGATATTGTATTTTATTCTTTCTTGTAGTTGCATTAAAGTCAATTTTTTACTCAATTGTTGTTTGAGATCATCAACTTCAACCTAAAGAGCATTTTTTCCTTTTCTTCCTAATCCAATATTCTTTTTAGTGTATAAAATTTGTTTTGTAGCTCTATATTTTTCCTTGGTATTATGTCCCTATAGATATAATGTATCAACTTCAACATGCAAGGCTCTAAGTGTGTCTGCCCTTAGAATTCTTGAGATATCAAACTCCTACTTCTTGATGTTGTAATCAACTTCCGTCATTTGTAAAGCTGGTTTGTTTACTTTTATCGAGGTAACTATTATGAGCCACTTATTAGAAGTTATATCTACAACATGGAATGTTCAAGCATTTGGTCTTTTCTTTTCATTTATAAGTCCTTGTTCTTCTATCAATTTCTAGCAACTAGTCTCATACTCCTGAAGAAGGGGAAAAAAATTGGGAGTTGATGAATATAGACAGGGGATGCAACTATAGCTAGTTAGACTATGGGAAATGATGATAATAGAGTTTTAAGGTGAAAAATATGCATGGAAAGATAGAATTACGAATGTTTGAGAGTCTTATGTTGCTCGTGCATGGGAGAAATGATATGATATCTTCAACTAGTGGTGGATTTTGAAGCACCATTTCTTTTGGAAGGGATGGTGCTAAAGTTATTTTTTATGGAGGAAAATATGGAGGGAGAGGCAGAGTTTTAGAGGTAGGGCAGAGGATAGAAATCATACCTGATCCTTGCACTCTTAGGTGTCGCTCTTGATTTTCTACTTTAACCTATAGAATGATTGACATTGTCCTCTAGATCTCTTATAATAGCCATTGCATATTTAATATTCTTAAACATATCTTATTAGTAGTCCTTTAGATATCCATTTATTTTATCCTTTCCTCTAGAATTCCTATAGTGGATATGCTTAGTGATATCAACATGAAGCTCATTTAGACCAAGAGTAGTCAGGCCCATGATTTATTTAATGAGGATCTCTTTCCATGTCATATCTATTATTTTTATCCCTTTTTCTCGTAACTCTTGATCCATCATTATAGAACTTTGTATTTGAACCTAGGGTTATGCATAAGGGGTTGGAATCGAAATATACTTGTAAAAAAATGGTGAATCCTAAGCAAATCAAATCAATCATCTTCAAACCAAAATTTGAGGCATTTGAATTCCTATAAAGTAGGGTCATCCTTGGGCCAAAATATTGATCTAGTAAATCACCTTATAACTTCATAAAACCATCACCATTCGATCAGGATCGAAAAGATCTTTCCAATGAGTACAAATATGCCTATGTTTAGATATATATTATGGCAAATTGACCCTAAGAAAAAATTGGTCCTAAAAATGGGCGAATGAGACGACATCGAGGGTGCTCATATTCGCCAATTTTCAATTTCGGAAATCCTAATATTTACCCAATTTACGAATATTCGCCACTATGCATAAACCTGTTTGAACCTCATGAGTATGTTTGGTTTGAACCTCCTTTTGAAGGATTTTGAAATTTATTACATAGTCAAATATTTCTTTTGATCCTTAATCTACTCTAGAACCTAATTGTACTATATGATGTTGATCTTGAGTATGAATTTACACTTTCCCTTCTTCCTCAAATACGTATTCCTCCTCTTCATCAACGTTTTCCTTAATGAGATTGGGAATTAGTTCCCCTTTATGTGCAACTATCCATGCATCATATTCTTCATTGAATTGCTTGCTAGAGCTAGTGTCTGAAGTGCTAGGATAAACCTTCTTTATATTATCCTACTCACACCTCAAAATCCACCATTCTCTAATATTTTCTCTAGACCATTTCAATTCATCCTAAATTTATTCAATAAGTTTGTTTCTTGTTTTGTATTCTTTGTTCATAGTTAGGTCATATGGTTTTTTGAAAGGATGGGACCTTCTCCAAGGGAGACATACCTGAAATTAATTTACATTGAGGTATGGTGCTTGTTCCTTTGGATTTTTTTGAAAGCTTCAATTTTTGTCCAAGGAAAATGGTCAAAATTTGGTGCTTTAGTGTTCAATTCCTTCAATTTGACCTTAAAAGTTTCTTTCAAATCATAGATCCATAAGTGTGGTACCACCAATAGTTGAAAACTATTAAGATTTTTATTTAACATTCTATTGTGGTTTCAATATATGATGGTGATAAGACTAAAATGATATGGGTATTCATAAGTAATGACCTTTTTTATACCAGCGTCAAAATATTCATCTACTCCATCTTATTTTGTTTTTTATTAATAGGTTAAGAAGGGGATTGAAAGGGCCCCATTCCTTTTAGATAAAATTCCTTAGAAGCAGATCATAAAAGGTGAACAAAACCTAGTGCAAAGTCCATCTAAACTATTAACAATCATAAAGAACTAACCTAAAGTGCCTGATAAAAAATATACATACTACACTACCAATAACAAGAATAGCCAGACAACAATTGAATTTACATACATAACAGTCTACCACATATAGACTCGGACACCCATAACAGTTTACCCTAAGATTTGAACCCCAAAATATCCATTAGAACTCCATATATTGGTTAGAACTCCATTGCAAACACCCAGTTAGTTACATATTATGGGAGTAGATAAGGGTAATCAATAAAACCATAGACTCTAATAAAAGTACTATTTCATAAAAAATACTAGTCTCCAAGCTCATGCCTATCACTTCATATTTTTTCTTATACACTAGGGATAACCTAAGAATTTTACCATAAATGCAAGCAAGAGATGGCCCTAAAAACAATCGATTAAACTCCAATATGACTTGGTCTTCCTAAACACAAGGGTCCAATAGACTATTGGTAGAGGTACTTCGTTGTCTTCTACCATCTTAACTTGTAAGTTTGGCATGTCACCTACCATGAAATATAACATTGTCCTTATTATAAAACCTAACCTATTCTTCAATATCAATTATTTTAGGAGTTATACTTGGGTGAGCTCCAGCTACAAAGGCTCATGTTAGATATAATGTTGAACAACCTTTATCCTATTACGTTGTAGACCAATATGGTTTTTGGATTGTAACTTTTTGCTATAGATTTAATTAACTTAGGATAAGGGTGTATAAATCTTGGTATGTAAGGTGAGAAATGAATTCCAAGTAGCAACTTACACCATTTTTGATGAGAAATTTCTCCCCTTTTCTCTATTGCATCTCTAAAAAAATTCAACATTTGATCATGATAAATGTGTCATGAATTTAACTCATATGGTTTTGAAGCTTTGTGGTGCTCTTCTAATTTTTTTGTCCTTCTTTCAATGTGCCATAGCTGGAAATATTTTGTAATTCTTTAGCTTGAAATTCTACCTCAAACAATACTTAGTTGCTCATTTATAGAAGGCACCACCCCAACCCCTATTATTATAGAGAAAAGTTAGAGATAATGAAGTTGTTGGTACTTTAATATCAAAGATTTTACTATTACCTAGTTTTTCATGAAAATATTTTGTCAAAAATATCAGATTGTGTGAGTGTTTAGGGTGCATGCCAAGTTAATATCTACTTAGCCTTTTAGCCAATAGGATTTAAGGGATTTCAAAATTGAGTGGCTAGTAGATTTTTTTGATCACTTAGCATTTATCTAGGTAAAATAGTTGTGGCCACTATTCACATATTTATAGGTATCATTATATATAGCTTAGGGTACACGCTTCTAAGCATACTGAATTAAATATTGGCTATTCATCGAGATTGGAAAAATATGGACATCCATGTCTGTAAGCTCCTACGTATTTAGTGCTTTTGTGCCTAAAATTAAATAGGGTCCAAACCATAATGATTATACCTTGTCATGCTTTCCTAGCTTATCTTTCTTTACATCCTATTTAAATACCAAGTCACCCTCAAATAACTTTGGGGATGTTCTCTTAAAAATTCATATTTTTACAGTTGCTTGATGTTGTAAAAAACTATTATGCACTTCTTCCCTTTTTTATTCTAGCAACAATAACTTTGTCATCCTTATTTCAATTGGCCTTGTATTTTCTAGATTTGTTTCATCTATAATCTTTAAGGCCAATAACTCTAGATGTATTGGCAACACAACTTCCTTCCAATAGACAAAATAATATAGAGTGGTTTTTAGATACTTCTTAACCATAATTCTATCTTCTCGTAATGTTTGATTAAGCATCAAATGCCACCTTTTTTTATTGTTACCAATATTTCTTTTAATTATTTTAATCAAATTATTCTTTGTGGATTTTTCTAGCCTATTTTTTTGTGGGTAATAATTAGAGGAAGCATTCCAAATTATACCATATTTTCTATAAAATACTATGGTCCTAGCCCCTATGAATTTTCCACCATTATAAGAGACTATTGTAGATGGGATCCCAAACTTAGTAATTAATCTTTTCAAAAAGTTGATGATACTATCTTGGTCTACATGATTGGTTGCTTCTACCTTAGATCATTTGGTGAAATAATCAGTTGTTATCAAGATGATTTTTTGTCAAATGGATGAAATTGAATTAATTACCCTAGTAAAATCTAAACCCCATTACTGGAAGGGCTCCTTTGCAATAATTGGTTGAAGGGGTAGTGCCAAGTTTCTTATTTTTCTAAAAAAGATCTGAAATTTATCACAAGCATGAGTAGCTTTAAAATCATCAACAATCAAATTTAGCTAATAACATCCAACCCTTGGGATTTTAGATGTTGTAGTTTGACAAAAATAATTCCCACCTGAGAAGCCAACATGAAATTCATCCACAATTTATTTTTCTTTATATGTATGTATACACCTTAGAAGTAGGCCATCAAAATTTTTCTTATATAAGATGCCATCAATCATTACATAGTTTATAGTCTATAATTTATACCTTCACCTTTGGAAGGTTTTAAATCCCTCCAAAAATTTATTAGTCTGAAGAAATTTGATTAATTAATCTACCCAACTATCATGTTTCATCTAGCCCTTTGTTGCCTATAGTTCTTATAGTTCTTCAATGATAATATTTACCCTTGATATTGCAGAGTTAATCAAATATTCACAGTAAGCTCTTCCTCTAACCAACTTGGTAGGTCAGATTTCTACATCATATTCTTAGATTTTGAAAATTCACATGAATCTCTATTCACCTAACTCCCCTTGCATTATGAAGCTTCAAACATCAAAGTGTACAATATATACTAGTATTTTACATTGATATATATAGTGCCTTAACTTTTTTAGAGATTTCATAAGAGTAAATACCTATTTTTAAATGAATTTATAGTGCTCTTTGTAATTATGTAGTCTCTAACTTAGAAATGATATGGGTCATTCATTATGATCTCTATCCTTTTGAGTAAGCATAGTTGCATAGCTTTCTTCTATACCAAATACATATAGAATGAAATCTCTCTAATAGTTTGGATTGGCCAGTACTGAGGCTTTGGTTATGACCTCTTTTATGATTTCGAAAGTGTAGACACCTAAAACGTATCATATTAAAATTTGTTCCATGTTAATATTTAATAAATTTAAATTGTGCTAATAAATTCAATGTAACCTTAGAAAGATTAATCTTGGCCCCTTTTGCCATCCTAAGCACCCTTCTACGCCCATGGTCATCATAATACAATCCCACTATCCTAGCCCATATTTCATATTATTATAGTCTAACATTAACTCCCCTCTCTCCTCCAATTCTCTGCTCATTAATGCACATGGGTGAGTATTATCTCCTCTCATGGTACATTAATGTAGCATGTCATAATCTAAATAAAGAATACAATGACTTGTCTCTCCAGCCGAGACCAAGTGGAGAAATTTAAGATTCTTTCCTACTCTCAACCATGTCATTTATCCACCATGTGATTCCCACTCATCACTTCCCTCATCCTTAGAAAAAAATATAAATAGGTTCTCATATCTTTAATGAAATGTGAGTAGGAGACACATGTAATATAGATGCACCATGTACAAACAAGATTTTCTATTTTACATTTTGGCAATCATGGTGGAACCTTTATAACCCTTAATCACATATAAGTATTTTGATTTCATAGGTTGGAAATCAAAGATATCCTATTTGACAACCCTAACAATGTGATCCACTAGTTGTGCTTACCTCATCGACCACTCCCCATGTGCAGGGAGCTCCTCCTCCATTCCTTGTTCTTATGTTAGAGGGTCATCATACCCACAGTCTAAATATGGCATCAGTTAATTTATCGATCTATGACCTCAATCAATAGTCTCTAGCTCATTGTGAGGCTTTGAATGCCATATTACAGTCTATAGATATAGAAACGCATAACCCAAATTCCTTTGCCAAATTTTTGGGTAGCGTGAGGACCTACATGTCATCCTCTATCATCTTCTATGGTCATGAGATAAAGACTCTTGAGGTTGTAGGGCCTAATCCCCCTATGCATATAGTGGCATGTATAGATGGAATGTTTAAGCGTGTTCTCATTGACACTGGCTCTTTTCTCAACATAATTTCTTTAGTTTTCTTATTCCATATTAAAATCTCCTCTAGCCATCTTACCACTCCTAGTATTACCTTGTGGGTCTTTAATGACATGTTGTGCTCAACGCTTGGTAAAATTGTCCTTCTTGTTCAAGTTGGCATGAATACCATACCCACTTTTTGTTATGCTATTGGAGGTGAGATGCAATATATTGTGATCCTAGGGTGACCATGAATCAAGGAAATACAGTGTGTTCCCTCTACTCAACATCATTGCTTGAAATATGTTCAAGACATGTGGGTGCATTGTATTCCCATTTATGAGGAACCTTTCAAGTACTATAACATGGTCACTCTTTTGCAAGGTCTAACTCTCTCATCTACCCATCATTCACACTAACCCACCTATTGTTGCCACCTCACTCTAATCACACCTATCCTTTCCACATCACTTCTACACCTCACCCTAGTCACACCTACCCTTGACACCTCATTCCTACACCTCATCCTAATCACACCTATCCTTGCCACCTCACTTCTATGCCTCACTCTAATCACACCTACTTTTCCATCTCTTCTCTTTTTTCTCCAAGTGGTAAATCTCCAGGCTTGTCACCTTATCTACCCTTTCCACTTGGTTTTCCTCCCTTTCCAAGTCATCTCCAATAAACAACCATCCACAAATTCTGTAAAACCCCCCTCTTATTCCTTCATGGGCATGCAACAAAGTTGAACATTATTGAAATTCTATTAAAATGTTGAGTGAAAACCATGTGAGCACAATCATTCCCTATTGCCATAGTCCTATTATTTATATGATATCAACCATGGCATGTGTTTAAGACTCTTTTCATGCATGCATCATCTTTATGTAATTTCCAATAATCAGGAGATCAAATTGGCTCCAAATTGCTACTAGAGATAATTTCCATCTTGTTAAAGCAAATTAGCAAATTTCATCACGATTCAATCATCATGGGTCGACCATCATGCCCTTAAATTTCAATAGTAGAGACCACTAGACCCCTGGCATTTTGTAGTCAGGACCACTAGAGCCCTAGTGGTTACACATCATGACTTGTAGAAAGCATAAAATCAGCAACAAACAAGAGTAGATAGATAGTAGAAGGTGAGTAAGGTAAGTTTTGCTTGTGTTTTATGATATTTTTATGCAATATCATCATTTTAATTCCATTTTTAATGCTTTTGTAATTAATTTTATATATTTTATGAAACTTGAGCCTAATCAAGCTAGGCCTATCAGATGTTACTAATTTTATGTCTTTGATTATGTGCAAGAATCTACAAGAGCACATGTAGTCAAGGGTGGTTGAGCCTTCAAGCAAAGTGAGAAACCCATCCTCAATATAAGATGGTTTGGAGAACACTTGGGACATCATTAAACTTTGCTTTGTAAAGAAGACTCTTTCCTCTCTAGAAATCCCCTATTTGTAACCCTAAAAAGGGTAATTTGTAAAAAGAATATAATTTTGTAATAAATATTTTATATGTAACGAAATGATGTGTTTTTCAATCCACATTTTGGAGACCATGGTGAGGCCCTAAAACCTAACCAAAATTGGTTTTTCAATGCTATAGATAGTAAAATTAATTTTATTTTTGCTATGTTTCATTTTATTTATATGCTTTGTGTGATATTTAGAGATTTTTATGCATATTACCCACTTTTGGTATTTTTTCTATCTTGTATGTCAATAAATCACATAAAAATTATCCAAAAATAGCTAGCTATAGTCTATATCCTAACTGCCACACCCCTAACAGTGCACGGTCTTGACCACCACACACCTAGCGGCTTACAGTCCTAACTTCCACGCTTACAGTCCTAACTTCCACACCCTTGATGATTTCATTCTAGCCTGTTATTTCTCTAATTCAATCAAGTTCTGACTTCTTACAGCCTATCATAGTAGCATCAAAGTCAGTTTTAGTCCATCAACAATTACATCCAAGAGCATCTAAGGTAAGTCACCTTCCCCTTTGTTAGTTGTCTTTGTTTCATTCATTCACATTTTTTTTTTTTTCACAAGTAGTTAGGTTTTAATTTCAGAAATAGTTTTAGATTTATTTTCTTGTCCTTCATCATTTCATATCTCACATTAAGAGAAGTTAGACCTTGTATGCTCTCTCCTCACACCTTAAGGTTATCTTAGAGATCAAAAGAGTGTTAATTCTTCTAGATTAAAGAATCTCAATATTGCATAAGCATTCACACTAAAATGAGTCCTTATTCCACTTATGTTCTTCCCTTGTGCTTCACGTGATCTTGTGAATCAAAATCCGTAAGGTCCCTAAGGTTAATGAATCTCGTCAGCATTGTCATCTTTTACATGTTTATTTAGAATAAATTTGTATTTCATGATCTTGTATTGTCTCCTCTGAATAGTGTTTTATTTCTAGTATTCTTATAGATTAGTTTTAGTTTAAGTATTTTCCTACATTCATAGAATTAACTCATTTTAAAGTGTTTGCTTGTTTCTTTAGATTAGTTTTGTTTCAATTATTCACTTGTTTCCTTAGCATAGTTTTCCATTTTGTGCTTTTATTTGATTTCCTAGATTAAATTCTTTTGTCAAGCATTTTGGTTACTTTGTTAAGATAGTTTCTTATTGTACAACTTATTTGTTCTTATTAGAAGTAAATTTTATTTTCCATATTGACATTTTCCTTCTTTAGCTAGATCTTTCTTCTTGCTTTCCTTCTTTGGCATGGAGTTATTTCTTTCTTTGCTTTATTAGTCTAAGAGTATTTTATTTATTTAGCTTTTTTTAGGTTCTTAGGGCATCATGTTAGATAGTTGCATCTCTTATTCTTCTTACATAGGTTATTTGCATTTCATAAGTTTATTTTCTTTGCATTGTCAATAGAGAACAAGCATTTTAAGATTAATATTCTCCTTCATTGTAGGTAGCTTAGAAAATATTTGCATTTGGCATTCCTAGGTTAACTTGGTTTTTGTGCATATTAGTTAGATATTTCTATAAGAAAACAAAATCAAACAAAAACTTAAAATCATACACTTTCACATTGCATGTTTGGCACATAAACAAATCAACAACATTGGATTTCATCACCAACTATCGATTGAGTACGGTGATGTTAAGTTTCATCTCCAACCATTGGCTTACCCCCTAGACACCATAGCTACCTTTGCATAGTTTCTTGGACTTCATCACTATGAAAATCACTACTCTTGGGATTATCTATGGGTAGTTTATAGGTTATATGCCCTTGTTTATAGGGCTAAATAATTAGTGGATGTGTAACTATCGTTCTTGATTGAGCCTAACCAAGGGTGAAGAGAAATCCCATGGCCTACATAGTTCTTAGACATTTTTACCTCTTATTAGAGGTTTTTATTTCCTTTAGGCTACCTTGAGACAACCCAAACCTAAGAATCCCTTTCAATTGTTTGTGTGTTGCTTCTTCCCACGTGCTTTTAGGTATATTGGGGAAGCTTGCATAAATACACCTTCTAAATTCCACCCATCCACCTTTTGTAGATCTTAGGGGTAAGTCCAATCAGAACATACAAAACCAAAAAAAAACACACCTAATCGAACATTTGCATCATTATTTGTTGTTTGCTTTTTTTTTTCTTATATATATAGAAATAAAAAAAACATTTTAAAAAAGTCCACAACACCAAAAATAGTCTTGCTTATCCTATAATTGGCTTTTAGAGTTGACCATCTACAACCAGAGTTGGTCACAATATCTACATTATGTCCTTTCCATTTCTCCATCCTCTATTCTCCCACTAATCGCTTATGGTGTTGATTAGAAGATAATCCAAAGCTCAAGTGTGTCATTCTATGGAGCACTCCAAGCATATCTCTCATCCATCAAACACTCTTCCAACTCATATAGAGTATGTGCCATATACCCTACTTGTTAATCTATCCAATGTTGTTCTTCATCACATCGTATATCCTCCTGAGCCAAATCAACTTGGCAACTCATCTTATGATCTAGGCCTGATGTGTTGCATCATTCATATTGCCTTCCCTAATAGCCCTATTACTTCATCTTCTTCAAACCCCAACACCTACCATTACAACTATAATGCATTTTATGCATATGCTTTCTATCTCTTTCAACTTTCACCTCCAACATCTCCTAGTTTACAACATCCTTTTTTGCCACCTCCACTTGATTCACTATGACTCACACTAGCTTGGTTACACATCCTCAATCAATCATTCTCATCTCTTTTCTAAGAACAATCGCATACCCAATCACATATCCCATCCATACCCACTCATCTTATTAAGGCCCAAATTATGGGCACTGTCACTAAAACCACTTGCCCTTATTCCTCTAATTTTGCTTCTTCCTCTCAAAATTTACCCGCTTCTACACCCCCTTTGTATGTGTTTTCTGAGTCCACTTATTTTCCTAATCCTTGATAAAATGCTACTTCACATGTTGCTTCATCTAATCTAAAAATTCTATTTTATCTTCCTACCCTACCTTAGAGGTCCATACCACCCACTATCGCTCCCTCTTTTGCAATTTTTCCTCCTCTTACCAATATTCCTCCTACTAGCGTGCATGTTGCTTTTTCCAATATTTATTATCCCTCTCCCCCTGTTTTTTCTACCTCTCTTGTCCAATATTCTTCTCATACTTCTTCTACTCCTCCCTTATAAGACACTACTTCTCTCTACTATCCTTATCATTCTAGTTCTTCACACCATGTGCACGTTGGCACTTATCATCAACATCCCCCACTTTGTTTTCATATTGCTTCCAAACCTTTATATTCATCTCTCCTTTCTATTATTTCCCTCAATCCCCCTCCTTCTCATCATGCTTTTTTTCCCAAAACTTCCTTTATGGACATCCACTCAACCTATAGCACCCCCACCATCTTCCACCAAATTCTCATTAGTGTAAATTAACACAGTTGCAGATACTAGTTTATACCACATATTCCTCCCATCAAACCCCCTCTCTTTAAGCCCATTCTATCAATGTGTCACTGATGTATCAGTATCCTCCCACTTCTCAAGTCATCTAACCTCCACCTTACCAACCATCTTCTTCCTCGTCGCATATACCTCTTACAACTTATGTTCTAGAATCCCCTCATGCATCTCATCCTCCTCATACATATAATCCTTATACCTATCCATTTTAGTATCCCCATAAGGATGGTCATTTCACTCTGCCATTTGAACCTCCTAGGGCATATCATGAATCATAAATCAAGATTTAAAGATTAATGCATTGTATCCAAAGTTTAGAATCACAATCAGGTGCTTTGGGTCATCAAAAACCTACCCTTAGCCAATTCCACAATCAACCCATATACTCATCAGTCCCTATGCATCCATATCTCTTTTGTTTTGAGATGCTAAAATTTGAAAAAATTAAGGGAAAGGAGGATCCTAAAGAACACTTACAAAACTACATCAATGCTTGTTATCTTGGTAATGAAAATGATCCTCTCATGTTGTAAACTTTTCCTCTATCCCTTGGGGACAAGCCTTGGATTGGTATAACCATTTATCACAACATAGTCTTTCTTCCTTTGAGAAATTGAAAAATATCTTCTTAGAGAATTTTTCAAGAAACATTAAGAAGAATACTTCTTTGTCATATCTACACCAATTCGAATATGAGTCTATCAATGACTATATCACTAGATGAAGGGGTGTTACTAATGAATTACCATTTTCCATCCCTTTTACTGAATTGGTCAAATTGTTTGCTCGAAGTTGCATTAAACATATTTCAATTCCATTACAAATGCAACAACCACACACCTTTGAGGAGGCTATATCTCAAGATAAGATAATTTAAGACATTAAAGTAAAAGAGGGAGAAATCAAACTTAATAAAAAGAATACCCCAAAAATTCCAACAAGGGGAATAACAACAATCAATCCAAGTGACCTCAAGTCAATCAAGTTATGTTGAGCACTCCTACAATTCCTGTACAACCTAGTGCTCAACCCCCGCCACTTACTTATTAGGCTCAACCACCACCATCTCAATCCAACAATCCCTCTTCTTCTTTTCAACCTTCCACTCATCATCCTCCTCATCCTCCCCACAACTATACTCCACTTTCAAATCCTATGTTGACCATATTTTAAAAGTTGTATGAGGCACAAGTGATTTCCTTGCTAGTGATTAAACAAAAGATCCTAATAAACCTAATCCTAAATGGTACAAGAGACACCACTTTTGTGTATTCCATCATCAAAGGGAACTTGATATCAGTAAGGAGGACGTAGGTACAAACAAAGTCACAAGAACCCCACAACCAAAACCAACAAAAAAAAAAAAAAAACCACCCACCAAAAAACCAAACCACCCCACCCAAAAAAAAAAAAAGAAAGAAGCGCCACCCCACCAAAACGAGAGGACCGACACCGGCCGAAGAAGAAGGCCCAACCAAAACCAGACCCTACAAGGGGCCCACAAAACAGCCAACCCCGCCCAGGGGGGAAAACCCCAACCCCACCACAACCCTCCCTGGCCTCCAAACAACCACCCAACCCCCCACCCACCCCAAAAAACAACCAAAACACCAACACCCCACCCCCCAAAAAACAACCAAAACCAAACAAACCCACACCAACAAAAAAAAAAAAAAAAACAACCATCCAAAAAAAACACCACCCCACCAATCACCAAAAAAAAAAAAAAACACAAAAAAAACCGAACCCAAACCCAAAAAACAATAAACAAACCCCCAAGCTCCACAACCCAACCCCCAAAACAACCACAAAAAAACAATACAGCATAACTTTTTAAACCAAACTTTAAAATTATACAATCTCTTTTTTCAAAAATCAAAAAATTCTCCATTCCTTTTTTTTTAAAAAAACCCCCGGCCCTCAATGATTGTCAACAATTTTAAAACCTGATACAAGATATGATTGATCGAGGGGACATTATTGTTGATAACCCTTTAGCCCCTCCTAACCAAAACCTTAGAATTTATCAAAATCCTTTACCACAACATGGGACTACACAACATTATATTGGTGCCTTAACATCCACAATTGCATGTAATCAAATTAATTATGTTACTAACATCCCATCTCCCAAAGGTTTTGTGGGTATGATTAGTATTGTTAATAAGAACCAAGGCTACACTAATTAACAATCTCCATAAAATGACCCTCAAAGTGTGCCTCCTACATTAATTGTGTTGCATCTGCTTGTATCAACCATCCCTCCTCATCGAGGGTGACCTGTCTTGTGTCTATAGCATTGTCTTACCCATAGTCTCAAAATGACATTGACTAAATTATCTATCTATGACCTTATTCAATAATATCCCCCACATAGGGAAGATCTCACAAATATTTTGAAGGCTATAGAATTACAAACTCAAAATCTAATACCTTTGCTAATTTAGTGGGTAATATGCAGACATGTATGTTACCTTTCATTACATTTTATGACCATAAGATCAAGACTAATTCAATGGAGAGACCCAATCCCCAATGCATATTATTGCATGCATGGACGATGTCATGTTTAAACATGTTCTTATCGATACAGGCTCTTCCATAAACATCATATCATTTTCTACATTTAAGCATCTCAACCTACCTTTACCTCATATTGTCATCCCAACCCTCACCTTGTGGGCCTTTAATGATGCTTTATGCTCCACACTAGGTACCATTGTCTTACCAATCTAGGTGGGTATAAAAACCATTCATACTTTATGCCATGTCATTGAAGGTGAGATGCAATATAATTTACTTCTCTAGAACCCATGGATTAGAGATATGTAGTGTGTGCCAAGCATTGTCCATCATTGTCTTAAGTATATCCATGACAGATGCGTGCACTACATTTCTATTGTCAATTAACCCTTCAAGTATTGCAACATGGTGTCCTTAGTGCAAGGACCAACACTCCCATCCACACACCTCACCCCACTAGTATGTAGTAAACACCCCCTTCAAAATCAATTCTTTGTCCTCCATTTCATCTGCCCCATCGAAGGCCAACCCTTCATCCTCGACCCAATCCACTTACCATTATCCTTCTTTACCCCAATCATCGCAACCTCTCTTTCCCCCACATCAATATACATATTCTTCTCCTTCTTCATCCTTTTATCCTCCTTCAATGCCTACTGCTAAATCACCTCCTACATATTCTACTTTGTTTCCACCTAGATTTCCCCTTTCATCTATCGCTAACATTCACTCTCCATCACCTAACCCTTCCCTTCTCCCTACACCTCCCTACATTTTTCTTCATCCCCCTCCTACAATGCAATACTTGTGTTATCTCGCTTGTTGGTTCTATCTTACCTTCTCTTTTAAATTCATCTATTCCCTTGGCTACTCCTAAATAAATTTAGTCTTGGGAGTAATGAGATGCCCAATTTTATTCAAAACTTGCATATGACCCTCCACCTACTTTCACAACCACCACTGTACAGGTTACCGAACCTACTTCTTCATCTCCTCCTACGTCATCTTGTACAATTAGTTCTTCCACTTCTCTAGCTCATGCATAATCCTCTCAACCTGCTTCATCCACCTCCTCATACATTCCTTCATCCTCTCCATTCGCACCACCATCCTCTTCACCGTCTTCCTCTAAGTTAGCCCCCTCCTCCAGTGAGCCTTCCACCTCTTCCACTCCATCTAGCTCAGAGTCTCTCATCCAATCATCTAACCCAGTTTCCTCCCATGTATCTGTATAGATGTCTAGTCCCGATCTAGGGGATTATTTTGTCCATAAGATCAATATTGCTCCCCCTATTATAGAGTCAATCAAATATTTTGGTCACCCTCGCAACATTCCTTTAACTCTTAGCGCTTTTATCTGCAACGATTCTTCAACTAACCTAACAAATTAGCTACTCTAAGATGTTTGTAACTGCTTTAAGCTAATGATATCAGGAACTATGTAATGGAACCTAGATTATAAGGATCATTGACCCTTTTCACTAGCAACACACTCAAATCTAGCTACTTGGGGGTTCCTAGGGTACTCCTCAAAATGAGTTTTTGGACATTTTTAGCCCAAGTACTTCTCCCAATTGATTGGTCAAAACTTACACCTAATATTACAAAATGGTATTAACCTACTAAAAACATTGTTTAAGCATCGTAATGAGTTTAATTTTCAAATATGGAATTGTTGCTATTAAAAAAATTGGTTGCATGATGCTATGAAAAACGTCCATGGAAAGCGCTCTAATTCTAGATGAAACCAATCTTCTTGCAACAATAAAATTAACATAGATAATATACACCAAAATAGAAAATGAAACACAAATTTTATTTATTGCTTAAAGGATTACATTATCATATCATAAGCCACTTCAAGGAGATTCATACAATATATATACTTTATTATTTTTAATAAGCTATATGTAGATTTTATTTATTGCTTAAAAGATTACATTATCATAAACCACTTCAAGGAGATTCATACAATATATATACTTTTTTTTTTTAATAAGCTATGTGTAGCTTCTATTGAGAGACATTCCTATAAAAAAAAAAAAACATTACATTGTTCTCATTACATTTCTAACAAACAATATATATAATTTATTAATATATGTTTTAATAGTAAATAATACATAAAACTAAGCCAGACATGAAGATTAAAAAACTCATACAATATATAAATTCACCTAAAGACTTCTTCGTGAAAAAAAAAAAATATATATATATATATATATAAGATAAAGCAATTATTTTATTAAATTAAACATATCATAATAAATTTAATTAAAAATATATTTTTTATTTATATTTTTAAAATAAAAGCTAAAATCAATTAATTTATTTAAAACTTAAAAAAAATAAAGATAAATATTAATTTAAGAAACTCAATAATTTAATAATAACCATTAAAACATATATTTTAAAAATATTTTAATTTATTTAAAACTTAAAAAATTAAAGATAAATATTAATTTTAAAAACTTAATAATTTAACAATAACTATTAAATATATATTTTAAAAATATTTTAAAGTATTTCACTAGCTGTTGAGTTAATAGATATTCATATTATTAGTTTTATCTCAACAAAACTTATCTTTAAAATTTAAACCTAAATCTTTTCTTATTCGCATAAAAACTTACCAATTCCTGACCCTTGCAGTCCATAAATTATATACAATTCCTGACCCTTGCAGTCCATAAATTATATACATGTGAATCGATTTGTTTTATTTACCGTGGACAGACTGAATTTACTACCATGAAGTACAAAAGTTTATTGTATACCTAAATAAAGTGGGGCCATCTCTTGAAACATAACATTTTTATTAATTCAGTGCACATGTCCAAGAGAGGGACGGGACTTGGCAATTGGGCTAGTAATTGTCAACTTAAAGATACGCTCTCACGTTTTTTAGACATGACATTGAATTGAATGCTCCATTAGTCACACAACAAATACCCATTAAGATTTTAGTACTTCTGGCCTCTCTCGGAGGTAGATGATCCATGAGAGGGACAGGGCTTAGGACTTGGGCCAGTCATTGGTTTTCATTTTTTATTATTATTTTAATTATATAGGAGAGTTGGTAATAATCATATTATATTTTTAGTAACTGATAATTGTAGGATTCAAATCACAAGAGCTGCTTCCATCATATTTTGTTTTGTTATTGTTAAACCGTGGTGAAGGGGACCACTGGCCGCTTGGAATTTATACCATCATTGCAGGTCTAGCATACACTTAAATGTTTCAGATCAGACTATTACCTTTGCAAATAGACTACCTCAAGTTTGAACCTAAATATATTTTTGATAAATATATGACGAGACAAATACTCACCAATCTAACCAACCTTCGATTTGGAGGAATGTAATGCACCGACATAGGTGAATTGTTGACCAGCATAATATTAAAAACCTATTTTGGCCCTTCCCAAACAGTTGGACATCCTTTGCATTGCATTGAGTTGAATTGAATGCTCTATTAGTCACACAACAAATACCCATTAAGATTTTAGTATTTATGGCCCTTCGTGGAGGTATATGATCCATGTTATTTACACAAGCTTTGCACGAGTAATGAATTGTCTTAAAAGAGCAAGATGGTACAAACACCTTTGTACCTCGTGTGGACATTTTAGGATTAGGACTATTAGATTATGACGAAAATGCAATAGTTTTTTTTTTATATTTCTATATAAGCTTTATTAAAATAATTTCATTTAGAGTTTTTTAAAGAGTCTTTTTGATAATGATTTAAATTTTTGTAAAAGTTTATCAAACCTATTATAATAATAATAGTATGTTGCAAGCCTTTAATCATTTTATAAAGTATTATTTTGATACTTTAATATTATAACCATAAGTCATATCATAGATATGACCTTAATTATCAAAAGACCAAAAAAAACATAAAAGATAATTTTAAACCACGACTTCTATTAAAAGGAAAATGGTATCAAAAGGGTGTAAACTATGGTGGAATCATAGTCCCACACATTACTTCTTCCTTTGACCAAGTACTAATTCGGATGTCTAAGACAATTTTTGATAGACCATGTGCTTTCTCATTTAGGTCTTATTATGAGCAAGTGAAATTTCTAGAAGCATCATTTGTAGATGTTTCTACAAATGATGCTTTTAACAATTTCATTTACTCATAATAAGGCCTAAGCATCAAAATTTGCAACCCTACTAAACTTGAAGCCCGATCCACCACCAATTTTGAGTCATCAAAAGCTTGAAGTTTTGTTATTCCCTAATCCACTATCATTCTTAACAAAAAGATCAAAGTCTTCCACTCTTCCATATTATTGGTACCTTCACCAAGACCTGCTTTTAAAGCGAATTTGTGATTTCCATCTTGATATAACACTCCTCCTGCCCCACATCTATCTAGATTGTCTTGACAAGCTCCATCAAAAAAAGCCTAAGACTTTGTAATATCCACTATTAAACTACCAACTTGTCTTACAACCTTTTATTTTGGGGTTTTTTATGCCTTCATAAGTATATTTGATTTGTGCTTGAACTTTTATAGGTAGAATTTTCTTGCTCTCAAACAACATAGAATTTTTTGCCAATCATAGGTCCCATAGCACTATTAATAGAATGCACTTGTATTCCTATAAGCCTTTGTCTTTGAACCATAGGTGCATATTATCCAACAGATTCTTTGGTGGCCACTGCTCCTTACCCTTAGTCATACGTAGAATAGACCTCCACACTTCTCTCGCGAAATCACAGTGAAGTAGTAGGTGATCCTTTGTTTCTTCTTCCCTTTTACACAAACTAATGTTAACCAAGAAAAAAATATGTTTTTCAAGAGTGCTTTCACCTTCCAAATCTTGCTCCACCACCAAAGGACCTCCTCATTATTATCTTCAAATATTGTCTTCTATCCTTCCTTAGTTATAAATTATCCACTAGCTATGTCCTTTGGCCATACTAAAGAGTCTTCTTCTTGTCTTATTATTATAAAAGCCCTTATAATACCCCTTGTATACTTGCTCCATTGCTCATCTTCATTTCCTTCCAAAAGTAATTCTTTTGTTGAAAGTCATCCCTAATTCCATAAATTTATTCCATCCATAGAGGTTGCATCTTCCAATACCTCTGTCTATTTAGATATTCTATTAAATTTTGAGATAGTTGGTAATTTACTCCATTCCCCATCTAGAGGTCTTTTTCTAGACTTACTTTCTTCTTGTTTCCTATTTTCCAAACCAAAAAATTGCCCACTAATGGAAAAGCCTTCACTAATGCTTTCCAAATGATAATTGCATTGGTCACTAGCTTGATAGGAAGTCTAGTCCACTTTTGAAAGGATATGGAATCTAAATATTTATCCTTTATAATATCATGCCATAATACTTTACCAATTATCAATCTCCAAAGACCCTTGGCAGGTAGTGCTTTCTCAAAGTTATGTATATTCTTAAGCCTCCATCCTCCTAATTTAGGTTTGGTTGTCTTACTCTATTTAACCAAAGGCATTGCATCCTTCTCTCTTCTTCCTATTCAAAGAAAATGGAAGCATTTATTCTTTATTTTTTCCACTATTTTAATAGGAACATAATTCATGCAGTGCCAAAATATTGGAATGACTTCTAGAATTGATTTAACCATTGTTAAATTATCTCCTAATTATAACCATCTATTACACCATGAAGTTACCATTTTTTCCACTCTATTGTATAGAAATATCCTATCATGGTATCCATAATTATTTGGGTTTAGTATAAACCCCAAATATTTTAGACCTTTGTCAAAATAAATTAGGTTGAAGCTAAAAATCCTTGCCACTACTTCTTCTTGCCCTAGTTGTAGTATGTTAAAAGCTATATATATCTTTTGAAGGTTTATTTCCATTCCTATGGTGACACAATATAGATCTAACAACTCTTTATATTTCAGTGCTTCTCTTAAGGTACCATTTCTAAATAGGAGTATATCATCTGCAAATAGTAAGTGAATCCCAACTAGAGAGTTTTCCAATTTAATGCCTTTGATCATGCCAAGTATTTTTTATTTCTTAATTATTCTACTCAGTCCTTCAACCACAAGAATAATAAAGGTGATAGGGGGCATCTTTGTCTTAGCCCTATGGAAGGCTTGAAGAAGCTAGTATTTGAACCATTAATTAAGACAACAAAGGAAGTAGAATTAATACATCCTATTGCACAATTTACAAAGGGCACACTAAAACCAATATGAATTAATATAAGCCTAAGGTACATCCAACTTATCCTATCAAAAGCTTTTGCCAAATAAAGCTTAATTATCATTGTTTGTTGCTTCCTTGATTTGACTGAATGAAGTGCTTCATAAGCAATACCTATGGCTTCATGGATTTATATTTTACTCAAGAAACCAAATTGTTCTTCTGAGAAGGTGTCTAAAAAAATCCCTTTTAACCTCATAGCAATAATCTTGTAGAAGATTTTGTAGAGAACATTACACAAAAATATAGGCCTATACTCCTCAAAATATTAAGAAATTTGTATTGATAGATCCAAGTACCTAACTAGAAGTCCTTGATTCCTCAATCACCTTTAAAATATTTTCTTCCAATAACTCATAAAACCCACATAAAATTCAACGAACTAACCATCCAGTCCTAGAATATTCCCTTTCTAAAAATATTTAGTTGTTGTTTGCAGCTCCTCCTCAGTGAATTCTATCATCAAAGTCTCTTTAACATCATCATTGACCATATTAGGTAGATAAAGTGCTAGCTTAATGATTTCTTCAATATTTGATTTGTTGGGTTCTTGATAAATTTTCATAAAGTATGATACTCCTAATCTCGCTATTTCTTGAAATATTCTCATATTTATTCCATCCTCCTCTTTCATCTTCTAGATTGTATTTATCATTTTTTTTGTGTTTTGCATACTTTTGAAAGAATTTTGTATTTTCATCCCCTTGTTCCAGCCAAAGTGCTCTAATTTTCATCTTCCCATTCTAACAATTTCCTCTTCTTTTTTTCCAACTTCTTGACTTGCAAATTCTCCTTGTCTAAAAATAAATCATTGCCTTTGTAACTATATAAATGATTTAATTTAGTTTCTATGTCCACTATCTTTGCCTCAGCTTCTCAATATTTACCTTTAGCCCTTGCATTTGTAGTAGATTTGATTCTCCTCGTTTTTTAGAAAACTAAAACATAGTTGTATCTTCTATTGTTAGGTCAATATGTTTCCACTCATATTTTACTATATCTATAAATTCCTCATCTTTCAATCAGATAACATTGAACTTGAAAGGTCCTACTAGTTTCTCTTGATCTTTTTCTAACTATAAGAAAATTGATGAATTATTAGTTCCCCCACCTTGATCTATTTAAGACCTTAGTCTTTCTACTTCAACTATGAGGTTTTTAGACACTAAAAATATACCCAAACTTTTAGAAATACCTTATATTCCAGTTCTTTAATTCCTCTAAGTGGGCACTAATTTAATATGTTCTGCATCACATAGACCTGCATCCTAGTCTTTTTATAGGAAAATTTAAGCAAGGGGATCCATTCTGGCCTCTTCTCCCCATATTTTTGCTCTTTTAGTTACAAAATTTAAGACCCTTCCCACCACTATATTTCTTTTTTTTTTAAGTCTTGTATCAAGTATTCTTCCTAAAACTGCTTTCTACTACCATAAGAAAAATACAAATTGACTATAGAAATCAAGTTACCTAGTTCCATAGAATGTAATTCTAAAACCACACCTACCTCAATATAAAACTTATCAACTATCTGGAAGGAGGAATTCCATATCGCTACATTCTCCCTTGATCCTCCTTTTGAGTCTAATCCTACAAAGTTTCAATTTGGTAGGAGAGAGGAGAGTATGGATATTGCTTTTTTTTTACATCCAACATAGTCTCTTAGATTAAAATTATATCTAGCTTATGAAGTTTAAACAAAATCTTTAGGGTTATTTTTTTATGAGGGTCCCAAACCCTCTAACATTTAAAGAGAGGATGGTTGTTGATACTCTTTCCCTTGGGGTTGTCCTACTCTGAGAACCTGTTGGTGCAAAATCTACCTTTGGTTACGTTTGCGCCCAAGACTTTGCCAACATTGAAAGACCGGGTTAAAATAGAGTCTACCCAGTTCAATATCTAGAGGATGTTGGTTCCTTGCTTGTTTGGGAAAATGGAGAGAGAGGAAATGTATAAAGAGAGATAAATATAGCTATTGCTAGAAGCGTTTAAATGGTACAGATTAGACAACAACAAAGCAACTTTAATAGCCTTTTTTAGAGAAGCATCTATTCAAATCATCAAAATAGAGTAACTAATCCTTTGGTGTAAATCTACTCAAGCATAAACCTATTGGAATGGTTAATTTTAGAGTTAGCAAAACTTCACTACAGAAATCCAAGATAAGAATTTAAGCAATTTATATTCAACCTAACTTTACATAGTAATTAACAATCCATACATACTTGATAATAACACCAGTGAGCCAGAAACCAAAATGGATGATCTTTATTAACTTTTAGAAGTCTATGTACATTGCCTTGTAAACATCCAAGAGCTGACAATTTGTTTGGGTCGCTCATCCTATATATATAGTTTCTTTCATAACGAAGAACTGAAAGTTATTACAACAGTATACCCGTAGGCTCATTCTGGTAGAGTGGCCGTTAGGAGAGCATGGGATCTTCAAATGGAAATGGTTAAGATCTTGTTACATAAATCTACCTTTATCTCCTTAGAGGCGTTGTGGTCCAACTATATTTTACTCAAAAATATCGTACTGTCATGACTTTTTCCCTTTTCTTGGTCCCTTGGCTTCAAAATGTCGTGTTGTTGTGACTTTTTCAATTTGCTTGGACTCTTGGCTTCAAAATGTCACGCTATCATGACTTTTTTATTTTTCTTGGCCCCTTTGCTTCAAAATATCATGTTATCATGACTTTTTCCCTTCGCTTGGTCCCTTGGCTTCAAAATATCGTGTTGTCGTGACTTTTCCCTTCACTTGGACTCTTGGCTTCAAAATGTCGCACTATCATGACTTTTTCCTTTCACTTGGCCTCTTGGCTTCAAAATATCATACTATCATGACTTTTTCCCTTCGCTTGGCCCCTTGGCTTCAAAATGTCATGTTATCGCAACTTTTTCCTTTCGCTTGGCCTCTTGGCTTCAAAATATCGCATTGTCGTGACTTTTTTCCTTCGCTTGACCCCTTGGCTTCAAAATGTCATGTTGTCATGAATTTTTCCCTTCATTTGACCCTTGTCTTCAAAATGTCGCATTGTTGCGACTTTTTCCCTTCACTTGGCCCCTTGGCTTCAAAATTTCATGCTATCATAACTTTTTCCCTTCGCTTGGTCCCTTGGCTTCAAAATGTCACGTTGTCACGACTTTTTCCCTTCGCTTGACCCCTTGGCTTCAAAATATCGTGTTGTCATGACTTTTTCCCTATACTTAGTAAAATTTTAGGAAGACTACTCCTTACTCCCCTTGATGTGGTCATTTTGACCAACATTATTGGTGCCTCCTAGGGGAATTTTCCTGTGCAATGTTAGAATCTAGAGCCTTTATCCATTGGGGAATGGAGTAAAAATAACAACTAAGAAAAGAAGGGGAGAAAGGGGAATGATACCAAGCAAAAAGATGCTTCTTGCTCTATGTAGTCATTCATTGGGAGTGTCTTCTTCTATAGATTTCTCTGTTTCTTCTTGCCAAGGTGCTACTGCACTGCTTGCTGAGGCTTTTTTAGCCTTTTCCTACTTTTACTTTTCTTGGATGACTTCATTGTAGGTGGCATAGGCCCTTCTCCAAGTCTCTTCATTTTTATCTGGAGTCTCCTTGAAAGTTAGGTACAAATATTCCAATTCTTCTACTTTATCGTATGATAGGACTTTCGATTTCATGTACAATTCATGCAGGCAGAGTTGATTTGGGTGATATATTGAGCCATACTAAATATTTGTTCCTCCAAAACCAAATCTTCCTAGCTATCAATATCTGATTCATATTCTACAAAAATTTTCCAAGAAATTTTCAACTCATCTTATGCTAGGAAATTGAAATCTTTATCCCATAATCTAGGCATACCGTATTTTTCTGCTATGCTCACATGTTTCAAAATCCCTTTAACCTTTGCCTTGATTTCCTGCACTATTTTAGTAATTTTTGTTACCAACTTGTACCTCTTGAAGAAGTTCCTAGCAGCTAGTTTGGCTTGGGACCATTTTTCTTACTATGCTCTGTATCCGAGTATTGCTTGTGTGCTTTCGGCTAGGACTTGGATCTTCGTTGTTGTAGATAATCTTGCTTTTAGGATATTTATGGATGTATCAAATTCATCCTCCACCCGACCTAACATTTCTTTGATCTTGATCAAGTATGACAATGTAGGCCTTGCTTTCATGCTCATATTTTGGATGGCCCCAATCATTTCTTTCTTGATTGATCTGGCCTTTTCTTTAGATAGCCCACTGGTATTGTTAGTACCATCTGAGATCTGCTTCTTAAGGTCTTCAATCTGTTGGCTCAACAGTTGTACTTGTTCCTCGATCTTCTTTGCTTTTTTCTTAAAGGGGGCCGCTTCATTAAACATTTATTCCAACTTTTTTGCTTCTTTTTTTAAAGCCTTCTCAATTATATTTTCTTGATTCAAGGCTTATTCCAAACGCTTTATTGTCTGTTCAACCTTGAGGTACTTCTATTTTTAATACTCAACGTTCAAGTATATTATCCCCATGTGGGCTTGGGATTTTCCCCACTCACCCTCCATCGATATTTGAGTGATATCTTCAATGGTTATCTCAGCTTGGTAATATTTCAAGGTCATTTCTCCTTCAATATTTTGGATGAGTGGTGTCATATTCAAGGTATAACGTTGCATGTTGATGGGATCTAAGGCTATCCCTTCCTTGGTGTGACCTATATTTTTGGAAATTTAAGTGTTATGCGATTTCAACCAGGTAGCAACTTTCAAGGTTACCTTTTTCAACTATTTCAATTTGGCAATTATGGGATTACTCTCTGAAGAAGAGGTAAGTATGGATTGGAAGTTTGGAAAGTTGGTGATATAGGGAAAGGAAATGGTGGCTATGGAGGAATCCACGTTTGATTGTTCAGTGAGGGTATCTAGGGGGATAGTCGAGGATGCTTTTGTATCAGTTTGGGTTGATGGTGGCAATGGTGGAGGATGTTGAATAGAGGAAGAAGAGGCATCACCTTTATTTGTAAAATGGGAAATGGAATTCTTTTTGGGGTGAGAAGAAGAAGTAGTAAGTTCAATAGGAGACATATCTGATTCCTTTTGCGAGTTGGTGTCTCCAGTGTCTGGTGCAATTTCATGAGGATCTTGATCTTTAGTATAAGTTTCTACTATCTTCTGCAAGCTAGTATCTCTAGTATCCATTGCATCTTTGGCTGGGACTTGCTCTTCATTGGTGGTCTCTTTTGTGGCGATATATTTTTCAATCATTTCAACTACTTCTTGGTCGTTCATCTCTTGGTGCCCAAAGAGTTGTCCAACGTTTTCCCCTATTTCCTCTTGGTCCCCTATTTCTTTAGAGTCTGTCTCATCCTGTCTCCTTTTATTTTGTTCCCCTATCTCCTTTTATTTTTTCTTTCTTTGGAAGAGAGGAGCATATCATCATCAGACTTTGTGTTTGATGTGGAAGGGAGGATGAATTTTTGAGATGCTTTCTTTGGAGTTTTTGCTTGCTCGACGATAATATCTGTAGCACAAGGATGGATTATTCCCATCGGGGAGGTATGTTCTAAGGCTAAGGATTATCAATATACTAGTCCCAACTCGGTTGCCAAATCGTATAACCGTACGATACTTCAAACTATCCTTTTATGCCCAATGATCAACTTGTATGGAAGTCAAATGCGTACATTGTACGATCTCAAATCATACAGTTTCATAGCTTGTACGATGTCACACTCATTCAAACTAATAGATTTAGTTTTGGAGGTTGTCGTGCATAGTTTTGTAATAATTCAAATCGATTTATCAAAACTACAAAACCGGGTAAATACCTCTCAATCGCCTATTTTACCAAATCAGGTAAGTCTACTTTGTACAATGTGTAAGAACTCTGGTGTAAGATTTGTATAAATTGAAGGTACAATCAGATGCTATATTAGATACTCTAATGCCTCAATCTATCTTTGGAAGAATTTTTAATTATTTGATATGCTAATAAATCCATTCTCCATAACATGTAAAACATCTTAACTGGCTGATGAGAGATTCTATGCAACTGATTACGTTCAAAAATAATACAATAGTGTTCAATACATCTCCTTTGATGTTGCCATGCTTCCAGATCATTCCATAGGGTTCACCAGTGTCATATTCTGTCAAAAGGTTGCAACAATGCATAAAACTAACTTGTAACATTCAATAGAAAACACATACAACAAGATTCATCCACAAATCACCATCCATCAATGCCATGATCGTACACAGTATTCCACAAATGTAATTATGCTCATTTGGATATTATTCTATCATGGATTCACTTACAATATGGATAATCTATCACTATACTTGCAATAACTCAGAAAAATCAATCTATATCTCAGAGTATAACCAGTAATCCTTAACATAGGTAGCCAGACCTATAAAATTGAAAATGGGACCTTATATAATGTTGCCTAGGCCATTCCAAGTGGTTCCTAAGGCAATTAGTTACTTAAAACTACCTATACACAATTGGATTCATTAATTTAGCCTTTTACTAAGTCTAACACCTTAGTTAGCAAATCTATGCACCATTTCACTATGAAATTACATTTCCCATGTATTTGGATGAATTTCAATGCACCTTGTACGATTTTATATTGCCTTGTATGATTTTTCAATCCAGTTGTACGATTTTCCATTCCAAATGTAAGGTTTCCAAAACTTGGCAAACTATCAATTATGTCAAACTGTCAAAATTGAGAAAATCCTTTTTAATAACTTTCTCTTCTTTTGGGAGGTGGATTTGCTGCCTACATCTACCCTCCCCTTTACTTTGGTCTGTGTCCTCACTGACTCATTCTGTTCTTCCATTGTGCCTCGTATTCTGCCACTACAGCTTGTAAGTCCTTGATTTACGACTTATACATTTATCCTTCATTCCTAAACTTGGTTGCGTAGCTTCCCATATCTACTACTTTTGCCCCGTGGAAGTTAGCATTTTCATCGATAGTCTTCAAGAATTCCATCATATACTTTTCATGATCCGAGGCACTCTTTTTCAACTTCTCCTACCAGTAAACTTCTTCTCGAGCTACCGCCTGAAGCTCTTCATTATTTTCAGTAATGGTTTACAGGTGGTGATTAATATCAGCCTCCATAGCTCGAACACTATCTTCCTTGGTTTTCAACTAAGCTTACTTTTCTAGGACCATCTCATTCAGTATTTTATTGTCCTTTGTTAGCTCCTCTATCTTCTTGGCTTGTGTTGTCATTTGCTCACTCTTCTCAGCCAACTGAGTTGTCATATGTTCCTCCTTTGCTTTGATTTGTACCTCCAACTCCTAAATTCTATTTTTTGTCGTCTATGAGATTTGTTGCTTTTCCTCTTCAAGCATGTTAAGTCTAGCTTCAGACTCAGTTCTGATGCCTGACAGATCTTCCTCCTATTTATTTATTTTCTCTTCTACCGTAGCTCTGATTTTTTGCATTTCTTCTTCCATTACGACCAATTTATTTTGAGTGGTTGTAGTCTCCTCCTTTTGAGCCTCCTTGAGCTGATAGATTTGTTCCAATCCTATGCTCAACCACTCTATACAATGTGTTAGGAAGTTAAACTTCTTTAGGGTGATAGCCATACCTGTAGTAACCCTCTTATACTCCAACTTTGTCGTGTTCGTGGGATAGGTCAAATAATTGGCTTTATCCAAGTACATCCTTGGGTTTTTCTATAATTTGTTATCACCCCTTATGGCAAGTCCTCTCTTCCCAACATTGTTGTTACCTCTTCCCTGGGCAACCTCCATGGATGTTGTGCATGAATGTCTACAATTATCCTTGTACGCTCCACACCACTCATCCATTATGTTATTTTTTCTAACTTGAAAGACACTTATTCTTCCCACAATTCTCCCATGTGGCCAACACAAAATTCCAATCTGGTGTTATTAATGACATGGCCTAATTGAGAAAATAAATGTTCCATATTATCATCTATTCCACTACCTCCTCCTCAGTTTCAATTCTACCGAACTACGGTACTTCTAGAAGATAACTATATTGGATCCCCCACAGTTCTTCCTCTGTAGGATTTCGTTCATCTTCCTCTTCCATGTGGTGGCTAGAGCTTCCCCCAAGCTCCTGAAGTGCTCTCTGAGTGTCTATATTTTCCCATGGTGGAGCTTATTTTTTTGTCTTCTCTGTCTTCATATTCTATTGTACTTTCACAATCTCTTGTTGAGATTCTTGCTGCTCAACTTGTTCTTGGGCTTCTTTCTATTCTGTAAGCCCCACATCTTGTTTTTCTGTATTCTCTTGGGCTAGTTCTTGTTCTATACTACCACCTATTGTTATTTTGTCACTTCTTCCTCATGATCCTGTTGAATGTTCATTGTTGTGACCTGCTCAACAACAAGTTCTTCTTTTTCCTGTGATGCCTCCATATTTTTTGATGCATCTCTCTTACTCGAGCCTCCTCTCACAAACCTGTAACAAGGATTTTTATTGGATTCTTCCTCCATGGTATCTATTCTTACTTCCATTCCCTCCTGAGTAGTGGTTGTTTCTTCTTGCCCTACCTCGAGTCCTTTAAAAAATTTGAAAGCGTCCATATGCTCAAATTTTTGGAAGATTTACGAAGATGTCACTATTATTTCTGCCTTTACCCAACACAACTCATCTAGTTCCATCTCTTCTGAGTCTGACTATTCTTTTTCTTGTTGGTGCTCCTGTGATGCAGGCTATTCTTGTACTTATGGAACTGGTTTGCTCACCATTATTTCATGTTGTCTCCTTATCTTTATCTGTATTGGGCTTCCTTGCCTCTCCTTCCTTTCTTGAATGGGCGGCTGCTCCTGCTACCGTTGCCTAGGTTCTTTCTATTCTAGCTCATATTACAACTGTCTAGGCCTTTTTATCTGATGATTTACATCTTCATATTCCTCTGGAGTAGTATCCTCTTGAGCTCTACTGGTTTGTTGCTCGCTTCTTGTTCGAGATCTCTCCAGGGGATCTTTTGGTATTGGTACTGACTTAGCCTATATCAATATTATTGGTTGTCCTTCCCCAATTTTTTGAGGTGCTGTCAAACCTGGAAATTGAATCTCTGCTTCCGTAACTGCATTTAATAACAATCCAATAGCATGGAAAGTCATTCCAAAGTTCTTTGGCCTCTTTGTCAGTACCTCGTGCATTTTTCTTTCTAGATAGGTACCCTAATCATACTGAATTCCCTTGGTGATACCTTCTACATAATGTGCTATCCACATTGACATTTTTGTGGTCCTTATATCTCCTGTAAGTCGAGCCATGATTATGTTCATAGCACACGACCAATGTTACCCTTTCAACTAGCTCTGTTTGATTTTGTGTTTTCCTACACCTGAGATCTTTGCCTCAGTCAATGACATGACAGTTGTAAGTGTAGTTACGAGGTGGTATGCCTCTATTGGATCTACCAACATCTTTATTACCTCCATACCATATTTCGATAAGCCAAATGTCTTCCTAAATGTCTCTACCAGAATATCTACCTTCACTGACCTCTTGCCCACATTGACATAGGCTATTATGGTTGCAGGGTTATACGCATGAACTATCTGTAATAGATAGTTATGGAAGGACTTGTGGAATGGTGGTACTTGTGCTATCACTGCATCCTTGAACATCTTCCTCCAAGGATGATGCTTATTTTTCCTATCACTCCACCACTTCCTGCATGTATCTGCTCCATGTTGTACAAATGTGATATTTGTAACTTCAACCTGACCCTTTTCTTGCCCATTACTCAGATTCTCCTCATGATCTGGCAGGTGTAATTCACTTCTCATTTCCCTCCTAAAGGTCCTTTCTTGTGCCATTCTCTCCTCTCGATGCCTTGGTGGTGTTCTTCTCATATTAGTTCGACAATGTCTCTGCTCCCTCCACGACCTATATCCTCTTCTCCTCCAAGGATGATTACCACACTAATCGTAGGACTAAAACTGCCACCCTTGGTGTTGTTGTGGGTATGCTTCTCTCTCATGCAAGGAACCTAGTGACCTCATCCTATTGGTTGCAATCCACCTTAACCAGTATCCAAACTCTTCTATTGAGATCATTCCTCCACCATCTCACCGATTAACTTAGTACCCGAACATCATCGTTTCCTCAATCAAAAGTGTACCTGAAATCGTACGACTTACTATAAATCATACAATATCTCTTCTTTGTACCCTTGTATGGTTCTTACCTTCACCAGCCGCTTCTAGATCGTACACTACTCTCTTTCCCCACAGTTCAATTTTTAGCCCGTCAGTCTTCAAACTGTCATAACTCCTCCAAATCGTACATATGCAACCTAAAATAATACAATGTAATAGTACTCCGTATGATGTTGCTTTTGGACTGCCTTCCCCTTTGGAATCCATACAATTATGTATGATTTCGTACGATTTGTTAGGAACTATCAAAAATGGCCTGAAAATCACTCAGAACTGTGCTATCTTTCTTTGAAATCATACATTCCCCCTCCAAAATTGTACAGTACAATATTTCAAACCCTAGGTTGTGAAAAATTCTAAATTTTGACCTCCTTTGCTGATTCTTTCACTAACCCATTTTCCAGATTGCCCCGTTCCTACGTTTCAATGTTTTTCGGGAGCAATTTTCCAACTTCTCCTCCTCTAGCGCAATTTATCTTCAATTGACAAATTTTTGGCTGTACTTGATGGTTGTACAAACTTCTCCTTTTGTTCTTTATTTTTTTTAGATCTCCTTTTTGCATGATTCTTTTGTTTTTAGGGTTTAGATCTTCACTTTCCTTGCAATTTCCATCGTCCAACTCTAATTTCTCACTTCTTCGAACCCTAATCTACAATTTTTCACCTCTGGGTTCATAATTGGATGTTTTTTGCTGTATATTATTCGTATTTCTTGCTGAACTTTGAATTTTTCTCTTCAATGGAGTAAAACCCTAATTTTCCTCTTTCGTTCCTTCTTCGGGTTAATTTCTCTGAAAATGAAAAGTACTCCTTGGTGCTAATAAAAATGGGTCCTTCTAAGTTTATATTGTTGATGAAATTGGCTCCCCATATGGTCTTCTCCATTCAATTGCACGCTTTCCAATAGTCAGGTTCCAAGCTTATACAATGTATACTTCTATAGACTGGTTATGGATGTCAAAGGATCAAATGTCTGAATGTAGTGGATAGATGCCTAAGACAAGACGTCACAGGGGCTTGACGTCATGCAGGTCAGCATAGACATCATAGGGTGGGTAGACATCATAAGCAACTAGACATCACAAGTTTGGTTAGAAGTCACAAAGACCTGACGTCATACAGGTGGGTTAGACGTCTAATATCTTGCTTGGTTTTGGGCAGCTACTGGTCAAGACTAGACGTCAAGTTAGTGAGGCTAAAGTAGCCACAACCACCAAGGTAGTTCCCAGCATGGAATAGCTTAGGAGCCTTGAATTTACAAGCCCAAAATCCAGTTTCCCAAGCAGCTTTGAAGGCCTTGCCTACCTACGATGGTACTGGTATGACCGCTTATGAGCATATTTAGGATGTGGCTTCTTTGGCGATAATCCATGGCATTGCAGATGAAGATATTATGGTAAGGTTGTTGGTGTTATCACTTAGAGGAAATTTGTTGTACTAGTATCGATATTTGCCACCCGCCACTATCACCACATGGGATCAGTTGGCATAATTGGTAGTCAAGAATTTTCACGAGCAAGCCGATCCATTATCCTTGTTGCATTAATTTACAACAATTTAAAGGCATCGACAAGAGGAGATAGTGGAATTCAATGTCAGGTTTGCCTGAAGTTGGCAAAGGGTTCCTGATGGTCTTCGAACCATGCATGAACAAGATACGTTTTACTATCTCAGAGCATTTAAATCTGACATTGGCATGGCAGTCCGACATGCCAATGTAAATACGTTCCCAGATATGTACATGCAGGAACAAAAGGCCGAATCGGACTTGATCACCATAGGCAAGCTTCCCCCAAAAGTGACCATGCCTATCCTTCCCGATCTTCCACAACATTTATATTTAAACGTGTTCTCACAACCTATGCCTTCTATGTACCTGATTTCCTCATGAAGCTTGGGTTTGCCTCAAATCGCTCCAATTCGAGTTCCACAACTCCCCGCTCCAACTATTCCATAATTACCCTCACGATTTGCATCGTAGTTGCCAACACTTATTTCTTTCCTAGCACTACTAGCACCACCTGCTCTACTACCATTGCCTACTCCACCAACGCCTCTACCTTTATCGTCACCTCCTGTGCCCTCAAATTTTGATCCTTACATGAAGTTGTTACAAGAAGTGCAATCAGTTAATTCAATCAGAAGGACAATGTCAAACGAAATCACAACAGTAAGGAAGAAACAAGCTGAAGCTGACTTTCGATCAAGGAGGTTTCAAACACCACCAATTACCAGGGAACAACCAACGACCAGCAAAGACCCTGAGAGAAGTACAATTGTGTTAGCAAACGAAGAAACTAGTACATCAGAGATAGCGTACTGGTGCTCAACCTGCAATGATCCTCATGGAGAAGACACATGCATGGTTCATCTAAACTATGTATAGAAACTAGCAAAAACTTGAATTATGATGTGCTGGTGAAGAAGGAAGCATGGGATCCTCATCGGTGGAAAAATTTGGTAGAAAAGGTTACCAATATCAATCCATAAGAAGTGGCCAAGTTGATGAAGCATGGGAGCTATAGATAAGTGCAACAGTTGAAGTCGAACAAGCTGTAGTGTACCATGAATGTGATAATGTCAATACTATCTAGTGAACAATGAGCCTCACAGATGACCACTTGGCTCATACGGTACATGGAGGGAATTATAGCAGGAGTGCCATATGATTTCCATCGTATCTATCGAACCACATTTAGAAATTTCTTATGTGGTACACAATGTTGAATTTTATGATATGGGAGAAGCTTTAGTTCCCAGGACTGAATCCCCTCGAGTGATTTCAGAGCATGTACCTATGATATTTAGGTGGAGACATGTGGTTCCATTGACAAAGCCAAGCACTCTATCATTTCAAAATATGAAGGAAGTGAGGAGTCAAAAGGAGATGAGAAGCCACATGCTGAGGTGTTGGTGCAAAGGGAGAAAAGGCATAGAAGGTTGGAGAAACAATGGATGGGAGCCCAACTGCAGCCTCAAAATCAGCAAGAAAGGCAACAACAACAGTCAAAGAAAGGACCCACATAGCAGGGAAGACAGAAGGTGGTGATGCACAAGCATATAAGAGGATCAATTTTAATTACGTGGAATGTCATAGGAGGCAATGCAAAGGGATGTTCCTGCACAACCAAGGAGTCAGGCTATGCAAGGAGGCACTACAGGTGTTCATCCCGGTACCACGAAAATGACTTCAAATAGGGTTGTCGTCGGTGGATAGCAACCAAATAAGTCTATTGCGTAGGAAGTGCAAGATGCAGAGAGAATAGCGCAACAGCCGGAAGGAAGGACTATGTAACAACAAGCATAGGAACCGATAGTGATTGTAGATGTTGATGAAGAGATTCAGACCACAGTGGATGTGGTGCAGGCATGACCATCAGCAGAAGGAGGAGATTTTGTAGGGCATGTATAGGTAGAGAATATCAACTCACTTGATAGTTTTGATGCAACATCGATACAAATTGTACTAGCAGTGGATCGAGTCCTTTGGATGAGGGACCAAATATAGAAATATCTACAACATAGGGCATCACACCAATTTTAGTTGTGCTGGAAGAAAGTAGAAATAAGGGGAAGTAGGATGCATCAGAGTTTAGAATATGACAAAAGGGTGAAAGTAGCCAACCATTGGAGGATTAACTAGAGAGGATACAGGAGACGGTGGCAAACATAGAAAGGACTATTGATGTAGGTGGGAAAATTCAAGAGGGCAAGGTAGCCAAATGGCAAATCAACCTAACAGGTCACGGTGGGGAGGATGTAGAGGAAACCGCCACTAGAGATGATACTAACATGGAACTGACAAAGGAGAATAGTGAGCATCTCATCATTGAAATGCCAAACTTGAGGAGACCACTTGTTCTTAGAGAAACGATAAATGAGAAGGTTGATACATTTTTTGACAAGCTGACTAGAGTGTTGGAGAGAGTACGAACTGAGTTCAGAGTCGGTTGTGTAGGAGAATGGCGACAATGGCAATTGAAGGTAGAAAATAAATTAGGCAAACTGGTGCATTGGGCTCATGATGAAGAGTGCATGGAGAAGTTTGTCCAGATTCATCGAACGCAGCCATGGGAGCTGGAAACTAGCAGTGTTAAGTCGATGCTAGGATTGAAAAACTTGCTAGAAGGAACTAAGTTACTCTATCGGTATCCAGTACAAGTGTATGTAGATGGAGTTTGGTGGCCCATCCTGCAAAGGAGTCAATTGTCAAGTATGTCAAACTTAAACCTAAATTGATTAAAACATATGCTAAAAATATTTTCTTGGTATATCTGATTCAGTGATTAGCTACAAGGTTGGAGATGTTCCAGCAGACGGTTTGTAACTAGAAGCCGAGGGAAGAAGAATTAGCTAACCAGGTTTAGACAGTGGAGGCATGACTTTGGCAAGTGCAGTAGGATGTTGAAGTAGAGCTAACAGAGCTGAGAAAGGAGGTAGAGGCAACGAAGAAGGTACAAGAGGAGCAGGACCATTTCATCAGGCAATTGAAGTCAGAGTGTGCAGTGAGGGAACAATTGCTAGAGGCAAAGAAGCATGAAATCACTCACCGGGATCAACTGATAGCTGATAGGGATGAGTAGCTGAAGATAGCGGCAAGAAGAGAGGCTGAAGCAGCCAAGAGAGAAGTTGAAGCAGTGAAGAACAAACCTAACATATCATACTGTGTGGGGAGGGTAGATACATTTGCACAAACATTATTCTGGAAGAGATACTCTACGTAGTATCGCAAATTATGATGTAATGCAAGTGTCGTACATGTTGGAGTTAATGCAATATCTACTCATTTCATCCTTCATCTATTGTATTTGCATGTACATTGTGTGTGTCGTTGTTGTTGATTGCTGCAGTAGGTAGATTTGTAGTTGTTTCAAGTTTTGTATGCAAGGTTAAAGTCGCAGGGCAAGAGTGCCTTACGAGGAGTGTCATACAAACACTTCTGTACTAAGATTGTCATACAAGTGTGGAGAGATAAGTCTGTATGTTGAAGGATAGAATTTGGAACAGAATAGACTTTCCTATTTGCAAATTAAGTGTTGAATATTGAGATGATTGCAGTCATTGCTGGTCATTAAATCTGTCATATCAAATTATTATTCCAAGAGTGGAGTACATACCGCCTTGCAACATGACCCTTTTGAAATTTTAGCATCCCTATTTTTTCCACATATCCTTATAGTAAATCTTTAGGTAATTAGTTGTACACTGTTATAGAAAATCCTTAGGGCAATGTTGTCCTTGTAATTGCATTACAAAGTAGTTGTAATTCTCATGTTCTCAGTTGAAATACAAGATGCATTTCTTCAAAAATAGAGACTATTTCATCAGTCAGTGAGCTTTAACAAAAGATTTGTCCCTCAAAACAAGTGTTTAATTATTCAAGACCCATAAGCTTGTAGGATTAACTTACAGCATCTGGAGTTCATCTAATTCTCCAATGTACTAAGGAATTTGCCCAAAGATCATGTTGTTTCTTAAAAATATGTCAAGATTAGGCAAGAAAAATATAAGTGAAAATGAAGTAAATGAAAAGATTCAAAATCCAAAACTTCGAATCAAGAACATGGACTTCATAACCATATTTCCGTAAATATAATAACACTTGCTTTTCACTCACAATGTAGTGAGGTTCTTCATGTTCTGTAAGAATGGAAAGGATGTGCCACCATGCAGTAAATCACACATGACACTGTTTAATCAAAACAAACATGTGCCATCCAAATTAAAGATATTTAACAAATATGAACCAAAAAATAACAATTTTCTCAAAAAAACAGGAAAATCCTATGAAGGAGTGACCACTAAAAATAGGAAGAGAAAATACAGTGTTTGCTTTAGGCTGTTAAGATATAGCTCCAGCAGATCATAAATCAGATGAAATAAGAAATGTTTGCAGTAGGAAGTGAGCAGGAAAGCTGAAAGGATGTCAATGCTTACAAGCTAGTCAGTTTAGTCAAATTTGAAATGCTTGAAGGAATTGGTCTTTCAAAAGAAGTTCCTTCCAGATTTCTACAATAAGAAACACATTCTTTCAAACATGCACATGAAAAAAGGGAAATATAAACTCCTATATATATATGAGCAAAACCACATATGAACAGTAGGTCACGCATCAGTAATCTCACAATTCATTGAGTTGGGTCCAGTTTCCAATAAGATCTGGAATTTTTCCAGTGAAATTGTTGCTAGATGCCCAGCTGCGCAACAAAAACAAATTACATGTTTCTGCAGACATGATTGAGGTCGTATGCAGATTGAACAACATTTCCCTTGCCTTCAAAACACAAAATGTAGAAGAAATCAACAATTACTTACAAAATTTTCAAATTCTTTAAATTGGCAAATGTTGAAGGTATCGTTCCACTCAATTGATTACTTCGAATAAAACTGCCAAGAAAAGGAAACAGATAATTTTGTCATCTGTGTCGATTAGTGATTCTTAATCAAATTTAGTGAATTATGCCAAGGCTATACTCATCACCAATCCATATTAGTTTAGATAGCAACTGATGCAGCCATATATCTACTATGGTTCTCGTATCAGCCATAAGAAATAAAAGTCCAGAATGTCCATGGACAAATACTGTATTTAGTTTTATGATTAGAATAAACAGACAATAAAGCCTCTTGGAAAATTTGAGCCTTAGAAACATTCCCTGAAAAAACAAATGCAAAGAATTACTAGACTCTATCTACTTTCAGCATACATTTTCCATGCAGCCTCCATTTAGACACAAATATTGTTCCTTTCTCTTCTTTTTTTAAGTTGATAATCAAGAGTTCTGGTTTTTTTTTTTTTTTTGGTATTGATAAAAAAAGGTTGAAAAAAATAAGAGAAGATCATACAAATGCAAGATAGCCCTATCTTAGTAAAACAAACAAACCTGGACTAAAGCTGAAATAATATTCCTCCTGCTATCCTTCTATTTAACGTAGCTGATGCTAACGTAGCTGATGCAGTGCTCAATGCTTTACATAACTGATAAAGAAATTGGAGAAGCTGAAATAATATTTCTCCTGCTATCCTTCTATTTAACGTAGCTGATGTAGTGCTCAATGCTTTACATAACTGATAAAGAAACTGCTGACAATAATGTAATTTAGTGTACTCAAATCCTTCATCGCATGATCCCAATAAGTATTCTGCTTTGCTTTGCCCTCTTTATCTGCTAGCTTCATTATCAATTCTTATAATCTCTTCCAACTCTATGGGAGCATATGACTAGACCTTGAAATTCTCAGATTTAACTGCCATATTCATCATTTTATCAACAACTTTGTTTCCCTCTCTATAAATATGTTTAACTTGACTTTCTTCTAGGTTTCCCAAAATAGTCCTTGCATCTGTAATTATTTGAAAAATGCTATAATTATTTAACTCTCATTTTTGAAGGGAAGTTATAATATTCTTGGAATCCCCCTCAAGAACAATTCTACTAAAACCCAAATTCACTGCAATTTGGAGGCCTATAAGCATTGCCCTTGCTTCAACTTGATGATTTGTGGTAATTCCTAGATCCTCAACATATGCACCCACTACCTGACCTTTGTCATTCCTAATGAGGCCCCCACCACCAGCATGACCCGAGTTACCTTTTGCAGCTCCATTGAAGTTAATTTTACCTAGTCTTTGTGGCGACATTCCCATCTGGTATCTAGTCTCACCTTATTGATTTTTTTCATATTTAAGATATCTTTTTCTCTAGAGAGGATCATTGCAAGATTTTTCTGGCCAACAATGTTTTTAATACATTCTTCCAATAAGGCTGTTTTTATCCTGGCATAAACCCAAATTATTCCTTTGGTTTTATTTTTGAACACTCGTATGTTTCTTTCCAACCAGATCCCCCAACAAATATGTGGATTACATTTTTGCAAAAAAATATTGTTTTCTAAGTGCCACTGTTCCCAAATCCCGATTAGAGAATCTCAAATGATCCAAGCAACATTAACTTTTCTCAATAACATATTTAGGATATCACGAAAAAAATCACAAGTTCCAAACAGGTGGTCCACACACTCATTTTCTTTGTTACATAAGACACAAACAATTGGAACCATAATCCCTTTTTTGAACATATTGTCTTTCGTAAGGATCTTATTGAGAATGGAAGTCAACAAAAACATAGCAACCTTAGGGATGATGTTTAGCTTCCAAATTCTTTTAATCTCGGGTTTCTATGAGGTTACTTTTCCCAAGACTCTATATCCATCCTTCACTAAGTACTGGCCTTACTGGTTTCTTCCCCAAATTATCTGATCCTCCTCTAAACCTCTACCTAAATAATAACTCCTTAGGAGGTTTTGCAGATCTTTACCCCCGAAGCCTTGCATATCTTCTTGCATGATTTTCCACTCATAAAAATCACCCACCCTATGAATGTAACCATTAATTTTCTTACCATAGGTTATGGTTAAATGTTCTTTAATATTTTTGAACATTCTGTAGTTCGCTAAAGGCTCCTCTTGAATCCAAGGGTCTTTCCAAAAGTCAATTTTGTCTCCCCTGCCTACTCTCCATTTTAGACCTTGCCATAGAACTTTCTTGCTATTGATTATATTTTACCAAAAAATAAACCCACGTGGAGGATTAGAACAACTGATAAAGTGGTTTCTACCCTCCAAGTATTTTTTTGGATAATGTTAGCACATTTCCCTGATGCTCTAGTGCAAAGACTCCAACCATGTTTAGTTAGAAGGTATCTATTTAGATCTCTCAACTTCCTCAAACCAAGACCCTCATTCTGTAAAGGCTGGCAACAGGTATCCCAAGCTACTAGATGTATACATTTTTGGCATTCAATGCCATCCCATAAGAAATTTTTTTGTAGTCTTTCTAAAGTCTCTTCCACTTTCCTTGAGATCCTTAGGAAAGACATGAAAAAATAGGGAGGCTTTGAAGCATGTGTTTTATGAGTTGTACTTTCCTTATAACAAATATCCTTTCCAACCTTGAACTTTCCTATTAAATTTATCAATAATTGGATTCCAAAGTTCATATTTCATCTTGCTTATAAACAAAGGCAAACCAAGATAAGTGATAGGGAACTTTTCCTCCTTAGAGCCCAACACTTTAACTATTTGATCTCTTATACTCTTCTCAGTGTTTAAAAACATAATCATGTTTTTTTCATAATTTATTTTTTGACCTGTAGCTTTTTCATAAGAATCAAGGACTTTTTTAAACTCCAAAGCTTCTTCCTCTGTATCTTTCCCAAGCAAGAAAGTATCATCCATAAACTGTTAATGAGATAAAGCTTCATCAATGGATGAATGTTTTAGACCTTTGATATTACCATCCTTTCTCTTTCTTTCCAAAGTTCTTCCCAAGGCATCTGCCATTATGATAAAGAGATATGGAGACAACAAATCTCCCTGCCTGATTCCTTTTCTAGAATGAAAGAACCCAACAGATTGTCCATTGATCAAGATTGAAAAGTAGGGGTTATAAATACAGATACCAATCCATGCCCTCCATTTTTCACTAAAACCCATTCGCTCCATTATTTTATCTAAGAAAGACCATGAAACCCTGTCATAGGCTTTGTTCATGTCTAGCTTAAGGAACATGCCCAACCCTTTCCTCCTTTGAAGAGAGTGTGTTGTTTCATAAATTGCAATGACACTTTCAATAATCTGCTTACCTGCCACCTTAGTTACCAAAAATGGTGGGAGAAAAATTCAGGGCTATGCTTTAATCTCTGCACACCGCAGGGTTGTCGGAATCTTGGCATGTCAAGGGGCACCCCCGAAGTCCATAAACTTGCTTGAAAATATTTGGAAGGAAGAATGGGACATTCGCCTAGTACCCGAGACAAATTTTTGTTTAGAAAAACTAATTTAAAATAATTCGGACTCAATAACGGTTTTTGCATTCCAATTATAAGACACCACTGATAAAATAATTCTTGAAACGCCAATGCATTTTGGGTCATGATAAAAATAAGCATCACTTCCCATTCTCTTTTGGGTACTCCTCCTGCTTTCATTTTTGGACTTCTCTTACCATATTTTATTTTATTAGATGGATTTTTATACTTTGTTCAAAGTATGGACCAATTAGAATTCTAGCTTTTATACCTTGTTAAAGGTATGGAACAATTAGAGCCATAATAAATTTGATGTACACTGTTCCATGATCGATTGATTATCCAAAGGGCACAAATACCTTATACTCTAGGCTAGGTAGTTGATAACAATATTCACACCAAAAGAACACCTGCAAGTGGAGTTAAATCCCCGCAATTGATATGTCTTTCCGTGTTTTACTTGCAAAAACTTTTTGTTGGCGAATGACAGGCAAGATCTTGGCATATTTAAAATGATATGTAGAAGTTTAGAAATATACGATAAGGGAATTATTAATGTTTGTTTCAAGTCTTTGTTAATTTCTTTGGAATTTCAAGAGTGTCCAACTCAAACTCGAACATGAACTCGAACTTGGTAACTAAGCCTACCACATAACCTCTTTGATCTTCATTAATGATTGAGGAGATGATGTTTTTCAACCGATTGACCATAAATTTTGTAAATTGTATTACATAAGTTGATTGTTCTGAAGTCCTGCAATTTATCTGAAATTAGAGCAAGGAGGGTATTATTCCATTGCATATCTTTATACTAATAGATTTTATTATATTGAATTTAAATTGCTTAAGTCAGCCATTATATGCTATTTTTGTTTTTAATGTTATGCTTATGAAGTCAATTATTCCATGGTCATATGAATATATACTCTTTCACTTCAAAAACAGGTTGTTCTCCATGTGTCCTGAAACATGTACACATACAATGAAGACAAGTGTAATTATGATATGTTAGCATTAGGAGAAAGTCGCATAGGTTCTTCTACCAAATATTCCTATCGCATCTTAGTGAAGGGCGTCTATCGATAATTCTTTGTCATTGCTCATATTCTCAGAGCTTCTTGTTGATCAACCCCATCCTTCTTCCAATTTCTTCTACTTTATTGTACTACATTTTTTTTGCCATGAAATTTTATACAATTTTACCTCTTGCCTACTATAGCCATTGTCCTCTTTTTTTGGTTCATTGTGAACAATGTGGGATATACTTAAAGGCCCTCGTTTCCCCGTCCACCACCCCCAAGGCCCCCGTTTCCTTGTACCCAAAAATAGGGATGAAATGACCCCAACTTGGGAGACTACAGGGGTTTGTCCTCAAAAATTCTAGGGGCCTCCAATGGTGTCCTCGAAACCATGTCGCCCCAATATGACATCTCTAAGATGCACAGTCATCCCAAGGACACCATGGGGACATTAAAATGTTTTTACGACATCCTAAGGATGTTTGTGTGTCTCAGGAACACCACAACATCCCCTACTTTTTTTAAGGGGAAGGGGATGCAGCAAACGACTCACAAGCATACCTAAGATGGTTGGGAAAAACAAAAAAATATTAAATAAATTAAAAAAGAAGTAAACAAAAAAAATATGTAAACAATAACCTTCATGAATGAAAGAAACCATTATGAGCAGAAATCCAAATATTTTAGGATGTTTTGTAAATATTTATTTATAAAAGAAATCCCAAGCAAGTTAACGATGGCATATCAAAGACATAACAACTTAATATACATGAGATGAAAATCTAAAATACAAAACAATAATCCACTAATTGCCAATCAAATTTGGACCCCCTTTTTGCATTAAAACTTCAATAGACAACTCATGTCACAAGGTATCAATCTAGAATTTTTTGAATCATAGATAATGCTTTGTAGAACTAAAAACCATGCAATCCACAAATTTCCCAAGAGGTATTTATTGATTCGCGAAATCGTCTAACATAATTATGTGCCCACGAGATTGTAATTTTACATAGAAATGGGATTGGATTGTCCCCAATATCTATATTTAAGGGTGGGCTCCCACTAAATCTTGTTAATCTAAGCTAGTTAAGCAATTTTGCACAAAATGAGATGTGAGAAGAAAAAGCAAAATGCAATAAAACAATATCGAATGGCATTAGCTCAATCAGTTAAATTCCTCAACTTTCAACAAGGAGACCCAAGTTCAAATCTTGCCAAGTGATACATGCATAATTTCCAAGTTCTTGTAATATCATATGTAGTCATGATGTAATAAAGGTTGGGCCCATTTCAATCCAATATGACAAATTAAAAAAAATGCAATAAAACAAATATAATCATGTAACCATAGAAATATGAGTTTTGATCTAGTTGAAATCTTTAGAAGGGACCGAATAACTTCAATGTAATGAGATCCATGAAAACCATAAAAAAATGAATGTTGATCTAGTTGAAATCTTTAGAAGGGACCGAATAGCTTCAATGCAATGAGATCCATGAGAACCATAGCAAGATGAATGTTGATCTAGTTGAAATATTTAGAAGGAACCGAATAACTTCAATGCAATGACATCCACGAAAACCCGATGACAACAAAGCAAGAGGACTAAAAGGAGATGAGAAGGTGGATCTAAAATCATACATCCATGAACAAAGAGGTCAAAGGACACAGTTAATCCATAGAAGCCATGCACAATCTCTTTATTAATTGCAATTTAGATCACAATTACAAATCTGATCACAAGGAGTAGCTAGAGTGTTCTCAAAATAGTAGAAGGACACTTTACAATAAGCATCAAGCTATTACTTATAAAGTGTAGGTAACTCTACTTCTAACTGCAATAAATAAAACTATAATTCCTAGTTAAATGAAATTAGCAAAATCTTAAAATCAGATGACAAAAGGCTGAGCATTCAACCAAATTTGGCACTAAAATCCATTCTAAGAACTTTAGCAGCTCAATTTCCTCCACTAATTCATTTGGATACTAAAAATTGCCATAAAAACCATATCCTTGGTTTTCATGCCTTAAAATCTGCACCAAACATGACCTTCACAAATATTCCTCCTCAAAATGCTATTCACATCTCTAACCTACAGTGCAGGGTGTAGTCTGAGCTTGCAATGTAGAGCACACTAACACCTGCCAAGCAGAGTGCAATTTCCCATACTTAGCCGATTTTCCTCCAAATTATTGGAATTTGAGCTTCGTATTTCCAAAGCCAAGCAATTCAAGTGTCATTTGATGTTTCGTAGTTGCCATTGACGGTTTTAGAATGCTGATTGTCTGGATTCCAACTCTATTCCCCTTTTGCACAATGAATCCTACTTTCAAAAGTGCATTGGTAGTCGTAAGCTACTACAGTTATCAATGTTAGTATACTTCATCTGATACACATGCCAACTGAATATTTTAAATCCTAGATGATGCTTGGCATAGACAAAAAATTACAATTCTACGATATTTTAGAAGGTACAAATGCTATTATTGCTTTTTTTGAAACATATGAACTCAAAGAATTGAATCCTAGATGCTTGGAAAAGCTGGAGAGTTGCAATTTGAGGACTCTTGGACTGTTACCACATTTAGAATACTTCAGCTGCAACATTACTAATGATTTACTACAAGGAATCAAATGGCATTAGCACCACCAATTACATTTATCGATTTTTAAGGAGACCTAGGTTTGAATCTTGCCAAATGATATATGCATAATTGTCAAGTTGTAATACCACTATGTGGTCATGATATAATAGGAAGGGCCAACACATGAAGCAAACATGTAAGTGGATGCACAACTAGATGCACAAGTGGACATGTAATGAGAAGATGCACAATGGTTTGTACACAAAGAGTTGCATGTTAGCAAGGGTGAGTGGGATGTTGAGAATGGTGATTGAGAGTTGCATGACAATGGCGATGAGTTGCTTGATGATAGAAAAGAGTCACCTGACGACAAGGAGAATCAAGCGACAACGAGTTATGTTGTAGCCAAGAATTACATGATGGTGAAGTTGACGACATACAAATTGTTGATGTGTTAAGTAAACTTGTCAATGAAGAAATACATGATGATGGAGAAATTATTGAAAACAACCATTATGGTGACATTGGCGATGTCCAAGTACTCATGGATGAGGAAGAAGTGCGGGTGTTCATGAAAGACAGTGATGTGCAAGTGTTTGAGCATGAAGCAGATGTGTGTGCCAACATGGAAATGCATGTTGACAAAGAGAGACAAGTGTGCGATAATATATGTGGAGGTGACAAAGATGCATGCACAAAAAAATGAGTCTACATAAACGAAGATGTACATGCAGATAGATGAACTCATGCACGTGAATACATACATGCAAATATGGCAATTCATGATCATGTCAATGAAGTTGAATGTGATGTTGACTAGTTTTATGGAGGAGAAAACCTGGTTTGGCAGTAAAGGCTAGGAGTAGTTGGAGCAAGTTTTACGATAAAAAGAAAGCATGACAAATGCATGGCATTGGAGCAATTGCAAGATGGTGTATCCAATGGTGAGTGGAACAAGAGTCCAACATCAGTTCAAATACAAGATGGTGTGTACGATAGTGCATAAGATAGAAATCCAACACTACAACAATTGTAGGTTGATGTGCTCGATGATGAGCAAGATGAAGTCCAACATCGAAGCAATTACAAGTTGGCATGTTTCATGGTGGGTAAGAAGGGAGATCGACGTGGGAGAAATTGCAGTGGGGTGTGCTTGATGATGTGCATGAAAAGGGTGAGACACAAACAACTAATGCCAATGTTAAATCAACCTATCACAACAAAGAACAACTTTGGCATATCATGTAAGTATCCCATATTTCATGATGCATAAATAGAGCACCCAATAAGGCATTGGAAAATCTGCCTCATGATGTCAAAAGTGAATGGGTGGAATAATGGCACAAATTGGAGGAGGTTATTCCCTGTGACATTTCATGGAATTGCAATAGACTGGTACATGGGATTGCTAGAGGATGAGTAACATACTTGGGATGAGTTACACAAAGCATTCATGAAGGAATTTAGTTGTTCCATAATGAATATGAGGTTATAGAATTGAATAGGGTGAGAAAGAGCCTATTTGGTCATACAACCAGAGGTTGAGTGGGTTTTTTACCAATCTAAAGGAAGATTCATCAGATGCATTAAACAAGAGGTGGTTCATAGAGGGACTTCTTCCTATGCACTAGAAGAAGATCATGATCATCCATCTGACATCATATCAAGAGGCTTTGGAGTGGGCCTTGAAATTGGAAAATGATGCAAAGTTATCATTAAAATGTTGGGGACATAGAGTGAACTTGAAGATGAAAGTGACTCTAATGTTAAGAGTGACTATGATAGTGAGAGTGATGATTTTGAGAATGAGAGTAGTTCATCATCCAAGTGTTGAGGTCAAGAAGTCAATGAAGGATGTGAATCTAAAGATAAAACAATAACGCTAAGGATGAATGTGACTCAAAGAGTGCAAGATCATTGCTATAGGTATATGTAGCACAAAGGGAGATTGTACCAAGGGAAGATGTCATCAGTGATGTGGTCTATGAAAACCACCATAGAATTAGAAGATGTTGAATTGAGTATGATACTTAGGGTAAACCCATTGTGCTATGTTGGCAATGCCATTTGTGGGGGCACTTCACATATAAATGTCAAAGTGCTATGAGTCAAGATAAAACAATGAGTTGTAGAGAGTAAGCACTAGAGAAGAGTCACAACCCTAGCCAAGAAGCATGAGTGAACTTGATAAACCTGATTGCAATTGAGGAGGTAAACTTGATTATAATTGAGAAGGCCGAGATGGAGCAGATAGTTGAAGTTATTCAGGAAGAGGAGTTCCATAAGTGGTTTATGCAAACTGCGCAAATGGAGTGAATGATGTAGACGATGAAGAGAGATATTATTTATTGTTTGACCATCTTCTAAGGTTTTCTGGCCATCGAGACTCAAGCCATTTACACTCAAGCCTTGATTGTCATGACTTAGTCGTTTGAGTTGGGACCTTGGTTGTTTGGTAGGGACTAAGGTCCTCATATGGCTCTTGAGTCATATTTACCAAGGGGAGGGTCATTTGGACCCTTCCTACACTGTCTAAGGAGGTTTTATAAGCCTCAAAATACCCCCAAGCCATCCAAAGATAGATCAAGACCATCTTGTAATCATGCAAGGTCGTATGAAACCCAAATTTAGGAGGAAGATGATGTTGAGCCATATAGAGAACATGCAAAGCCATCTAAGGAAGAGGATGAGTTTTTTGGAATTCAGGATGAATATGGTTAGCAAAAGAACAAGTGGGGCCATTTGAATAAAGAAATGAGTAGGATGGAGTCCATGATGGCATAAGAAGACAAGGGATAGAGCCACATGGATGACTAGGTAGGTTGTATGCCCCCCTAGGCCATCTAGAATAAAGATAGACTAGGATGTTTGGATGTCTAGGTAGGCCATTTGGTGGCCTAGGCCACTTGAGCCAAAGTGTTGGTGTAGTCCAAGATGAGGTGCTCACACTTTGAAGGAACAAGGAGCCAAATCCACATAAGACAAAAATAGTACATGAAACAAACAGTTGCATGTAAAGCAATTATTAGTGTTGAAGTGGCAGTTAAGGGAGTTGAGGGGCACTTGTTGCATGCAAGCCAAGTGTCCCCCTACCTCTCTCAACTCATAAAAAGATGTAAAAATCTCTCATTTTCTCATTTTCACATAAGGAGCCAAGAAGCAACAAGGAGGAGAAGCCAAAGGAAATCACACTAGTTATTTGAACTTAAACCAACTAGGGAATGACCTAGGGCATGCATCAAGGCATCTTGTAGGAAAAAAAATCACATTTCACAATGCAAAATTCAAAATCGAAGGGTGAAGAAACTACAAAGGATAGGGTTGCACCAGAGCATTGGAGCTAGGACATGTCTAGACAATAGTAGAAACAAGAGTTTTGCTGAAAACAATTGTTCAAAAATCCAAAATTTTCAAGTTTGTGTGTAGATGAGACATTTGCAGCATTGAAATGCAATTTTTTAGGGAGCTACAGTTCCAAACCCTTTCTAGAAAAACCAGCTAGGATTTTGGAGAAATTTGCATGCCTAAAGAAATGGAAATGTAGAGAAATGAAGGAATGTACAACAACATGGAGAAACTTGTGCAAGAGGATTCGGGCTATCCAAGGGCTAGAGAGGTTCGTCCAAAGCTTGAGCAATGTCATACAAACCATAAAGTGTGTCATCCAGAGTGATAAAAGACCATCAAGGCAACACAATTTTTTTTGAGGCAAGAAGGTTGTTAATTGGAAAAGCTTGTGGTATAGACTATCTCGAGGGTCATTTGAATGGAGAAGAAGGTTATGTGGAAATCTACACGGTCTGTATAAGTGAAAGAGCATGTTGCATGGGTTGTCTAGTTACAGAGAATCCAAGTCGTTTGGAGTAGGGCTCTCTAGAAGTAGGTCATCCATGCAATATGGTTAAGGTTGTTCTGAGTCGGGTTGTCTAACCCAAGAGGAGAGTCATATGACCTAGGAGTTGGGTTGTCTAGGCCAAGAAGCATTTGTCTAGCCCAAGAGGTTGTAGACAGACAAATTGATATGTTTGCACTTAGTGAATCAGTTTTGGTATTATATGTTATTTTGTAATTGTATGCAAAGTGTTTGATGAAATGTGCGTACATATATTTAATAATGTTATAAAGTGGCAATATAATATTGTACGTAATAATAAAGTGATGTTAAGTCATTTATGTCGACAAAATCATAAGTCATAAGCTAGTTTGTCCTATAGTGGGAAATGTCATGTAAATGCAAAGATTAAATGCATATGAAATGTAATTTCGGAAAATGATGAGGTGTCATGTAGTTGGCGGGTGTAACTAATTTTTGGGTGTATAAATAAGCCCCTCCTCTCATTCATTCTATTTTTTTTGGATAGGCATAGGTACTTAAGGAGATAATGTTATTGCATATCTATGTAGGGCATAATGCAGTTAGGTAATGTATGCAGTTATGAAGAGGATTCTGCATACGATTGCAAACTGTAAGTTTGTAATGCTAAAATTGTATATGCCATTGTTAATATAAATATGTGTATTTATTTGTCATCTACCATTGCTACTGCTATTGCTATTGCTAT